>JASWHV010000008.1:98776485-100120398 GCA_030760725.1 Neostapfia colusana | reverse complement strand
GACAACATCCTTGGAGACATCACAAAAGGGGTAACAACACGTTCTCGAATAGCTAACTTTTGTGCACATTACTCCTTTGTATCGTCCTTGGAACCATTTAGGGTGGAAGATGCACTCAAAGATCCGGACTGGGTGATGGCCATGCAAGAGGAGTTGAACAACTTCACAAGAAACCAAGTATGAGAGCTAGTGAAAATACCAAATGCAAATGTGGTAGGCACCAAGTGGGTATTCCACAACAAACAAGATGAACATGGAGTGGTGACAAGAAACAAGGCCCGACTTGTGGCAAAGGGATATGCTCAAGTCGAAGGTTTAGATTTCGATGAAACCTTTGCTCCGGTAGCTAGGATTGAGTCCATTCAAATTCTATTAGCCTATGCTACTCACCATGATTTTAAACTCTATCAAATAGATGTGAAAAGTGCCTTCCTAAACGGTCTAATCAAGGAGGAGGTATACGTGGAGCAACCACCCGACTTTGAAGATCAAGAATATCCTAACTATGTGTTTAAATTGCATAAAGCTCTCTATGGACTCAAACAAGCTCCTAGAGCTTGGTATGAGTGTCTTAGAGACTTTCTCATTGATAATGGCTTTAAGACAGGCAAGGCAGATTATACACTCTTCACAAAGAATATAGATAATGATCTCTTTGTGTGCCAAATATATGTTGATGACATTATATTTGGTTCTACTAACAAATCTTTTGTGATGAGTTTAGTAAGATAATGACAGATAGGTTTGAGATGTCCATAATGGGAGAGTTGAAGTTCTTCCTAGGATTTCAAGTCAAGCAACTCAAGGAAGGCACGTTCATCAGTCAAACAAAGTACATACAAGACATACTCAAGAAGTTTGACATGGACAAAGCCAAACCCATCAAGACGCCAATGGCAACAAATGGGCACCTTGACCTCAATGAAGATGGACCAAGCGTGGATCAAAGGGTATATCGCTCTATGATTGGTTCATTGCTTTATCTTTGTGCACCTAGGTCCGATATCATGCTTAGTGTATGTTTGTGTGCAAGATTTCAAGCATCACTTAAAGAATGTCATTTAACAGCCGTTAAAAGGATCCTAAGATATCTAGTTCACACACCTAACCTAGGATTATGGTATCCAAAGGGATCTAAATTTAATCTCATCGGATACTCCGATGCGGATTACGCCGGATGTAAAATAGATAGAAAAAGCACCTCAGGGACTTGTCAATTTTTGGGTAGGTCCCTAGTATCATGGTCATCCAAGAAATAAAACTCCATTGCTCTCTCCACAGCCGAGGCGGAATATGTTGCAGCCGAAAGTTATTGTGCTCAACTTCTTTGGATGCGACAAACTCTAAGGGATTATGGTTACAATATGAACCACATTCCACTCCTATGTGACAATGAGAGTGCCATTAAGATAGCCCATAATCCTGTTGAGCACTCTAGGACCAAACATATAGACATCCGACATCACTTTTTGAGAGATCACTCTATAAAGGGGGGCATAGCTATCTCACATGTAAGAACAGAAAAAATAACTAGCCGATATTTTCACCAAACCACTAGATGAAAAATGATTTTGTGAACTTCGAAATGAGCTAAATATCCTAGACTCTAGGAATGTGAGTTGAAAAGTTGTGCATTTGAATGATAACAAATAGAAGTCTTCAAAAAATTTCACAAATTTAAAAAATATGCACGATTGTAAAAAACTTGTTCCTTCTCTAATTCTTCTCTCATATTATTTTTGGCTATATTGTGGTCATCATGTAATTGTGTGTTTGATGTATATATATGGACCATATATATATATATATATATATATATATATATATATATATGGACCATATATACCTAATAGCAGGTGCAAGTAAATCCACCGCAAATAAAGGCAAAATTCTAATATATAAGATTTTTTTTCAGACTTTAAGAGCTAGAGGCCGGACAAGTCCGGGCATCCTAAGTAGTCCGAGATGCAGCGAACAAGTCCACAACAGACTAGTCCGCCCGGCACCCGGACAAGTCCGGACTAGAGACTAGTCCGGACCTAGTCCGATAGACCGGACTAGTTCGGACTGAGGAACGGACTAGTCGGGCCCCTGGAGACTTAACCTCCAAAGGTCGGGCTGACCCCTTCCCTATCTCTCATTCACCTCCATTCCACTCCTCTCCTTCAAAACTCGTCCCCATTGGCGATTTTGGAGTCCTCTCTCAAATCCCTCGAAGGAATCCTCGATTCAAGGCTTGTGGAGTGCGGGGAATCCTTCTCCGACCATCTCCTCTCCTTCGATCTGCGGATTTCATCAAATTTCTTCACTCTAAGGTACTTTTTGACCTAGCCTTGACTTTTCACGAAAATATTATTTCTAGGTCATAACTTTAGTACCTTAAGCCTTCTCTGATGTTCCTACACCATATTATTGCAATCCCTCATAGTATTGCAACTACTTTACTGAATTAGTGATCAAATCACCTAAGTTAGGGTTTAAAACTGTAGAGTTCGGACTAGTCCGAACTCCAACCGGATAAGTCCGACCGGAGCGGACTAGTCCGCCTCTGGCCCGGACAAGTCCGGCTGATACAGTCTTAGCCCCTAACTTTGGGGCTGTAAACTAGTTCAAACGCAATGCTCCATCAAATAAGTACTTCTTTTCTCACCAGATCATGTCAGGACCCGGCGACAGTCCTCTTCCAAACCCCGAGGCCGAAGCGGCTCGCCAAGCCGCTTATCGTGCGGCAGCTGAGGTAGAGGCAGGAGAGGCCGCTGCAAGGGAGGCTCGGACAAAGAAACGGGCTGACAGGGAAGCACAAGCCTCTCAGTCCGTTGATCCTTCAAGGAGGAAGAGGCTAGTGAACCTGAAAGAAAAACAACATGCCGAGCCCTAAAAATCAACTCAAGACAAAGGAAAAGGCAAAGGAGTTGATCCTCCTAGAAAAAAGGCCTTGGCCAACAGGGGACTCGTCATTCGTGACAACCCTAGACAGGGAAGGGAGAATCCCCCACAAGGACCTATTGGGCCCCTTGAGAGGGCACCTCCTATGCCAAATCCAAACCGCCAACCCAATTTGGCGAGTGCAACCTTCAAAGGAAAAGGAGCTGACAAAGCCCGAAGGTTCAGAGAAGAGGAAGTTTACAAGTACGAGAAGTCCACACCAAACCCTCGCTCCTGGTGCGACTTTCGTTGTGACTACTACCGGCTCGTCTATCTCCCAATGAAGACACCAGTAGTCGATGCTCAGTGGGTGGACTGGCCGTACATGGCAAACAAGAGGCATCAAGCTTTTGATGCAGTAATTGAAGCAGCAGAACGCCATGGGATCAAGGATCTAATGGCTTTTCAGTATGATTGGAACATAGAGGTGATAGCCCAATTCTACACCACCTGCTACTTCCACACCTATGGAAACAGGAAAATCACTTGGATGACAATGGTGTGGTTTACTCGGTATTGTATGATGAATTTGCTCGAATCCTTGGACTTGGGGAGCACTTGAACTGTGAGATCATAGTTCACAATGAGAGAACCTTGGGAAAGGATGACTTGGACTTCATGTATCCTTCATATCTCTCCTATGAGGCATCCTCAACCCACAACATCAAACCCTTTTTTTGGAGTGCTAAACAGAATCCTGAGGAAGACTCTAGCTCCAAAAGATGGGGATGCGGGGATGATACAGGGGTATCTCAGAAACTTGTTGAAGTTGCTCAATGAAGAAGAAAGATTCAATGTCTTTGACTACATATACAATTATATCTTCAACATCTCCCACACCCCCAACATGTCCTGTGGATATGCACCATACATCATGTGCATGATAGAAAAAGTCACAGGACTAGAATTTGCAAAGGATGTGAAGCACAGAAAGCAACGTCCTCAGATGTCAACTCCCCTTCCTCGCCCTCCTGCGTCTTTGGGCAGGAGCGCTTCTGCAGCTCCATCCTCCTCAGCTGGATCATCCGTCCCTCCATCGTTGAGTGGCTCCTCTAGTGGGCTGCTCAAAATTTTCAAGGCCATATTCTCCTCGTGCCGGAAGGTGGAAGTTCGCACGCAGAAAATGAAGCAACGCCAAGAGAAGTATCTCAAGGCCATGTGCGACAAGATGGAGATACCTATGTCTCCCTCGTCATCAGATGATGACAAAGTGACAGAATTTCCCACTCTCACCGAGGACGAGCTTGCCTACTTTGGTTCCTCTTCAGCTGCTCCTCCTACCTCCCACACTCATCAAGAGGATGACAATGAAGACGAAGATGAAGATGAGGACGAGGAGACTCAAAGTGACCAAGATGGAGATCAAGATGATAGCGATTAGGTCTTTCTCTCTTTTCTTTCCCTTTTTGGTGCCTTGATGCCAAAGGGGGAGAGAATAAGGGGGAGTAGTCTAGTCGTAGTCTTTAGTCTTGCTCTTTAAACACTCATTTTATGTTGGTTTGTAATAACTATGCCACATTCTGCCACGTTATGTTGTAATGACTATGCTATTTTATGTCTTCATATTATGCCATACTGAAATGTGTTTGCTCGTAAATGTTATATCTTTCTTAATGCGCTTAATGCTCACTTCAAACATCACACTTAGCCACCCCACCATAACACATGTATGTATGAAATTCTCAAAGAACTCACTCTTGTGCATATTTTTCCTTGACAATCCCTTGTGCACACATTTAGGGGGAGTGAATCATAAACACATGTGTTATGAAAACAATCTATTATATCTATTTATCGAAAATCTTAATGAGTTGTCATCAATCACCAAAAAGGGGGAGATTGAAAGTGCATCTAGGTAATCCCCGTGGGTTTTGGTTGATTGATGACGATAATTAAGATACTAATAAGTTTTTACTGAGTATGAGCACAGGTGTTTATCAAAGAAATGGATATGGAGTCTCTCAAGAAGCAAAAGGAAAAGAAGAAGACTTGAAAGAGTAGAAAATAGAATTTTCTATTAATTTTCACATTTTCTAGTTGTGTACAGGGTCTTCTCTTTTAGAGTGTTTGAGAATCATTAGAGAACTCAAACTAAGGTTAGAAAGTTAGAATCGTGAGACGAAGTAGTCATAGGTATGGGTGAAAAAGGAAGACCGGACTTATCCGGACTATGGGTCGGACTAGTCCGTTCCAACCCGGACTACTCCGTTTTAGACCGGATAAAGAGTCCCTGAGTGAGTTCGGAATTGTCTGTTCTAGGTTGGACTAGTCCGTTGTCGTGTGAGTCTGAGCCGTTATGAGACTAAGTCTCAGAGGGCCGGACTAGTCCGCCCGTGTGGCTGGACTAGTCCGCTAAGCGGACTAAGCCGTTTAGGTCCAGAGAAGAAGTCTCTAAGTGACATCGGACTAGTCCGCTCCACAGGTCGGACTAGTCTAGTCCCTTCAGACTAGTCCGATTTAGGACGGAACAAAGGTTCCTGTGTGAGCTCGGACTAGTCCGAAGTTAACTGGACTAGTCCGCAGCCCTAAATTATGGGGTTTTTAGACTAAGTCTGGTAAGACCGGACTAGTCCACCCTTGGGGTCGGACTAGTCCGCCCCTACCAGACTAGTCCGTTCTCATATGGAACAAAGGTTCCTGACTGAGATCGGACTAGTCCGCTCTTGGCTGGACTAATCCGAAGTTTTATGACCGTTTGAGTCCAACGGTCACTAGACTTTAGTTGGTAGCCTTATGACGTGAGTGGTCCCTCAAGAATGGACTAGTCCGGGGTTGGGACCGGACTAGTTCGGACTTTAGTTGGTAACGGCTAGATGTTGGGATTTCTATAAAAGGAGACCCCTCGGCTGAGAATTTAGAAAAGAATAACCCTAGCACTGAAAACTCATTCCTAGAGCTCTTCTAAGCCTCTTTCCTCACCTTCTAGACCCCTAAGATTGGATCTTAAGGAGTTTGTGGTGTTGTGAGAGGAAAAACGTGGTGATCGACGTTTGAGCTCTCGGTTTGATTCTCTTGCACTCTGATTGATAATTTGAGTTCTTGATTGTTGTATTTTGTTTCCTAGAACTGCTAGTTGGTGTAGGGAGCCTCAAGTTGTGAGTAGCCCCTAAGATTATTGTATTCACATTTGATTGATAGTGAAAGAGCCCGAGCTTGATCTTGGTGATCGCTCGGTGAGGGAAGGGTTGGAAAAGACCCGGTCCTTGGTGGACTCCTCAACGAGGACGTAGATTCCTGTGTGGAATTGAACCTCGGGATAAATCGTGTTTCTTGGTTCCTTTACTTTCTCACTCGCTTACTAGAATTACTTGTTAAGCTTTCATTTTGTTAACACCCGTGAATTGTTCTACCATCTCGCAATCTAATCATTCACAAGTAATTAGTGATATTATTTGACTACCATATATCTTCCGCTCAAAAAACTTAAAAAAAAAGAAAACCTAAAACGCAATTTTATACTTACACCGGACTAGTCCGCCCTCAGACCGGACTAGTCTGACCTTCTTCAAGTTTAATCCGCTGTTTGCAATAGTTTCAGGTTTTATTAGCCTATTCACCTCCCCCCCCTCTAGGCAACTTTCATTGGTAGACCGCCCATTTCTAGTTTTACTACCGGCGCTAATGGTGGAAGCCATCGGGCGCACGGTGAAAGTTCACCTAGTACCTTTTTTGAGCTTCCTTGAGTTCATGAAAATCTTCCCTGGGGTGCACTGATGCTCTACGACCGTTAGCTCGATCTTTTGCGGTGCTAGGAAGCCCGGTCGACATGACCGAAGTTCTTCCGAAGCCACCGCTCATCGTCGGCCATGTTTCGGTGGTTTTCATGTCAAGCTAAGTCCAACACCGTGTTCTCCGAGGGGGATTAGGCAGAGGCGGCAAAAATCTTAGAGTTTGGCACACGGCAGAGCCCCTCCGACGAGCACTCGGGCGAAGGGGGCGGCGGCCGAGCGCGGGAGGTTGGGAGGTTGAAGAAGCCCCCGATCCCACGTGTCAGCGGCCAGATATTTAAACCGGGAATCAGCTGTGGCACCGGATCTGATGTGGCTGCGCGCGAAATACTCCGTAGCCCCGTGTGCGCCGCTGAGGAGTTGACAAGTAGCCCCGGTCCCACGCGCAACGATTTAAACTTTTCCCCGATTTTCAAATTTTTTTAAACTTCAAACCCATATAACTTTGGCTAGGAAACTCCAAATCGAGTGAATCAAATTTTGTTGGATTCAGCTCTTTTAATAATTTCCAAAAAATCGAGTTTCACTTTATGAAAATTCTTGTTTCTCCAGAATTAATTCTTCAAATTTAAACTGTTTAGAATTTTAACTGGAGAACCCTGTAGAGGAAAATTCTGAAATTTAGTTAGGATGTTCACCAAAATATCACTGAGCTACCATAAAAATTTCAGATCCATTTGAGCTCATTTGGTCCACCTAATGGTTTGATTAATAAAACTGTTCCAGAGACAATGGAAAATGTCCAGAAACATTTTTAGAATTTCTCTGAAATTCTTTAGCTCATATCTTTGGCTAGGAGTCTTCAAATTAATTGAAACCAACTCTATTAGAACCCTCTAAAAATCTAGTTTTCAGAAAGTCATGACTTGCTCCATGAAAATACCTATAACACCCTAAGAGCTCCAATTAAGGCCAAGTACACAATTATTTGTGGAGAGCTCAAATGAGATTGCTGCAAATGAAACTTGGCCAAGTATCTGCTTAGGTTGTATCTAAACCACAGTAAAAATTTAAGATTCATTGGGCCTGTCTAGCAAGACTTATAGTCTTCACAAATTCAACTTCAAATTCAAATGCATTCAAATTGATACATATATGTATTTATCTCATGTAGTTGCTAAGGATGAGGAGGAGTCCGAAGTCTTAGACTTCATCACTCCAGAGGAACAGCTAGCCTATGACCAACAGCAGCAAGACAAGCTCCGGTTCGCATTAGCCTTTTATCAGTTTTACTGTTTTGAGAACTTACTTTGAGCACCCAATTCTATTTTGCATTAGAGTCTTGTTTCAAAACCCAATTGCATGGCGTGCCTTTACTCCTGCTGCCTACCACGCCGGGGTGGGCAGCGCAGTACTACTGGCCACGTGGCAGACCCGGAGCTCTCCTCTGAGGAGAGGGGAGGCCCGGCCCCGCCTGACACGTGGCGCCTTCGGAGCTCGCCCCTGCGGAGGGGGCGAGGTCCAGCTCTTCTGGCCACGTGGTAGGTCCGGAGCTCTCCTCTGAGGAGAGGGGACCCCCGGCCCTACTGGACACATGGCGCCTTTGGAGCTCGCCCCTGCGAAGGGGGCGAGGTCCGGCTCTTTTGGCCACGTGGCAGGCCCGGAGCTCTCCTCTAAGGAGAGGGGAGCCCCAGCCCTACTGGACACGTGGCGGCTTCGGAGCTCGCCCCTGCGGAGGGGGCGAGGTCCGGCTCTTCTGGCCACGTGGCAGGCCCGAACCTCTCCTCTTAGGAGAGGGGAGCCCCGACCCTACTGGACACATGGCGCCTTCGGAGCTCGCCCCTACGGAGAGGGCGAGGTCCGGCTCTTCTCGCCATGTGGCAGGCCTGGAGCTCTCATCTGAGGAGAGGGGGCCCCGACCCTACTGGACACGTGGCACCTTCGGAGCTCGCCCCTGCGGAGGGGGCGAGGTCCGACTCTTATGGCCACGTGGTAGGCCCGAAGCTCTCCTGTGAGGAGAGGGGAGCCCCGGCCCTACTGGACACGTGGCGCCTTCGTAGCTCACCCCTGCGGAAGGGGCGAGGTCCAGCTCTTCCGGCCACGTGGTAGGCCCAGAGCTCTCCTCTGAGGAGAGGGGAGCCCCGGCCCTACTAGACACGTGGCGCCTTCGGAGCTCGCCCCTACGGATGGGGCGAGGTCCGGCACTTCTGGCCGCGTGGCAGGCTCGGAGCTCTCCTCTGAGGAGAGGGGAGCCCCGGCCCTACTGGACATGTGGCACCTTCGGAGCTCGCCCCTGCGGAGGGGGCGAGGTCCGGCTCTTCTGGCCACGTGGCAGGCCTGGAGCTCTCCTTTGAGGAGAGGGGAGCCCCGACCCTACTGGACACGTGGCGCCTTGGGAGCTCGCCCCTGCGGAGGGGGCGAGGTCCTTAGGCAGTTTTCTTATGTGCGCTGGGGTACCCAGTATTGAGGGTATCGACATCAGAGTAAGGGAAACAGGACGTTGGGGCCTGGGTGCCATAGATTCGCTTGTGTCGGTTGAGGACTGAGCCGTGTGTGGGCCTGTTGAACAAGCTAGAACAGTAGCGAAGACCTACCAGATATATGGGAATCGAGAAACTGATGTAATTCGGGTATCTGGGTGTTGAGGCATTGCTTGTCATCCAGAGGGTAAGTTGAGAGCTTGAGGTGTAAATCGGCTGGTGGCATTGCGGATGCGCGCACAGAGACCTCTTGCTCGGGACGATAGAACCGGTTCAACATTTGGCTGACGGATGAAAGGTGGTTGCGTACGACGTCTGTGATGGTTGTTGTAGGCAACATCGAGTACGGACATACGTGACATGTTATTCGATTATAATCGCTGTCCCTCGTGCTCAGTGAGTACCACTTATTTACTGTACCGTGACGTAGAAAGAACAATCTAGATACATGTTAAAAGTTTGGTGATTTGAAGGATGGAACTTGATTGTTAATGAAGTGCTATTGTTTAGAGCTAATTAAAGTTCTTTTTAACCTTAGGCAAAGTACATGAGAGAAATACGTTTCTTGTTTAATTGCGGCTTTCTCATGTGCCTTAGCGTAAAGTTCTCCATAATTTGCTGCTAAAACTTGAAAGTATGGTTCAAATAATTAGGCGAGTCCTTTGTAGCTTACATTCCCAATTACGCATGATCCAGTATGTAGAAGTTTCATGTATAAGAAAGACGGGTCAGACTTGCTGAGTCATCGTGCTCACTCTTGTGTTTGAAGCTTTTGCAGGGTGTTATGAGGAACGGACTCCCGAGGAGGAGACAGAACCCCAGGAGGGAAGTCCCGTCGAGTGAAAGTCGTGCACGCCGCCGTGTTAGTGTGTGTGCCCGCTAGCGGGGACACGTTCACGGGCTAAACGTGAACTCGGTGCGTAGTCTACGCCCGTGAGTGTAGACTGAATATATTTTGTTATAAAAATGTTCATAAACTCGTTTATGTAATAAAACTTTGCTTCTGTTTTGTACCCTTTTATGTGTGTTATCCGGTGTTATACAACGCAGCATCCCTCAACATGATCCTCGCTCGACGAGGCCGCGGGGCCGCAGCACCGATCCGACTTAGCGGACAACAGGTGCTTCGGCTGAGTCCAACATGTCATCACTTCTCGTACTGTCTAGGTAAAACAATGAAGCTGTTCCAAAAAAAGCACGACTGAACATGAGACCTAAACTATGTCATCGAGGAGTCTTATCAGACCATTTAACAACTCTTTTTATTAAAAAATTAGGAAAAATTACTCAAATGTTACAAATTGGTGAAGCCAACATTATAGGCTCAGCGGGGCGTGCCTTGTCGGCCCAGTATCAGGGTGGGAAAAAAATTGGAATCGAACACCAAAACCAAACTAACCCGAACAGAAACCGAACTAAACGAAACCGACCGGACTGGGACATTTCGATTAGGATTATGTGAAAACAAAAAAATTCGATTTCTGTTTTAATTTCCGATTAATCTGGTTAACCAAAATTCAGCCTATTAACTTAACAAATGTGGCCCATCCAAACTCCCGCCGCCCCATGCTCAGCCACGGTCCACCGGCCCACCCCCTGTTGGGTGCCAACTTTGGCAATATGTTTTGCAAGTGAAAGGTGCCGAAAAACTTGGTGCGTGAGGCGGTTTTATCTTTCAAAGTCAAGGTACAAGTGTGCGAGTTGGGAACAAGCCGAAGATCGAAATTTATCTCGCGGCAGCAAGATACAAGCGCATAAATCACAATGTGTTGGGGCCAAGGAAATACTCGGTAAATTTTGGGCCGAACCTAATATTGTACAACTTGTGCGCTTTTACGTGGCAATGTAAAGTAGTTTTAGAAGAAGTAGGCGTGGCATACTTGTGTACATGCCGAGTAGGTTAGAGATAAGTTAGAAGTCGTGTTTAAGTTAGATAATAGTCGTATTTAGCTAGGACTTTGGATGTTTCAGATCTATTTAAAGGCAGCTTGTCAACGAGAGGAATAATAAAACACTTTCGATCAAATCATTTGTATTCTTTTAGTTTTCTTTGCTTTCCTTAGTTTTCTTAGCTAGTTTGTAGCTCTTTGTTGTTTATCGTCTAAAGCATCCGTCTTCCTCCACGAAAGTGACAAAATTACCCCGTTTATCATCAAAACTTTCAACCAACATCAAGTCACATCCGAGTTTCCGTGCAATATATCAAGCTACACGAACACCCTGTGGCGGACCGGAATCCGCTCATCCAGTACCGCAGAGGGTGGTGCCGCACGATGCGACACCCGACAGCACACATCATACGGACATAATATAATACATGGGAAAAAATAAACTGAACTGTACAAAAAAAGTACAACTTCAGTTACAAACAAGTATTTATTTTACACAGCGGAAGTCTACTCTGTACAACTCACGCCTGCCTATCTAGCAAAAGTCGGTTGCCCAGCCCAAGGGCAACCAACACTGGCTGCACTCCTCAGCTCAGCGCGGCGTGTACGGCTCCCACTCAGCCGTGGTCCCGGACGGAGGGTAACCCTCACCGGTGGACTCGTACTCCGAGTCCATGGGTGGATCCTCACCTGAAAAACAATTAAGCAGCAACCGTGAGCACGAAGGCTCAACAAGACTTAACCGACTCACCTAAACATGAAACTCTACATGAGGTGTACAATGACATAGGATAGTGATATTGCAGCAAATGGACACGCCTACAAGTTCATCCTTAGTTCAGCTTTTAGCAAGAAGTTAACAGTTCAGGAAGCTGAAATTTAGTAAGCAATATTTGGTGGCAAACTTGTAGCAATACAATATTATGTCATATCAGCAATATTGAAGCAACATATTTCATACATTAATCTACGTCACGACTCAGTGAACAAGCGGTACTCGTCACCGTGAGGGACAGTGAATCGACTTGATATACACCTACAGGGAAACCCAAAGAGCACGTCACGTACGCCCACCCATGGAGCTGCATAGCACGCTCACTCGATGTCGTACGGGACAACCTTTCACCCAACAGCCCAAACGTTGAACCGGTCGCACCGAAACGAGCAGGAGGTTCCCCACACAGAGCATCTCTCTATGCCCGTTGGCAGATTTCAACCTTTCTGCCCTCAGCCTACACCTATAAATCGGTGCGTTATGCCTCGACGCCCGGAGGTTTAGGCTACATCGGTTTATCGGGGCCCATATATCCGATATGCCTTCGGTACGTTCAATACTTGTTCAGCAGGGCCGCACACGGCTCGGTTCTCAATCGACACGGACAGGGCTGCGCACACAAGACTTCCTCTTGCTGCGCCCTAGCCCCTGCCTAGTCTCATTTTCATTACTAAAGTGATCTCCCGTCACTCGAACCAAACTCGTGTGTCCCAACCTATCTCGCGAGTAGATTCCAACTACTCGACTTGTACCGAAGTCCTATGAATTATTAAGCATAGCCTGTCTACTCAATATCTTAGACATTACCCTCACTCTTATGGAAAAATTCTGGTCATGCAAGTGGGGTTCCATCCATCCTATACCTAATGCACAATCATACTTCACATGACACATGTAAACAAATTAAAACTTATAAAAAGGTTAATGCAAACCGGGGCTTGCCTTGTTGCTGCTGGTCAGTAGTTAGCTCTTCTTTCGGAAGCAGGAAGTCCAGCACTTCCGGAGTCTCTTCTTCAGCGACTACACGTTTAATGAAATACGATATGTAAATTTAAATGCAATGTGTAAACTTGAATACTTAACTACTAATAACTCTAGCTAGCCCTCCCCTTTGGTTCTGAAATTTTTATGGTGGCTTGGTAGGGTCCTAACCAGAGTCTTGACCAAGTTTCATTTGAAACAAAGATCATCTGAACCTTGTACAAATAAAAGCTCATTTGGGCAATATTTGAGCCTCTAAGTAATTCCAGGGGTTTTCATGGCTCCAACCATTACTTTCTGGAAACTAGAATTTAAGATGGTTCTAATGGAATTGGTTTCATGTCATTTGAAGAATTCTACTGAAAGTTATGTCCTAATTAAGATTTGAGAAAATCTGAAAAATGGTTCTGTACATTTTTTCTATTTTCTCAGGGCGGTTCTCTTAATCACCCAATTAGGGTAAATAAATGAACTTGAATGAGTCTTAAAATTTTACTGTGATTCAGGGATTTACAAATGAACCTCTCAGCCAAATTTCAGAATTTTTCATAAAGTAGTTCTCCAGATAAAATTCCCAACAGTTTAAACTTTAGGGATTTAATTCTGGAAAACTATTCACTTTCATGAGCTGAATTTGGTATTGCTGGAAAGTACTAAGAATTCTGAGTTTAGCAAAATTTGGTTCATCGAATTTGGATTTTCCTAGCCAAAGTTCTATTCATTTGAAGTTTGAACTAAAACTGGAAATTTCAAAAATGTTTAAATCCTGTGGGTGGGTCCCCCGGCTACGTGTCAGCCTCCCAGCTAACCCACACCGGAGCCCGCAGAATCACCCGCGCAGCCGCACGGGATCCCGGTGCCACAGCAAATCCCGAGTGCTCTCAGCAGAGACTGACACGTGGGGCCCGCAAGGCTTCTTCAACCTCGCGCTCCCGCGGCTGCCCGCCGCCCACCTCGCCGGAATACTCGCCGCCGGTCGTTCTGCTGCCCGACCTCCGACGAAACTCGCCGCCTGTGCCTATCTCGGTCTGGGGAACATGGTGGTGCCCTCACGAGAGCTTGACAACGGCCGGAACAGTGCTCCCGCCGGCAACAGCGGCCGGGAGCTCACTGGCGACGTCGAACTCGGCATCCCCTGCACCTTTTTCGATGCGGTTTGCTCGGGGAGCTCCGCTGACACCTGCTGGTCACGGACATGGACACCGATCCCCATGAAAACGGCTGCAACTACGACCTCACCGGTGACCTAGGCCGGATATTGGCCGTGCTCAGAAAACTTCGAAGAACCGTAACCCTAGCCCATGGTTTTTGCTGGTTTTTGATCCTAGGGTTCGTGGCAGGGTGTAGAACGTGTGTGTAGCTTGAAATCCCTGGTGGTGAACTATCTACCCCGAATTTCCTCGTTTTGCAACCTTCGGTATTTTGAACACCAAAAGGGTAAACGGTCAAATACTACCCCGACGACGTACGAGAGGAGGAACGGTCGGCACTAGCGTGTCACGCACCTTGTAGCGGACCTTTTTTGTATAGCTCGCCGTGCGCGGGACGGGCTCTAGCTCTCGGACGCCGGGGATCAACGGCTGTCGGCGTTCTGTTCTTGCGCGGAACCGAGGATAGAGCTCGGGTGGGGGTTGTTCTCGTCCGGGAAACAGGAGAAAGGGCGGCGTGGGGTGTGCGCTGGCCTTTGAGCCGCGACTTTGGCACCGTGAGGTGGCCGTTCGACGCCTCGGTGGCTCGCCGCCTCTCCCGTGCCTTGCGCGCGAAGGAGAGGCCGGCTGCAGCAACCAACTGAACCCTCGTATGTGCAACTGACATGTGGGCCTCCCCTTTACTCCTTTTCTCCAATATTTCTGTTCTCTTTTTGCTGAATATCCCACCAGCTACTCACAATTTAATGTAAGACTTAGCCCCCAAGTTTTGGTTTGAATTTCAGTTATCAAATTCAAACTTTGTTGGGTCAAATTTGCTTCATGTTTAAACTGAAATTCAAATTCAGTTTTGAATTATTGCAAATTTAGCTCCCGACAAGATGAATTCCAATGGGGATGAAAATTGGTGGGCTAGCTCGGAAAAATGTGTTTAGTTTGAATATGAAGCTAACTTTTGAATTTGAGTGATGAAAGTTGCTGCAATTTGAATTTACATTCAAATTGGCCTTTTTTTCAAATACCTCCAAAGGTGCCTCAAAAAGTGTTGAATTTACATGAAACTTGGACTGAACCTTCCCAAGACTTTTCAAGTCCTAGGGGTGAGCTCAACCTCTCATGTTCAGGTGTAAAATTCCCACTTTGTGAAAGTGAAGGCTTTCCCCTCTAATCACTCTTTTGATGGAGGTTACTTGCTCTTCACAAATTTTCCTAAGATATCCACAACAAAAGTGTGGTGTTGTGAGGTGATGAAAAGTTTTTGCAAGTCCCTTTTCTTGGGCTTTTACATCCCTCCCCCCTTAAAAGAATCTCGTCCCGAGGTTATAAAAGGAAGGATAGCGATGTAGCAGGGACTTACCCATGTTGAGACGCCATGAACTCTGGGTAATTTGAGTGAAGGAATTCCTCGCTCTCCCACGTCGCTTCTTCGGCGGTGTGGTTGCTCCATAGTATTTTGTAGAACCACAACATTCTGCTACGCGTGGTTCGGGCTTTCTCATCAAGAATTTCCACCGGATACTCATCATATGTCAAATCCGGTTTCAGCTCGCCGATGTCTTCAGTAGGAACAGCAGTTGTATGTTTTAAACATTTTCGCAGTTGCGAAACATGGAAAAGATCATGGACACCAGCAAGGGATACCGGTAACTCTAATCGATACGTCGTTGGTCCGCACTTCTCGGTGATAGCATAGGGTCCAATGAAACGGGGAGAGAGCTTCCCCTTCACACCGAACCGGTGCACGCCCTTCATCGGAGACACGCGGAGGTACACGTGTTCACCAACGTCAAAGTGGAACGGTCTACGCCTCTTATCAGCGTAGCTCTTCTGTCAGGATTGAGCGGCCTTCAAGTTAGCTTGAATCGCCCGAACGCGCTCTTCGGCGTCGTTCACCACATCAACCCCGAATGTGACCTTTTCACCGGACTCGCACCAATTTAATGGGGTGCGGCATTTTCGACCGTAGAGAGCTTCGTAGGGTGCCATCTTGATACTCGCCTGATAGCCGTTATTGTACGAGAATTCCGCCAACGGTAGGTGATCATCCCAGTTCCTACCGTGGTGGATGGCACATGCTCTCAACTTGTCTTCTAGTACTTGATTCACCCTCTCTGTTTGGCCATCGGTCTGAGGGTGATAGGCGGAGCTCCTGATCAGCTTAGTACCCAATGCAGCGTGTAGCTGCTCCCAAAAGCGAGATACAAATAATGCACCTCGATCCGATACAATGGTCTTGGGTACCCATATAAGCACAGAATCTTTGCTATGTACAGCTCCGCATATTTGCCGACATTGTAATGTGTATGCACCGGGATGAAATGAGCCATCTTGGTTAACCGATCAACGATTACCCAAATGGAGTCATGCTTGTTGGAAGTCAGGGGCAATTCCACAATGAAATTCATGCTCACATCTTCCCATTTCCATGCCGGGATCTTCAGGGGTTGCAGCAGCCCTGATTTCTTCATATGATCAGCTTTTAGCAACAAGTTAACAGTTCAGGAAGCTAAAATTTAGTAAGCAATATTTGGTGGCAAACTTGTAGCAATACAATATTATGCCATATCAGCAATATTGAAGCAACATATTTCATACATTAATCTACGTCACGACTCAGTGAACAAGCGGTACTCGTCACCGCGAGGGACGGCGAATCGACTCGATATACACCTACAGGGAAACCCAAAGAGCACGTCACGTACGCCCACCCGTGGAGCTGCACAGCACGCTCACTCGATGTCGTACGGGACAACCTTTCACCCAACAGCCCAAACGTCGAACCGGTCGCACCGAAACGAGCAGGAGGTTCCCCACATGGAGCATCTCTCTATGCCCGTTGGTAGATTTCCACCTTGCTGCCCTCAGCCTACACCTATAAATCGGTGCGTTATGCCTCGACGCCCGGAGGTTTAGGCTACATCGGTTTATTGGGGCCCATATATCCGATATGCCTTCGGTATGTTCAATACTTGTTCAGCAGGGCCGCACACGGCTTGGTCCTCAATCGACACGGACAGGGCTGCGCACACAAGACTTCCTCTTGCTGCGCCCTAGCCCCTGCCTAGTCTCATTTTCATTACTAAAGTGATCTCCCGTCACACGAACCAAACCCGTGTGTCCCAACCTATCTCGCGAGTAGATTCCAACTACTCGACTTATACCGAAGTCCTATGAATTATTAAGCATAGCCTGTCTACTCGAGATCTTAGACACTACCCTCACTCTTATGGAAAAATTCTGGTCATGCAAGTGGGGTTCCATCCATCCTATACCTAATGCACAATCATACTTCATATGACACATGTAAACAAATTAAAACTTATAAAAAAGTTAATGCAAACCGGGGCTTGCCTTGTTGCTTCTGGTCAGTAGTTAGCTCTTCTTCCGGAAGCAGGAAGTCCAGCACTTCCGGAGTCTCTTCTTCAGCGACTACACGTTTAATAAAATACAATACGTAAATTTAAATGCAATGTGTAAACTTGAATACTTAACTACTAATAACTCTAGCTAGCCCTCCCCTTTGGTTCTGAAATTTTTATGGTGGCTTGGTAGGGTCCTAACCAGAGTCTTGACCAAGTTTCATTTGAAACAAAGTTCATCTGAACCTTGTACAAATAAAAGCCCATTTGGTCAATATTTGAGCCTCTAAGTAATTCCAGGGGTTTTCATGGCTCCAACCATTACTTTCTGGAAACTAGAATTTAAGATGGTTCTAATGGAGTTGGTTTCATGTCATTTGAAGAATTCTACTGAAAGTTATGTCCTAATTAAGATTTGAGAAAATCTGAAAAATGTTTCTGTACATTTTTTCTATTTCTCAGGGCAGTTCTCTTAATCACCCAATTAGGGTAACTAAATGAACTTGAATGAGTCTGAAAATTTTACTGTGATTCAGGGATTTACAATGAACCCCTCAGCCAAATTTCAGAATTTTTCATAAAGTAATTCTCCAGATAAAATTCCCAACAGTTTAAACTTTAGGGATCTAATTCTGGAAAACTATTCACTTTCATGAGCTGAATTTGGTATTGCTATAAAGTACTCAGAATTCTTAGTTCAGCAAAATTTGGTTCATCGAATTTGGAGTTTCCTAGTAGATGTTCTATTCATTTGAAGTTTGAACTAAAACTGGAAATTCCAAAAATGTTTAAATCCTGCGGGTGGGTCCCCCGGCTACGTGTCAGCCTCCCAGCTAACCCACACCGGAGCCCGCAGAATCACCCGCGCAGCCGCACGGGATATCGGTGCCGCAGCAAATCCCGAGTGCTCTCAGCAGAGACTGACACACGGGGCCCGCAAGGCTTCTTCAACCTCGCGCTCCCGCGGCTGCCCGCCGCCCACCTCGCCAGAATACTCGCCGCCGGTCGTTCTGCTGCCTGACCTCCGACGAAACTCGCCGCCTGTGCCTATCTCAGTCTGGGGAACACGGTGGTTCCCTCACGAGAGCTTGACAACGGCCGGAACAGTGCTCCCGCCGGCAACAGCGGCCGGGAGCTCATCGGCGACGTCGAACTCGGCATCCCCTGCACCTTTTTTGATGCGGTTTGCTCGGGGAGCTCCGCTGACACCTGCTGGTCACAGACATGGACACCGATCCCCGTGAAAATGGCTGCAACTACGACCTCACCGGTGACCTAGGCCGGATATCGGCTGTGCTCAGAAAACTTCGAAGAATCGTAACCTAGCCCATGATTTTTGCTGGTTTTTGATCCTAGGGTTCGTGGCAGGGTGTAGAACATGTGTGTAGCTTGGAATCCCTGGTGGTGAACTATCTACCCTGAATTTCCATGTTTTGCAACCTTCGATATTTTGAACACCGAAAGGGAAACGGCCAAATACTACCCCGACGACGTACGAGAGGAGGAACGGTCGGCACTAGCGTGTCACACACCTTGTAGCGGACCTTTTATGTATAGCTCGCCGGGCGCGGGACGGGCTCTAGCTCTCGGATGCCGGGGATCAACGGCGGTCGGCGTTCTGTTCTTGCGCGGCACCGAGGAAAGAGCTCGGGTGGGGGTTGTTCTCGTCCGGGAAACAGGAGAAAGGGCGGCGTGGGGTGTGCGCTGGCTTTTGAGCCGCGACTTTGGCACCGTGAGGTGGCCATTCGACGCCTCGGTGGCTCGCCGCCTCTCCCGTGCCTTGCGCGCGAAGCAGAGGCCGGCTGCAGCAACCGACTGAACCCTCGTATGTGCAACTGACATGTGGGCCTCCCCTTTACTCCTTTTCTCCAATATTTCTTTTCTGTTTTTGCTGAATATCCCACCAGCTACTCACAATTTAATGTGAGACTTAGCCCCCAAGTTTTGGTTTGAATTTGAGTTATCAAATTCAAACTTTGTTGGATCAAATTTGCTTCATGTTTAAACTGAAATTCAAATTCAGTTTTGAATTATTGCAAATTTAGCTCCCGACAAGATGAATTCCAATGGGGATGAAAATTGGTGGGCTAGCTCAGAAAAATGTTCTGAGTTTGAATATGAAGCTAACTTTTGAATTTGAGTGATGAAAATTGCTACAATTTGAATTTACATTCAAATTGGCCTCTTTTTCAAATACCTCCAAAGGTGCCTCAAAAAGTGTTGAATTTATATGAAACTTGGACTGAACCTTCCCAAGACTTTTCAAGTCCTAGGGGTGAGCTCAACCTCTCATGTTCAGGTGTAAAATTCACACTTTGTAAAAGTGAAGGTTTTCCCCTCTAATCACTCTTTTGATGGAGGTTACTTGCTCTTCATAATTTTTTCTAAGATATCCACAACAAAACTGTGGTGTTGTGAGGTGATGAAAAGTTTTTGCAAGTCCCTTTTCTTAGACTTTTACACACCCCCCGCCCCCACCCCACCTCATCCCACGCCCGCACAGCTGCACCCCCCGACCAACCCCCACGCGGCCTCGCCTTGCACCCTGTGCCAGCTGCTGGTCGCAGTCTCACGCCCTGCCGCCAGCCGGGTCGCACCTCATCGCCCTGAGCCCCAGGAACGTCGTTCGGCCCGCCTCGCCCGGCTCTTGGTTTTTTGGTCTAACCATAACCGAACCGAAGTATTTGGTTAACCAGTGAACCGGTTTCTCTTTTATTAGTATGCACTATTTCGGTTTTCATTTTTTGATAACCCAACTTTGAAAAAACACAAAATCCGAACTGATCGGTTTTGGTTAAACGTAATGCCCACCTTGAGGTTAGTAGTTCTTAGGAACGCTTTAACTGGCGTACAGTTTTTAGCTCTGTCGGATGGCCAGGAGCCCATGACAATGGACTGACCGACTGCATGATGTCGCGACAAGACAGCCTCGAAAGTCTGGGCGAATGGCAGTTTCCAAATTTGAGGTGTTGTAAGATTCATTTGACTATCGAATTAGTGCAAAACAGCAGATTTGTCGTCGAGATATGGAAACGGATCGAGACTTTGCGTAGAATTTTTACAAACACGTAAGATCATGTATGCCATATTTGAATATATTGCATTTTCACAACATTTGGACGCATTAATACAGGCCGGAACACTAAGTGATTCTTGGTCTTTAAGAAGAAAAGTTTTCTAGCCGGATTGCTATGATCACATTGGTTTTCTCCATGGAATCGCTTGACAAGCACCAGGCCAGCTCAAATCTGATTTCGTCGAAATCACATCACTAGGAGCACATTGTTTTCTTTTGGATCCTCTTGCCGTGATAACTGCACCGGGACAGTCTCACTGACATTGTTGATATCAAAACCCACATCATATTTGACGTCGCCAAATAACACCAGGTTCGGTATTGCTCTAATCTTCCTCTTTTTCACGTACTGCAAATAATTATTATGCGTCTTCTTAATATACTGCAATTGTCATCATGCAGTGTCGTTATTAGTTCAGAGGCTACCATATTCTTGCTTTTATTCGTGCCTTTTACAGGGAATAACACAATGGCATACAAGAAACTGGGGCAGCTCAAACAAATAAACAAGCTGGGAAATTACAGTCAATTAGCCATACAACTGATGAGCTATGAACTTAGACATGATCTTTATGGATGAACATGTACATTGTTTTCAGTTTTTGTTCACATTATATTGATGCACATTAAGCCCAAGTTCAGTTCATAGGAGATGATTCGTGTGTGACATTGAATATAGCGATACCCCCCTGTAGCCTACTATCTGGAAGTGCTCTTCCCTTCGATGCCATCAGTTTGAAATTTTCGACTATTGCGTCCCACTGCCGTCACTAGCACCCCAACGGAGCATCAATGGATAGCCGTAGCCGTGGGAGGACTTATTATCTCTAAGGCCTAGTTTTTATTGTCTCGTTTAATAAATTCTATAAATAATCTCTCAATCTCCTCATCCAGAAGTAAAAAAGCTTACGAGAAAGGGACGCTAAATAATCTCCTAAGGCTATCCGCACTCATGTATTCTAAAAATCTACTCTAAACGATATTCTCACCTCTTTACAACATACTCTAAAAGATTCTCTACTTTCCAGCACGTGTTGCCACACTCATCGTCCTCTCTAAACGTGCTCTATATCAACTACCACGTATTATTTAATATATTTTCCTTATTTTTATTTTGTTTTTTTTGTTTTTTCTCTCTTTTTTCCTTCTTTCCTCTATTTATTTCCATGTGGTTTGGATAGTTCTAGTCGCCTCTACCGGCCATCCCTTCGTCTCCGCCCCTGCCCTTGTCCCACTCACATCCGCACGTCAGCCACCGCCCTGCCTTCGCTCTCGACGCCGGCGCCTCCGCTCTGTTCACCTCGCCTCCCTCATCGCCCACGCCGCCCCATCCTCGCGCCACCCGTCCTCATCCCCTTTCGCCCGGACCGAAGTCTCCACGCAACCCTGCGTCCGCCTCCCTCGCCTCTCCCTGAGCTGCCGGCCCCGACCACGACTCCCGCTCGATCACAGCGCCCTTGTCTCCGCCCGAGCTGCCGACCGCCGTCCCTCATCCTCGTTGGCCGGCCAGAACATCGTCAAAACGCCTTCTCAACATCTCGACCTGCGTCTCAAGGCTGAGTTCCATGCTCAGCAGCTCTGTCAATCTGCTTGATTATTCCCAACTTGGAAGCGAGATCAACGGCTGCTTCCTCTGGACTCATCCAGTACGAAAAAAACGAGCGCTGTCTGTGGCGAAATCCTGTAACATGCGGAATAATCCAGCATCATTTTCCGCATGCCGGTGCAAAGGCGAAAAGCATGCGGGGCTCCAAATACAGCGTCCTGTACACCGCTTTCAGTAGCCCGGTGCTAGCAGTCTAACAAGTCGACGCCGATTTCTCTGCTACGTCCTGTGGTTCTCTGTTTCTTAACTTGTCTTCTCTGCTTCTCTCCTGGTCTTCTGTCTCTTGTCCTCAAGAAACTCTGCAAGAACCCGGAGCGCAACGTCCACGTCCTCGCTCCACAGCAGCATCTCTGACACCTCGGCCGGCGTCACCTCCACCTCAGAAAGTAGTTCTTGAATCTCCACGAGCAAAGGGTGCTCGTCGACGAGGAAGTAGTTCCACGCCAGCGTCTTGAAGGCCTCCCAGCAGCAGTAGCCCATGTAGACGTGCATGTCCATGCGTCCCGGCCGGAGAAGCGCCGGGTCGAGGCGGTCCTTGTAGTTGGTGGTGAAGACAATGATGCGCTCCTCGCCGCACGTCGACCACAGCCCGTCGATGAAGTTCAGCAACCCTGACAACGTAATCCCCTTAGAAAGAGCAGCTCCCGGCGAGGGTCGGTCGTCCGATGTGACATCGGAGTCCCGGGGATCCACCGGCCTCGGCGCCTTGTTGTCTTCCCTCGACGCGGTGGCAGCGTTGAAGCAGCAGTCGATGTCCTCGATGACGAGGATGGACTTGTTGGGCATGTTGATGAGCAACCTCTGCAACGCTGAGTCAAGGCGCACCTCGGAAAGGTCGAGGTCGTAGAGGTTGAAACGGAGGTAGTTGGCCATCGCGGCGACAAGGCTGGACTTGCCGGTGCCGGGAGGGCCGTAGAGCAGGTACCCGCGCTTCCACGCCCTGCCGATCCGTCGGTAGTAGTCCTTGCGCTTGAGGAACCGGTTGAGGTCGGTGATGACGGACTGCTTGAGCTCCGGGTCCATGGCGAGCGTGTTGAACGTGGCCGGGTGGTGGTGGGCGATGCCGTGCCACGACCGCCCCTTGTTCATGTAGATCCTGAGGGCGCCGTCCCGCCGCATCATGTCCTCCGCCGTGGACAAGACGAAGGGCACGTATCGGTCCAGCGCGGTGTCCGTGTGCTCGGCGTCGAAGCTGAGCTCCAGTGACTCGTGCGGGCCGCTGCCGCTCCCCTTCTTCCCCTCGGCGCTGCCGGTTTCCACGGACGTCCACGTGAACTCGACGCCGTCGAAGACGTCGGTGGTGGTGCCCCCGGGCTCCATGCACAGGAGAGTGTTCCAGCCGCCGCCACCCTCGGGGTCCTTGACGCGGGAGAGCGTGAGGCAGAGGCGGCGCATGGCGCGCGGGTTGATCCGGGTGGCCACGTACGCGCGCGCCGCGTCGAAGAGGTGGTTCTCGTTGTACCCCGTGTCGAACTGGCGCCGGATGACCAGCGTGCGCCGCTCCCGCTCGCCGCGGCCAAGCCGGGCGCGCACGAACGCCGCGCCCCAGCGGACCACGGCGCGCAGCTCGTCGGGGAGCAGCTCCCGCGCCACGCTGCGCGCCAGCACCGCGTACGCGGCCGCCGAGGCCACCGTGCCCAGCGCCTTCTTGTACGCGTCGACCACCTTCCCGCCTCCCTGTGCTGTCAGCGGCAGGTGATCCATGGCTGCCGGAGGCTGGAGCTGGTGCGTGGTGTCGGACTGCGCTCTAGCGACGATGGTGTGGCGCTGTATCGTCCCATTCGACCAATGGCCTCATGCTTATATGCAAGTGCTTGTGATGTGATCTTTTTGTTAGGTACTTGTCATCTTTACTTGACTCTTAAGTCCCCCTCCGCTCGAGTTCTTGCGAGGCAAGTTATCGTAAATTGTGTACGCTTACGTGCTTGTGCACCGCACTATCCTACGGTTTTCACACTTGTGTGCTTGAAGGATCCTTTACGAAATGACATGATGCATATTCCATGAATTCTTTTCGACTTTTTTTTACATGTGCGTTACAAAAGCACCCGTGAAGATGGTTAGCATCCATCTGCCATGCCGCCCGGTGGCCACCTGCTGGCGGCGAAAGGCAGCCCCGCGAACGGACGCGTTTCGATGCAGATCTCCAATATTTGTCACTGTAACCAGCGCGGCCGGCGTGGGTGGCGCAACGCCGGCAGATCGGGTCATTCTGCCACAGCACAGAAAGGAAGGATGTCAATCCCACATACCCGACGGCTACGGGTGGTATTTTCGATCGACGCACCCGTCCGGTATTTTCCACCCGCCGGTCCAATCGATGTGACTTGTCGCGGATGTAGGTTTTATTTTACACTCTCGGGTACCGAAATAATTTATATTTATAATTTTAAAATCAAATTTAATTATTTTCTATAATTTAATTATTTCATCTTACTTATCATAACCTATATTTACAATCTTTATAAGCAAATTAATATTTTTTGTTGCATTGCCATTCAAAATGGATTATTTTTTAAACTTATTTATTAAATATTGTAATATGTTTATAAAAAGAAAGTCAAACCCGTCGAGCATCCAAAACCCGCACAAAACCCGAAGGGTGCGGGTGTGAATTCTCACCCGCATGTGCGAGTCTCAAATTTCACTAGGAAACTCTTTTGTTTCGAGCAGATTTTTACTCCACCTCACATGAATCCGAACATTGCTAAATACGCTAGGCATGCCCACGGCCGGCAAACACGTAGTCATGGCTCGGGACTAGATGTGGGAGTCGGGCCATGCCGAGCCAGCACGGCCCGTTCGTGCTTCGAGCCGATTTGGCCCGCGGCCCGAAAGCACGTCGGGCCTTTTCAGGCCGGGCTGATAAACATGAAATTAGAAAAGATGGCCCAAGCACGTCACGCAACCCGACGGGCCAATTTCGGGCCGTGCCAGACCCAAGCACGACCTGTTTATCGTGTTAAAAAAATTCAGTAAAATCCAAAAAACCCAAAAAATCCAAAGAAAAAATACTGGGCTCATTTCGGGCGCCAGCGTTGCTCGATCTAATTATCAGATTCGGATTTCTACCTGAGACATCACACTCGCCAACCTTTTTCTAGAAAATTGCAAATACACTGGCTCTTCGATGCCCAGCTGCTACCCCACACTGCAGACCAACCGACTCCGAGCCTGGTAAAAGGCTTTGGCCCCCAGGGCCTTTCATAATTAATTTTGGCTCTTATTAAATATTAAGCTAGAATTGAATATAAATTTAGTCTGATCCTAATTCGATCCGACCCTCCTCTAGTTTTTTTTGGTCCGTTAGATCTCACCTTCAGTAGGTGGAATACTAAGTTCCCCGTCGAAGAGAATAGAATATACCCCAGACAGAATGTGTTCAACTATAGTGTAATGCATGTACACAACAGAGATGATTTGCTTCACATTTATTTGTCAATCGAAACATAATGTACACCAGGAGACCCCGGATAGCATATATTCAAGCAGCGCTCACTGGTAAGTAAACCTTGTTACCACCATTTAAGATCTTGTACACATAAAAGATCAATACGAGTGCACTGCAAATGAATAACAAAAAAAGGCATGATGTCAACTGCCAGGAGATCTTATTTCATTATGCTTCAAGATATGAGTCTAGAAAGGCAACAAAACTACAATCTAATGGCAACATGATTGTACTGCCAACATGCCTGAAATGAATACCACTTCAACTAGGCTGCAATTGATTGGGGTATAAATGTGTTCTTAAATGCTAAAACACACAACAATGCATGCATTCTATCAAGAGATGCCTAGAAAAAATTATATTTGATCGCGATAATGAACAGAGAGGAACAAGCTTGCGCATGCAGTGCAGGCCTAGGCAGCCACAATGTTTGTCGTGTGAGCACCATGTGGACTTTCTGTCCCATTTGGCACGATTTTGATTTAATTGCATGTCCAAAACAAGGTCTGCGACTTGGTTTCAATTTTCAATTTTTATGACAAGTTTGCACCCACCATGAAAGTTTTGGTATCCGCGGTGCATTTTACTCCATTTTCTTGTTGACAGATGAGATGTCAACTCCTAACATGATGCATGGCCGCATGCTCTTCTAACTTATCCATCTTAATTGGCACAAATAATTTGTTCATCCTTGAATTCAAATAACTCATGTCTATTTAAAAACCTCACACAATACTTGGAGGGAGAACAGTTTCAAGTGGACAAACTGAATAGCCGGTGTAGTAAAATGGACATTTTTATTATGAAAAAAAATGTAGGTTCAAGTCCACAGAAATACAACACAGCAATTACAATAATAGTTGACTTCATATACTTATAGAAGCACCATGTTGTGGCGCACTCGAATAGACACTAAAGAAAATCATCGTTATGTGTCCGGCTTCACGTGTTTAGATTCTAACAAAAGAATACGTACCAAATCAACTGACTTGCAGAGTAAAACACAAACATTAACTACGTACAGTCTAAAGTACATGCACCAAATGGAGGGATGGAGGAATTTCAACAAACCTGATGGTAGCAATAACTCCTGCTGGCATTATCTTTATTGTTTTGATGTATCTTATACCCATGACGACTGTTAATGCCACAGCACAAACTGTCCAAAAAAGAAAAAAACTATAAGATGCAGAGACAAAAGAGAAGCTTTGACACACACTTAACTCTGAAATAGAAAAATATAAGCCATTATTTCCAATTTCCAAACAGTGTTTACAAAATGACACGCTACTAATTTGCATGTACTAATCATCTAGTCCAACGAAAGATAAAGCACCCACCAGTGAAATTAGCATAACATGGTACAAAAGGTTAATCAATCCACAAGATTTTTCTATGAATTAATTAGGAAGTGGAATGGAAATTCCACGCTTGGAGCTAGAATTAGGAACTGCATCGTTTATTTTCTAACTATTTAATTATTTTTCAGGAGACAATGCTGCACACTTAGAATCTTCTTTTTAGATTTTTTTAGATACTGGACAATTTCTTTTTAGATAATGGAAGAAAATTCCGGGCTCTGCTTTGAGGAGAACAAGGCATTCACTTATTACAAACCCCTGGTGCATACCCTGGAAGAATCCGTGCCCTACAACATCAGATTTCTATACGGAAAAATAAAATTAAAAATTTCTGGTGTCGCAAGCATCAATTCCCCAAACTCTGCCAATACTTGTCTTAACCAGTTAACTAGTTCTGGAGCTGCCAATTGCTGCAGCATACTCGAGGAAACGGCATTGATGCATTACATGTCCAAATGTAACCTAAAATTATTGCAGGACCCCATCCTGATCGTAAGCTAGCTACGGTTGCTGCCGTCACTCCGGCGCACGAAGCCCAAAAGTTACGACCATGACTCTACAGTGGAACGAGCGAAGGAGTAAGGAGGGAGATAGGAATAGGAAGTAGAGGAGAAGCAGCAGCATCGACGGACCGGTCTGCAGGACGGTGGCGAAGACGGAGACGGATTCGCCCCGCGCGAAGGTCCAGGCGCTGAGCGTGCCGGCAAGGAGGAGCGCGGCGCCGAAGGAGACACCGGCGGCCAGCGACGCGGTTCTCCCCCGCTTGACGTAGCCGGCGACGCCGCCGGCGAGGACCACCACACCGTAGGGGATCGTGATGTAGAAGCCCTCCATGCCGGTGCCGCCTCCCCCCCTCCCCCGTCCCTGAGCTGTTATGCCTGGTTCGGTGGTTCCACTCAACCGACGCCTTGACGGTAGAGTAGTGGAGTGGACTTGTCATGGGCTCCTCCGACTGGAGCAGTGTGAGCCCAGCCTGGATCTTGGCCCAGGTGCTGGCCCATTTAGAAAAAGCAGCATTTGGACCCAAACGTTGCATTTTGGAAAGCACAACAATGGAAATGGGTATTTTTATTTGAAACGACCGTTGGTTCTTCTTGCGTCGGAGTGTGGAGTTGCGTCGTTAAAAGATACTCCCCCCCCCCCATTCTGTTGTCAATGGTCAAATTTAAACTAATCAGCGATAACAAAAAAAGGAATATAGTAGTGAAGAGCTCTCTTCTTCACTAGTCTTTAACGATTGCATGAGTATTATTTTCCTTTCACCCCAAATATAGATTATTAAATCATCATCTTAAACTACATGTCCTAAGAATTCTTTCCATTATTTTGAACATGTCTATTCAACGGTGCTGCTTTCACTTCAAAGAGACGAACCAATTGTTGTCGGTCGTTTCGTACATATGTGGCCAGCAGCTGCGGTTCTCGGAAGACAAAGTCTATAGCATCATAACACTGTCGCACTTGCATTGCTGTGAATCAGGGATCGCACGTGAAAAGAGTAGCATAATAATGCTGCCACACGCTCGTCTTCTATGACCAAACACGCTGTCATGGAGCATCATCTTTACAGTAGAGCAATGTAACGTGAATCTTCTAGCGTTTTGATGCCCGTTTCGACCGTACCTAAGGTCTTGTGGAGTGTCTTCTCCCCCGAGCCAAGAAGTTGTGGACGGCCGGACGCCATCATGCTACGGCCGGAGATGGACAACGTTTTCAACTAGAGGTGTCGCCACCCGCAATTGTGGAGTGCAGGTTACACGCCGGTGGTTCTGCCACATGAACCGATAGAGATCTTGAATCGATAGAGAGGACATAAACAATACTAATTTATTGGCGATTACAATTGTAACAAAAAAGTAATATAGAAATGTAATAGTCACATTAATATATGAGACAAAATCTGTGTCCCACCTTGATGGATAGTAAATAAATTGTAAGAAATATGGTAAAACCAATTAATAGTAAGAAATTTATAAAACCGATAAAGTTTTATAATCACGCGACAACCCAAATTCAAATAATAAGTTACAAACCATATAGAAAACACTACCATAGTATTTCACCAAATATTATATCACAAAATAAGGTGCAACTATAGATATGTTTGTGTGATCCACAATATCTTGATTGCACCCTTTTCACTTAGTATTTTTTTCAAATATCTTCAAGGTCGAGAGTGCCCATGCTTGCCATAGGTGATATACTGGGCTCTACAGATGAGCTTGCACCAATGGTGGAATAGAAAGACATGGTTGGATCCATGAGGGGACATAGCGCATTCAGTTCATAAGAAAAGTCTTCTTGTCCCATGGGAAATTGCATGGAAGTTGGGAAGCTCATGATCCCCTCATCAGTGTCATCGCTAGCCATGGCCTCATGGGACGACGATGTCGGTGCATCCTTGTTCCTTGAGCTCTTGAAAACCTTACAAACTACCCACTCCTCCTAAACATGGTTCAAACAACCAAAGAGAGAATTAAATTAGATGATCATTTAGAGATCTAAAGCAAGTAGCCAACATATATGAGATACATATGCATGTATACTACCTTGGTGACAATGGAATTGGAGCCTGTTGCTGGGCAGAGTTTACCACTACCTTCTAGTCGGAACTCATGCATGACCCATTCGGTCTTCTTACCATTTGGAGCCCTACCAGTGTAGAAGACAAGTGTCTTCTTCATCCCGATAATAGTCGGAATCAAGGCTGTAGCTTGATAGATCTTCTTGTCCTTACCCGTTGCCTTCCAAAATCCGGCATTTGTGGCACGATTGACCCTTTCCCCCTTTTGGTACTTCTGGTCCTTTAGGGAGTAGAAGTACCACTCGTTCTCCCCCATCTTTGCCTTCACTATACCATGCATTCAAGCACAATTAATAACAAATCACAAGAACACATATATGCATTCAGTCGGAATTACTTCCCAAGAATTCTTACTTGGTAGTTCCCATGGCTCAGATTTGTTGAGATTGACCTCTCCAATGGCAACAGCGGTGAAGTCACGATTGAGTACCTTAGGTATGAGATAGAAGGTGATTATTTCCTCATCAGATGGGTGGAACCGAAATCCAGGAGGAAGCTGCAAGCCACCATCGTCAACTTTGCCTATTATCCCCTCTTGGCCTTGGTGGTCTCCCATTCTTCTCAGATCTAAATGACCAAGAGCACTGACAACCTAAGAAAGAAATTGATTAAGAAATAAGGTGTATGAAATGAGAGCGAACCATACATACCTAGATAAATCTTCACGAATATTGTCCTTCTGAATATATGAAGGATATCCAAGACGGGTGAAGATCTGTAAGACAATCAACCATTGATACCAGGGGCTTAAATAGGCTTGAAGCATGTTTCCAAAAGATACTTGCTAGCGAAGTATCTCTACCTTTTTTCGGCGCCTGTTTCTTTTCGGTGTCCGTTTCCACTAGCCATCCGGTGTCCGTTTCCACTAGCCATCCGGTGTCTGTTTCCACTAGCCATGGATGCTTGCTCTTTCATGCAGTGGCATGCTAAGCCTTGTGTTGCATGGTCGCTTCCACTCATAGGATTCTCTCTCTCTCTCTCTCCCTCTCCCCCAAATTATGATATTTGTGCATTTATATCTTAGCATTGGGCATGGCTTCATAGCAAGCCAAATTATCTGTCATATGTATCCATGCACTAGCGCACAAAGTAAGTGTCACCATCATGTGCATCAGCAAGTTCACTCATGAATTTTAATACAAATATGTCAGAACAATCTCACATATTACATGCTCTACTAGGGATAAGCCTAGAGATGACTCGTCATGGTCTTCTCATCCATATAAGGTGTCGTTATTCTCACTCTATTAGTTTGATGCAAGGAAAATGTGTTCTACATCGTCCCGTGTACGCCATGTTTGTTGACGTCATATATCTATCTGTTGGACTAGATAAAACAAGCTTCTTAGTTGTGTAAAAAAGAAAAGAAAATAGATGGAAAGTGCATTGCATATATGGATTACATGTATACAATATCCAAATATCTAAAATGAAGTGCTAGACTTTATCTGGAACAAAACCCCCTAAAACCGTGAGCCGTTAGCCAGTTACTAAGCTAAATAGGGGGACATGTTTTAACTTTTTGCTTACTTTGCGTGGACACTCTTTATTATTTTACAAGGAATAGATAGATCATCTAGCATTGTGCAACATGCATCCGAGAATGTAAGCCAACACACTTTTCAATTCAAGTGACATGATATACTCATGCCTATACATTTTGATGCTCTTGCGACGTGACTTACCAATGTCACAAAAGAAGGGTAATCCTTTCTTCTCCGGAATGGCCCTAAGTTTACACATTAAACCCACGTAGATCACTGAGTTGCAATTTTAGAATGCACAAACCACTCACCTTGCGATGGCGTGAATTGTAATATGGTAGATTGGGAATATAAAATAAATGTAGAAAATTGTCAAACTGAATTAGAGTGGTCGATTAATTTATAGGAAGACTATAATATAAAATATTATGAATGAGGGACACACTGAAACTATGTAGCTAGTGATTTCTTATGGTCAGATTCTCATCTACAACACAGTAAATTACAAATGCAACCATATGTGTTTCATATGCTAATATGTGGACAATACATTTTAGTATCCTACATCCCTTAGAAACCTTATGTCACTTGAAGAGACAATGATTATTCTTTGGAAAACACTTCCATCAATCAAGAGGCCTACAACAATTAAGGAAAGAATTATGTAATTATGCATTATGTTTGGGAATTGCATTGCTCTTCTTACACATGTACTTCTCTCTAGATCGCAAATAGCCGATATACTGAATTTCTAGTATAGCTACATTAACATGTAATTACAACCTTAATTATTATCCTACTCCTTGTGCCTATAACCAAACAAAGAAAGGAAAATAGCAAGACAACAAACAAGAGAACATACAAATACCAATCTGCGCTAAGACTCTAAAACTGAGCAATCATTAGTGTGTGATAACTAGTGCCTAAGCGCTCTCCATGCTCGCGGAAACTACCCATACATCGTCATATTGATGGTAATACTGATAAAATTGAAGATACATTATGATTGCAAATAAGATGGAAAGCAAAATAATGATGTTAACAAATATCTAACAAGTTTTGGAGGATTTAATGGAGTTGATAGTAAAATGGATGAACCTTAGCTATTGATGGATGTGGCCATGTGGAATGGATGTGGATATGGTGCAGATTGCACGTTTTTTATATATCCCTTTTTATCTAGACAACTTCGATTGTCTCTCTAAATAATATCCTTGAGAAAGGCCCCTTTTGACATAGCTTTTGCTAGTTAAAAAACAACTTATTTGAAAAGTTGGTGAAAATTGTTTGTGCTTATATTCTATTTTTAGTTTATTTGAGGAGTAGCTAAACTAATAATCTATTGTAGAAGTTTGTTGCTTGGCACATCTTTCGCTTATTTACATGAAGAAGTCATGCTAAACATGGACTAAAAAGATGGACACTTCTCTTGTATTTCATTGACAGTGACATATCAGGGGTTTAGGTTTAAGCCAATGGCATATAAGAAAATTTTCCATAAAAATAATGGATCCCTTCTTTTATAGCTTCTAGGGAATGTTGTCAAACTAGAGATTTAATCCACACTTAGACATCCATACCGAATGCTGAGAAACTCACCGGAGTCATGAAATGAGGTGTGCTAGGTATATTAGGCTTCATCTCGATTTCAATCCATATATCGGTCTGAATTTGCACAAAATAAGTTTCCCTACAGGAGAGAAAACAAAAAACATGTATTTCACAATTTTGAGGTTAATTTGGGGACTAGTCGAGCCATAATTGGTCAAGATTATAATAAACATAGAAAAATATGATGAATATTTTGGGGTGTATCAGATTCCATCTTATCCAACAAATACATAGTCTCAAATAATAAGCAAACCAAGAGGGACAAGCGTCAATTTTTTTTGAGTTTGATCACCTTCAAGATGATAATTGATAAGGATATGTGTTCTCCAGTGAGAGGGCTCAGACACTCAGTCACACTTGACCTAGGTATTTTCCAACTCTTTTTCCTCACCAAGGCGACAAAAAGGTGCTCACCAGTTTTTACTATGGATTCCTTATCTTGTGAGGGCAAATTTATCGGAACCTTCATAAAGTTACTAGGGCATGATGAAATTCTTATGTGCTCACTGGATGACGCTTGTTTGACTAGAGGATTGAATCCCCAAGGGTAGCATACACATACGCTACGAAGAGTAAATGAAGTTTAGCCCACTTGCACTCGATCCTTTAACCTAACTCTCTTATCCTCAGAAATCTCAAATAAATATAGGGACAGGAAAGAAATGGCTTTGGACAACAGTTTGTTAGTACTCAATCTCACTCCCAAACTTTCACCCTTAAGATCTAGTGCTCTTTTAGCTAAATTTTGTGTTTATCTACTATGGATTCAGCAGCCAACCATAAGGAGTAACATTGGGTTGATCTCGGGATCTCAAAAAACTGCTTAGGCTTCTCACAATGGTCACCATGAGTAAGGGTGGGCATTCGGTAACCCGGTTAATTTCGTTCGGTTAATTCAGTTAATGAAAATTTCAGTTACGAAAAATTGATAACCACACATGATCTAAAAAGTCATAACCGCACAATCCGGTTGCGGTTAATTCAGTTCTGTTTTGCGGTTAACCACATTTAGTGCACAATATAATTTATTCGATAAAAATAACAATAAACACATAAAAATATATTAACTGGTGGTGGTTGGAGATTATTAAGATTAGGCCGGAAGTAATAAATTTTGGTGAGAGTGAAGATTAATAATATTGATCTTTGTTTTTATAGGTTGAGATAGTGTGAGTTAAAATTTCGGTTAAATCATTTATTCAGTTAATACGATATGATAATCGAATAAAATTTGGTTAATCGAAATGCACAAAAATGATAACCGCATTTAATCAAAAAATTTGGTTAACCGCATATTTCGGTTCGGTTCGGTTTTACGGTTAACAGTTAAATGTACCCACCACTAATCATGAGTCTAATCTCACACCTAAAAAGTGTAATGTAACAGGTTTGTCTTGAAGTAATAATCTTACTGCAACTAATAATGCAAGTACCATTTGCTACTTAATATTTTCCGAAAGGCCTAAATAAAGGATCGTTGTGCTAAAATAAAAGCAAAAACCAGAAGAACATTCCTTGCCATTTCCTGTCAGTATATTCGCTTTGTTCCCACGAAAAACTAATCGTTCTGTTTTCATTTTCCTGACCACGCGTCTGAATCTGACCCCAATAGTATTAATTTGTTGTTGATTGCATCTGTAACATTGTCCACATTTTGCTGAGCGTGCAACAGTTGCTCGTGGATGGAGCCAGGAGCCGAAGCCTGCAAGCACACTTCTGTTGATTTGCTTGGAGGAATCCAGCCTTGCGTTTCTTTGTTGCCGGCAATTTGCATTCAGCTTCTGTTCCGTGACAAACCTGGAACTCTTTTTGTATACATGGAACACATATTGAGGTGTCGTGAAACTGTAATTTGCGATACCGTCGTACATAAACATTGGATAGGAATACAGTATGTTTCAACCACGAAACATTATATAACCTTCGTGTGTAACTAACGCGCCATCGTAACTTACCACATAAGCCACCACGAAAGGACAAGGTTTTACAATATAATCTGATAATCAAACTATGAACGCGGAGACTTTCAACCTGGTGAGACAAAATATGAATATAGTACATCCCCACACACCAGCCCACTCCAACACAATATAGTATTTCCATTCTTCCCAATCTAACGTTTATAATCCTAATAGCAACAAACAAGACAAGAAGTGGTAACGAACAAATGAAATTAACTCATATGTCAAACAATCGATGGGGTCTAATTGATAAGCTGCTGCATATTAATTCTCCATGACGAAGCTAGTTGCTTCATTATCTGGACCTGCGTCGCTCCTTCCCAATCATCAGGCAACTCGATGGCAGTAGCCTCATGAAGTCCCAGCAAAAGGTCCTGCTTCGCTTCTAGAGGGATCCCAAGGTAATCAGATCCGTTTTCCATTACAAGATCTGTCAACTGCACCAACATTTAGATACATTAGTACTATGGTAAAGCTTCCAGCTCAGAAACGAAACCATAAATCATTACAGTTTTAAATCCCAGAAAGAACAATTTCGTAAAAAACTTGTTTGGGAAGAAACATTGTTTAGCCATTTTTTTCACCAGTTTATTCACTATGTCATTACCTAACAAAGTAACAGCTGTAGACGCTTTCATAACCAAATGAGTAAATTGCAGCTACCGCAACTGTCTCAAAATCATGCAATGCAAGTGCATATCTGATATGTTGTCCTAATGAAAGAACCAGAGGGGGTAGCTATTAAAAAATAATTCAGTCAAAAGACAGATGAAGTCACTTGAGGTGACGTTACTTGGCTCTCCCATTCTCCCCAAAAATATGTCATTCTTGAACATTCATTCCCGATTATTGGCAATATGTTGTCCAAACTTCCAAAATGGATTATTGACATGAAAACTCAGCATGGGAAAAACCTAAGACTAGTATTCATATTAATCAGAGTTCAAGAACTCAAGAAATGCTTTGCGTCTTGGGACTCTAATTCCCACCTAACTTCAGGCTACTATCATCTGCAAAATCCAAACTATCTGTATGGCTTATTATATATTTTGCTACTCACGTTGACCATATTTTAAGAATTCAGAAACATTCTGTGCCTAACGACCATGGCGCCTGCCCAGGATCACCAGGCATCACCTTGGCGCCTAGGCATCGTGTCCAGGCAGATGACAGAGCACCTTGGAGGTGGCCAAGAGTGCGGCGAGGTCGCACACGGGGAGGAGACCCAGGACGTCAAGGAGGAGGTCATCCGGGAACAGGCAGAGAGCACCGAACCCCGTGTCGCGGAGGTTGACGTGCGGGGAGATAGAGAGGAGGAGGTTACCGAGCGGCAGGATGAGGCAGCCTCTGTCACGAGAGGAGGCGGAGGCAGAGCTCTTCAGGTGCCTGGACGGGGCTCTGCTGGCGGCAGTGGTGGCACTCAGCATGGCTCTTGCTGCTGTGACAGCAGCGGCCAGTGCGGGAGGAGAGGACTGGGGGCAGCAGGGAAGGTCGGGCAGGGGCGAATATTAGGGTTAGGGGAGAGTTGGACACCGTTCGACCCGAATCAGATGGCTCTGCACAAACATGTGTAGTATTTACTGGGACTTGGGCTGGGCCATTTTCTGGTGCGCTGACTTAGTGAAGAACATGGTGCTTGACGAAAATGGTGCTGGACATTTAAAAATTAGCTATTGCTGCCTGCTGCCTGGACAAGACCTGGTCACCTGGGCTCCCTAGGCATCCGGGCGTGGATTTCAACCACTGATTGGGAATCTAAATCGAACTTCAACCACTATTATCTGCCAAATCCTAAAATATCTGCATGGATCATTATGTCCCATCACAAAACTGTAACATGGATGAATAGACGGACACTGGGGCCACAGAGACAGAATACTAAAAGTACTCAAGTATTGAAGCAAGCAGTAACTTAGCCTAAACATGTGCTGTATTTATTAACTTGCTCAACACTAACTATGAGACCGAAAAACCTGTTGACATTTCCCTGAATAGTTATCAACATGAACATGTCTCAATCTCTTCAGATTAGTAAAAAATGAATGTCGCAACATACCTGCTGGAGCCAGCTCAAAGCTATATCATAGGAGCTTTCTTCTGCCAAGAATTGTCCAACAGCATTTAATACTTCACTTGCAACTTCATTCGAAAGTTGATCAATAACTGGTCCAGTTTGCTCCATTAACTTTACAAGTAGTTCAGCATCTTCAGTTGAAAGAAGCTCAGCATAGGCAGTATCCATATCACCTACATGGACCGCATCCATTGTGCGAGTCCAGGATTCCCACAGTGCGCCTCTTTCATCTCCTTGGTTGTCGCCATTTAAACCTTCTCCATCCAGCTCGCGGATGGCAACTCTTGCAGCAGCCCTAGAACTTCCATTGTCTTCCCCAGCCACTCTAATAGCTTCCAGTGTTGCTTCATCTTTTGAGGCTCGCCATGCACTTCGAGCGGAAGGACCCTCACCAAACCTGAAGGGTCCAGATCCTTTATCCCATCCTCTCCTAGGACCAGCTTGATCATTACCCCTTTCATTTCTTGGCATCCTACTGTCCGATGAAACAGAATCTAATCCTCTCCTTGTATTCATATTGCTTCTTGATCCAGAATATGCATATGAGTCCCATGGTTCAGAATCTGGTCTCCAAGATGAGCTTCTTAAACCAGATGCCATACTATCTGTAGAAAAATATCTTTCTGCAAATCCCATCCGCCCATCACCACTCCTCCCAAATTTTGAATTAGGATATTCATGACATCCATTGTATTTCATAGATGATCTGCTAGGAGATGAATCAAACCCCACGGCTGAACCACCACCTCTCCTGCCTGATGATAGTGATATATCCCTAGCCATCTCTTCGACAACTCTTTCAAGACCACACACTCTATTCTCTAGAGTAATCATGCTGTCATGGGACCCTCCCATAAAATCCTGAAGTTTGTAAAGAACAAACAACAATTAATCTTAGCCACTTAGCCAACAGACGTTTAGTAATTAAAAACAACCTGCAACCTGTCCTAGAAAGAAGACATCTCAGAAGTATGCGGTCTCATTTTCACCTACACAATAAATTTACAGTATTCTAGATGAAATAGGAACTATCATGACTCCGATCAAGACAATAGGCAGTCAAGTACCACATTAGGTGGCTGCAAAAGGCTGTAATTTTCTTTCTGGGAGTATAGAAGACTATCTTAAATAACAAAATAAGCAGCGCAGTACAGCTTTCAAAGTTTCAATGTCCTGAGCTCACCAATTTCTTTCCGAGAGCATAGAATATTATCTTAAATAACAAAAATAAGCAGCACACTACAGCTTTCAATGAGCTGAGCATCGTGAGCGCCATTGAGTCAACCACAAGATCAAACTTGAAACTATCAAGGTTCAACAAACTTGATAAGCCATTGAGCATGCTGAGGCGCAATAATGTGGGCACCACACATCCACTGGTTGGTGTTAGTATAAATTATATCTCAGCTTAATAAGGCTTGGAGTTTTTATACATCCACAAAAATAAGCTACACTTAAATAAACTTGAGCTTGGTTGGAACACGTGAGAAATCTTAAAAAAGTACTTATATTATATATGTATAGTTGTATACATTTGACCTCACTGAGCCAGTCTCAAGTGGATAGGCTAAGCCAAGTTCAAGCTCAACTAAGAGTAAAAAAAGGGCGTACTCAGTGCCGAAGGCTCCCAAACATCTACAGAACAAATATAAGCTTGATCTCATACTAGTGTGCTGTTATGTGATACCTCAAGTTGGATGGATCCAAATGAAAGTTGGTTGTCAAAAAAGGCTAGTACTAACACATTAACATTGTGACAATATAGCCATACTTTCACCGACAGGGGTTGCAAGCTGTGAAGTCTTAATTGCAGGTAGAATGAAGTGTTATTGGCTTAAAGATTTTAACAATAATGTCTTGTCATCAATCAAGAAAAAGTATAATATCCATTTGTAAATTCCTTTTCTTAGCAGCAAAGTAAGAGACCCAAACTTCAAAAGTCTAGAAAAATAAATATACACTAACCTGCAGCATGTTCATCAAACCAGTTTGCTGTCTCTCCAAGTGTGCCAACTGTCTCTGTATTGCTAACCAGTTTGTTTTATTATTTATGGAAGGACCTTCTCCAGGACTGCTCATTGTTGCAGCAGCAGAATCTTTTGCACTGTCTTCGCTCCTATCTTCAATATCCAATGTCCTACCTTTTGTATCTCTATTCCTGCTTCCTCGTTGGCCAGCCCATTTGTCTCGAGTAATCTGAAAATTAGAGCTAGCACGAATTTGAGCCAGATTAGCATCATCTGCTGATCCGTTGCTGTTGGCTGGACCAACGGGATCACCATCTTCTTCTGATTCATCTTTGTTTCGTAAATGTGACCTTAGAGTCCTACGGGGAAATACCACCTCAACAGGCAAGTCATCACCACTTCTTGTCTCAAGCTTTTGAAAAAACTCAGGGTTCAGTCCCCTGTCAGTAAATGTAGATCTTTTCTTTAAGAGGACAGCGGCTTTTTCTGCTATGCTACTTCCCGCAGCTTTCTCATTGCAAGTAGGAGAGTCTGGTGAAGAATCACTGAAAAGTTCTTTTCTACTGTTTTGCATTGATCTTTTCGAGTCCATTTTCCCTTCACCATCGTCTGTCTCCTTATTTTTACTGTCTGCTGCATGCAATTGCAAATACATAAGTATGATGTAATACAACAACAACAACAACAACAACCAAGCCTTTATCCCAAGCCTGTTGGGGTCGGCTAGACATGAAACCCAATATCAATGAAGTAAAAGAGAGGAAGAGTTATAAGAACAAGGAAAAAAAGAAAAAGAAAGGAAAAAAGAAAAGAAAAAAGAAAAAAAGAAGAAAAAAGAAAAAGAGAAAAGAGAAAAGAGAAAAGAGAAAAGAGAAAAGAGAAAAGAAAAAATAAAAAAGAAAAAAAAAAGAAAAAGAAAAAGAAAAGAAAAAAGAAAAAAAAAACAAGACTACGATTCTGGCACATGGATTGCTACTTTCCATGCAGTCCTATCATGAGCTAAGTCTCTGCATACATTCCAATCTCTCAAATCTCGTTTTACCGCCTCCTCCCAGGTCAACCTTGGTCGTCCTCTACCCCTCCTAATATTTTCTCTACCTCTTAAGATCCCACTGTTCACCGGTGCTTCTGGAGGTCTCCGTTGGATATGTCCAAACCACCTAAGTCGATGTTGGACTAACTTCTCTTCAATCGGCGCCACCCCTACCTTATCTCGAATCGCCTCATTCCTTATTCGGTCTCTTCTCGTGTGCCCGCACATCCACCGTAGCATGCGCATCTCTGCGACACTCATTTGTTGGACATGTTGCCGTTTAGTTGGCCAACATTCCGCCCCATAGAGCATCGCGGGTCTGATCACCGTCCTATAGAACTTCCCTTTTAGCTTTTGTGGGACTTTCCTATCACATAGGATTCCAGAGGCTTGTCGCCATTTCATCCACCCTACCTTGATCCTGTGGCAAACATCCTCATCAATATCGCCATTGCTTTGTAACATTGATCCTAAGTATCGGAAAGAGTCCCTTCTAGGTACTATTTGTCCTTGTAGACTAACATTTCCCTCTTCACGACCAACACCACTAAAGTCACACCTCATATACTCGGTTTTGGTCCTACTAAGTCTAAACCCCTTGGACTCTAAGGTTTGTCTCCATAACTCTAATTTCTTATCAACACCATCTCTAGTTCCATCTACCAGCACTACATCATCAGCAAAGAGCATGCACCAAGGGATATCCCCTTGTATATCCTTCGACACCTCATCCATCACCAAGGAAAAGATGTATGGGCTCAAAGCTGATCCTTGATGTAGTCCTACCGTGATAGGAAATGCATCAGTCTCACTATCACTTACGCGCACACTTGTCCTAACATTATTGTACATATCCTTGATAAGGGTAATGTACTTTGTTGGCACTTTATGTTTCTCTAGTGCCCACCACATGACTGACCTTGGTATCTTGTCGTACGCCTTCTCCAAATCGATGAACACTATATGCAAGTCCTTCTTCTGCTCCCTATATCTCTCCATAAGCTGACGAAGCAAGAAAATCGCCTCCATTGTAGACCTCCCAGGCATAAAACCAAACTGGTTTTTAGTGACATTGGTCACTTTCCTCAGACGGTGTTCAATCACTCTCTCCCAAAGCTTCATAGTATGACTCATAAGCTTAATGCCTCGATAATTAGTACAACTTTGAATATCTCCTTTATTTTTGAAGATAGGTACTAATATACTTTTCCTCCATTCTTCAGGCATCTTGTTTGACCGAAAAATGTGGTTGAATAGCTTTGTGAGCCATACTATTGCCACGTCCCCAAGACATCTCCACACTTCAATAGGGACATCGTCAGGGCCGAGGGCCTTTCCTCCTTTCATCCTTTTTAAGGCCTCTTTAACCTCAAACTCTTGTATCCTCCGCACGAACCGCCTGTTGGAGTCATCAAAGGAGTCATCCAACTCAACCATAGTGCTCCCATTCCCATCATTGAATAGCCCATTAAAGTAATCACGCCATCTATTCTTAATCTCTTCATCCTTCACTAGAATGCGGTCAGTCTCATCTTTGATGCATTTAACTTGATTGAGATCCCTCATCTTTCTCTCACGGATTTTTGCTACCTTGTATATGTCCTTTTCACCTTCTTTTGTCTCTAGTCTCTCATATAACTTATCATAGGCCTGTCCTCTTGCCTTACTCACAGCCCGCTTTGCATTCTTCTTAGCCTCTTTGTACTTAAGCATGTTGTTTGCGCTTCTATCATTATGCCAACTCTTGTAACACTCCTTCTTCTCCTTAATGGACTTTTGTACATCCTCATTCCACCACCAAGTGTCTTTATCTACAAGTTTCTTTCCCTTTGTCACACCGAACACCTCACTAGCTACCTTCCTAATGCAAGTTGCCATCTTCATCCACATACTATCTGCATCTCCATTTTCTGCCCAGGGTCCTTCTGTGATCACCCTATTTTTAAAGGATTCTTGTGATTCTCCCTTCAACTTCCACCACTTTGTTCTTGTGATTTTGACACCTTTGTCCCGCAAAGAGCATGTATGGAAGCGAAAGTCAGCTACCACAAGCTTATGTTGTGTCACAACACACTCCCCCGGGATCACCTTACAATCTAGACACTCCCGTCTATCCTTTCTCCTAGTGAGGACAAAGTCAATCTGGCTAGAGTGTTGGGCACTACTAAAGGTCACTAGGTGAGATTGCCTCTTCCTAAAGAGGGTGTTTGCTATCAACAGATCATAGGCTACGGCAAAGTCTAGGATGTCCTTACCCTCTTGATTTCTATCGCCACATCCAAAACCTCCATGTACTCCCTCAAATCCTAGGCTAGTTGCACCCACATGACCATTGAGATCTCCCCCTATGAGGAGTTTCTCGGTTATCGGTACACTACTAACCATATCCTCCAAGTCCTCCCAAAATTGCCTCTTAGCACTCATGTTGAGCCCAACTTGTGGGGCATAAGCACTAATGACGTTCAAGACAATGTCCCTAATTACTATCTTGATTAAGATGATCCTATCCCCTCGTCTTCGAACATCCACTACTCCATCCTTAAGACTCTTATCTATTAGAACACCTACGCCATTCCTAGTCCCAGCTAAACCAGAATACCAAAGCTTGAAACCGGTATTCTCGACTTCTCTCGCCTTTTGACCCGCCCATCTAGTCTCTTGTACACAAAGGATATTTACTCGTCTCCTAATGGCAACATCTACTAACTCACGTAGCTTCCCCGTCAAGGATCCTACATTCCAACTACCCACCCGAAATCTATGTTCCTCGGCTAGCTTCCTTACGCTTTGCACCCGTCGAGTAAGATGCAAAGACCCTTGCTCACTTATCACTACATCCGGGCGATGATGTAGCGCGCCACTAAGGTGGTGGCGATCCGGCCCTTGCTCACTTAACACCATATCCGGGTTCCGATATGGCGCGCCACTAAGGCGGTGGCGACCCGGCCCTTGCCCACTTAACACCATACCCGGGTTCCGATATGGCGCGTCGCTAAGAGGGTTACGCCCCAACGAATTTCTATTGGGTTTCATTTCCATGAGAATGGCTAAGTGTAAGTTGTTGGCTCGCCAAGCCTATCACAACCCCCTCCTCCTTTACCCGGGCTTGGGACCGGCTATGTCATTACAACATAAACACTAAAACTTGAAATAATACGAAAACTTGTTGAAGAAAAGTGGAGATTTATACCAGTTACATCTTCCCCTGTTAACTTTTTCCATAATTGTACTGCATCAATCATGCTGTCCCTGACAGGCCTTACCTGGAGAAAATATTGACAGAAATGACTTACCACAATAACATGCATGTAAGATTGTGGTTATCTGTAAAGGATTCATGAATTGTAACAAATCCTGATGTTTAGATTTGAATGTGGTTACCTTATCAAAACGGCAAGCCTCAAGAGCAGCAATCGTTGGAGCTGTTCCATCACCAATCAAGTGGCCTGAATGGGTGGCTAGGACACATAATGTGTCAGCAGCAGCTTTTCTCGTAGCCCAATCACTGTTCTCAAGACAGTCACGAATACTTTGTAATGTGTGCGGCATATGCTGAGGATTGATTGCTCCAACCTGAAAGGCAATTGATCACTCAAACAAGGAGCATCACAAGAAGTACGCAAGTAGTTCATATAAAATCTTAAAAATGAAATATGCAAAATATATATAAAAAATACTCGCATCAGTGGAAAGCTTTTCATGCATGAACATCTCTAGGATGCCTTTACCAAAAATGTATGACAAAACTCCTAAGAAGCAGTTTGGCAACACAGTTCCATGAATAAAACCAGAAAACAGAAATGGATGGGTTCGGATGCTATATTCATGCTATTGTAATAGATTTTTTTGGGCAATGTTATTGTAACAGATCAACCAGGTAACAAATAACAAACTAAGTCCCACGTGTGCAATCCAACCTAGTGTTATAACATGCTTCCATAAGTCAGAAGTCCAAACTTTTAAAAGGACAAACCTATAAATCATTCAGAATTAATACATGCACAAGTCTGGCATAACTATATGAAAGTAAAGTAGCATGGCTCAAACAGCCAACATGTAATATAATAGGAAAAAGACTGTCTTATACTCTCTCAAATGGCAGACGATACAGAAACATTTAACAAACACTTTAATGAAATCACATTCACTGCATCAGAAGGAATCACACTGCAATCCCATTCATTCCACAAACTATGATCCAGAAAACACTCTGACAAGAAGCTCAGAACATAGAAGTAACCCGTCTCTAAGCAATTCAGTGAGTTACACATGTGACACAGCCACAACCAAAAAGCTGCTATGAAAGAAACTACATCTACAGCCTATAGTACTCCCAAGAAGCAGTGATTCCACGAGAAGCCTTGCCCAGAGTCAAGGATATCATTCATAGTCCCACTTTCTCGACACAAATAACGGAATGTTTTCCAGTGAAATGCATCCGCCACAAACAAGACAACTATGTGATGAAACTAATAGCAACAAAAAACACTAGTATTCCTGTGTATGATTTCATTCATGCTTAAAACTAAAAAAGACCAACAACAAAAACTACAGAGCCTTTGTCTCAAGAACGTTGAGATAGGCTAGATATGAAACCCAAACTGGGTCTTAAAACTAAAAGACCAAATGGCTATAAATACCGTCAGCTAGCAATCCTTTGTGTTCTGTGTCTATTTATCGAACAAGTAGTATGCACAACAAATGTTAGAATTGCTAGCAGCTAGCGCCAACCTGTGATAAGCTTCCAATGATGCCGAGCAATGCCCCCTTTGCCTGCACACCTTGCCCACCAAGCAATTTGCAAACCCTTGGAGCAAGCTTCCCAAACATCACCATTGCACCAGGTCCAGGCCCCGCGCCCTCCACTGTCTTAGCCAGGCACGCAGCCGCCCCGGCCTGCACCGCCTTGCTCTGCTCCCCCATCACCTCGAAAATAGGTTTCATGAATTGTGTCACGGTCGCGTTCCCCGCCTCAGCAGTGCCAGAGGCGACCAGCGGCCGGAGGTACACCGTCGCGAGCTGGCCTGCCGTGTCGCGGCAGGCATCGCGCACGGAGGTGTCAGATGTCGGGTCCTTGAGCCGCTTGGCCAGATGAGCGAGTACCTTGTGGAGGTGCGGGCCCGTGGCCTCCGGGTGCGCGGCGCAGAGCGTGGCGAGGAGGCGCAGCGACTCACGCCTGGCCGGGGAGGCGAGGCCCGGGGAGTCGGAGGCCAGCGCGTTGAGCAGCATGGGCACGGCGTCCAGCGACGGTGGCGCGCGGATGATGCGATCCAGGTCCTCGACGGCGATGTGGTGCGTGTCGCGGTCGGCGAGCTTAGCGAGCGAGGCGAGCACGCGAGACTTGAGCTCCGCCATCGCCGCGTTCTTCGACGGCGTAGCACCCGCGGCAGCGGGCGGCGCGCCTCCGCCCCCACCGGCAGCCGCAACTGCGCTGGAGCTCGACGCCGGTGGTGGCAGCTGCGCGGTGGTGGGCGACCTCGGGTGGGCTTTGGGCCCGGATTTCGAAACCGTGGTCGCCATTGCGGCGGATCCCAGCCGGAATCTGGAGAACGCGGCAGGGTTTGGGAGAGGGGAGGGGGGAATGGCGGATGTCAGATTTGAATTGGTAGGCGCGGTCCGATTTGGGGCATCAGGTGACGGATTTTAGGATGATTTGGTGGGATTTCGGGGCGCTTTTGGATTGATCGATGGGTTTGATCTGGGAATGGGGTGATGAGATCTCGCCTTGGGAGCGGAGATGGGAGGGAGGCGAAGGGGTTCAAGATTCTTTGACAACGATGAGAAGGGCCGGGGGTGGAGAAAGGAGTGAGGGCCCACTAAGCAGAGAGAGAACAAGGAAATCCTGACTCCTGAGAGATGCAAGATTTCTGCTGCTGAACTTAAACCAGCAGCTAAAGGGCTATTTCGACCTGTTTCAAACGCCATTTGAAACTAGCCAAACATCCATATTACAAGGTGATAGCTTGTTTCCATACAGGGACACAGGGTAAGATGCACCATCAAAACAAAGAATATATAACTGTAATATTGCCTAATAAACAAATGATGTAAAAATGCAATCAGCTTAGAGAGGTGAAATAGTTGGCTCCATCCAGCTTTCAACAGACGGTTGGTGAGGTAGGTGCAGGGTTGGACAAAAAACACATAGCTTGTAAATCGGCTCAACTCATCTTTAGCTTGGCCCAGCTCGTTTCAAGTTTTAATAAGCCAGTCTACAATATTTAGCTTATTTTGTTAACGAGCCAACTCATGAGTTGCTGGCGAACCAACAAGCCAAACAAAATGCATGGTAAGAAACCTTGATTCTTGGGTTATCTTATTTTTAATGGTTATGCTGTCAAAGTTCCTTCACATTCACTATACAAATGCGGCATACGTACGACGGCGAGAAATCATCGTAAATAACAGAAAACCGTCGTAAGTTAGTTATTACGACGGCTGGAAACAACGTCGTAAGTAAATGGCCGTCGCCCATAGCCGCGCCACGTGGCGGGCTGGGCGCCTTACTTACGATGGCCAGTGTACCGGCCATCGTAAGTTAGTTAGGTTAACTTACGACGGCCTTGTCCTGATAGTCGTAAGTTAATTAGGTTAACTTATAACGTCTCTGTATAGCTCGCCGTTGTAAATAAGGTTTTTAATTTTTTTAAAAAACCAGAATTAGGATAACCTGACACGATAGTCAGCTCACAGAACAATTTATATAAACATCCAAAACATAAAATATCCAAAATATTAAACAAAAAAGAGATTCGCTCGCTAAACACTACCCCTTCCACTCGTGGATCCAGTCGCTCCTCCACTCGCTCTAGAGCCGAAGAATCCGTCTCCGCGACCTCCTCCCGGTGCCGGTAGCTGTGACAGTGGAGTTTGAGCCTCCGTTGTCGATCTCTGCAATTCAAATAAATAGATAAAGTGAGTTTGAGCTTGTACGGCTCTCTCCCCACTACTCTCACCCTCTCTCTCTCTTCCTCCCCCGCACTCTCACTTTCTTCCTCGCCTTCTCCCCCCCCTCTCTCTACGACTCCCTCTCTCTCACCCCCTATCTCTACCACTCCGTATCTCTCTCCCGCTCTCTTTCCCTTTTCACTCTCACTCTCTCTCCCTCTCCCTCTCCCTCCCCCTCTCTACCACGATCTCTTACTCTCACGTCCTCCCTCTCCCCCCTCTCACTCTCACTTTCTCCCTCGCCCTCTCCCCCCTCTCTCTATGACTACCTCTCTCTCACACCCCCTATCTCTACCACTCTGTCTCTCTGTCCCTCCCTCTTTCCTTTTTCACTCTCACTATCTCTCCCACCCCTCTCTACCACTATCTCTTACTCTCACTCTCTCCCTCTCTCCCCTCACTCTCACTCTCACTCTCTCCCCTCAACTACACTAAGTTTTTCTTAGATTAGAAAATGGCAAATAAAAAACACATTACCAGGAGCTGCAAGGATTTAGGGAACTTATTAATATACTCACAAACAAAAGAATCTAAAAGTTGAATATTATTTGATAGTTTGCTTACGTGTCTCCGACTGGGTGAATAGTGACCCTCTCTATAGGAACTGGAGAAGAAGACATAAAGTGCGTCCTCCTCGTCCGTTGCCTCTGCTCCAGGACCACGTCCGGTGACCCGGAAGGCTGCTCATCACTGGAGCCCGAAGGCTCCACGCTAGGCGCCTCCGTGGCAGCCATAAGCGACCCCGAAGGATGTGGCGACGCCCTAGCCTCTGACTGTGACTCAGATGACTCCGAGTCAGACTGCAAAATAAAAAGATTGATAAGAATAGTTAATTGTTGAGTGACATATAAGATAATGTAATTTCTAATGAAAATGTACCTCTGTGCGCTGTAAGGCCACATGTACGCCCACTAGGTTCGGGACGTGTCTCAACAGCTGAGAGTGACTTCTCACCTGAGGAACTACCCCTAAAAAGGGTGTCCCGTGCCTCCCTGAGGAAGCCCCTAGCCCCCTTCCCTTTTCCTTTCTCTGACGATATCCTGTTGTAAGGAGTAATTGATAAATATGCTAGGAAAATATACGAAGTTATAATAATTTAGTGAAAAAAGTTACTTGGAGTCAGTTTCAGAATTCATCGACATCACGAACCCTACTCCTCAAACCAGACTGTCGATCTTGTTTCATAATTTGTTTCCGTTTTTGTTTGCGCATATTAGAAGTCTCTTCATCGTTAGCGTCACCAACCAAGTGATCGAGTTCGACACCAGGCTCGACAGAAAACGAGTCTGGCAACTCTTGTTCTTGATAAACCTCATCAACGTCATTGATATCATGGTAGTCATCATCGCTTGTGGAACTCACAAGACGGAAAAACACTCATTAATATAAATATTGCATTATACATCGATAAACATCAATGTTAGGATAAAAACTTACTCGAAATATTTGTCCATTCCATCTATATTAGCATACATGTAGAGTAAAGCGGTCGTTCTTTCATCGTGGTACAATTGTAGCTCCTACTACCACCAACAGTAGTGCCCTTCATTGTAAAAATAGTGAGATCGCTGCAAGGTGGATGTTCATTCATATTGTATTGCATCGTCAAATTATTTATATTGTGCTGCTCCACAAAGTAAACACGTGAAAAGTATCCCACTTCCTTAAGGGTAAAAGCTTCAGCGATGCACCCTTCCACTCTTGCTCGATTGCCAACCATTGGCTTCAGATATCTAAGTGCTCTTTCAATGTGATACATCCATTCATATTGCACAGGACCGTCCTCTTTAGCCTCAAAAGGAAGATGGATAAGGATATGTTGCATTGGATTGAAGAAGCTTGGAGGAAAAAAAATTCCATCTTACATAACAGTACTGGTATCTCCTTCTCCAACTTATTCATCATCTCTACCGTGATTTATTTAGCACATAGATGTCTAGAGAAGTAGCTAAGCTCGGCTAGCAGCTTCCAAACCGCATCATCAAAATAGCCACGAAACATAAAAGGTAGGAGTCTTTCCATAATTATATGATAATTATGACTTTTCAATCCAATGAGCTTTCTCGTCATCACATTCATGGCTCGTTTCGGATTAGCTGCGTAACCATCTGGGAATTTCAAACTTTTCAACCATTTCATGACTTCTTTCTTTTCTTTAGATCGAGGACAGAAAGAAGCACGTGGCTTACCACCGCTTTTGGAGAGCTCAAGAGTTGGACGGTTACAGAGCTCTGCCAGATCGTTTTGAGCCTTTATATTATCTTTCGTCTTACCCGTCATATCCATGGATGTGCTTATTATACATTCGCCCATGTTACGCTCCTGATGCATGTAAAAGCCCAAGAATTGACTTGCTAAAATGTTCATCACAATCACCACACCACAACTCATTTGGTGGGTAGCTCATGAACATTTGTGAAGAGCAAGTAAACACAATCAAGAGGGTGATTAGAGAAAAAACCCATAACTCCAAAAAGCAGGACCCCACACACATAAACATGAGAGGATGGGTTTCCCCTTAGACCCTAAACACTCTTGGGTATGCTCATGCCAAGTCTCATGCAAATTCAAATCAGTTTGAGGCACTTTTGGAGACATTTAAAAAGGGCTAATTTGAATGCAAATTCACATTGCAGCCACTTTCATCACTTGGATTCAAAAGCTGACTTCATATTCAAACTCAGCACATTTTTCTAAGTTAGTCCACCAATTTTCATCCTCATTGGAGTTGATCTTGTCAGGAGCTAAATTTGCATGAATTCAAAACTGAATTTGAATTCCAAATTCAAATGTGAAGCACATTTAGCCAAATCAACTTCAAGTTGCAGAATTCAAATTTCATTCCATGACTTTGTGGCAAAGTCTACCATTCAATTTTGAGTGGTTGAGATATTTGCAGCAGAGAGGGGAAAAGAAGTAGAGGGGAGAAGGGGACCCACATGTCAGTCAAGCCACTGAGTGAAGCAACACACGCGCGCGCTCTGTTCTTCGGGTCTCCGCAGCGGTCGCCACCGAGCTGCTCGGTTAACACCTCCTCAGCACAACCGATGTGTTGGCGTCCCGTGCAGCTGCCTACTTGCTCATGAAGGCACCCCGACGCTGCAACCCACGAACCCCGTGCTCTGTTTCGCCGCTCGACAGGAAAAGCTATCGTGCCGCCGCACCTCTGTCTCCCTCGGCGATCAACCACTCCAGTGGGTTTCATGATAGATCGGGCTGCTCAGATTCTGCGTCCACCATCCCTGGACATCCCCGAAGCGAGAAATCAGTAGTAGCTGCCCTAGAAAGGGGGCGGTGAGCTCGATTTGCATCTGCGACGCCGTACATTGCCGCCACTACAAAATCACGTCGCCCGGCCACGAGCGTCCTCCTTCCTTGGAGTTTAGCACACCAAACAGTTCGCCTAGGAGTACACTTTCCTTCCCGCAACCATGGCCGCATGCCACCGAGTGTGCTCGCCGGAATTTCAGTTCTTGCCGATAGCATGTGATATAGACCGCGGCCATCTAAATCAAAAATTCGTGCTAACCGGTCAAGCAAACAATCCTTAATGTAGACAACCATCCGGATACGCCTGTGCTAATCCATACGATCAAGAACCAGGGGAAACCGTCAAGAAACCACTGAGTTCCTCGAGTTTTTCGTTCATCATCGGGTTTAGACCTAGGTCGCACGGTGAAGTCCGGTTTACCGCCACCTTGAGCAAGATCAGAGTCTGGGTCGTTGCTCCGTAGGTCATGGCGGTGCTGTAGGAGCCAACAGAGGAGGCTTTGAGGCATTGCAGCGCCATACCAACATCGCCAAACTCACCACATTGACTGTCGCCATCGCACGAGCATTTCCGGTGATCACCGGCCGGCGACAGAGTCAGCAACGGGTTCCTCGAGCAGTTTTAGGTAGAGGCGGTGAGTTTGGTCGAGTTCCGGACACGGGAGCCCTCTCCCGGCGAGTACTCCGGCGAGGGGAGCGGCGGTGATCCGCGGGGGCGCGAGGAAGACGAAGCCCCGCGGGCCCCACGTGTCGGCCTCTGTTAAAACCGCACCAGATCTGCTGTGGCGCTAGGATTTCGTGTGAATACGCGGGAGATTCAGCGGACCCCGTGTGGTTTGGCTGTAGAGCTGACACGTAGCCCTGGGACCCACGAGCCAGTTTAAACTTTTATTTGAATTTCAAAATTTGGTTCAAACTTCAACTAGCTATAACTTGTGCTAGGAAGCTCCAAATTTAGTGAACCAAATTTTATTGGATTCATATCTTTGAGTACTATCCATCAAAATAAGTTTCAGCTCATAAAACTTATTCTTTTTCCAGAATTAATTCCCTCAAGTTTAAACTTTTGGGAATTTTATCTGGAGAATTCCTTTATGGAAAATTTAGAAATTTGGCTCGGAGGTTCATTTGAAAATCCTTGAGTCACAGGAAAAATTTCAGATCCATCCAAGTTAATTTAGTTCCTCTAATGGCGTGAATAAGTGAACTGCCCTAAGAAAATGGAAAAATGTATAGAAACATTTTTCAAATTTTCTCAAATCTTGTTTAGGGCATAACTTCATCTAGGATTCTTCAAATGACATGAGACCAATTTCATTAGAAACTCTAGTTTCCAGAAAATAATGGTTTGAGCCATGAAAATCCCTGGAAATTCTTAGAAGCTCTAGTAATGACCAATTAGGCTTTTATTTGTATAGAGCGCAAATGAACTTTGTTTCAAATGAAATTTGGTCAAGTCTCTGGTTAGGATTCTACCAAGCCACCATAAAGATTTCAGGGCCAATGGGGAGGGCTAGCTAGAGTTATGGTATTTACATATTCAGTTCCAAACTTTGCATTTAAATTAACATATAGTTACATTGTTTACGTGTAGTCGCTGAAGGTGAGGAAACCCCGGAAGTGCTGGATTTTCTCCTTCTAGACAAGACCCTAACCACTGACCAGCAGCAGCAAGGCAACCGGTTTGCATTAACAAGTTTTTACAAAGTTTTTCTTTATGTATACTTAGCATGAGGTATGCATGTGCATTAGGTGTAGGATGGATGAAACCCCAAGTGCATATCCAGATGATTCCTACAAGAGTGAGGGTAGAGTCTAAGTCCTCGAGTAGTCTGGATGTGCTTAATGTTCATAGGACTTCGGTACAAGTCGAGTAGTTGGAATCTACTCACGATTATAGGCTTCGGAACACACGGGATTGGTTCGAGTGATGTGAGATCACTTTAGCAAGAAAATGAGATTAGGCAGGGGCTAGGGCGCAGCAAGAGGAAGTCTTATAGGCGCAGCCCTGTCCATGTCGATTGAGGACCGATCCGTGTGAGGCCCCGCTGATCAAGTTTTAAACGTACCAAAGGCATATCGGATATATGGGCCCCGATAAACCGATGTAATCTATACCTCGGGGCGTCGAGGCATAACGCACCGATTTATAGGTGTAGGTTGAGGGCAAGGTGAGAATCCGCTAATGGGCATGGAGAGATGCTCCGTGTAGGGAACCTCCTGTCCATTTGGGTGTGACCGGTTCGACGTTTGGGCTGTTTGGTGAAAGGTCGTCCTATACGACATCGAGTGAGCGTGTTGTGCAGCTCCACGGGTGGGCGTACGTGACGTGCTGTTCGGGTATCCCTGCAGGTGTATATCGAGTCGATTTGCCGTCCCTCACAGTGATGAGTACCGCTTGTTCACTGAGTCGTGACGTAGGTTAATATATGAAATGATATGATCCAGGATTGCTTTCATGATTAAATGGTATTGCTACATGTGTGCCACCAAATATTGCTCACTAAATTTCAGATTCATTAATTGTTAACTTGTGGCTAAAAGATGAAGTAAGGATGGACTTGTAGGCATGTCCTTTGCTGCAATGTGCCATCCTATGTTTGTTATGACCTGCATATAGAGTTTCAGAGTCGGTTAAGCCTTGTTGAGCCATCGTGCTCACGGTTGCTGCTATGAGTGTTTGCAGGTGAGGATTACCCCACGGACTCGGGGTACAAGTCCACCGGCAAGGGCTACCCTCCGTCGGGGACCATGGCTGAGTGGGAGTCGTACACGCCGCGCTGAGCCGAGAAGTGAAGCTAGTGTGGGTTGTCCATAGGGCTGGGCAACCTACTTTTGCTAGTTAGGTGGGCATGAGTTGTAAAAATTTAGCTTTCATAGTTGTAGACTCTGTAACTAGATGTAAACTGAAAGCTTGTACTACTTTGTACATATTCAGTTTGTTTTTCTATGTACTACAATGTTTGCCTTATGATGTATGCTGTCGAGTGTCGCATTATGCGGTACCACCCTCTGAGATCCTGGGCCTACGGATTCCGGTCCGTCACAATGCATAACATCAATGTTGTGCATTAAAATCAAGTACTTCACATACGGGAGCTCCCAAATTCTACATATGTGAGTCCAATTATGTTCTTTCCCGTAACCTACAAAATATCCAGGATGACTTTTATCTGCCACCAGTTTGTTCAACATATCAGAAATTTCTAACCCATTTTGACGTTTTGGTGGTCCTTTTGTTACAACTGTGTTCTTTCTGAAGACATTCTTCTGCTGTCGAAACACGTGATTTCGAGGCAACCAACATCTATTACAATCGAAGTAGCATATCTTGCCTCCATGAGCAAGTCAAAAGCAATCTGTGTCCGAAGCACATATCGAGTACGTCAAACGATCGTGAGTGCTCCATCGAGAAAACATACCGTATGCTGGAAAATCATGGACGGACCATAGGTAAGCAGCCTGCGGGTTGAATTTCTGCTTCTTGTAACATTCATAAACTTTGACTCCTGTCCACAAAGTTTTCAGTTCTTCAATCAATGGTTTCAACATCACGTTTAGACGTGGACTAGTATGATCCGGTCTAGGTATGATGAGGCAAAGAAACACGAATTCATACTTCATACAAAGAGATGGTGGTAGGTTGTATGGAATGACAAAAACGGGGCAACACGAGTATAGCGTGGCATTTGTACTAAACGACAAGAAGCCATCTGTCGCCAAACCTATGCGAACATTTCTCGCATCACTGGCAAATTCTGGATCGAAGCGGTCCAGCGCCTTCCATGCCTCACCATCGTATGGGTGCGTCATGACTCCATTGTTCTGACATACATCTTCTTTGTGCCATCTCATGTGTCTAGTTGTTCTTTTTGAAATAAACGACCGCTTCAATCGAGATGTTAGTGGTAAGTAGCGAAGTTGCTTACGTGCGACTTCTGTCATCACATTATCAAAATTGTCGTTAACAACTTCGACAAAACTCGATTTACCACATTTTAAGCACTTGTTCTATTTCGCATGCTCCTTTCAAAAAAGCATACAATTGTCTGGACACACATCAATCTTCTCATATTTCATACCGAGACCAGACAACAATTTCTTCGAATGATACATATCTTTAGGCACTTTGTGGGGTTGTGGAAGGATATCGCCGATCAATTTGAATAGGTCATTGTAACAATTGTTGGAAAAGAAGTATTTGGACTTAATTGCCATAAATCTGGTGATGAACGTAAGGAGGGTCACTTCTGTGTGTTCATGAAGCGGCTCTTCTAAAGGTTTAAGAAGCTTGAAGAACGCTTCTACCTCCGTTGTTGGAGGATTCTCCGTAGCCTCTGGTTCAATAGCTTGTAGCATCTCATCCATCCGATCAACCCCCGTGTTGTCATCATACTATTGCACTTCTTGTACGGCTTTAGAAGCTATCTCGTCGTGAAAACTCCACACCTCATAATGTGACGTGTAACCGTTTCGAGACAAGTGTATCAAAAGAGTCATTTTGTCAAGCCACTTTGTGTTTCGGCATTTTGTACATGGGCATCGCACCTTATCGATCGTCAATAGCGAAAAGGCTCGATCGATAAAAGCATCTGTTTTTGCGAACCATTCATCTGAGTGACCACCTTTCTTGTTCCAACCAGTGTGTAATCCAACTACGGTCTTCACCCATGTTGGAGGCTATAGATTAAAGAGGGAGAAAACATCGTTAATTTATACTTCTATTAGGACAAATAGGTCCTAAACCACCCAAGAGAGACCAAGATGAATGTGCTTCTGACGAGATGCCAGGTCTGAATCTCGACAAAATTTCGCCAACATAACCCTATTGTTCTCCGACTGCACGTCCGATAACGGTGCAGCAGAGAACGTCAGGGTTACACTATCGAAATCTCATCCGGATTCAGACCCACGTCTCATCGTAGGCATGCCCCCTCGGTCACTCTCACGCTGTCCAAAAAGGGACAATTCCGAACCTCCGGTTCGAAACGGGTGATGCATATTCTAAAAGTTTATGTTACTCGTTCTTTTTTGAGTCATTTATGACAGGAAGGGAGGAAAGAACGAAAGAGAGAGGGGGGAAGAATAGGGGTGACCGTCAACGCGCGGGTCTGCGTCCATGCGACCTAATTCTTCGACATGTTCGAGATCTTAAGAACAACAGAAGGACAAAGTCAAAGTCCACTGGCCTTTTAGGGGCTCGGGTACCGGACACGGATAGTTGAGTGGTCCTTAATCCCTTTTGCGACGGGTCACGGCGGATGAGCGGTCGGGCGTTGATTGGATGGAGGTCCGTCTGGCGCCAAGTCCGGACCGACGGCTCTCGTCGAGCGTCTCTCCGCGTCCATGGGTGCTCAAAGCTTGGAGGTTCGGGGCCTTTCGGCTCCCGCCATCGTCACGACATGACAACCCAACCCGAAACCATCGTAATTAACATGTTTTTCATGTTATCTCACGACGGTGTATATATATATATACCTAACCATCATGAGAGCATAGCATAAACACTCAATTTTATACACAATATTCAACTAAATAATGAATTGAAAACATGGACGATGACATAAACTAAAACAATCCAGTTCAACACTAATAAAAGCAATTTACATAAACTAAAACAATGCAATTATACAATAATAGTAGTAATTTACATAAACTAAAATGTCTAAATTCAATTCAATTCATACTAACTTGATTCAATTCAACTTAATTCCTACTAATTTGATTCAATTCATTTCATACAATTCAATTCAATTTTATTCAATTCAATCCATACTAATTTGATTCAATTCAATTCATACTAATTTGATTCAATTTATTCAATTCATATCAACAATTTGCATAAAATTAAACATAAAACTCATTTACTTGATCGGAGGCGACACGATGCACGGGGGAGGCGCGGGGAAGGCCGGGGGCGACGCGGGGTGGCGCTGGGAGCTCCGGGGAGGCGCGGGGGAGATCGGGGGAGCTCGGGAGCGGCCCGGGGAATCGGCTACGGCGTTGGGCCGACTTGTAGTGGCCGGGGGGCGGAGGGATCCGGGGCGGCGGCGTACGGCGGCAGCGGCAGGCAGCGGCGGTGGCCGGGGCGGCTGCGGGCAGCGGCGGGCGGCGGCTCGGGCGAGTTTGCTCGGGTCGGCTCGTGCGTGAATGCCCACGCCGACCTGGGCCCGCGAGGTATATAATACTTATTTACGACGGCTCGTTGTCCGGCCGTCGTAAATAAGCTTATTTACGACGACCAAGCCCTGTTATTTACGACGGCTTAGGTCAAGCAGTCGTAAATAACTTGTTATTTACGACAGCCAGAGTTGGCCATCGTAATTAATTTAACTTACGACGGCCAACCCTAGAGCCGTCGTAAATTAAGCCGCCCGTTGTATATTGTCGTGTTTCTTGTAGTGATTAGGGATGTTAAATCATGTGTAGCGCTATTTAAAGCACAAATAATTATTCACATCATAATATATATGAATTTAAACATAATGTCACTATTTTCATATCGATCATTTTTATATCTAGCTCATACTATAACAAGTTGGCCTGTAAGCTTATTGAGTCAAGCTAGATTTTTTAACTTATTTCATTATCGAGCCAAGTGAAATCACCTCTCGTTATATAAATGAGTTGAGTCGAGCATGCTTGATATCCACCCTGTCAGAGTGTGAGAGCTAGGACACTCCTCCCGACCTGCTCGGAAGCAACCCACGAGGTTCTTTTTTTCCGGAGGGGGCTTGTCGCCCTACACGACTTGGGCTCGAGGGAGCGGATGAACACTGAGATTTACGTGGTTCGGGACACCGGAGCGTAATACACTACGTCCACGAGAGTGCTTGTTGTATTGTATGCTTGTATGTGCGTGAGAGGGTGCTGGGTGCGAACCCTTTGCCATGTGGGCACCCCGGTCCTTTTAAAGTTCAAGGTTGGGGTGGTTACAATGTGACTTGGGGCCTGACAACTGGGTCCAATGCTATGTGTACCCTATACATGATGTAGGGCTTCGTCCCTTGAGCAGAGTTGATCGACTGATGAGTTAAGTCCGTCCACCCAGCGCGGTGAGCGCCCCTAACCGTGTCAGGTGATGATGAAGACAATGTCTTGTCTCCGCGTCATCTTGTCCTTCTTGGGCGGCTTCGTGCTGTTGTCACGCTTTGTCATCCTGTCTTGTCACCGTAATGGCGAACGAGCAGAGGACGAAGGCGTGCGTAGTGTACCATGCTTCTGGGAAGGCGCGAGCCTTGAATGCGAAGCCTGAGAGCGCACTTCCTTCTTGACTTCATCAACCCACGGACCACGATGGATCGTGGGACACGTGGCGGCTCTGGAGCTCTTATTGATGGGTTTGGTGCTAGGGGACACGTGGCAGCTTCGGACCTCACCTCTGAGTGGAGGCTCGGACCGGAGCCCAGGGCACATGTCAGCACCGGAGTTGTCCTCACCGATGAGGTGGCTCTGATCCAAGGGACACGTGGCAGCTCCGGACCTCCCCCCAACGGGGGGGGGGGGGGGGGGGGGGGGCTCAGACTGGAGCCCAGGGCACGTGTCAGCAACGGAGCTGTCCTCACCAAGGAGGTGGCTCAAAGCTAGGGGACACGTGGCAGTCTCGGACCTCACCTCAGCGGGGAGGCTCGGGCTGGAGCCCAGAGCACGTGTCAGCTTCATAGATCAAGCGCACGTGGCAGCCCTAGGGCTGACCATGGGGCCAAGGGCACATGGCTACGTTGGGGCCCGCGGCAGTACCCGATTTGTAGGGTACCGATAGTGGTCCCCCGGCTCATCTTGGGGGAGGCACCGAACCTGTAGGTGGGGCCTCTATCTCTCCCGCATGGTGGTTTTGGACCTACACTTTGGAGACCAAAGCGGCGGCAAGATTTTCGTGTAGTGGATGAGTGGTTGTACCTCGGAGGCAAAAAGGTTGTATGTCCTTGGCGTGGTGGGCGTTCTTGCCATGAAGCGGCAGCGTGTCGTCGTGTTCACTCTTGATTGATGGGTCACGACGACGCACTCGAGGGGTTGCCTCGTGGTAATTACTGTGACAACCCATAGGTCACCGTCATACCACGCCGCTCTCCTCAGAAACCGCCGGGCATTTCCGAGACGTTACACGTCTGATCCCCATGTATGGTCGGTGGACCTGGGCCCTACGTCTTGGGGGGGGGGGGCGAGTGCAAAGGTGAAATGTTCAAGGGGTTGCCTCGGGGCACTTATTGTGGCAACCAACGGATTGATCACCACATCCCCACCGCGCCGCTCTTCTCGGGAACCGCTGGACGTTCCAGAGATGTTACTCGCTTGGACCCTAGTGTCTAACGGGTGGACATGTATCCTACTGTCGTTGGAGAAAGCGAATAACTCACGGCGTGTAGAGGTGGAAGCCCAATCATCGCACCTGTTGCCCTGCCAGAGGCCACGGTTGTGTATAAAAGGAGGCCTTCCGGTGTTGGATGGCACCCTCCCTCATCATGTTGCCTTTGTTCTTCTCTTGTGCGCGGGAAGCCTCTGCTTTCCAGCACTCTTGCCCACCAGATGCTCTTTCATCGGCAACCGTCTTCATCCACTTTTGCGAGATGTTCGTGTGTGTGCGTCTTCAGAGGCATCCCTCTCCTTGACAGTCCCGGATATAAGCACAAGCCATCCTGATGGCGTGCTAACGGTAAGAGAGGTCATCGAGGACAGGATCCTCGACCTGCAGGGAGTCTCTGTACCAGTGTCGTGTGGGGCATGTCCTCTAGGTGCCTTGCCGGAGAAGGGCGATCTGCCGGTACCGGAGGAAGATTAAGTCCAGAGTGATCAAGCCTTCCTCGAGGTACTGTTGTGGACAACCAAATCTGCCATAGATGGCATTTGGCCTACATGACACTAGATGTCATCGTTGCCTTGGTCCCTAAGTAGTTGCCATCCTCAGTCTTATAGCAAGTGATAGTCTCCCAGCGCAGAGAACGGCTTGGGGGGCAACCAAGTATGCCATAGAGGAGGAGATTGCTCAACTTGTAGCTGCTAGGTTCCTTAGTTGTTTTGTATCCCCTTTTGTACGCCAGAACTCTTTCATTAATGAAAGTCCTTTGTTTCAAGTCTTTCATTGTACTAAGTCATTGATGTAGACTTCGGACCCTTGGCAGAGCAAAGGTACGGAATGACTTAGCCGACGTGGATTGCTCTTTGCTGATGTCTTGAGCTTGCTCCTCCGGATCCTTAGCAGCGTAAGGGACCGGGGTGCTCCGGCACTGTGGCTACCACTTCTTCCAGGTTCTTGACAGCGCAAGGACTCGGGGGAAATTTGGCCGTCGCCTTCAGCTTGTCCCAGGGGACGCATAACAGCTCCAGACCTTAGCCCAGCGGGGAGGCTCTGGAGCGGAGCCCAGGACACGTGCGAGCTCTTGAGCTATCCTCAGCGCGGAGGAGGCTCTTAGCTAGGTGAGGCGTGGTAGCTCCGGGTTCCACCTTAGTGGGGATGCTTCGGACTGGAGCCCATGGCACATGTCAGTTCTGGAACTCAAGCTCACGTGGCAGCCCTAGGGCTGACCTTAGGGCCAAGGGCACGTGGCCATCCACATTTACAGTTGATATGCATGGGCAAGCAAAAATTGTAAAGAGAGAGTGCAAAGGGCACATGCGAGCTTCGGAGCTATCCTCACCGGGGAGGAGGCTCTGAGCCAAGTGAGGCGTGGCAGGTCTGGGTTGCACCTCAGTGGGGAGGCTTTGGGACGAAGCCCAGGGCACGCGTTGGCTCCGAAACTGAAGCTCACATGGTAGCCCGAGGGCTGACCTTAGGGCCAAGGGCATGTGGCTTGCCCGTTTATAGTTGATATGTATGAGCCAGCACAAACTTGAAAGGGAGAGTGCATAGGGCACGTGCGTGCTCCGGAGCTATCCTCAGTGGGGAGGAGGCTCTGAGCCAGGTGAGGTGTGGCAGCTCCGGTTTTCACGTCAGCGGGGAGGCTTCGGACCGGAGCCTAGGGCACGCGTCGGCTTTGGAACTCAAGCTCACATGGCAGCCCCAGAGCTGACCTTAGGGCCAAGGGCATGTGGCTTGCCCGTTTACACTTGATATGCATGAGCAAGCACAAACTATAAAGGGAGAGTGCACAAGGCACGTGCAAGCTCCAGAGCTATTCTCAGTGGGGAGGAGGCTCTGAGCCTGGTGAGGCGTGGCAGCTCTGGTGTCGGTACCTTGCGAACCGGGTACCCCCGCGTAGTGGGTAAAAAGCAACTAGGCCCCGCCTTCCCAGCTTAGGCAGGTCCCAGCGTAAGCCATGTGCTCTATGCCCCATGGGTTGACCCATGGTTGCAACGTGTATTCAAGCCTTAAGGCTGATTATCGACCAAGGGTGGCTTGGGAGCCGACACGCGTACAGTAGTGTCGGACCCCATCCTCCACCAAGGAGGGCTCTGACGCTACCAAGTGCCCGGAACCTTCGAGTCACACCTCCAGCCGGAGAGGGCTCCAAAAGTGCCACACGTCCTGCAGCTCCAGATCCGACCACCAGCACGGAGGCCTCTGGTGCTGCCACGTGGGTAGCAACTCCGAACATACCTTCCCCCTGGGGAAGGCACCGGATGTGCCACGTGTCCTGTAGCTCCGGATCCGACCTCCAGCATGGGAGGGCTCCGGTGCTGTCGCGTGCCCAACAACTCCAGACAGCCCACTACTCCACAAGACTGCTCCGGTGGAGACACGTATCTCGGGGGCCATCCACCCAAACGTTACTCCATCAGGCAACGAGCAGATGGACAAGGAGTAAAGAGGAAAGTGTGTTGTCAGGTCAGACATTCAAGGTTCACGCTTTCCTCAGAAGCATGGCGCACGACGCACGCCTCCATCCCCAGTCTACGCACCATTACGATGAAAGACAGGAAGGCGAGGCGTGATGGCGTAACAGTGCCGCCCAACAATACATAGCCGCCTAACAGAGCAAGGAGACGCGACGACAAGACGAGGACTTCATCATCACCTGTGTCCCATACAGAAGCGACCGGCGGGACATGCGATGCATCGTAACTCCACCGACAACGACGATACGTATAGCTGTAAATGCCTAGATCATGTATAGGAACATATAGTCGCGGGGCCACCTGTCGGGCCCCGGGCTGCATTGTAACTACCCCGTCCTTGATCTATAAAAGGACTGGGGCAGGCTCCGAGCAAAGGGTTTCGAACCCAGCCAACTCACACACTCACATGAGCGAGCAATACAACAAGCACTCCCATGGACGTAGGGTTTTACGCTCCGGCGGCCCGAACCACGTAAATCCTCATGTCCCTCTCGCCATTGTGCTCCGATCTTCGAGATCCACTAGCCCCTCTGAAAAAAGAAGATTTGCGGGCTGCTTCCGAAAAGACCGAGGGAAATGTCATAGCGAACACTTCGACATCTGGTGCACTAGGTAGGAGGGCTTTTTGTTCTTGAAGCTGTCCGAAGCCTACCATGGTGAACATCCAGTCTTTTGGAGGCTCTTCTCGGCCCTCACGCTGCCAGCGGCAGAGTGAGCAGGAGGCGTCCTTCTGTACCGCCGCCGGCTCCTACGGCGACGGTACCCATTGCAACATGGCAGCCCTCGGCAACGACGGGAATGGCGCAATCCCCCCCCCCCACCCGCCAGCCTGCGCGCTCCTGCACAACCCCCCGAATGCGGGGGCTTCCCCGTCCGCTGCTGAGCAATGGCGCAACGACGTCGACCACCTAGTCGTACCCGTGCTCAACTCGCCGTGTCACTAGAGACAACGACTAGGGACATGACAACTGCCGCCCCGTAACCTAACAAGGGATTACAGAACGGCGACAACCTACTCGAGGGCAACGTGAAGGCTCCCCACCGCTGACCTCAGGGGTGAGCTGGACCGTCATTGTCGTTAGAAGGAAGATGGCCGCGTCACCATCGAGTGACAGCGCGAGTGGCGTCGCAGCCTCAGGGAGGAGTATGGTACCCCATGTATTGTGCGCCCCGTTTACGCGGGCTAGAATCCCGCTTACCCAGGCTCACTGGGAGGCTGCATGACTCTGGCTCCGCACCTTTGTATGGCAGTGTGGTCGCGTAAGTTTCAGCCACACTTGTCGGAGAAGTTCGACGGGATGGTCAACCCTGTCGAGTTCTTACAGATCTATTCCACCGCCATTCATGGCCAACTACTTCCTAATAGCTTTGACTGGATCAGCCCGGTCATGGCTCATGAACTTGCCCCGGGGGTCTGTGACCTTCTGGGAAGAGTTGTGCCGTCAGTTCACAGCCAACTTTGGGTGTTCCTACGTCCGGCTAGGCTCGGAGGCCGACCTCCACACCATACAACAGCAACTGGGAGAGTCGTTGTGCTCATTCATCCAACGCTTCTCCTAGGTCAGAAACACCATTCCCCGCATCTCCAAAGCGTCCGTCGTCCTCGCCTTTCGACAAGGCATCACGACAAGAAGATGCTCGAGAAGTTGGCTACGCATGACGTGTAGGATGTCTCCGAGGTCTTAAATTCGGCGGACAAGTGCACCAGGGCTGCCGAGGGCCGTAACTGGCACACGCCGCCCCGCAAGGGGGGGGGGTGAGTCCACCAGGGAGAGTTCTGGCGGCAAGAAGAAGAAGATCGGCGGCAAGGACAAGCCGCTGGCTGGGGCTCACACTGTAGCAGCAGTAACAACTGTAGGGGGCTAGGGGCAACGCACCAACAAGCACCCATGCCAGTCGTCTGGCAGCGACGATGGTACCCAGCAGTGCCTGGTCCACGGCACTAACCGGTACAACGCCAGCGATGGCTGGCAGAGCGATTTTGAGAGCTCCAACAGCAGCGCTAGGACAGTGGGCCCCCTCGCCAGCGGGAGCGAAAAAAGAAGGATGGTCCAGAGGACGCCGACGACCATGAGATGGAATTCCAAGACGCCAACCGGGCGTTAAAAATCCTCTACGATCAGGAAGAGGACTCTGACTCCGACCACAGCGAGCGACGCAAGACGCTCCACACCTGACCAGGCGGTCCCTCTTCCGTCGAAAAGAGCAAGCGGCCTAGGGAAGTGCCGCCTGGTTCCTCGGGGGAGTTTTCTCGAGGAGGAGCGTCAAGTCTAATCCCCGACCGGCACGAGCATGTCTCCCAGGTGCGTCCGTCTTGTTGTAAAGGGTAGGGACCTCTACCCTGCCAAGGGCCATAGGACACCTCTATAAGTCTTCTCCCAGGTAGTGCTAGACTATTTTTTCTTTTTCTCTTTCTTATGAGGGTAACATAGGTACCGGGGACAGAGCTTAGAACAGCTAAAGTCCCGGAAGGGTCCAGGCACTCTCGGTATCCGGGACGAACCGCTGCCTTATTACACGGCATGTAATCCCCTATTGCCCAAAGGAAGCCAGGAATCAGAAAACATGAGTCCTGATATGTGTGCCCCATTACAGGCTATATTGGCTCATGCATAAGAGTTATAAATGGCATGTTCGAGGCCGTCCTACACGCTAGTCCTATATGCAAGACCTACATATTTTAGGTGGGATGTGTTTCGTTTCCAAACTATCTTGGGGGTCAAGATGACGGTGGCCCTGGTTTCCACCGGACCCCGCTAGACACTCTGTTGCGACGGCCCTCGCGCGAGCTAGGTGCCAAAGCGGGGATCCTACTCACCTCGCAGTTAGGAGAGCAGTTCAAGTACATAGTGCATCTTGACTCCAAGGCTACAAATAGCATGGCAAAGAATGGAGCCCTTATATTTGGCTTAAGTATTGCCCTTTCTCTAGAAATATGGCAGAAGCTATTAAAAGTAGACTCCTAACTCGCTATCAAACAAGGCAAGCGAGAGTATTCTTATACCGATCCACAGTCAGTTGCCTATCTTAGAAAAGGGATTTCATGCTTTGGAGTAGCGCCATATCACCTGCGCCAACAACACGGTAGCAGACAACCTTTCAATAAAAGCCTCTACATGGACTCCGGTCCCCGAAGGCACCTTTGTAAGGAAGCTACTGCACCATATAGCCTGGCCTGCCGAACAAGGCGAAAGGGGGCGAGCCCAGCACCTCGAAGCTGACAGTCCCGACAGCCCTGCAACTATGGCGCCCGCCAAGGATCGTATGCGTCACCGGGGGCTCCGTGTGACCCGACGCCAAAGATCCGAAAAGCTCAAGTAGGTATGATGCAAGGATCACGGAGGTCCGGACCTTCTTGAAAGACAATATCCTTCCTGACGAACGTGTATCCGCTGAACCGATTGTTCGTATGGCTAGAATATACATGCTGGTAGACGGAGATCTCTACCAATGTGGCGCTGACATCGATCTATTGTGGTGCATTACCCAGGAGAAGGGCTGCAAGATATTCGCAGAGATCCATGAGGGCGAGTGTGGCAACCGCTGTGTTCCATACGCTCGTTGGTGAAGCCTTCCGGCACGGTTTTTATAGGCCGAAAGCCCCCCTGGATGCCGTCGAGCTGGTCAAGAGATGTGAGGCATATCAGTTCCGTGCCAAGCAAATCCACACACCGGTGCAGACGCTGCAAATTGCCCTACCCTATGACCATTAGAGCCATGATGGATGGGCACCCCGGCGTTGTAGCTTAGAAGTGTCGGGAAGCCAGGTGGCACATGCCCCTAGACAAAGCATCAACTGTGTCCTGGGCGACCACGTCGCCCAATCTCGGGTCGTCTAAATAGGTCCACGGTGACTTGAACCCCATGGGAGGCTAAATGCTAGCACCCTGCTTCATCCAGTTTACTTGGTAGGTGCGCCCCCCACCAGGTGACCACACTTACCAGGGGGCGATCTCAGTAAATCACGCAGCAAGGCATCGAACCGCTTCAGCAATGAGTAGAAAGTTTAGAGCGCTGGCTACGACAAGCTGAAAACAAGGACCAAATTCCCCTAGGATCCCCCCGTTGTCAGGGGCTCAGAAGGAGAGGTACCCACGCTGCTCGGGCGCCCTAGGTACTTACGCCGCTAAGTGATAGGAGGAGCAAGATTCGGAAATTAGCAAAGTACTGCTCACACCTTCTAAGTCATTCTGGACCTTTGCGCTCCCTTACCCATACAACTTCCCCTTCAAGCTTGCATATATTTTTGCATGCCCCTCGACATGCATATAATTTTGTTTATCTGCCTCGCCCCTGGCTAAATTCTTGCTACAAGGTGGAAACGCCTGAGGCACCTGTATTACCTCTGGACCCCCTAGCTACCCTCCAGCCAGGGTCCGGTACTGCCAGAAGGGCGCCTACCCTCTTCAGAGTGTCTGGTCAGCGGGAGGTCTAGGGTGTGTAGCCTGCTCATACTGGTCCTGCGTCCTAAGCAGGTGCGCTCTGCTCCTCTAGGCGTAACACCCAGAGTGCGGGTGGCCCGGATGGCATACCACCCCAGGAAGGATGGTAACCGGGGCCCGGATGTCAATAGACTGAATTGCCTAGACCCCGTAGCTTAGCAGATGACCAAAACCCATAATGGAGCCATCGAGCAGAAAATGCGACTACACGGCATGAAGTATCCTTTGCCCTTAGTGTATGTGCGAGTCACAAGGCTCCGGTCGCAACTCCAATTTTCCCAAGGAAGCCACTCTCGGACTCCCAAAAGCTGGTGCCTCCCGGAGGCCCTGAAGTTTGTGTCCTACACTTGCACCCGTTGGGAGGGGGTCATCGCGACTGGTCAAAATAAGCAAGACGTTCGGACCCCGGTAACCTGTAAAAAGAAGCTTATCTACCGCAAGCAACAAAAGAACAACAACTTCTTTGGCAAGTTAAGGGACCATCCATCTTAGCGTCATCGAGGGTCAGGAGCCTCACATAAATATTGAAGATGGCTCTGCCTATTGAACCTAGTGCCAAGTGATAAGAGAAAGATCAACAAAACCACTTTTTCATTCACCAACACAGAAGTACAAGGAGAGACAATGAAAGAATTAGAATAGAGATATTTTCATTGACATTGAGGTCCCGATACACAAGAGAGGATACAAGACAACTAAGGAACTCAATAGCTACGAGTCGAATAGTCTCCTGCTCCCTGGGCTGCTTGGTTGTCCTCCGAGCCGATCTCTGTACAGTGGGACGACCACCATATATTAGACCGAGGTTGGCGGCAGTGCATGCTGAACTGAGACAACGATGACATCCATGTGTTGTATCAGGTGACGCTTGCTGGACCGACTCAACAGTAACATCCAGTACCGGGTAGGCAAAATCGCCATCCGTGATAGATTTTGCTGTCTACAACAGTACCAGGAGGAAAGCTTGATCACCCTCGACTTAGCCTTCCTCCGGTACCGGCAGACAGTCCCCTTGCGGTAAAGGGCCTAGAGGACGTGCTCCACCCGACACTATCATTGGGACTCACAGTAGGTTGAAGACCCTGTCCCCGACGGCCTCCCCTACCATCGGCACACAATCAGGATGACTTGTGCTTCTATCCAAGGCCGTCATGGAGAGAGATCCGTTAGAGACCCTCACTGGAGGCCGCATACTCATGAACATCTCGCAAAATTAGACGAAGTCGGCTACCAATGAGGGAGTATCTGGTGGGCTAGAGCGTCTAGAAGCGGCGACTTCTAGCGCGCATGAGGATAACAAAGGCCACATGGTGAGGGAGGGTGTCGACGCACACTGCAAGACCTTCTTTTATACCCGTCCCCCGCCTCAGGCAGTGCAACAGGTGCGGCAATTGGGTCACCTCCATGGCACACCGAGGCTATCCGCCTCCCTCGACGATGGGCTGAACCCAGGCCCACTCGTTAGTCACTGGGGACTGAAAGAATAACCCCTCGGGAATGCCCGGTGGTTCCCGAGGGGAGAGGTGCGACCGACTCATCGGTTGCCGTAGTAAATGACCCAGGGCGACCCCTCGAGTGCGCTGCTCTAATGCTCGCCAATGACAAGTAGGGCCCAGGATCACCAGTCAGGCACTAGTGGGACAGGTGAGTATAAAACTCAGGAACATTCGACATCTCCCGAGGGAAGCGGCGCGGTACCCCTACAGTCGCGGGTGGTCGTAGTAATAGCCCGAGGCAACCCCTCGACTGCCATGCCGTGACCAGTCAAGTCAGAGTGAACACGACGATGCGCTGCCAATTTGACTAAGTTCTCCCGCTACACCAAGAGCAAGCAACCTCTTCGTCTCCAAAGAACGACCGCTTGCCCACTACGCGGGAATCACACTGTCGCTTTAATTCCCAAAGAACTATCGGTTCGAAACCACCACGCGGAAGAGGTAGGGGCTCCACCTGAAGGTCAATACCTCCCCCGAGATGGGCTCGGGGTCACTATCGGTACCCTGTGAACCGGGTACCCCCGTGTAGTGGGTAAAAAGCACCTGGGTCCTGCCTTCGCAGCTTAGGCGGACCCCAACGTAAGCCATGCGCTCTATGCCCCATGGGTTGTCCCAGGGTTGCAACGTGTCTTCAGACCTTGAGCCCGATTACCGGGCAAGGGTGGCTCAGGAGCCGACACGCGTCCAATAGTGTCGGACCCCATCCTCCACCAAGGAGGGCTCCGGCGCTACCAAGTGCCTGGAGCCTCCGAGTCACACCCCCCAGCCGGAGAGGGCTCCAAAAGTGCCACACGTTCTACACCTCTAGATCCGACCTCCAGCACAGATGCCTCTGGTGCTGCCACGTGGGCAGCGACTCCGAGCATACCTTCCCCCTGTGGAAGGCACCGGATGTGCCACGTGTCCTGCAGCTCCGGATCTGACCTCCAGCATGGGAGGGCTTCGGTGCTGCCGCGTGCCCAACAACTCCAGACCGCCCACTACCCCAAAAGACCGCTCCGGTGGAGACACGTGTCTCGGGGCCATCCGCCCGAACGTTACTTCGCTAGGCAACGGGCAGATGGACAAGGAGTAAAGAGGAAGGTGTGTTGTTAGGTCAGGCATTCAAGGTTCGTGCTTTCACCAGAAGCATGGCGCACGACGCACGCCTCAATACCCTGTCTGCGCACCATTACGGTGAAAGACGGCGCGGCGAGGCATGACGGCATAACAGTGCCGCCCAACGGTACAGAGCCACCTAACAGATCTAGGAGACGCCGTGACAAGACGGGAACTTCATCATCACCTGCATCCTGGACAGAAGCGACCGGCGGGACAGGCGGCGCATCGTAACTCCACCAACAGCGACGATACGTATAGCCGTAAATTCCTAGATCATGTATAGGCACAGATAGTCGTGGGATCACCTTTCGGGCCTCGTTATGCATTGTAACTGCTCCGGCCTTGAGCTATAAAAGGACCAGGGCAGCCTCCGGGCAAAGGGTTCCGAACCTAGCCAACTCACACACTCACACGCGCGAGCAATACAACAAGGACTCTCGTGTACGTAGGGTTTTATGCTCCGGTGGCCCAAACCACGTAAATCTTCGTGTCCCTCTCGCCATTGTGCTCCGATCTTCAAGATCCACTAGCCCCTCCGAAAAAAGAACCTCCACGGGCTGCTTCCGAGCAGACTGGGGGAAGTGTCATAGCGAACACTTTGACATCCGGGTTCCACCTCAGCGGGGGGGCTTCGGACCGGAGCCCAGGGCATGCATCGGCTCTAGAACTCAAGCTCACTTGGCAGCCCAAGGGCTGACCTTAGGGCCAAGGGCACGTGGCTTGCCCGTTTTCAGTTGATATTCATGAGCAAGCACAAACTGTAAAGGGAGAGTGCACAGGGCACGTGCGAGCTCCACAACTATCCTGGGTGGGAAGGAGGCTCTGAGCTAGGTGTGGCGTGGCAGCTCCGGATTCCATCTCAATGGGGAGACTTCGGACCGGAGCCCAGGGCACGCGTCGGCTTCGGAACTCAAGCTCATGTGGCAGCCCTAGTGCTGACCCTAGGGCCAAGGGCACGTGGCTTGCCCATTTACAGTTGATATGCATGAGCAAGCACAAACTGGAAAGGTAGAGTGCACAGGGCATGTGCGCCCTCCGGAGTTATCCTCAGCGGGAGGAGGCTCTGAGCCAGGTGAGGCATGGCAGCTCCGGGTTCCACCTCAGCGGGGAGGCTTCGGGCCGGAGCCCAGGGCACGCATCGGTTTCGGAACCCAAGCTCACATGGCAGCCCAGGGCTGACATAGGGCCAAGGGCACGGGGCTTACCCGTTTAAAGTTGATATGCATGAGCCAGCACAAACTATAAAGGGAGAGTGCACAGGGCATGTGCGAGCCCTAGAGCTATCCTCAGCGGGTAGGAGGGTCTGAGCCAGGTGAGGCGTGGTAGCTTCGGGTTACACCTCAGCGAGGAGGCTTCGGAATGGAGCCCAGGGCACGCGTCGGCTCCAGAACTTAAGCTCACGTGGCAGCCCCAGGGCTGACCTTAGGGCCAAGGGCACGTGGCTTGCCCGTCTACAGTTGATATGCATGAGCAAGTACAAACTGTAAAGGGAGAGTGCACAGGGCACGTGCGAGCTCCGGAGCTATCCTCAGCGGTGAAGAGGCTCTAAGCCAGGTGAGGCGTGGCAGCTCTGGGTTCCACCTCAGCGGGGAGGCTTTGGACCGGAGCCCATGGCATGCATTAGCTCCAGAACTCAAGCTCACATGGCAGCCCAGGGCTGACCTTAGGGCCAAGGGCAAGTGGCTTGCCCGTTTACAGTTGATATGCATGAGCAAGCACAATCTGTAAAGGGAGACTGCACAGGGCACGTGCGAGCTCCAGAGCCATCCTCAGCGGGGAGGAGGCTCTGAGCTAGGTGAGGCGTGGCAGCTCCGGGTTCCACCTCAGTGGGGAGGCTTCGGACAGGAGCCCATGGCACGCGTCGGCTTCAGAACTCAAGCCCACGTGGCAGCCCCAGGGCTGACCTGAGGGCCAATTGTAAGTGCATCTAGGTATCCCCGTGGGTTTTGGATGATTGATGATGACGATTAAGAGACTAATGAGCTGAGATGATCATAAGCACAGGATATTTCTAAGGTGGACACCTAAACTCTCAAAAAGGAAAAGGATGAAGAACGACGTCGAAGACTCGAAGAGTAGAAATTAGGGTTTCATTTGAGTCTGTAATAGGCTAGCCGTGTTAGAGTTAGAGTGTGTGTGTCAAGTGCATTGAGATCATAGAAGAGAGCTCAAAGCATTAGAAGTGTTGAATTCTTAGTGGAGAGTGCTAGTGAGGTAAACCCTAGTAGGCCGGACTTGTCCGGACTAGAGGCTGGACTAGTCTAGGGTCCTACGGCTTAGTCCGTTTTGGTGCGGACTAAGAGCTCCTGACTGAGTTCGGACTTGTCCATTTGGGGACGGACTAGTCCGCTTCTCTCTTGGTGAGAGTGTTTCGGGACTAAGTCCTGGTAGACTGGACTTGTCTGCCTTAGTGGTCGGACTAGTCCGGGCTAGCCTGACTTGTCCGTTTTCACACGAACCAAGGGGTCCTGTGTGAGTTTGGGCTAGTCCGTTCTAAAGCGTACTAGTCTGGATGGTTGTGAGATGAGAGCTCCCACGGCTATGTCTTGGTGGACCGGCTTGTCCGCCTTAGTGGTCGGACTAGTCCAGGTCCTCCAGACTTGTCCGTTCTCACCCGGACAAAGAGGTCCTGTGTGAGATCGGACTAGTCCGTTCTGAGGTAGACTATTTCAGAGATTTGTGAACGTTTGAAATTTGAACGTTAGGGAGTAGTTGGCTTTGTGATGTCAGTGGTCCTCGCAGACCGGACTAGTTCAGACTTTAGTTGGTGGCAACGGTTGGCTGTTGGGACCTCTATAAAAGGAGGTGCCCCGACTTCATTTCAAGACCCCTAGAACCCTAGCGCCGCCACAACCACTCTAGAGTCTTTCTAAGCCTTCCCTCTTGCCTACTCACCCTCTAGAACCAATTCTTGAGTGGATTTGGGTGTGTGAGGATAGAAGAAGGAAGAACTTCGTGTTTTGGCTCTTGGAGTGATCTTGTGCACTTTGTGTGAGTCTTTGTGACCTGTGGCTTGTGAGATTTTTGAAGTTTGTGGACGTGTTCAAGTGGGAGCCTCATATTGTGACCAACCCCAAAGATCTTGTAAGTTCACCCTTGAGATAGCGGAAGAACCGGGTTGGTCTTAGTGGCGACTTGGTGAGGAAAGGGTTGTTAAAACCGATCCTTTGTGGACTCCTCAATGGGGACATAGGTTCCTGAGTGGAATCAAACCTCGGGCAAAAATCTTTGTGTCTCTCTTGCATTTACGTTTCATCGATTGTTAAAATTACTTAGGGTTCATTTTGCTTATTTCACTCTTATAGTGTTCCTCATTATAATATTGCAATCCACTTCTATATCCTGTCATACTTGTCATATTAGATTGCTAGTTATTTTATCCGCATTTCGTTGAGCTAAAATCGGAAGAAAACCCATAAAAATCACGTTCTTAGGTTTTTCCAGCAGGCTGACCGGACTAGTCCACCCCTGAGCCAAACTAGTCCGGCCCCTGTGTTCTAATCTCATTTAATTAGGTCATTTGAGGTAGTTTAGCCTATTCACCCCCCTCTAGGCAACTTTCAATTGGTATCAGAGCAGGTCTCTCCATCAGGAGTCTAACCACTCGGAGAGAAGATGGCCGGAGTGGATGGATTTGAGATTCCATCGACGTCGCAAGGCAACAACACACATGACAAGAAGAAGAACGCGGATGTGCTGCAAGACCATTCAAGTGACGATGAAGAAGTTCGCCAGCTCAAGGCGCGACTTCGTGAGAAGCTATGTTACTCAAGCAAAGAGGAGAAGAAGACAAAGGATCAAGAAAGGAGTGGTCAACCGGACTACTCCCAATATCCTTTCAACTATGAGCGATTAACCTCTAACAACCATTACTTGTCTATTCCTCTTTGCAAACCTCCTCAATTCGATGGAAATGACTACTCCATGTGGAAGCATAATATGAAGATGCATTTAATCTTCTTAAACCCTAGCTTGTAGCAAATTGTCCAAACAGGTGTCCATCTTCCAAGGAATGAAGAAGACGTTACCCCGGAGCAAGCCGTCCTACTTCATCGCAATGCTCAAGCAATTGGGTCATAACCTCATACTTGACTCGAGATGAGTTCAACCGAGTCGATGGATTGGAGGTGGCCAAAGACATATGGGACACACTCAAGACGACGCATGAAGGCAACCGAGTCATTAGGGAGGCCAAGATCGAGATGATCAAAGGAGAGCTTGGGAGGTTCACCATCATGGATGGTGAGTCCTCTCAAGACATGTACAACCGTCTCAAGGTCCTCGTCAACAAGATCCGATCTTGTGGATGCACCCAGTGGACGGATCATGAGGTGGTAAAAGGATGGTTCCGGTATTCATGCCTCGAAACATTGCTCTTTGCTCCATGATCGTTGAGAGTCCGGGATATGCTCAAGTGACCCAGGAGGAAGTGCTTGGAAGGATTATCAACAATGAGATGATGGAGAAGGAACCATGTTCTACAACGACCTCCAAAGGCTCACCTCCTCCAAGAAGAAAGATGTTGCTTTCAAAGCAACATCCTCATCACAAGACCTCGAAGCAAGTGATGATGAGAGTCTCGACACCGATGAAGAAGAGGCACTCTTCATCAGCAAATTCAAGAGGATGATGAGAAGGAGGAAGGGGAGCTACCACTATGAGAACATAAACAAGGAAAGGTCCAAGCCCAAGACGAAAATAGCATGCTACAATTGTGGTGAATATAGACACTTCATTGTGGATTGTCCATATGAAGAGAGCAATAAGAAGAGGGATAGCAAGCCCCAAGAGAAGAAGTCCTTCAAGAAGAAGAAGCCATCGGGACATGCTCACCTTGGGACGGAATGGGACTCAAACGAAGACTCATCCTTCGAGGATGAATAGAAAGTGGCAACACTTGCCATTGGAAGGAGCAAGCTCTTCCCAAACCTTGAAGACTTCAAGTCTACATGTCTCATGGCTAAGGAGGGGAGAAGAAAGGTTAAATCTAAACCATCCTCCTCTACTTCTTCACTTGATAAATTTGATAGTAGCACTGAAAATGAATCCATGCTCAAAGATCTCAGTAGGAGCACCTTGAAAAAGATGAGCTTGTTGTCGGAAGAAATCTTTGAGAAGGAGGAACTCATCAACCGTCAAGAAGACATGCTCATCCTTGAAAAGAAGAGATATCATGAGCTTGAAGAGCTCCTTGAGGTTGAAAGGGAAAGAAACAAGGCACTTGAGCGTGAACTCGCTTTGAGCAAGGAAACTTGCTCAAATCTTGAGGGCACAACTATTGTGCTTAAGGATGAAACTGTTAACTTGACAGAAGTTAACAAGATCCTTGAAACACGAGTTGAGTCTCTCAAGATCAATGCACCTTCTTCCCCTATGATTCCACCCTCCTCAAAGAAATCTTCTGAAGCAACTCAAACTTGCAAGTGCTCAAACTTAATCCTAAAACTTAAGGATGAACTCAAGTTGTCACAAAACAAGCAATCACCGAAAGGTGGGATCTTTGACAAGGAGAAATTGGCATATGCACGAAGTGCAAATACCAATGTCAGACCTCCACATGTCAAAGATGGTCTTGGCTATTCTCGGGAGTGGAAGAAACATGCTAAAACTCCCAAGAATGGGAAAGACTTGATTGTTTTTGTCAAGGAGGGTTCATCCAACAAAGATAATGGAAAGAACATTGCAAACTCATCTAACATGCCTAAAATGAACCTCATCCTTTGTTCCATGACTTTGATTCTTCATATGTTTTATTGAGGAACAAATTTGGAAAGACCTATGCTAGGTATGTTGGGCCACTCCGCAAGAGTCCAAAACCTTGCGTGTGGGTGCCCAAGTGCCTCTTGACTAACATGAAAGGACCCAACTCCGTTTGGGTACCTAAAGGTAAGACATAACTCTATTTTCTAGGCATACTTCTCCGGTGGATCAAAATGGGTGCTCGACAGTGGATGCACAAACCATATGACCGGAGAGAGAAGGATGTTTGTAGAGTATGAGGAACATGAAGATCGAAGTGATGGAATATACTTTGGGGACAATAGCCAAGGGAAAATCCTTGGCACTGGTAAAATCGCTATTTCTCCCCATCATACTCTTTCCAATGTTTTGCATGTTGACTCCCTTGATTATAACCTTCTATCCATATCCCAACTATGTGATAAAGGTTATAACTGTGTTTTCACTAATGAGGGTGTAACTTTCTTAAGAAGAAGCAACGACTCAATCGCCTTTAAGGGTATGCTCAAGGGAAAGCTTTACCTTGTGGATTTCACCACGGATAAAGCTCAACTTGACACGTGCTTAATGGCGAAGACCAACATGGGACGACTTTGGCATAGACGGCTAGCTCATGTTGGGATGAGAAATTTGCAAAAAATTCTTAAGGGAGAACACATTCGAGGCTTGAAAAATATTGTTTTTGATAAGGACGGGCCATGTAGTGCTTGTCAAGCCGGTAAGCAAGTTGGAGCTCAACATCCATCCAAAAATGTCATGACGACTACAAGACCTTTGGAGCTACTTCACATAGACCTCTTTGGTCCAATCGCCTACATAAGCATCGGCGGTAACAAATATGGTCTTGTAGTTGTAGATGATTATTCTCGCTTCACTTGGGTGTTCTTTTTACATGACAAAAGTGAAACTCAAGGTGTGCTCAAGAAATTCTTGAGGAGAGCTCAAAACGAGTTCTCCTTAAGAATCAAGAACATAAGGAGCGATAATGGCACCAAATTCAAGAACACTCAAGTGGAAGAATACTTGGATGAAGAAGGCATCAATCATGAGTTTTTAGCCCCCTACTCCCCTCAACAAAATGGGGTGGCTGAAAGGAAGAATAGGACTGTTATTGAGATGGCAAGAACCATGCTTGATGAGTACAAGACGTTGGACCGGTTTTGGGCGGAAGCGGTTAACACCGTTTGCCATGCCATAAACCGGTTGTACCTTCATCGACTTTTGAAGAAGACGTCTTACAAACTTCTAACCGGTAACAAACCCAACATCTCTTACTTTTGTGTCTTTGGGAGCAAGTGCTATATTCTCAACAAGAAGCCTAGGACTTCGAAGTTTGCTTCAAAGTCCAATGAAGGCATCTTGCTTGGTTATGACTCAAACACCTACGCCTATCGTGTTTTCAATAAATCCTCCAGAATTGTTGAAATAGCGAGAGACGTAGTGTTTGATGAGACTAATGGTTCCCAAGTGGAGCAAGTTGATCAAAGTGTGCCAAATAGAGAAGAGGCACCACAAGAAGCACTTAAAAGGATGGCACTTGGATACATTTTCCCTCAAGAACATCCTCAAGACTCAAATGATCATCCAGCAAACGAAGATACGTCTCCTTCCTACGATCAAGCTCAAGATGAGCAAGGCCAATCTCAACAAGATCAAAACGATCAAAGTCAAGAAGAAGGATTGGATCAAGGGGGAGACGAAGAAAAGAACGACGATGAAGATGAAGATCAAAGAGTACAACCACCTCATCCAAGAGTGCACCAAAGTGTTCAACGGGATCATCCCGTCGACAACATACTAGGAGACATCTCCAAAGGGGTAACCACTCGTTCTTGAATGGCTAACTTTTGTGAATATTACTCTTTTTTTCCTCTTTGGAGCCTCACAAGGTAGAAGAAGCACTACAAGATACGGATTGGGTGGTGGCCATGCAAGAGGAACTCTACAACTTTGAAAGAAATCAAGTATGGGAACTCGTGAAGCGACCCAACGCAAATGTTGTGGGAACCAAGTGGGTATTCTGCAACAAGCAAGATGAGTATGGAGTTGTAACAAGAAACAAGGCAAGACTTGTTGCAAAGGGATATGCACAAGTTGAAGGTTTGGGTTATGATGAAACTTTTGCTCCCGTAGCTAGGCTTGAATCAATTCGTATCTTGCTTGCCTTTGCTACTCACCATGATTTCAAGCTATACCAAATGGATGTGAAAAACGCTTTCCTCAACGTTCTGATCAAGGAGGAAGTGTACGTGGAGCAACCACCCAGATTTGAGGATGATAAGTATCCTAACCATGTCTTTAAACTTCAGAAAGCCCTCTATGGCCTCAAACAAGCTCCTAGAGCTTGGTATGGGTGTCTTAGAGACTTTCTCATTAAAAATGGTTTTCGGATAGGGAAGGCCAACTATACACTCTTCACCAAGCATTTTAACGATGATTTATTTGTGTGCCAAATATATGTCGATGCCATTATATTTGGTTCTACTAACAAAGATTTTTGTGATGAGTTTTCAAAGATAATGACCGAAAGGTTCGAGATGTCAATGATGGGGGAATTGAAGTTCTTCCTAGGATTCCAAGTCAAACAACTCAAGGAAGGAACGTTCATAAGTCAAACCAAGTATACTCAAGACATACTCAAGAGGTTCGACATGGACAAAGCCAAACCCATCGAGACTCCAATAGGAACCAACAAACACCTTGACCTCAATGAAGATGGTCCAAGTGTGGACCAAAAGGTATTTCGTTCCGTGATAGGTTCCTTGCTTTATCTTTGTGCATCTAGGCCCGACATAATGCTTAGTGTGTGTATGTGTGCACGGTTCCAAGCCGCTCCTAAGGAGTGTCACTTGACAGCCGTTAAGAGGATTCTTAGATATTTGGTTCATACTTCTAACCTAGGACTTTGGTATCCCAAGGGATCCAAGTTCAATCTCATCGGATACTCCGATGCCGATTATGCCGGTTGTAAGGTAGATAGAAAGAGCACGTCCCGAACTTGCCAATTCCTTGGTAGGTCCTTGGTTTCGTGGTCTTCAAAGAAACAAAACTCCATTGCCTTATCCACAGCCGAAGCGGAGTACGTCGCAGCCGGGAATTGTTGTGCACAACTCCTATGGATGCAACAAACTCTTAGGGACTATGATTACACTTTGAGACATATTTCACTCCTATGTGACAATGAGAGTGCCACCAAGATCGCTCATAATCCTGTGGAGCATTCTAGAACCAAACACATTGATATCCGTCACCATTTCCTACGAGATCACTCTATCAAGGGAGATATCGTTATCTCTCATGTTAGGAGTGAGAAGCAATTGGCGGATATCTTCACCAAACCCCTTGATGAGAAAGGTTTTTGTGACCTAAGGAGTGAGCAAAATATCCTAGATTTTTGAAACGCTGCTTGAGCCGTGCACATCTGTTTGTTACTTGTATATAAACTTCAAAAATTGCATGCTTTCAAAATTCTACCCTAATCTCTCTTACTCTATGAAAACTATGTTCAAAAGGATTCTTTGTCAAATATGGTCATTGTTTATTTGATGTATGCTTACTGACCATGTTTGTCAAAGATATTTGCAAAAACTTGTCCAAAAAGGATCATATTCTTGAGCTAAAATTCAAATTATATGAAATTTCAGCTTATAGCCGGACTAGTCCGCCCCATGGGCCGGACAAGTCCGGACTGTCTAGGTCGGACTTCTCAGCGGACAAGTCCAAACCGGACTAGTCCGCCTTGGAGGCCGGACAAGTCAGGCACCGGAGAAGTCCGGCTCTAGTCCGTCGACCGGACTAGTCCGTGCATCATGCCGGACTAGTCCGCCCCTTGGGGACTTAACCTCCCAGGGGCGTCCAAACCACCACCCCTCTCTCTTCACTCTCAACTCTCTCTCTCTCTCTCTCTAGCGGGAACCGCCCCTCCATTGGCGATTTTTGCTTTTCTCCACCAAAAACCTCCTCCAATTCACGGATTAGAGTCCCAAGGAGCGCGGGAATCCTTCCCCGTGCTTCATTGCTCAAGTTTCGCCTCCGGTTTCATCGCATTTGGAGATTTGAAGAGGTATTCTTGACCTACCCAAAATTCTCCCTTTTTCTTCATTCTTAGGTCTTTTGCTAGAAACCTCCTCACAAATGTTGTTCCTCATGTCATTGTGATCGTAGTCTAGATGTATTATGACTTGATTCAAAATTTTTGCAAAAAAATTGTTAGGGTTCTTCCTGTGTAACCCGGACTAGTCCGGTTTCTAGGCGGACAAGTCCGTTCTCGGACGGACTAGTCCGGCCCCTTAACGAACAAGTCCGGTTTACACAGGACAAACCCCAACTTTAGCCATTTTTAGTGAATTCTTTCGCAATATTCCACTTCCTTGACCTCTTATCTCTCGTTTCTCAGGCGATATGTCAGACTCCGACCACATCTCCCCTCTTGCAAATCTTACGGTCGAGGAGGCTCAACAAGCCCTCCATCGGCACATTGCCGAAGAGAGGGCGGGAAAGGAAGCTCAAGCGGCTAAGGATGCCGTCATTCGAGAGGCAAGGACAAAGGAAAGACATGATCCCGACGAGCAGGCACAGATTGCCAAAGCCGTTGAAGAATCCTTGGCGGATCAACAGAAGAAGAAAAGGGCTGAACGTGAAGCCCATAACTCCCAGGCTGCTAGTACCTTAGAGTCCAGGAGGAAGAAGCTGGTCACTTTGGCAGAAAAAGAGTGGGCCCAAGAAAAGGAGAAAGAACCCGAGGGTAGGGCTCTCCGTGACCTCAGGAAAGGCAAGGCGCCACTTCTTGAGGAGCCGAAGAAAAAGCCAACTGCCAAGGCACCGGCAAAGAGGGCAGGAGGCATTGTAATCAAGGAGAAGGGGCAACCAAAGCCCATCGGTCCCCTGGGGATGGCTGCCCCTGCTAGAGATCCAAACCGGCAGCCCAACACTACAGCATATGTGTTCAAAGGAAGGGTGTTGAGAAGGCTAGAAGACTAAGGGTGGACAAAGTCTATGATTATGAGAAGCACACAGCCGAGCCTAGGTTTTGGTGTGATTTTCATTGCGACTACTACCGCCTAGTATACTTGAAGATGAAGACTCCAGTCGCTCAAGCTCAATGGGTGGATTGGGCCTACATGGCCAAAAAGAAGCATAAAGCTTTTGATGTCGTGATTGAAGCCGCAGAGTGCCATAGGATCAAGGAAATAATGAGTTTCAAGTATGATTGGAACATCGAAGTGATTGTGCAGTTCTACACCACCATGTACTTCTCCACCTACGGTGACCGAAAGATCACTTGGATGACTCATGGAGAGCATAACCCAACCACATATGAGAAGTTTGCTTAGATAGTTGGCCTTGAGGAGCACCTGGACCATGAGATCATCATTTCCAACCTCAAGGCAGTGGATAGGAATCAGCTCGACTACATGTATCCTAGTCATGTTCCCTATGAGGCTGGGATTGATAGGAACATCAAGCCATTCTATAGCATCCTCAACTGGATTCTGAGGAGAACCATTGACCCTAAGGATGGAGATGCAGGGGTGATTCAAGGGAACTTAAGACACCTCCTCCTGTTGATTGATGGTGAAGAGAAGTTCAACCTCGTTGAGTACATCTATGATGACATCTTCAACATCTCTCACACTCCCAACCACTCATGTGGGTATGCACCATACATTATGTGCTTAATTGAGATGGTGTTGGGGCTTGTCTTCGTCAAGGATGTGACTCATCGACCGTTCCGTCCTCATATGCCCCCAGTTCTGCCAGAACCTCCCAGAAGGAAGAATGCTCAACCTCCTTCCAGCTGAGTGGATCCTACTAGCTCAGTGGCTCCTTCATCACCTCCTCCTCCGTAGTCGTTGAGCGGGTTCTTCAAGTGCTTCAACGCTATCTTCGCCTCTTGTCGGCGTGTGGAGGTACGAACTCGACACATGGAGAGGCGTCAGGAGAAGTACTTCAAGGTTGTGTGCGACAAGCTTGAGGTGCCTATGTCTCCTCCTGAGGAGAGTGATGGAGAGCTCACTCCTTATACAGATTTCACTCCTGATGAGCTCGTCCAGTTCACGGAAGATGGAAGCTCTTCCAAGGCCGTGCCTCCATCCACCGCCGCCGACAACGAAGAAGATGATTCGGAGGCCATGGAGAGCGAGTTTGAAGAAGAAGACGATGAAGATGACAAGTAGACTTAGGTGTATCTTCTTTCCTTTTTCCCTTTTGGTGCCTTGATGCCAAAGGGGGAGAGATGGAAAAGGATGTCTTTTTATCACTTTTTATCATCTCCTAGTCTTGGATAGATTCTTGGACATGATTATCTATGTTTTATGCATTGTGTCTCTTTTGTGTAAGACTATGTGTGGATCTTATGCTTATAATTCATCATTGTTGCCCTTTGCTATGTTTTATTGTCTTGTCACACTTTTTGAGCACAACACGTAGGCACCCTACCATAACATGTGAGTGTATGTCAACTCCCCTCTTTTACTGTTGCATACATCCAGGGGGAGTTATGCATACATACACTTGTTATGAAAATCAATTTTTTACCTCTTATGTTGAAACTTAATGTGTTGTCATCAATCACCAAAAAGGGGGGAGATTGTACGTGCATCTAGGTATCCCCGTGGGTTTTGGGTGATTGATGATGACAATTAAGAGACTAATGAGCTGAGATGATCATAAGCACAGGATATTTCCAAGGTGGACACCTAAACTCTCAAAAAGGAAAAGGATGAAGAACGGCGTCGAAGACTCAAAGAGTAGAAATTAGGGTTTCATTTGAGTCTTTAGTAGGCTAGTTGTGTTAGAGTGAGAGTGTGTGTGTCAAGTGCATTGAGATCATAGAAGAGAGCTCAAAGCATTAGAAGTGTCGAATCCTTAGTGGAGAGTGCTAGTGAGGTAAACCCTAGTAGGCCAGAATCGTCCGGGCTAGAGGCCGGACTAGTCCTGAGTCCTACGGCTTAGTCCGTTTTGGGGCGGACAAAGAGCTCCTGACTGAGTTTAGACTTGTTCGTTTGGGGATGGACTAGTCCGGTTCTCTCTTGGTGAGAGTTTCAGGACTAAGTCTTGGTAGACCGGACTTGTCCGCCTCAGTGGCCGGACTAGTCCGTGCTAGCCAGACTTTTTTGTTTTCACACGGACCAAGGGGTCCTGTGTGAGTTCAGGCTAGTCCGTTCTGAGGCGGACTAGTCCGTATGGTTGTGAGATGAGAGCTCCCACGGCTAAATCTTGGTGGACCAGACTTGTCCGCCTTAGTGGCCGGACTAGTCCGGGTCCTCCAGACTTGTCCGTTCTCACCCGGACAAAGAGGTCCTGTGTGAGATCGGACTAGTCCGTTGTGAGGCGGACTAGTCCGGAGATTTGTGAACGTTTGAAAATGGAACGTTGGGGGGTAGTTGGCTTTGTGACGTCAGTGGTCCCCACAGACTGAACTAGTCTGGGGTCCTGACCGAACTAGTCCAGACTTTAGTTGGTGGCAACGGTTGGTTGTCAGGACCTCTATAAAAGGAGGTGCTCCGACTTCATTTCAAGACCCTTGGAACCCTAGCGCTGCCACATCCACTCTAGAGTCTTTCTAAGCCTTCCCTCTTGCCTACTCACCCTCTAGAACCAATTCTTGAGTAGATTTGGGTGTGTGAGGATAGGAGAAGGAAGAACTTTGTGTTTTGGCTCTTGGAGCGATCTCATGCACTTGGTGTGAGTCTTTGTGACCTGTGGCTTGTGAGATTTGTGAAGTTTGTGACGTGTTCAAGTGGGAGCCTCAGATTGTGAGCAGCCTCAAAGATCTTGTAAGTTCACCCTTGAGATAGTGGAAGAACCGGGTTGGCCTTAGTGGCGACTTGGTGAGGAAAGGGTTGTTAAACCCGGTCCTTTATGGACTCCTCATGGGGGAGGTAGAGTCCTAAGTGGAATCGAACCTCGGGAAAAATCTTCGTGTCTCTCTTGCATTTACGTTTCATCGATTGTTAAAATTGCTTAGGGTTCGTTTTGCTTATTTCGCTCTTATTGTGTTCCTCATTAGAATCTTGCAATCCACTTCTATATCCTATCATACTTGTCATATTAGATTGCTAGTTATTTTATCCGTATTTCGTTGAGCTAAAATCTGAAGAAAAACCCATAAAAATCAAGTTTTTAGTTTTTTCCAGCAGGTTGACCGGACTAGTCCGCCCCTCACCCAAACTAGCCCGGCCTCTGTGTTCTAATCTCGTTTAATTATGTCATTTCAGGTAGTTTAGCCTATTCACCCCCTCTAGGCAACTTTCACCAAGGGCACGTGGCTTGCCTGTTTACAGTTGATATGCATGATCCAACACAAACTGTAAAGGGAGAGTGCACAGGGTACGTGCGAGCTCCGGAGGTATCCTCATGGGGAGGAGGCTCTGGGCCAGGTGAGGCGTGGCAGCTCCAGGTTCCACCTCAGCGGGGAGGCTTCAGACCGGAGCCTAGGGCACACGTCGGCTCCAGAACTCAAGCTCACGTGGCAGCCCCAGGGCTGACCTTAGGGCCAAGGGCACGTGGCTTGCCCGTTTATAGTTGATATTCATGAGCAAGCACAAATTGTGAAGGAAGGATGCATAGGGCAAGGCAAAACTTTCTCATTTCAGGCTGCACTCATAGGAGGAAACAAGCCGTACTAGAAGGCAGCAACCCATCCCGGATGTCGATAGTTGCGTGGCTCCTCGAGGGCTTAGCTATTCCAAGCGTTGTTCCTAGATACTATGACACCCTTTCAGAGAAAATGAAACCATACCGTTGTGCTATGGATATAACTTACGAAGGTGGTCTATGTTCCACTGATTGGGTAGAGGTACTCCATCCTTTATGGCTAGGCGTACGCACCCGGGAAGGTATACTTGTGTCACCCGGAAGGGGCGCTCCCAGCTGGGAGAGATTGTTTCCCCCTTCTCGTAAAAGTATACGCCGAAGCACCAGGTCACCCACCTCAAGCTGTCTACTCGGCACGAACAGCTGCTGATAACGCTGGAGCGCTTGACGTTATCGCGCATTTCGGACAGCTGCTTGCCACCTTCGTTCATCAACAAGGTCGATATCTTCACGCCGGAGTTGGTCCTGCGTGGCTTCGTCATACGCTCGGACACGGGATGAGCCCATGGTGATTCCCGGAGGGAGGACGGCCTCAACCCCATACACCAGGAAGAAGGGTGTTTCCTTTGTCTAACGATTGACGGACGTCTGGCTAGCCTACAGTGCACACAGAAGCTCTTAAACCCAATTGGCACCATGCTTCTTCAAGCTGTTATAGGTGCACGTCTTGAGTCCCCTGAGTATCTCCGCGTTTCTCTTTCGGCTTGACCATTACTCTTTGGATGAGCAACAAAAGCATAGCATACCCGAGTTACATCGGTTTTCCGGTTCCCATATGGCCGGTAGGTCTTCGGTACTACTCAAGCTTGTTCAACAGGCCCGCACACGGCTAGGTCCTCAATCGACACAAGCGGAGCTATGGCACCCAGGCCCCAAAGTCCTGCTGCCCTTACTCCCCGCTCGGTCTCATTTTTCTTGCCATGTGTTTCATATGCTATCTTTACCTGAGCAATGTGCCTCTAGCCTATTCTTACGAGTAGTTCCAACTACTCGACTTGTACCGAATCCTACACTATCTTAGCATTGGAGTAGCTAACGAGGTTTACAAACCTAATCCCAACCCATGCTTTTCTTGGCTATGCATTTGGATTTCAAACAAGACTCTAATGCAAGAATTAAGTGAGTGCTCACAGTAAGTTCTCAAAATAGTAAAATTTGTAAAAAGGGTTAATGTAAACCAGATCTTACCTTGCTGCTCTTGGTCGTAGACTAGTTGTTCTGCTGGAGTGACGAAGTCTAAGACTTTAGGTTCCTCCTCAACCTTAGCGACTACATGTGATAAATACAAATATATGTCAATTTAAATGCATTTGAATTGAAGTTAAACTTATCAAAGTTATAAGTCTTGCTAGACAGACCCAATGACTCTGAAATTTTTACTGTGGTTTGGATACAACCTAACAGAGACTTGGCCAAGTTTCATTTGCAGCAACGCTCATTTGAGCTCTCCACAAATAATTATGTAATTGGCCTTAATTGGAGCTCCTAGGGTGTTTTAGAGATTTTCATGGAGCAAGACATGACTTTCTGAAAACTAGATTTTCGTAGGGTTCTAATAGAGTTGGTTTCACTTAATTTGAAGGTTCCTAGCTAAAGATATGAGCTAAACAATTTCAGGGAAAAATCTGAAAATGTTCTCAACATTTTCTGTTTGCTCTGGAGCAGTTTTATTAATCACACCATTAGGTGGAGCAAATGAGATTAAATGGATCTGAAATTTTTATGGTAGCTCAGCGATATTTTGGTGAACATCCTAGCCAAATTTCAGAATTTTTCTCCAAAGGGTTCTCCAGTTAAAATTCTAAACAGTTTAAATTTGAGGAATTAATTTTGGAGAAATAAGGACTTTCATAGAGTGAAACTTGATTTGTTGGAAAGTACTCAGAGAGCTGAATCCAACACAATTTGGTTCACTTGATTTGGAGTTTCCTAGCCAAAGTTATGTGGGTTTGAAGTTTGAACTAAATCTGAAAATCGGGGAAATGTTTAAATCGCTGCGCATGGGACCGGGGCTACGAGTCAACTCCTCAGTGGCCGACACACGGGGCTACGTAGTATTTCACGCACAGCCACACCCGATCTAGTGCCACAGCTGATCCCCAGTTTAAAATATTGACCGCTGACACATGGGACCGGGGGCTTCGTCTACCTCCGGCCTCCCGCGCTCGGCGCCGCCCCCCTCGCCGGAGAGCTTCTGCTGTGCGTAAAACTCCATGATCTTGGCCCGCCTTTGCCTAATCCCACACGGGGAACACGTTGCTGGGCTCAGCTCATCGTGACAATTGCCGGAACATGGCCGGCGACGAGCGGCGACTTCAGAAGAACTTCGACCGCATCGGTCGGGCTTCCTAGCATCTCAAACGATCAAGCAAAAGGCCACAGAGCATCAGTGGACCCTAGGAAAGATTGACATGAGCTCCATGGAGCTCGGAAATGGCCGTACTGGGCTGTCACCGTGCGACCTAGGTCGGAAACAGGGAATTCTAATAAAACTCGAAGAACCATGGCTACACCGGATAGTTCTTCGAAGTTTCGGATCCTATGGACTCGCACGGACGCCTAGAAGTGTTTCTCTATGTAAGGTGATGAGTGGTGCGGTGTGTATCACAAATTTTGTGAATCGGTCCGGTTGTCTCCTTTGTACACCGGCGCAAAACCGTGAAATTCCGGCGTCAGTGGCTTATGTCACGCCGCCGGAGCTTGCAGAAATGAAAGAGGGATTGAGGGTGAACCTTTTTTCTATTCACGGCTCGGAGAAAGGTGGGCTGTGGTGTCCGTTCGGGTCGTTCCCGTGACGGCGGCTCGGGTTGAACCGAGGAAGGAAGAATGTCGCGGTGGAGCTCGAGGAGGGTTGATCAGGGGATGGAACCGGTGCGAGAATGTCAAGCAAGGCTTGGCGCACTCGGTTGCGGTCTCAGATCGCCGTGACAACCACAGGTTTGGTCGGGCGACGGTGGACCGAGAGCTCGGACGAGCGGCGAGGTGTATTGAGGTTTCTTGGTGAGAAGATGTCGGGACCGTGGTGAGAAGCAACGGGGATGACTCGGGCGCGTAGATAAGGGGCCAGAGAGGCGATTCTGCGGCCAGGGGCAGCAACCATCTGCTGTCCTCGCCGCTGCTCGCCGTGGCGGCTGCTGGATCAGGCGCAAGAAACCGAGCTTGGTATTCAGTCGGTTAAAATGTTTAGTGAGGCTGACATGTGGGTCCCACCTTCATTTTAACTTCTGAAATGCACTTCCTCCCACTGCTACAAACAGTAATCCCCCTAATACCCTCTAGAATTTGAATTATCTACCAAATGCCCATTTGAAGTTGGTAGAATTTAAATTGTGAAGTGTTTGAATAAATTTTCAGCACATATGCAGTTTGAAATTCAATTTGATTTTGATTTTGCTAAACTTAGCTCATGTCAAGATCAACTCCAAATGGAGTGAAAATTGGTGTGTGAGCTCACAAAAATGTGCTGAGTATGAATATGCCTCCCACTTTTGAACATATGGGATGGAAGTAGTTTGAATTTGAATTTGGCTTCAAACTAACCTCTTTCTAGTTATACCTCAAAAAGGTTTTGGATTTGGGTAAATTTGGCATGGGCATTCCTAGCAAGGTGTAGGAGTTTTTAATATGCCCAGCCCCTATATGATGCATGTGGGAAATGCCACTTTTGTATTTTGTGAGTTTATTCTCTAATGACCATGTTGATGGTGTTTACTTGCTCTTCAAATGTGTTCATAAAGTTTCTTCAAATGAGGTGTGTGTGGTGCGATGAACACTTTGAATATGTGCCAAAAACTTAGGCCCTTACATTCCTCCCCCTTAAAAGAATCTCGTCCCGAGATTATAAGGTAAAAAGGAGAGAGAGGACGGTGGAACATTATTGTATATGCGACGTGAAAAAGTCGGGGTAGTTAGCGCGAAGAAATCCTTCGCTCTCCCATGTCGCTTCATCTACGGAGTAATTGCTCCATAGAATTTTGTAGAACCACAACGTAGGTTGCGTGTGGTTCAGGCCTTTTCATCAATAATCTGAACCGGTTTCTCCCGATAAGTGAGATCCGGTTTCAATTCTTCAATATCCCCTAGCTGAATAGTAGTTGATAGCTTGAGACACTTTCTAAGCTGGGAGATGTGAAAGATGTTGTACACACCGGACAGTGATTCTGGTAATTCCAGCCGGTATGCTACCGATCCACATCTAATCTGAAATGGACCAATGAATCGGGGTGCTAACTTTCCCCTCACCCCGAATCTGTTAACGCCCTTCATTGGAGACACACGTAGATACACGTGATCCCCCACTTCGAATTATAATGGGCGTCTTCTCCGGTCCGCATATTGTTTTTGTCAGGATTGGGCGACTTTTAGGTTCACTTGGATCAGCTGAACCTTTTCCTCAACGTAGTTGACAAGATCTATTCCGAAGGTGACCCTTTCGCTAGACTCACATCAATTCAATGGTGTGCGGCACTTTCTCCCGTATAGCGCCTCGTAAGGCGCCATCTTGATGCTGGCTTGGTACCTATTGTTGTACGAGAACTCGGCCAACGGTAAGTGATCATACCAATTCTTACCGTGGTTGATAGCGCAAGCTCGTAGCATATCTTCTAAAATATGATTTACCCACTCGGTTTGCCCATCCGTCTGCGGGTGGTACCCTGAACTACGGATCAGCTTCGTCCCCAACGCAGCGTGTAGCTGCTCCAAAAAACGAGACACAAATAAAGTGCCCCGATCCGATATGATGGTGCGGGGTACGCCGTACAAGCATAGGAACCGTGAGATGTACAATTCAGCATACTTCTTAGCGTTGTAGTTTGTGTTGAACGGGATGAAGTGGGCAACTTTGGTGAGCCGGCCGATGATTGCCCACACAAAATCATGCTTCTGAAAAGTGATGGGTAAACCGACGATGAAGTCCAAGCTCACATCTTCCCACTTCCAGGCAGTAACGCCCAGTGGTTGTAGTAGTCCCGGTTTCCTCATGTGATATGCCTTCACCCTTCGACATGTATCACACTTGGACACGTACTTTGCAATCTCCTACTTCATCCGTGTCCACCAAAACTTGCTTCTGAGTGCTTGATACATTTTGTTGCTGCCGGGGTGAATAGAAAACTTTGACAAGTGGGACTCATCAAAGATTTTCTTCCGCAACTCCGGGTTACAAGGTACAACAATCCGGTCCTTGTACCATAGGATGCCGTCTCCGTCGTTTCAGAAACATTTCAGCTCCCCACTGTATACACGTCTCCGCAAATGCGACATGCCCTTGTCATGTTTTTGAGCTGCCGCTATCTCTTCACGGATGGTGGGGATCAAAGCTAAGTTGTAGAGAGCTCCATGTGGAATCACATGTAATGGTGGCTCCCTCTCTTCCAACGATGTGATGGTCAAATTGTCGACGTGTGACTTGTGACTCAGCGCATCCGCCACTATGTTTGCCTTGCCGGGATAATAATGGATCTCTATTTCGTAATCCTTTATCAATTCTAACCATCTTCGCTGCCTCATGTTCAGCTCTTTCTAAGTGAATATGTACATGAGGCTTTTGTGGTCGGTATATAGAGGCACGAGGTTACCGAGTAGGTAGTGCCTCCACATTTTAAGTGCGAGCACCACGGCAGCGAGCTCTAAGTCATGAGTTGGATAATTTTGCTCATGGTTTCTAAGCTGCCATGATCTATACATGACCACTCTTCGGTCTTGCATCAGCACACATCTGAGCCCAATGCCGGATGCATCGCAGTACACATCGAACGATTTTGTTGTGTTTGGCTGCGCCAAAATCGGTGCTGATGTTAGGTGCTTCACTAATGTCTTGAACGCTGTTTCCCATGCTGGACTCCAAACATATTTGGTAGCCTTCTTCAGCAGCTCTGTCATAGGCTTGGCAATCTTCGAGAAGTTCGGAATGAACCTCCGATAATATCCCACAAGTCCGAGAAAACTCCGTACCTTGTGAACAGTTCTCGGGGAATTCCAATTCAGCACTTGTGTGATCTTACTCGGGTCTACAACGATGCCCTCCACTGAAATAATATGCCAGAGAAAAGGCACTTGCAATATCCAGAATTCGCACTTGCTGAATTTCGCGTATAGCTTGTGATCCCGCAGCCGTTGCAAGACTATACGCAGATACTTCTTGTGTTCTTCCTCCGACTTGGAATATACCAATATGTCATCGATGAAGACCACGAAAAACTTGTCCAGCTCTGGCATGAATACCGAGTTCATCAAATACATGAAGTGAGTTGGAGCGTTGGTGAGGCCGAAGGACATGACCAGGTACTCATAAAGTCCGTACCTCGTCAAGAAAGCTGTCTTCGGAATATCCTCAGCCCGTATCTTAATCTGATGGTACCCGGATCTTAAGTCCATCTTGGAAAAGATCTTTGCTTCGACCAACTGATCAAACAACATGTCGATCCGTGGCAACGGGTACTTGTTCTTAATGGTTACGGCGTTTAGTGGACGATAGTCCACGCAAAGCCACAACGTCTCGTCTTTCTTCTTCACAAATAATGCCAAACAGCCCCATGGCGACGAGCTCAGCCTAATAAAACCCTTTTTCCAGCAGGTCCGTTATATGTGTCTTCAGTTCAACCAATTCCTTGGGCGCCATCTTGTACGGCCTTCGGGATATTGGCATGGTTCCCGGTGCAAGTTCAATCTTGAACTCCATCCCTCGGTCGGGCGGCATCCCCGGTAAATCATCCGGGAATACGTCAGGGAAGTCACGCACTACTGGAATGTCTTCCAATCTGATGGTAGGGGATTGATATACACTTGGAAGTTTTATTTCTGGACTGTCCAGAAATAAGGAGTGAGACTCGTGCACTTCTGAGTTCAAATGCACGACTCGGAGGACGGTGTCTAAAACAGCGTCGTGGCGGGTTAACCACGACATCACTAGGATGGCATCGACCTTCTGTCCTCTAAGACTATGAGAGACGTAGGGTATACTGTACCCTCTAAGCATAATGGCGCTTTTGGATTCATCATGCTTGCTGAAATTTTCCCACCCGGTGAACAAATCAAGTATGGACTATCGGTGGGTAGTATTTGCAAGCTGTATTTAGCAATAAAAGCTTGGCTAATGAAGCTATGTGTGGCGCCTGAATCAAATAACACTATAGCAGGATGCTGGTGGAGTTGGAACATACCCGCAAGGATTGGCTCTTATTCCGGCACGTCCTCTATAGCAAGTTGGTAGACGGTGCCGAGCCTAAGATTTGCCCACCGCGCATTAGTAGGGTTCCGGGGCTGGTTCCTCCCCGTAAACTGCGGTGCAACTCCGCTGTCTTGCCTCTCAGGATAATTGTTGGCGAAGTTTCCTGGGCGACCACATTTGTAGCATGTGGCTGCTGCTTGGCCGGTGCTTGGGGGACGAAAGCCCGGCATGCGCTGCTGAGGTGCATACACACGCGGCATCACCCGCTGCTGCTGTTGTTGCTGCGGAGGTGGTACTAGCAGTGCCGGCCTGAATGCCGGTGGAGAATATGGCCGACTGTGGCATAGCATAGGCCTCTGTGCTGGCTACCAGAATGGATCCGATGGTGGCCGATTCACCATCCGGTATTTTTGAGAAGGACCAACTCCTTCTCCGCTGCTTTGCGGCGCGCTTCGCTTCCTCTCTGCCGTTGCTAACTCCTTGCCGGAGTCCTCCTGAACAATTCTAGCATCAATAATATCATTGAGGCTGCCGCAATTGAACATCGCCAGCTTGTCCTTCAGGAGCGGGTTAAGCCCCTAGTAAAAATGATTCCGCCGCTTCTCGTCGGTATCGGCGTGATAAGAAGCGTAGAGTGCAAGATCATTGAACGCCCTGGAATATTCCAGCGCGTTCCGGCTTCCTTGCTGCAGGCGAAGGAACTCCTGCGTCTTCCTCTTCATAAGACCCGTCGGTATATGATAGGCCCTGAAGGCCGTCCGGAACTCCGCCCAGGTCATAACTCACTCGGTGGGTTGCGAGGCGCAGAAATTCGCCCAGCAAGCGCTCGCGGATCCCTGAAGCTATTGGACTGCGAACTGAGTCTTGCGCTGCTCACTCACTTGGAGCAGCCCGAACTTCATCTCCATCGTGCGGAGCCAGTTGTCCGCGTCGAGGGGTTCATCCGCTCTTGAGAATACCGGGGGATGAGTAGCCAGAAAATCGGAATAGGAGCTTTGTTGGTGCTCATCGCGATCTTGACGCCTCTCTGGTCGAGACGTATTTGCAATAAGAGTTTGCAGCAACTCCGTGTGCTGCTGATGAGAACCTACCATCGCCGCCACGATGTCAGCCAAAGTAACCGTTGGCGGTGACGGTTGTTGCTGTTGTTGTTGCTGCTGTCCCGAGGAATCCTCGGGAGGCTGTTGGGAGGTCTCTCCCCCCTGACTGGAATCCCCAACGTCTGGGTTGGCACGAGTGCTAGTCATTCTGAAATTCAAAATAGCAGCGATCAGCACATATCATACTTAAAATTCCATATGAAACAGTAGGTATTGAAGTGACACATGAATAACTTGCACAACATTCACATATATTGATAAATCATAAACTTTATACAATATACATTATTCTCGGGTCTCCGAGAAGTCATGCTGATGTCGTCACTACCTGTACATACACTACTGTCTACACGACATGTCACCGATTATAAAAGTTTTTGTTACATCACCCTTGCTGCCCTACTTGGCAATGGTAACCTCCTACTCGGAGTAGAATTCGACCTCCTGCGGGTCGTCCTCCTTCGCTACCTCTATCGGTGGCTTCGGGTCCATGACCTCCTCTTTTGGTTCGGGTTCCCTCATTGCCGGAAGACCCAAAACCACGGGTACGGCACCTACCACCGGTATGCCCATTACCGGAGGTACGAGATCCTGCAACGCGTGCACCTCGTCCATGGCCTGGTTGTAATCCTCTTTCCAGCCTTGCCCCTCCTCAATAGCGTCATCACGCTCTTGAGTGAGGGCCTCATTCTGCTGGGTCAAGGCTTGCACTTGCTGTTGCAAAGTCGTGATGTCGATGCGGCTTTTCTTTCTCGCCTTCTTAAGATGATGCAACTAGTTGTGTTGCTCATTCAGTCACTTAATCATCGGAAGGAGCACATTGCAGAATGCGCTGTGAGCACTCTCGAAATGGTCTCCACGGCTGGTGCTCTCTTTTAGCTTTGCGGCAAGACAATCCGTATGAACAGCTTGGCTGTCCATCACAGCTTTTCGTGCCCTCAACTGGAGGCTGAGGTTCGCCTCCGCTGGGTTGTACCTTGGGCAACCCGGATCTGTTGCCTCCATGTACCTTTATCCCCACACATGATTAGCTCGTCCATCCACCGGAACAAGCGCGTATGAAGTTCCCTCCATAGCTCTTACGTGTAGTTGGCAGAAACGCGACATGGCGTCGCGAGCTACCACTTGCCACATCCCTTCCGGCTTTCTACCTCTCACCGTGATGGTGAATGTTGCCCAACCGGGTGGCGTGGGTCCTGCAGGAACTTCAACATGGATCACCACGTCTTGTTTCCCTCCTCGCCTTCTTACTTGGTGAGATATTGCGGTGTCTCTTCATATCCAAGATATTGAAGCATTTGCTTCAACACTTCCGGATAACCGCTGCGGGGTGAACAGTGGGATACCACCCACACCGTTCTCCAATCGTCCATCCATTGTCATCTTTAGAAACATATTTGAGAAATTTCAAATATTTATTTGAACAGTAAACTATTGAGTTATAACATAAAACATGTCATTGAACTCATAAAACTTGGAAACACAACTCAAACTTAGAACAATTTGATTGCTGGTCTTTCTGCCCAAACTGACAGCCCTGACCACTTTCCATTTCAACCTGATTTAGGCCATGCTAAAGGCAAAACCAATTCTGGAGCTCAACATCAAAATTAAAGCTAAACTCAATATCTTTCCAGAAAGTATTTGCTTGGCCTAATATCTGTCTTGGTTCAAAAGTTATGAGATGTCAAAGTGGACAGAATTTCTAGAGAAAATTGGACAGCACCTCCCTGCTTGAGGTACTGATTTGATCCAAGAATTCCAGTTAATTCTACACCCAATTTGACAAAACTTTCTGTTACAAAGTTGTAACCCATCTCATGAACTTTTCAGAACTTATATTTTTGGATTTTTATGCAGGAAGTTATGCTCAATTTACAAAGAGTTACAGAGAGTGTTTGCTCTGCCCTGTTTTCTGGATAGTTTCAACTCTACTGCATTTTTTATTGGTTAAGGGATGAAACACCTTTGGCCATCAATAGAAAAGTTGTAAAGCTCTTCCAAAGATTTCCATAAATGTATCATATGCCCCCAACCTCGAAATAACTCAACCTCTAACCTTTGATTAACTTCAGCCTTATTTCAGCTGAAAACAGGGGACTTTGTCCTTAGTATCCTATAGTTGAAAACTTGTTAACTTTGAACATCCAGATTAAGGGAAGGAGTTATCTCAAAGTTTTAGTTCTCTCGATTAAAACTTTCAAGTTTTTACAATGAAGTTGCTCATTTAGTGGGGTGTGACGTCGATGCGTCACCAGTTCATGTCGGTACTACGTTCCTCACAAAGAAAAACCTATAGCAGATTTAGCCGGCTTCGTTAGTTTAGTGGTACTAAATGTCTCTCGCACACGGATGCTACTCGTCTACCAATTCTTGGTTGGAATACCTGCAAATAACTCATACAATTGTTAGACTCAGCGGCACATCGAGCCCGGTATCCATACAGTTCATACACCCAACCGTCATCACCCGACCGGATGTTCTCAAGCCAAACACGCCTTGAGCTACATGTTCACGTTACTGACCACGTGACGGGGTTTCCCAAACTTGCCCAAAGCACGCTAGGGAATGGCATTGCTCGAATACCCCAAACGACATGAAGAGTCATAGAGGATATTAAAGCGGGTCGGGTTACCTGCCACCCGTGGGGCTCCACCCTTCAGCTTGTGCGCACTGGTGGACAGCGCTTACGTGCACCCCCAAGACATAAACGTTCCGAGATGCACGATTTTCTGACATAAGCAATTAAGTTAGTATGCCACTTTCTATACACTAATAAAATCCTTATATGGGTTACTAACTCGTTCCTCACCGAATTTTTAAAAAAGATGACCTTTGTAGTGCGTTAAGCCTCAAGCGAGCTCTGATACCACGCTGATGTGGCCCCACGGCCTCGTCGAGCCAGGATCACGCTGAGGGGTGTTGCGTTGCATAGCACCGGATAACGCACATCAAAGATACAAAGCGGAAGCAAAGTTTTATTACATAAACCAATTTATGAACATGTTTACAAAAAAAAATATGTTCAGTCTACACTCACGGGCGTAGACTACGCATCGAGTTCACGTTCAGCCCGTGAACATGTCCTCGCTAGCACGAACACACACTAACACGGCAGCATGCACGACTCCCACTCGACGGGGTTCCCCTCCTAGGGTTCCGTCTCCTCCTCAGGAGTCCCTCATAGACCCCTGCAAAAGCTTCAAACACAAGCAGTGAGCACGATGGCTCAGGAAGTCTGACCCGTCTCTCCTATATATGAAACTTCTACATGAAGTATTTTAGGGTGCATGAGGTAAATAAGTTGCAAATGACTCGCCTAATTATTTGAACCTTACTTTCAAGTTTTAGAGCAGGTTGTGGAGAATCGTACGCTAAGCCACATGAGAGAGCCGCAATCAAACACGAAACACATTTCTCTCATGTACTTTGCCCAAAGTTGAAAATAACTTTAATTAGCTCTAAACTACAACAAGATATTAACAAGCAAAGTATATCTTTCAATCAGCAAACTTTTAACATGTATCTATCCTGTTCTTTCTATGTTACGGTACAGTGAACAAGTGGTACTCACTGACCGCGAGGGACGGCGATTATAATCGATTTACACCTGCAGGGTTACCCGAATAACCCGTCACGTACGCCCGTACTCGATGTTGCCTACAGCAACCATCACGGATGTCGTACGCAACCACCTTTCACCCGTCAGCCAAATGTTGAACCGGTCCAATCGTCCCGAGCAAGTGGTCTCTGCGCATGCATCCATAGTGTCGCCAGCCGATTTACACCTCGAGATCTCAACCTACCCTCTGAACGACCAGCTATACCTCAGCACCCAGCTATCCGAGTTACATCGGTTTCCCGGTTCCCAAATAGCCGGTAGGTCTTCGATATTGTTCTAGCTTGTTCAACAGGCCCACACACGACTCGGTCCTCAATCGACACAAGAAGAGCTATGGCACCCAGGCCCCAAAGTCCGGCTGCCCTTACTCCCCGCTCAGTCTCATTTTTCTTGCCATGTGTTTCTTTTGCTATCTTTATCTGAGCAATTTACCTCTAGCCTTTTCTCGTGAGTAGTTCCAACTACTCGACTTGTATCGAATCCTACACTTAGCATTGCAGTAGCTAACGAGGTTTACAAACCTAATCCTAACCCATGGTTTTCTTGGCTATGCATTTGGGTTTCAAACAAGACTCTAATGCAAGAATTAAGTGAGTGCTCAAAGTAAGTTCTCAAAACAGTAAAATTTGTAAAAAGGGCTAATGTAAATCGGAGCTTACCTTGCTGCTCTTAGTCGTAGGCTAGTTGTTCTTCTGGAGTGACGAAGTCTAAGACTTCGGGTTCCTCCTCAACCTTAGCGACTACATGTGATAAATACAAATATATGTCAATTTAAATGCATTTGAATTAAAGTTAAATTTGTGAAAGTTATAAGTCTTGCAAGACAGACCCAATGACTCTAAGTTTTTTACTGTGGTTTGGATACAACCTAAACAGAGACTTGGCCAAGTTTCATTTGCAGTAAAGCTCATTTGAGCTCTCCACAAATAATTATGTACTTGGCCTTAATTGGAGCTCCTATGGTGTTCTAGGGATTTTCATGGAGCAAGCCATGACTTTATGAAAACTAGATTTTATAGGGTTCTAATAGAGTTGGTTTCACTTAATTTGAAGGTTCGTAGCTAAAGATATGAGCTAAACAATTTCAGGGAAAAATCTGAAAATGTTCTGAACATTTTTTGTTTTCTCTAGAACAGTTTTATTAATCACACTATTAGGTGGACCAAATGAGATTAAATGGATCTGAAATTTTTATGGTAGCTCAGGGATATTTTGGTGAACATCCTAGCCAAATTTCAGAATTTTTCTCCAAAGGGTTCTCTAGTTAAAATTCTAAATAGTTTAAATTTGAGGAATTAATTATGGAGAAATAAGGATTGTCATAGAGTGAAACTTGATTTGTTGGAAATTACTCAGAGAGCTGAATCCAACACAATTTGGTTCACTCGATTTGGAGTTCCCTAGCAAAAGTTATGTGGGTTTGAAGTTTGAACTAAATCTGAAAATCAGGAAAATGTTTAAATCATTGCGCGTGGGACCGGGGCTACGTGTCAACTCCTCAGCGGCTCACACACAGGGCTACGGAGTATTTCGCGCGCCACACTCGATCCGGTGCCACAGCTGATCCCCAGTTTATAATATCGGCCACTGACACGTGGGACCAGGGGCTTTGTCTACCTGCGGCCTCCCGCGCTCGGCGTCCGCCCCCCCCCCACTCGCCGGAGGGCTTCTGCTGTGCGCCAAACTCCATGATCTTGGCCGCCTCTGCCTAATCCCACACGGGGAACACAATGCTCGGCTCAGCTCGTCGTGACAATCATCGGAACATGGCCGGCGATGAGCGGCGACTTCGGAAGAACTTCGGCCACATCGGTCGGGGTTCCTAGCATCTCAAACGGTCGAGCAAAAGGTCGCAGAGCATCAGTAGAGCCTAGGAAAGATCGACATGAGCTCCACGGAGCTCGGAAATGGCCGTACTGGGTTGTCACCGTGCGACCTAGGTCCGAAACCGGGAATTCTAATAAAACTCGAAGAACCGTGGCTACACCCAATAGTTCTTCGAAGTTTCGGATCCTATCGACTCACACGGACGCCTAGAAGTGTTTCTCTACGTAAGGTGATGAGTGGTGCGGTGTGTATCACGAATTTTGCGAATCGGTCCGGTTGTGTCCTTTGTACACCGACGCAAAACCGTGAAATTCCGGCGTCGGTAGCTTATGTCACGCCGCCGGAGCTTGCGGAAATAAAAGAGGGATTGAGGGTGAACCTTTTGCTATTCACGGCTCGGAGAAAGGTGGATTGTGGTGTCCGGACGGGTCGTTCCCATTACGGCGGCTCGGGTTGAACCGAGGAAGGAAGAACGTCGCAGTGGAGCTCGAGGAGGGTTGATCAGGGGCTGGAACCGGTGCGAGAACGTCAAGGAAGGCTTGGCGCACTCGATTGCTGTCTCAGATCGCCGTTACAACCACAGGTTTGGCCGGGCGATGGTGGACCAAGAGCTCAGAAGAGCGGCGAGGTGTATTGAGGTTTCTGGGTGAGAAGACGTCGGGACCGTGGTGAGAAGCAACGGGGACGACTCGGGCGCGTAGATAAGGGGCCAGAGAGGCGGTTCAGCGGCCAGGGGCGGCAACTAGCTATTGTCCTCGCCGATGCTCGCCGTGGCGGCTGCTGGATCAGGCGCAAGAAACCGAGCTCGGTCTTCAGTCGGTTAAAATGTTTAGTGAGGTTGAGATGTGGGTCCCACCTTTATTTTAACCTCTAAAATTAACTTCCCCCCACTGCTACAAACAGTAATCCCTCTAATACCCTCTAGAATTTGAATTATCTACCAAATGCCCTTGTGAAGTGTTTAAATAAATTTTCAGCACATATGCAGTTTGAAATTCAATTTAATAGTTCGAATTTGCTAAAGTTAGCTCATGTCAAGATCAACTCAAAATGGAGTGAAAATTGGTGTGTGAGCTCACAAAAATATGCTGAGTATGAATATGCCTCCCACTTTTGAACTTATGAGATGGAAGTAGTTTGAATTTGGGTTCAATCTAACCCCTTTCTAGTTATACCCCAAAATACCTCACAAAGGTTTTGGATTTGGGTGAATTTGGCATGGGCATTTCTAGCAAAGTGTAGAAGTTTTTCATATGCTCAACCCCTATATGATGCATGTGAGAAATACCACTTTTGTATTTTGTGAGTTTATTCTCTAATGACCATGTTGATGGTGTTTAATTGCTCTTCAAATGTGTTCATAAAGTTTATTTAAATGAGGTATATGTGGTGTGATGGACAGTTTGAATATGTGCCAAAAACTTAAGCGCTTACAGATACCAGACTGTTTTTTTATCTACTACGCCAGGTACCGGATCCGATAGTGTCACAGTGTTGCGAGACCTTGGCAAAAAAATTCGATCCAACTTTTTGTGTTTTTCATCAGGTTTGAAGGAAAAAAACTGGGATACTAGCATACTGCTATACTGGTCCGGACAGTACCACCACCTCACGGTCACTAGCGGACTAAAATATTTGCAGGGGACAAGAATCATGGGCGTGTGTTCCGTTTCGAGAGGCAGGGCGCACACGTCGCGGCGCAGGGCTCGACGGTCGACGCAGGTTTGACTGACGCCTTTCTGTGGACTCTCAAGAAATTCAGTCCGTAGTATACTATACGAACTAATCAACTCAAACAGAATGAGTATTTTTCTGTTTTTGAATTTGTCACACACGCTGAAAAAATCAGAGCAATATATGTATGTGATGACCATTTACTAGCCCATGTTTTAGTGTCGTTAGGTTTTTGTTTAGCGAAATTTTCTGCAACATACTGTAAAAACATGGTTTCGCCTCTAACATAGCGCAGAAATGTAGTTTAAACTATAGAACGTGATCCTACATTTCTAGTTGTATAATCAATGGTCAACACGTGACTCTCCTGCTTAGGGTAGGTACAATACTGCACGTAGACAATTTTATACGACATCTCATGTGCTGATACCTCAAATTACACAATACCCTCAGCTGAAATTTCAGTTGTACCAGCAGCCACCGGTGTCTCTTGCTGCTATAAATGATGGACAGAGTACAAAATTCACTTCTCTATTCGATTTTATTGGAACCACCAAAATACACATGTACAATGAAATCTAAAAGTAGCCCCGATATCATAAACCGAATTGCAATGGAACCCAGTCACCCGATCTGCATCTAGCCACTCAAAGAAATGCAGAAATAAGTGATAGGCTGACCCAGAAGAAAAAAAAAAGAAAAAACTGTTCACATGCATGACATGCCATTAGTAAAGACAAAAATGAATGACAGTTGAGAGGGGAGGCTCCCAGCCGAAGGAAGAAGAAGGCAGGCAGACAGGCAGGCAGGCAGGCAGGCAGGCAATAAATGGGGAGAGGCACCCGGATACACGCAACCATTTGAATGTGACCCCTTCCCACACCTTACTCGCCCCTGCCCGTTCACAGTTCTGCTCGGAAGCTAGCTGCCCCTGCCTTGCTCTTGCTCCCCGGCGTCCAGGGACTCAAGAGGCTGAAGAACCGATAAACTGGTATGGGTCATGCTCCTATTTCTAGCTGCCTCGGCTTCAGGTGATAGATTGACGGCACTGTTGTTGGGGAGTAGAGATTTGCTATAGAATTTATTAGCGGAAGCTCCAGCGTGAAATGGGGATCCAGAGGTTTCTTTTTCGTTTCTTTCGCTCAGCATTTCATGCGATTGGTTTTCTAAGCGAATCTGGACTGTTTTCTACCATTTCTCCCAAATCCACCTTGTCGTTTCCCCAAATGTTTTTGCTAGGTTCTATGGATGTCGATTGCCGATATAGAATGGAGCAGTTCTTTTCATTTTGATTTCCTTTCTTGCATCTTCTTGCTTTGTCTGACATCTGGGTCAGAGTTAACACCTTCTTTTGCCCAATCTAGCCATTGACATTGACTTATAAGGCTGGCACTATGCTCTAAATCTGCCCCTCGGGTCAATTTTTTGTCCAAATCCAGAAATGGGAATATCATCTCCTGGTTTATGCACTCTTCAATTGCTTCTTCCCAAGGAAATATCGGTGTGTCAATTCTTGTTTTTTTCATCCCAATGCATTATGCCATGATGATTTTTGTGATTTCTTCATTAAATTACTAGCCTATAGAATCCCATGACAAAACTACAGTACAAGGATGTAAAGAAAGAAGGGGACAGAAGAGAGTGGGTCTGTTTTAGTGGTACAGATGAAATTTCCTCTCTTTGCTTTGGCCCCTTTGCATCCTACGAAGTGATGCTTGATGTTTACTTACTACCGATTGCTTCTCTTCTTTGCCTCTCTTGGTGGTAAATCATTGTTTTTAGTCAAAAGAAGTTCAGCCCAAAGTGGCCTGCATAATACATAGCCTGAAAAGTTGGCATCAGTGGATGCGATGAGGAAATGGAGGCGGAAAGGAAGAATATGAGGAAAGGGGTAGAATTGTTTGTGTGGTGCATCTTTATAGGTCAGTTTGTTGGTCAGATCTCTTCCACTGAAAATCCATTTAGAAACCACGCAGAGGGCACATCTTTTTCGATGTCACCCTCCATTAACTCCTGTCATATTAGGATCACCAGTCTTACATATTGTTGAGATTCCCCAATCTTTGTGTCATTGGTCAGTGATAAGATGATTATAGCGTTAGATGAACTGCTTGCTGGTTTTAGATAATACAGTGTCTTGTTGCTGTGGAAATACTGAACTGTGCCAAGCAATTCAGTACAATAGATTTAGCTCTTTCATGGATGATGCTCTTTCTTAGAAGCAAGATGGGAAAAAACAGTTTTTCTTGTGGCGCTTGAGCATTTACAGATAAATGCAGCTTTAGAGTAGTTAATCCATTGGCATCATTTTAATCTGTGTTTGTGTGATTATCATATTTCTTGAGTTAGGAACATATACAGGTTGGGTTCGTCTGTGCAAATATCATAATACTTGAATCAGGGACACAAGTAGATTGATGCCAGGTTTTCGTGGTTGTTGAATCATTGCAATCCTTCTCTTTGTTTTATCACATGGCAATCATGGTGGCAAGTGTCAGTCGTTTCGGAGTTATCATGCTGCATGTTGGAAACACTATGATTTTACTCATCTTGTTACGCAACCATTTCCTGATTTTTTGACCTTTTCAGTACGCTCGTAGCTTTTCACCTTACAGTAACTACCTCATGGTACTACTGTTTGCTTCAAGCTTCACGTAGTTGTGACGTCTGTCAAAATCTAACCAGTTACCGGTCTATTTTCGACAAACAGATCATGCCTTGCGCAGCTGAGCCTGTCCATGGCGAGGGACGCACAATCAAAGTGGGAACAACAGGCACCATCGGCTCACTGATGACTAGGGAACTGGAGACCATCAAAGTGACGCCACAAGCAGCCGCCACCACGCCGCGCCTTAGGCGCCAAGCTTGTCCAGTTTCAGTGCCATGTGGAGCTACTCGGAAAACTGGCGTAAGGAACAGCTTATCGGGTGTCTCCGGCAACAATGGCAGAGCTGACCGTGTGAGTGCTGAAGAGTCCTGCAAGACAAAGAAGACCTCTCGGAGACACACCTTCAACTCCCCGATACTGCACTCAGATGGTGTGCTTGCAGACCGAAGCCCGAACACCGAAACGGCGAAGAAGAAAGGGAACAGGTATGGCGTGGAGGTGGTGGACGTCAGATGCAGTAACCCGATGAGCAGCCGTCTCAGGAAGCTCGGGTTCTCCAAGCTGTCTGAGACATTCGCCTAGCTAGCTTCGATAGAATTTGACGAGGGCCATCCCTAACACCTGGATTGAAGGCGGTGCCCTTTCGCTTGGGGCATCTTGCAAGGCTTTGGAGGACATCCTGCCAGCTTTGATGAACACCTGAAGGCAGCCCTTGTATGTTTCATTCGAGTACGCATCTGCTAGTCAGTTTTTCTTCGTGGAAACTGCCCTTGGGCGCTGTGTATGACAATGCACGAAAGCGATTCTCCTCGGGAATTAGATTTTTAGATAATTGGTGTACACCCGACCTTCATATTATGGCCTAATTATTACAAAACCATAAATATCTGAGAACCGACATATTTAAATACCATAGAAAAAATAAAGATCACACCGTCTTCTTATTGACTAGTAAGCCTATTACTAAATCTCCAATCATATAGAGCAAAGATCCCCATGACGGTAACTTCCAAGGATATGCAAGCCTCCCGAAGCGTGTTCATGTGCGACACTAATATGTTTCTCTGGAAAGTACCTCCTTGTATGTTTTCATCGGACAGTTATTGAAAACAATTTCATTTCTACTTAGCCAGATAACCCAACATATTGCTGATGCACCTACTAGTACCATACTCCTATGATTTTTATTAAAAGTGTACAACCAACTATTTAACATATGTGATACTGAAATAGGTGTCTTGATATTAAATGTAATCTGTATCGCTCTCCAATTAATCTAGTGTAATAACATTAAAAAAAATGATGTATAGTTTCATGTTGCATGCAAAACACATATTTTTATCACCTTTCCAATTATGTTTTACTAGATTATTCTTTGTTAAAACTACACCCCGACTCGGATACCACATAAAGATTTTTATTTTTAATGGTAACTTGGATTTCCACAAGCTCCTATTGTTTCTCACATTTCCATTTGATATTAAGGCTCTATACATGGAATTTACAGAAAATATGCCATTTTGATATAGACTCCATCTAAAAACATCGCTTATATTATTCAGAAGAACATGAACAATCATTGCCACCAGCCTATTCCAACTAGTCAAATTATTCTCTAACATACCACAGTGGAAAGAGATATTTAATGGAATAGTACTAAAAACATTAGCAACACTATCTTGTTTGTTTCTCACAATATTAAATGAAGTCAAAAACCTTATCCTTAATAACAAAGTTTCCCAACCATCTATCTTCACAAAATCTTGTATTTTTCCCATTGTTAACTTGAATTTTTATGAAATAGAAATTTTTTTCAACTTTCATCACAGTAGACCAAAAATGCGAATCACACTTTATATACATATGATGGATGATGTATGTAAGATGCATTTCACGTCGCTCCCAGAGCTCATGGCGCGCCGCCGTCCCAGAGCTCATGGCGCGCCGCTACCGCCGCTGCGCCGAGCCTCCATGCTCCAGGGCCTGCGTGTCTCACTGTCTCCGGCGTGAGCTCGAGGCGGCGCACACAAGCCGGTTCGTCGCGCTCAAGGCCGAGCTACAGCGCTCTTAGCGTGGTGCTCGATGTTCCTTGGACATGTATGTTAATGCCTTAATGGGCCGTTGTGCTTGGGCTGCATATTGGATTGAGAATTTGAGATGGTGGCTGCTATCGTGGGCGTGTCTAAGTTTAGTGTCATGTCCGTTCCAAACGCAATGTCTAAGTTTAGCACTTCCCATCATTATCGAAGTACAATCCTTTTCGGTGGAAGATTTCGCGACGTATGAATTGACACAATTTACTCGCAATTTTGTCGGCTCCTCGATCAGGAATACTTCTACAAACTGGCCATTCTTGGTAAACATTCTTCACGTGCTGCAATGAAATATATAACAACTCATGAGTAGAACAGTAGTAATAATTCTATAAAGTAACAAGCTTACCAGATTTTTTTGTAATGGCTATATAGATAAATCCTAGTTGTGGTAAAAAATATGCTAGTTACAATAAAAATAAAACTCAAAAGTAAGAAAATACAATATTAACATTAAAGATAACTTACATCCTTACGATTCACTCTATATTTGCAGGCGGTCCGAAGATGCTCACATACGTAATACCCGCATAAGACACTCCCAGAAGGCTGCTTGGGACAAAAAAAAATTATCGATATCTCCAATGCATCCTTATTAGGAGGCTCTGACCGCCAAGTTCTTTCACGTAAAACCGCCAAGCCCTGTAATACAAGGAATGTCATATAAAACTTATCAACACATTTTAAATGTGTGTAAATAAAAGTATTGAATAACCGTACAGTTTTAAAATGGAAAGGAAATCTTTGTAATGATCTGGTGTGTAATCAGGCGAGTCCAAGACTGTTGCCAAACTCTGCGTTGGCTTGATGAAGATCAGTATGTAGTGGTTACTGCACACGTACAAACACACGTGTTAAGTTAACAATTAGCAATAATTGCTATTTCAATGTCATATGTCGAACTTACTCAAATTGATACGGAGCCTTTATTAAGTCCTTACCATCTCTGACAAAGTTAAACATGGCACGTCCTATGTAAGTTGCAATACTTAACCTTTTATCCTTCTTTTCTTTTACGATTATTTTGTCAAATTCTTTTTTTTTCATGAGCTTGTACCTAGAAGACTTCCGATCCACTTGAAAGTCGAATTGGGACTATGCAATCATTGTAGGGTTAATGATACATGTCTTGGTATTCAGCTTTTTATTATCCATGTATTGCATTCTATTGAAAAAGTTTGGAATTGATATAATCTCATGACATATGTATCCGTGTAGTAAGAAAAGCAAATTCGAAATATTAGAGGCACTTACAAGCACCAGATGAGTAGCAGGTTGATTTTGAGCATGCCTCGATAGAAAAGGCTATGTAGATCTTCAAAGAGAAGGCCTTGTTTTTCTGATCTAATGCTCCAGAATGCATCTTTTGGCATAATAAATGTGACGTGAGAAAGTTCATATTTCATGCTGGCAGTTATGTACCACTCATGCATTCTTCTGAGCGATAAAGGTTGCTTGCTCAGTTGTACCGATGTCATAAACGTCTTTCCATTCTCATATCCAGGAGGACCATCATTAATATTGTATATTGAAACTCCTAGTTTAACTAAAGCCGTTTGCCAATTTTATATGACACCATCTTCTTCCCACTCCTCAATATCTTCTATTGCTGGCTCATGTGAAGAACGAGATGCATTTGATTTTGCAATATTTTTTTTCAGTTTTTCCAAATACTTTGACACTTCTGATGAAGGTTTCTTATTTTCATATGAGCTAACTTTTATAGGCACTGATGATCGAGGAGTAGTCGTCAGAAGTTGCTCAATTGGTTGCTATATACTACCAGCAGCTTCATCTGGTACTGCTTCAAGCTGTTGTTCAACTAGTTGTTCTTTGTTATCTTCACTAGCAAGGTTAGTATCATCCATGCTGAGACATAGCGGGAGTGGATCTTCTTGGACTTTCGGCTTAGAAGACGGGGTTGCAGTATTTTGAGATAAGACGGGGCTAGACATCGGCTCATCATCCAACAGGATATCACGTCGGTGCTAAAGGATTAATTGGTTGACATCCTGCCCCAGAGTCGTGATCTCCTCATGTGTGATGTGGTCTATTTTATAATCTTCATAGTTATTATCAATGATCTGAAGAACTTGCACCACAACATAATACAACGGAAGTGCATTGCCGTTGAAGTCATGATCAAGCTTTGCCATAGCAGTGGCAACCTGTTTAGTTTTGTTGCCTGCTCTACCAACCGGGACAAGAAGACGACAAGATTTGTCATTAACAATATCATCGATAGTGAACGTATGGGACCCTGAGCCTAGCACAGAACCTACGCTGCTAGGGTAGGCAGTTGGCTGAGCCAAATGCTCCTTTGCCACGGGAACCATTGTTGTACTCGGTGCCACTAACTGTCCCGATTGTCTAAGTTCATCCATTATTTCTTGCACATTTTATTTGACCTTTTGAGCAATCGTTTCATCAAGAGTTTCCTTGAACTTGTCATGTCTTCTATATGACTCTTGATCCTTCGGGAAACCATCTCTCTAGGACATCTGTGAAGAGATTGCTCGAACACGTCCACTGTGTTCTGGTTTTCTAGGATAGCGGTAAGTTGGTTATTCTCCCTCTTCGGCTTGAAGAGATCCTTCTGTTGCTTTTCAATTACTTCTTTTATTTTTGGCTCTACTTCATTCACAGAGTTGGGCTTTTCAAAGTTGCCGTCGCTGGTCAAACCTGATCGAGCAAAGACCCACCGCTGAGTTCTCTCATCGCAGCCTTCTAACGGGTGAGGATTGCCCTTACTGGTAGTTTTCTCTAATATCTTATTCCATTTCTGAACTTTGGGTGCATATCGAGCAGACCCCAAGCGATGATGGTATTTGTTCTTTTTGGCAAGCTCTGACCTACTTACACTTAGGGCTTTAGCATCCGGTGTGGTCTTTTGACGAACAAATTCTTGCCACTGAGCTTGTGTGATTTTTCTAGGGATGGCAACGGGTCGGGTTCGGGTCGGGTATTGCAAAAACCCGACCCGACAGAAAATATGCACGGGTAAAATTTCCTACCCGAACACGAACCCGCGGGTAAAAAATGGTACTCGAACCCGAACCCGGCGGGTTTCGGGTACCTACCGGGTATGAGAGTAAAATCAATAGATATGCAATTTTTGAACAGCTGAATGGAGATATTTGATGAACAGTTCAATATTTACACATAACAATTTCAGAATACAGAAAAACTCAATAGAAAAGTATTACAAGTACATTACATAAGACCATAAGACATTTAAATTACAATAAGACCACAAGTCCACAACCATGAACGGCTGGAATTCTTATTCGTTTTTTGGCCCATTTAAGAATTCGGGTACCCGACGGGTACCCGCGGGTAAAAGACAAAACCCGTACCCGTACCCGCAAAATGACGGGTCGGGTACGGGTTGTACCCGCGGGTAAAAATCTGGACCCGTACCCATACCCGTCGGGTGCAATACCCGCCGGGTACCCGAACCCACGGGTACAATTGCCATCCCTAGATTTTTCCCATTTTCTTCAGGCTAGGGACCTTATTAGCCTTAACATAAGCATTCATTTCACTCTTCCAGCCGTGAAACTTCTTACCGCAGGAGACCAATGCTGCTTTCTTAACAGCTTCTTCTGTGCCTTTCGGAAACTTGAATTATTTCTTTATCCTCTTCCACAACTCATTCTTGTTCTCTTCGGGTAATTTTCTCCAATCCTCAGTTGTGATCGACACGAGCTCTCTAACAAGAAAACGCATGCATTTCGATACTTTGCAACTGAGTCCAGTGGTTCTTGGTGAAGCCCACTTGGACCGACACTTGTTATGTATATAATACGGTTAGATGGACCCTTATTGGGACCTCGTTGCCCTCGTTTTCGCTTTAGTGAACCTGAGGATTCAACCATTAGAGAACCTTCTGCGGTTTTAGGAGTCGAAGTCACCTCGTTGTCTTCGCGATTAAGCTAGTTAGAAAAGAATTATAAGACTCCATATACTTGACAACTAACATTAACTTAAACTGCTAGAGTTAAGATATGTTATCCATACCTCGTCGGCAGGATCATATTCCGGGTCAAGATCCTCTGAAGTCTTTTTAATTATTATATTTGGAAAAGGATCTGATGGACAGTGAAAGGAGCCTGAACTACTAGAGTTACTAAACTCCATATTGTTTTCCTCATTGTTACTACCAGCAACAGTCTTCTTAGGGCTTTACATTCTAGAACTAATAAGACAAAAAATATGTCCCACTTCAATGAAAGCTACAAAATAAATGATCTAGCACATAGCGGAAATATGTCTCACTTATATAGCATAAACCATGAGAAGAAGAGGAAAAATAAATATTGTGATAATAGATATTAAGTGAGACACCACAATCAATTAATCATATATTTGTGAGTAAGGAATTGTGCATGAGCATATTGAAATGACAAGTCTTAAACCAACAAGGAAACAAAGTTGGGCTGATAATGCTTCCATCTTCATGTTTTATTTCAAGTTGCATTGCATGGTTCTTTACTTTATACTATAAATGTAATTGCTTTAAACAGGGGAAAGTTTAAAAGTTAATTTTTTCACAAGGATGGAGACAGTGAGAATGCTGCTAGCCATTTTGGCACATGAGGGGTGGGAACTCTACCATATGGATGTTAAGTCTGCATTTCTAAATGGAGATTTACAAGAGCTAGTATATGTCACTCATCCTCCTGGTTTTGTTGACGAGAAGCATCCAAGAAAAGTGTTCAAACTGAGGAATGCACTGTATGGGCTTAGACTAGCGCCAAGGGCTTGGAACCTAAAACTCGATAAAGAGTTAAATTCACTTGGTTTTAGAAAAGTGTGAATCTGAACCTGCTTTATACATAAAAGGGAAGGGAGACAAACTGCTGATCATTGCTATTTATGTAGATGATTTAATTATCTATGGGCCATGTGTTGAGACCATCACAAGTTTCAAGAATAAGATGATGGCCAGATTCTCTATGAGTGATCTAGGCAAGCTGAGCTATTATCTGGGAGTAGAAGTGAAACAATACCAAGAGAAGATAGTATTCTATCAGAGGGCATATACTCTAAAGATCCTGGAGCTTGCAAGTATGCTTGACTGTAATGCGAGTGATACACCCATGGAACATAGAATTCATCTCAGCAGAACTGAAGATGGTAAAGCAGTAGATGCAACCAAATACAGATCCATCATTGGATGCCTCAGGTATCTAGTTAATTCAAGATGTGATATAGCCTTTTTCAGTTGGGTTGGTCAGCACGTTTATGGAGGCACCAACTCAGGCTCATTGGGTTGCAGTAAAGCACATCCTATGTTATTTGGTAGGTACTAGCAACTATGGGTGTCATTACATAAGAGGAAATACACTAGAGATCTCAAGCTTCATAGACATTGATCTAGCAGGCGACATAGATGACACGAAAAGCACCTCTGGGGTGGTTTTCTTCGTTGGTGGAAATCTTGTGACCTGGAATACTCACAAGCGGAGAGTAGTGGCACTTTCATCGTGTGAAGCTGAGTACATAGCTGCCTCATCCGGGGCATGTCAAGGAATTTGGCTCAGTCGGCTGTTAGCTGAAATAATGGATGAACCTTCTCGGGTGTTCCGACTATGAGTGGACAACAAAGCAGCGATTGAGTTGAGGAAGAACCCAAAGTATCATGAAAGAATGAAGCACATTGATAATAAGTTTCATTTTATCCGAGCTTGTGTAGACGAAGGGAAAATGGAGCTAAGTCACATTTGAACTGAAGACCAAATTGCAGACATTCATCAACTATTGCTGAGATCATCAACTATTAGCAGGAAATCTTCCTGCTGTTTTTTTTTTGTCAAAAAAAGGGAACTACTCTCTAGGTAAGAGATAACATATGACCTACAATCTTCATTGCCAATCTTCATATGACCTACAATCTTCATTGCCAATCTTCATATGACCTACAATCTTCATTTGACTTTGTTGCGTGTTCAAAAACTTTGATTAATGAAAATTAGATAGGAACCTAGGGTTTGAGAAAATCTAGGGTGCGGCGGCGGCGAGGACATGAATCGGCCGGCGGCAAGGGCGAGGAGGTGAGGTGACACGAGGATGGAGGAGGGAAGGAAGCGACAGCGTACCTGGCGGCAAGGTCGAAGCTCGGCCTAATGACTGGAAGGAAGGGAAGGAAATGGTGAGGGTAAAGCTCGGCGTACCAGCAAGGAAGGGAAGGAAGCGGCGAGGTCGAAGTTCGGCGAAGCTCGGCGACCACGGCGAAGCTCGGCGACGACGGCGAAGCTCGGCGGTGAGGGCGAAGCTCGGTGGCGAGGGCAGCGAAGACTTGGTGGCAAACAAAATTTTGGCAGCTTGACGGCGTCTAAGTGATTCCGCCCGGGTTAGGTTTTTCCAAGGAAGTCGAGCGCTATATATAGATTTCTTCGCAGACGGCTCTTAAGTAATAACCGCCTAAGTAAAGGACTACCCTGAGATGGTTATTCATTACCACCCGCCTGCAAAGATAGACATCTATACTAGAGTCTAAATATTTTATCTCAGGAGGTTATTACTAAATATCCGTGTGAGGAAAAGACTTCTCTCACGCGGTTGATCAGTACCAACCGCCTGAGAAGATCTTTATCTAAACTTAATTAATACTCTTGATTAAAATGAGGGGCCTTTTAAAAAGCCAAATTCCACTTTCTTGTAATATGGTTTAGTATTAGAGGTTTTCATTAAATTTCACTTGGTAAAAACGTTGAAATTGATCAGAATATAAATAACAAATAACACTGGTTATTTGTCAGTTTTCTATTTTGATGAATATAATTATTTTTCTATTGAGTTTTTCAATGGGACTTTGTAGTCATCATACCAATCTCTATGATTTTTTTCAGATTTTTAGAATTTTTTTAATCAATTTGTGTTCAAAATTTGAAGAATGCCTCATATGTATATGAGCATTTCACTAGAAAGATAGATAATTTGAATTTTGTCATGTTGGAATGCTTTAAAAAAAATGACCAAAATTCATGCATGTATAATAAAGACAAATATGTTCATACAAACCAATTTTAGTGAAAGATACTTTTTTAGGAGATACAAAAAATGTGAAGAATATGTGAATATAAATTAATTTGATATTTACCAAAACATTACAAATGTTAGCTATACAAGCTTTAAAATATTTTGGTCCAGTTGGTGGATGTCAGCACCCTCAATACCGGGTACCCCGCGCACACGAGAAGACCGCCTAAGGACCTCGCCCCCTCCGCCGGGGTGAGCTCCGAAGGCGCCACGTGTCTAGCAGGGCCGGGCCTCCCTATCCTCAGAGGTAAGCCCCGGGCCTGCCACGTGGCCAGCAGAGCCGGACCTCGCCCCCTCCGCAGGGGCGAGCTCCGGAGGCGCCACGTGTCCAGCAGTGTCGGGCCTTCCCTCTCCTCAAAGGCGAGCCCCAGGCCTGCCATGTGGCCAGCGGATCCGGACCTCGCCCCCTCCGTAGGGGCGAGCTCCGGAGGCGCCACGTGTCTAGCAGGGCCGGGCCTCCCCTCTCCTTAGAGGTAAGCCCCAGGCCTGCCACGTGGCCAACAGAGCTGGACCTCGCCCCCTCCGCAGGGGTGAGCTCCGAAGGCGCCATGTGTCCAGCAGGGCCGGGCCTCCCCTCTCCTTAGAGGTAAGCCCCAGGCCTGCCACGTGGCCAGCAGAGTCGGGCCTCGCCCTCTCCGCAGGGGCGAGCCCCGAAGGCGCCACATGTTCAGCGGGGTCGGGCCTCTCCTCTCCTCAGAGGCAAGCCCCGAGCCTGCCACGTGGCCAGCAGGGCTGGACCTCACCCCCTCCGCTAGGGTGAGCTCCGAAGGCGCCACGTGCCGTGCTGCCCACCCCGGCTCGGTAGGTAGCAGGAGTAAAGGTGCGCCATGCCCTGTCCGATCAAGACATTGAAGACCCGCGCCTTCCCAAGACACGGAGACGCGGCACACACCATGTCAAAAGCTGTTGACCAATAAATACGACGACAAGACATGCCCTGTCGTCCCTGCCATCATCAACCACTACGTCTAGATTGCGGCACGGGCAGGACGGCAGGACGACGACTAAGAAGCCCTTGCTAGAGACAACTACCAACATTCATTGCAAGATATGGTAGATGGCAGGAAATCTCCCCGGGCCACCTGTCGGGCCACGGGGCCCACCTTGTAAGCCACCCGAGCCTTGAAGTATAAAAGGCTCGGGTTAGCAACGTTGTAAGGGGTTCGAAAACCCGTGGGTTCGGCTCTAGCGCCATTAGATAGTTCGTCATTTCCAGATTATTAAGCTTAGAACTCCGGTTCTAAGCTCCGAGCAACACAACTCCCGTAGACGTAGGGTATTACGCTCCGGCGGCCCGAACCACGTAAAAATACTTGTGTCAATCCTCTCACAACCAACGCGACCTTCCGAGAGAACTAGCCCCTCCAAAAAAGAACCTCCACGGGGTGCTCCTGAAGCAGGCCCGGGGGAAGTGTCGACGGAACACTTCGACATTTGGCGCGGCAAGAAGGGGGCTTTTCTCTCTCGAGACGGGTCTGCGCCAACCAAGATGACCAAGCTTCCTTCAAAGGCAAGCTCTTTGCGCCATCATTCCCGGCGAACTCCGACAACCTCAAGATCTGCTGCGGCGCGGAGTGCTACTCAAGCAAGTGCACTTGCCGCAGCACGAGCGCTCCTGCACAATCCGCCTGCTGCGGACACTCCCTAGGCGGCCGCCCAGTAGTGGATCCGTGACGTCAACCACCTCGTTGCTGCTGCCGTCAACCCTCCGCTATGGTGGGGATGACTCCCCGGTCAACCAGATGTGTCGCTGTCGCGCACACCAACGGTTGACATGTAGACGGCAGACTCCCGTTCTACCAGGCTTCCAACGGCGGATCTGAGGACAGAGCTGGAGCGACGTCACTTGGCGGAAGATGGTAGCGTGACCATCGAGTGACAGCGGGAAAGGCGTCGCAACCGCGAGGCCAACTACAGCATGTCGACTCCCTCGACTCAGCCTGGGCCTCAGACTTTCGCCATGCGACCTCTGCCCCAGGCGTACGCCACGCAGCATATGCAGCAGCCATATGTCATGCAGTTGGCACCTCCGTTATATCGTGCACCATTGCCCATGCCGGGGTACACCGTGCCAGCAGCGGAGCAAGGGTTCGCGGCACCGGGATCTGCAGCAGCAGGGACGGGGTGTGCGGCCCTGGTGCCCCACCTCCACTTCGCAGTGTGGCCACGCAAGTTCCGGCCACACCTGCCAGAGAAGTACGACGGAAGCGTCAACCCTGCAGAGTTCCTGCAGATCTACTCTACTGTTGTCCTCGCGGCAAGAGGGAATGAGGCCATCATGGCCAACTACTTCCTCGTTGCCTTGACCGGCCCGACACGGTCATGGTTCATGAACCTGCCCCGGGGTTCCATAACTTCCTAGGGGGAGCTATGCCAACAGTTCACGACGAACTTCAGCAGCTCATACATGCGTTTCGGCATGGAGATGGACCTCCACGTCGTGTGACAGCAACCGTGGGAATCACTGTGCTCCATCCAGCAATTCTCCCAGGTACGGAACACCATCCCACACATCCCGAATGCATCAGTTGTGGTTGCATTTCTACTGGGTGTTAGGGACAAGAAGATGCTCGAGAAGTTGGCCACCAGGGAGGTTCGAGACGTCTCGGAGCTCTTCAGTCTGGCGGACAAGTGAGCTAGAGCAGCAGAAGGGCGTAACTAGCACTCACATCCAACCTCCGAAGCAGGAGGGCAGCATGGAGCTGGGGGAGCTCGGGGGACGCGCCCCGACAAGAGGCCACGACAGTCATCCGATAGTGGAGATCGAGCTGGACTCCCCACCATGTCATGCAGTCAAGAGCCAAGCACTGGCTGACTTCGTGGCCGAGTGGGCGCCATCTCCAAGCAACCCAGGGGGCCCTGAAGGTGGAGAAACGGAGTCGGGCATCGGTCTTCACCGAGCCTCACTAGACATTCTACTTCAACGGGTCCTCGCGGAAGCAGGGGGCCGGAGCCGGCGTACGACTCCTCATGCCAACGAGGGAGCAGTTCAGGTACATGGTGCGCCTCAACTTCAAGGCAACCAACAACATGGCCTTGGACCTGTGCAATGTACCACGCGCCGACAACACCGTCGCCAACGACCTGTCAACGAAGGCCTCCACCAGAGCCCCGGTGCCCGAAGGAGCCTTCGAAAGGACGTTGCCGCGATCCACAGCCCAGCCTACCGAACCGGGCGAAGGGGGCGAGACCAGCACCTCGAAGCTGGCGGTCTTGGCGGCCTACAGCCATGGTGCCTGTCAAGGATTGTATGCGCCATGGGGACTCTGTGCAACCCAGCGCCCAAGATCCAGAAGCTCAAGTAGCCCCGATGCATGGACCACGGAGGTTCGGGACCACTTGAAAGACAACATCCTTTCTGATGAACATGCATCTGCTGAACGGATTGTGCGAATGGCTAAGAGCTACACACTCGTATCTCTACCAACGTGGCGCCAACGGCACCCTGTTGCGGTGCATAACCCAGGAGGAAGGCTGCGACCTACTCGCAGTAATCCACGGAGGCGAGTGCTCATCTTCCCGCACGTTGGTCGGTAGAGCCTTGCGGCATGGCTTCTACTGGCCAGCAGCCTCCTGGACGCCGTCAAGCCGGTTAAGAGATGCAAGGCGTGCCAGTTCCATGCCAAGCAGATCCACACACCGGTGCAGACGCTGCACCCAGAGCCGTCAGGAGATACCGGTTCCTCTACGTCGGGGGCCAGCCGGGCATCCCCGAGCCGGGTCACGGGAAACACCCTTCTTCATGGTATGCGGAGCTGAAGCCGTGCTTCTCCCGGAGATCACCATGAAGACCCCCTGTGTCTGAGCGTACGATGAAGCCACGCAGGACCCGCTCCTCCGTGAGGACATCTACCTCGTCGACAAGGCAAGATGGCAAGCAACGCTCTGTAACGCACGGTATACGCAGGCGCTCCGGCGCCACCACCAGAGGTCCGTGCATGGGAGCTCAAGTCAGGCGCTCCAGCGCTACCTCTGTGAGTTCTACCCTTAGAGCAGTGGTAGGACAGATTTATTCTTTCTGTAATAGATCCCATAGAGTCCAGGAGCAGCGCTCGGAGCAACTAAGCCCCAGAGGGTGGTCCAGGACTACGTTCGGCTTAGCCTGGTCCCGTATCCTAAGCGCGTAGGCCCTGCCCCCCTTTCACAATGGGGCGGGTCGTTGCCTCCATGTACAGCTTATTTTCCTCCTATGGACTTACATGAATGAAAAGAACCCTTTCCTACCATGCTTACTTAAGTGTTCATTTAAATTACGCATTAATTTTTATGATCACCTTTCCATGCTCAAGATAGTGTACGTTCATCGTATACTCGGCTCTCCCTTCCCACTCTCATGCCTAGTCGGCATTTGCCATCCTGTCGAAGGCGGTTGTGCTTGAGGTACCTGCCGAAGGTCCGGGGGCCTCTCGGACCTCCCTCTGTTAGGGTACTGTGATGCTAGTTGGTATCCTCCAGGAAAAGACCTACGCTAGAGCGGGGGGTCCAGGATCCTGCTTTGCCTGGTTCTGCACCCAAAGCGTGCGCACTCTGCCTCCTCGGCGCTACGGTCTAAGTACTAGGGGCCGGATGGTTACGCCCTGACCAAGGAGGGTGTCGAAGCGTCTGCGGTTGACACTTCCCCCGGGCCTGCTCTAGGCAGCCTGCGGAGGTTGTTTTTTGGAGGCGCTAGTCCTCTCGGAGAGTCTAAGCGTGGTGGACGAAGGAAGAAGATGATTGACACGGTGGTTTTCTACGTGGTTCGGCCGCCGGAGCGTAATACCCTACGTCCACGGTGAGCAGAGGTGCTCGTTGTATTGCTTGAGGCTTAGAACCGGAGTTCTAAGCTTGGGGATGAGCTGAGTGTCTACTGGAGTTCGAACCGACTGGGGGGTGAACCCTCTAGAGTGTGAGTGTGCAAAGAACCGAACACTTGCAACGTCGCCTACCCGAGCCCTTTATAGTCCAAGGCTCGGGCGGCTTACAAAGGGGGCCCCGCGACCCGACAGGTGGTCCCGGGGAGATCTCCGCCATCTACCGTATCTGCATTAACGCCGGTAGTTGTCTCTGGCGAGGGCTTCTGAGTCTTTGACCTGTCGCCCTGCCCACGCCGCAAGCTAGGCGTAGTGGTTGATGATGACAGGGGCGGCAGGGAGATGTCTTGTCGCTGTGTTTATTGGTGTACAACTTCTGACATTGTGTGCCTGTCTTCATGTCTTGGGAAGGCGCGTCGTGTCTTAACCGTGACCAGCCACAGTGGTGCCCGGCAGACGTGCGCCGTGTCTTCGCGTCTTGGGAAGGCGTGGGTCTTGAATGTCTTGTACGATAAGGGCATGGTGTGCCTTTACTCTTGCTGCCTACCGTGCTGTGTAGACAGTACTGCTTTGCTGCCATGTGGCGGGCCCGGAGCTATCCTCTGAGGAGAGGGAGGTCCGGCCCCGGAGGACACGTGGAGCCTTCGGAGCTCTCCCGGCGGAGGGGGGAGGTTCGGCTGGCCACGTGGCGGGCCCGGAGCTCTCCTCTGAGGAGAGGGAGGTCCGGCCCCGCAGGACACGTGGAGCCTTCGGAGCTTGCCCCTGCGGAGGGGGCAAAATCCTTAGACGGTTTTCCCCTGTCTGCGGGGGTACCCCATATTGAGGGTACCGACACAGGGAGTCGGGCCTCTGGTACTGAGTGCACTGGATTACCCAAACCCCGTATACCGGCCCGGGACTTAAGCCAAATAAGACTACGAGACAGGGAAGGGAGGACCTTTGAGCAGGATTACCATTTCCTACTCGTGAGCAGTGCCGGACCTCACCCCCTCAGCAGGGGTGAGCTCTGAAGCCAGACCTCACCCCCTCATCAGGGGTGACCTCTGTTGTCGGACCTCACCCTCTCCTCAGCGGCGAGCTCCGAAGCCGGACCTCACCCCCTCCGTAGGGGTGAGCTCCGAAGGCGCCACATGTCCTGCGGGGGCCGGGCCTCCCCTCTCCTAAGACGCGAGCCCCACGCCTGCCACGTGGCCGGCAGTGCGAGACCTCACCCCCTCAGCAGGGGTGAGCTCCGAAGCCGGACCTCACCCCCTCATCAGGGGTGACCTACGATGCCGGACCTCACCCTCTCCTCAGAGGTGAGCTCTGAAGCCGGACCTCACCCCCTCATCAGGGGTGACCTCCAATGCCGGACCTCACCCCCTCAGCAGGGGTGAGCTCCGAAGCCGGGCCTCACCCTCTCCTCAGAGGCGAGCTTCGATGCCGGACCTCGCCATCTCCTCAAAGGCGGGATCCGATGCCGGACATCTCCCCTCTCCTCAGAGGCAAGCTCCGAAGTCGGACCTTACCCCCTACATAGTGGTGAGCTCCAAAGGCGCCATATGTCTAGCGGGGGCTGGACCTCCCCTCTCCTCAGAGGCAAGCTCGGGCCTGCCACGTGGCCAGCAGAGCCGGACCTTGCCCTCTCCTCAGAGGCGAGCTCCGAAGCCGTACATCTCACCCCCTCAGCAAGGGTGAGCTCCGAAGTCAGACATCTCCCCTCTCCTTAGAGGTGAACTCCGAAGACGGGCATCACCCCCTCCGCAGGGGTGAGCTCCAATGTCGGACCTCACCCCCTCAGCAGGGGTGAGCTCCAAAGCCGTACCTCACCCTCTCCTCAGAGGCGAGCTCCGATGCCGGACCTCACCATCTCCTCAGAGGCGGGATCCGATGTCGGACATCTCCCCTCTCCTGAGAGGCGAGCTCCGAAGTCAGACCTCACCCCCTCCGCAGTGGTGAGCTCCGAAGACGCCATATGTCCAGCGGGGGCTGGGCCTCCCCTCTCCTCAGAGGCAAGCCCGGGCCTGCCACGTGGCCAGTAGAGTCGGACCATGCCCTCTCCTCAAAGGTGAGCTTCGATGCCAGACCTCACCCTCTCCTCAGAGGCGAGCTCCGATGCCAGAACCTCACCCTCTCCTCAGAGGCGAGCTCCGATGCCAGACCTCACCTTCTTCTCAGAGGCGAGCTCCGATGCTGGACCTCACCCTCTCCTCAGTGGCAAGCTCCGATGCTAGACCATGCCCTCTCCTCAGAGGCGAGCTCCGATGCCGGACCTCGCCCCCTCCTTAGAGGCGAGCTCCGATGCCGGACCTCGCCCTCTCCTCAAAAGCAAGCTCCGATGCCGGACCTCACCCTCTCCTTAGAGGCGAGCTCCGATGGCAGACCTCGCCCTCCCTCAGAGGCAAGCACCAATGCCGGACCTCACCCCCTCCGCAAGGCTGAGCTCCGATGGCCGACCTCACCCCCCCCCCCCCCCCCGTAGGGGTGAGCTTCGAAGGCTCCAACACCGGCGTGCAACGGCCTAAAGGAGTTTCCAAGAAAGTGTGCAGGTAGAAAAGGTGAAGGTCCCACCCCGGGATTGTTATCTCCCCCGAGGTGGGCCTGGTGGCCACTGTCGGCACCTTCAATACCGGGTACCCCCGCGCACAGGAGAAGACAGCCTAAGGACCTCGCCCCCTCCGCCGAGGTGAGCTCCAAAGGCGCCACGTGTCCAGCAGGCCTGGGCCTCCTCTCTCTCAGAGGTAAGCCCCGGGCCTGCCACGTGGCTAGCAGAGCCGGACCTCGCCCCGCAGGGGCGAGCTCTGGAGGCGCCACGTGTCCAGCAGGGTCGGGCCTCCCCTCTCCTCAGAGGCGAGCGCCGGGCCTGCCACGTGGCCAGCAGAGCCAGACCTCACCCCCTCCGCAGGGGTGAGCTCTGAAGGCGCCACGTGTCCAGCAGGGCTAGGCCTCCGCTCTCCTCAAAGGCGAGCCCCGAGCCTGCCACGTGGCTAGCAGAGCCGGGGCCTCGCCCCCTCCGCAGGGGCGAGCCCCGAAGGCGCCACGTGTTCAGCGGGGCCGGGCCTCCCCTCTCCTCAAAGGCGGGCCCCGGGCCTACCACGTGGCCAGCAGAGTCGGACCTCACCCCCTCCGCTAGGGTGAGCTCTGAAGGCGCCACGTGCCGTGTTGCCCACCACGGCTCGGTAGGCAACAGGAGTAAAGGCGTGCCATGCCCTGTTCGATCAATACATTCAAGACCCACGCCTTCCCAAGACGCGGAGACGCGGCGCACGCCATGTCAGAAGTTTTTGACCAATAAATACGGCGACAAGACATGCCTTATCGTCCCTGCCATCATCAACCACTACGCCTAGCTTACGGCACGGGCAGAACGACAGGACGATGACTAAGAAGCCCTTGTCAAAGACAACTTCCAGCATTCACTGCAAGATATGGTAGATGGTAGGAAATCTCCCTGGGGCCATCTGTCAGGCCTCGGGGCCCACCTTGTAAGCCACTCGAGCCTTGAAGTATAAAAGGCTCGGGTTGGCAACATTGCAAGAGGTTCGAACAGCGGTGGGTTCGGCTCTAGTGCCATTAGACAGTTTGGCATTTCTAGATTACCAAATTTAGAACTCCGGTTCTAAACTGCGAGCAACACAGCTCTCGTGGACGTAGGGTGTTACGCTCCGGCGGCCCGAACCACGTAAAAATCCTTGTGTCAATACTCGCACAACCAACGCGACCTTCCGAGAGAACTAGCCCCTCCGAAAAAGAACCTCCGCAGGCTGCTCCTAAAGCAGGCCCGGGGAAGTGTCAATGGAACACTTCGACAGTGGATATTAATTTTTTAAGAATATAGAAAATGAATCATTGAATTTGGACTCAATTTGCAGAATCTATACATGTTTGAGTATTTATATTGAAATCTAAATATTTTACCTCATACAATTATTACTAAATACCCACCTGAGGAAAGGATTTATCTCACGCGGTTGATCAGTAACAACCGCGTGAAAAGATCTTTATCTAAATATATTAATACTCCTGATTAAAATGAGGGGGCTTTTAAAAAGCCAAATTCCACTTTCTTGTAATATGGTTTAGTATTAAAGGTTTCTATTAAATTTTACTTGGTAAAAATTTTGAAATTGATCAGAACATAAAAAAACAAATAACATTGGTTATTTGTCTTTTTTCTATCTTGATGCATATAATGATTTTTCAATTGAGTTTTTCCAATGGGACTTTGTAGTCATCATACCAACCTTTATGATTTTTTTTTCAAATTTTTATAGTTTTTTGAATGAATTTATGTTCAAAATTTGAAGAATGTCTCATATGTATTTGAGCATTTCATTAGAAAGATAGATAATTTGAATTTTGACATGTTGGAATAATTTAAAAAATGACCAAAATTCATACATGTATAATGAAGACAAATATGTTCATACAAACCAATTTCAGTGAAAGATCCATTTTTTAGGAGATACAAAAATGTGAAGAATATGTGAATATAAATCAATTTGATATTTACCAAAAAATTACAAATGTTAGCTATACAAGTTTTAAAATATTTTAGTCCAGTTGGTGAATATTAATTTTTTTAAGAATATAGAAAAAAGAATCATAGAATTTGGACTCAATTTGCAGAATCTATACATGTTTGAGTATTTATATTGGAATCTAAATATTTTACCTCAGGCGTTTATTACTAAATACCCGCCTGAGAAAATGACTTCTCTCAGACGGTTGATCAGTTCCAACCGCCTGAGAAGATCTTTATCTAAATATATTAATACTCTTGATTAAAATGAGGGGCCTTTTAAAAAAAAATTCTATTTTCTTGTAATATGGTTTAGTATTAAAGGTTCCCATTAAATTTCACTTGGTAAAAATTTTGAAATTGATCAGAACATAAAAACAAATAACACTAGATATTTTTCATTTTCTATCTTGATGAATATAGTGATTTTTCAATCGAGTTTCTCAATGGGACTTTGTAGTCATCATATCAAACTCTATGGTTTTTTTCAGATTTTTATAATTTTTTTTAATCAATTTATGTTCAAAATTTGAAGAATTCCTCATATGTATATGAGCATTTCATTAGAAAGATAGATAACTTGAATTTTGACATGTTGGAATGGTTTAAAAAAGACCAAAATTCATGCATGTATAATAAAGACAAATATGTTCATACAAACCAATTTTAGTGAAAGATCTTTTTTTAGGACATACAAAAAATATGAAGAATATGTGAATATAAATTAACTTGATATTTATCAAAACATTACAAATATTAGCTATACAAGCTCTAAAATATTTTGATCCAGTTGGTTAATATTAATTTTTTTAAGAATATAGAAAAAAGAATTATCGAATTTGGACTCAATTTGCAGAATCTATACATGTTTGAGTATTTATATTGGAATCTAAATAAAAAAATAAGCAAGGGAAAAGAAAACTGAAGAACGGGCTCTAGCCTTTATCACAGGCGGCTCTTTAGAAACAACCGCCTGTGCAGTAGTTAAAAGCCACTAGTGGAAGCCGACACCTATATAAAGGGCCCTTCGGGCACCTTCAAAACCTAACCCGGGAGTTTTCCAGCGACGCCGTTAGGCTGCCAAATTTGGTTAGAAGAGGCTTCTTCTTCAGTTGATCAAGCTTTAAACAGAGAAAAGGTTTGAAGATGCTTCTTCTTCCACTTTATTGAGTTTGTTGTCCTGTTTTCAGTTTTATTTTATTGAGTTTGGATCTAGCCCCACCCCACCCCCTGCACTTTAGTTTAATTAGATCCAAACAAACTTGTTGAGTTTCCATTGCAGAGAAGATGTAGTTGAGCCTCCCCTTGAGGTTCTCCATGAATTTTGTAGAAAAAGAACTAGATTTGAAGGATTAAAGGTTGAAGATGAATACAAGCACATCACATGTTCGATGAAATGTTTCAATGAATAAGCCCAACTTCAAAAATCCACTATTCTCTTTAGAAAGCTCAAAAAATCCTCAAACAAAATTTTACTTTATAGTGGTGCAAATATCTTGTTGAAAATGCATAATAATTTATTTAGGTTAATTGTTTTAGTATAAACAACACCAAAAAAATTTTGTTATTGAATTATATGTTCTGTTATTGAAGCATGGATCGTCTAGCATGGATGTATAACATGCCAAGACCTGATGCTATGTACATTCAAAATGTTGCAAATTTTATTGAAGCATCCAAGACACATGCGAGGATGCAAAAGATAGATGACATATTATGTCCATGTATCGACTGTGAAAATAAGATTGCTTGGATGGATACTATAGTAACCCAATCTCATTTGGTGAAAAGAGGTTTCAAAGAAAACTACACAATATGGACAGAGCATGGTGAGTTAGATACACATGAAGTGGATAAAGATGATAAGAGAGGTTCAAATGACGATAATGTTCATATCGATGATGGTAGTGACAATCAAGATAGTGATGATGATGAGTTTGATTGTGAGGAGATGTTGCGCCACATCGAACCACATGTATTGATTTCTATGGGAGCAGGCAAATGTTTAAGTAAAATGGAGACATTGCAGAATGCAGCGACGGAGCTTTTATACGATGAATCAAAGGGTTGTGATAAAGAGTTTACTCCATTGCGTACAGTCCTAGGACTACTAAAGTTGAAAGCCACACACGGATGGTCCGATTGTAGTTTCCGTTGTAGAGATATTTAGGAGTATTAAAAGGTTATGTGCGGAACCGTGCTCACTCAGAGGGTTCAATTATGGAAGGATACACCAGTGAAGAAGTGATTGAGGGTTGCGCTGATTACATCAAAGATGGAAAGCGGATAGGTGTGCCTATACCAGTACATGAGGGTAGACTACGTGGGAGAGGCAAAGTGGGTAAGAAAACTTTTATGGTTCACGGTTACAAATGAGTACACACTACATATTTTGGTGTACTACAACAGCTCACAATAGTTGAGTCATACATCGAGGAACACCAAATTGAGCTTCGCATAAAAAACCAAGGCCGCAGAGAGGACTTGATCATGAAAGGCATAGAAGACATTTCACTGAATGGTTAATGGACAAAAATATACTATACGGAAACTCTATAGAAGAGGAAACAATGAAGAAGTTAGCTTCTGACCCATCTGCTTTGGTGACATCATGGCAAGCATATGACATCAATGGTTACACATTTTACACTAAGGAAGAAGACGGTAAGAGTGTTGCACAAAATAGTGGTGTTCGTATAGAGGCTTATGATCCACAAGGGCAGAAGACCACATACTTCGGGTTCATAGACGAAATATGGGAACTCAATTATGGCGAAAGAATGGTAATGCCCGTATTTAAGTGACAATGGGTCAAACATCCTGATGGTGTGAAAATGGACAACTACGGGCTGACACTGGTAGACTTGAACAAAATGGGTTATAAAGATGACCCGTGGGTTCTCGCCGATCGTGTTTCACAAGTTTTTTATGTACAAGATCTAGGAACTGAGAAGATGCACGTAGTTATTTTTGGAAAGAAAAATATTGTTGGGGTTGAGAATGTGGAAGATAATGAAGGGGAATATAATCAGTATGAAGAGATGTACCTTTTCACCGAACCAGAAAACATCAAACGCTTAGAGAGAAACATTAAAAAGGATTTGAAACCATATATGCGACAAGATATCAATGCTGGAAAAAAATGTATGATATATATTGTATATATGTATCATCTGAAATCAACTTAGAACAATGCTCCATTTCATCTTTAGATAGCATGTTTCGAATATTATTAAATTAATCTTCTGTAGAGAAGACCAATTATATTTATCATATTCTCGTTGAGATTTCTATGCTTGTCCCAACAAGTGTTATGCCCTCACAACATGCCTTGGCTGATGCAAGGATAACCGTGGCATCACTTTTCATGTTTAAAGGCTGTCATCATAGCTTCACATTGTCTAACCTAGACATTGCCACTCATATGTAGGATCTCTTTGTCTTCAGCCCTATTGAGATTTCTAACCTGGACATTGCCACTCATAGCTTAACATGTCTGATGAGAAAGCTTCACTTATTGATAAATCTATCCTTGAAAGATTAAGGTCAAATCCCTATGAAGGAACAAAAACAAGATTTATGATTGAAATTGTTCGCTTCATCGCTTGTGTGAACTCTAAGAGAGATGGTACTGATTTTTAGTCAATATATTTAGCCATTAGAACTGATAAAGTAGTTTTTTCGTAAGTTTTTAAAATGGAGAGAAGGAAAAGAAATCCTTCAAATGGATAGGAAAATCCTTCCAACGTATCGTTAGACTTCAATTGAATCTTTCAACAATCTAAATGATGAGTCCCGGGTGTTACTTGCATCTACAAGAGCTTGTTGGGATTAGCTTAACAGGAGCTTATCAATATTACAAACGGTTCTTAATTAATAGCAGCTTGTGAAAACAATGACTTTGCTCAGGCGGTTTTTTATTAAAAACCGCTTGTGATGTTTGAACCAGTACAGGCGGTTCTTTATTAATGGCCGCCCGTGAAAATCAGGTATTTACTCATGTGATGGTTTATTAAGAACCGTATGTGAAGTTTGTAACAGTATAGACAATTATTTATTAATAGCCGCCTAAGAAAATGTTGTATTTAATCAGGCGGTTGTTTGTTAAAATCCGCCTGTGATGTTTTGTCATCATAGCTGATTACTGTTTTATTCATCACCACATTCTACGGACCGCCTGTGTTTGAGAAATAGAGGCGCTTGTAAAAATACTTTTCATAGTAGTGCTTCCAGATGAGCACAGGACGATAACATCTAGTAGGTCGCCGCGGATGGCAGCGCAGGGACAGGGCAAAGGAGAAGTAGCAGGAGGGCTGAGGACACCGCTGCTGGGCGCCTCTGGTGATGTGCACACCGTCAGCTCCCCAATGCCGCACTACGACTATACGATGCCGGCAAGCAGAAGAAGAAAGGGAACCTGCAGAGCGCTGAGGTGGTGGACGTCAACGTCAAGCGCAGTAACCCGTTGAGCAGTTGTCTCAACAAGCTCGGATTCCCTGATCTGTCGGAGATTTGGACTTAAATCCTCTGCAGTACTGCACATGCAGTAGCAGTCACTGACATGTGGGCCTAAGCAGACTTGGGCCCACATGTCAGTGACTGCTACTGCATGTGCAGTACTACAGAGGATACGCACCCTGGAGATTTCTGCCTAGCTCTGATGAAGCGGAAGGTTCTACTCTTCTGTTTTGGCATCCTCTTCTGGCGAACGTATTTGGTTTTTGCAAGGGGTTGGAGGATGGAGGAGGCAGCTGGATGCCAACTTGTGGTTTAGCCAATCATCTGCGTGACAGCATCCTTGCTATTTTTATCTGTAGTATGGAAATTGCCCCTGCTCTGTGTATGGAAATTTATCCAAGTTTGATCACGAAGAAAAATCATATTGGGTGATATAAGAATGTATTTCGTGTTACTGATCTTGTTTACTGTTCACGCTGCATCGTATTACGAACAGCTCAGTGCATGACAAATCAATCTTTCACTGTAACTTCCATAGAAGCAAGATTCATGTGACGTAGTGATAAAAAACCTCCCTTTGATTGGATGTTGTGGATCATGAACAAAGAGGAAATTTCAGTAGTCGATAGTGACCACGGACACAACTCGGGGGTTGTTTTTGGTCACAGTTGTCGCACCATCAGTGGAAAAGAGCCACCACCCATCAGAAGAATACTCTGTCCAGCTCCATGCATTACTGCCTCGACGCAACATTCTCAGCGTGCAAACCTGTGATAGCACTGCCAAAAACAGCTGCACAATAACAAGAAAAAGCCATGCTAAAAACGTGGTCCACGTGAAAAGGCCAGCACACAAGTACTCTTCCATGTAACAACTGCAGGAGGCGGCATGCTTTCTGATGTCTGCAGACTGGCACCGAGAAAACCCACCTTTTGGAATTAAGCTTTTACATGTCACCATTTTCCATGTTCCATTTAATAAACTGTCTTTCCACATTTTCAATGCGTGCCTATTTCCATATGATTACTGATTGCTCGTCAGATAACAGCCCTAACTGAATACACTTATACACCTGAAGCCTAAAAAGTCAGTCAAAATAACAGTTAGTATTTTCTCAAAACAACTGACTAGTATTTTAATCTGACGGTTGGATCGTATTTTGTTATGCTCGGGGTGATATTAATAAAAAAGTAAGAGTAATACACTAGTATTTTTTATAAAACCACATTAGTAATCTAATTAATCTATTATTTTTATTAATATAGTGAACAATTACGATAAATTACAAATAACGGATTAACCAACCCGATAACTGAGGTTTGTGTAATAAAACACAAACTAGTATATTAATATTTCAATTTCAAAATTGTCCTCAAAATACTAGTCAGTAGTTTTGAAGTAACACTGACCATTATATTAATATATTAGTTCTAAAATTATCCCTAAAATTATCGTCTTGACTCCTTGTCCTACCAGAAGCTATATGTATCCCCTACAACGCATAGAAATTAGAAAGCGGGAACTACACGTAACCACCATGCGAGTAGGTCGTACAGAACCCCAACAACATGGCACAATTTCACCATAGGAATCACACCTAATAGACATACATACAGCAAGATCATATACAGTACTGCATATGCAATAGTAGTCGCTGACACATGGGTCCGCAGGGCGTGTATTACTGCAGAGGGTTTGGACCGCATACACAAAGGACGATGGTGAAATTTGAGGCCAATTAGAGGCTTTATGCTGAACTCATTTGCAAGAAAAAGGTACTGGCCACTTGGCTAATTATGGATAGGAAAAAACCACAAGATTGAAGCAATAAAAGGTGGCAACCAATTAGATCATTAACATTTTGCAACTTAAGTAGACTTTCCAAGACTATCTATATGATAAAACAAGCATTAAAATGTATGAAGAACAAGTTTAGAAGCACAATGAGATTTTTTGGAATGAGTTGCAACATCAGTATACATGGCTACATTGCAATACAGGAATTAAACTAAAAAATAATTAATTACCATCATCTGAGCACACCTCCTGAATCGAGAGCAAAATTGTCTAGAGAAATAATCATACTTTAAGAATATAAGTATTCTTATATTGCTCAAAGTCAAAACTTTCTAACTGGAACTAACAATATCTGTAAAAATGAACTGTTTAAAATATAAAGTTACATATTATGACAATATGAATCTAATAGTATCACTTATATATGATCAATCTGTAAGAATTTTCATTATTAACAGTTAAAAATGTTTGACTTTGACTAAACACAGGAATGCTTATATTCTTGAATGGAGAGAATAATGAATTAGCATGTTCATCCCTCATGGTACCAGTACACTTGCAAGGACATGGAGTTCCCCCACTTTTTATTATGTACTTGTTCCAAAGTGGCTGCAAACCAGACACTGGCCTTGCAAAACATGAACTAACCAAATCTGAAGCTTAAAGGTGACCTCAGATTCAAGCCTCTCACATCGGTATGTAACTGACACCTATTTGCTCACAAATCTGTATCCACTATCTCGTCAGATTTCTCTGCGGAGCAAAGAAGCCACTCTGCATCCGGCACACTTTCTGAATATCTCTTGTGCTGTCCTGCAACGAATTAAAGTAGCTCAGATATCCATAATTCAGGTAGTCATTACTTGTCGCCGCAACTCTTCAGGCTCTGCCTCCCTATAAACATGTTCCTGACAGTTCATTTCAGCAGTGTCGGGTTACTTATCCACTCCCTTGGTCTAGCTCAGTGCTCTTCTCAGCCTCTCGCTCCCGACGTGCACATACGCCTGGGCTCCAAGAAGACGAGGGGGACAGAGGCCATGGCGTCCATCCCGTGCACCATCCAGCTGAGCGCCAGGGCGGCGGCGTCGAGGAGGACGTCGCCGCGGGCAACGGCGCAGGGGCTGAGGACGCCGCTGCTGGCGGGCGCGGGACGGCGGCTGGGGTGGCTGCGGCCGTCGCGGCTGAGCGGGGTGGTGCCGGCGAGCGAGAGCGGGCGGGTGGGTCCCACGTGCTGGTTCAGGTTTGGGAACAAGGACGCCGAGGGCGCGGGCATCTACGGCAGCCAGGCCAGGGACGACTTCGATCGCGACGATGTCGAGCAGGTCAGCGCCTGTCTTTCTGTCCTCCTGCTCCACTACCCGTGCTGTTCTTGATTTGCATTTGCTGCTTGAATCTCCCCCCATAATTTCTTTTTATGTTTCCTCAAAAGATTCCGAATGCAGCTTCATGATGTTGAAATTTCGAAACGGCTGATGAATTTGGTGTCGGAACTGCAGTACTTCAACTACATGGGGATGCTGGCGGTGGAGGGCACCTACGACAAGATGGAGGCGCTGCTGAACCAGGACATCCACCCCGTTGACATCCTCCTCATGCTCGCCGCCTCCGAGGGCGACAAGCCCAAGATCGAGGAGCTGCTCCGCGCCGGCGCCAAGTTCGACGTCAAGGACGTCGACGGCAGGACGGCGCTCGACCGCGCCGCCGACGACATCAGGGAGTTCATCCTCGGATTTGCGGCGAAGAAGGCCTGAGCGATCGATCGTATCCCCTGTTCTCTGAGATTGGTCGTTGCAAGTTTTCGTTTCGTTTCGTTTTGTTTATGCTATCGGTAGAGGGTTAGCAGGGAGATTCAGAAGCTGTTTGCAGAAGTAGTCTCAACTGTATCTTGCATTGTTACTGTCTTGCTGAATTCAATGTGTGTACCACTACGAAATTTAATGTTTAAAAACAGAACACTGTTAGGCACTGTAATTATTTGTGTGTCACATGACAATATCAGTCATTAGTGAGGGATTAGTATTAGGGGTAGTTTAATCTTTTCCCCTCATCTAATCCCTCTATATAATCATCCCTGTACCTCATTATTCTAATTCATCTAATATAGACACATTTACCACTCTAATATGGTATCAGATAGGTTTTAATTAGGATTAGGCTTAACCCTAACCCTAATGACTCAGTCGTCGCCGCCGCCGCACTAGCACTGCGCCGCCGCCTTCGCTAGTGCCCTGCTCGCCGGAGCCGCCACCGTCGCCGCCGAGGTGTCGTGCCTCCGCACAGCCGTGCCGCCCGCCGCTAGAGCCGCCGCCACCAGCGCCCCATCCGCCGCCGCAGCCGTGCCCTGGATCGGGGTGCCCCCACCCGGATGGGGGCCGCTGCCTCTGGAGGGGTCGCCGCCCCCTAGCCCGCCACCTCTCGAGGGGTCGCCGCCACCTCTAGAGGGCTCGCAGCCCCGTGGCCCCTCGCCGCTAGAGGTGCTGCCCCCTCTGGAGGGGCCGCCGCCACCTCTAGAGGCGCCCCGCCACCTCTGGAGGGGCCGCAGCCTCCTGGCCCGTCGCCTCTGGAGGGGCCGTCGCCTCCTCGGGAGGGGCCACCGCCCCCTGGACCGCCGCCTGGGCGCAGCCACCCTGGGCCGCTATCGGCGCCGCCGCCCCGCTGCCCTGGGTCGCCGTAGGGGCCGCCCCGCTGCCACCATGCACCGCCGGCGCTCATGCAACCCCCAGCACTGTCGCCTCTGCAGTGCCCCACGATGGCGCTGCTGCCTGGCCCGCAGCAGCTACAGCCGCCCCTTGGGCCGCCGGTCCTGCAACCCCCCACGACGGTGCCGCCTTGCTTGATGCCGCCCTGGGAGGTGCTTCTCGCCCGCCATCGGCTGATGTACCTGGATCGGGTGTAGCCTACTCTGTTGGCATCACCGTCGAGGGTCCGAGCGTGTTGTCTTCCTTCCCGGCGCCGCCACCGCTAGGGCATGTCACGACCCGTTCTACACCGTCGGTCTACCTGTGGGGTCTCATGTCGTCTGGCCCTGACTGGGTGGTGGACTCCGGTGCCTCGTACCACACCACCCCTGACGTCGGTATCCTCTCCTCTACCCGCCCTTCCCGTCCCTCTGATCCTTCATCTATCGTTGTTGGGAATGGGTCGGTTCTTCCAGTCGCCTCAGTAGGTGACTTGGGTTCGTCGGATTCGTTTCAGCTACGTGATGTTCTTGTTGCTCCTGACATCATTCAACACCTTCTTTCCGTTTGTCGTTTTACTACTAACAACCATGTTTCCCTTGAGTTTGATCCTTATGGTGTTACTGTGAAGGATCTTACTACTCGACGCATTCTCTTTCGCTGTGATAGTACGAGTCCCCTGTACACGATGCGTCTTCCTGCTTCCGCTCCGCCTCTTGCCCTGACTACGACAGCTTCTTCGACCATTTGGCATCGTCGGCTTGGCCACCCTGGTGTTGATGCTATGTCTAAGTTGTCTGGTAGTTCAGTGATTTCGTGTACTCGGGGTACTCATGAGTCTCTTTGCTGTCGCCACGTTCGACTTTCTTTGCCGCACTCTGTCACTCGTGTCGAGCACATCTTTGATTTGATTCATTGTGATCTTTGGACTTCACCGGTTCTTAGTGTTTCTGGATGCAAGTATTACTTGGTGATCGTTGATGATTTTTCGTACTATTCGTGGACTTTTTCCTTGCGACAGAAGTCTGATATTTTTTGTACTCTTTCTCACTTCTTCGCTTGGGTGTCCACCCAGTTTGGCCGCACGATCCGTGCGGTCCAGTGCGACAAAGGGCGCGAGTTTGACAACTCTACGTTCCGTGACTTTCTGCTTTCTCGTGGTGTTTAGTTGCGCATGTCTTGCCCGTACACTTCCCCCCAGAACGGCAAGGCTGAGCACATGATTCGGACCACCAACGATGTCATGCGCTCGCTGATGTTTCAGACTTCTACCCCTGCTCGCTACTGGGCGGAGGCGCTTCACACTGCCACCTACCTCATTAATCGCCTTCCTACTAAGGCGATTAGTGCTCTCACCCCTCACTCCGCTTTGTTCGGCACCCATCCTCTTTACGACCATCTTCGAGTCTTCGGGTGCGCTTGCTACCTGAACCTCTCTGCCACAGCTCCCCATAAGCTTGCGCCTCGTTCGACTCAGTGTGTTTTCCTTAGGTACTCCCCTGACCATAAGGGGTACAGGTGCCTTGACCCCACCACCCGTCGTATCTTGATCTCCCGACACGTCATCTTCGATGAGTCTTTCTTTCCCTTTTCCACTCCGTCCTCTGACTCCGTCGCTGAGTTGGATGCCCTCTTCTCTACTGATCCCAAGGCCGCTCCTGTATAGCGACCTTGTCGGTTACCTCTTGCAGGTTATCCACCCGCTCCTCCACGCACGACTTTGACGTCTTCCACGCCACCTGTTGTGCCTTACGTGACCCCGGCGTCCCTAACGCCACTTGGTGCACCACGCACGGCACCGGCGTCCTTCATGCCACCAGCTGCGCCACGTGCGGCCTCGGTGCCCCCGGCGTCACCCACTGCACCACGCGCGGCCCTGGTGTCCCCGACGACGCCTGCTGCGCCAAGCGCGGCCTCGGCGTCCCCGACGTCGATTACTGCGCCACGTGCGGCCTCAGCTTCCTCGACATCACCTACATCAAGCCCGACGTCACCAGACGCACCAGGAGCAGCACTGACGATGACTTCTCGCTTCGTCGACCCCGTACTTGCCTACCAGCGACGAGCACGCGGGGGGGGGGGGGGGCTACTCCAGCTGCACCACGCGTGGCCCAAGACAAGAGAAGGTTGTTGTACCCGAGCACCCGGTGTACAATCCTCCTCTTCTCCATAGGGATCCTGGTCACGTCCACCCGATGGTGACTCGACGTGCGTCCGGGAGTCTTCGGCCAGTTGAGAGCTTCGCCATAGCTACCTTTTCGTCGACGACTTCTCCACCGACCGACTCTTCTTCGATCTCACCCATACCTACTTCCGTGCGTAGCGTCCTCGCCGACCCTCACTGACGCCGCGCTATGGAGGAAGAGTATGAGGCTCTGCTTGCCAATCGGACCTGGGACCTGGTTCCCCGTATTGGTCGTGGCAATGTTGTCATGGGCAAGTGGGTGTTCATGCACAAGAAGAAGGCGGACGGTACCTTAGAGAGGTACAAGGCTCGGTGGGTACTCCGGGGTTTCACTCAGTGCCCTAGAGTCGACTATGACGAGACCTTCAACCCGGTGGTAAAGCCGGCGACAGTTCGTACCGTTTTGTCGCTGGCTCTCTCGCGTTCATGGCCTGTCCACCAGTTGGACATCAAGAATGCCTTCCTCCACGGTACACTGACCGAGACGGTATACTGCAGTCAGCCGGCAGGGTTTGTTGATTCAGCTCACCCAAACATGGTCTGTAAGCTGAACAAATCCCTGCACGGACTGAAGCAGGCACCGCGAGCCTGGTATTGCCGGTTCGCCTCCTTCTTGGTCTCATAGGGGTTCGTCGAAGCTAAGTCGGACACTTCGCTGTTTGTCTATCGACGTGGAAGTGACACTTCTTACCTCCTACTGTACGTCTACATTAAATTCTGTAAAAACATTTTGTAAAAATGTCTCTAAACATTTTTAAATGGATGCTAAAAATCTAATCTTATAATATTTGCTGCAGAGAGCAATCAAGTCTCCCTGGCGTGTCATCCACGGCGTGGACGACAGGATGGTCCACGTGGCCTTGTCGTCCACGGCGTGGACGACAGAACGTCCACGTGGATAAATCGTCCACGCCGTGGACGATTGAGTGGCTACTTTTGCAAATAAAATTTTTTGGATGTTATTAATATTAAATCATTTAACACCAGTGCCTCTGGAGGGGCCGTCGCCGCCTCGGGAGGGGCCACCGCCCCCTGGACCGCCGCCTGGGCACCGCCACCCTGGGCCGCCGTCGGCGCCGCCGCCCCGCCGCCCTGGGTCGCCGTAGGGGCCGCCCCGCTGCCACCATGCGCCGCCAGCGCTCATGCAACCCCCAGCACTGTCGCCTCTGCAGTGCCCCACGATGGCGCTGCTGCCTGGCCCGCAGCAGCTGTAGCCGCCCCTTGGGCTGCCGGTCCTACAGCCCCCCACGACGGTGCCGCCTGGCTTGATGCCGCCCTGGGAGGTGCTTCTCGCCCGCCATCGGCTGATGTACCTGGATCGGGTGTTGCCTACTCTGTTGGCACCACCATCGAGGGTCCGAGCGTGTTGTCTTCCTTCCCGGTGCCGCCACCGCTAGGGCATGTCGCGACCCGTTCTACACCGTCGGTCTACCTGCGGGGTCTCATGCCGTCTGGCCCTGACTGGGTGGTGGACTCCGGTGCCTCGTACCACACCACCCCTGACGTCGGTATCCTCTCCTCTACCCGCCCTTCCCGTCCCTCTGTTCCTTCATCTATCGTTGTTGGGAATGGGTCGGTTCTTCCAGTCGCCTCAGTAGGTGACTCGGGTTCGTCGGATTCGTTTCAGCTACGTGATGTTCTTGTTGCTCCTGACATCATTCAACACTTTCTTTCTGTTTGTCGTTTTACTATTGACAACCATGTTTCCCTTGAGTTTGATCCTTATGGTGTTACTGTGAAGGATCTTACTACTCGACGCATTCTCTTTCACTGTGACAGTACGGGTCCCCTGTACACGATGCGTCTTCCTGCTTCCGCTCCGCCTCTTGCCCTGACTACGACAGCTTCTTCGACCGTTTGGCATCGTCGGCTTGGCCACCCTGGTGTTGATGCTATGTCTAAGTTGTCTGGTAGTTCAGTGATTTCGTGTACTCGGGGTACTCATGAGTCTCTTTGCTGTCGCCACGTTCGACTTTCTTTGCCGCACTCTGTCACTCGTGTCGAGCACATCTTTGACCTGATTCATTGTGATCTTTGGACTTCACCGGTTCTTAGTGTTTCTGGATGCAAGTATTACTTGGTGATCGTTGATGATTTTTCGCACTATTCGTGGACTTTTTCCTTGCGACAGAAGTCTGATATTTTTTGTACTCTTTCTCACTTCTTCGCTTGGGTGTCCACCCAGTTTGGGCGCACGATCCGTGCGGTCCAGTGCGACAAAGGGCGCGAGTTCGACAACTCTACGTTCCGTGACTTTCTGCTTTCTCGCGGTGTTTAGTTGCGCATGTCTTGCCCGTACACTTCCCCCCAGAACGGCAAGGCTGAGCGCATGATTCGGACCACCAACGATGTCATGCGCTCCCTGATGTTTCAAACTTCTACCCCTGCTCGCTACTAGGCGGAAGCGCTTCACACTGCCACCTACCTCATTAATCGCCTTCCTACTAAGGCGATTAGTGCTCCCACCCCTCACTCCGCTTTGTTCGGCACCCATCCTCTTTACGACCATCTTGGAGTCTTCGGGTGCGCTTGCTACCCGAACCTCTCTGCCACAGCTCCCCATAAGCGTGCGCCTCGTTCGACTCAGTGTGTTTTCCTTAAGTACTCCCCTGACCATAAGGGGTACAGGTGCCTTGACCCCACCACCCGTCGTATCTTGATCTCCCGACACGTTGTCTTCGATGAGTCTTTCTTTCCCTTTTCCACTCCGTCCTCTGACTCCGTCGATGAGTTGGATGCCCTCTTCTCTACTGATCCCAAGGTGCTCCTGTATAGCGACCTTGTCGGTTACCTCTTGCAGGTTACCCACCCGCTCCTCCACGCACGACTTTGACGTCTTCCACGCCACCTGTTGTGCCTTACGTGACCCCAGCGTCCCTAACGCCACTTGGTGCACCACGCCCGACACCGGCGTCCTTCATGCCACCAGTTGCGCCACGTGCGGCCTCGGTGCCCCCGGCGTCACCCACTGCACCACGCGCGGCCCTGGTGTCCCCGACGACGCCTGCTGCGCCAAGCGCGGCCTCGGCGTCCCCGACGTCGATTACTGCGCCACGTGCGGCTTCAGCTTCCCCGACATCACCTGCAGCAAGCCCGACGTCACCAGACGCACCAGGAGCAGCACTAACGATGACTTCTCGCTTCGTTGACCCCGTACTTGCCTACCAGCGACGAGCACGCGGGGGGGGGGGGGGGGGGGGGAGGGGGGGCTACTCCAGCTGCACCACGCGTGGCCCAAGACGAGAGAAGGTTGTTGTACCCGAGCACCCGGTGTACAACCCTCCTCTTGTCCACAGGGATCCTGGTCACGTCCACCCGATGGTGACTCGACGTGCGTCCGGGAGTCTTCGGCCAGTTGACCGTTTCGCCGTAGCTACCTTCTCGTCGACAACTTCTCCACCGATCGACTCTTCTTCGATCTCACCCATACCTACTTCCGTGCGTAGCGCCCTCGCCGACCCTCATTGACGCCGCGCTATGGAGGAAGAGTATGAGGCTCTGCTTGCCAATCGGACCTGGGACCTGGTTCCCCGTCTTGGTCGTGGCAATGTTGTCATGGGCAAGTGGGTGTTCACGCACAAGAAGAAGGCGGACGGTACCTTAGAGAGGTACAAGGCTCGGTGGGTACTCCGGGGTTTCACTGAGTGCCCTAGAGTCGACTATGACGAGACCTTCAACCCGGTAGTAAAGCCGACACTGACCGAGACGGTATACTGCAGTCAGCTGGCAGGGTTTGTTGATTCAGCTCACCCAAACATGGTCTGTAAGTTGAACAAATCCCTGCACGAACTGAAGCAGGCACCGCGAGCCTGGTATAGCCGGTTCACCTCCTTCTTGGTCTCACAAGGGTTCGTCGAAGCTAAGTCGGACACTTCGCTGTTTGTCTATCAACGTGGAAGTGACACTGCTTACCTCCTACTGTACGTCTACATTAAATTCTGTAAAAACATTTTATAAAAATGTCTCTAAGCATTTTTAAATGGATGCTAAAAATCTAATCTTATAATATTTGCTGCAGAGAGCAATCAAGTCTCACTGATGTGTCGTCCACGGCGTGGACGACAGGATGGTCCATGTGGCCTTGTCGTCCACGGCGTGGACGACAGAACGTCCACGTGGATAAATCGTCCACGTGGATAAATCGTCCACGCCGTGGACGATTGAGTGGCTACTTTTGCAAATAAAATTTTTTGGATGTTATTAATATTAAATCATTTAACACCAGTGCCAAAAATAAAAAAAAATTCCATGCCGGGCTCGCGACATATCCTGACATGCTAGACCGTATCGGACCGAACACGATGCCCATCACACCGGGGCCAAATTCGATAGGCCTCATGCCAGTCCAATTAGCCCGACCCGTCTGGCCATCTAATAGTTGACGAATGATTTTGTGGCGGTCACGCCTCCCCTTCACCGATCCACGCCGTGGGTGAAGCGTGTAAAGAAAAGCTTGCCACAGAGCAGCAACTCATGTGACGTCTATAGTGTACAAATGCCCGCCGCGCCCAGACGCGACACAAGGAAACTTTTTGACCCTTCGCTGAAGTCTGGCAAGCCAAGGACTACGATCAAACACCGCTGCTGCCGAATCGTCTACGCTACACTCTTCATGGTCAAGGATAAAACCGCGCCAGCACTAGACTAGCTAGCTATCATCCAGTAATCATCACAGCCCAGCTGCCACGGCGCACAAACAAGCTCAGCTGGACTTCTAGAAACACAGGAGCATGTGCTTTGAATTCCGACACTCCTCCCGCCCCGTCTCTCAGTCGCGGCGCATGCACCTCCGATCCCACGCTCTGTCCCTCACACTCCTGAGCAGAGACGTCCGTTAATTTCTTCACTTGGCCTTCGGCCTCGATCTAGACTTGATTCGGGAGGTGCCTCGTTGTTCTAGAAGCACGCCCGGGAATATTTTGGATCGTCTGGTATGATTATCAGCAGTGGTAATTAGTGCGCCTTTCAGCGTCAAACGTGATGCTGATGCGCACATCGCCCGAATCAGGGGGGGGGGCGGGAAGTAAAGGTGAAATCAAAGGCCTAGGTCAGTAGAGTCGAGAGATTAGTCGGATAAATTACCAATTACCATGTTCATAAGGTTCTTCGAGTGTATAAAATGAGTCAATAAGTAACGCCATTCTTTTTTTTCAAGATTAGGTAGTGCCATTCTAGAAGGTCGAAAGCAAATTGATAACGCCGCGTTATATTTGCAAATAAACTACTCATAGAAGGGCCAGATTGATTTAAAAATTATTTATAATTAACATATAATACTCCCTCTGTTCTGAAATAAATAATGTTTACAACAACTAATTTAGGTCAATTTAAACTAATTTTTCTGTTCTAAACGTTATTTACATGTGACCTCCGTTCTGTTGAAGTAAATTCGGTGCCCTGTCCCAACATTAGCAAGACGACCTTTTTATTCCTTTCATCATGGAATGGGACTGGGACGCTTCTGAACACGATAGCATATTTTAAGATAACATTTCTACATGTCATATGGAAAAAGAACAACACTATAAAGGCAGTTAATATTTCTGCAGACGGTCATAGTGTTTGACTACCAATAAACTAGATTTCATTACATTACATGTCTCAAATAAAATTCATCTTTTTTCAAAAGGTGTGGTAATAATCCATTCAGTATCGCTTTCTAAGAAAATAGGGGAAAAGTGCATGAAGAATACATCTTTGCTACTCCCTCTGTTTCAAATTAATTGACGCTAGTTAGTTCATAATTAAACTAGTGAGTGTCAAATAATTTGAAACGGGAAAAGTACTAGATATGATTCTCATTAATAACAGGTTTTCAGATCGCTTTATTTGCTAGACACATCACCGTACGTATTCTCTTTCCATACGGGCCACTATGAACTTACATCATTACCGCCAGCCGCCTTACACTAGTTCTAGTCCAACATTTTGTTCCTCTTTTTCTGGTTCTTGCATTATCTCCAAAGGCATGGAGACCATGGAGCACGCAAGAAGAACCTATTCCATCATTCCAACACCAACCTTCCCCAGCTAAATGCTAGTAATGTATCCCATCCACCGGCATAACGACCTACCATTAATATCATCTTTGTTGGGAATATTAATTTTTAGTAGCCTAAAATTAAAATCTCCTTTCAAACTCGTCAGGTCTATTTTAAAATTCATGAGTTTGTTATCAATTGTTTTTTGTTTTGTGTGATTATGTATTTGACGAGGTAATTAATGGCCACACAGTAGATCATGTTTAATAGATTAATCAAGACAAAATCATGGAACATACAATCTAGGGTTATCAACATGATAGCTATGACGACAATCCTTCTACCCATACTGCCCCGCATGGAAAGCGGCGTCGAGTGAAAGACTAACATGTGGGCTCTCACCAGATAAAGAAGGAGGCAACCGTCTCAAGATTAGGTATAGCAAGATATAAATAGAGTTCATATTAGATGAGCATAACTTGTAACCGACTCCGATCATTGTCTCTAACCTTTATAAAAGGTAAATGAGAGGAACCGAGTAGAGACATCCTCAACCAAATTGAAAGAACCTACATATCATTAAGCATCATCGTCTAAATTCATATATGCAAAATCAACCAAACAAAATATGGTATTATCTCAGCATGAGTGCTTGAACTTGAGTAATCTTTACCTACTTGTTACTGTAACAATCACGTTCATGCAGATAACTCGACAAGGTCCCCCTAATCCCGTTTATAAATTTTATTTATCGTGAAATACCTATAACAATATCAACTATAAAATAAACGGTAATATATTGACTGTAAAAGAATATAAGTTGTAACCGTTCCGTCTATATCTGACAACTAAATGTGTAGGTTGTAAAAAGATGTTAATTTAAAAACTAGCATTTTCTAATGTTCTTTTGGCCCTGTTTGTGTGTGTCGACGATCCACATACGCCCGCGAGATCTTGTGCCCGTGCATGGACAGTTCATTCTTCACCACTCTATATATACGTGCAGTGTCACCAAAGCAGCCAAAGTGAGCAGAGGTCCGTGTCTCCAGCGTTTGCGCGACGGGGCGGTGCACCCAACTCCGACTCTGTGCGACACATATACCAAGCTGAGATAACGCTAGCCGAGCTGCGATGGCGGCGGGGGAGATCTTGCCGTCGGGCAGCCGACGCAGCTGGCTGTCGTCTGCGTCCATCTCGCGGTCGTTGCGGTCATCGGCGGACCCGGATGACCCGTTCCGCCGGTCCAGCCGCGACGGCGACGACGACTAGGAGGAGGAGAACCTTTACTACAGGAATTATTGACGACGGCTACATAAAACCGTCATCAATAACGTAGTTATTAACGATGACTAGACGAGAACCGTCGTCAATAAATTATTGACGACGGGAGCCGTCGTCTTTAACTTAATCTGGGCCTATCCGAGAAGTTATTAACGATGGTGATCTAGCACCATCGTTAATAAGTTTCTTATACACGATCACCGTCGTTAATAAGCTACTTATTGATGATGGTCACATAGCACCGTCGTGAATAACGACCCATATACCCCGTACGCGAGCCGACTCGCGCCTCTGCTCCATCGCCGCCAGCCGTCCCCGTCGCCGTCGCCCGTCCCCGGCCCGAGATAAGTCCCCCTCCCCTCCAGCCTCTCCCCCGCTCTGCTCTCCGGTTCCTCGCCCCCCTGCGCGCCGCCGGCCACCGGCCGGCCGGCCTCGTCGTCCTCCCCCCGTGCAGCGGTTCCCATCCTCTCATCCAACGGCGCCGCATGCAGCGGTTTCCATCCTCTCATCCAAGCCCCTTGATTCTTGCCAAGCCCCAACGATAATCGGGACATGCATAACAATGGCCCAGCAGGGTAAAATTCTCTCACGTTTTCTTCTTGTTGCCTGCCATCTACTCCAAAAGCTATGATCATGGTGGGAATTGGGATCCTAAAAATTAGGATCTGGTTACATGGATGATTCAAAGTTATTTGGGACGACTACAGTAAATTCAGCCTTATAATTAAACGGCCTCGATCAAGCGGTATAGAAATAACACAAGAAGAGTTAGGAACATCGGTGGAGAGCTGCAATCTTCGACCACTTGGACAGAGAATTGCAAAACATGGCTAGATCCGGTAGCAACAAGAGAGGGACGTGTCGTACGTGGTGCTGTCGCTTCCGTCGTTCGGGGGGAGCCGCTTTTGGAGCAGTGCTTGCTGCCAGTGCCAGTGGAAGCTTTGTCTACACCGCGCGCTATATCGATCGAGCTGGATGAGATGCATGCATGCATGATGGCAGCTGCTAACTTGCTACACTGGTCCGTGCACTACGCTGACGACATCTAGAAACACGTCGCGAGCCGCTGTGTCCCTGCGATGCTTGTCATCTACTGTACTTGGTTAGCTGTAGACTTAATTTGCATGATGGAGCCATCTCACTTGTCACGACGCGTACGTGCGTTAGCTAATAACCCATGCCAGAGGACATGGTCGGTTTCGTCGTGGTCCATGCTCCACGGAGTGTTGATAACTAGTAGCATAAGGTCTAGCTAGCTTGTGCCATGAAAAGGAAAGCAAAATTATATAAAAGATCTGTTGCTGATTGAAGAACGCGTGGACTAGTGACAGTGACGACTAGCTAGCTAGCTAGACCCCGTGCGAAATATCAGTGAAGCCTGCCATGCTAAACACGACTGCAAAAGAACCTCCTGCGGCAGGCTTAAGTTTGGAAAAGATGGGGATTGTTTTTTCTTCTGCGGCGCCGCCGAACACTACAGGAAAAACGATCATAGACGACGGCCAAATTTATTGACGACGGGGCCGTCGTCTTTAATGTTATTGACGACGGCTAGATAAAGCCGTCGTCAATAACTCAGTTATTGACGACGGCTGAACGAGCACCGTCGTCAATAAATTATTGACGACGGTGCCCGTCGTCTTTAACTAAATTCGGGCCCACCCGAGGAGTTATTGACGACGGTGACCTAGTACCGTCGTCAATAACACAGTTATTGACGACGGCTGAACAAGCACCGTCGTCAATAAATTATTGACGACAGTGCCCGTCGTCTTTAACTTAATTCGGGCCCACCCGAGGCGTTATTGACGACGGTGACCTAGCACCGTCGTCAATAACACAGTTATTGACGACAGCTGAGCGAGCACCGTCGTCAATAAATAATTGACGACGGTGCCCGTCGTCTTTAACTATTATTGACGACGGTGACCTAGCACCGTCGTCAATTACCGGACATATAACCCGTGCGCGAGCCGGGAGGCGGCCACAGTGCCGCCTCCCGACTCGCGCCGCGCGATCAGTCGTGTCGCCCTCCCCGCCGTTCCCCGCCGCTGCCGCCGGTCGCCGCCGCCGCCGCCGGTCCCCGCCGCCGCCGGTCCCCGCCGCCGGTCGCCGCCTCCCATCTCGCACCGGTCGCCGCCGCCGCCGTCCCCCGGTCGCCGCCGCCCGTCCCCGCCACCGCCGCCGCCCGTCTCCGGCCGAGGTAAGTCCCCTCCCCTCCCCTCCGGCCTCTCAGGGCATGCATCACGCCGGCCGGGGCTTCATATGATCTAAAATACAAGTGGTTGATCAATTGACTAATAAATCAAATGGTGAGAAAGTTTACGGGGATAAGCAAGCATCTTAGGGTCACTAATACGTTTTGTCAATTCAGGTCCACTTTATAATGTGACTCCGCCCAAGATTTGATTTACCTTTTACCTCAGAATCCATGGTACTGTTTCCTGTTTAAGAAAACCTCACAAGCAAAACTTGACTTGCACGCAATCCTGTGATGTTGCACCCCCTAATAGGAATTCAACAAAAAAAAATGAATTACCAGAAAAGTAGCATTCACATTTATCCAATTCTCTTCCATCTTCGGTGCCTAACAAGTAGACTCGCACAAGTTTGTTTCATCAAATCGTTCCTACTCCATTCAACTATACCCTGTATGCCTACGCGTGTCAATCTGTGTATAATACAATTCAAGATTACTTACTAACAAAGACCGGTCAAAAAGGGGATTATGCCATGTAAAAGGGATCCTACTCGCATAAAGATGAAACAGATCACATTGCACAAATGCAAGATGTGCAGCCTAGAACTCCCAATGCTCACCACAGCTGGATTTTGCCTAGTTTGGATGAGAGAAGCTGCGAAATCTTCACTTTTATGCCCCGGACTCGTTACCTAGTTTAGTCCCTGCCGTACATGTAATGCGCTCTTGCTGTAATCGCAATGTTGCGTCGATCATGATAACGAATTTTAGGCAGAATCCTAATGATGGGCAGAGGTCCAGGGTTGTTAGGCGATAATTAAGAATTTATATTTATATAGATATGTTGCCTTCCTAATCTAGTTTTAAATTATTTGGATTCTCTACACAGTAAAGCTGACGAATCGGTTTTTTTATCTGTTTTTGGGTCCATCATTTTTTTCTGAACGAGTTTTCGTGTCCAAATGGCATAAGATGTTGCTAGAGATGAATCTTGTCACAAAAGGGTAGATGGCTTGCAAAGGGAACACACAGATTGTTGAGGGGAAAAGAAGGGGGTTAAGATATTTTTGTAGTTGCAGCTGAGGTTATTCATATGCTAAAGTGGTTGATGAAACTAGCATTAATTGATGACCTACTTTCCTTTCTTGTGTGCCAAAAACTGAAGAATCTGACAAACGGTAACTTAGAGAAGCTAAAAGTAAGAGATATATCTCTACCTAAGAGGAGGTTGAAGGCAAAAAGTATCTTGGCTTTCTAATGAAGTTTATGTGTTCAAGAGAAAAACATTGTGCAAAAGATAAGTATCTGATTGGTAAAGTAGATTATCAGCTGCCTGATTTAATACATTTTGTTCTACTTCAAGAGATTTCCTTTGATCCATCTGCTTCTATTACATTAACGGTAGATGTTGCAATGCAACCTACTTATAGAATATCTATGTAGGCAGGGGCAAAACAGATGTTGAATGACATAAATCACAAAAGGCAAAATAATAATCATTTTTCAAGTAGATATATCATCAAGTGGTATAATGGATCACTTTTTTTTGAAGCTATGTATGGCACTAGCATACACACCATATGGGTGATTGGACACATGTTGAACAAACTCCAACCTTGGGCCATGTTACTGCAAGAAGACCGCCTTTAGTGAATACAATACCACTCGGGCAAAGTAGTGTGTGTTATTCAGCGAGCCCTTTCCAGCTGCCAATGACCTTGAGAGCTTCAGTTCTACTTACTGCTCTTGGAAAGACTCCCATCTTTTTCCACTTTATCCCCCTTCAAATCATGACATCTTCTTTACACCAAGTTTAAACTTCTTTGCTGAAGTGACACCAAGTTTAAACTTGAGACAATAGAGGACCTAACATATTCCCCTGTGTGTAGAGTTGGAACCGTTTCAGTCTTTTTAGTTCCGCTTTGTGTATTGGATAAACAGACACATTAGGGCATGTGGAATCTTGATGATTAGGGACCCGAAAGATGAGGCTCCAGCAACATACCACAATTTACCCCCCGAGCCCCGCCTTGCTGTGCCGCCCGGCCCCGCCCCAAGCCCTGCCCTGCCGCGCTGTCCGACCTTAGTTGATTAATTGTTTAATTAGTATTGCAATTGATTATTGTTTAATTAATACTTTGATTGATTGTGTGATTAGTTACTATATGTAAATAAATGGGTTTCGGCCCGGTCCGGCCTGACACGACCCATTTAGGGTCTGTCACGGCTCATTTAGTGGTAATGTATTAGTCGAGACAGGCACGGAGGACGGGAAGCTCCCGCGCGTCTAGTGGTAATGTATTAGTCAAGGACGCCACCGCCAGGTCAACGCTGTCCTGGGTCAGCTCATCCGTTGTCACTACCCCGGTCTAGTGAACGGACGGGCTGCTACGTCTTGGGACGATTACGCTACGGCCCAGGACATTACCTACGGCAACCACCAGGAGCATGTGTGGCATGAATTCATGGTAAGCAAATCGTCTATTTGTTAAATGCGAACCTATTATATGTTAAGTACATTAACTTGTATATTTCTACTTGTAGAAATATTACCGTTTGGAGGACGAGGCCCAGCTGGATCACGCTCGCCTGGTCTTCAACAACAACGCTAGGAAGCTCCTGACGCAGTCGATTTCAACGGCTCGCATTCAGGCTACGAAGGCGTACTATAAGTTGCATCCGGACGAGGGTGAGCCGTCGTCAATAAACTTATTGACGACTAATAATTGACGACAGCTCAAAACCGTCGTCTATAAGCTTTTACCGTCGTCAATAACTTATTGACGACGGTAGTGCCCTTATTGACGACGGTTTCCGGCCGTCGTCTATAGTCCCGATTCCTGTAGTGGAACACAATAAACCGGATTGGCTGACTGGGGCTGTCGTCGAGAGTTCTTTTTTTCGAAAGGCCGTTCAATTATAAAGTGAAGAAGGAAAATATATGTACAAGAAGTACATTACAGAGCAGCATAAATGCTAATCGCTCACACGACTAGATACTAAACACTACAGGAAAAACAATCATCGATGACGACCAAATTTATTGACGACGGGGCCACGTTGAATTTCTTCGGGGCGTACAAGGTGGGCACCCCCTTGTGCCGGCTGTCCATTACCGGCGGCACCGGTAAGTTCAAGGGCTTCATCGCCTCCGACCACCTGCATGCTTCATCAAATGTTTGCATTCGCTGGCTTATGTTGTTTTGGACTCCATCTCTCATCTTACCTCTCACTCTCACCTCTGTCTGCACCTCTTGAGCAACACCTCACTTGAACCATAGCCCGTACTGTTCCACCGAAAAGATTTAACATACTACAACCAGATCCAATCACGACATTACCTGTCAGAATAGCGAACCAAGTTGGTTGCCTTCATCAATCAATAATGCTCTCCTCTCTGTTTATCTGAAACAAAAAATTTCAACAGCTAAAGTGTTGTTGGACGAACGAGTTCAGTGTTGTTGGTTGACTTCATCAATCAATAATTACTTATGTTTACAAGATTATGTTGCTTACATTAATTATTATTTACATGATTATGTTGCTTAGATTAATTGTTATATTTACATGCAGTGTTCCGAAAAGCGCTAGGCGCTAGGCGGGCGGTGACCCTCCGCCTAGAGCCTAGGCGTTCCTAGGCGGCACCTAGGCGTTATAAACTGTAGCAGTAGTACACTTTAAATTTTTAAAAAATACAGAAATATAAGAGTATATTCTGCTCTACTGGACTAATTTTCCATGGGCCAGTTTCTTCCTCTCGACACAACCTTTCCCGCAGCCCACCCACGTGCAACCTGGCCCAGTGCCACCGTTTAGCTCCTCCTCCCCGCACCCCGCTGGATTTGCCCTGCCGCCGCCCTGACTCCTCCTTCCGCAGCCGGCCGATGAGATCTGGCTCGCGCGTCGCCCGGAACCTCAGGCCCCCCTCCCGCGGCCCTCTGGGGATTCCATCCCCCCCCCCTGCGCCGGGCTCCGGGATCCCGCCCCCACATCGACACCGGCACTCCTCCTCGTCCTTCCCCAGATGGCCAGCGGGCGCCAAGATCTGGAATGCCCCCCGCCCCCGCTGTGGCCCTCTGGGGATTCCTCCCCCCTCCTCTCGCGCGCCGGGCTCCGTGATCCCGCCCCCCACATCGACGCTGGCATGGCTAGTGAGCGCCAAGATCTGGAATGCCCCCCTCCCCCGGCCCCGCGCCTCGCGAGCGCCACCCCCTGAGGCGAGGCGGGAGGCCAGCGCCCCGCGCTGAAGCGCGCTTAGGCGACCGCCTCAGAGCGCCTTTTGGAACGCTGTTTACATGATTATGTTGCTTAGATTAATTATTATTTACATGTTTATGTTGCTTATATTAATTGTTATATTTACATGATTAGGTTGCTTAGATTAATTGTTAGGATCTATCTGCCTAGTTGTAGGGCCGTGACATAACGTAAAAAGGAAACTAATAATGATTTGTATGCTTTGAAGGTATACCCTGAAATATGGCTGGAGCCCGCAGTTGGATGTATACTGGTTGGAAAAGGGATGGCAGTCACTCAGATGAGTGGTTCAGCAAGACGGATGATTTCATACAACGAGTTTTTTTTCTGAGTCACAGTACAGTAAGGTGCGGTGCCCATGCATGAAATGTCAGGGTGCAAAATGTTGGGACAAAGTGAATTTGGCGTTTCAGTTGTGTCGATACGGTTTCATGCAACATTATGAGGTGTGGACCTTTCACGGTGAGACATCTTCTCAACCCTTACAAGTTTCAAATAAGGATGACATCACGGGAGTCGATAGGATGGACGAGATGGTTGATGCCATAAATCCTGAATTGATGGAAGATCCTCCTACAACGAAGGTTGAAGCGTTTTTCACGCTTCTCAAAGCTTCAGAAGAGCCGTTGCATGAACACAACGAAGTGACGCTCCTTACTTTCATGACTAGAATTATGGCCATTAAGTCTAAGTATTTCTTCTCCAATAACTGCTACAACGATCTCATAAAATTGATCAGCGATATCCTTCCACAACCACATAAAGTGTCTAAAGATATGTATCAGTCTAAGAAATTGATTTCTGGTCTGGGTATGAAATATGAGAAGATTGATATGTGTCTAGACAATTGCATGCTTTTTTGGAGAGAGCATGCCAACGAGAACAAGTGCTTAAAATATGGTAAAGCGAGATTTGTCGAAGTTGTTAATGACGACGGTTCAAAAGTAATGACTCAAGTCGCACAGAAGCAGCTTCGCTACTTGCCTGTCATACCTAGATTCAAGTGTTTGTTTGTATCTAAAAAACAGCTAGACACATGAGGTGGCATAAAGAAGGTGTACATGAGAACAACGGCATGATGGTGCACCTGTCGGACGGTGAGGCATGGAAGGTGCTTGACCGCTTCGATCCAGATTTCGCTAATGACGCGAGATATATTCGCTTTGGGTTGGCGATAGATGGCTTCTCACCATTCAGTAAAAAGGCCACACCATACTCTTGTTGATCCGTGTTCGCTATTCCGTACAACTTACCACCATCTCTTTGTATGAAGTATGAGTTCATGTTCCTATGCCTTATTGTACCTGAACCGGATCATCCTGTTTCACGACTGAACGTGATGTTGTAGCTATTGATTGAAGAGTTGAAAATGTTATGGACAGGAGTCGAAGCGTACGACTATTATAGAAAACAGAAATTCAACCTTCGAGCTGCGTACTTGTGGTTTGTTCATGATTTTCCAGTTTACGACATGTTTTTTGGCTGGAGCCCTCATGGGCGATTGACATGTCCGATATGTGCTTCGGACACGGATTATTTTCGTCTAAATCATGGTGGCAAGATATGCTACTTTGATTGTCATAGACGTTGGTTACCGCCAAATCACGTGTTTAGGCAACAGAGAAATGCCTTCAGGAAGGGTACCATTGTAAAAAAGGGATCACCACAACGTCTGAACGGGTCGGAAATTGTTGAACAGCTCAACAATCTAGTGCCAGATGAAGGTCATCCTGGATATTTTGTTGGTTACGGAGAGGATCACAATTGGACTCATATATGTGCACTATAGGAGTTACCGTATATGAAGTCTTTAATTCTAATGCATAATATTGATGTCATGCACAAAGAACGTAACATGGGTGAATGCATCATAAGCACGTGCTTGGATATGACGGGCAAAACAAAATACAATATAAAAGCTCGGAAGGATTTGGCAGAGGTTTGTAACCGACCAAGTCTTGAGCTCTCCGAAGCTGGTGGCAAACCACGAGCTTCTTTCTGCCTTCGACCAAAAGAAAAGAAAGAAGTATTCAAGTGGTTGAAACAGTTGAAGTTCCCAGACGATTATGTTGCTAGCCTGAGAAGAGCCGTTAATGATAAGACTGGAAATCTCACTGGTTTAAAGAGTCATGATTATCACATAATCATAGAAAGACTTCTGTCGGTTATGTTTCGAGGCTATCTTGATGATGAGGTGTGAAAGGTGTTAGACGAGCATAGCTATTTTTATAGACAGATTTGTGCTAAAGAAATCAAAAAGGAAATGATGGAGAAGATGGAAAAAGAGATACCCGTGCTTTTATGTAAGATGGAAAAAGTATTTCCTGCAGGGTTCTTCAATCCAATGCAACACCTTCTAATCTATTTTCCATATGAAGCTAAAGTAGGCGGTCCTGTTCAATATAGGTGGATGTATCACATTGAAAGAACACTCAGATGTCTGAAACCTATGGTTTGTAATAGGGCAAGGGTTGAAGGATGTATCTCCGAAACATTTACACTTCAGCAGATAGGATACTTTTCAAGTGTCTACTTTGCAGAAGAACACAATGTTAATGCATCGGTGTTGCGGTACAATATGACTGAATCAACCTCTTGTAGCAAACTCTTACTTTTTCAAACGAGAGGCACCACTGTTGGTAGTGGCATGAGCTATGATGCTTCAACAGATGAAAAGACAACTGCTTTGTTATACATGTACGCTAACATAGATGGGATGGACAATTTTTTTCAGTAAGTGGTTGTTCAACATCTATACTAATTTGCGTGGTGTGTTATACATCTATGCTAATAATTTTGTTTTGTCCTTATTTAGTGAATTCGATCGATAAAAATGGAAGTCTAAGCGGCAACCTACGAGCAAGCAAATACAAACAATGCGACATTATGGAGTAAATGGAGGACCTAACTTCCAAACCTAGTTTCGAAATCATGTAACGTTTCCCTTGTCTTGTTCCTCTTAGTAATTATTTTCATAGCATAAAATAGCCTTCTTACTTCATATGTTGGACAGTGCAAGACACAAGCCGGTGTTCATGAAGATTTGCGACAACTGTCCAACGGATCCATTAAAGTTAAACTCTTTGTTCGATATGATGTCAATGGGTTCCGATTTCGTTCAACTCAATTTAAAGCTCAACGTCCTCTAAGGGCAACATCTAACACCGGAGTTATGACGAGGGACGCCGATGTCGAAGGACGTGAAACTAATTTCTATGGAATCATAAACAAAATCCTAGAATTCAGTTTTGTCGGGAGTAAAGACCTTAAAGTAGTCTTCTTTGACTACGATTGGTTTGATCGTAACAATGGATCTCGACAAAACCAATTTGGCATGGTAGAAGTCAAACACAAGGACCGACTACGAGGCTACACCACCTTTGTCCTTGCACACCAAGTCGAACAAGTGTACTATCTACAATATGCATGCGAAAAACTTAGTGCATGGTGAGTTGTACAAAAGGTGAATCCTCGCGAGCGGTTATATACACCAGACCATATTGGTTACCTTGATGAGGCTGATGTTATTTACCAAGAAAAAGAGTTGCCGGATTCTTTTGTCGTTGAGTCTGGTCTACGACTCGATGAATTAGTTGGAGATGCACAAGATGTACAGACTCATAATGTGAAAAAATGAAAAAAGCGAACAACCACGACAAAAGATCGATGGTCCAGTTTACGAAGTAGAGTACATGATCGTGATACTGATGAATTTTGAAATTGAATACAAGTAATGTTTTTTTCATCTCTTCTTTCGTCTTCTATATTTTCCTTTAAATTCATCATCAAATTTCCTTTCATCAGGATGTCGTTGAGCAGTAGACGACGGAGCACGCGGAGCTTTCTGCCTCCGAGAGCAGACTCCGTTTTCCAAGGCTGTCAGTCTGGCGAGAGTAGACTGTCTCAGCTGTTGGGCCTCGACAGAGGCCTGGGGTCACGAGAGCGGTCACGACAGGTAAAGAACATTAAATTATATAAGTAACTTTTTAAATCTATATTACAAATCTTCAATTTTTTAGGACGACTCTACGTCTAAGTACACAGAGGCCAGGGGTCCTCTTTAGACACCACAGGTTTTGGAGCGTGTTTCGGATCCTGCTTCGGATCCTTTTCAGGTTCCGGCACCGCAGGCTTCAGAACCTGCTTCGGAGCCTTCCACAGAGCCTGATGTCGAGCCGGCTCCACAGCGGCGTTACAGGCCTCCTCCGGTTCCTGCACGGCCAGAAGATCGGGTCATTATTCGTCCGGTTGGTGATAGATAAGTAAATCTATAACAAATCAATTTAGATATTTTAACACTTATATATGTACAAATTGAGAATCGTGTATTAGGTCTTGGACCGATGACTCGTTCACGGGTCAGGGACGATACCGCCAGGTCAACGCTGTCCTGGGCCAGCTCATCCGTTGTCACTACCCCGGTCTAGTGAACGGACGGGCTGCTACGTCTTGGGACGATTACGCTACGGCCTAGGATATTTCCTACGACAACCACCAGGAGCATGTGTGACATGAATTCATGGTAAGTAAATCACCTATTCGTTAAATGCGAACCTATTATATGTTAAATACATTAACTTGTATATTTCTTCTTGTAGAAATATTACCGTTTGGAGGACAAGGCCCAGCTGGATCACGCTCGCCTGGTCTTCAACAACAACGCTAGGAAGCTCCTGACGCAGTCGATATCAACGGCTCGCATTCAGGTTTCGAAGGCGTACTATAAGTTGCATCCAGACGAGGGTGAGCCGGGACAGTTTAGGGATGTGGCGGACAAGTACTTGACGGAGTCACAGTACACAGAGGTAAAATATTTATTTTACTTTGCTTCATTATCCAATTTTGATCAATATTTTCATCCAACAACAAATGTGTGCAGGTCAGCGTACCGTGGCTTGAGTCTTGTCCGGACGCCTACAATTCCTTGTGTGCTCATTGGGTGAGCCAGGGCTTCCAAGGCGTGTCGATGACCCACCGATAGAGTCGAGGGACAGACGGGAAACACCATCTTAGCGAGGACGACTACGTACGCCTTGCTAAACGGATGGTAAGTGATACTCAAATTTTATTCTAGTTAATTTCTATCGCTATCATTGTGCTAACACGTATCGATAGGAGCGCAAGATCGGTCAGGAGCCGACCGCTATCCAGGTGTGGAGGAGGGGTCACATGGGAAGTGACCCCTCGCAGCTTGATCAGCTGTCTTCTCAGACAGCGACGGAGACGTTGGTGAGTACTTTAGTTAACTTAATTGTATTCTCTTTAAAACTTCTGATGACTTTAATCTTCTATATTTTCAGGAAAAGTATGGGGAGGAGGTGCGGAGGCTTCGAGGCGACGATTACGATTGGCAGAACTCGCCGATCGTACCTGAAGCCGCCTATGCAAGTGGTGGCGGTAAACCTCACGGCCGGTGAATTCTGTTGTTTTTCATTTGCTTTCATGAACTTCGAGACACGAAACTTTAATAATCTTACTTCGTTGTGTAGGTTGGCCATCTTCGATGGAGTAGTCGACTCGAGGGAGGCGCGGTCTTCCTCGAGGGTCTCTTCATCGCAGGGTGGATCCAGCAGGCGTGAAAGCCGAGATCTGGAGCTCGAGAGCGTCCAGGAGGAGCTCTAGAGGACGCAGGAAGCGCTGAGGCTCGCGAACGAGAGGCAGTCAGCCGAGCTCAGAGCTAGGTACAAGAGACAGGCAACCGAGCTCCGGGCTAGAGACGAGTATCAATACTCGTACATGCTACAGCTGCAAGCTGCCATGCAGGTAAGTTCAGATTGTTGTACTCAACGTTTCTAATATATGAATGACATGTATAATAATTTACTTCATATTTGCAGGCTATGGCCATAGGACAGCCTGTTGTCTTTCCTCAGTGGGCGTCGCCACCGATACAGCTACCACAGGGGCCGGCGTCAGGAGCACAGGTACAAAATTTCTCATAATAGCTACAACTAGTTAAACTTGCTCAAATTTAGTTGAATTTGATCAAACTTAGGGAAAACTAGCTAAACATCCTCAAACTGAGTAAAATATGGTACACCTTACTCAACCATAGTCAAATATGCGCAAACTTACTCAAACATAGCCAAAACTAGTTGAACTAGCTCAAACACAAACACTACTAGTCCATACTTCTCAAACTTAGTAAAATATGAGCAAACTTACTCAAACATAGCTAAATCTAGCTAACTTGCTCAATTCTAACTTGTAATGAGTTTATTTAATCATATACACATTTGTGAACTTCTAATTTGTCTAATTGTACATGTACATCATAGGGATCAGCGACACGGGCTCAGGAAACTCCATCCCCTCAGCAACCGGTGTTTGGACGAGCGCGCGACGACTTTCTGGACTCCGGTGGCAGCGGTCGGGGTAGCGTAGGGTAGTGTGGCGTGCGTATAGTGTTTTTGTGCTTGCCTGTGATGTATGTTTTGATTGCATGTGATCTGGCCATCGAGCCAGGGTTGGCCTCAAAGCGAGGGCAAGATTTTCTATTTTTTTAAAAAATTGCAAAGCTTATTGACGATGGTTTCTGTTACTTGGCCATCGTCAATAAGTCATTAGTATTGATGACGGTCAGGTACGAGAAACCGTCGTTAATAAGCCATTGTTATTGACGATGGTATAAATCTAGCTTATTAAAGAGAGCCAAACCCTAGCCATCGTTAATAAGCTACTATACCTTATTAATGACAGTCAGCTTTAACTGTCGTCAATAAGTTTGTTGACGACTAATAATTGACGACAATCATAAATTATCGTCTATGACATTTTAACGTCGTCAATAAGTTATTGACGACGGTAACGACGGTTTTTGACCGTCGTCTATTGTCGTGATTTCTGTAGTGCTTCGATGGGCGGCGCTGGAGAAGCTGCCGACGTACGACCGCATGTGGCGGGGCATCATCCGGAAAGCAGCCGGAGATGAGGCGGCGGCCGCCGTCGACGAGGTTGTCGACCTGGCGAAGCTAGACCCGCGCACCGGCAAGGGAGCTCGTGGAGCGCGTGTTGAAGGCCGTCGAGGGCGACAACGAGCGCTTCCTCCGCCGGTTCCGGGACCGCCTCGATCTGGTAGGGATCGAGCTCCCCCAATCGAGGTGTGGTACGAGCGCCTGTCCGCCGAGGCGGACGTCTACGTCGGAGCGCGCGCGTTGCCCACGCTCCTCAACGCCGCCATCAACGTCCTCGAGGTATACGTAGAGACACATGCTCGCACGTGTCTCAGCTTCCCGACGATGCTTCGATTCCTTGCTCTCCCTCTAGCTTCCCGACGATGCTTCGATAGTCAGGCGTCCATTCACCGTTGCATCGTATACAAAAAGATTGAGAAGTTACTCGCATCGGTGGTTAGTTAGCTCGTTAGTCGCTCGCTGTACGTAGCCTTAATTGGTTGGACCCGACAAGTTGGCCTAACGGCTATTGTACACAGGTCGCGTAAAAATCGATCCGTCCGTCGCAGTCAGTCCTCGGATTTCCGAGGTTTTGATTCTTCGCCGCCGATTAACTTATTCGTCGCAGTCTTCAGATGATCAAATTCATTTTGAAAAAATGACTTATCCCTTTTTTTTGTTGAGCAACGCCTACAGTCCCAGACTAGTACTCTAGCTGGGGCGTTAAGTAAACCAAGTGTGTAACGTGTCGTTGTTAAACGTCATGCACAAAACACAAGTACATCCTACATACACCGGGTTTTACAGGAGTCAACTGATATATCAGCTTAATAGCTCACTAAATCTAAAGAATTCTGTCTAACTTGACTCGCCAAACGACCTTCAACATTTTGAAAATTCAAAAATGGAGTTATATTTGGAAGAGAAATACGTTTCAAATTTGAAACCAGTTCTTTTTCTCCCCTCTCACCCCCGCAATTAGATTGCAACATGTGGTACTATCTTCTTATTTCCTTCCTCCACCCGCACATATCTAATTTGTTCATCCTGCTAAATAACTAGAATGCTAATTTTTATTCACCTGAAATTAGCATCTTCTTTCAACCTTAATTTTGAGTGGTCGGATCTATTGCAAGCTTCATGCGATTGTTAACAGTTGTTTTTCCGTTTGTACGGAATTATATATTAACTATAGAAACACTTGTTTACGTATTCACTCTGTTATAAAATAAATGATGTTTAACACACAAATCTAGTTTAATTTAAATTAAATTAGCTGTCCTAAATATTATTTATTTTAGAACGAAGGGAGAATTGACTATAGAAAAAATATAATTTATATCCATTCAATATAGATCCGACGAATCTGTACGTAGGTTGAAATAAAAAGCTATTTTTAGACATGAAAATTAGCAACTCCCGCTAAATAAAGAACACTACATATATACAGAAAATCTCAAAAACACGAGTCTAGTGGGCCGTCACAGGGAGGCCGAAGTCCAAGCCTTGTTGGAATATTAGACCCTCAAACGGCCTCAATCTTACAGCCATGCCGGCCCACGTATTCAGGACCAAACTCGCGCGGAGCACTCGAAGCGCAACCGCACCACAGCCAGCCATGGAGTCCTCCACCGGTGCCGGCGGCCACTTAGGTGCAGCGAGCTCGGCCGCCCCATCCTCGGTACCTCCCGCTCCCACGCACCAGTCCTCTTCAACTCCACTCCTTCCGTTGGGCTTACCCGCCCCGCCCTTCCGTCCCCATTCTTTCATGTAGGCTTGGCTCAAGTTCTAATTTGTGACATCTAGATGGTTAATACCATTTGAGATATATCTTATGTGTTAAATCTTCGCGTTGATCGAATTCGTTAACCTTTTCCTGGTTTATCACGGGGATTCATCAGCCGATTTGGCTCGTCCGACAAGAGGACGATCAAGATACTCAAAGATGTCAGTGGCATCATAAAGCCAGCAAGGTACATAGCATATCCTCATGATTTAGTCGCATATGGGACCTTGTAAACCTAGTACAGATGTTTTAGATTGCTATATAAATGGCACAAAAAATTCTCTGTAGTACACTGCCACACTAAATATAAATTGCAAGCTTTCAATCACAAACCCCAGGTTTCTGTGAGTTACCTATATGGTCTATGGATTTTAAAATTTGAGGGTTTTTCTCCCTGGCTCAGAAGGATCAATAGCCGTCTTGAATTCAGGTTTTATTTCCCTTCTTTACTAGAATAGATATAAACTGCTTATTCAGATATTCAATGGCCAATCAGCTCAGCTTTCGCTTGTAGGTCTTGTTCATGCTAAAAAGTATATATTTAGTGATTACTTCTAATAACCATCAAACTAGTTCTCTTACTGTTCTTGGTAAAAGTAGAATCTATACTGCTTTCCATTTGAACCAATCTTTTATTAAACTACTATGTCAGGATGACGCTTCTTCTTGGACCTCCAGCATCTGGGAAAAGCACACTTATGCGAGCACTAACTGGGAAACCTGCTAAGAATCTCAAGGTTGCATATTTATTCATGTTTTTGATGTAGCTTCTTCCGATCATGTAAGATTAACGTATTCCTCGCCACCCATTTGCTGCTACAGGTGTCTGGCAATATCACGTACTGTGGCCATACACTTTCAGAGTTCTATCCTGAGAGGACTACTGCATATGTCAGTCAGTATGATCTGCACAATGGAGAAATGACTGTAAGAGAGACAATGGACTTCTCGAGAAGATGTCTGGGCATTGGTGCTAGATATGAATATATGATATGCTGTCAGAATTAGCTAAACGTGAATGAAACGCAGGCATAAAGCCTAACCCTGAGATTGATGCTTCGATGAAGGCAACTGCAGTTGAAGGAAAGGAGACTAATATTACGACGGATCTTGTTAGAAAATAAACTCGACGTAGACTAATCATGTTCGTGCGTGGTTGAGATCATGCGTGTGTGCGTATTTTGGCACGTATATGCGTGCTGTGTTTGTGTGCGTGTGTGTGCACTTTGTGTGCCGAGTTAGTGTGTGCGTCGATGAAGTAGTAGCCAGAGAGAAACCAACAGCCGCTGATGGGAGAGCTGGTGAATCGTGCATGGTGGAGTTTGTTGCTCCAAGCTGCATGAGTCAGTTTGTTGCATGCACGTCGCTGTGGATCAGCTGACTGGCCGTATCTGGTATTCTGGAGTGTGCGGCTCATGCAGGAGTGGGTCAGCGCGTGCATAGAGGCCGAGTACTGGTGGGCGGCTGCATGCTCGTTCGTGACTGACCGGTTCGAACATCGCACTCTGCAGAGGCAATGGCTATATGCGTCTACATGCTATAGCAAGTCATGCGGATCGTTAGCGCGGCCGCCAGAAGCAGTTTGTGGCTTACAGAGTGTAGATGGTGGTATAAATACTCCCTGTACTCCTCCCGTTCAGTTTGAGCAGAGCCCAAGGAATAACCAAAGCAGAACTAGCGTTCGTCGCCAGTTCAGTCCAGTTCCGGTTCCATTTTTGTTCATTCTTTCTTGCTTCTGCTCCAACAATTGGCATCAGAGCCTCGTTTGCTCAAAATCCTGCCTGTAGCAATGACGATGGTTCCGCACGGTGCCGGAGGAAGCAGCAGCGTTTCGCTCGCGTACCCAGTGCTGTTGCCGACGAGCTACACCGCGTGGGCGATCAAGGTGGAGGCGATCCTCGACGCCCAAGGTCTGTGGGAGGCAGTGGCTCCCGCGGACGGCGTGGCTGTGGACGAGCGGAAGAACAAGACAGCGCGGGCGTAGCTCCTCCAAGTGTTGCCAGAGGACATTCTCATGCAGGTGTCGACGAAGCCGACGGCGAAAGAGATTTGGGACAGCCTCAAATCGAGGTTCGTCGGTTCGGATCGAGTGAAGGCGGCTCGGCTGTCCACGCTGAAGGGCGAATTTGATTGTTTGTCGATGGGCGACGGCGAGACGTTCGACGAGTTCGCCGGCATGATCAGCGGCATGGCGGCGAGGTACGCCAGGCTGGGCTCGACGCTCGACGATGCTACCATGGTCAAGAAGCTCCTCGACACCGTCCCAGATCGGCTCTATCCTGCTGTTGCGGGGATCGAGTAGTTCTGTGACGTCGACAAGATGCCGTTCGAGGAGACACTTGGCAGGCTGAAGGCGTTCGATGAGCGTTGCCGTCGACGCACTCATGGTGGCGAGATGTCTGCCGGCGATGGCAGCTACTGCTCACGGAGGCGGACTGGAAGGCTAGGCAGAAGTCGAAGCTGTCGTCGATCGGGAAGTGCTATAACTGCGGCGCTCGCGGTCACTTCGCTCGGGATTGCCGCAAGCCAAAGAAGGAGGAGGAGGAGGAGACGTTGTTCGCCAACGCCGACGAAGAACCCGCACTGCTGTGAGTCGGCGCGCATAGTGACGTCGAGTTTAGGGGGGAAATTGTTAGAAAATAAACTTGACATAAACTAATCACGTTCGTGCATGGTTGAGATCATGCGTGTGTGCGTATTTTGGCACATATGTGCGTGCTGTGTTTGTGTGCGTTTGTGTGCACGTTGTGTGCCAAAGTTGTTAGTGTGTGCGTCACGTAGAACAACAAGTCAGATGAAGTAGTAGCCAGAGAGAAACCAACAGCCGCTGATGGGAGAGCTGGTGAATCGTGCATGGTGGAGTTTGTTGCTCCAAGCTGCATGAGTCAGTTCGTTGCATGCACGTCGCTGTGGATCAGCTGACTGGCCGTATCTGGTATTCTGAAGTGTGCGGCTCATGCAGGAGTGGGTCAGCGCGTGCATAGAGGCCGAGTACTGGTGGGCGGCTGCATGCTCATTCGTGACTGACCAGTTCGAACGCCGCACTCTGCAGAGGCAATGGCTGTATGCGTCTACATGCTATAGCAAGTTATGTGGATCGTTAGCGCGGCCGCTAGAAGCAGTTTGTGGCTTACAGAGTGTAGATGGTGGTATAAATACTCCCTGTACTCCTCCAGTTCAGTTTGAGCAGAGCCGAAGGAATAACCAAAGCAGAACTAGCGTTCGTCGCCAGTTCAGTCCAGTTCCGGTTCCATTTTTGTTCATTCTTTCTTGCTTCTGCTCCAACAGATCGTATTCTCAAGGTCAAACCCTGTAATATTCTGCTAGTTAAAATAACACGGCTTAAGCCTTCAGTTTCAGTTTGACCATTGTTTGTCTTACCGATCTATCAGGAAAGAAAGTCTAGCGATAATAATTTTTCCTATATTTAGCACATATTTTAGAAAAAAATGGAGTAGACATATCACTGGGGACAGTTACCCACAGATTGGATATTGTCAGTTACCAAAGATTTATCTTGTGCTGATTGATTTTATAAATCACCACAGGTTCTTGGGCTTGACATTTGTGCTGATATTATTGTTGGTGATGAGATGAAAAGAGGCATTTCTGGTGGGCAAAAGAAACGTATCACAACTGGTATGCATGTGCATTCAACTAGAAAAGAAACATTTATAATTTCTTCATGAACTTCTAATTACTCCCACTGTCCCAGATTATATCTACTTTTAGGTTTGTTCTAAGTCAACCTTTTATCTTTGACCATTGGTAGCAAAAGGTTCAAAAAAATGTGAAACAAACTATGTCAATCTTATAATATGCAAGTAATAATATCATTTTACATTGTCAATCTGTATGATTTTTTTGTTACTAACGGTCAAAATTAAGAAGGTTTGACTTAGGACAAACCTAAAAGTAGCTATATTCTGAATTGGACGGAGTATCCATTACATTTTAAATAAAAGTTGTTATGAACCTGGAGATTCTCTATATGATTTAGGTATAAATTATCAGTTATTTTCTCAAATCACAGAGTTACAGATCCCATCTATTTATTCTTCTGTCCAGTGGTGGATCTAGATCTTACCTTGTGGGGTGTAGCTACACCCAGCTAACAGAGCCCTGAGGAGTGTATTTTTTGCATGTTTAACTGTTGTTCTATGTTAAATTACCGCTTAATAGATTGTTTCAGTATGATATTGAGCAAAAGAATCCTGATTGTAAATTTCTTGGACTTCAATAATTGCTTTGGTTTAGGTGAGATGCTAACTGGACCTGCAAAGGCTTTGTTCATGGATGAAATATCTACTGGGCTTGATAGTTCTAGCACATTTCAGATTGTCAAATATATTAGACAGATGGTCCATGTGATGAATTATACAGTGATGATCTCCCTTCTCCAGCCTCCACCTGAGACCTATAATCTATCTGATGACATCATTTTACTATCAGAAGGCCACATAGTCTACCATGGACCACAAGAGAACATCCTTGAATTCTTTGAGAGCGCTGGTTTCCGGTGCCCTGAACGGAAAGGAGTGGCTGACTTCCTTCAAGAGGTGACATCCCGGAAAGATCAACAGCAGTATTGGTTCCATGAACAGGAACACTACCGTTATGTGTCAGTTCCAGAGTTTGTGCAACATTTCAAGACATTCCATGTTGGCCAGAAGCTCCAGAACGAGTTGCAAGTTCCTTATGACAGATCTAAAACGCATCCTGCTGCGTTGACTACCAAGAAGTACGGGTTATCCAGCTTGGAGTCTCTCAAGGCAGTCTTGGCCAGAGAATGGTTGCTGATGAAGCGCAACTCCTTCCTCTACATATTCAAGTCTTTTCAGTTGTTTATACTGGCCCTTATAACCATGATGGTGTTTTTCAGAACAAAGATGCCCCACAAATTTTTTTTTCTGACAATGTCAAATATAATGGTGCTTTGGCTTCTTCTTTGATCACAATCATGTTCATTGGAATTACTGAGATGAACATGACCATTAAAAAACTACTGGTATTCTATAAACAGAGAGACTATTTGTTCTTTCCAGCATGGACCTTTGGACTCGCAACCATTATCTTAAAGCTTCCTTTTTCATTCCTGGACTCATTTCTGAGGACATGTGTGACATACTCCCTCCGGTGCACAAAAAACTGTCGTTTTGGACATGTTCTCGTATACCAAAAAGTATTAAATAGACTTTCTTTCCATTACTTTAATGACTTGACTGGTCTACTCCACTAGTTCACAGGCCTCTCATGCAGGTTCAATTCCTAGCCGCACACTTTACCACGCGTGTATTATGTTTTTTCATGAGACAAACTCCTCGGTTCTGCTTCAACGTCAATTTTTTTTTGCACTCATGGCTTCTGTGTAGAAAGATAATTTTTTGTGCACCGGAGGAAGTATTATGTTATGGGTTTTGCGCCTGCGGCTGGAAGGTATCTAATTATATTCTTTTGTTCCCTTAGTTTACACTGTTAGATATTTGTGTTTCAGATCTTTTTTGGCACATTCCACTGTCTCCTAATTCCAGGTTTTTTAGCCAGTTTCTAGCATACTTTTTAACACATCAGATGGCTGTGGCCATGCAGTTGCTAGGCGCAATTTTGAAGACAATGGTTGTAGCTAACACATTTGGAATGTTTTCGCTGCTGGTTGTTTTCTTGTTCGGAGGATTTCTCCTCCCCAGAAGTAAGTGTTTCTTCTTTTTGGAAAGATGTTAAAGCCCGGTGCGTGTAGCTCCCGCTTGTGCAGGGTCTGACCCATTTGGATCTTTTGTATGCAGTCTTTCCCTAGACTTGAACCCATGATCTCATGGTCACAAGACAACAGTTTTCTTGAAAAGATGTTACCGTGGAAAAATATTTTTTAGTTCCCAAATGCCCAATACGCTGGCTAATAGGAGTTCTGGCTTGCTATTAACAAAGTGACGTCCTTGAAGGCTGATTAAACATGATTTCTGTGTTATGCTTTCTGAGCATTCTAGTGAGCTGTGAAGTACTAATGTTTTTTACCATGCCCCTTGATACTTATGTATACAGAGGACATTAAACCGTGGTGGATCTGGGGCTACTGGGTATCTCCCATGATGTACAGTAACAACGCCATTTCAGTCAATGAATTCCTTTCCACAAGATGGACCACTGTAAGTTTCTCTGAACCTAAATATTTCGTTTTCTAAATGTGATACTCTCTTTTTAGGTACAGATAAAGTAATCTGTATGCTTTATTATTTTTGATGAAGTCGATATGCCTAATTATTTCATTATTTTTAAGCATAGAAATATGTTGAACTGTTCGAAGACGAGGGGATAGGATCATCTTAATAAAAAAGGGCATACCCAATGCTGAAAGCTCCCACACGTTGTGGGGTCTAGGGAAGGGAATTTCTAGTCAGCCTTCCCCTTGCTTATTTTCAAGGAGGCTGATTCGAACCCAGGACCTCCAGGACACAAGTGGAGAGACTCTACCACTGCGCTAGGCCTGCCCTTCAGATACATCTTAATCAAGATAGTAATTGAGGACATTGTCTTGAACGTCATTAGTGCTTATGCCTCACAAGTTGGGCTCAACATGAGTGCTAAGAGGCAATTTTAGGAGAACTTGGAGGATATGGTTAGTAGTATACCGATAACCGAGAAACTACTCATAGGAAGAGATCTCAATGGTCATGTGGGCAACTAACCTAAGATTTGAGAGAGTACATGGAGGCTTTGGATGCGGCGATAGAAATCAAGAGGGTAAGGACATTCTAGACTTTGCCGTAGCCTATGATCTGTTGGTAGCTAACACCCTCTTTAGGAAGAGGCAATCTCACCTAGTGACTTTTAGTAGTGCCCAATACTCTAGCCAGATTGACTTTGTCCTCACTAGGAGAAGAGATAGACGGGAGTGTCTAGATTGTAAGTTGATCCTCGGGGAGTGTGTTGTGACACAACATAAGCTTGTGGTAGTTGACTTTCGCTTCCATACATGTTCTTTGCAGGACAAATGTGTCAAAATCACAAGAACAAAGTGGTGGAAGTTGAAAGGAGAATCACAAGAATCCTTTAAAAATAGGGTGATCACAGAAGGACACTGGGCAGAAAATGGAGATGCAGATAGTATGTGGGTGAAGATGGCAAGCTGCATTAGGAAGGTAGCTAGTGAGGTGTTCGGTGTGACAAAAAAAAAGAAACTTATAGATAAAGACACTTGGTGGTGGAATGAGAATGTACAAAAGGCCATTAAGAAGAAGGAGTGTTACAAGAGTTGACATGATGATAGAAGCGCAAGCAACATGCTTAAGTACAAAGAGACCAAGAAAAATGCAAGACGGGCTGTGAGTAAGGTAAGAGGACAAGCCTATGATGAGTTATATGAGAGACTAGAGACAAAAGAAGGTGACATATACAAGGTAGCAAAAATCCGCGAGAGAAAGATGATAGATTTCAATCAAGTTAAATGCATCAAAGATGAAACTGACCGCATTCTAGTGAAGGATGAAGAGATTAAGAATAGATGGTTGGACTACTTTAATGGACTATTCAATGATGGGAATGGAGCACTATGGTTGAGTTGGATGACTCCTTTGATGACTCCAACAAGCGGTCCGTGCGTAGGATACAAGAGTTTGAGGTCAAGGAGACCTTAAAAAGGATGAAAGTAGGAAAGGCCCTCGGCCCTGATGACGTCCCTATTGAGGTGTGGAGATGCCTTGAGGACGTGGCGATAGTATGGCTCACAAAGTTATTCAACCACATTTTTCAGTCAAACAAGATGACTGAAGAATGGAGGAAAAGTATATTAGTACCTATCTTCAAAAATAAATGAGATATTCAAAGTTGTACTAATTATCGAGAGATTAAGCTTATGAGTCATACTATGAAGCTTTGGGAGAGAGTGATTGAACACCGCCTGAGGAAAGTGACCAATGTCACTAAAAACCAGTTTGGTTTTATGCCTGGGAGGTCTACAATGGAGGCGATTTTCTTGCTTCGTCAGCTTATGGAGAGATATAGGGAGCAGAAGAAGGACTTGCATATGGTGTTCATTGACTTGGAGAAGGCATACGACAAGATACCAAGGTCAGTCATGTGGTGGGCACTAGAGAAACATAAAGTGCTAACAAAGTACATTACCCTTATCAATGATATGTACAATAATGTTAGGACAAGTGTGCGCGTAAGTGATAGTGAGACCGATGCATTTTTTATCACGATAGGACTACATCAAGGATCAGTTTTGAGCACATACATCTTTTCCTTGGTGATGGATGAGGTGTTGAAGGATATACAAGGGGATATCTTTTGGTGCATGCTCTTTGCCGATAATGTAGTGCTGGTAGATGAAACTAGAGATGATGTTGATAAGAAATTAGAGTTATGGAGACAAACTTTAGAGTCCGAGGGGTTTAGACTTAGTAGGACCAAGACCGAGTATATGAGGTGTGACTTTAGTGGTGTTGGTCGTGAAGAGGGAAATGTTAGTCTATAAGGACAAATAGTACCTAGAAGGGATTCTTTCCGATACTTAGGATCAATGTTACAAAGCAATGGCGATATTGATGAGGATGTTTGCCACATGATCAAGGTAGGATGGATAAAATGGCGACAAGCCTCTGGAGTCCTATGTGATAGGAAGGTCCCACAAAAGCTAAAAGGGAAGTTCTATAGGACGGTGATCAGACCCGCGATGCTTTATAGGGTGGAATGTTGGCCAACTAAACGGCAACATGTTCAACAAATGAGTGTCGCAGAGATGCGCATGCTACGGTGGCTGTGCGGGTACATAAGAAGAGACCGAATAAGGAATGAGGCGATCCGTGATAGGGTAGGGGTGCCGCCGATTGAATAGAAGTTAGCCCAACATCGACTTAGGTGGTTTGGACATATCCAGCGGAGACCTCCAGAAGCACTAGTTAACAGTGGGATTTTAAGAGGTAGATAAAATATTAGGAGGGGTAAAGGACGGCCAAGGTTGACCTGGGAGGAGGCGGTAAAATGAGATTTGAGAGATTAGAATGTATCCAGAGACTTAGCTCATGATAGAACCGCATGGAAAGTAGCAATTCATGTGTCAGAATCTTAGTCTTGTCTTTTTCTTTTTTTTTTCTTGTTATTTTTATATCTCTTCCTCTCTTTTACTTTATTGATATTGGATTTCATGTCTAGCCGACCCCAACATGCTTGGGATAAAGACTTGGTTGTTGTTGTTGTTGTAGTATAGGAATATGTTGAACTAATACCCACATTTCAACTGCAGCCATACACAGACAGGAGCATCTCCTGAAATTTAAAGGCTACTTTTCTGGTCAATGGGGGTATTGGCTTTCTTTTGGCGCTATTGTCGGATATATTATTCTGTTCAACGTTATCTTTCTTTGCGCTCTTACATTCTTGAGCCGTAAGCTTCTTTATTCCGCTGTTCTCACTGGTTTGATGTTAGGCGAAACACTTACATACTGTTTCTCCTACAGCTGGTGGCAATTCAAGTACTGTAATTGCTGATGATGACAACAAAAATGATTTGGAAAAAGATTCGACAAATCAGACACAAATGTCCCAGGTTACCCATGGTAAGATAAAAGCAAATGCATCTCATGCGTGCTTCTTGATCCTTATTGCTATATTCAACATATGTATCTAACATCGCATAATCTACTTGGTTTCAGGCATCAATGAAGCAGCAAACAGGAGAGCCCAGACAGGAATGATATTGCCCTTCCAGCCACTTTCACTATCTTTCAACCACATGAACTACTATGTTGACATGCCTGCCGTAAGTTGATCTTCAAATTTTCGTTTTCCAAGTTATAACAACGTTGTGAGTAGACACATAGTTGATGAGAACATATAATAGTTGGAGCAGAGATTCACTTTACTTGCTGCATCTTATCAAAAACTGTTTTCATCTTCCCTAGCTGGTGCCTGTGTCATTTGGTACTTATGTCAGAAAATCCAGCCTAGAAATGTATGTCTGATACTCTGATGCAAAATCCTGCATTTTAGGCAATGAAGGAACAAGGATTCATGGAAAGTCGCCTCAAGCTGCTATCTGATATTAGTGGTGCATTCAGACCAGGTGTTCTGACTGCACTAGTTGGTGTCAGTGGGGCTGGTAAGACCACTCTAATGGATGTATTGGCAGGAAGAAAGACAAGTGGAACCATTGAGGGAGATATCAAACTTTCTGGTTATCCTAAGAAACAAGAGACTTTTACTCGCATCAGTGGCTATTGTGAACAAACTGATATCCATTCAACAAATGTTACTGTATATGAATCTCTTCTTTATTCTGCTTGGTTGGGCCTTTCCTCAGAAGTTGACGAGAACACTAGAAAGGTATGCTTTTCTTTTTTTTTATGTGCCTATATTCGACATGCTTATGCCTTGGTGCTACTACAGAAAATCAGTGTTAGCATTTGTAACTTTTGAGTGTCAGAACTTGGTGCTAAATATTGCCAATTAACTGACAGCATGCTTTCAATCCAAGTTTTTTTTGGCGTCGAGAAAACCGAGTATGGTGTGAACTTTCTTCAGAAGATTGTTTGGTGGTTCTTATTAGAGTAGTAATTGTGGCCGTATTAGATGAATCAGAATAATGAGGTACAAGGATGATTATATAGAGAGATTAGGTGGGGCGAAAAGACTAAACTACCCCTAACCCTAATCCCTCACTAATGACTAATATGCCCTTGTGACACACACGTAATTACAGTGTCTAACACCCCCCGCACTCACAACATCTAGCCACTGCAGATGTTGAGAGTGGATCGAAACTCGGAGAACAACGACGACGGGAGGCCCTTCATGAAGATGTCGGCGAACTGCGTCGTTGCCGGGACATGGTGTACCCAAACCTTGCCGCGTGCAACTCGCTCATGAACAAAGTGGAGGTCGATCTCCACATGCTTCATGCACTGATGCTGGACCGGGTTGGTGGAGAGGTACACGGCGCTGACGTTGTCGCAGTAGATGAGTGTGCTCCTGGCCACGGGAGTGTGGAGCTCCTGAAGCAGCTGCTGAAGCTAGGAGGCCTCAGCCACGCCGTTAGCCATGGCGCGATACTCCACCGCAGCACTCGAGCGTGACACCACGGGCTGTCGCTTCGAGGACCAGGAGAGGAGGTTACCGCCCAGGAAGACGGCGTACCTAGAAGTAGAACGTCGTGTGTCCGGGCAGGCTGCCCAGTCAGCGTCGGTGTACACGACCAGCTCAGAGGTCGTGTCCCGTCGAAGGAGAAGGCCGTAGTCGAGGGCACCTCGTAGGTACCGAAGAATCCGCTTCACAGCGGTGAGGTGCAGCTCCCTCGGGTCATGCATGTGGAGGCACACCTGCTGAACTGCATACGAGATATCCGGCCTGGTGAAGGTGAGGTACTGAAGAGCACCTGCAAGACTCCTGTAAGAAGTGGGGTCAGAGACGGATGTCCCGTCGGTAGCGGAGAGCTTCCCTGAGTATCCACTGGAGTGGAGCACGACTTGCACTCAGCCATGCCCGCTCGCTGGAGGATATCCAGACAGTACTGTCGCTGGTGAAGGAATAAGCCGCCTGATCGGTCCTCGACCGCAATACCCAGGAAGTGGTGGAGATGGCCCAGGTACTTCATAGAGAACTCCTGCTATAAAGCAGAAATGGTGCGCCGAAGCAGAGCGGACTAGACGCTGTCAGTACAATGTCATCGACGTACAGTAGGAGATAAGCAGTGTCACTGCCCCGTCGATAGACAAACAGCGAAGTGTCCAACTTAGCTTTGACGAACCCCTGTGAGATCAAGAAGGAGGTGAACCGGCTATACCAGGCTCGCGGTGCCTGCTTCAGTCCATACAGGGATTTGTTCAGCTTACAGACCATGTCTGGGTGAGCTGAATCAACAAACCCCGCCGGCTGACTGCAGTACACCGTCTCGGTCAGTGTACCGTGGAGGAAGGTGTTCTTGACGTCCAACTGGTGGACAGGCCAAGAACACAAGAGAGCCAGCGACAATACAGTACGAACCGTCGCCGACTTCACCACCGGGCTGAAAGTCTCGTCATAGTCGACTCCAGAGCGCTGAGTGAAACCTCGGAGTACCCACCGATCCTTGTACCTCTCCAAGGTTTCATCCGCCTTCTTCTTATGCGTGAACACCCACTTGCCCGTGAAAACATTGCCACGACCAGGACGGGGAACCAGGTCCCAGGTCCGGTTGGCAAGCAGGGCCTCATACTCTTCTTCCATATTGCAGCGCCAGTGATGGTCGGCGAGGGCGCTACACACGGAAGTAGGTATGGGTGAGATCGAAGAAGGATCGGTCGGTGGAGATGTCGTCGATGAGAAAGCGGCCCCGTCAAACCGCTCAACTGGCCGAAGACTCTCGGACGCTCGTCGAGTCACCATAGGGTGGACATGACCAGGATCCCTGTGGAGAAGAGGGGGTTGTACACCGGCCGCTCGGGTACAACCATCTTCTCTCGTCATGGGTAGACGAGAGTGGCTCTCGAGGCCACGCGTGGCGCAGCTAGAGCAGTGCCCCCCCCGCCCCGCCCCGCCCTCGCTCGTCGCTGGTAGACAAGTGCGGGGTCAGCAAAGCGAGAAGTTGTCGTGCTCGCTGCAGGTGACGTCGGGGAGGCTGAGGCAGCGTGTGGCGCAGCAGGTGATGCCGCACGTGGTGCAGCAGGTGATGCCGAGGGCACCTGAGGTACAACAGGTGACGTCGGGGAAGCCGAGGCCGTGCGTGGTGCAGCGGGTGATGCCGGAGGCGTCGATGCCGCACGAGGTGCAGCAATCGGCGCCGGGGGCACCTGAGGCGTAGCCTGTGTCGAACCTGCAGAAGAAAGAGGCCAAGGCAGCTGGGAGGCATCCTCGGGGTCAGTCAGAAAAAGAGAGTCCAGCTCTGTGGTGGAACCGGAAGAGGTGGTGGAGAAAGGGAAGGATGACTCGTCGAAGACGCCGTGCCGAGATCAAAAGACGGTGAGTAGTAAGATCTAAGCACCGGTACCCCTTCTGATCAAGGGAATACCCGAGAAAAACACATTGAGTCGAGCGGGGTGCAAGCTTATGTGGTGCAGTGGCGGAAAGGTTAGGGTAGCAAGCGCACCCGAAAACTCGAAGGTGATCGTAAAGAGGATCGGTGCCATATAGAGCAAAGTATGGGGTGGAGGCACGAATCGCCTTGGTGGGAAGGCGACAGTATGAAGAGCCTCCACCCAGTATCGGGCCAGAATAGATGTCTGGAACATCAGGGAGCGCATGACATCATTGGTGGTGCGAATCATGCGCTCTGCCTTGCCGTTTTGAGGAGAAGTATACGGACAAGATATGCGTAGCTGTACCCCATGTGCGGAGAGAAAATTACGAAACACGGAGTTATCAAACTTGCATCCGTTATCGCACTGGACAGCTCGGATGGTGCGCCCAAACTGAGTAGAAATCCAAACGAAGAAGTGAGAAAGAGTGACGAAAGTCTCAAACTTCAATCGTAATGGAAAAGTCCAGGAAAAATGAGAAAAATCGTCAATGATCACCAAGTAATAATTGAAGCCCGATACACTAGTAATGAGAGATGTCCATAAATCACAATGTATAAGATCAAATGTGTGCTCAACCTGAGTCACGGAAGTGGGAAAAGGAAGCCGAACATGGTGACCAAGCTGACAGGCATGACATAGGGAGTCATGTGTTGTAACGCCCCATTTTTCGTAAAGCTAATAAATCAGGGTTATAGAATTAACCACCAGACAAATTACGCACACTACTGGCCGATTTCAGATATGCCTTTCATCGAAACTGGTGCAGCCACCCCCTACTTTTGCCTAAAGGCAAACCCTTTTTTTCCTCTTCCTCCCCCATACTCATCCATTCTACGAGAAGCTTCTAGAACCACACATCACCCACCTCTTCCTCCTTTATCCTTATCCATTTCACGAGAAGCTTTCGGAACCACCCCTCACATATCTCTCCCCCCTATCCTTATCCACTGCACGAGAAGCTTCTGGAACCACCCCTCACCTATATCCCCCCATCCTTATCCACTCCACGAGAAGCTTCCGGAACCACCCCTCATATACATATCTTCCCCCATCCTTATCCACTCCACGAGAAGCTTTCGGAACCACCCCTAACATTTATCTCCCCCCACCCTTATCCGCTCTACGAGAAGCTCCCGGAACATGCATTAATTACACCACCTACCTCTCCTCCCTCCATCCCTATCCCTTTCCCCCTTCATCTATAAAAGGGGCTTGGGGGCTCACTTTATTCCTCGCCCCATTGAGCACCGGCGCTCGCGTCTCCCCCCCTCCAACATCGATCTCCGACGAGAAACCCTCCCCGCCGAGCCCCGCCAAGCCACGGCCAAGGTGAGCACCCCAACCTCCACTCTCCTCCCCGAGTCATCCCCCCCTTCCCCCTCTCTTCGGGTTTGGCCGCGACCACCCCGTGGCATGGCCGCCCTTCCATGAAGTTGCTCTACTTCCTACCCAAAATCGACAGCTTAATCGAGTGATTCGTAGTCTCGGCGTTCGATTTCTTACTCTCTGGCCATCCTCCCCCGTTTACTCTTGCTGATTTAAGCCCAACCCTAAGCAACCCCTTGATTGGCCTTAGAGCAGATCTCACCCACACACAAAAAGATCACTTAATCCAATTCTTCTTATAAAAATCATCTAATATCATAATATAGTTAGTGCAAGCAAGTCTGAATGATGTATATTTGCTTTGTTTGTATGTTTGCTTGTGCGCGGTGTAGAACCAGTGCCGGAAGAGAACCCAGGGGAGCCAAGTGACCAAGAGCACGACGCTGCAGACGGTAGCGAAGGCAAGTTCCATCACCCCCTTTTTGATCATATTGCTCCTATGTGAGGTTCATCCATTGTGGCCAGTAGATTAGGCATTGCATTGTTGAGCATGAGTTATTCGAGTGATAGAGTGTAAACATACTAGTTTCTCTTTTTGCAGCATATTGATATGATGAGATTATGCATGATGATGTTGCCCTGTTTTTGCTTGCGCGGTTGGGGAGAGCATGAGTTGAGACCGGGGCAGAAGGGTTAGTGTTAGTGTAAGCGCTACCGTGGTGGTAGACTTACAGTGAGTACTATCAAGATGATAGGCTCGTGGTTTGAGTATGGAGGCTGCCCTGGTGAGCCTTAAGGACCGAGTTGTTTTGACATCTCACCTAACTTTCTTCAGTACGACCACATGACCCTGTATGGGCGGGGCTTAGCCTAACCCCGGTGGCTAGCCCGACAGTCGTCCACGGTGGAGAGAGAGAGAGAGATGCATTTATGAAAATTGAGATGATATTGAGATAAGTCATGACCCTGGGTTGGGGACGACTGGTCTGGGTGATGTTTCGACTGGGTGTCGGTTATGACAGACTGTCTTTGATGGTCCGTGCGTGTGGGTACAGCGTACAACCTCTGCAGAGTGTAGAACCCGTTCGGACGGCCGTGTCCTCGGTATAGGACAGGTTATGGTGTGGTCCTAACAACTAGGAAGCCACATGTTGTGAGAATGAGGTGAGGAATGTCTCTGGATGGGTTATTTGGTTGCATTTAGTTGCATCACTCTTATTGTTGTGCATTGCATCTATGTTTGTTTCATTCCCCTCCCGAAGGGCGAGGTGGAGCTTGCTGAGTACTTTTGTACTCAACCATTGTTGATATCTTCAAAGGATCCTGACTTCAACCCGGAGGACTTCGAGTAGGGTCGCATCCACACCCAAGGTGTTACCGTGGAACCATGTACGAGGAGGAGCTAGTTGTCCATGTTTTTATGTGGTTAATCATCCTTATGTTAGTCCTTATTATTGTTGTACTGAAGTGTATGCCGTTGTAATAAAGCTTTGTATGGTTGTGGTTCCACTTGTGTTATAATATTATGTACCGAACTCTGTTTCTGGCATAATATTACATGTTTAGTTCCGATCTTATGGGTCGGGACACTTCAAGTGGTATCAGAGCCATACTTGGCTGTAGGATGCGTACCCTAGTACTTAGGTGACCATAGGAGACCGTAAAATAGTTGGCCTATGGGAAACCTGGACCGTAGAGCCTTGGTGATAGGTTTTGCTCTCATCTAATCCTTGTGCCCTGTCCTAAGCCAGATGGCGGACGACCGTATCACCACCTTCTGCATCAACGAAGATGGCTTCCCCAAGGTGCTCTATGCCGCCACGACACGACTCAGTATTCCAGACCGTCCGGAGTACGTGGGTCATAAGTTCATGGAGCATGGCACCGAAAGCTGTGAGGTCACTGTGCACATCGGCGCCAGTGAGAGGTTCCTGGACATGAAGCCATGGAATGTCTCCGCCACTGGATGCCGCATGAAAGATACGTGCCAATTGGTGGCCCGCAAAGCTTTGAAGTACCTCTGCCACATGTTTGACTGGCATTTGGGTTCCACACCCATGAAGTACTTCCCACCACTGGACCGTAGTCGTCCCGCATGGATGGCGAGGATTCACAACTTGGAAGGCCTCGGGTCGACCGAAGACGACCCCACCATTGTCGCCATGTCCGGTTATTTATTGAGCCTGGACGACTTGTGCAACCAGCTGAACCAGCACGTGAAGACCCTCGTCCAGCGTGCTGAGACATTGCAGACCCGCTGGCGAAAGGCTAAGCTAGCACTAGCGCGGGCTGAAGCCCGGGTTGCCAGCGCCGAAAGTCGAGTCGCCTTGGCCGAGGAGAACCTTAGGGAGCAGGCCAACCGTCATAGCCAGCTGCTTAGGGGAGTCTACCTTGTAGACCGGGCCAAGCGGAAGGACCGTCAAGCTGGTGCAACGACGAAGCCACTTATCCTAGAAGGAACCCCAGTGTATCACCTATCCAACCCCCGAAGGAGGATTTGTGAGTCTGTGCCACCTACCCCTCCGACCTCACCTCGCAGGACCAACGAAGACCCTGAAGATCAGGATGTAGGACCCAGTAGCCAGGCTGAGGTCTCAGCTGACCCTTAAGGGAATAGACCCAGCGACGACATGCGCTATGTATCTTATACCCGCTTGCCCGAATGAATGAATGAATGTGTGGTGTGTTGCTTGCAATGTTTGATGTTTGTGTGAATTGTGTGGTATACAACTATATATATGTGTTTAGATACACATAGTAAAATAGAAAAAAATATATAGAAAAAATAATAACAATAATAAAAGATGGTAAGCATAACTAATTATGATGCACCATAGTAATAATAATAGGAAGAAAATCTAAACTCATCGATTGGCTTGTCACAGATGCCTTGCCGCTCGAGCCGAGTCACTAATGGACACGAGGCGGACCAAGGACTACGAGAGATTCCGCCTGCACCTCACGAGCATGAGACAACGGAGAGTGCACCTGTCCGGCCACATCCCCAAGCACCTAACTATGACCTGACCGCCATTCTAGACCGACAGACTCGACTCCTCGAGCTACTGACGAACACCCTGGCTGCCCGGAACAACGATGGTCTCAACAACCATCAGCCCGCGCCGCAAAACAATCACCAGATCGCAGACTTCAACAGGATGAACCCGCCCAAGTTTTCTGGATCTGAGGACCCTATTGAGGCAGATGACTGGCTAAGAGAGATTGAGATGAAACTCGAGGTTGTGCATGCAAACGAGCAGGATAAGGGTCTGCTTGCAGTCCAACAACTGAGGGGATCTGCCTTAGCCTGGTGGCACAACTACAGAGAGATGCATCCACATGTCAGGACCATGATATGGGATGAGTTTGTGAAGTTGTTCAGAGAGCAACACATCCCAAGTAGCATTATGAAGCTAAAGAGGGAAGAGTTTATGAACCTTAAACAGAAGGGTCTAACTGTGACGGAGTATCTACACAAGTTTACCGGGTTATCCCGCTATGACCCCCACGCTGTGGATACAGAAGAGAAGAAGCAAGAAGCCTTTTTGCGTGGGTTAAACACTGAAATCAGGAAATTTCTTGAAGCATCTATTTATCCAGATTTCAGTACCCTGGTTAACAAGGCCATCACTACAGAAAAGAACATAGAGGATGAGCTACGGGAGAAGAAAAAAAAAATTCGAGAACAAGAAGGGGTTCCAGCAGGTGAAACTTCAGAGGACTAATCAACCTGTCTATTCATTACAGAGGACCCAACAACCAACCTACTTTGTGCAGAAGACCGAACAACCTATTTACTCTGCGCAGATGGCTCATAGTGGTGTATCGTATAAAGCACCAACCACCACTTTCAAGCAACCGGTACAGCCTGCTAAATCACATGGCTCATTCCATCCTCAGCAGTCTGGGGTCAATCAAACTGTTGGCCAGAGGATCTGTTTCAGCTGCCGTGAGCCTGGGCATATCGCCGTTAACTGCCCTTACAAGGTTAAGCCAGCACCATCAGCCGTCTCCAACTCAGTTAACGGACCAAGGCAACCAGCTGGAGGCAGCCGCGGAGCATCGTCAAGGACTCAACACTCCTTTGGAAAGGCCACAGTAAACCACGTCTACGCCGAAGAGGTAGATGCAACACCAGGAGTTCTACTTGGTGAGTTCTTGGTTCGGTCAGTTTTGGCTTCAATACTATTTGATTCTGGTGCATCACATTCTTTTATATCATCACACTTCGTAGATGCACATGATATATCTACGGTAGCCCTTAAGAGGCCCTTAATGACTCGATCACCGGGAGGTTATATACCTTGCCACCTAGGAGTTAACAACATCCCTTTAAACCTAAGTGGGGTAGAGTTCTTGGTTAATCTAGTAGTGCTTGACTCCCTTGGGATAGATGTGATCCTCGGTATGGATTGGTTAGCCAAGTGCAATGGGAGTATAGCTTGTGCACAGAGGACTGTGACAGTGACAAACCATGAAGGGAAGACTGTCACATGTCATGTCAACTCTGACCTGTCTGAGCCAGTAGTAAATCACTTGAAGGCGGAAACACCTCACGAAGTACCAGTGATTAAAGAGTATGTTGATGTGTTCCCTGAGGAGTTGCCAGGCATGCCACCAGAAAGAGAAGTGGAGTTATCCATTGATCTAGTTCCTGGAACTGCCCCAATAGCCAAGAGACCTTATAGAATGGCGGCGCCAGAACTAGCCGAGTTAAAGAAACAGTTAGATGAGTTGCAAGAGAAAGGGTACATAAGGCCTAGTGCATCACCATGGGGCGCACCCGTCCTATTCGTAGCGAAAAAGGATGGAAGCAAGAGACTCTGTGTAGATTACCGAGCTCTTAACGCGGTGACCATTAAGAACAAATACCCTCTGCCCCGGATAGATGATCCATTCGACCAGCTAAAGGGGGTCAAGTTTTTCTCAAAGATTGACTTGAGGTCTGGGTATCATCAAGTGAAGATTAAGCCCGAAGATATACCTAAGACGGCATTTGTGACTCGCTACGGTCAGTTCGAGTTCACAGTGATGTCTTTTGGATTGACCAATGCCCCTGCCTACTTTATGAACCTAATGAACCGGGTGTTCATGCAAGAGTTGGACAAGTTTGTCGTTGTCTTCATCGACGACATTCTAGTCTATTCACGAAGTGAAGCAGAGCACGCGCAACATCTGCGTGTTGTTTTGGACCGGCTCAGGAGCCATCAACTTTATGCCAAGTTCAGCAAATGTGAGTTTTAGTTACAGAAAGTTAGTTTCCTTGGGCATGTGCTAACAGCCGAGGGAGTTGCAGTTGATCCAGAGAAGGTCAAAGCCGTATCATCTTGGAAGCAACCAACTTCGGTCTCGAAGATTCGTAGTTTTCTGGGTATGTCTGGTTATTATCGGAGGTTCATCGAAGGATTTTCTAAGCTAGCCCGACCAATGACGGAACTACTAAAGAAGGACAAGAAGTTTGTGTGGACTGAAGCATGTGAGCGGAGTTTTCGTGAGTTGAAGGGAAGACTAACCACGACCCCAGTCTTAGTCTTACCGGATATTCACAAGAACTTTGTTATTTATTGTGATGCTTCTAGACACGGCCTAGGATGTGTGCTAATGCAAGAAGGACGATTGGTGTCCTATGCCTCTCGTCAGTTAAGGCCGCACGAGCAGAACTACCCAACCCATGACTTGGAATTGGCTGCGGTAGTGCATGCTCTTAAGATTTGGAGACACTATCTGATCGGTAACAAGCGTGAAATCTACAAAGATCACAAGAGCCTCAAGTATATCTTTACCCAGCCTGATCTGAACCTAAGACAACGAAGATGGTTGGAACTAATTAAGGATTATTATGTGGAGATCCACTACCACCCGGGTAAAGCAAATGTTGTGGCAGACGCTCTCAGCAGGAAAGCATATTGTCATCACTTGGTGACCCAAGTACCACAACTGTGCGAAGAGATGATGAAGTTGAACCTAAGTATTGTATCTCACTCCTACAACTACAACCTTAGTGTTCACCCTGTCCTGGATGACCAGATTAAGAAGTCTCAACAGGAGGATGAAAAGTTAATGAAGATCAAGGAACAAACCAATGAAGGCAAGGCACTAGACTTTAGAGTTGATAGAGATGGAATATTGTGGTTCAAGAAACGGTTGTGTGTGCCTTCACAAGGTCACTATCGGAATACGATCATGGATGAAGCTTATAACTCTGCCTACTCTATCCATCCTGGAGCCACAAAGATGTACGTGGATATTAAGCATAAATATTGGTGGGTTGGAATGAAGGGTGACATAGCCAAATTTGTGGCTTATTGTGATGTGTGTAGAAGGGTCAAAGCTGAGCATCAAAAGCCGAGTGGCCTATTACAGCCCTTACCGATTCCCGTTTGGAAATGGGATGAGGTAGGAATGGATTTCATCACAGGCCTACCAAGGACCAAGAATGGTAATGACTCCGTGTGGGTAGTGGTCGATCGTCTGACTAAAGCTGCACACTTTATTCCTGTGCGCACTACCTACAATGGGAGTAAGCTGGCCAAGTTGTACATAGACCGTATTGTGAAACTACATGGAGTACCCTCAAGGATAGTCTCAGATCGAGGTACTCAGTACGTCAAGGTTTTGGAGGAGTCTTCAAAAGGCACTTGGTACCAAGTTAGACTTTAGTTCGGCATATCACCCTCAGACGGATGGTCAGACACAGAGGATCAACCAAATCTTGGAAGACATGTTGAGGGCCGCTGTTCTCACCTGGCAAGGATTGGGAAGATAGTTTACCGTATGCTGAGTTCTCATGCAACAACAGTTGTCAGGCTAGCATCAAGATGTCACCTTATGAAGCCCTCTATGGAAGGAAGTGTCGAACCCCGCTCATGTGGTCAGAAGTTGGGGACCGTATTGTGGAGCAACCAGACTTCATCTTGGCAGCAGAGGACAAGGTAGCGGAGATTCGAGCGAATCTCAAGGCCGCCCAATCACGTCAGAAAAGCTACGCAGACAAGAGGAGGCATGAACTCAGTTTCCAAGCTGGAGATCATGTGTACCTTAAAGTATCTCCTATCCGTGGCACGCGCAGATTCCAAGTACGTGGAAAGTTGGCACCACGGTACATTGGCCCTTTCCCAGTCCTAAAAAGGGTAGGATCAGTAGCGTATGAGATTCAGCTACCCGAAGAAATGTCAGGCGTGCACAACGTCTTCCACGTGTCACAGCTAAGAAAATGCCTACGGGTTCCCGAGGAACAGGTGGCATAAAGAAACCCTAGATCTGCAAGATGATCTGCGCTACCAGGAGGTGCCAGTAAAGATCTTGGAAACAGTCACCCGAAGGACACGGAGAAACACCATCACACTTTGTCGGGTCCAGTGGAGCAGACACTCGGAGGCCGAAGCTACTTGGGAAAGAGAAGATGCATTGCGGATAGAGTTCCCCCATCTCCTTGCAGACCACTCGAATCTCGAGGACGAGATTCATCCTAAGTGGGGTAGGTCTGTAACGCCCCATTTTTCGTAAAGCTAATAAATCAGGGTTATAGAATTAACCACCAGACAAATTACGCACACTACTGACTGATTTCAGATATGCCTTTCATCGAAACTGGTGTAGCCACCCCCTACTTTTGCCTAAAGGCAAACCCTTTTTTCCTCTTCCTCCCCCATCCTCATCCATTCTACGAGAAGCTTCTAGAACCACACATCACCCACCTCTTCCTCCTTTATCCTTATCCATTTCACGAGAAGCTTCCGGAACCACCCCTCACATATCTCTCCCCCCTATCCTTATCCACTGCACGAGAAGCTTCTGAAACCACCCCTCACCTATATCTTCCCCCCCATCCTTATCCACTCCACGAGAAGCTTCCGGAACCACCCCTCATATACATATCTCCCCCCATTCTTATCCACTCCACGAGAAGCTTCCGGAACCACCCCTCACATATATCTCCGCCCACCCTTATCCACTCTACGAGAAGCTTCCGGAACATGCATTAATTACACCACCTACCTCTCCTCCCTCCATCCCTATCCCTTTCCCCCTTCATCTATAAAAGGGGCTCGGGGGCTCACTTTCTCCCCCGCCCCATTGAGCACCGGCGCTCGCGTCTCCCCCCCTCCAACATCGATCTCCGACGAGGAACCCTCCCTGCCGAGCCCCGCCAAGCCACGGCCAAGGTGAGCACCCAACCTCCACTCTCCTCCCCGAGTCAGCCCCCCCTCCCCCCTCTCCTCGGGTTTGGCCGCGACCACCCCGTGGCATGGCCGTCCTTCCATGAAGTTGCTGTACTTCCTACCCAAAATCGGCAGCTTAATCGAGTGATTCGTAGCCTCAGCTTTCGATTTCTTACTCTCTGGCCATCCTCCCCCGTTTACTCTTGCTGATTTAAGCCCAACCCTAAGCAACCCCTTGATTGGCCTTAGAGCAGATCTCACCCACACACAAAAAGATCACTTAATCCGATTCTTCTTATAAAAATCATCTAATATCATAATATAGTTAGTGCAAGCAAGTCTGAATGATGTATATTTGCTTTGTTTGTATGTTTGCTTGTGCGCGGTGTAGAACCAGTACCGGAAGAGAACCCAGGGGAGCCAAGTGACCAAGAGCACGACGCTGCAGACGGTAGCGAAGGCAAGTTCCATCACCCCCTTTTTGATCATATTGCTCCTATGTGAGGTTCATCCATTGTGGCCAGTAGATTAGGCATTGCATTGTTGAGCATGAGTTATTCGAGTGATAGAGTGTAAACATACTAGTTTCTCTTTTTGCAGCATATTGATATGATGAGATTATGCATGATGATGTTAACCTGTTTTTGCTTGCGCGGTTGGGGAGAGCATGAGTTGAGACCGGGGCAGAAGGGTTAGTGTTAGTGTAAGCGCTACCGTGGTGGTAGACTTACAGTGAGTACTATCAAGATGATAGGCTCGTGGTTTGAGTATGGAGGCTGCCCTGGTGAGCCTTAAGGACCGAGTTGTTTTGACATCTCACCTAACTTTCTTCAGTACGACCACATGACCCTGTATGGGCGGGGCTTAGCCTAACCCCGGTGGCTAGCCCGACAGTCGTCCACGGTGGAGAGAGAGAGATGCATTTATGAAAATTGAGATGATATTGAGATAAGTCATGACCCTGGGTTGGGGACGACTGGTCTGGGTGATGTTTCGACTGGGTGTCGGTTATGATGGGCTGTCTTTGATGGTCCGTGCGTGTGGGTACAGCTTACAACCTCTGCAGAGTGTAGAACCCGTTCGGACGGCCGTGTCCTCGGTATAGGACAGGTTATGGTGTGGTCCTAACAACTAGGAAGCCACCTGTTGTGAGAATGAGGTGAGGAATGTTTCTGGATGGGTTATTTGGTTGCATTTAGTTGCATCACTCTTATTGTTGTGCATTGCATCTATGTTTGTTTCATTCCCCTCCCGAAGGGTGAGGTGGAGCTTGCTGAGTACCAACCGTTGTTGATATCTTCAGAGGATCCTGACTTCAACCCGGAGGACTTCGAGTCGGGTCGCATCCACACCCAAGGTGTTACCGTGGAACCATGTACGAGGAGGAGCTAGTTGTCCATGTTTTTATGTCGTTAATCATCCTTATGTTAGTCCTTATTATTGTTGTACTAAAGTGTATGCCGTTGTAATAAAGCTTTGTATGGTTGTGGTTCTACTTGTGTCGTAATATTATGTACCGAACTTTGTTTCTGGCATAATATTACATGTTTAGTTCCGATCTTATGGGTCGGGACGCTTCATTTGTGCCCCTAGAACACGCGATAATAGAACTACTGAACAACTTCGACATAGCATCTGCACCAGGGTGGCCAAGCCTGCGATGCTAGATGGTGGATGAAGCCGTCGTAGTCAAAGCGAAAGATAGTGATACAACGGAAGTAGGAAGCCGAAGTGTGTATAGGGGCCCCGAGCTATCACATCGAAAAAGAGGTCGCCGGGTAGAAAGATCCTTCACAGACAAACTAAAAGGATCAAACTCAATGGAAACATTGTTGTCAGGGGTAAAACAACGAACAGAAAGCAAGTTTTGAATGATGTCCGGAGCGACAAGAATGTTTTTAAGTTGGAAAGAACCCGGGAGACCGGGATCACCTACTGAGGTGACCGAAAGAACAGACCCATTCCCAATAATGATAGATGAAGGAAAAGAGGGATTAATAGGGTGGGTGGAAGAGAGTATACCAACATTAGGTGTGGTATGGTATGACGCTCCGGAGTCGACTACCCAGTCAGCACCTGGTGGAGTAAGGTGCATGGTGCTGAAGCAAGAAGCCAACGACTGTCGATCCCACGTCGAAGGTGGCTCCTGGAGAGGAGCTGACGGCTCCGAGTATCCAACAGGATAGTCGGTGCCTCCACAAGTCGAGGCTATCTGTCCACCAGAAGAGTATCCAGACCCACCATAGGCTTGAATCGGCGGCCCACCAGCACTGTAGGCTAGTACACTGTAGCCCGGGGTGGCCACGAACGCTGGCTAGGGACATGGTGGTCGTGGAGGCTTAGAACCTGGAGAAGGCCCAGGCCACATGTAGATCTGGCCAGTCCACGGGTTGTAGGGTGCGGACCAGGGTGCGCCTCCTGTGCGGTACCACCGCTACCACCAGGAGTCGGAGCAGTGGGTGTAGGAGTGCCGCCTGCACTGCTACCACCACCACGACCTCCGTTCTTGCCTCGGCGGCGACGGTTTTCACCTCCAGTACTGGCAGGAGTGCCTAGAGTGGAAGGTGGTCGTGACGGCGGTCCACCAGCAGCTGGTAAGGGTGGACGAGGGGACTGCCCAGAGCCATAAAAGGTTGTGGCAGATCCGGAGCCAGTAGAGCCTCCTGTAGTGATCTCCTCAAGTTCAAGATGAGACCATACCTTCTCGAAGGTAGGTAGTGGCTCCAGTCGGAGTAGCCACATCCGTAGGTGACAATAGCGCTCATTCAGGCCCTGAAGGATCCGAAGAACAAGGGCGCTATTGGTGACCGGCTCACCAAGGTCACGTAGGGCATCCGCCATGCCCCTCATCTCCCGGCAGTAGGTGGAGACAGAACGGTCACCCTAGACGGTGTTCTAGAACCGAGTGCTGATGTGGAGGGCTTGAGTCACGCGGTTCCCTAGAAACCGCTGCTCAAGGACCAGCCAGGCCCGTCGAGCAGTGCCGCCACCACGCTGCCTGATGTTATCCTGTAGCTCCTCCGTCAAGGAGCCAAGGACCTAGAATAGGACCAGACTGTCCATGCTGATCCAGGACACCAGTACTGAAGAATGGCCATGGAGGACGTGGTTGTCGAGGCAGTAACGCCTCAGCGTGAGGAGCACCATATCACGCCACCGGGCATATGAGGTGGACTCGGAGATGAGAACAACCGGCATGAGCGTCTGGATGTTTTGAATCCCTGCGGCCTGCGCATGAAGAGCGGCCATAAGTGAAGCCGAGTACGTACCAACGTTCGAGGGAGGCTCGTGGGCAGCACTCATCGATCGGTGAGCACTCTCCTCGAGCTGGTGGGATAGCGCTGCACGGAGGCACGCTCCTGCTCTAGGGCGAGAGCGAGTGCCCTCTCGCGCTCGCGAGAGGCATCCAGTGCTGCGGCGATGTCGGAGGTATCCGCAGTGTCGGTGCCGTAGGAAGAAGAAGCTACATTCTCAGCAGCGACTAGAAACGGAATCGGCGGGACGGTAGTCATGGTGCTCCCGTCGATGTCGAGGTTGGTCGAGTCCCGTAGCCCGGAGGTACCTGCCATGAAAGTGACAACGGTGGCGGGGTTGTCGGTGGTACCTACGAGGGGTCCGCCGGCAGCCGGACCGGTTTTCGGAGTCAAAGAAGGGGCGGAAACACCTCTAGGAACCGAAAACACGGGTGGTCGAGCGGTCCAAGGGGCGGCGGCCCCTCCAGAGGCGGCGGGCCAGGGGGCTGCGGCCCCTCCAGAGGCAGCGGTGGCCCCTCCAGAGGCGGCGGCGGCCCCCCTGTATGCACACGGCCCCCATCCGGGTGGAGGCGGCCCGAATCCGGGTGGGGCCTCCTCAATCCAGGGCGTGGCGGTGCCGGCTGGGGCGCTGGCGGTGGCGCGGGACCGGCCCTAGTCACCGCGGCGTGATTGGAGATAGCGGCGGCAGTAGCCAACACGGGCGACACGGCTGTGCGGAGGCGCGGCGCCTCGACGGCGGCGGCGGCTCCGGCGGGCGGCGCGCCGGCGAAGGCGGCGGCGGCGCATGGCCAGTGCGGCGGCGGCGGCTGGGTCATTAGGGTTAGGGTTAAGCTTTAATCCTAATTAAAACCTAGCTGATACCATATTAGAGTAGTAATTGTGGTTGTATTAGATGAATCAGAATAATGAGGTACAAGGATGATTATATAGAGGGATTAGGTGGTGGAAAAAGACTAAACTACCCCTAACACTAATCCCTCATTAATGACTAATATGCCCCTGTGACACACACGTAATTATAGTGTCTAACAGTTTTATCACCTTTATGGCATTTCCTAAATTTTCACTGGCATTATGAATATCTTATTGCATCAAAAACAAGCCTTAGAGTCATCAAATGCATCCTTTCATTATGATGTGAAGTGAGGTAACCCTTAGACTGGAATGGATAAATCAATATGCATATTGATACTACACTACTGTGTTTGCATTACTTGGTTTTGTTGATTTTTTAGCATGATACCAAAGAAAAGGTTCAGAATTCCATATCTTTGGGGTTGAAAGCTTTAGTTGTTCTGATAAAATTAATTTTGATGCAGATATTTGTGGAGGAAGTGATGTCACTAGTTGAGCTTGATGTATTGCGTGATGCTTTGGTTGGTCTCCCTGGGGTTAGTGGGTTATCAACTGAACAAAGGAAGAGACTCACAATTGCTGTAGAACTAGTAGCAAATCCTTCAATTATATTCATGGATGAGCCAACTTCTGGCCTTGATGCCAGACCTGCAGCAGTTGTCATGCGTACAGTGAGAAATACAGTTAACACAGGTCGAACAGTGGTTTGTACGATTCATCAGCCCAGTATTGACATCTTCGAGGCTTTTGATGAGGTCCTTACGTTACTCATGTTTTTAAGCTCTGAATCTCTCTATTTTTCAAAATTCCGCAGGAATATACTGAAAGTTTTGTTGCATGTTTTCGGCTTCTGTTGCTGAAGCGAGGAGGACGTGTTATATACACTGGTCAACTTGGTGCCAAATCTCACATACTAGTTGAATATTTCCAGGTGAACTGTCTCCGATGATATGTTTCAGTTTGGGGTAGCTAGGTTCGAAAATTCCATTTCTGCCAGATAAATTCAGGAAATAAGATTAACATATTTCTTGAGTTCTACAGAAAACAAAGTTGTGATTTTGATCAGTTGTACTAACATTTCATTATGATGTGTAAATTGATAAAACTGAATTTAAATCCTTAAAAGTTACTCAAATTGAGGTAATTTTTTTGTGTACCACTTCAGGAACTAACTGGAAGTAGACTCATCATCTCATTGATACATTTATTGGAGAAAATGAAATTCATTACCCATGTGAGAGTGTGTGAGCTGCGACACTCCTCCCGGCCTGCTACGGAAGCAGTCCGCGAGGTTTTTTGATCGGAGGGGGCTTGGCACTCTACGCGATCTGGGCTCGAGGGAGCGGATGAACACCGAGATTTACAAGGTTCGCGCCGCTAGAGCGTAATACCCTACGTCCACGGGGGTGCTTGGTTTATTGTTTGCTTGTGTGTGCTTGTGAGGGCGAAATTGGGCACTGTCCAACCCCTTGTCGGGTGGTCATCCCGGTCCTTTTGTAGTCCAAGGCCGAGGTGGTTACAATGTGGATTGGGGCCCGACAGATGGCCCCAAAGCTATGTGAAACCTATACATAATCTAGGGCTTCGTCCTCTGAGTAGAGTAGTCGGGGGAGTTATGTCCCGCTGCCTGGCGCGCTGAGCGCCCCTGTCCGTGCGCCAGGTGATGATGAAGACGCCGTCTTATCATCGCGTCTTCTCGCCCTGCTTGGGCGGCTTCATGCCGTTGGGAGGCACTGTATTGCTCTCACACCTCGCCGTCCTGTCTTGTCACCGTAATGGCGATTGGGTAGAGGACGGAGGCGTGCGTGGTGCCCCATGCTTCTAGGGAAGGTGCGAGCTTCAATACGAAGCCTGACAGCGCACTTCCTCCTTGACTTCGTCAACCCACAGCCCACGACAGATCGTGGGGCATTTGGCCGCTTCGGAGCCCTTACCGACAGGTTTGGAGTCAGGGGACACGTGGCCGCTCCGGACCTCACCTCGGCAGAGAGGTACGGGTCGGAGCCCTTACCGACGGGTTTGGAGTCAGGGGACACGTGGCAGCTCCGGACCTCACCTTGGCGGAGAGGTATGGGTTGGAGCGCAGGGCACGTGTCAGCTCCGGAGTCTTCCTCAGCAGGGAGGTGACTCTGACCAAGAGACACGTGGCAGCTCCGGACCTCACCTCGGCGGAGAGGTACGGGTCGGGGCCCAGAGCACGTGTCAGCTCCGGAGCCTTCCTCTCAGCAGGGAGGTGACTCTGAAACCAGAGACACGTGGCAGCTCCGGACCTCACCTTGGCGGGAAGGTACGAGTCGTAGCCCAGAGCACGTTTCAGCTCCGGAGCCGTCCTCAGCAGAGAGGTGGCTCTGAACCAAGAGACACGTGGCAACTCCGGACCTCGCCTCAGCAGGGAGGCTCGGACCGGGCCCAGGGCACGTGTCAATTCCGGAGCCTTCCTCAGTAGGGAGGTGACTCCGAGCCCAGAGACACATGGTAGCTCCAAACCTTATCTCAGCAGGGAGGCTCGGACCGGAGCGCAGGGCACATGTCAGCTCCGGAGCCGTCCTCAGCAGGGAGGTGGCTCTGAGCCGGGAGACACGTGGCAGCTCCGGACCTTACCTCAGCGGGGAGGCTTGGACTGAATCCCAGGGTACGTGTCGGCTCTGAAACTCAAGGCACGTGGCAGCCCCAGGGCTGACCTCAGGGCCGAGGGCGCGTGGCTATGCTGGGGCCCGCCTCAGCAGGGAGACAGGGCCCAGGCCGTATTTTACCCTCTACACAGGGGTACCCGGTCTGCAGGGTATCGACAGTGGCCCCGGGCCCATCTCGAGGGAGGCATCGAGCTCGTAGGTGGGGCCTCCATCTCCCCCACGTGGTGGTTTTGAACCTGCACTATGGAAACCGAAGTGGTGGCGAGATTTCCGCGTAGTGGACCAGCGGTTGTACCTGGCAGACGAAAAGGCTGCACACCCTTAGCGTAGTGGGCGTATTTGCCACTCAAAGTGGCAGCGCGTCATCGTGTCTACTCTTGATTGACGGGTCACGACGACGCACTCGAGGGGTTGCCTCGGGGTAATTACTGCGGCAGCCCATGGGTCGGCCGCTGTAGGTCCACCGCGCCGCTCTCCTCGGGAACCGCCGAACATTCTCGAGAAGTTACCCTCCTGGCCTCCAGCGACTGACGGGTGGACCTGGGTCCTACTCATCGTTGGGGGAGGCGAATAGCTCGTGGCGTACTGCGGTGGAAGCCCAATCGTCGCACCTTTTGCCCTGCCAGAGGTTGCGGATGTGTATAAAAGGAGGTCTTCCAGTGTTGGGTGGTACCCTCCATCCTGCGGCTTTTGTCCTCCTTTTGCATGCTGGAAGCCTTCGCTTCCCAGTACTTTCATCCACCTTATGCCCTTACACCATTAGCCGTCTTCGTCCACTTTTGCGAGATGTTCGTGTGTGTGCGGTCTTCGGTGCGGCTCCCCGAGGCGTCCTTCTCCTTGACAGCCCCGGATAGAAGCACAAGCCATCCAAATGGCTTGCCGATAGTAAGGGAAGCTGTCGGTACCCGCGATATGGGGTACCCCACGCACAGGGGAAAATGGCTAAGGATCTCGCCCTTCTCCGCAGGGAGAGCTCCGAAGGTGCCACGTGTCCAGCGGGGCCGGACCTCCCTCTCCTCAGAGGAGAGCTCCGGGCTCGCCACGTGGCCAACAGCAGCCAGACCTCCCCCTCCGTGGGGAGAGCTCCGAAGGTGCCACGTGTCCCGCGGGGCCGGACCTCCCCCTCCTCAGAGGAGAGCTCCGGGCCCGCCACGTGGCCGACAGAAGCCGGACCTCCCCCTCCGCGGGGGAGAGGTCCGAAGGCTCCACGTGTCCTACGGGGCCGGACCTCCCTCTCCTCAGAGGAGAGCTCCGGGCCCGCCACGTGTCCAGCAGAACAGCGCTGCCTGCCCCTGAGCGGTAGGCAGCGGGCGTAAGACGCTCCATAACTTGCCCGTACAAGGTATTCAAGGCCCGCGCCTTTCCAAGACGCGGAGACGCGGAGCACGCCTCTGTCAGGTGCCGTTGCGCCCAGTCGCATCACAGACAGGCACGCAGTGTCAGAACCTGCCAGCCAATGAACACAGCGACAAGACATCCCCTGCCGCCCCCGCCGTCATCAACCACTACGACTAGCATGCGGCATGGGCAGGGCGGCAAGACGAAGGCTCGAAAGCCTTCGCCAGAGACAACTACCGGTATAACTGCGGATACGATAGTCGGCAGGAAATCTCCCCGGGACCACCTATCGGGTCCCGGGCCCCCCTTGTAAGCCACACGAGCCTTGGACTATAAAAGGCTCGGGTAGGCAACGTTAGCAAGGGTTCGCACTACAGCAACTCACACCCTAGGCATAACTCATCCTCAAGCTCAGGACTCCGGTTCTGAGCAACAAGCAATACAGCGAGCACCTCTGCTCACCGTGGACGTAGGGTTTTACGCTCCGGCGGCCCGAACCACGTAAAACTCGCCGTGTCAAGCTCCTCCCTCACTCGTCCCTTACGCTTAAGCTCTCCGCAAGCGACTAGCCCCTCCGAAAAAGAACCTCCGCGGGCTGCCCAGAGCAGGTCCGGGGGAAGTGTCGACCACACACTTCGACATTTGGCGCGCCAGGAAGGGGGCTTTTCCCTTGCGCGACGAGTTTCTGCCGACGAAGATGACCAAGCTTCCTTCAGCGGCAAGCTCTCCTCCCCCACGTTCACGACGGACCGTGACTAGCAGGGAATACGTGTCGACACACTCAGGACGGAGTGTGTCGGCGCAAGCTGGAAGCCAGCAGCCGACTCCGGCAACGCCGACTCCGGCAATGCAGGCTCCAGCTAGCGTGAGATCTTCTGCAGCGCTGAGTGTACCCCACGGGGGTGCGCTAGCTGCAGCAAGAGCGCTACTTCGCAATCCACCTGCGGGGGACGCACCCCATTCAGCGACCCAATAGTGGATTCGCGAGGTAGACCGTCTCGTCGTCGCCGCCGCAAACCCTCTGACTTCGGTGGGGACGACGCTCCGGCCAACCGGCTGTGTCGCTGACGCGCACGCCAACGGTTGACGGGCAGACGGCGGATTCCAGCTCCACCAGGCTTCCGTCGACGGACCTGAGGACAGAGCTAGAACGGTGCCACTTGGGCCAGGATGCCTGGGTGTACCTCGAGCGACGTCGAGAAAGGCGTCGCAACCAAGAGGCTGGTGACAGCAGACCTTCGCCACGCGATCTCTGCCCCAGGCATACGCCATGCAGCATATGCCACAGTCATATGCCCTGCAAACGGCGCCCCCGGTCTATGGCGCAGCCATGCCCATACCGGGGTACACTGTGCCAGCGGCGAACCAAGCGTTCGCGGCACCAACGCCTGCAGCAACAGGAGCAGGATGTGCGGCCCTGGCGCCCCACCTTCGCTTCGCGAGGTGGCCGCGCAAGTTTCAGCCGCACCTGTCTGAGAAGTACGACGACAACGTCAACCCGGCGGAGTTCCTCCAGGTCTACTCCACCGCCGTACTTGCCGCAGGAGGGGATGAGGCCGTCATGGCCAACTACTTCCCCGTCGCCTTGACCGGCCCAGCCCGGTCTTGCCTCATGAACCTCCCCCAGGGTTCCATAACTTCCTGGGGAGAGCTCTGCCGGCAGTTCACCGCCAACTTCGGCAGTTCCTACACCCGGCCTGGCACGGAGCTCGACCTCCACGCCATCCAGCAACAACCTGGAGAGTCGCTGCGCTCCTTCATCCAGCGGTTCTCCCAGGTATGGAACACCATCCCACACATCCAAAATGCTTCTGTGGTGGTGGCGTTCCGGCAAGGCATTCGGGATAAGAAGATGCTCGAGAAGCTCGCGACCAGAGAGGTCTGCGACGTCTCAGAGCTCTTCAGCTTGGCGGACAAGTGCGCCAGAGCAGCAGAAGGACGGAACTGGCACTCCCTGCCAGCCTTTGAGTCAGGAGGGCAGCTAGGATCTGGTGCCGCTTCCTATGGAAGTGGCAGGAAGATCAAGAACCGGGGCGGTGGCAAGATGAAACCGCCGGCTGCGGCCCCCGTTGCCGCAGCAGCGGCACCCAGTGGAGCTCGGGGGCCGCGCCCCGACAAAAGGCCACGACAGTCACCAGCTCCAGACGGTGGCTAGGGCGAGCTATGCCCCGTGCACGACACCAGTTACCATACTGCTGCCGAGTGCCGGGAGATCCAGAAGCTCGCGGAGCGCTTCCGGAAAGGGAAGCAACTTCTAACTGATGCCCCACCCTACCGTCAAAGGGAGGGCAAGCAGAAGGTCGACGCCCCAGACAACGTCGACCACCAGGTGGAGTTCCAGGAGCCTCAGCGCGCCGTGAAGGCGGTGCGCAATCATGAGAGCTCCAGCTCCAGCGATGACGAGCGCTAGAAGATGCTCTACGTCATCTATGGTGGGTCCGCTGACCCCTCGTCCCTAAGCGCGGTTAAGACACTGCGCCGAGCGGTAGCGTCGGTGGTTCCCCTCCCGAGTGCCGCATCGCACCTCAGGTGGATGGGAACCCCCATCAGCTTCGATGCCACCGACTGCCCCAGGAACATGGCTGGGGCCGGCCAACTACCGCTCTTGGTGGCCCCCACCATCGCCAACGTGAGGATGTACCACGTTTTGGTGGATGGCGGGGCTGGACTGAACCTCATCAGTCGCGCAGCTTTCCAGAAGCTGCAGATCCCGATGGCCAAGCTCACCCCATCGAGCCCGTTCTCAGGGGTAGGGCCGGGTTAGGCCGTTCCCTACGGCCACATCAGCCTCCTGGTGACCTTTGGGGCACCGGACGGCTATCAGACAGAGTACATTCTGTTCAACGTGACGGAGATCGACCTCCCCTTCAACGCCATAATTGGCAGGCCAACCCTGTACCGATTCATGGCAGTAGCCCACTACGGCTACCTCGTGTTGAAGATGCCTACACCAACAGGCGTCCTCAGGATTCGTGGAGACCGCACTGCCGCAGTGTCAGCCTTGGAAAAGCTCCAAGCGCTTACAACAGCTAGACCACCAACCCACCCAGACCACCCGGGTAGCCGGGGGCCTGGATAGCAAATAGAAAGGCGCGCTCGTCACCTTCCTCCGGCACAACGTCGACGTGTTTGCGTGGCAGCCGTCGCAGATGCCGGGGATCCCTAGGGAGGTGATCGAGCACCACTTAAAGGTCTTCCCCGACGCCCGACCAGTCCAACAGAAGCCCCGCAAGGAGTCCATCGAGCGGCAAAACTTCATCCCCGAAGAAATCAAGAAGCTGCTGGACGCTGGCTTCATACGGGAAGTCCACCACCCCCGGTGGTTGGCGAACCCTGTTGTTGTCCCGAAGGCCGGCGGGAAGCTCCGGATGTGCATCGACTACACCAGTCTCAATAAGGCATGTCCCAAAGATCCATCCCCTCTCACTAGAATAGATCAAATAGTAGACTCGACATCAGGCTGCGATATGCTGTGCTTCCTAGATGCCTACTCGGGTTTCCATCAGATCCCTATGTCTAGAGAAGATGAAGAGCACACCTCCTTCATCACAGTAGATTGTCTGTACTGTTATATCTCTATGCCTTATGTCCTAAAGAACGCTCTCCCTACCTTTGTACATGCAATGCACAAAACCTTCGGGGAGTTGATAAGAGACTTAGTTGAGGTGTATGTCGATGACATCGTTGTTAAGGTCAGGCAGAGTTCATCCCTACTAGATAACCTGGCCTTAGTCTTCGACAAATTACGCTCTACGCGCACCAAGCTGAACCCCGACAAGTGTGTGTTTGGCATATCCTCTGGAAAACTTTTAGGATTTCTGGTCTCACACCGAGGAATTTAGGCTAACCTAGAGAAGATCAAAGCCATCGACTTGATGCGGCCCCCAGCCCGCATCAAAGAAGTCCAGAAACTCACGGGATGCCTAGCCGCGCTGAGTCGGTTTATACCGAGGTTAGCGGAGCGAGCGCTCCCCTTCTTTAAGCTCTTGCGCAAATCCAGCCCATTTGCTTGGACCGACGAAGCAGAAGAAGCTTTCCAGGAGCTAAAGCAACTCCTGACGACCCTACCCATAATGGTAGCCCTCGAGCCCGAAGAGCATCTGTTGCTCTACATCGCGGCGATGGTTGAAGTGGTGAGTATGGTCCTCGTCACAGAGCGGCCGGACCTCTCATCGCCACAGCCTGCTCCGGTAGCAGGAGACAGGCGCCAGGAAGCCCCGGAGGTCCAAGACGACCCCCCGGGTCTCCGAGACAACCCCCCGGAGGTCCAAAACGGACCCCCGAACCCCCATGACAACCTCCCGGAGGACCAGCAGGACCTCCCGGAGGTGCAACGGGACCCCCCGGAGGTCCAACGGAACCTCCCGGATGTCCAACAGGACCTCCCGGAGCTCCCGGGAAATCAGCGGGACCTCCCGAAGGTCCAACGCGGCTTGGGAGCCTTCGAGTATCAGCTCCCGGCAGCCTCCCTGACCCACCCACCTCCCGTAGGCCTGAGCCCATGGATGAAGATATCTCTGACCTGGGAGGGAGGGTCCGGACCATCCAGAGGCCTGTCTACTACATCAGCGAGGTCCTCCATGACGCCAAGACAAGGTACCTGGAGGTCCATAAGCTGCTGTATGCAGTGCTCGTGGCGTCCAGGAAGCTCCGCCACTACTTCCAAACCCACCGGGTCTCGGTGGTCACCTCCTATCCGCTGAAGGCTGTCCTTCACAGCCCCCACGCGACTGGCAATGTCGCTAAATGGGCAGTGGAGCTGGCGGAGTTTGAGCTGGACTTCCTTCCTCGTCATGCAGTCAAGAGCCAAACATTGGCTGACTTCGTGGCTGAGTGGACGCCAACGAAGGCTGACCCAGGGGGCCATGAAGACGGTGAACCAGAGCGCCGAGCTCCGGCCTTCACCGGGCCTTACTGGACGCTCTTCTTCGATGGTTCCTCGCGAAAGCAGGGGGCCGGTGCCGGCGTACTGCTTCTCATGCCATCGGGGGAGCAGTTTGGGTATATGGTGCGTCTCAATTTCAAGGCAACCAACAACATGGCAGAGTATGAAGCACTCATCTTTGGCCTAAAGACAGCCCTGTCTCTGGGCGCTCGCCAGTTGTTGGCACAGGGCGACTCCCAGCTAGTTATCAAGCAAGTTAAGGGTGAATGCTCCTGCAATGACCCACAGCTAGCTGCTTATCTGCTCCATGTGCAGATGTTGAGAAAGACTTCCTCGCCTAGGACCTGCGCCACGTACCGCGCGCTGGCAATGCCGCAGCTGACGACCTCTCAACGAAGGCCTCCACCGGAGCCCCTGTGCCCGAAGGAGTCTTCGAGAGGACGTTGCTGCGGCCCACAGCCCGGCCCACCGAGACGGGCGAAGGGGGCTGGACCAGCACCTCGAAGCTGGCGGTCCCGGCGGCCTTGCAGCCATGGACGCTGCCAAGGATCGTAAGCGTCATTGGGGACTCCGTGCAACCCAGCGCTCAAGATCCAGATGTTCAAGTCAGACCCGATGCATGGATCACGGAGATCCGGGACTACTTGAAAGACAACATCCTCCCTCATGAACGTGTTTCCACTGAACGGATCGTGCGCATGGCTAAGAGATACGCGTTGGTAGAAGGGGATCTCTACCGACGTGGCGCCAACCACGTCCTATTGCGGTGCATAACCCAGGGGGAAGGCCGCGACTTGCTCGTTGAGATCCATGGAGGCGAATGTGGGAGTCACTCTTCCTCACGCACACTTGTCGGTAAAGCCTTCCGGCATGGCTTCTACTGGCCGACAGCACTCCAGGATGCCGTCAAGCTGGTCGAGAGCTGCAAGGCGTGCCAGTTCCACGCCAAGCAGATCCATATACCGGCTCAGGCGGTATAGATGATCCCGCCCTCATGGTCGTTTGCCGTATGGGGGCTGGACATCCTAGGACCATTCCCCAGAGCCGTCGGGGGATTCCGGTACCTCTATGTCGCCATCGACAAGTTCACCAAGTGGCCGGAAGCCACACCAGTCGCCACCATCAACAAACAATCCGTAGTAAAGTTCATCAAGTCGATTGTCTGCTGGTTCGGGGTCCCGAACAGAATCATCACCGACAACGGGACCCAATTCACCAGCGCAGCATTCCAAGACTACTGCGAAGACCTCGGCATCCAGGTGTGCTATGCCTCTGTTGCTCACCCAAAGAGCAATGGGCAAGTTGAGAGGGCCAACGCCGAGATTCTTAGGGGCCTCAAGACTCGCACATACGCCAGCCTGAAGAAACATGGTGCCAATTGGGTGGATGAGCTTCCGAGCACACTATGGGCTAACCGTACATCCTAGAGCCGGGCCACCGGAGAGACACCCTTCTTCATGGTGTATGGGGCCGAAGCTGTGCTTCCCCCAGAGATCACCATGAAGTCTCACCGTGTCCGAGCTTACGACGAAGCCGCGCAGAACAACCTCCGGCATGGAGAAATCGACCTCGTCGACGAGGTCGGATTGCATGCAGCACTCCGTAATGCACGGTACAGACAAGCGCTCCGCCGCTACCACCAGAGGTCTGTACGTGCCCGGGAGCTGCAGGAAGGCGACCTGGTGCTGCGGCGCATACTTTCTCGTGAAGGGACCCACAAACTCTCCCCTAGTTGGGAAGGTCCCTTCCGAGTCACAAAAGTGTGGCATCCTGAGTGCGTACGCCTTTCCACCGAGGATGGGGACCCGCTCCCGAACCCTTGGAACATAGAACACCTCCGTAAGTTCTACTCCTAGAGCAACAATAGGACAGACTCTTCTTTTTGTAATAGATTCCATAGAGTCCAGGAACAGTGCTCGGAGCAGCTAAGCCTCAGGGGACGGTCCAGGACTACGTTCAGCTTTGCCTGGTTCCGACCCCAAGCGCGTAGAGTCTTGCCTCCCTTCTTAATGGGGCGGGTCGTGGCCTCCATGTTTAGCCTGCCTTCCTCCTATGGAAATTTATATGAAAAGAAACCTGTCCTACCTTGCTCTTCCTTGGTGCTTATTTAAATTACGTATTAAATTTTTATGACTGCACTTCTCGCGCATGCTCTCCATGCGCTCAGCTCCCTCTTCTCATTCTCACCTCTAGTCGACATTTGCTGCCCTACCAAAGGCGGTTGCGTTGGAGGTACCTGCCGATAGCCCGGGGGGCCCCGAGCTCCCGGCACTTTGCGCATGGTAGTCCCCAAGCACCGTATAAGTGGATGGGGACCGTAAGCCAAATAAGACTATGAGATAGAGGAGGGGAAGCCCCCAAGGAGAATTTCGATTCCCTTACTTGTGTGCAGGACCTCTCGGCCTCAGCTCCCCGCAGGAGTATGGTAGGTACACCAACCAATGGGACGCACCTACCAGGGGGCCGCTACGGGATCGCACAAGACCGAAACTCCAAGGTAAGACCGAAGAACCCAGACCTCGCTGTTAGACACTGTGATTATGTGTGTGTCACAGGGGCATATTAGTCATTAGTGAGGTATTAGGGTTAGGGGTAGTTTAGTCTTTTCCCCTCCTAATCCCTCTATATAATCAGACCTGTACCTCAGTATTATCATCATCTAATACATCCCACTATTTCTCCTCTAACATGGTATCAGGGCTCGAGTTCAAATCCTGGCGGGCGCGATTTATTAAAATAAATTGCAGCTGACTCCTATTCCACGTTTGCGGCCCAAGAGAGCCTGCACGTGAGAGGGAGTGTTGAAATATAAGTGAATTGCCCACCCTTCCCTATCAGCTTAAGCTTTTGGGTGCAACTGGTCGGTGCATAGTAGCTTAATATGGTATCAGCTAGGTAATCAAGGATTAGGGCTTAACCCTAATCCTCCTCCCCTGATGGCTGCGCCGCCGCCACAGCCCCTCCACAGCGCCCCGCCGCCGCAGCCCTCCCTCTGCGAGCTGCCACCGCAGACCTACCCCAGCTCGCCGCCTCGCCGCCCCGAGCCCTGCTGGTCTGCCACACGAGGTGCCCCAGTCGCCACCGCCGCTGCAGCGCCTTTAGCCCACGCATTTGCGCCGCCCGGCGGGGCCGCCGCTGCCGCCGGCGCGTCTCCAGCCCGTGCAGCCGCGCCCTGGGCCGCAGCACCCTGGGCTGCCGCCGGATCTGCGCCCGGGCCGCCCGATTTCGGGCAAAGCCGGCGTATGCCCGGGTCTGGGCTTGAATGGCAGGCGCCCAAGGGCGCTGCCACCGCCTCGGGGAGGGCTGGCGTGGCCGCCACCATCCCCTGGCCAGATGCCGCCGCGTCACCACCCTGGGCCACCGCGCAGCCGCATCTGGCCGCCGCCGGCGCTCTTGCAGCCCCCACCGCCCATCCAGCCCCCAGCGCTGCCACCCCTCGAGTCGGGCTCGCTGCTGCCGTCTGGCCCGCCGCCGTCGCCTCTGCAGCACCCCACGACAGCGCCGCTGCTTGGCCCGCAGCAGCTGCAGCCGGCCCTTGGGCCGCTGGCCCTGCAACCCCCACAACGGCGCCGTCTGGCGCGCAGCCGCCGCCGGCACCTGGCCCACAGCCGCTGGTCTATCTGGATCGGCTGTTGCCTACTCGCTTGGCACGACCATCAAGGGTCCACGCGTGTTGTCTTCCTTCCCCCGCCACCGTCGGGGCATGTCGCGACCCGTTCAACACCGTCGGTCTACCTGCGGGGTCTCACGCCGTCTGGCCCTGACTGGGTGGTGGACTCCGGTGCCTCGTACCACACCACCCCTGACGTCGGTATCCTCTCCTCTACCCGCCCTTCCCGTCCCTCTGATCCTCCATCTATCGTTGTTAGGAATGGGTCGACTATCCCAGTCACCTCAGTAGGTGACTCGGGTTCGCCGGATTCGTTTCAGCTACGTGATGTTCTTGTTGCCCCTGACATCATTCAACATCTTCTTTCCGTTCGTCGTTTTACTACTGATAACCATGTTTCCCTTGAGTTTGATCCTTATGGTGTAACTGTGAAGGATCTTACTACTCGACGCTTTCTTTTTCGCTGTGATAGTACGGGTCCCCTGTACACGATGCATCTTCCTGCTTCCGCTCCGCCTCTTGCCCTGACTACGACAGCATCTTCGACCATTTGGCATCGTCGGCTTGGCTACCCCGGTGTTTGTCACACCCGGTATTCCATAAAAAATACCCGAGCGTATACTCACATGTATGCCAGGATCAATTGACTCATACATGTGCCGACAAGAGTGAAATATCATTGTATTACAAGCCAAGTTCAACGTACATCATAATATTACATCATATTACATAAAATATCAAATAATAGTACCAATACACTATAACACAACAGCGGAAGACTACGGCGTGGATGCTCCAGTTCCACAGGCGTTGCCCGGGGGTTCCGCCAACCTAGAACAACTCCTCGGGATCGAAGTCCTCCTCATCAAAGTCTACGTCTTCATTTACACCTGAGCAGCATACGGTAACCAACGAAAGCAAGTTTGAGTACCAAAGGTACTCAGCAAGTGTAGGAAAGAATGTTATGAAGGCCAATAGCAAGGAAGGCTAACATGGTTAAGCACTATCCATTAATCCTAAGCCTTAGCTTGATTAGCCACCTATCTTACTAAGTGATAATCTCACCGTCATCATAATTAAGTCATTAATGTTAGGTTACACCACCCAACAACCTCTTTCCAACCCACATCCATGTTTCTCTAATCATGGACAAGTCCAAGCCGCTCTTGACCGTGAGCACAGCTGTCATGACAGTTTGGTTCTCTGCAGAGATTGTACCACTTTACCCACAAGTAGTGATTTCATCCCCTGTTGCCAGGTGGACTAAGAAACCTCCCTGATATCCGTGGTTGCAAGCCACATTACACACTTCCTTTGGTGTGCGATCAGGAGATCACTACATGACCTTTACAAAGGGTCTACCAGCAAGTATAAGCCCACTGAGGTTTCACCGCTGTAGTTCCTGGGAGTAACCCTCCCCTACAGAAGCCCCCTCTTGAGCCTTGCAGTTCCCAGGGCAGTCAAAAATGGACTCCCATTCCCTGCACCATCCAAACACTCATACTATACCGGCAAACTCCTAATTAATTGGCCAAGCTGCCCCATCTCAGTCTTGTGGTGGCACTGTAAAGCCGGGTTAACTGTTCCATGAACCGGTCCTTAGAATCTAAGACAGGCACTAACTCATTCCCGAGTCTCGTGCATGAAGCACCAACCAAACAACCAGCCTGCCTAGATTCCCAATACCATGACACACTCTTGTGTCCTTTATATAATTCCACAAGACTATCCACATAATGTTTCATTCATTTTCTAAGTTCTAAGCATGGCTAAGCACATAAAATGATAACCATCAAGTCCTATCTAATTCCCTCCATGGTTTTGCAAGGAAAGATAAAGCAATAAAACTATGGAAACATCCTACACTGGGTTTCATATTAAAGACCTCATGCAAATAATCTAACTATTCATCCTAGAATAGGAGCAAAGTGGTCAAGGAACACTTGCCTTTGAGTGAAGGGTGATACACTTCAAACTCTTGCTCTTGAAGATTTGGAAGGAGTTCTTGATTTGGTTCTAGCCATTCATATGCACACACAAAGCAATGCCAAACATGCCATAAGAATCTTAGCAATGCATTTCAATCATATATGTTTGTATACACACATGCACTTATTGTTTTTCTATCATTTCATGTGGGTTAGGATGAAAATAAATTTCAGTTGGGTACTTATATTCCTTCTACTTTACTATTGCCACAGCTAAACACTCATTTTCAGTTTGTTGGATGATTTGAATAAATTTTAGAGTTTTATAGATATATATATATGTTAATTTGTTGTAATTAATTAAATCCTAAAAATCATTTAAATTATTATTATAATGATTTTCAGAACTCATATTTCTAATCTCTGTATTTCAGAACCTATTTAAGTATTTAGAACAGTTTCCAAAATTTTTCTTTAATATACACTATTTTTATCAATATTTTAGTATTTATTTAATACCAAAAAATGCATTTTCAGCCATTTAAATAATTATTCTGGACTACAGAAACTTCAAATGCATAAAAATATAAAAACAGAATAATATTGTGCTGTTTAATAAATTTTTACAATTTTTCTGACATTTATATTATTTTTGTTTAAATTTTCAGAATTAATTTGTCATTATATAATTAATTTCAGTCTTTGGAACTAATTACTTTTAACTTCAGATTTAATATTCTGGTCAGAATGTTTTAATAGTGTTTTGAATGAATTTCTAACATTTTCCAGAATTTATTTAGCCTATTTTGAATAATTACAGAATTAAAAACAAACTTTTGAATGGATTTGGGCTAATTTGTATTAAATTCAAACTTTCTGGGGTTCAAATTGAAAATACAGAACTATTTGGTTAATTTATAAATCATACAGGGGCTATTTGGTTATTTTAAACTAAATTCCTAATTTCTAGTAAGCCTAGGGTTCATCTTGTAAGAAACAGGGGCTATTTCCTAGTTGTTTGAATCTACAGGGGTCTACTCAGAAAATTCCCAACGTATATAACTGTTTTGAATGTGGGCCGTCGGATCTGAGATCAACGGCCCAGATTTAAATAAACGAACCGGTACGCATGTTTTAATCAGAGCCGTTGGCTCAAATCCGACGCACCAGAAACGGCCACGTCGCCCTATACCCGTCTCCCCCGCGTCCGGCGGCCGTGCAGTCGCCGGCGAGCGGCGGCGGTGGCCGGAATTTCTCGGTTTCTTTGATTTCTCCACCGTTCTTCGATTTCTTGGTACCAGAAGAAAGAGGGGAGGATGGGGAACTCACCTAGGGGGTCCTCGGGGATCAGAAACGGCCGGAGAGGGGTGATCGACGGCGGCAGTGAATGATTTCCGGCGATCTTCGTCGGCAGTGCTTCCTAGCCGTGTTCCTTCGGAGAATTTCGTCGGGAACTTGTTCTGGAGGCCGTGGGAGGGTGTAGGGGTTGTTGGAATTGAAGATCAACGTGAGTTTTCGGAGAATTGGGAATGATGGTGGTTTTTCCGATCGGGGTGAGTGTGAGCGGTTTCTGTGGGGGAAATTGGTCGGGGTCGGGGGTATTTGTAGAGTGGGAGGAGGCGGCGGTTGCTGGGGCGCCGGTTGAGGAAGGGGCGCCGCAAATTCGGCGCATGGAAAGAATTCTTTCTCACATGCGATAATGGGGAGAAGAGGGGAAGAGAGGGAGCGGTCGGCGGCGGTTTTGGAGGGGAAAGGGCTGACGGCTGGGCCCTGGTGGCAGTGAGGAAGAGAGAGGGAGAGGGTGAGGCGGTTTTGTTTCATGGGTGAGGAATTCGGGTATTACAACTCTACCCCCCCTTAAGAAAAATCTCGTCGTTGAGATTGGGTTTACAAAGAGAATAGATCAGGGAATTGTAATCCGAGTTCATCTTCTCTTTCCCATGTAGCTTCTGCCTCGGAATGATGTTTCCATTGAACCTTGCACATACGAATTATTTTATTTCTGGTAACCTTTTCCATTGTGTCAAGAATTTTTACAGGGTACTCGGTATATGAAAGATCAATTGTTCTTCTGGTGTTCTCAAACACTTCTTGAGTTGTGATACGTGGAACACATCGTGTACATCCGACAACCGAGAGGGTAACTCCAGCTGATATGCTACCTCTCCTTTGCGTTCCAGTATCTTGAATGGTCCGATATACCGAGGTGCTAGCTTCCCTCTTACTTTAAATCTCCTTAGTCCACGCATGGGTGACACTTTGAGGTACACATAGTCTCCCACTTCGAAGACTAATTCTCTTCGCCTTGTGTCTGCATAGCTCTTTTGTCTTGTTTGAGCTATCTTTAGATTATTGCGAATTTCTCTTACTTTCTTTTCTGCATCTTTTAATACTTCAGGTCCAAACACCTTATTCTCACCTATTTGATCCCAAAATAGTGGAGTTCTACATCTTCTTCCATATAGAGCCTCAAATGGGGACATCTTCATACTTGTTTGGTAGCTATTATTGTAGGAGAATTCTGCATATGGCAAATTCTTATCCCAACTCCTACTATTTTTGGGTGCACAAGCTCGGAGCATGTCTTCAAGAATCTGGTTGGTCCTTTCGGTCTGCCCATCAGTTTGTGGATGATATGCAGAACTGAAATTTAATCGGGTTCCCAGGGACTCATGTAATTTCTGCCAAAATCTTGAAGTAAACTGTGTACCTCTATCTGATACTATCTTTTTAGGCACACCATGTAGGCAGACTATTCTCGCCGTATATAGTTCTGCTAGTTTGGAACCGTTATAATTTTCTTTCACTGGAATAAAGTGAGCAACTTTTGTCAATCTATCCACTATCACCCATATTGAATCATACCCTGTTTGTGTCCTGGGCAAACCCACTATGAAATCCATCCCTATTTCTTCCCACTTCCATTCAGGTATCTTTAGTGGTTGTAATAGCCCTGCAGGCCTTTGGTGTTCTGCTTTGACTAGTTGACATGTGTTGCACAATGCCACATGCTCTGCCACATCTCTTTTCATTCCATACCACCAATACCTTGTTTTAAGATCATGATACATCTTTGTACTTCCAGGATGGATAGAATAATCAGAATCATGAGCCTCTTTTAAGATTAACTTCTTTATTTCCTTGATGTCTGGCACACATATTCTTTTACCATGCCATATGATACCATTCTCATCTTCTCTAAATCCCGGGGCCTTGTTTTCTTTGATCAACTGCTTAATCTCTTTGATCTTTTCATCGTCCTTTTGACCTTTTTGTATATCTTGTTCCAGGGTTGAGTCAACTTCCATTGCTATGGCTTCTGTATGATTCACCAAGCATAAGTTGAGCTTTGCGAACTCTTCACAAAGTTGGGGTTGTAGATCTCTTATGGTTAACATGTTAACATGTGTCTTTCTGCTCAAGGCATCTGCAACCACGTTGGCTTTTCCAGGATGATAATTGATTCCCACATCAAAATCGTTAATGAACTCCAACCATCTCCTTTGACGAAGGTTGAGATCTGGCTGAGTGAAGATATACTTCAAGCTCTTATGATCGGTATAGATCTCAGTTCTTTTACCCATTAGGTAATGTCTCCATAATTTCAATGCATGTATATCTACTGCAAACTCTAGGTCATGGGTAGGATAGTTCTTCTCATGCTTCTGAAGTTGTCAGGAAGCATAGGCAATAACATGCCCTTCTTGCATAAGCACACATCCTAACCCTTGCCTTGAAGCATCACAATATACAGAGAATGATTTCTCCATATCGGGCATAACCAAGACTGGGGCAGTTGTTAACTTCTTCTTTAATTCTTGGAAGCTTGATTCGCACTCTTGTGACCATACAAAAGCAGCTCCTTTTTCCAACATTCTTGTGAGTGGCTTGGCTATTTTTGAGAATCCTTCAATGAACCTTCGGTAATAGCCTGCCAATCCTAGAAAGCTTCGGATTTCGTCGACATTTTCTGGTGTTTTCCACTTTTGCACACCAGATATCTTTTCTGGGTCTACTGAGATTCCTCCTTCGGAGATGATATGTCCCAGAAAAACAACTTTCTTAAGCCAAAATTCACACTTACTGAATTTGGCATAAAGTTGGTTTTCTCTTAGCTTTTGTAATACTATTCTCAGGTGCTCTTCATGTTCTTTCTCATTCTTTGAGTATATGAGGATATCATCAATGAACACTACCACAAACTTGTCCAAGTATTTCATGAACACCTTATTCATAAGGTACATGAAATATGCCGGAGCATTTGTTAGTCCAAAAGGCATAACTGTATATTCATACAGCCCATACCTAGAAACAAATGCTGTCTTCGGGATATCCGACTCTCTTATCTTTAGTTGATAATATCCGGAACGGAGGTCAATCCTGGAGAATACACATGCACCTCTTAATTGATCAAACAAGTCCTCAATACGAGGTAAAGGGTACTTGTTTTTGATTGTCACTTCATTGAGGGCACGGTAATCTACACATAACCTCTTGGTTCCATCCTTCTTTGGTACAAATATGACCGGAGCTCCCCATGGTGAGGAACTGGGACGGATATACCCTTTCTCCGGTAACTCTCGGATATGATCCTTGAGTTCTGCTAGTTGTTGGGTATCCATCCGGTATGGCCTTTTATATATAGGAGCAGTACCAGGTACTAATTCTATAATGAACTCTACTTCTCGATCCGGTGGCATACCTGGTAACTCCTCGGGAAATACATCTGAAATTCATTGACCACCTTTATGTCCTCAATAACTACATCGGTCTTGTTGAGTTGAACATTTCCAGAGGGTACTTGAATAGATGTGAACTCAACCTTTGTTCCATCCGTATGTGTTAGTTCCACTGTTCTCGTTGAGCAATGTATAACTCCTCTATACTTGGTTAACCAGTCCATCCCCAAGATGATATCTATTCCTTGTGATTCTATCACAATGAGATTTGCAAGGAATTCTACTCCATTAACTCCTAGCTTTATCTTGGGACATACTTGTTTTGTCTTTATTTCTCCTCCAGGAGAATTTACTAGTAACACTCAATTCATAGATGTAATTGGTAATTTGTGCTTGGTTATGAATTCCTTGGCTATGAATGAGTGTGTTGCACCAGAGTCAAACAGAATTGTTGCAGGATAAGTATTGGCAGAGAACATACCAATCACCACATCTGGTGCCTCCTGTGCTTCCTCCATGGTCACATGATTCACCTTGCCACGCACAAGATTCTGTGGTGGAGGTGGCTTCTTGTTAGGGCACCGGTTGGCATAATGTCCCATTTCTCCACAGTTGAAGCATTGCCCCGTGACCTTGTTCATTGGTGCTTTGTTGCCTGATTGTGCATTTGGAGGATTTGGCTATGCAGGACTAGGTTGAAAGGCAGGACGTTGTTGCTGCACTTGTTGTCTCTGCTGTTGTGGTTGGAAAGTTGGGTTCCTAGCAGCAGGGTTGTAGCCCCTCTGAAACTGATTGGGAGCCATAGGTCGATTCATTGCTCCCGTCGGCGGTGATGAGAAACGGGGCCGACTGTTGCTGCTGGAAGACTGTCCTTGCCAATTCATTTTCCTCTTTCGCTCTTCAACTAACTTCTGTCTTTTTCTTTCCACTATGAAAGCCTTGTTGATGAGCTTTTGGAAACTTTCATAGTCACTTGAGGACATAGCATACTGTATTTCTGAGTTTAATCCCTCAATGAAACAATCTTGTTTCTTTTCATCCGTGTCTATGTCTCCCGGAGCATAGCGAGATAACTGTGTGAACTTGGTAAGGTACTCTCGCACGGACATGCTACCTTGTTTCAGGTTGAGGAACTCCTTCCGCTTTTCTTGATCTCTCCTACTGTAACATAGTGATTGCGGAAGGCAAGTTTGAACTCATTCCATGAGATACTTTCTGGATACTCATGGGCTTCTTTGCATGCCGTCCACCAGTCCGCTGCAGATCCATATAGTTGGTGAGAAGCAAAAAGCACTCTCTCACGTCCTGGGCACTGTATGATCTGCAACTTGTTCTCAATATTCTTGAGCCAATCATCAGCTTCCAATGGCTCTATAGCGTTGTCGAATCTTGGTGGTTGAGTGCTTAGAAACTCATTCAATTTGGGTTAACGCGGTGCATTCTGAATTTGTGGTTGCATGTTGGTCACCACGTGTGTCAAGTTCTGAAGGAGTTGGTTTTGCATGTTCATCATTTGTTGTATAACCTCTCCATCTGCTCTGCGTGCAACTCGTGGCTGCCATCCAGGCAAAGGGAACTCTGCAGCCTCATTGTTGTTATTCCCTTCATTGCGTCTCCTTCTTCCTGCCATCTATTGTGAAAGACTAGGTTTAAAATTAATGTATAGATGTTCTCTTAAGTATATTACGTTGTGTACTTACTTCATCAATTCTATACAAGAGTTACTAAAGTTTCTACTTCGTTTACTAGATGATCATGATTGAAACAAACTAAGCACTTATATTCCTTAATAGATATTTACATACACTAACGAGGTTGTGAACATAAGCCTACGGTTTTCACAACTCACGTTCATACGCTAACACACATTACATCATCAATCTAAACAAGTACACTAATCAACCATTACACACTAGTCCATACAATACCATACACACGTACTACACGAGTTACTACATAAGCAAGGACACCTATCCTAGTTATCCCCTGGGTTCTGTGCATCCTCCTGTGGGTTCCCACCATCACCATAAGGAGTGCTAGCCTCTGACTCAGCTGTGGAGGCCTCAGGTGCTGGAGAAATATGAGGGCGTTTGGCTGCCCTACGGTCTGGAGAGTCCGGAGTCCAAGTGTCTCCATCCGAAGCATAAAGATCACTCACTTCTCCATCCCTCATCCTCATCAGTCCACGCATAATGGCCTCCGTCTTCTTCAGAAGGTCCCGGACGTCTTGGAGTTCCTGTTGGCAGTTCTGCAGCCTCATACTGACGTCCACTCCTACCTGGAGGCTCATATCCATCTGCACTACGTCACAACCTTCATGGATGGGCTCGTAGTTGAATACCGCACTTCCACTTTGTCGCCGAGGGGTGTACATGTATTGGGTCCCCTCAAGGCGGCCACGGTTGGTGTAGCTCTGGCAAGTGATTGCCTCCCAAGTGGCGTCCTTCTCAACCTCTGCCATGGTGGACCTCCATGCTGGCGAGTTGTGAATCTTGAGCAGCTTGTTCTCATAGTAGATCCTCGCCTGCGACTTCCAATCATCTCGTTCTGCACGAGAGACTCGAGTGGTGTCGTACTGCACCTCTAGCTTGCCGGTATAACCAGCACAGCGAAGGAGGTGTCTAAGGCGATCCACCATGCCTCTAGTGGACTCCCCGTGGGTCTGGTAGGTGGCGGGGTTGTCCACCTCCTCAGTAGTGCGCTCAGCCAGCTGGTGTCGAGGAACTCGTCCTCCGGTGGACTTACGAGCCGTGAGACGTGTGCGTGCCATCTGTTTCAAGAAAAATTTAAAATGTGTTAGAAAATAAACAATAATATAATTTTGAGTATAGATGAGGTTAGACAACAACATATACATAATTTAAATAATCCGCCTTCTAACAAAATAGTTTTTAATAAAATAGTGATATCTATCCCATCCATTTCTAACTAGGTTTGCGTCCTACGGGCAACCTTGGCTCTGATACCACTTTGTCACACCCGGTATTCCATAAGAAATACCCGAGCGTATACTCACATGTATGCCAGGATCAATTGACTCATACATGTGCCGACAAGAGTGAAATATCATTGTATTACAAGCCAAGTTCAACGTACATCATAATATTACATCATATTACATAAAATATCAAATAATAGTACCAATACACTATAACACAACAGCGGAAGACTACGGCGTGGATGCTCCAGTTCCACAGGCGTTGCCCGGGGGTTCCGCCAACCTAGAACAACTCCTCGGGATCGAAGTCCTCCTCATCAAAGTCTATGTCTTCATTTACACCTGAGCAGCATATGATAACCAACGAAAGCAAGTTTGAGTACCAAAGGTACTCAGCAAGTGTAGGAAAGAATGTTGTGAAGGCCAATAGCAAGAAAGGCTAACATGGTTAAGCACTATGCATTAATCCTAAGCCTTAGCTTGATTAGCCACCTATCTTACTAAGTGATAATCCCACCGTCATCATAATTAAGTCATTAATGTTAGGTTACACCACCCAACAACCTCTTTCCAACCCACATCCATGTTTCTCTAATCATGGACAAGTCCAAGCCGCTCTTGACCGTGAGTACGGCTGTCATGACAGTTTGGTTCTCTGCAGAGATTGTACCACTTTACCCACAAGTAGTGATTTCATCCCCTGTTGCCAGGTGGACTAAGAAACCTCCCTGATATCCGTGGTTGCAAGCCACATTACACACTTCCTTTGATGTGCGATCAGGAGATCACTACATGGCCTTTACAAAGGGTCTACCGGCAAGTATAAGCCAACTGAGGTTTCACCGCTGTAGTTCCTGGGAGTAACCCTCCCCTATAGAAGCCCCCTCTTGAGCCTTGCAGTTCCCAGGGAAGTCAAAAATGGACTCCCATTCCCCGCACCATCCAAACACTCATACTATACCGGCAAACTCCTAATTAATTGGCCAAGCTGCCCCATCTCAGTCTTGTGGTGGCACTATAAAGCCGGGTTAACTGTTCCATGAACCGGTCCTTAGAATCTAAGACAGGCACTAACTCATTCCCGAGTCTCGTGCACGAAGCACCAACCAAACAACCAGCCTGCCTAGATTCCCAATACCATGACACACTCTTGTGTCCTTTATATAATTCCACAAGACTATCCACATAATGTTTCATTCATTTTCTAAGTTCTAAGCATGGCTAAGCACATAAAATGATAACCATCAAGTCCTATCTAATTCCCTCCATGTTTTTGCAAGGAAAGATAAAGCAATAAAACTATGGAAACATCCTACACTGGGTTTCATATTAAAGACCTCATGCAAATAATCTAACTATTCATCCTAGAATAGGAGCAAAGTGGTCAAGGAACACTTGCCTTTGAGTGAAGGGTGATACACTTCAAACTCTTGCTCTTGAAGATTTGGAAGGAGTTCTTGATTTGGTTCTAGCCATTCATATGCACACACAAAGCAATGCCAAACATGCCATAAGAATCTTAGCAATGCATTTCAATCATATATGTTTGTATACACACATGCACTTATTGTTTTTCTATCATTTCATGTGAGTTAGGATGAAAATAAATTTCAATTGGGTACTTATATTCCTTCTACTTTACTATTGCCACAGCTAAACACTCATTTTCAGTTTGTGGGATGATTTGAATAAATTTTAGAGTTTTATAGATATATATATATATATATATGTTAATTTGTTGTAATTAATTAAATCCTAAAAATCATTTAAATTATTATTATAATGATTTTCAGAACTCATATTTCTAATTTCTGTATTTCAGAACCTATTTAAGTATTTAGAACAGTTTCCAAAAAATTTTCTTTAATATACACTATTTTTATCAATATTTTAGTATTTATTTAGTACCAAAAAAATGCATTTTCAGCCATTTAAATAATTATTCTGGACTATAGAAACTTCAAATGCATAAAAATATAAAAACAGAATAATATTGTGCTGTTTAATAAATTTTTACAATTTTTCTGACATTTATATTATTTTTGTTTAAATTTTCAGAATTAATTTGTTATTATATAATTAATTTCAGTCTTTGGAACTAATTACTTTTAACTTCAGATTTAATATTCTGGTCAGAATGTTTTAATAGTGTTTTGAATGAATTTCTAACATTTTCCAGAATTTATTTAGCCTATTTTGAATAATTACAGAATTAAAAACAAACTTTTGAATGGATTTGGGCTAATTTGTATTAAATTCAAACTTTCTGGGGTTCAAATTGAAAATACAGAACTATTTGGTTAATTTACAAATCATACAGGGGCTATTTGGTTATTTTAAACTAAATTCCTAATTTCTAATAAGCCTAGGGTTCATCTTGTAAGAAACAGGGGCTATTTCCTAGTTGTTTGAATCTACAGGGGTCTACTCAGAAAATTCCCAACGTATATAACTGTTTTGAATGTGGGCCGTCGGATCTGAGATCAACGGCCCAGATTTAAATAAACGAACCGGTACGCATGTTTTAATCAGAGTCGTTGGCTCAAATCCGACGCACCAGAAACGGCCACGTCGCCCTATACCCGTCTCCCCCGCGTCCGGCGGCCGCGCAGTCGCCGGCGAGCGGCGGCGGTGGCCGGAATTTCTCGGTTTCTTTGATTTCTCCACTGTTCTTCGATTTCTTGGTACCAGAAGAAAGAGGGGAGGATGGGGAACTCACCTAGGGGGTCCTCGGGGATCAGAAACGGCCGGAGAGGGGTGATCGACGGCGGCAGTGAATGATTTCTGGCGATCTTCGTCGGCAGTGCTTCCTAGCCATGTTCCTTCGGAGAATTTTTGTCGGGAACTTGTTCTGGAGGCCGTGGGAGGGTGTAGGGGTTGTTGGAATTGAAGATCAACGTGAGTTTTCGGAGAATTGGGAATGATGGTGGTTTTTCCGATCGGGGTGAGTGTGAGCGGTTTCTGTGGGGGAAATTGGTCGGGGTCGGGGGTATTTGTAGAGGGGGAGGAGGCGGCGGTTGCTGGGGCGCCGGTTGAGGAAGGGGCGCCGCAAATTCGGCGCATGGCCGAATTCTTTCTCACATGCGATAATGGGGAGAAGAGGGGAAGAGAGGGAGCGGTCGGCGGTGGTTTTGGAGGGGAAAGGGCTGACGGCTGGGCCCTGGTGGCAGTGAGGAAGAGAAAGGGAGAGGGTGAGGCGATTTTGTTTCATGGGTGAGGAATTCGGGTATTACAGTGTTGATGCTATGTCGAAGTTGTCTAGTAGTTCAGCGATTTCGTGTACTCGGGGTACTCATGAGTCTCTTTGCCATGCTTGTCAGTTGGGTCGCCATGTTCGACTTCCTTTTCCGCACTCTGTCACTCGTGTCGAGCACACATTTGATTTGATTCATTGTGATCTTTGGACTTCACCTGTTCTTAGTGTCTCTGGATGCAAGTATTACTTGGTGGTCGTGGATGATTTTTCGCACTATTCGTGGACTTTTTCCTTGCGACAGAAGTCTGATACTTCCGGTACTCTTTCTCACTTCTTCGCTTGGGTGTCCACCCAGTTTGGGCGCACGATTCGTGTGGTCCAGTGCGACAACGGGCGCGAGTTTGACAACTCTACGTTCCGTGACTTTCTGCTTTCTCGCGGTGTTCAGTTACGCATGTCATGTCCGTACACTTCCCCCCAGAACGGCAAGGCTGAGCGCATGATTCGGACCACCAATGATGTCATGCGCTCCCTAATGTTTCAGGCTTCTACCCCTGCTCGCTACTGGGCGGAGGCGCTTTACACTGCCACCTATCTCATTAATCGCCTTCCTACTAAGGCGATTAGTGCTCCCACCCCTCACTTCGCTTTGTTCGGCACCCACCCTCTTTACGACCATCTTCGGGTCTTCGGGTGCGCTTGCTACCCGAACCTCTCTGCCACAGCTCCCCATAAGCTTGCGCCTCGTTCGACTCAGTGTGTTTTCCTTGGGTACTCCCCTGACCATAAGGGGTACAGGTGCCTTGACCCCACCACCCGTCGTATCTTGATCTCCCGACACGTCGTCTTTGACGAGTCTTCCTTTCCCTTTTCCACCCCGTCCTCTGACTCCGTCACTGAGTTGGATTCCCTCTTCTCTACTGACCCCGAGGCCGCTCCTGTACAGCGACCTTGTCGGTTACCTCTTGCAGGTCACCCACCCGCTACGCCACGCACGACTTCGACGTCTTCCACGCCACCTGCTGTGCCTTACGTGGCCCCGGCGTCCCTGACGCCACTTGCTGCGCCACGCGCGGCACCGGCGTCCCTGACGCCACCGGCTGCGCCACGCGCAGCACCGACGTCCCTGGCGCCACCGGCTGCTCCACGCGCGGCCTCGGTGCCCCCGACGTCACCCACTACAGTACGCACGACCCCGGTGTCCCCGACGACGCCTGCTGCGCCAAGCGCGGCCTCTGCGTCCCCGACGTCGACTACTGCGCCACGCACGGCCTCAGCTTCCCCGACATCACCTGCAGCAAGCCCGACGTCACCAGACGCACCAGGAGCAGCACCGACGACGACTTCTCGCTTCGCCGACCCCGTACTTGCCTACCAGCGACGAGCAGGGGGGGGCGGCCCTACTCCAGCTGCACCACGTGTGGCCCCGAGACGTTATAAGGTCGTTGTACCCGAGCGCCCGGTGTACAACCCTCCTCTTCTCCACAGGGATCCTAGTCACGTCCACCCGATGGTGACTCGACGTGCATCCGGGTGTCTTCGTCCAGTTGAGCGCTTCACCGGAGCTGCCTTCTCGTCGACGACTTCTCCACCGACCGACTCTTCTTCGATATCACCCATACCTACTTCCGTGCGCAGCGCCCTCGCCGACCCTCACTGGCGCCGCGCTATGGAGGAAGAGTATGAGGCTCTGCTTGCCAATCGGACCTGGGACCTAGTTCCCCGTCCTGGTCGTGGCAATGTTGTCACGGGCAAGTGGGTGTTCACGCACAAGAAGAAGGCGGACGGTACCTTGGAGAGGTACAAGGCTCAGTGGGTACTCCGGGGTTTCACTCAGCGCCCTGGAGTCGACTACAACAAGACCTTCAGCTCGGTGGTAAAGTCGGCGACGGTTCGTACTGTTCTGTCGCTGGCTCTCTCACGTTCTTGGCCTGTCCACCAGTTCGACGTCAAGAATGCCTTCCTCCAGGGTACACTGACCGAGACGGTGTACTGCAGTCAGCCGGCAGGGTTTGTTGATTCAGCTCACCCAGACATGGTATGTAAGCTGAACAAATCCCTATACGGACTGAAGCAGGCACCGCGAGCCTGGTATAGCCGGTTCGCCTCCTTCTTGGTCTCACAGGGGTTCGTCGAAGCTAAGTCGGACACTTCGCTGTTTGTCTATCGACGTGGCAGTGACACTGCTTACCTCCTACTGTACGTCGATGACATTGTACTAACAACGTCTAGTCCGGCTCTGCTTCGGCGTGCCATTTCTGCTTTACAGCAGGGGTTCGCTATGAAGGACCTGGGCCGTCTTCACCACTTCCTGGGCATTGCGGTTGAGGACCGACCAGACGGCTTATTCCTTCACCAGCGACAGTACTGCCTGGATATCCTCCAGCGAGCGGGCATGACTGAGTGCAAGCCTTGCTCCACTCCAGTGGATACTCAGGCGAAGCTCTCCGCTACCGACGGGACACCCGTCTCTGACCCCACTACTTACAGGAGTCTTGCAGGTGCTCTTCAGTACCTCACCTTCACCAGGCCGGATATCTCGTATGCAGTTCAGCAGGTGTGCCTCCACATGCATGACCCGAGGGAGCCGCACCTCACTGCTGTGAAGCGGATTCTTCGGTACCTACGAGGTACTCTCGACTACGGCCTCCTCCTTCGACGTGACACGGCCTCTGAGCTGGTCGTGTACACCGATGCTGACTGGGCAGGCTGCCCGGACACACGACGTTCTACTTCTGGGTACGCCGTCTTCCTGGGCGGTAACCTCGTCTCCTGGTCCTCGAAGCGACAGCCCGTGGTGTCGCGTTCGAGTGCTGAGGCGGAGTATCGCGCCGTGGCTAACGGCGTAGCTGAGGCCTCCTGGCTCCAGCAGTTGCTTCAGGAGCTCCACACTTCCGTCGCCAGGAGCACCCTCATCTACTGCGACAACGTCAGCGCCGTGTACCTCTCCACCAACCCGGTCCAGCATCAGCGCACGAAACATGTGGAGATCGACCTCCACTTTATTCATGAGCGGGTTGCACGCGGCGAGATTCGGGTACACCATGTCCCGACGACGACGCAGTTCGCCGACATCTTCACGAAGGGCCTCCCGTCGTCGCTGTTCTCCGAGTTTCAGTCCAGTCTCAACATCTGCAGTGGCTAGATGTTGTGACTGCGGGGGGGGGGGGTGTTAGACACTATGATTATGTGTGTCACAGGGGCATATTAGTCATTAGTGAGGGATTAGGGTTAGGGGTAGTTTAGTCCTTTTCCCCTCCTAATCCCTCTATATAATCAGACATGTACCTCAGTATTATCATCATATAATACATCCCACTATTTCTCCTCTAATACTCGCCACCTCCGCAGGGGTGAGACCCGAAGGTCCCACGTGTCCAGCGGGGCCGGACCTCCCTCTCCTCAGGGGGGAGCTCCGGGCCTGCCACGTGGTCTACAGAAGCCGGACCTCCCCCCCCTCCGCGGGGAGAGGTCCGAAGGCTCCACGTGTCCCGCGAGGCCAGACCCCCCTCTCCTCAGAGGAGAGCTCCGGGCCCGCCACGTGGCTAGCAGGCCCGGACCTCCCCATTCTCATGGGGCGGGTCCTGGAGACCTCCGGGGCCCTTAATACAGTAAGGACCCGGGGAAGGTGTCTGTGCAGAGCTTCGAGATTGGTCAAGGCCTCTGAGTACCTTGCGGAGCTAAGGACTCGGCCAGGTAAAACCAAGAAGAAGACTAAAGCACGCAGGCACAGAAGAAAACAAGAGTCTGTTCATACAAGGCTCCTTGAGCTGGGCTACAGATTCAACAAAAATAAAAAAAGGAGGTACAGGGCCTTGTGGCTACGGGGGCAGATGCTTAAGAGTCCCCGGACTCCCGTTGGAACCTAGAAGCCACAAGGGCGGCCACGTCCTCGACCTCGGCCTTGGCAGCTTCCTCCCGCTCGGCAACGGGTCCTAGACGGACTGGCTCCAGAGAGAAGGAATTGTCTTGGCTCCGAAAGCATGCCAGTACGTGCGTAGTGACCTCCTTCACCAGGCCCCGTCCTTCCACCTCAAGCTCGTCGGCGATCACCGCTTCGAGCCGGCCCAGCTTGCCGCCGATGGACTCAAGTGCCGGGATTGCCTCGGACATCTCCTGTGCCGGAGCCTCCATCCGCACCGGGCTGAAACCAAGAGGAGCCAAGGCAGACCCCGGCCTCGGCAATAAAGCCCCAGACCGCCTTGGCCTCGGTAGACCGCGAAGACCGGAGCTTCTCTACCTCTTGGCGAGCCGCCAGCTCGCGATCCAACGCAGCCTGGCGCTCCTGGGAGAATTGCTCCTCCCTCGCAGTAGCAGCCGACTCACGGAGCTCCAACTCCTCGGTCCGAGCCCTCAGCTCGCCCTCTTTGGCCTTCAGCCGTGCGGCGATCTTCTCCTCCTCGGCCGCTGCAGCACGTTCCCGATCGGTGACGGCACACTCTCGACGAGCTACCTGCAGCCGCAACTCCTCCGCGGCGGCAGAGCGCGCCTCAGCCTTGGCTTCGACATGGGCCAGGGCCTCGCGGTAGGAAGCGCGAAGCCGCCGGGTCTCTGACTCCAGGCGGCTGATGGCTTTCTTCTGAGTGTCAAGCAGGGCACTCATGGCCTCAAGTCTTGACTGCCTCGAGTCAAGCTCCGCCCTAGCCTCCTGGGTCCGCTGCTGCAGGAGGTGTTCCCAGCTAAGAAGGCGATCCCTCTCTCCGGCCAGCGCCCCCCGCTCCCGCTCAAAGGCGGCCTGGAACTGTCGGGCGCTGGTCTGGACACGCCCCACGGCATCCCACATGGGCGTCGGGACAGAGGGGACAGGAGTCGTGCCACTAACCCCCCCTGACGCGTCTAAGATCAGCGGAGGTGCTGGTGCCTCAGCAACTGGAGCGAGACGCTGTCCTGATGGAGCCAGGGGGCCAGCAGCTGCACCTACAGCGGCCCTTCCAGCCTCAGGACCGGACTTCCGGGCTGGTGAAGGAGGGCGGGCAGGTGCGGCTGCACCACCGCGGAGGGTGAACTCGCCAGCACAAAAGAAGCCCCCCCGACTTGGGGGCCATGGGAACCACCGCGGTTCCCAGGTGTTGTGGCGCGGAGCCTCCGCCAATTGGAGATGGCCGGGTAAGAGGTCCGCCCCCGGCAGCCGGTCGGTCCCTGCAAGAAAAGAAAGCTCTCAGGCTAAGAGAGGGGATGAGAACGCTGCTCCTACAAGCCAGAAGGAGCAACACTTACTGGGCGACATGAGCGCTCCAACGGGCTTGTAGCCCCGGCCTCTGGGCCGTAGTTGAACCGCCAGGACCTGCGGCTGGAACGGCCATGGGCTGTGGTGTCTGGAACCCCGACACACTCCCCGGCGTCGCCCCACTAGTGTCCGTCCTAGAAGCCCCTCCGCCTGAGGAAGGATGACGAGACGCTTGGGGTTCTTCGGACTGCCGCTGTCCGGGAAGAGACCCGCTGGAGTGGGACACCCGGGGCCTCTTCGGGTCGCCACTCGATGGACCAGCGCCCCCGGGAGATGGGTGCAAGTGTGCCCCGGCTCCCTGACTCGGCGCAGCCGGCGCCCTCGGAGGAGACCGGGCGCGTTTCTCTGGATGCCCGGGGGCCAGCTCCTTCCCCTTCCCGTTGTCGGCGGCTTGAGTTCCGCCGGCTCTTGGGACGGGTTGGGCAGCGACAGGCGCCTCGCACCCCGATCCGGAGCGCTCGGTTCTTGGGATCGAGATGCCCCGGAAGGCATCCCCAACCTGTCGGACGGCGATCCCGATGTCGTCGAGGTTCGGCATCTTCCGCAGTAGCTCTGACCTCCTCTGTGGCTCTAAGAAGAGGGGAGTGGCAGAGGACGGAAGGGCGGGGTCGCCACTGGGGATGAAGTCGCCGCTCACCTTGCCCACCATCTCGTACAGCTCCTCGTCGGAAGGATCAGAGCCGGGACCCCTCTCCAACCTGGTACAGTCCTGCTCGCCAGTGTAGTACCACGCTGGGCGACTGCGCTGCTGCAAGGGCGCAATACAACGCGACATGAAGTCCATCAGCACCATCAGGGACGTTAGCCCCTTGTTGGCCAAGAACCGGATCCGCTCCAAGACCGGTGCGTACTCCTGCTCCAATTCTGGGACCTCCTCCCAGAAGCGACGCTCGGTGGTTGGGCCAGCGGTTGGGAGCTGTAGGCGATCGTGCTCGTCGGTCTGCACGACCACCCAGCTCTTCCTCCAGTTTTCCCACCTCGACGCACTGAAAGGCAGAAGGTACCCAGAGACCTTTGGGTCCTTGCAGCGATGCTGGAAATAGTACGCCCCCATCTGGGTCTTCGAGCCGCGCCCGGTCGTCCGCAACACAAAGAAGTAGCAAAAGAGCGTCACCGAAGCGTGCACCCCCACAAACATCTCACAGAAGTGGACGAAGACAGCGGCCATTGCGAAGGAGTTGGGAGAGAGGTGGTGGAGCTAGAGACCATACGTCTCCAGCAATGTGACAAAGAAGGAGGAAATTGGCGGGACGAACCCCGCCAGGGCATAGGCAGTAAAGAAGACCATCTCCCCCTTTTCCAGGAGCAGGGGGAGAGATCCCCGGCGGAGCCGACGCTTCCGTTCCTCCGTGTGCCAGCCCAGCAGCCTGCGCACTGGCCCGAGCTCGGCGGAACGAATGAGACGCGTCGGAAGCAAGTTGGAAGCCATGGCGGGGGAGAGCTCAAGGACAGGAAGACAAAGGCGCAAGAGTTCAAGGAAAGAGCGAGCGCTAGGAAGTGCGAAGGGAAGCCATGATGCGGGTAAGATCCCCTTTTAAAACTTTCCAGGAACGATTCGAAGTGATTCGAAAACCTTTGAATACACTGCATCGGCAACCGCATCGGCTCCAAGACCGAGCGCCGATGACAGGTGGGCCCAAGCCACCCAGCTGAAGCGGTGGGTCAAGGAGTCAGTCTCCCAAGAAGACGAGCCGGCAAGGCGCTTCGGCGGTTCCTGAAGAAAGCGCCGCAACGTGCAGAAGTGGCAGCCTTGGGAACCGCCGTAGTAAAAGCAACCATCAAGTGGGCGCACGCTCCCACGATCCCACGACTGTTCGTGCTCCGGCAGCGGTCAATGCGGGACTTAGAAAAAGTGCGCGGAACAGAAGAGACGGAGGTCCCACCTCGGGCTCGCTATCTCACCCGAGATGGGCCCGGGGGGCCACTGTCGGTACCCGCGATATGGGGTACCCCCGCGCACAGGGGAAAATGCCTAAGGATCTCGCCCTTCTTCGCAGGGAGAGCTCCAAAGGCGCCACGTGTCTAGCGGGGCCGGACCTCCCTCTCCTCAGAGGAGAGCTCCGGGCTCGCCACGTGGCCAACAGCAGCCAGACCTCCCCCCTCCGTGCGGAGAGCTCCGAAGGTGTCACGTGTCCCGTGGGGCCGGACCTCCCCCTCCTCAGAGGAGAGCTCCGGGCCCGCCACGTGGCCGACAGAAGCCGGACCTCCCCCCTCCGCGGGGGAGAGGTCCGAAGGCTCCACGTGTCCTGCGGGTCCGGACCTCCCTCTCCTCAGAGGAGAGCTCCGAGCCCGCCACGTGTCCAGCAGAACAGCGCTGCCTGCCCCCGAGCGGTAGGCAGCGGGCGTAAAGACGCTCCATACCTTGCCCATACAAGGTATTCAAGGCCCACGCCTTCCCAAGACGCGGAGACGTGGAGCACACCTCTGTCAGATGCCGTTGCGCCCAGTCGCATCACAGGCTAGCGCGCAGTGTCAGAACCTGCCAGCCAATAAACACAGCGACAAGACATCCCTTGCCACCCCCGCCGTCATCAAACACTACGACTAGCATGCAACATGGGCAGGGCGGCAAGACGAAGGCTCGGAAGCCTTCGACAGAGACAACTACCGGCATAACTGCGGATACGATAGTCGGCAGGAAATCTCCCCGGGACTGTCCCGGGCCCCCCTTGTAAGCCACACGAGCCTTGGACTATAAAAGGCTCGGGTAGGCAACGTTAGCAAGGGTTCGCACTCCAGCAACTCACACCCTAGTCATAACTCATCCTCAAGCTCAGGACTCCGGTTCTGAGCAACAAGCAATACAGCGAGCACCTCTGCTCACCGTGGACGTAGGGTTTTACGCTCCGGCGGCCCGAACCACGTAAAACTCGTCGTGTCAAGCTCCTCCCTCACTCGTCCCTTACGCTTAAGCTCTCCGCAAGCGACTAGCCCCTCCAAAAAAGAACCTCCGCGGGCTGCCCAGAGCAGGTCCGGGGGAAGTGTCGACCACACACTTCGACAGAAGCCGTCCGGGACAGGATCCCCGATTCGCAGGGTGTCTCTACGCCAGTGCTAGGGGGTATCTGGCGCCTGATGGAGGAAGGCTCGATCTCTCGGTTCTTCACCTTCTTCCGGTGGGGCAGATTGCCCTTCTCCGGTCTGGTGCCCAGAGGACATGTCCTACATGACACTGGGCGTTGTTGTGGACAACCAAGTCTGCCACCGATGGCGTCTGGCCCACGTGACACTGGATGTCACCGTTGTCTCGGTGCAGCAGATCAGTGATGCCTGACGAGAATTGAGGCGTCAGACTGATATGTTTGCTGGACGTCCTCGGGCTTATAGCAGGTGACCGTCTCTCTGCGCAGAGGTTGGCTTGGGGGACAACCAAGTATGCCATGGAGCAGAAGATTGCTCGACTTGTAGTTGCTAGGCTCCTCGGTTGCCTTGTATCCCCTTTTCTATGCCAGAACTCTGTTATTAATGAAGACTCTTTGTTTCAAGTCTTGTGTGTTGAGTTATTGGTGTAGACTTCGGACCCTTGGTAGCGCAAAGGACCGGAATGACTTGGGCGAAGTAGGTAGCTCTTTGCTGATGTCCTGAGCTTATTCCTCAGGGTCCTTAGTAGCGTAGGGCCCATGGCGCTCCGACGGTGTGGCTTCCACTCCTCCCGGTTCCTTGGTAGTGCAAGGTCCTGAGGGAAGTTCGACCCTTATCTTCAGCTCGTTCTAGGGAAACACGTGGCAGCTCCGGACCTCACCTCAGCGGGGAGGTTCAAACCGGAGCCCAGGGCACGTGTGTGCTCCGGAGCATTCCTCAGCTGGGAGGAGGCTTCGAGCTAGGATACACGTGGCAGCTCCCGACCTCACCTCAGCGGGGAGGCTCGGACCGGAGCCCAGGGCACGTGTGAGCTCCGGAGCTGTCCTCAGCAGGGAGGAGGCTCTGAGCCAGGAGACACGTGGCAGCTCCGGACCTCACCTCAGCTGGGAGGCTTGGACTAGAGCCTAGGGCACGTGTGAGCTCCGGAGCTTTCCTCAGCAGGGAGGAGGCTCTGAGTCTAGAGACACGTGGCAGCCCCGGACCTCGCCTCAGCAGGGAGGCTCGGACTGGAGCCCAGGGCACATGTCAGCTCTGGAGCCGTCCTCATCAGAGAGGAGGCTCTGAGCAGAGACACGTGGCAGCCCCGGATTTCCCCTCAGCGGGGAGGCTCGGACGCCTCAGCGGGGAGGCTCGGACCGGAGCCCAGGGTGTGTGTCGACTCCGCAAATCAAGCGCACGTGGCAGCCCTAGGGCTGACGTTAGGACCAAGGGAACGTGGCTTTGTCCGTTTATAGTTAATATGCATGAGTTAGCACAAATTGTAAAGGGAGAGTGCGCAAGGTAAGACAAAATTTTCTCATCCCAGGCTTCCTTCATAGGAGGAAACATGTCGTACAAGAAGGCAGCGACCCGCTCCAGATAATGAGAGTAGCAGGACTCTCTCGGGGCTTAGCCGCTCTAAGCGCTGTTCCTAGACACTATGACACCATTTCAGAGAAAATAAAACCCTATTGTTGCACTAAGGATAGAAATTATGGAGGTGTTCTATGTTCCATGGATTGAGTAGAGGTACTCCATCCTCCGTGGCTAGGCGGACGCACCCGGGACGACATACTTGTGTCACTCGGAAGGGACCCTCCTAGCTGGGGGAGAGTTTATTCCCCCCCTTCTTGAGAAAGTATTCGCCGAAGCACTAGGTCACCCACCTCGAGCTGTCTACTCCGCACGAACCGCTGCCGTCGAAGCGCTTGACGGTATCACGTGTTTTGAGCAGTTGCTTGACACCTTCGCTCATTGACAATGTCGATATCTTCATGCCGGAGCTGATCCTGCGTGGCTTCATCATATACTCGGACACGGGATGAGCCCATGGTGATTTGCGGGGGGAGGACGGCCTCAGCACCATACACTAGGAAGAAGGGTGTTTCCCGTGTCGAGCGATTGAGGGACGTCCGGCTAGCCCACAGTGCACATGGAAGCTCTTCAACCCAATTGGCACCGTGCTTCTTCAAGTTGTTATAGGTGCGCGTCTTGAGTCCCCTGAGTATCTCGACGTTTGCTCTTTCAACTTGACCGTTACTCTCTGGGTGAGTAACAGAAGCATAGCAAACTTGGATGTCGAGGTCTTCGCAACAGTCTTGGAACACCGCGCTGGTGAACTAGGTCCCGTTGTCGGTGATGATTCTGTTTGGGACCCCGAACCGGTAGATGATCGACTTGATGAACTTGACTGCTGACTGCTTGTTGATAGTTACTACAGGGGTAGCTTCCGGCTACTATTGAACTTGTCTACGGCAACGTAGAGGTACCGGTACCCTCCGACGGATCTGGGGAATGGTCCCAGAATGTCCAGCCCCCACACAGCGAAGGGTCATGAGGGTGGGATCATCTGCAATGTCTGCGCTGGTGTGTGGATCTGCTTAGCATGGAACTGGCACGCCTTGCATCTCTTAACCATGTCGACGGCATCCTGGAGAGATGTCGGCCAAGTAAAAGCCATGCCGGAAGGCTTTACCGACCAGCGTGCGAGAAGATGCATGGTTCCCACACTCGCCTCCATGGATCTCTGTGAGCCGGTCGCAGCCTCCCCCCGGTAATGCACCGCAATAGGACGCCATTAGCGTCACACCGGTAGAGATCCCCTTCTACCAGCGTGTATCTCTTAGCCAACCGAGTGATTCATTCAGCGGATACACGTTCATCGGGAAGGAAATTATCTTTTAAGTAGTTCCGAATCTCCGTGATCCATGCGCCGGGACCTACTTGAGCATTTGGATCTTGAGCACCGGGTTGCACGGAGTCCCCGGTGACGCTTACGATCCTTGGCGGGTGCCATGATAACATCGCCGCCGGGACCGCCAGCTTCGAGGTGCTAGTCCCGCCCCCCTTCGCCTGATTCGGCCGGCCAGGCGGTAGGTCGCAACAACTTCCTTTCGAAGACCCCCTCAGGCACCGGAGCCCAAGTGGAAGGCTTCGTTGACAGGTCGTCGGCTATTGTATTATTGGCATGGGGAGCATGGCATAAGTCCAAGGATAAGAAGTCCTTCTCCAACTCCTGTACTTGGAGGAGATAGGCTGCAAGCTGTGGGTCGTTGCAGCAGCACTCTCCCTTGACTTGATTTATGATCAACTGAGAATCACCCTTGACCAACAACTGTTGGACGCCGAGGGACAACGCGGTCTTTAACCCGAAGATGAGAGCCTCATACTCCGCCATGTTGTTGGTCGCCTTGTAGTCAAGTCACACCATGTACTTGAACCGCTCTCCGGTTGGTGTAATGAGTAGGACCCCCGCCCCGGGACCTTTCTTCTGCGAGGAGCCGTCGGAGAAGAGAGTCCAGTAGTGCCCAGTGAAGACCGGAGCTCTGGGCTCTGGTTCACCGATGTCCTGGCCCCCTGGCTGTCATGGTGGTGGAGTCCACTCTGCCAAAAAGTCAGCTAACGCCTAACTTTTCACCGCATGGCGCAGTAAGAAGTCCAGCTCGAACTCCGCCAACTCCGCAACCCATTTAGTTATGTTTCCGATGGCGTTGGTGTTGTGGTGGACGGTTCTCAGCGGGTATGAGGTAACCATCAGGATCTTGTGAGCTTGGAAGTAGTGGCGCAACTTTCTTGATGCAACGAGGACTGCATAGAGAAGCTTGTGCACATCCAGATATCTTGTCTTGGCATCGTGGAGGACCTCGCTGATGAAGTAGACCAGATGCTGGATGGTTCTAACTCTAGCGGAGGGGTCTGAAGCGTCTTCTTGTAGAGGTCCGGGACTCGGGGGCCCCGGGCCCCCAGGTCTGAGACTGCACTCAGGGAGCTCGGACCCAGATGCACACTGGTTGTCAGGTCTAGATGGCTGAGACCCAACTAGTTCTTCTTGGAGAGGTGCGGGACTCGAGGCCTCAGGCCCCCGGGTCCGGGACTGCATTTCGAGAGCTTGGACCCGGATATGCATTGATCATCAGGTCCGCCTGTTTGGGTCCTGATTATCTCCCCATCCCAAGGGTCTCCTGCGGAGTCTGAGCCCTGAGGCTTTAGACCAACGGCTGTAGGAGCCTTAACTAGGATTTGAGGTCGATGGAGTTCTGGCCGCTCCGCATCCAGAACCATGCTCACGACGTCAGTTGTGGCATCGATGTAGAGGAGTAGAGGCTCGCCTTGTTCCGGGGCCACCATGATTGGCAGTGTTGTGAGAAACTTCTTCAGCTCCTGGAACGCCTCATCCGCCTCCTCGGTCCATACGAATGGACCGGATTTGCGCAGAAACTTGAAGAAAGGAAGAGCCCGCTCGGCCAGTCTAGAGATAAACCGACTGAGTGCAGCCAAGCATTCGGTAAGCTTCTGCACGTCCTTGATGCGGGCAGGGGGCCGCATCCGTTTATCGCCTTAATCTTCTCTGAGTTAGCTTCAATTCCTCGGTGGGAAACCAAGAAACCGAGCAGCTTCTTGGCAGAGACCTTGAAGACACATTTGTCTGGGTTCAACTTCGTGCGTGTTGAACGCAGTCTGTCGAAGACTAGGGCTAGGTTGTCGAGTAGAGATGCTTGCGACTTAACCTTTACTACGATGCCATCGACATAAACTTCTACTAGATCCCGAATGAGGTTCCCAAATGTCTTGTGCATTGCACGCACAAAAGCGGGAAGGACATTCTTAAGACCATAAGGCATGGACACATAGCAGTATAGACCATCTACTGTGGTAAAGGCGGTATGCTATTCATCTTCCCTAGACATAGGTATCTGGTGTGGTAAAGGCGGTATGCTCTTCATCTTCACTAGACATAGGTATCTGGTGGAAACCTGAATATGCGTCTAGAAAACACAGTAGATCACAACCAAGAGACACGTGGCAGCTCCGGGCCTTGACTTAGTAGGGAGGCTCGGACCGGGGCCCAGGGCACGTGTCCGCTCCGGAACCTTCCTTAGCAGGGAGGTGGCTCTGAGCCAAGAGACACGTGGTAGCTCCGGACCTTACCTCAGCGGGGAGGCTCGGACCGGAGCCCAGCGCACGTGTCAGCTTCGGAGCCGTCCTCAGAAGGGATGTGGCTCTGAGTCGGGAGACACGTGGCAGCTCCGGACCTTACCTTAGCGGAGAGGCTCGGACTGGAGCCCCAGCCACGTGTTGGCTTTGGAACTCAAGCGCACGTGGCAGCCCCAGGGCTGACCTAAGGGCAGAGGGCACGTGGCTATGCCGGGGCCCACCTCAGCAGGGAGACGGGGCCCAGGCCGTATTTTACCCTCTATGCGGGGGTACCCAGTCTGCAGGGTACCGACAGTGGCCCCCGAGCCCATCTCGGGGGAGGCATCGAGCCCGTAGGTGGGGCCTCCATCTCTCCTGCGTGGTGGTTTTGATCCTGCACTATGGAAACCGAAGTGGTGGCGAGATTTCTGCATAGTGGACCAGCGGTTGTACCTGGCAGACGAAAAGGCTGCACACCCTTGGCGTAGTGGGTGTATTCGCCAATCAAAGTGGCAATGCGTCGTCGTGTCTACTCTTTATTGACGGGTCACGACGACGCACTCGAGGGGTTGCCTCGGGGTAATTACTGCAGCAGCCCATGGGTCGGTCGCTATAGGTCCACCGCGCCGCTCTCCTCAGGAACCGCCGGACGTTCCCGAGAAGTTACCCGCCTCGCCCCCAGCGACTGACGGGTGGACCTGGGTCCTACCTGTCATTGGGGGAGGCGAGTGCCGAGGCGACGTTCTCGAGGGGTTGCCTCGGGGCACTTACCACAGCAACCAATGGGTTGGTTGCTTCATCTCCACCGCGCCGCTCTCCTAGGGAACCGCCGTACGTTCCCGAGAAGTCACCCGCTTAGCCCCCAGTGTCTGACGGGTGGACCTAGGTCCTACCCATCGTTGGGGGAGGCGAATAGTCCGCGGCGTACTGCGGTGGAAACCCAATCGTCGCACCTGTTGCCCTGCCAGAGGTTGCGGATGTGTATAAAAGGAGGCCTTCTGGTGTTGGGTGGTTCCCTCCATCATGCGGCTTTTGTCCTCCTTTTGCGCGTTGGAAGCTTCGCTTCCCAGTACTTTCGTCCACCTTATGCCCTTACACCATTAGCCGTCTTCGTCCACTTTTGCGAGATGTTCGTGTGTGTGCGGCTTTCGATGCGGCTCCCCGAGGCTTCCTTCTCCTTGATGGTGTTGGAAATCCGTGGTTAGTTTCCTCTAATCTTTTTTCCTTTTCTCTTTGATTTATTCTCAATGGGGCTCCTCCTCCACCTGTGTGACATGGGCCTGGCCGCGTCGTTGCTGGCGACACTCCCTTGCCCAATGACCAAGCTTGCCAGAGTTGTGGAAGGTGTCGTCTCGTGCTGGCTTTCGGTTGCCGGCGGCGCCGCCCTGGGCGCCACCTGCGGCATGTCTCTGCGCCCCGGCTTGGGCACCTCCGCGCCCCTTGCTTGGCTTGCCGCGCTTGAGGCTGCCTTTCGAGGAGGAGGGCTCCCCCTTCTTCCCGTCACCTTGGCAGGCCTCTCACTGCTCCCGAGTGAGATGTAACTTCCCGCCGATGGTGATAGGCCCCGAGAGAGGCTGAGATTCATCGTTGTCGATGACCTTGAGGCGGCCTATCGCCTCTTCGATCGACATCTTGGAGAGGTCCAGCAGAGACTCGATCGAGCGAGCGATCTGCTTGTACTTCTCGGGGATGCAACGGAAGAGCTTCTCGATGGCTCTCTCCTCGTTGTAGGTGTCGTCGTCAAACTGCACCATCTTTTGCAGTAGTGTGTTGAGACGGAGAGCAAAGTCATCAACATCCTCACCTGGCTTGAAGGTCAGGTTCTCCCACTCCTTGCGGAGTGCCTGCAGTGTGGTTTGGGCGCGGTCACTGCCGATGCGTGCCGCAACGATGGCGTCCTAGGCCTCATTGGCAGTCCGCTTATTGGAAAGCGAGAACTGCATCTCAGGTGGTACTGCAGCAATGAGAGCATCCAGCACCCGTTGATCCTCGTAGTAGTCGACGTCGCCGTACCGGACTGCTTCCCACATGTGCCACACTTGGAGCCGTATCCTCATCACCACAGCCCACTCGACGTATTTGGTCTTGGTGAGGGTAGGCCACCCATCGCCGGGACCAACGTCACTGACAATGGCCTGGATCCCGTGGTGACCATGGTACATGTTCGGGGAGGGAGAGTCGCGCCGCCTGTAAATGCCTCGATCTCCATCGACCCAACCACCCCCGCCGGGAGCGTCGCCGGCGCGTCCGCGCTCGTCTGGGCTGCAACCGCCGCGCTCATGGGGGTGCGCGGCTGCCTACTGTGGCGTCTGTGGTCGTGCTACCTCCCTGGCCAGCCTGAGGTCTCCGTTGGTGCCGCCGTCGGTAGAATCAGAGATACTGTTACTACCGCCACGCAGAGCCTCAAGCTCTGTTGCAGCCACACGCGCTGCATCCGCAGTCGTTGCTGCTTCTACTTCTGCCTTCACCGCTGCCAGTTCTGCCGTCGCCAGCCTCGTCGCCCTCGCCGCCCTCGCTGCAGCCTCTGCCTCTGCTCGCTCGCGTTCTTCTGCCGCGGCGACCTCGGCCTCCTGCCGATGCCGCGCGCTCGAAGCGACAGAGTGCCGAGACTGTTGGAAATCCGGGGATTAATCTTCGCTCTAATTTCTCTCCTTTTCTATTGATTTATTCTCAATTGGGGGGGGTGTGCATATAGCCCCGATTTACAGAGTCCTAATCTAATACTACCTAGACTCCTCTTATTTGACTTGGACTCTATCTCTAACACTAATTATTCTAGAAAACAGGATTATATCTAACAATCACCCTTTAATCTCATTTTTCTAGATCACGCTCACACTAATTAGGGTAGAGACACACTTCCACCCTAAACACACTTTCGGGATGGACACAACTGCACCACCAGGATGGTCACATCTACACCCTGCACAACTCAATTTTGGGATGGACACTACTACACCCCCAGAATGGTCACATCTTCACCCTGCACACGCATTCGAGTTGGTCACATCTTCAATCCCAGGATGGGCTCATCTTCATCCTGCACTTGATCTCGGAATGGACACATCTTCAATCCGATCACTCACCCACACACTCGAGACGGTCACATCTTCATCTCGAGCACACCTTGCTTGTGAGATCAAAACAAAGTACCTTCTGATGCAAGAAGTGCCATCTCATCTTCCTTTTCGTTCTTGGAGCATTCTTTGGCAAAGTGACCAAGTTTTTGACAATCAAAGCATCGAATCTTCGATTTGTCAAATTTCTTGTTCTTCTTTTGACCACCCTCTTGAGCCTTCCACTCTTTTCTTGTCAAAAGAAGCTTCTCTCCACCCTTTGCTTCTCTTGCTCTCCACTCCTCTCTTGTTAAAAGGAGTCTTTCTTCATGATCTTGGTTGTTGAAGCCATGTACACGTTCCTCATGTGCTTTGAGCCTATCAACGAGTTCCTCCACAGTCATTGCCTTTAAGTCCATAAATTGCTCAATGGTGGATGCAATGTGAAGAAATTTCGAAGGTAGAGCTCGCAACAATTTCTTTACGATGTACCTTTCTTCAACTCTTCCTCCAAGACCACGGATCTTTGTGACAATGATCATCACCCTTGTGGCAAAGTCGTCGATGAAGTCTCCTTCGTTCATGCGCATTAGGTCAAACTCATTTTGAAGAGTTTGGATCCTTGCTTCCATCACGTGTTCTTCACCCAAGAACTTGATCTTGATCAACTCCCACGCTTCTCTAGCTGTCTCCTTCTCAGAAATTCGCATGAGAGTGTCTTGATCAATAGCATGATAGATGGCCGTAAGGGCTAACTGATCTTCCTTTGGATCAACGTTGCTCTTTTTCTCCTCAACAGCTTCTCATATCCCCTGTGCCTTCAGAAAAAACATTCATCTTAATTGCCAATGCTATATAATTGGTCTTCGTTAACAAGGGATAGTGCAATGTCATTGATTTACCCTTCATATTGTGTACACCTCTTGTGTACGTTTAGTAAATGAATAACAACCTCTAGTACACTTCAGGTGGCTTTAGCAAATAACAACAACAGCTGGACCCAGTTCAATTCAGCCAAGTGACCTGAAGGGCCCAAACAGCCCAGCCAGCCCGTCACACAGCAAACCCTAATCAGCCACACAAGCCTCCTCCTCCTCCTCTCTGTCTAGCCGCCGCTGCTCCTTCAGCGCTGAAGGAATAAGTCTTGTACTCTTGGTCTGTGTGGCCCCTAGTTAGGACAGCATCTCAGTTCTTAGTAGGACAGCATATTAGTCCTTCAGTAGGACAACATCTTAGTCCTTTGGTAGGACAACATCTTAGACCAAGAGGACAGCATCTTAGTCCTTTGGTAGGACAACATCTTAGACCAAGAGGACAACATATTAGTCCTTTGGTAGGACAGCATCTTAGACTAGCATCTAGGTATATGCTTGGCTGCCTTAGCTATAAATATGTAACCCCAACCCCTAGGTTGGGCATGGCATTGTGTGTGGAATGAAACCAGAAAATTTTCCCAACTCTTAGTGTCATCCTCTCCATGAGAGTAATACTTCAGATACTAACAAGTGGTATCAGAGCCGTTCTATCCTGTAGCCTAGACATTTCCTGCTCATCTCCTTCCCACACCTCTCTTCGTCTTCAGCCGGCAGCAATAACACCGGTTGTTTCAACTCATTCCTCCTCTTTTGCACAGACAAGCAACATCTTGTCTGAGACAACCTATTCCCTACACAACACTCCCCCACTAGCGCGCCATGTCCGAAGGACAGTCTCAGCACTCGGTCGCTTCGAGCACGCGGCATCGGCAGGAGGCCGAGATCGTTGCGGCAGAAGAACGCGAGCAAGCTGCGGCGAGGGCGGCGAGGCTGGCGGCGGCGGAACTGGCAGCGGCGAAGGCGGAAGTAGAAGCAGCAGCGGCTACGGATGCAGCGCGTGCTGCTGCAACAGAGCTTGAGGCTCTGCGTAGCGGTAGCGACAGAGGCTCTGATTCTACCGACGGCAGCACTAACGAAGACCTTAGGCTGGCGAGGAAGGTAGCACGACCACAAACGCCACAGTGGGCAAACGCGCATCCCCATGAGTCGGCGCTGCAGCCCAGACTGGCGCGGACGCGCTGGCGACGCTCGCGGCGGGGATGGTTGGGTCGACGGAGATCGAGGCATTTACAGGTGGCGCGACTCTCCCTCCCCGAACAGGTACCATGGTCACCACGGGATCCAAGCCATTGTCAGGGACGTTGGTCCCGACGGTGGGTGGCCTATCCTCACCAAGACCAACTACGTCGAGTGGGTTGCGGTGATAAGGATACGGCTCCAAGTGCGGCACATGTGGGAAGCAGTCCGGTACGGCGATGTCGACTACTACGATGATCGACGGACGCTGGATGCTCTCATTGTTGTAGTACCACCCGAGATGCAGTTCTCGCTTTCCAATAAGCGGACTGCCAAGGAGGCATGGGACGCCATCGCTGCGGCACGCATCGACAGCGACCGCACCCGCAAGACCACACTGCAGGCACTCCGCAAGGAGTGGGAGAACCTGACCTTCAAACCAGGTGATGATGTTGATGACTTTGCTCTCCGTCTCAACGCACTACTGCAGAAGATGGTGCAGTTCGGCGACGACACCTACAACGAGGGGAAAGCCATCGAGAAGCTCTTCCGTTGCATCCCCGAGAAGTACAAGCAGATCGCTCGCTCGATCGAGTCTCTGCTGGACCTCTCCACGATGTCGATCGAAGAGGCGATAGGCCGCCTCAAGGTCATCGACAGCGACGAATCTCAGCCTCTCTCGGGGCCTATCACCATCGGCGGGAAGCTACATCTCACTCGAGAGCAGTGGGAGGCCTGCCAAGGTGACAGGAAGAAGTGGGAGCCCTCCTCCTCGAAAGGCGGCCGCAAGCGCGGCAAGCCAAACAAGGGGCGCGGAGGTGCCCAAGCTGGGGCGCAGAGACGTGCCGAGGGTGGCGCCCACGGAGGCACCCAAAGCGGTGCCGCCGACAACCGGAAGCCAGCACGAGACGACACCTGCCAGAACTGTGGCAAGCTTGGTCATTGGGCCAGGGAGTGTCGGCAGCAACGACGTGGCCAGGCCCACGTCGCACAGGTGGAGGAGGAGGAGCCGGCTCTGCTCCTAGCGCACGCAAGCATCGAGCCATCTCCAGTGGCATCGGCCGCAGCGGCTCTCCTCCACATCGATGAGCCAAGAGCACACGCCTTTCTCGGTGACGGCTCTAGCAACGACAAGACTGACGGGTGGTGCCTTGACACCGGCGCCACCCATCACATGACTGGTCGACGGGAGTTCTTCACTGAGTTCGACCCCAATGTTTGAGGCTCCGTCAAGTTTGGGGACGCCTCTGGTGTGGAGATCAAGGGCGTCGGCTCCGTCATCCTCACCGCCGAGTCTGGTGAGCACAGGCTGCTCGTCGGAGTCTACTACATCCCCGTGTTGAGGAACTCTATCATCAGCCTGGGCCAGCTGGATGAGAACGGTTCGCGCGTGGAGATCAAGGACGGAGTCATGAGGATTTGGGATCGCCATCGTCGCCTTCTTGCCAAGGTAACCAGAGGCACCAATCGACTCTACGTCCTTAACGTGCAGGTAGCACAACCTCTCTGCCTTGCTACTCGCCGGGATGACGAGGTGTGGCAGTGGCTTGAGCACTTTGGGCACCTTCACTTCAAGGCCCTGAAGCGGCTCAGTGCCAAGGAGATGGTACGGGGGCTGCCGTGCCTTGACCATGTGGAGCAGTTCTGCGATGTCTGCATAATGACAAAGCAGAGGCGGCTCCCCTTTCCCCAACACTCGAGCTTCCGAGCCAAGGAGCGACTTGACCTCGTGCACGGGGACTTGTGTGGCCCGGTGACACCGGCTACACCGGGAGGACGACGTTACTTTCTGCTGCTTGTCGATGACCTCTCCCGCTACATGTCGGTGATGGTCCTCGGCAGCAAGGGAGAGGCTGCGAACGCCATCAGGCGCGCGCAGGCCATTGCGGAGGCGGAGTGCGGCCGCAAGCTGCGCGTGCTGCGCACCGACAATGGCGGCGAATTCACGGCGGCTGAATTCACGTCGTACTGCGCGGATGAGGGTGTTCAGCGCCACTACTCCACGCCGTACAGCCCGCAACAGAACGGCGTCGTCGAGTGAAGCAACCAGACGGTTGTGGGGATGGCTCGGGCCCTCCTCAAGCAGAGGGGAATGCCGGCTATCTTCTAGGGAGAGGCGGTGGTGATGGCGGTCTACATCCTCAACCGCTCGCCCACCAACGCTCTCAACGGCAGGACGCCGTACGAGGCTTGGCATGGGCGCAAGCCGACAGTCTCTCACCTACGGGTCTTCGGCTGCCTAGCGTTCGCCAAGGAGCTTGGCCACATCAGCAAGCTCGACGACAGGAGCACTCTAGGGGTGTTCATCGGCTACGCGGGGGGCTCGAAGGCCTACCGCATTCTCGACCCAGGAACAAAGCGCGTGCGCACGGCACGTGATGTAGTGTTCAATGAAGGGCGAGGATGGGCATGGGACAAGGCGGTAGACGACGGCTCGACTCCGACATACGACAACTTCATCGTCGAGTACGTCCACTTCAAGGGAACTAGGGGAGTAGGCAGCTCTTCTCCACCAACTTCAGCGCCACGCTCCCCAGTCACGACCTCGGCTGCGACGACCTCTCCACCACCACAGCTGGCGACCCCACGCACTCCAGCACCGACTGCCATCCCTCCGGGTACGCCCACTCCGACACCAGCTCATGTCGAGCACAAACCGATGGAGTTTGTTACTCCGCTCTACCACGACGAGGAGTGCATCGACGCATACCACGACGGCGAGCCGTTGCGGTATCATACGATGGAGGATCTTCTCGGTGACCAGTCGGTGCCGGGACTGGTCCCTCGCGATCTAGAGGCACAGTTGCATCTTGCGTGCGACGACGGCGAGCCTCGGTCTTTCGCGGAGGCTGAGAGACACGCGGCATGGCGTGCCGCGATGCAGTCGGAGATGGACGCGGTTGAGAACAACCGCACATGGGAGCTTGCTGACCTCCCTCATGGTCACCGCGCGATCACCCTTAAGTGGGTGTTCAAGCTGAAGAGGGATGAAGCCGGCGCCATCGTCAAGCACTAGGCTCGCTTGATGGCACACGGTTTCGTGCAACAGGAGGGGATCGACTTCGACGATGCCTTCATGCCCGTGGCGCGGATGGAATCTGTGCAACTCCTCCTTGCGCTGGCTGCTCAGGAAGGCTGGCGAGTTCAGCACATGGATGTCAAGTCAGCGTTTCTTAATGGCGATTTAAAGGAGGGAGTCTATGTGCACCAGCCGCCGGGATTTACGATTCCTAGCAAGGAGGGCAAGGTGTTGCGCCTGCGCAAGGCCCTCTATGGCCTGCGGCAGGCACCAAGGGCGTGGAATGCCAAGTTGGACTCCACGCTCAAGGGGATGGGCTTCGAGCAAAGCCCGCATGAGGCGGCCATCTACCGGCGGGACAATGGAGGAAATGCCCTACTCGTGGGTGTCTACGTCGACGACTTGGTGATCACCGGCACCAAGGATGCGGAGGTGGCAGCATTCAAGGAAGCGATGAAAGCCACCTTCCAGATGAGTGACCTGGGATCTCTCTCCTTCTACCTGGGGATCGAGGTGCACCAGGCCGACTCCGGGATCATGCTTCGACAGACTGACTACGCCAAACGCATTGTTGAGCTGGCTGGGCTCACAGACTGCAATCCAGCTCTCACTCCCATGGAGGAGAGACTGAAGCTGAGGCGCAACAGCATGGCGGAGGAGGTGGACGCCACGCAGTATCGGCGTCTTGTGGGGAGCCTTCGCTACCTCATCCACACACGGCCGGACTTGGCATTCTCTGTCGGCTACGTCAGTCGGTTCATGCAGCGACCAACGACGGAGCACCAGCAGGCTGTGAAGAGGATCATCCGCTACGTTGCCGGCACTCTCGACCACGGCCTCTACTACCCGAGGTGCGCTGGGGAGGCACACCTTGTCGGATACAGCGACAGCAACCACGCCGGCGACATCGACACTAGCAAGAGCACAAGCGGGATTCTCTTCTTCCTCGGCAAGTGCCTCGCTAGCTGGCAGTCGGTCAAGCAGCAGGTGGTGGCCCTGTCCAGCTGCGAGGCCGAGTACATAGCGGCCTCTACTGCTTCGACTCAGGCGCTCTGGCTAGTTCGACTGCTTGATGATCTCCTCGGCAAAGACACCGGAGCGGTGGAACTCAGGGTGGACAACAAGTCCGCTCTGGCTCTAGCAAAGAACCCCGTCTTTCATGAACGGAGCAAGCACATCCAGGTGAGGTAGCACTTCCTCCGAGGCTGCTTGGAGGAAGGGAGCATCAAGGCGTGCTACATCAACACCAAGGACCAGCTTGCAGACCTGCTCACCAAGCCCCTTGGGAGGATCACGTTCCTTGAGCTTTGCTCCAGGATCGGGATGGTCCAACTCTCCCACAAGACAACGCACAAGACATAGGGGGAGAATGAAGGAATAAGTCTTGTACTCTTGGTCTGTGTGGCCCCTAGTTAGGACAGCATCTCAGTCCTTAGTAGGACAGCATATTAGTCTTTTGGTAGGACAGCATCTTAGTCCTTTGGTAGGACAGCATCTAAGACCAAGAGGACAGCATCTTAGTACTTTGGTAGGACAACATCTTAGACCAAGAGGACAACATATTAGTCCTTTGCTAGGACAGCATCTTAGACTAGCATCTAGATATATGCTTGGTTGCCTTAGCTATAAATATGTAACCCCAACCCCTAGGTTGGGCATGGTATTGTGTGTCGAATGAAACCAGAAAAATTTCTCAACTCTTAGTGCCATCCTCTCCATGAGAGTAATACTTCAGATACTGACAAGCGCCGCCTCCTCTGCCCTTGCGTGCCTCCAACCGAGCGCTAGCAACTGCCGCCTCTTGCGCCGTCCCAGCCACCGTGAGCCCCTCACCTCCCCACGCGAGCCCGAGGCTTACGGTTTTGCCGCCGCCGTCGGCCTCAATGGCGTGCCAGCTTCTACGCTTGCGACGAGGGGCTTCACTGCCGATCTGAAGGATATCGTCCTCGACCTCCACCTTCTTCAGGCTAGGGACGGGCGCGCCTTGCCGAGATCCACTCGAGCACACACCGATTTCCCTCTGGCGACGTCAGATCCGCCGCCCACCGCGTTGGAGAAGAGGTGCGATGGCCCTTGGGCTCCTCCCTACCGGCGACCCTTTGGCTCTTCCCTGCCGGCGGCCCTCTGCGCGGTGAGATCCCGCCGCCTCCCCTCTGTTTTCTCAACCTAAATCTCTTATACCAATTGTTGGAAATCCGGGGATTAATCTTCGCTCTAATTTCTCTCTTTTTTCTATTGATTTATTCTCAATGGGGGGGGGTTGTATAAATAGCCCCGATTTACAGAGTCCTAATCTAATACTACCTAGATTCCCACTCTTATTTGACTTGGACTCGATCTCTAACACTAATTATTCTAGAAAAACAGAATTATATCTAACAGAGACTGTTCTTCGCACATGGCGCGCTAGTGAGGGAGTGCTGTGTGGGAAAGAGGTTGTCTCAGACAAGCTGTTGCTTGTCTGTGCAGAAGAGGAGGAATGAGTTGAAACAACTGGTGTTATTGCTGCCGGTTGAAGACGAAGAGAGGCATGAGAAGGAGATGAGCAGGAGATGTCTAGGCTATAGGATAGAATGGCTATGATACCACTTGTTAGTATCTGAAGTATTACTCTCATGGAGAGGATGACACTAGGAGTTGGGAAATTTCTCTAGTTTCATTCCACACACAATGTCATGCCCAACCTAGGGGTTGGGGTTACATATTTATAGCTGAGGCAGGCAAGCATATACCTAGATGCTAGTCTAAGTTGCTGTCCTACCAAAGGACTAATATGTTGTCCTAACAAGGACTGATATGCTGTCCTCTTGTCTAAGATGCTGTCCTACCAAAGGACTAATATGCTATCCTGTCAAGGAATGATATGTTGTCCTCTTGGTCTAAGATGATGTTCTAACAAGGACTAAGATGTTGTCCTACCAAAGGACTAATATGTTGTCCTAACAAGTACTGAGATGCTGTCCTAACTAGGGTCCACACAGACCAAGAGTACAAGATTTATTCCATCATTTGTTGTCCTACCAAAGGACCAATATGCTGTCCTAACAAGGACTGAGATGCTGTCCTAACTAGAGGCCACACAGACCAAGAGTACAAGACTTATTCCATCATTTGCTGTCCTACCAAAGGACTAATATGCTGTCCTAACAAGGACTGATATGTTATCCTCTTGGTCTAAGATGTTGTCCTATCAAAGGACTAATATGTTGTCCTTTTGGTCTAAGATGTTGTCCTAACAAGAACTAAGATGCTGTCCTACGAAAGGACTAATATGCTGTCCTAACAAGGACTGAGATGTTGTCCTAACTAGGGGCCACACATACCAAGAGTACAAGACTTATTCTATCAGTAGCTAGGGTTTGGCCTCCTGGTGGTGGTGGCTGCTCCAGGGAGAGAGGGAGGTGGCGGCTAGGGCTAGAGAGGTGGAGGAATTATTTTTCTATTGATCTGAATAAAACTGGGGTGTTTTGGCTTCTTTATATAGCCCCTGTTACAAGAGTCCTGATCTATTACAACTCAATCTCTAGTCTATCTTTAATTCTATCTCTAAGAAGACTAATCCCTAAATTCTTCTAGAAGGAGGATCCGGCCTTGATCCTGGGCACGCACCTGACGGGGGGGGGGGGGGGGGGGGGTCCTGGTAAAGCCCCCCTGTTTTGGCCGCCCAGGGTCAACGGGTGGATCAGCCCACAGACGATGCCCGAGAACTGCTCAACGGGCCGAAGGACCCCGATGGCCCGTCGAGTCACCATTGGATGAATGTGACGAGGGTTCCGGTGGAGTAGGGGAGGGTGGTAGACCAGGGACTCAGTACGAGAGGAGGCCGAAGCACCAACCCGCGCTCGTCGCTGATAGACAAGAGCAGGGTTGGTGAAACGAGGCACTGAGGCCGCGCGTGGCACGACAGGCGACGGCGGGGACACCGGGCCGCGCGTGGCGCAGCAGGTAACGTCGGGGACGTCGAGGCCGCGCGTGGCATAGCAGGCGGTGTCGGAGACACCGGGGCCACGCATGGCGCAGCAGGCGACGTCGGGGAAGCATGTGGCACCGAACACCCTAGAACACCAACCCGCGCTCATCGCTGATAGACAAGAGCAGGGTCGGCGAAACAAGCCGCCAAGACCACCTGTGGCGTCGCAGGCAACGTCAGGGACGTCGGGGCCACACGTGGTGCAGCAGGGGGCAACGGGGCCGCACGAGGCGCAACAGGTGGTGTCGAGGACACCGGACCCACACGTGGCGCGGAGGGTGTTGGACCTGTAGGAGAAAAAGGTCAAGGTAGCTGTACAGGAGCAACCTCGGGGTTAGTAGAAAAAAAAAGAATCCAGCTCAATGGTAGAGCCAGATGAGGAAGTGGAGAAGGGAAAGGAGGACTCATCGAAGACGACGTGTCGGGAGACAAAGACACGGTGAGTAGTAAGATCAAGCCACCAGTACCACTTATGATCGGGGGAGTATCCAAGAAAGACACACCAAGTCGAGCGAGGCGCAAGCTTATGTGGGGCCGTAGCGGAGAGGTTAGGGTAGCAGGCGCATCCAAAAACTCGAATATGGTCGTAAAGAGAAGTAGTGGCAAACAAGGCAAAGTGAGAAGTGGGAGCACTAATCGCCTTAGTGGGGAGGCGATTAATGAGAAAGGTAGCAGTGTGAAGAGCCTCTGCTCAATATCGAGCAGGGGTGGAAGCCTGAAACATCAGGGAGCACATGACGTCGTTGGTGGTGCGAATCATGCGCTCAGCCTCGCCGCTATGAGGAGAAGTGTATGGGCAAGACATGTGCAATTGGGCACCGTGAGAAAGAAGAAAATCACAGAACACATAGTTATCAAACTCGCGTCCGTTATCACACTGGACAGTCCTGATAGTGCACCCAAACTTAGTGGACACCCAAGCGAAAAAGTGAGAGAGAGTGACGAACGTATCAGACCTCAGACGCAAGGGAAAAGTCCAAGAATAATGGGAAAATTAATCCAGCACAACCAAATAGTATTTATATCCCGAAAGATTTAGAATAGGTAATGTCCAAAGATCACAGTACAACAACAACAACAACAACCAAGCCTTTATCCCAAGCATGTTGGGGTCGGCTAGACATGACCTAATATCAATGAAGTAAAAGAGAGGAAGAGATATAAGAACAACGAAAAAAGAAAAAAGAACAAAAAGAAAAAAGAAAAAAAGAAGAGAAAAGAAAAGAAAAAAGGAAAAAGAAAAATAAAGAAAAAAAGAAAAAAACAAGACTAGGATTCTGGCACATGAATTGCTACTTTCCATGTGGTCCTATCATGAGCTAAGTCTCTGGATACATTCCAATCTCTCAAATATCGTTTTACCACCTCTTTCCAGGTCAACCTTGGTCGTCCTCTACCCTTCTTAATATTTTCTCTACCTCTTAAAATCCCACTGTTAACCGGTGCTTCTGAAGGTCTCCGCTGGATATATCCAAACCACCTAAGTCGATGTTGGACTAACTTCTCTTCAATCGGCGCCACCCCTACCCTATCACGAATCGCCTCATTCCTTATTCGGTCTCTTCTCATGTGCCCGCACATCCACCGTAGCATGTGCATCTCTGCGACACTCATTTGTTGGACATGTTGCCGTTTTAGTTGGCCAACATTCCGCCTCAGAGCATCGCAGGTCTGATCACCGTCCTATAGAACTTCCCTTTTAGCTTTTGTGGGACTTTCCTATCACATAGGATTCCAGAGGCTTGTCGCCATTTCATCCACCCTACCTTGATCATGTGGCAAACATCCTCATCAATATCGCCATTGCTTTGCAACATTGATCCTAAATATCGGAAAGAGTCCCTTCTAGGTACTATTTGTCCTTGTAGACTAACATTTCCCTCTTCACGACCAACACCACTAAAGTCACACCTCATATACTCGGTTTTGGTCCTACTAAGTCTAAACCCCTTGGACTCTAAGGTTTGTCTCCATAACTCTGATTTCTTATCAACACCATCTCTAGTTTCATCTACCAGCACTACATCATCGGCAAAGAGCATGCACAGGATAACCCCTTGTATATCCTTCGACACCTCATCCATCACCAAGGAAAAGATGTATGGAATCAAAGCTGATCCTTGATGTAGTCCTACCGTGATTGGAAATGCATCAGTCTCACTATCACTTATGCGCACACTTGTCCTAACATTATTGTACATATCCTTGATAAGGGTAATGTACTTTGTTGGCACTTTATGTTTCTCTAGTGCCCACCGCATGACTGACCTTGGTATCTTGTCGTACGCCTTCTCCAAGTCGATGAACACCATATGCAAGTCCTTCTTCTGCTCCCTATATCTCTTCATAAGCTGACGAAGCAAGAAAATCGCCTCCATTGTAGACCTCCCAGGCATAAAACCAAACTGGTTTTTAGTGACATTGGTCACTTTCCTCAGGCGGTGCTCAATCACTCTCTCCCAAAGCTTCATAGTATGACTCATAAGCTTAATACCTCGATAATTAGTATAACTTTGAATATCTCCTTTATTTTTGAAGATAGGTACTAATATACTTTTTCTCCATTCTTCAGGCATCTTGTTTGACTGAAAAATGTAGTTGAATAGCTTTGTGAGCCATACTATTGCCACGTCCCCAAGGCATCTCCACACCTCAATAGGGACATCGTCAGGGCCGAGGGCCTTTCCTCCTTTCATCCTTTTTAAGGCCTCCTTAACCTCAAACTCTTGTATCCTCCGCACGAACAGCCTGTTGGAGTCATCAAAGGAGTCATCCAACTCAACCATAGTGCTCCCATTCCCATCATTGAATAGCCCATTAAAGTAATCACGCCATCTATTCTTAATCTCTTCATTCTTCACTAGAATGCGGTCAGTATCATCTTTGATACATTTAACTTGATTGAGATCCCTCATCTTTCTCTCACGGATTTTTGCTACCTTGTATATGTCCTTTTCACCTTCTTTTGTCTCTAGTCTCTCATATAACTTATCATAGGCATGTCCTCTTGCCTTACTCACAGCCCGCCTTGCATTCTTTTTAGCCTCTTTGTACTTAAGCATGTTGTTTGCGCTTCTATCATTATGCCAACTCTTGTAACACTCCTTCTTCTCCTTAATGGCCTTTTGTACATCCTCATTCCACCACCAAGTGTCTTTATTTACAAGTTTCTTTCCTTTTGTCACACCGAACACCTCACTAGCTACCTTCCTAATGCAAGTTGCCATCTTCACCCACATACTATCTACATCTCCATTTTCTGCCCAGGGTCCTTCTGTGATCACCCTATTTTTAAAGCATTCTTGTGATTCTCCTTTCAACTTCCACCACTTTGTTCTTGTGATTTTGACACCTTTGTCCTGCAAAGAACATGTATGGAAGCGAAAGTCAACTACCACAAGCTTATGTTGTGTCACAACACACTCCCCGGGGATCACCTTACAATCTAGACACTCATGTCTATCTCTTCTCCTAGTGAGGACAAAGTCAATCTGGCTAGAGTGTTGGGCACTACTAAAGATCACTAGGTGAGATTGCCTCTTCCTAAAGAGGGTGTTAGCTACCAACAGATCATAGGCTACGGCAAAATCTAGGATGTCCTTACCCTCTTGATTTCTATCGCCGCATCCAAAGCCTCCATGTACTCCCTCAAATCCTAGGTTAGTTGCACCCACGTGACCATTGAGATCTCCCCCTATGAGGAATTTATTGGTTATCGGTACACTACTAACCATATCCTCCAAGTCCTCCCAAAATTGCCTCTTAGCACTCATGTTGAGCCCCACTTGTGGGGCATAAGCACTAATGACGTTCAAGACAATGTCTCCAATTACTATCTTGATTAAGATGATCCTATCCCCTTGTCTTCGAACATCCACTACTCCATCCTTAAGACTCTTATCTATTAGAACACCTACGCCATTCCTAGTCCCAACCGATCCAGAATAACAAAGCTTGAAACCGGTATTCTCGACTTATCTCGCCTTTTGACCCGCCCATCTAGTCTCGTGTACACAATGGATATTTACTCATCTCCTAATGGCAACATCTACTAACTCACGTAGTGATAGGAGGATGAGTCCCGATCTTCCGAGAGGTAGGGTAAACTTGATTGGGTGGAGATCTCGACGTTGATGATCCAAGGCTCCGAACGAACGAAATCCCGCAATCACTACACCACTGCTCCATTGGTTATTACCCGTGTCACACGAATGACCTCGCCACGAAGGCTTTTCCCTGCAAGCGCAATCAACAACACAAGCAAGAACAGAGAAGTTGCAATCAAAACTGAATTGATCACGAATTTGGGGTCTCACAACAGATGATCAGTGACACTGTTCAATGACAGATTGTAACTAAGCAAAACCCAGCTGTTTGTGACGGCGGCTAGGGGGTATAAAGGAGGTGGAGGACGACCAGGGGGGTGCTGGGGTCGTGACCTACCCCTAATACACGTACATAATGGACTTGGACTCGATACAAGGCCCAATGGCCCAACTAGGTGATGCAACACCCTGACAGACTCTAAACTTTGTATTGTTTCGAAGTTTCCCGTCGACTCCGAGGAAATTTTGACGTGGGGCCAGTTCCATTGGAAAGTTTATCCTCTCAGCTTTCCGTGCATATGTAGAACGTCTTGTTGGGTCTCTAACTTCTTGTTGGCGTATTTTCTGGTCCTCCACGCCACCAAACCCCTCTCCATGTATCTCCATGTCCTCTCCATGGTTCCTAATCATAATTAATCCATTAGGTAGCAACATACTCTCAAAATTTACATATAAAGAATTGTTCAGGAACGAGCTCACCTCTAAATTCAATTTTCGTGCTCGAGCTCTAGTAATTGGACCTTGCATGTCTACCATGTGAGTGTTGTGTATATCTGCAGGAGTGATGTCCACATCATCCTCCCCCTCTTGCATTGGAGTCGTCCTCGACTCAAGCTCATCTTCTTCTCCCAAGTATGGCTTCAAATCTGAAATGTTAAATGTGGGACTAACCCCAAACTCGGGAGGCAACTCAAGTTTATATGCATTGTCATTTATCTTCTCAAGAACCTTAAAAGGTCCAGCAGCACGTGGCATGAGTTTGGACTTTCTCAAATACGGGAACCTATCTTTTCTCAAATGAACCCACACCAAATCACCGGGTTTCAATTTTACCTCCTTCCTACCTTTACTAGCAGCAATGCGATACTTTTCATTCATTTTTTCAATTTGTAACTTAGTAGTTTCATGCAACTTAAGAATAAATTCAGAACGTTGTGTAGCAGCTAAGTTCACAATTTCAGTATGTGGTAAAGGTAGCAAATTAATTGGAGCACGAGGATTGAAACCATAGACTACCATAAACGGACTTAACTTGGTTGTGGAGTGAATAGACCTGTTATAAGCAAACTCAATATGTGGCAAACACTCCTCCCACAACCTCAAATTGTCTTTCAAAACACCCCGCAACATAGTAGATAAGGTACGATTAACTACCTCCGTTTGCCCATCAGTTTGTGGATGACAAGTAGTAGAAAACAGCAACTTTGTTCCCAATTTATACCATAAAGTTCTCTAAAAGTGACTCAAAAACTTAGCATCCCTATCAGAAACAATAGTATTGGGAACACCATACAAACGCACAACCTCTTTAAAGAACAAATCAGCAACATGTGAAGCATTATCGGTCTTGTGGCAGGGTATAAAATGAGCCATTTTAGAGAAATGATCAACAACCACAAAGACACTATCCCTCCCCTTCTTTGTTCTAGGCATATAAAGACCATGTGGGTTAAGTCGAGACTTAGCTTTGTTGCATGTCGTGCAACGTGAAACGTAGCGTTCCACATCATGCCTCATTCATGGCCAAAAGAAATGAGCGACCAGCACATCCTCTGTCTTTTTAACACCAAAATGTCCAATCAAACCACCTCCATGCACTTCCTGCAACAACAAAAGACGAACGGAGCGAGCTGGAACACACAACTTGTTAGCACGGTAGAGAAGGCCTTCACGCAGCAGGAATTTTTGCCACGTTCTTCCCTCTCTACAATTTTCAAAGGCATCTTTGAAGTTCAAATCAGTAGCATATAACCACTTTATGGTTTCCAAACCAAAAATTTTATGAGAAAGTTGGGATAGTATGGTATAACGTCTAGATAAAGCATCAGCAATCACATTGTCTTTCTCTTTCTTATGTTTAATGATGTAAGGAAATTATTCTATGAACTCAATCAATTTAGCATGACGTTTGTTCAGATTAGCTTGTCCTTTAAGATACTTCAAAGACTCATGATCTGAATGTCTGACAAATTCTTTAGTCCATAGGTAATGTTGCCAAGTTTGCAAGACACACACTAAAGCATAAAGTTCTTTGTCATATGTAGAATAATTCAGCGAAGGCCCATGCAATTTTTCACTAAAGAAGGCAACAGGTTTACCTCCTTGAATTAGCACTCCTCCAATGCCAATGCCGCTCGCGTCACATTCAAGCTCGAAGGTCTTCTCAAAATCAGGAAGTTGCAGCAATGGTGCTTGTGTGAGCTTCGACTTGAGAACATCAAAAGCTTGTTGTTGTGCTGGTCCCCATCGAAACGGCACTCCATGCTTTGTAAACTCGTGGAGAGGTGCCGCAATGGTGCTGAAATCCCGCACGAAACGCCGGTAGAAACCTGTGAGACCAAGAAAACGCCGAACCTGTGTGACCGTAGTCGGAAGTGGCCAGCTCGTGATGGCAACAATCTTTGCCTCGTCCACCTCAATGCCCTGCGAAGTAACAACATAACTAAGAAAAGACACACGATCGGTGCAAAAGGTGCACTTCTCAAGGTTACCATATAAACGTGCAGCGCGCAAGACATTAAAAACAGCACGCAAATGTTCGAGATGTTCATCATATGACTTGCTGTAAATAAGGATATCATCAAAGTAAACCACCACAAATTTACCAATGAAAGCACGTAAAACCTCATTCATCAACCTCATGAAAGTGTTGGGCGCATTAGTTAAACCAAATGGCATGACTAACCATTTATAAAGTCCGAATTTAATTTTAAAAGAAGTTTTCCATTCATCACCTAAAGCCATACGAATCTGATGATACCCACTACGCAAATCAATCTTGGAGAAAATAACAGAGCCACTCAACTCATCAAGCATGTTATCCAATCTAGGAATAGGATAGCGATAACGAATGGTAATGTTATTGATGGCTCTACAATCAACACACATGTGCCAAGTGCCATCTTTTTTTGGAACCAAAATAACAGGAACAGAACAAGGACTAAGACTCTCACGAATGTACCCGCGGTTCAGAAGATTTTGGACTTGTCGCTGAATTTTCTTAGTCTCGTCGGGGTTGGTCCTGTAGGCAGCACGGTTTGGCAAGCTCGCCCCTGGAAACAAATCAATCTTGTGTTCAATGCCTCGCACATGTGGTAATCCAGGGTGTATCTCTGATGTTAAAACATCCATATATTCCTGTAAAAGGTTAGCAACAGCAGGTGGCAATACAATGGATGTATCCTCAATAGAATATAAAACATGTTTGCACACTAAAGCATAGCAAGTTCTATTAGAGGCATATAAATCATCAATATCAGATTTAGTTGCAAGCAAAATAGGATTGTTCAACTTAATAGGTTGCTGAATTTCAGAATTGAAAACACCCTTTTGCTTAGCATTATTCTTTTTCTCCTGCTCAAATTATAAAATTTCAGTGGGACTCATAGGAAGTAACACAATTTTCTTGCCCTTATGCATGAGAGTATACTTATTAGATCGACCATGGTGAATAGCATCAGTATCAAACTCCCAAGGACGTCCCAACAAAAGAGAACAAGCATCCATAGGTATCACATCAAAATTAGCAAAATCATGATAAGAACCAATGGAAAAATGTATCCTTGCTGTTTGTGTTACCTTAACCTTACCATTGTTGTTAAACCATTGAATGTGATAAGGGTGGGGATGCTCCCGTGTGGTCAAGCCAAGCTTCTTGACCACCTCAACATTCACCAAATTGTTACAGCTACCACCATCAATGATGGTATGTACACGACAGTCCTTGACGACGAGAAACATGTTGAAAAGGTTGTGACATTGGCGGTTGTCGTCCTCTTGAACCGTGGCACTCAAAGCTCGCTGCACAATCAAAGTCCTATAGTTGTTTGTCGCAGATGTACCAAGAACCTCCTCAGCACCATCATCCGAACCTAAAATGTTAGTTGCAATAATATTTTCATCTTCAATATCAGAAGCACTAACATACCCACCATCAGCAGTGGCAATGATCGCCCGTTTGCTGGGGCAATATCGTTGCATATGGCCAAGTCCCTGGCAGCGGTGGCACTTGATGTCGGAGCTGCGACTTGTCGAAGTGTTGGGTGCAGCTGCCTTTGCTGCAACACTTGGAGGCATCTGGGACTTGCTGTTATCTTGTCCCCGTGATGTAGAAGGTGCGATGCTTCTGCGTACAACACCCGTGGAGGGTGGTGTAGAATCACGTACGCTCGAGGAGGGCGCTGCTTTGGATGGCACCAGAAATTGTCGTGGCGTGAAGGTGTTGTTCCGCCGCTGCTGTTGGCGACCCTGCACTTCTTTTCTGCTAACATGGCAAGTTGAAATAAACGTTGAATAGAATGATATTCCTTGTAGTCAACTATGTCCTGAATCTCACGCCGCAAGCCCCCATAAAACCTAACAATTTGGTCTTCCTGATTCTCAACTACCCCACAACGAAGCATATCTTTATGCAACTCTTGGTAGTACTCTTGGACAGTCATGTTACCCTGATCAAAGCGTTGCAATTTCTTAAGAAGATCACGTTTATATGAAGGAGGAACAAACCTAGCGCGCATCTCTTCTTTTAACGCAGCCCATGACTGTGGTGCATTACGTGTATTGACAAGTTCATTCCACCAAATTATAGCAAAATCTTTAAACTCACTAGTGGCTTGTCTAACTCTATGTCGCTCAGGAACAAGATGAGAGCTAAATTTTTGTTCTACCATCATCTTCCAATCCAAGTAAGTCTCAGCATCATAAGATCCATAAAATGTTGGAATAGAAAACTTAATCTTAGCATAAGGATCATTATCTTGTTCAGGAGCATGAGGACGAGGTCTACCTCCTATACCTTGATGATTTCGTCGAGGGCGACGGCGTTGCTGTGCATCAACCTCATTGTTATTGAAGTCATCCTCTGTGTCGTAGTGAGCATGTGCATCACTATCAAGGATGATAGAGGGTGTAGCTTGTTGGGGAAGACGAGTCTCCATCTCGTCCAACCGTGTGGTCAGACCAGCAACACTTGTATGGAGCCTCTGAAAGGTGGCTGTTGTAGTGGTCTGGTAATTGTTGTAAGCTTCGGTCATTGCCCGCATCATGTCCTTTAGTTCCATATGGGACACGCACTCATCATCATCCAGAGGTGTAGAACCAGAGGTCTTATCCATAGGCTTCTTTCATGTCATTGTTAGTACAAAACAGAAACGAAGACAAAAAGATCGTGAAGAACCCTATTACTACGCTCTCCGAAGTGGGTGGAAAATCGATCAGTAAAATGCGTCTTACCCCGCTCTTACAAGTTTCTTACCGGCACTACAGGTGGCCAACGGTAACCAGTGTGAAGGAAGCAGAGAGTGGGTGTGATTGCAAAGGTTACCTGTTCTACTCAAGAGAAGGTGGAGCTTGGAGGCTCAAATGCAGTATATGTATGCGGCACACAAGTTAGTAACAGATAGCAATGCTGGATAAGTGTCCAAAGAATTTCACCTAGTTGCTGGCCTAAGAATGTATTAGAACAGTTGTGGCAACAAGCAAGGACAAGGATGAATGATGATGAACAACAAGGATAATATCAGCAAGTATTCAGCACTCGCACAGAAATAGCACACCACTTAGCCTCCTGTTTTTGTCTTGAAGCACTAGTAGAAATCAAAATCTTTTTTTTCTCTTTTTTAGATATTTTTTCTCAACCAGGGGCACAAGAATAGAAACAGCACCAAGTATTAGCTCAAACCGATGAAAGATGAGATCGACACAAATTTAGGAGCGATTGAAAAACTGGTGCTGGAACTTCGGAGTTCGAAACGAGGGCCTTCTTAATTTTTTTTAATTTTTTTTGAAAACACCGTATGTGGACTTTTTTGAGACCTTTCTGGGGAAAAAATGCACCTCAATCGGAGTTACGAGCGAAAAGTTATGCCCGTTTTAAGGAGGATACCCCGAATCAGGTTTTGGTGGTGGTGGAAACTGCAACAGAAACGAATCGGTGGATGAAATTCTTTTGTAGATTGGTTTTTTGTAGATGGCAGCAGATGAAAGAAACAAAACTGAACCAAAATAAATCTAAACCAGCAACCAGACTCAACCTAGGACACGAACTCAGAACTACGGACTCCGAAACTAAATTGTGCAAAAGGTTGAGCGGGGGTTGTAGGTCAGGGAAACTAAAATTTTTTTGTGGCTTCTTGTGGACGATAGGACTGAAACAAAATAAATCTAAAGTGCACACAAGTATACCTCACGGTGAACCTTGAAATCTGATACCAATTGATAGGAGGATGAGTCCCGATCTTCCGAGAGGTAGGGTAAACTTGATTGGGTGGAGATCTCGACGTTGATGATCCAAGGCTCCGAACGAACGAAACTCGCAATCACTACACCACTGCTCCGTTGGTTATCACCCGTGTCACACGAATGACCTCGCCATGAAGGCTTATACCTGCAAGCGCAATCAAGAACACAAGCAAGAACAGAGAAGTTGCAATCAAAACTGAATTGGTCACGAATTTGGGGTCTCACAACCAATGATCGGTGACACTGTTCAATGACAGAATGTAACTAAGCAAAACCCAGCTGTTTGTGACGGCGGCTAGGGGGTATAAACGAGGTGGAGGACGACCAGGGGGGTGCTGGGGTCGTGACCTACCCCTAATACACGTACATAATGGACTTGGACTCGATACAAGGCCCAATGGCCCAACTAGGTGATGCAACACCCTGACAGACTCTAAACTTTATATTGTTTCGAAGTTTCCCATCGACTCCGAGGAAATTTTGACGTGGGGCCAGTACCATTGGAAAGTTTATCCTCTCAGCTTTCCGTGCATATGTAGAACGTCAAAAACGGAGTCTGTATGCCTCCTGTGCATCCATTTTAAGGTGGACTGCTCCTGGGCCCGAGTTGGACTCGAGTTTGAGTTGGGCTCGGTCTCTAACTTCTTGTTGGCGTATTTTCTGGTCCTCCACGCCTCCAAACCCCTCTCCATGTATCTCCATGGTTCCTAATCATAATTAATCCTTTAGGTAGCAACATACTCTCAAAATTCACATTATAAAGAATTGTTCAGGAATGAGCTCACCTCTAAAATTCAATTTTCGTGCTCGAGCTCTAGTAATTGGACCTTGCATGTCTATCATGTGAGTGTTGTGTATATCTGCAGGAGTGATGTCCACATCACGTAGCTTCCCCGTCAAGGATCCTACATTCCAACTACCCACCCTAAATCTATGTTTCTCGGCTAGCTTCCTTACGCTTCGCACCCGTCGAGTAAGATGCAAAGACCCTTGCTCACTTATCACTACATCCGGGCGATGATGTAGCGCGCCACTAAGGTGGTGGCGATCCGGCCCTTGCTCATTTAACACCATATCCGGGTTTCGATATGGCGCGCCACTAAGGCGGTGGCGACCCGACCCTTGCCCACTTAACACCATACCCGGGTTCCGATATGGCGCGTCGCTAAGAGGGTTACGCCCCAACGAATTTCTATTGGGTTTCATTTCCATGAGAATGGCTAAGTGTAGTTGTTGGCTCACCAAGCCTATCACAACCCCTCCTCCTTTACACGGGCTTGGGACCGGCTATGTGATTACAATATAGGCGGAGTTAATGTCCAAAGATCACAGTGAATGAGATAAAATATCTGCTCAACATGAGTGACAGAGCTTGGAAATGGAAGCCGAACATGGCAACCAAGCTGATAAGAATGACATAAAGATTCATGTATGCCCCTAGTACACGTAATCACTAAACTATTCGACAACTTAGACATGACATCTACATCAAGATGGACAAGCCGGTGATGTCAAGTAGTGGATGAAGCTGTCGTAGTCAGAGCAAAATGCGTGGACGAAGCGGAGCCGAAACCCTATATAAAAACAAAAGGAACCGGATTGCCGCTTAGATAAACTCCCTCTCCCTGCTGACTTGTTCTGAGATCGGGTGATGGGCCTAGAGCTGGTGGTGGTGAGTATGACTAATCGAGCTTCTCAATTGCCGAATTCTTGATTCGGTGGGAACCTTACTACTGCGCGCCTTGGAAGCAGGAAGGCGAAGAGTACAGGGCCCCGAGCTCTCACATCGGAAAAGAAGACGTCGGGTAGTAAGATCCTTCACAGATAAACTAAAAGGATCAAACTCGATAGAAACATGGTTATCAATGGTAAAACGACGAACAGAAAATAGGTTCTGAATAATGCTAGGGGCAACTAGAACATCCTTAAGCAGGAAAGAACCTGAAAAACCTGAGTCACCTGAGGTGATAGGAAGAACAAAACCATTCCCGACAACGATAGATGAAGGATAAGAAGAGTGGGAAGGGTAGGTGGAAGAAAGTATACCAGTGTCGGGAGTGGTGTGGTATGAGGCACCAAAATCAGCTATCCAGTCAGGACCAGGCGAGGTGAGGTGCAGTGTGTTGAAGGAAGTAGCAAGTGACCGCCGATCCCACGCCGGGGGTGACTCGTTGTGCTGCCTCAAAGAGTCAGAAGGTTCCGCTGAAGCCGACGACCAGCTAGCAGGGTAGCCGGGCCCACCGTAGGCTATTGTCAACTGCCCACCAGCGGGGTAGCCAGGCCCGTCGTAGGTCGGAGTTGACTATCCGCTAGAGGGGTAGCCAAACTCACTGTAGACTGGGGTGGCAACGTAAGCTGGCTGAGGACGCGGCGCGCGTGGTGGCGGGAGACACGGGGACGGCCCAGGCCACATGAGTCCACGGGTTGTAGGGCGCGGGCCAGGGAGCGCTGCTTCGACCGGTGCCACCACCCACACCACTAGCACCTCCTCCCCCAGTCCCACCACGGTCACCGCGCCTACGGCGACGACGGTTACCACCACCAGGGCCGGCAGGTGCCCCTGGAGTGGTAGGCGAACCAGGTGGCCGTGGCGGTGGTCCTCCTGAAGCAGCAGCAGACGGAGAAGGACGCGAGGTCTGTCTAGAGCCGTAGAAGGCTGTGGCAATCGAGGAGCCGGTGGAACCTCCAGTACTGATCTCCTCAAGCTCGAGGTCAGACCAGACCTTCTCGAAGGTCGGGAACGGCTCCGTACGAAGAAGCCACGACCGGAGATGAGAGTAGCGCTCGTTCAGGCCCTGAAGGACCTGAAGAACGAGTGAGCTGTCGGGAACGGGATCACCAAGGTCACGCAGGGCATCAGCCATACCATTCATCTCCCGACCATAGGCGGAGACAGAAAGGTCACCATGCACGGTGGTCCTGAACCGCACCCGGATGTGAAGGGCACGAGTCGCACGGTTCCCCTAAAAATGCTGCTCGAGATCAGCCACGCCTGACGAGCAGTGCCACCACCACGATGTCCGACAATGTCCAGCAGCTCCTCAGAGAGAGACCCAAGGATCCAGACAAGAACCAGGTTGTCCATGCCGATCCAGGAGTCGTCCAGTGGTGAATCATCCTAGAGGACGTGGTCGTCGAGCCTGAAGCGTCGAAGGGTGAGGATGAGCGGCTGACGCCACCTTGAATGTGCCTAGAGGGGGGTGAATAGCCTTTTTGAACTCCTGAAATGCTCAACAAAAGGTTAAAAACCAAAGTCGTCCGGTGTTACTGCGGACTAGTCCGTGGTTCAACTAAACTTCTCTTTTTATTTTTATTTTTCTTCGGATTTCTTGCAGCGGAAAGTGAGCAATTACTCTAGTGATACTAACTAGTGTTCACGAGACCTTAATATCACGTGGATAACAAAAACAACTAGAATCACAAAATTGAATCCTAACTAGTGATGATATGAGTTAAAAGTACACGACACAAGTAATTTTTACCGAGGTTCAATCCTACGCAAGGGATCTACATCCTGGTTGAGGAGCTCAAACAGAGCCGGATCTTAACCAACCCTTTCCTCGTCAAGTCACCACCAAGGCCGACTTGATATCCACTAACAATCGGGGTAATCACCAAGTTTATGGGGCTTCCTCACAAGTTGAGGGCTCCCACGAGTTTTACAACTGAATGAAGATCAACACACTAAAAAATTACACAATAATCAATGGGAGTGTGTGAGAGAAACCAAACCAAGAGCTCAATGAGGACGAATTCTTCCCTCTCCCTTTTCCAATCTCCCAAATCCCAAAAACTTGATCCTTAGGGCTTTAGAATGTGTGGAGAGAAGTGTTTTTATGCTCTTGGATGTTGTGACGGTGCTAGGGTTCATGTCACTTCGAAAAAGAGTCGGGGGTCCCTTTTTATAGGGGTCTTGATATGTATCCGTTGGGATCTGAGGAGTCCGGACTAGTCCATGATAGACACCGGACTACAACAACAACAACAAAATCTTTGTCTCAAGCACGTTAAGGTAGGCTAGATATGAAACCCAACTGGGTTCATATCCATAGGAATGGTTGATTTTGATGCTCGCTCGCCAAGCCTATCACAACACTCTTCCTTTATCCGGGCTTAGGACCGGCTATACCTAGAAAGGCATAGGCGGACCGGACTAGTCCGGTGTTATATTTCAAGTTGAGTTCAGCCGCCAGTTGGGTTTAAATGAGTAAAACCCTAATCGTACGGATTAGTCCGTATGCACAGAGAGTGCTTGTCCGTTTCAACACGGACTAGTCTGTGGTGAACGGACTAGTCCGATGTCACATAGAGAGGGGTAGGCTGCTGCCAATCGGACAAGTCTAGCTACATCGGACTAGTCTGTTATATTGTGGACTAGTCTGATGTCACACAAAGAGGTCTTCTCCGTGCTATGTCGGACAAGTCTGGCTACACCGACTAGTCTGTTATATTGCGGACTAGTCCGTTGTTTTGGACTTTGTGTTTTTCTCACTCACCCTTCCCGCACTAACCGAGATTCCTATTGAGCTCTTAGATGTTTCTCTCACACACTCTATACTTAAACTATAAGTCTAGTTTTTCTCCTTTACTTGGGTCTTTTCATCCATGATTCTTCCTTTTCTCATCAAGGCCACCCTTTTCCTCTTTTTGTATTATTCTCCTTTTTCTTCATGTGACCTACTCTCACTTAGCAAGTTTGGTTAGCTCTTCACTTGTTTGTCATCGATCATCCAAAACCCACATGGGGACGCCTAGATGCACTTACACACCTGGCGCACGAAGTGGAGTCGGTGCTAAGGACAACCAGGACGAGTCCCCAGATGTTCTAGACACCAGCAACCTGGGCGTGGAAAGCGGCGATGAGGTAAGCCGCGTAGGTGGTGTAAGCTGCTCCGTCGCCTGGGGAGGACTCGTGGGTGACACTTGATTGCTGGTTCGTGGCCTCCTCGAGCTGGTAAGAGCCACCATGGACGCACGCTTCTGCTCCAAGGCAAGAGCGAGAGTGCGCTCTCTCTCACGAGAGGCAGCCAGAGCGGCGGCAACGCCGGAGATGATCACAGAAGGCCGTACGGCACCACTGGTGGGGTCCACCGGATCGTCGAGAATAGCAAAGGTGGTAGCTGACGGCGAGGAGAACCCGCGCGGGACAGGTACCCGGCGGTGGCGGTAGCGCACGTAGGACAGGACCCAACGGTGGCAGGAGGTCGGGTCCAGCACCCGGCGCGGGCACTGACGAGGAGGCGTTCAGCCCCGGCGCCCAGGAGGGTGCTCCAGAAGCCGGCGGCCAGGCAGCAGAGGCTGGTGCGTGCAGCCAGGGAGGGGTGGTCACCGGAGGAGGCGCAACAGCGGCGGCCGACGGCGTGCCAGCGTCGGTCGGAGGAGGCACGGCTGGGTAGTAGAGGAAGCGGACGGCAGGGATGCGTCCCAGACCCGGCAGCGCAGGGGCGGAGGAGGCGCGGCGGCGGCGCTCTGGTGGCTGGCGGCGCCGCTCCTGAGGTTGGCAGCGGCGGTGCTCGGGAGGCCGTGCGCGGCGCCTGGCAGGCCGGCCGCGCCGCTCGGGACGCCGGTTGCGTCGGCTGGAAGGCCGGCCGCGGCGCCTGGCAGGTCGACCGCGCCGTTCGGGAGACTGGCGGCGGCGGCGCCTGTGCCGGCGGCGATGGCAGGTGGGCCGCGGTGCCAGGGGCGGCGGTGGCTGGGCCATGCAGGGGAAGAGAGAGAGGAGAGGGCTGGGGTTAGGCTAAGCTGATACCATATTGGAGAAAATGAAATTTATTGCCCACATAGGTTGTCAAGGGGGATACATATATATAGGCTGTGAAGCCTCACGCAAAAGATCAAAATACCCCTGCCTAGTAACAGTGTTATCCCTAATACAAAGAGTACTCTAACAACATTGATATACTGTTTTGCATGGAGTTGACCGCAACTTTAGCTGAGACAACAAAAGGATACATCTAAGGAAATACCTCTTCTGCAGGCAATTCCAGGTGTTCCAAAAATTTCAGAAGGCTACAACCCAGCAACATGGATGCTGGAAGTCAGCTCTTCTCTAGCTGAAGCTCGCCTGAATGTGGATTTTGCTGAAATATATGCAAATTCTACTCTTTACCGGTAGATATATGTTCTATTATATTGTATGAGAAGTTTTTTGGTATAAAATATTTTGATTCGATGATACTGAAATTCATAGTTCTCTGAATCCTGAACAAACAAACATCAATCTGCTTCTTACATATATTTTTATGAATATGTTCAGGAGCAATCAACAACTTATTATGGAATTAAGCGTTCCACCATCAGGCTACCAGGATATCTCATTTCCTACTAAATATGCCCAGGATTTCCTAAATCAATTTATGGCCAATGTGTGGAAGCAATTTAGATCTTACTGGAAGAACCCGCCCTACAATGCCATGCGTTATCTTATGACAACACTCTATGCTGTTGTGTTTGGTAGTCTTTTGGCGCATGGGAAAGAATGTGTATGATCCTACCCTATATTATGATGTTTTCAAACTTCATTTGTTCATGTGTTCTAATTGCAATCTATCCATGAAACAGTGTTATGCCCTTCCATGTTAACAGTTCTTGGTTGATCTGCTTTTTCCATTTGTACAGAGAAAATCAGGAGGATCTGGTCAATCTACTTGGAGCCACCTATGCTGCTGTTTTCTTCCTTGGAGCTGCAAATTTGCTCTCTGTGTCTACCTGTTTTTTCGGCGAGCGGACAGTTTTCTACCGTGAAAAGGCAGCAGGGATGTATTCTCCATTGTCCTATGCATTTGCACTGGTAATTTCCGAATATATTTACTTTGATTTTAGTAGATGAATTATGATGATCCCAACTTTCATTAATCTTGTTCCAAAATGAATAACTTGAGCTTATTACAATTAATTATTTTCTCACGGTTATTTCAAAACTGAGCACTTGCACGCACAAATTGTACAAACTCTCTACTCACTGAACTTATTTCTTGATACTGATTGACGTGCACAGACAGTCGTGGAATTTGTCTACAACACAGCTCAGGGTATTCTCTACTCTCCCAATTTATGCTATGGTTGGCTATGAGTGGAAGGCAGACAAATTCTTCTACTTCCTGTTCTTTATCAGCGCGAGCTTCATCTACTTCACACTGTTTGGCGCAATGTTGTGTGGGGACCACCCCGTGGTTCACCCACTCCAGGGTCGTATAGGGTGGTGCCGTACGATGCGGCACCCAACAGCACACACAAAAAGAATAAAGAACAACATACAAACTTTTATTTGGTATAAAACAGCGGAAGTCGCTTACAAAATATAACAATACAGCGGAAGTAATGTACATTAGTAGCCTCTCATCCTAACTATGCAAAAGTGCAGCCGTCCAGCCCAGGGACGCTACACGCTAGCAGCATGGAACCGGAGAAATCACGGCGGCGTGCAGGGCTCCAACTCGGCCGTGTACCCTGACGGGGGCATCGCCTCACCCTCGGAACCCTCCTCATAGCTCACTTGCATACAGCTCAGATATTGCAACCGTGAGCACGATGGCTCAGCAAGGCTTAACTGTCTGACCTAGGCATGGAACTCTACATGCAGGGAGGTGTATGATAGGAAAAGGAATTTGCGACAAAGACACGCCTATAAGTTGATCCTTACTTTCAGTTTTATAGCGTCAAATTCATGTGCCTTAGGCAGCCCTCACATCGGAAGTCCACAATCAAACAAGAAACGCTTTCCTCCGATGTGGTGATGCCCAAACCGGAAAGTAAACTTAGTTAGCTCTACATCTACAGCATACATGGATTCCAAAACATTAATATATCATCACAGCATATTATCATTCAACTGGCTTACTTCACTTCTTACTACGTCACGAAACAGTGAATAAGCGGTACTCAAATAACCGTGAGGGACGGTGATTGCAATCAGGAGACACCCGGACAACACGTTGCATACACCCACTTTCAGAAGCGTGATTCCACACCCCTTCCTACTCTGTTGTATGCAACAAACTTTCAAAGGCAATACAAATGCCGAACCGGTCCATCCGTAACGGGTAGGAGGTCCCCGCATGGAGCGTGACTGTGCCCACCGGCAGATTTACACCTTGCTACCCTCAAACCACTCCTATTTACGGTTGGGTAAGCCTCGGCACCCAGGTTAACCATTTACATCGGTTTCCTGCTTATGTCGGTATGCCATCCGGTACTGTTCGATACTTGTTCAGCAGGCCCGCACACGACTCGGTCCCAATCGACACCAACAGGGCAACGCACGTGAGACCTCCGCTCACTGCTTCCTATCCCCCCTGCTGGGTCTCATTTTTACCACTCTTAAGCCATTTTCTATTCTGACCAAACCGTGTGATAAACCTTACCTCGCGAGTAGATTCCAACTACTCGACTTCTACCGAGGTCCTAAGCATATTAGCGGGGCCTTGTCTACTCGTCGGCTCTGTAAGCTACCCAACCCTTCATAGGCTTTAAAAGGTTATGCAAGTGGGGTTTCAAACACCTTAACTCTAATGCAAACATTCACCCTAGACATAGGTGATACAAATAAAGAATTTTATAAAAGGTACTTAAGTGCAAACCGGGGCTTGTCTGGTTGCGAGTCAGAGAACAAGTGAGCTTCTGGTGGGAGGACGTCCAAGGGCTCCGGTGCGTCCTCAACTTCGGTCACTATTATGAAATGTAATAAAATACATGTGTAAGTATTAAGGATTTATAAGAATTAAACTACTATTCATAGCTATTGCTATTTAGGATCCTTAATTGGCTTTGGGATTTTTACAGTAGATACTAGACTCTCTAAGGATGATTTGAGCCAAATTTGGAGACATGTCATTGCACAATGTAGTCTTTAAAATTCCTACAAATACAATGCTTCTCTGAATTTTGAGCCCAATTCAGGAGCTTTGACATAGCTAATAGTGGAAGATCTGATTAGGGTAAGTCTCCATGGTGCTAACAAAATTTGTTTCACCATTTTTGGAGCTACCATCAGAGAGATATGAATTTTTTGAAGTTTGGATAGGAGTGCTGAACAGTTTCTGTTTAAATTTGAATTTCCAAATACAGGCTGAACTTGGAAAGGTAATTTGACCTAGCAAATGAACTTCAATGAAGCTAAATTTTTTACTGGAGATTAGTAATATCATGAGGAACTTCCGGGCCAAATTTGAAGAAATTTCATAACAGAGATATTCTGGACTAAATTCCCAAAGATTTAATCTTGAGGAATCTTGGAGAAATATCTAGAGATCTTCAAATCAATTTCTTTGCATCTCTGCAAAGTACTGACTGAGAGAAGTCTAACAAAATTTGTTTCACAAATTTTGGACATCCCTACAGAAAGTTATGGAGGTATGAAAGTTGAAACATTTTTCTGGAAATCAATTCTATGATTTTTAGCTAATTTATTTAATCCTGAGATAACCTACTGATTAAGCCCTCCAAATAAGCTCCAAAAATCCTAAAATTTTTACTGGAGGTAAGGCACTATGAAAGGACTAGCTGCCCAAATTTGGGAATATTTCATAAAGAATTGCTCCTGTAATAAATCCCTAAAGGATTTACTAAAAACAATTCTATAGAAATTCCTGGTCATTTTCATAGCATACAATTTGTTCCTCTGTAAAGTACTCCTCCTAAGGATTCAGACAAAATTTGTCTCACCCTTTTTGGAGCTGTCTACACAAAGTTATGGATTTTTGAAACTTGACTAGCTCTCTGTTTGCAACCTATACCGAGACTTAACAGGGGGGCCCACTCGTCAGGTCCTTCTTCAACCTCCCGCCAGAGACGCGCGTGCACACCAGTTCAAATCATGGCATGGCTCGTTCTCCCTCATTTCTCCACCAAATTAGCTCCGGTTCCGCCCTACATGCTCCTGGGAACATGGCGCAGCTGCCGGGCAAGGTTTCCACGCATGAAAACGGCCGAAAACAGGCCGGCACCGGTGGGGCGGCTCGGGAGCTCGGCATCAACGCGTTCTGGCGCGTCCGAAGCTTCTCCCGGCGAGCTACCTTGACCTAAAGCATCACCAATGATCGGGGAACATGGAACGCAGGCTAAACCTTGCAGCAAATGGCCGGAACAAGGGGTTCACCGGAGGACCGACCCGTTTTTGCCGCCGCCGGCGATTTCTCGTCGCCCGGAGCCTGTGGTGAATGGTTTGCTTCGGTATTTGACGTGGGAGGGCGCTAGGGTCACTAGTTTCTGTGGCTTGAATTGTAGAACCTATGATCAACCACGTTAGACGAATTTCCAGTTTTAGTGTGGGTCGGTTCTTCACGTGTACCGGCGCCAAAATCCAAATTCCGGCGAGACAGCGACGGGGAAGGGCAAGGGGACTGCGGTAGCTTGATCTACACACCTTGACGCACCTTAGGGAGGTGCTGTACGTGCAGTAGAGGCGTTGGAGCGGCTGGAACTCGAGGAGCAGTGAGGTATAGCGTGCTCTGTGTTCTCCCGGTGAAGAACAGCTTGGGCACTGCAAGGGGAGCTCGGGGGTGAGCTGAGGAGTGGTGTAGCTCGTCGAGGAGGCGCCGGCGCAGCTCCTGGTGGCTCACCCGGTGCTAGGGAGGTGGAAGGATGCTGAACAGCGAGCAAGAGGCAGCGCGTGTGCTTGTTCTCGGTGAGCACTCGAGCAAAAACGGTGAAGTCCTCGGGGCAACAGGGACACGCTTTAACAGGGACTCCCAGCACTCGTTCAGCGCTCAGGGAACCAACATCGGAGGAAGCAGCTCGGTGGCTCGGTGGAACGTCGGGTGGAGAGCTTTTCCGGGAGCTGTCGCGCTGTGCTCGCCCGGGAAACAGAGAGAGAGGGAAAACAGTCAGTTTGTTTGCTGTGTGTGGCTGACAATTGGGCCCCATCTCCCCCCTTTGTTTACTCAAATTTTTCTGATATTTTCCATCCAGCAACTCAACATTAAAGGCTTTACTTCACACCAAAGTTAAGTTTGAACTTGCTGAATTCAAATGGTTTGAATTCTTGTGTGAAATTTGGATGTGGTTTGATCATTTGAATTTAAAAAGGAGTTTGAATTCTCCACTTTGTATTGCTTCAAAAATATAGCAAACCAGCTCCAAAATTTTCAATTTTGGCATGGCTGCTCATTCAAAGGTGGTGAACACATTTGTGAAACCCAATTTTCAAATTGAGGGAATTAGAATTTGAAACTGAATTTGAAATTCAGATTAGATGGCTTTTCCTTTTAATCCCAAACAAATATGAAAACTCCTACAAATGAGCTGAAATTTGGAAGGTTAAATATTTAGACTATGAAGATCCAAGCTGTGTATTCAGATCTCCATGTTTGTAAGTTTTTGGGAAGTCTAAACCCTCACTTTGGACTTACACCATTATAATTCAAAGTTTTAATTCCCCTCATTTTTCATAAGTGTACATGAGCAGAATTTTCTTGCTACCACTTTTGGGGATTTTACATCCCTCCCCCCTTAAAAAGAATCTCGTCCCGAGATTCCAAAGAAAAAGCAAAGTGTGGAAAACTTTACCGGGTATATGATGATAGCAAGTCCGGATAATATGTTCTGAGATAGTCCTCGCTTTCCCATGTCGCCTCATCAGCGGTATGGTTACTCCACAAGACCTTGTAGAACCATAAGGTCCGGTTTCTTGTGGCACGAGTCTTTTCATCAATGATCCGGATTGGATACTCCGTGTACGTGAGGTCCGGTTGAAGAACTTTTATGTCTTCAGTGCGGATTTCAGCTGAGGGTTTGAGGCATTTCCTCAGCTGAGAGATATGGAAGACATTGTGAATCCCTGCGAGTGATGCCGGTAACTCCAAGCGATAGGCCACGGGTCCGCATTTTTCAATGACAGCGAACGGACCAATGAACCGCGGCGCGAGCTTACCCTTCACTCCGAAACGGTGAACTCCCTTCATCGGAGACACACGAACATACACATGGTCCCCGATGTCGAAGTGGAGCGGACGGTGTCTTTTATCCGCATAGCTTTTCTGACGAGATTGAGCAGCCTTGAGGTTGGCTTGTATCACTCGCACTCGTTCTTCAGCTTCATTCACAAGTTCAATGCCGTAGATGACTCGCTCGCCGGACTCGCACCAGTTGAGAGGTGTGCGACATTTCCGGCCGTAGAGAGCTTTATACGGCGCCATCTGGATGCTAGCTTGATAGCCATTGTTGTAAGAAAACTCTGCCAATCGGCAAATGATCGTCCCAATTCTTGCCGTGGTGGATGGCACAAGCGCGTAGCATGTCTTCAAGCACTTTATTCACCCGTTCAGTTTGACCATCCGTCTGCGGGTGATACGCGGAGCTTCGGATCAGTTTGGTCCCCAATGATGCGTGCAGCTGTTCCCAGAACCGAGAGACGATCAGCGCACCGCGATCTGAAATAATGGAGCGGGGAACACCGTGCAAACACAAGATCTTTGCAATGTACAGCTCCGCATATTGCTTAGCCACGCACTTTGTATGTACGGGGATAAAATGAGCCGACTTGGTTAGTCGATCGACTATTACCCAAATCGAGTCATGTTTGTGAGACGTGAGAGGTAACCCGACTATGAAGTCCATGCTGATATCCTCCCACTTCCACACCGGAATGTTCAATGGTTGCAGCTGTACGGCTTTACGCATATGGTCGGCTTTCACACGCCGACACGTATCACATTCAGATACGTACTTTGCGATTTCTCTTTTCATTCGTGTCCACCAAAACCTGGTTTTCAGATCCTGTTACATCTTGTTGCTGCCCGGATGAATAGAATGCTTGGACAGATGAGCTTCGTTCAAGATTTTCTTCCGAAGCTTCATGTCACGGGGTACCACTATACGGTCTTTAAACCATAGAGTGTCATGTTCATCTCTTCGGAAGAACTTCATTTCGCCATTCTCCATCCTTCTCCGAATGTGCGACATTCCCATGTCCTTCTTCTGAGCTTCCATAATCTCCTCTCTTATGGTTGGGATGAGAGCAAGATTATATAACGCCCCATATGGAACCAAGTAGAGACTCGGCTCCTCCTCTTCAAGTGGGGTGATGGACAGACTGTTGACATGAGATTTGCGGCTTAATGCATCGTCAACCACGTTTGCCTTACCGAGATGGTAGTGAATCTCGATCTCATAGTCTTTGATCAGTTCTAACCATCTCCGTTGCCGCATATTCAACTCCTTTTGAGTGAATATATACTTCAGACTCTTGTGGTCGGTGTAGAGGTGCACCAAGTTTCTGAGTAAGTAGTGCCTCCACATTTTCAATGTCAACACCACAGCAGAAAGCTCAAGATCATGAGTCGGATAGTGCTGCTCGTGGTTATGAAGTTGACGTGAGCCATAGGCGACCACTCTTCCTCCTTGCATCAATACACAGCCAAGCCCGATGCCAGACGCATCACAATATACGTCGAAGGGCTTGGTTGTATCCGGTTGAGCTAACACCGAGGCTGTTGTAAGATGCTTCACCAATGCTTGGAAAGCTTCTTCACAAGCTGAGCTCCAAACATATTTGATCCCCTTCTTCAACAGTTCAGTCATCGGCTTAGCAAGCTTGGAGAAATTTGGTATGAATCTCCGGTAATATCCTGCTAACCCGAGGAAACTCCTGACTTCATGGACTGATGTGGGGGATTTCCATTTCAGCACTTGTTCGATTTTGCTTGGATCAACTGCAATACCTTCTGCAGAAATAATGTGACCAAGGAATGGCACTTGGCTGATCCAAAACTCGCACTTGTTGAACTTGGCATAAAGCTTATGGTCTCTTAATCGTTGAAGTACGATATGCAAGTGTCTGACGTGCTCTTCTTCAGTCTTGGAGTAAACCAAGATGTCGTCTATGAACACCACCACAAACTTGTCCAACTCCGGCATGAACACTGAGTTCATGAGATACATGAAGTGTGCCGAGGCGTTGGTGAGACCAAAGGACATGACGAGGTACTCATATAATCCATATCTCGTCGAGAAGGCCGTCTTCGGAATATCTTCCGCTCGGATCTTAATTTGATGATATCCGGAGCGAAGATCCATCTTTGAAAATACACTCGCTCCCACAAGTTGATCGAATAATATATCGATGCGGGGCAGTGGATATTTATTCTTGATGGTGACGGCGTTAAGAGGTCGGTAGTCCACGCACAACCCCAAGGTTTCATCCTTCTTCTTCACAAACAGCGCCGAGCATCCCCATGGTGAGGAACTCGGTTGAATGAAACCCTTCTTCATTAAGTCATTGAGCTGCTCCTTCAGTTCAGCTAGCTCATTCAGAGCCATCTTGTATGGTCTCCGTGATATCGGCGTCGTTCCCGGTACAAGTTCAATCTTGAACTCGACATTTCTTTTGGGTGGCATGCCCGGAAGATCATCCGGAAAGACGTCCGGGTATTCACGGACCACACAAATATCCTCAATTTTTGTGGCTTCCGTATTATATGTGGCTGGAGCTTCTTGAACCAATCGGTCAAGAGTAAGAACATGTGGTTCATGAAGTGGAGAATTGAGATGAACCACACGTGGAATGATGTCAAGAACAACACCATGGCGATGTAGCCATGACATTCCTAAAATGACATCAAGTTTCTGACTCTCTAACATAATTAGAGAAGTCGGATATAGGTTCCCACCCAATTGTAACGGTGCTCTATAGACCATTTTATCAGCTGTTATTTTCCCACTCGGAGAACATATCAAATATGAATTATTTGTGGGAATGATAGTCAGTTGATATTTAATAACATAAGACTGACTTATGAAATTATGGGTGGCACCGGAGTCAAAAAGCATGACTACGGGATGATCTAGGTAAGAGAACGTATCCGCGAGGACGGGTTCGCCTTCCGGCACGTCTTCGATGGCTAAGTGGTGGACGTTGCCGGGTTTTGGTGCTGGTTTCTTGGGCTGGTTGCGGGGTTGATTAGCACTCTGATATGGTGTTGCACCCCTGCCCTTTCGCGGCTCGGGGCAGTCTCTTGAAATGTGCCCGACACGGCCACACGTGTAGCACGTGTAAGGTGTCGGGGTCCCGCCGACTTGAGGACGGAATCCCGGTGCACGCTGTTGAAACTGGGGCGCACGCGGGACCATCCTTTGCTGCTGCTGTTGCTGTGGTGGATACATCGGTCGGAAGCCCGGCGCATTATATTGTCGACCGCGAAACTGAGGCGGTCGCGCCGGTGGCTGCCATCTCTGCCCGGATGGTGAGCGATACACCACGCGGTATTTCTGTGGCGTCCCACCACTGCTGCTTGTCAGCGCGCTGCGTTTCCTCTTATCAGAACCGCGCTCGCACTGAGCATTCTCTTGTAGAATCGCGGCATTAACGAGGTCGTTGAACGTGCCGCGATGGCTTTGGGCGAGATGGACCTTCATCTTGGAATTCAGGCCCCGGAAGAAAGCATTACGCTTGTTGTCTTCCGTCCCCACAAATCCTGGCGCATACTGCGCCATCCGGTTGAATAACCTGGAGTACTCATGAGCACTCCTCTCGCCTTGTCGGAGCGCCAGGAACTCCTGGAGCTTCATTTCCATAACCCCGGGAGGTATGTGATAGGCGTGGAACGCCTCTCGGAACTCCGTCCATATGACGGCATGGCCAGCCGGTAAGGAGGCGGTGTAGTTCGCCCACCAGGTACCGGCTTCTCCTTGAAGCTGTTGCGCTGCATACAGCGCCTTCTGGTGTTCGGTGCATCGTAACAGCCCGAACTTCGCCTCCAGAGTGTGGATAAAGCTGTCCACCTCCAAAGGTTCTTCGGCCTCCGTGAAGACCGGTGGATGGGTCGCCATGAATTCTGAATATGAACTTTGTTGGGGCTGGCGTTGCCCATTGTCTTGGCGTCCTCCCTGATGAGACGCATTCTGCTGCACCAACATCCGCAGCAGTTCGGTTTGCTCGTCGCGCGAGCCGAGCACTGCGGCGAGAACCTCCGCAAGATTCCTTGGAAGTTCTGGTGGTGGAGGAGGTGGTTGCTGCTGCGTCGTGGTTTGCTCCAGAGGTGGAGAATCATCACCACGAACTTGACTCGGACCTCCCTCCTCTTGCGTTGAACGTGTCCACACCATTCTGTATTCATACCATTCAAACGATCAGCACATGTGGGCTTAGCTCATCCAGTCTATACAATAGTAATGCGAGAATGGGATAAACAATGCACATAACAATCACACATATGGATAAATTATAAACTTTATGCAACATATACATCCCAGGACCGTGTCACATGATCGAGTTCCAAAGTATTGAACTTTATGGGTTAAAAGTTCATTTCGACTATCGGGGTCACCACGGAATGTTAAGTGCGTTTGCATGCGTAATTCCTCGCTATTGTACTGGAACCAAACATGTACTAACTCGAAGTGATATGTCAAATGCATAAACCCTTCGACTCCCAATCGCTGTTTTACAACAGCCACTGGACGTCAAACGGTGAAACTAAGTGTTTTGGTTGAAATACAGAAAATTCCAGAGAGCATTTTGGTCTGCCCTGTTTCTGGACAGTGCCCACTCATCTGAGATTTTCATCCCATTCGAGGGAGATTTTGTTCTGGAGCTCTACAGAAAAGTTGTAGAGGACTTCTAAACCTTTCCAGAATGGTATCTCACACCTCCATTGGTTCAACCAATATTATGTTATGCCCTGTTCAAGTTCAGCAAAATTTCTGCCGAACACAGGGGAGATTATTCCTAAGCTTTTGAGACTGAATCTATACTCTCAATTGACTCTTAGTTCAATATAGGAGTTTACTAACCCCTAAATGAATTCCTATATTTCATTGTGACTCTTTTTTTTGAAAATAAACTTTTATGCAGTCGGTGCTACATTTCCTCACCATAGAAAAATCCTAAACCGGTATTCCGACATATACGTGTCACATGGTGGAACTAAAGACGTCACTCACAAACGGTTTCTACACGTCATGCGCTAACGTGGTTAATGTACCTGCAGAAAACACACAATAATGGTGCACACAAGGGTTTTACCATTTCAGGCAGTTCCATATCATAATAAAAACATACGGTCCGTATCATTTCCATACGGATCGTCCTTGAGTCAAGCCACGTCTCAAGGTACATGGTCGTGTTTTCACACCACACGACGGGGAACCCGAGTAGAGCGCGAAGGGGTCGTCACGGTTGGGAATTTTATCAACCCAACGGATACCACCTACCGCCTCATGACCGTTGAGGCACGCCGATGGCGAGCGCTGCGTATGGCCCTTTGAACATTGAACATTCAAGAGTTGCATACTATCGCGTTGCTTACCACACGATGGGGTATTCTCACTTTTGCCTAAAGCACGCTGGAGATCAGCGTTTTCATATGCTCTCAGAACCATTGAGAGGTTCAGAGACTCATATTAACTACCGTGCCAAGCCACGGTATATCATTCCATACTATTACTCGTATGGCGAGTTACCGCAATTGATCCGCCTGCGGTGGCGTACCTTTCCTCTTAACTGACGTTGGAGCGTCGTTACAGAATGTATAACAAATATGTTAGCTTTTCCACCATAATATCTACTACTATCATAGACCTTATGTGGGCTTATTGACTAATCCTCACTCGACTACTTCTAAATTTTTAAAATAGGCTCTTTTTGAGCGTGCTATTCCCAATGCGGCTCTGATACCACGTTTTTGGGGACCACCCCGTGGTTCACCCACTCCAGGATCGCATAGGGTGGTGCCGTACGATGCGGCACCCAACAGCACACACGAAAAGAATAAAGAACAACATACAAACTTTTATAGTATAAAACAGCGGAAGTCTTTTACAAAATTTAACAATACAGCGGAAGTAATGTACATTAGTAGCCTCTCATCCTAACTATGCAAAAGTGCAGCCGTCCAGCTCGGGGACGCTACACGCTAGCAGCATGAAACCAGAGAAATCACGGCGGCGTGCAGGGCTCCATCTCGGCCGTGTACCCTGACGGGGGCATCGCCTCACCCTCGGAACCCTCCTCATAGCTCTCACCTGCATACAGCTCAAATATTGCAACCGTGAGCACGATGGCTCAGCAAGGCTTAACCGTCTGACCTAGGCATGGAACTCTACATGCAGGGAGGTGTATGATAGGAAAAGGAATTTGCGACAAAGACACGCCTATAAGTTGATCCTTACTTTCAGTTTTATAGCGTCAAATTCATGTGGGCCTTAGGCAGCCCTCACATCGGAAGTCCACAATCAAACAAGAAACGCTTTCCTCCGATGTGGTGATGCCCAAAGCGGAAAGTAAACTTAATTAGCTCTACATCTACAGCATACATGGTTTCCAAAACATTAATATATCATCACAGCATATTATCATTCAACTGGCTTACTTCACTTCTTACTACGTCACGAAACAGTGAACAAGCGGTACTCAAATAACCGCGAGGAACGGTGATTGCAATCAGGAGACACCCGGACAACACGTTGCATACACCCACTTTCAGAAGCGTGATTCCACACCCCTTCCTACTCTGTTGTATGCAACAACCTTTCAAAGGCAATCCAAATGCCGAACCGGTCCATCCGTAACGGGTAGGAGGTCCCCGCGTGGAGCGTGACTGTGCCCACCGGCAGATTTACACCTTGCTACCCTCAACCCACTCCTATTTACGGTTGGGTAAGCCTCGGCACCCAGGTTAACCATTTACATCGATTTATTGCTTATGTCAGTATGCCATCGGTACTGTTCGATACTTGTTCAGCAGGCCCGCACACGACTCGGTCCTCAATCGACACCAACAGGGCTACGCACGTGAGACCTCTGCTCACTGCTTCCTATCCCCCCTGCTGGGTCTCATTTTTACCACTCTTAAACCATTTTCTATTCTGACCAAACCGTGTGATAAGCCTTACCTCGCGAGTAGATTCCAACTACTCGACTTCTACCGAGGTCCTAAGCATATTAACGGGGCCTTGTCTACTCGTCGGCTCTGTAAGCTACCCAATCCTTCATAGGCTTTAAAAGGTTATGCAAGTGGGATTTCAAACACCTTAACTCTAATGCAAACATTCACTCTAGACATAAGTGATACGAATAAAGAATTTTATAAAAGGTACTTAACTGCAAACCGGGGCTTGCCTGGTTGCGAGTCAGAGAAGAAGTGAGCTTCTGGTGGGAGGACCTCCAAGGGCTCCGGTGCGTCCTCAACTTCGGTCACTATTATGAAATGTAATAAAATACATGTGTAAGTATTAAGGATTTATAAGAATTAAACTACTATTCATAGCTATTGCTATTTAGTATCCTTAATTGGCTTTGAGATTTTTACAGTAGATACTAGACTCTCTAAGGATGATTTGAGCCAAATTTGGAGACATGTCATTGCACAATGTAGTCTTTAAAATTCCTACAAGTACAATGCTTCTCTGAATTTTGAGCCTAATTCAGAAGCTTTGACATAGCTAATAGTGGAAGATCTGATTAGGGTAAGTATCCATGGTGCTAACAAAATTTGTTTCACCATTTTTGGAGCTACCATCAGAGAGATATGAATTTTTGAAGTTTGGATAGGAGTGCTGAACAGTTTCTGTTTAAATTTGAATTTCCAAATACAGGCTGAACTTGGGAAGGTAATTTGACCTAGCAAATGAACTCCAATGAAGCTAAAATTTTTACTGGAGATCAGTAATATCATGAGGAACTTCCTGGCCAAATTTGAAGAAATTCCATAACAGAGATATTCTGGACTAAATTCCCAAAGATTTAATCTTGAGGAATGTTGGAGAAATATCCAGAGATCTTCAAATCAATTTCTTTGCATCTCTGCAAAGTACTGACTGAGAGAAGTCCAACAAAATTTGTTTCACAAATTTTGGACATCCCTACAGAAAGTTATGGAGGTATGAAGGTTGAAACATTTTTCTGGAAATCAATTCTATGATTTTTAGCTAATTTATTTAATCCTGAGATAACCTACTGATTAAGCCCTCCAAATAAGCTCCAAAAATCCTAAAATTTTTACTAGAGGTCAGGCACTATGAAAAGGACTAGCTGCCCAAATTTGGGAATATTTAATAAAGAATTGCTCCTGTAATAAATCCCTAAATGATTTACTAAAAACAATTCTACAGAAATTCCTGGGCATTTTCATAGCATGCAATTTGTTCCTCTGTAAATTACTCCTCCTAAGAATTCAGACAAAATTTGTCTCACCCTTTTTGTAGCTGTCTACACAAAGTTATGGATTTTTGAAACTTGACTAGCTCTCTGTTTGCAACCTATACCGAGACTTAACAGGGGGCCCACTCGTCAGGTCCTTCTTCAACCTCCCGCCAGAGACGCGCGTGCACACCAGTTCAAATCATGGCATGGCTCGTTCTCCCTCATTTCTCCACCAAATTAGCTCCAGTTTCGTCCTACATGCTCCTGAGAACATGGCGCAGCTGCCGGGCAAGGTTTCCACGCATGAAAACGGCCGAAAACAGGCCGGCACCGGTGGGGCGGCTCGGGAGCTCGGCATCAACGCGTTCTGGTGCGTCCGAAGCTTCTCCCGGCGAGCTACCTTGACCTAAAGCATCACCAATGATCGGGGAACATGGAACGAAGGCTAAACCTTGCAGCAAATGGCCGGAACAGGGGGTTCACCGGAGGACCGACCCATTTTTGCCGCCGCCGGCGATTTCTCGTCGCCCGGAGCCTGTGGTGAATGGTTTGCTTCGGTATTTGACGTGGGAGGGCGCTAGGGTCACTAGTTTTTGTGGCTTGAATTGTAGAACCTATGATCAACCACGTTGGACGAATTTCTAGTTTTAGTGTGGATCGGTTCTTCACGTGTACCGGCGCCAAAATCCAAATTCCGGCGAGACAAAGACGGGGAAGGGCAAGGGGACTGCGGTAGCTTTATCTACACACCTTGACGCACCTTAGGGAGGTGTTGTACATGCAGTAGAGGCGTTGGAGCGGCTGGAACTCGAGGAGCAGTAAGGTACAGCGTGCTCTGTGTTCTCCCGGTGAAGAACAGCTTGGGCACTGCAAGAGGAGCTCAGGGGTGAGCTGAGGAGCGGTGTAGCTCGTCGAGGAGGCGCCGACGCAGCTCCTGGTGGCTCACCCGGTGCTAGGGAGGTGGAAGGCTGCTGAACAGCGAGCAAGAGGCAGCACGTGTGCTTGTTCTCGGTGAGCACTCGAGCAAAAACGGTGAAGTCCTCGGGGCAACAGGGACACGCTTTAACAGGGACTCCCAGCACTCGTTCAGCGCTCAGGGAACCGACGTCGGAGGAAGCAGCTCGGTGGCTCGGTGGGAACGTCGGGTGGAGAGCTTTTCCGGGAGCTGTCGCGTTGTGCTCGCCCGGGAAACAGAGAGAGAGGGAAAACAGTCAGTTTGTTTGCTGTGTGTGGCTGACAATTGGGCCCCATCTCCCCCCTTCGTTTACTCAAATTTTTCTGATATTTTCCATCCAACAACTCAACATTAAAGGCTTTACTTCACACCAAAGTTAAGTTTGAACTTGCTGAATTCAAATGGTTTGAATTCTGGTGTGAAATTTGGATGTGGTTTGATCATTTGAATTTAAAAAGGAGTTTGAATTCTCCACTTTGTATTGCTTCAAAAATATAGCAAACCAGCTCCAAAATTTCCAATTTTGGCATGGCTGCTCATTCAAAGGTGGTGAACACATTTGTGAAACCCAATTTTCAAATTGAGGGAATTAGAATTTGAAACTGAATTTGAAATTCAGATTAGAGGGCTTTTCCTTTTAATCCCAAACAAATATGAAAACTCCTCCAAATGAGTTGAAATTTGGAAGGTTAAATATTTGGACTATGAAGATCCAAGTTGTGTATTCAGATCTTCATGTTTGTAAGTTTTTGGGAAGTCTAAACCCTCACTTTGGACTTACACCATTATAATTCAAAGTTTTAATTCCCCTTATTTTTCATAAGTGTACATGAGCAGAATTTTCTTGCTACCACTTTTAGGGATTTTACATGTTGATTGCATGCACTTCATCACAAATGCTTGCGAGTATTCTTGTCTCGTTCACCCTCACTAGTTGGAACATTTTCGCTGGATTCCTTATAGCCCGGCGGGTAAGCATTCCTCTGATCTCAAGTGTTTAAATCACTCCTCGTTTTGGACACGTGGTACTAGCCATGTCCTGAGCTCCTGCTACATGTCTGAAAATGCTTTCGCTTCTGCAGGCTATTCCTGTGTGGTGGCGATGGTTCTACTGGACGGACCCGGTGGCCTGGACCATCTACGGTGTCATCGCGTCTCAGTTTGGCGACATGGGCCGCACGGTCAATGTCCTGGCAGCACCACCGGCTTTGTGGTGAGGGATTTTCTGAAACAAAACTTGGGCTACAAGCACGATTTCCTTGGCTACGTTGTGCTGGCGCATTTCGGCTACATCATCTTATTCCTCGTCCTCTTCGCGTACGGCACCAAGTCCTTGAACTTCCAGAAACGATGACCAGAATGTATGTATGACTACGAGTGCAGAGCATAATTCAGCCATGTAGTGATAGCCTCTCGTGGACACAACAGAGAACCTTGTATTTCATATAGGATTATAGCATGTGAGTGTATTCAGTGCACTGGATTATATTGTGATTCTGTGTGTGCGCGCGCACGCGTGGGTGTGTGCGCGCGCGGGTGTGTATGTAGACCAATAACATATCAGTCTACTGATAGCAATTCGGCAATGCACGGTTTTTTTCCTTTTCTCAAATCATGTGGTCCAAATCTATGTACAAAAATTGAGCATTTCTGTTTGCATTTTTTTCCTTTTTAGGGTTACTTAGGATAAACAATCGTGTGTCATCCTGGAGAAATTTGAACAAGATCCTATTAGGACACTTCTTTATTTTTTAGGAAAAAGGGGTAAGAGCACTGCTCCTAAAAGATAGAAGAGAATTAAATTTATAGGAATAGTTCAGGTTATTATTATAGACACTTACATTTCTGTTTGGTTACTCTCATAGCTAAAGACCTCTAGCATCCGTTGCCCACAAGCTTTAGAACACTTCTTTTGTTTAAAAAAAGTGAAGACGACTACAAAGTTCCAACGACGAGGAACACAAACACAACAATATATTATAAAGCGGCCCTCAATTGAGTGTGCATTTTGCAACAAAAACAGTGATCTTCAAGGTCCTTTTTTATTGCAAGATTTTTTTCTAAATCTTATATTCTTTTATAAAATTAAAATGATTTCTGTAAAATCCATATATGATTCTTGTGAAATCCTAGCTTTCTAGAGGTCAAATCAAATCCGCACCAACCTCCAGGGTATCCGCATTTCTCTCCTTTTAAGAACTAAGATCACGTGGCCCATGTGCCACCATTCACGATCCGATGTCGACGAACTTTACAGAGGTCAGGGTGCTCCTGACTTCGTCGTGTTCCTTTTGGAAGAACAGAAAAAACAAGTTTCTTTTCTGCGAGGGTATCGCATCGCAATTTGCAAAGGCACAAAGCTGCTTTTTTTAGCTTTTCGTGACCCGCGAGTGCGTGCGTTCCCCTCTGCTCCCTTCTGCAGGCCCCGAAAAATCCTCTCCGAATCCATGCTATCGGATGGCTACTCTTGTCCGCCACTAGGAACAGGGATCACGAGGAGCTCAAATGCGGTTTCGTGGTGATTTTTTATGAGCTCACTTCGCCGTCCCCGGGTGGTTTCACTTCCCACCATGTCGTCGTCAAGCGGAAGGTGACCACCGGATGATCTTTGGATTCTACTGTTCTAGGAGCGCAGAGCTCCGCGTTTCAACTTGCAGATGAGGGATGCCGTCTGCCTGCCGTCAAGCATTTCGTCGAACAGCTGATGATCAGCCACCAAAAAAGGAACGTTGGGCTGACTGAATAAGGTTTCTTGGTTCTCGGAGGCAAGTGGCTTTCATTCTCTTGCCCTTTCTCTGGCAACTCATCATTCAGTTGGTTGTAGTTGCATAATTATTAGGAATCAAATGAGTTATCCGGATTCCTGCATACGAGTTATGTTCCCCATTTCTTCGTCTTCCTCTGAAAAGTCCCTTTAGACAGTAAAGGCTTTTGTGAATTAGATATCCGTTTCTTGGTCCATGGATACGTGTTCTGTTCACTATGCTGCCCTACTTCTGTGTGCCTGCATTTTTGTCTCTGGAACCATGGCAGATAACCAGAATGGCACTGGTAACCTCACAAGGCCAGCCGAGGTGCATATCGGTGCTCTGTTCACATTTGATTCGGTTATTGGGAAGGTGGTAAGGCCAGCTATTGAACTCGCTGTTGCGGATGTCAATGCCGATCCTAGCATACTCCCGGGGACCAAATTGAGTGTTCTTATGCAGGACACTAACTGCAGTGGCTTTGTTGGTACCATTGAAGGTTTGAACTTCTTCTTAACCATATTTTGACATTCATTTATCTTAAATTTATCTCTCCTTAAAGTTCAGTATCGTATATTGAGATACAATTATTTTTTTGGCTTTTCTAATAATTATGCATGAGAGAAGTAGTGATGCATGTTATCAGGACCAACAGATTAGTCTTGAACAGTTATATCAGAAATCAGAATTACAAATTTGTCAATTTTAGTCTATACGTGCAGAAACAATATGAACTGATGTTTGAACTAGGGACTGCAGTAAAAAGATTAAGCTATTTGTATCTAATACTATAATCATGTTTAGCTTTAGATGAAATTTGGCTTGGAGGTTCCAAATGCTGCCATGGAAAACATGTAATAAGTGCATAAAACTATTATTCTCTTGACAGCTTAGAATGTAAAGTTTTCCTACTTTTCTTTTTTTGTTGAGAATAGATAAATTAACTTTGTTTATTCTGCTAAGTATAAGTGATTACACAGCATAATTATCCTGAATTAGAAGACTGGAAGATTTTGACAACAAATTTTATGGTCCAGCTTTGCAGCTTCTGGCAAAAGATGTGATCAGTGTTTTAGGTCCACAATCCTCAGCAATTGCTCATGTCCTTTCACATGCTGTTAATGAACTTCATGTCCCGCTTATCTCCTTCGCAGCCTCTGATCCTACCCTTTCTTCTCTTGAATGCCCTTATTTTGTGAGGGCTACGCTAAGTGATTACTACCAGATGGGTGCTATAGCTAGCATTATAACTCATTATCAATGGAAAGAAGTCATCACCATATATGTTGATGATGACTATGGTAGAGGGGGCATCACAGCACTAGGTGACGCCCTTGCAAAAAACAAGTGCAGGATAACCTACAAGGCTAAGTTGGCGCCTGGGGCTGCAAAGATTACAGTCGAGAATATCTTGATGCAAGTAAATGAAATGGAGTCTCGTGTCTACATTGTCCACATGAACCCTGACTCTGGTCTTAATGTGTTCTCTGCTGCAAAGTCTCTGGGGATGATGAGCAGGGGCTATGTATGGATAGCGACAGACTGGCTTTCTACAGTGGTAGACTCGTCTGTGCATGATAATCATGATGTCATGGAACTCACCCAGGGTGTTCTTGTGCTTCGGCAACATATCGTGAATTCTGACATTAAACAGGTGTTGTTGTCCAAGTGGAATAATCTAACCTGGAATGGTAGTTTGACCTTGAGTCCGTACACTATGCGTGCTTATGATTCTGTATGGTTAGTTGCTCATGCTGTTGAGCAACTTCTGAGCGAAGGAAATGCTATATCTTTTTCTGTCAATCCAAATTTGCAAGATGTAAAAGGCAGTAGCCTTCAGTTGGATTCTCTTAGTATTTTCGACAATGGAGATATATTACTGGAGAAAGTGTGGAGTGCAAATTTCTCAGGGGTATCTGGCCCAATTCAATTTACTTTGGACCGAGATTTGATCCACCCAGCATATACTGTCCTGAATATTGGTGGTACAGGTTTAAGAACCATTGGATACTGGTCAAGCATTTCTGGTCTCTCAGTTGTTGCTCCAGAAAATCTAAAATCATCAGCACTGCAGTCTTCAATCAGTAATATACAGCTCCGTGGTGTTATATGGCCTGGTCAGACCTCTGAAAAACCTCGTGGTTGGGTGTTTCCTTATCACGGGAAGCCTCTGAGAATTGGGGTACCTCTACGAACGAGCTACAGAGAGTTTGTGATGCAAGACAATGGGCCTGATGGAGTTAAGGGTTTTTCAGTAGATGTTTTTAAAGCTGCCGCAAGCTTATTGCCCTATCCCGTTTCATACAAGTTTGTTTTATTTGGAGATGGCTTGAAGAATCCAAGCTACAGTGACCTTGTTCACAAAGTTTCTGAAAATGTGGGTAGCACCCCATATCTTTTCAGTTATGAAATTCATAGGTTAGCTTATAGAGCCTTGAATATTTGATTATACTGATGTTCTTAATTCTGGTTTTTCTGTTCATTCAGTACTTCGATGCTGCAATCGGGGACATTGCTATAGTGACGGATAGAACAAGGCTTGTTGATTTTACCCAGCCATATATAGAGTCGGGCCTCATTATCGTTACTCCAGCAAAGGAGATTGAATCAAATGCTTGGGCTTTTTTAAAACCATTCACCTTCCAAATGTGGTGTGTCCTGGGTGTTCTCTTCCTCTTTGTGGGCGCGGTTGTTTGGATACTTGAGCACCGCACTAATACTGAGTTCCGTGGACCTCCAAGGCAACAAATTATGACAGTGTGCTGGTTAGTATCTGCATTTCACATCCATTTTTATCGTCTGGTTGTTAGAATTATTGGTATTTATTTAATTCATGAAAATCGTGTGTATTTTCAGGTTTAGTTTCTCTACCATGTTCTTTTCGCACAGTAAGTTTTTTAACTAATCAAATCCTTTCAAGGGTTTCTGAGGTCACTCTCAAATCCTCCATTCTTGTTGCTTCGCACAGGAGAGAATACAGTTAGCGCCCTTGGTAGATTTGTGCTGCTTATTTGGCTCTTTGTTGTGCTGATTATTAACTCAAGCTACACTGCAAGCTTGACATCACTTCTCACGGTTCAGGAGCTGACATCAGGGATACAGGGTCTTGATAGTTTGATATCGAGTTCAAGTGCAATTGGCTACCAACTTGGATCATTTTCCAGAAATTATCTAGTGGATGAACTCAATATCGCTGAGTCCCGCTTGGTGCCATTAAACAGCCCATCAGATTATGCAAGAGCACTAGATCTAGGTTCAGGAAATGGTGGTGTTGCTGCAATAATTGATGAGCTTCCGTATGTTGATATCTTTTTGTCAAAATACTGCAAATTCAAGACAGTCGGCCAGGTTTTCACAAAAAGTGGATGGGGATTTGTAAGTGAATTTGTCATAGTCAAATAACTTCAATTTTTTTTCAAAATATCTTGTGAATGTACTCTATTGTGTTGCAGGCCTTCCCAAGAGACTCCCCTTTTGCTGAGGACTTGTCAACAGCGATCCTGACACTATCAGAGAATGGTAACCTCCAGAGAATCCATGACGAATGGTTAGCGGGTACAGAGTGTGGTGCAGACAATAATGTTGGGTCAAACTCGTTGAGCCTCTCAAGCTTCTGGGGCCTCTTTCTCATCTGTGGACTAGCATGTGTCCTTGCTCTTGTGATTTTCTTCCTTCGCATATTCTGTCAGTACAGCAGGTACAATAACCAGGTTGAGGTTCAGTTTCACGAACCTCGGGTCATAAATCGACCAGCAAGGTTAACTAGCATCAAGTCGCTGATCTCTTTTGTTGATAAGAAAGAAGAGGACGTGAAGAATGCTCTCAAGAAAAAACCTAACGGCAGTCAGCGGCCGAGCATTGGCAGTATGGAAGAACAACATTCACTACCTCAATGACATCTCCATTGTCGCATGACTATCAGTGCCAGTAGAATGTGTCATCCTGCACTGAAGTGGTAGTTTTCCTAACCCAGAGGCCTGGTTGGTGATGAAAGCATTTTCTTGTGTGCGGTCTATTCCAACTTCTGATTACACAAACATGGCAGCGGAAGCAGCTTCCAAGTATGAACAAATACCTAGCAGCAATTTCTGGGAGAAATAGCATTCGGCTGCAGCTTCAATTTCTGCCCAAGTTGGCCTTCTTCGTTTGGAAGTAACTTCATCCAAAGTTCATGTAGCTACCATCTGAAGCATCTTCCAAATATGTTTGTTTGTGTGGTATGTGGCCAGTTGTGCATTTTTTGTCAATATTGCTCCTTTTGTCTGAAAAGAAGCAATATCTACCTCGTCCGCTGCAACTATGCAAGGAAACCAATTTGGAGCAAATGCTCCGACCTCTCCCATTTTAGTGCATGCTAGAGAGAAGTTGATGTACCCTGCTTTGTAAAGCATTCTTAACTGAAAGTTAGCCAGTTCGACTTAAACTCTTAACGCGCAGTTCCGTGGCTTCCAGCGTTTATCTAGTTTAATTTGCCATCCACATCGGTTGCCGAGATATCGAAATCCGGCCCCAGTTCTGCTCCTAGCGACAACTCAATTCTGGTGAAGTTATCATGGTAGTATATCTAAATCCTCCTAATGTTTCAGCAAATGAGTTTGGTAGAGCAACCTCTGGTCTGGTTGGTTGGGTGGAACGCATGGATTTCATGGAAAGGCAGATGTTTCCAAACAAGTTGAGTCCCCGAGCTATGTTTTGTCTTCTATAGTGTATGTGTTAGAATAATCTATGTTAAACTTTTATTAGGAGGCAGGGACATTTTAGTCATTTTTTAGTAAGTCTTGACAGCCTATATATGTATCCCCTTGACAGCACATTATGCTAATGAATTTTATTTTATCCTCCAATTTGGTATCAATTAGCCTAACCCTAGCCTTCTCTCTCCTCTCTCCTCCCTCTGTTCACCGATGGCGCCGCCGCCGGCCGCCGACGAGCCTTCGTGGCCGCCCTGGATGGCCGACGCTGCCTCCGCGCAGCCCGCCGCCGCCGCCTCCTCTAGAGTCGATCGGGTTGCTACCGTCGCGGCCCTGTGCGCGGATCGGGCCGCCGCCGCTGCTGCCCTGGGCGTCGCGCCCCCTCTGCCTCACCTCGGGCCGCCACCGCCCTGGGCGCGGATCGGTCCGCCGCCGCTGCTCCCTAGGAGCCGCCTCCCCCTCTGCCTCAGCTCGGGCCACCGCCACTGCTGCCCTAGGCGCTGCCGCCCCCTCTGCCCTAGGAGCCGCCACTGCTCGGGCTGCTGCTGCCGCCTCCGATCTGGGCGCTCCCATCTCCTCCACCGTGGCCTAGAGATGGCCTGCCATGACCAGATCTAGCCGACCCGTAGCCGCCGCCGCCACCGGCGTTCCACCGCCGGGATTTGCCCTGCACGTGTCGCCGTCTCCATCGGGCACTGTACCGTGCGGGACTCCAGTGGTGTTTGGCCTCTCCTCACCGTCGGCCGCCACCTTTGCCGTCTTCAATGATCCGACAATCGTGGACACCGCCATCAGTGCTGGGAAGAACGACGACGCAACCCCCACCTCCGTTGTTGTCGCCGCTCTGGCTGCGTCTCGTGAGCGTGAGCGGACCCTCGTTCTAGCCTTGGAGCAGGAACGGGCGTCCATGGCGGCTCTCACCCACCAGCTCGAGGAGTCCCTGCGCCAGAAGTGGAGTGCCACCCACGATCTCCCTCCAGGAGCTGGCGCTGCTTACAGCACCTACGCGGCTTCCCTCGTCGCCGCCCTCCACGCTCAGGCTGCTGGTATCCAGAACATCCAGACTCTCGTTCCGGTTGTTCTTAGCTCCGACTCCACCACTTACGCCAGATGGCGCAGCCTGCTTCTCCTGACGTTGAGGCGGTTTCGTCTTGACAACCACGTCCTACGGGATGATTCCCCGCTGGACGACTCCTGGATCAACATGGACAGTCTGGTTCTTGCTTGGATCCTTGGGTCTCTCTCTGAGGAGCTGCAGGATATAGTCAGCCAGCGCGGTGGAGACACTCCTCGTCAGGCATGGCTGATCCTCGAGCAGCGCTTCCAGGGGAACCACGCGACTCGATCCGTTCACATCTGAGCTCGGTTTGGCACCACCGTCCAGGGAGACCTCTCCATCTTTGCCTACTATCACCAGATGAAGGGTATGGCGGATTCCCTTCGCGACCTTGGAGAACCCGTCCCGGACAACTCCCTCGTCCTTCAGGTCCTTCAAGGCCTGAACGAGCGCTACACCCACCTTCGCTCACGACTCCTTCACGAGATGCCATTCTTGACCTTCGAGAAGGTCTGGTCGGATCTCGAGATTGCGGAGATTACCTCTGGTGGCTTTGTTGCTTCCTTGCCTTCCACGGCCCTCTACGGCTCTGGGTCACCCTCGCGCCCTCCACCACCCGCTGCTTCTAGGGGACAGCCTCCGTGTCCACCTACCGCCCCAGGGGCTCCTGCTACCTCTGGTGGTGGTAATCGTCGTCGCGGAAAGCGCGGTGGCCGTGGTGGTGGCGGTGCTGGTGGAGGCACTACTGGTAGCAGTAGCAGTGGTACGGGTCAGGGTGGCATGACCTGGCCCACACCCTACAATCCGTGGTCCAGCCAGATATCCATGTGGCCTGGGCCGTCTCTGGGTCTTACTCCACCACGACCGTCACGTCCTCAGCCGGCCTACATGGTCACTCCGGCTTACGGCGAACCTGTCTACACAGCTGGTGGACAGTGGACTTCGACCACTGGCGGGCCGAGCTACCCTGCAGCCAGGTCGTCTGCTCTGACCCACTGGGCTTCGGGGAACCTAGTCGACCATCCTGAGTCTTTGGTGCAATACCACGTTGGGCCCCACACCACCTAGGACCGGCAGTCGCTCGCGTCCCCTTTCACCACGGGGAACCTCAAGCCTGGGACCGGCAGTCGCTCGCGTCCTCTTTTAGCACGTTGGGCCCCACACCACCTGGTCCTGACTAGGTCATGGACTCCGGAGCTTCGTACCACACCGCCCCTGACGCTGGTATACTCTCTTCTATCCACCCTTCCCACCCTTCTCATCCTTCATCTATCGTTGTTGGGAATGGATTTGTTCTTTCGGTCACCTTAGTAGGTGACTCAGGTTCGTCGGGTTCCTTTCAACTTCGTGATGTTCTTGTTGCTCCTAACATCATCCAACACCTTCCTTATGTTCGTCATTTTACTACTCACAACCATGTTTCCATTGAGTTTGATCCTTCTGGTTTATCTGTTAAGGATCTTACTACCCGACGTATTCTTCTCCGCTGTGAGAGTTTGGGGCCCCTGTACACGCTTCATCTTCGTGCTTTCGCTTCGCCTACGCATTTTTGTCTAGCTACGACAGCTTCTTCGACTACCTGGCATCGTCGGCTTGGCCACCCCGGTGTTTAGCGGTGGGCGTTCGGGATTACCCAAAATTTTGGGTCGGTAATTCTGGTTTTAAAAAATTTGGGTATTCAGTTTACTACCCGAAATTATACCTGAAATACCCGAACAATAGATATTACAGAACCAGAATTGTAGAATAAAATGATATTTCAGCAGGATAAAAATGACATTTCAGCAACAGTTTTAGGATAAATTTAAACATTCCAACGTAGTTCTAGAATTATAGTACAAATTCAAACACATCACAGTTTTAGAATTAAATAAAGTTGCATTGATCTTTAAGATGTAGAGGTTCCAGGATTGATGGAGTTTCTTCCTGTTGTCGTTGCATATGTCCTTGAAGTGGAAGCTTGTTGTTTCTCTTTTCCTTTTACACCAAATTCCTCAATTAATTCTGCAATGAGTGGATGAGTCAATATCATGCCAGTAGTGAAAAAATGACAATAAAATAAATAAAATGAAGGAATATTGTACCTTGTTCCAACATAGTTAATTCCTCAATATTCTCTGTAATATCAACAGTTATTGCACGTCTCAACCAATCTTGTGTACATACAAGTGCTTCAAGCATGAATGGAGTAAGAGAGCTTCAAAACTCATCTAGAATGCGTCCATTTGTGCTAAATGCAGATTCAGAAGCTACCGTTGAGATTAGGTATAGCAAGCACATCACATGCCAAAAGAGACAAAATCGGAAAGCTCTGCTCAGAGTTCTTCCACCAAACTAAAATATTAATCTTCATTTCAGTGTCCTCGGTTTCTTCAGCTAGATATTTGTCGAGTTCAGACTTAGTATTGTTGCTTGAACTATTCCCTAGCATCATCCTCTTAGCAATAACTTCTTTCAGTTTGCCTCCTCTACCTCCCATTGATGCTACTGGATCACTTACATCAGTTGTCTCTTCATCTGGAGCATACAATTTTTTTGTACTCTTTAAACAACTCACGAACACAATTGTTAATAGCTTCCCAAACTAGGTATCCCTTTGACTCACCAAATATCTCTTCAACAGTCATCTTTGTGTATAAAGACAACTTGTATCTAGGGTCAATACAACCAGCAACAAAAATAAGTAAATTAAGGTTCTCCTTCTCCTTTCCCCTACCCCTCTGATCATTATCATGTATATTGTTGTTGTGCCAAAGCCCCCAATATCTGTTGAATTTATCTTTCATTCTTGTGCCCATAGCTGATTGCAAAGCATCTGTACTATTTAGCCAAGATTGAATCAACAATGCACTTCTCCAATGTCATGAAAGAATGTATGGGAATTGATATGAAGTGTTGTCGAAACACGGACTGTTAGATCATGAAAATGCTCTAGAAAATCGGCCATCTTCTTAGCATTTTGCCAATCAGTCTCATCTGGATGACCAAATCCATCCCTTGATTCAGATAGGTCAATGACATAACGCATGTCTTCATCAGCTAACCTTGAGAACACTTTCTCATAAACAAGTGCAGCTTTAAGCATAAGATATGTAGAGTTCCATCTTGTTGGGATATCAAGCTTCAGAAATGGCTTGTTGGTCAACTTCTCTTCCTCCATAATTTTCTTAAATTGACTATTCTTGAACCACCATTTCTAATACATCTAACAACAACTCTAACACGCTTCACAGAGAGGTCCACTTCTTTTAGTCCATCATGTACGATGAGGTTAACAATGTGTGTTGCACATCTCATATGCAAAAACTTGCCATTAGCTACATTACTCCTACTATGTTGCCTCCTCAAATATGCAATACCAGTGTCATTGGCACTTGCATTATCAACTGTAATGGTCAAAACTCTTTCTAGACCCCATTCATCCAAGCATCTCATCACATTTTTTCCAATGGCATCACCTTTATGACCCTTCACCATGAAAAAACCTTTAACTTTCTTATGTAGTCTCCAATTATCACCAATAAAACTCGCGGTCACGGTCATATAGCCATCTTGCTGCTGAGAAGTCCAACCATCTGTTGTTAAGCAAACCCTCTGACAAGAATCTTTAAAAAACTTCTTTAGTTTGGCTTTCTATTGGAAGAAACAGCGCACTACATCTCTAGTACATGTTCTTCTAGATGGAAGTTGAAACCGTGGGCATTCTTTGGCCATAAACTTTATCAAACATGACTTCTCACCAAAGCAAAAGGGTTGTTCGTCTTCTATGACCATTTCAGCAAATGCAGCTCTAAGTTCATCTTGATCAAACCTCCAAGTGCCAACAACTTCACCTTGAGTTGCATGTAAAACACCTTGCGTTGGATCTTTGTTAAACTTATGGGGGTTACGCTTGCAAACATTGAAATGCCTCTTCAAGGAAGACGCACCATTTGTCTTTGGGTCTGCCTTCATAGTGCGACTACAATATTTACACCTAGCACTCTTAACAACATTGTTATCATCTTTAATCTTAATGAAGTGCTTCCACATCTCTGACCTTGTTGTCATCTCCTTCCTCCCCCTTCATCTCCATTCTTGTCATTATCCAACTCAATAACCTCTTTCTCATGTGAATGCGATGTTGCAGCTGCATTTGGATTAATTTGTGAAGCTTGTGTATCCACTGCCACTGAATCATCCTCCATATCCTTACGTGAATCTGAATCAGGTTCTGTCATCTACACAAAAGCAAGTATGGCATACTATAAAGAAACCAAGTAACCAACACACTGAGCATGGAGCCATGGATTTATAGTTTCATACAATCTGGACACTCTAACACACAATCAACACAGGAATCACAGTATCACTCACACAATCAATCAAGTAATCGAGACACTCTAACTGTCTAACACACAATCAATAGTTCAACACTTCAACTTCAACACATACGAACCTGATGTGCTCGGGTTCAGAGCTGGAGGTAGGGACTGCAGAGTGCAGACTTGGAGCAGGAGGCCGCCGAGCCGCCGACCGGGCCGGACGTACGGCGGTTGGGGGGGGGTAGGGGCGAGCGGGTTGGCTCGGCTCAGGGTCGGGACTCCCTAGAGGCCGCCGAGGCCGCCGACTGTGACCGGGTCGGGCGCACGTTGGTGGGGGGCGGCCGGGTTGGTTCGGCTCGCCGCTCGGGGTCGGGGGACTGGGCCACGCTGGAGGACGCAGAATCGCTGAAGGGGCGCACGTTGGCGGGGGCGGTCGGGCGGGACCACGGGAGCGGGCAGCGGGGGGCTTAAAGCTGGAGCCTGGAGGCGGCGGGGTGGGGGGCTGGGGCGCAGGGCACTCGACCTTAGGGTGTCGTTGCTCGGCTCGCCAGTTCGCCTCTTGCTCTCGGGTCGACTTTGGACAGTCGGACTCGGACAGAGTTGGGTCGCGGCCTCGGGGAATGCCGGACTTGGCAAGCCCAGCTCAGTTCGGGAGTTCGGGTATTTCGGGTACCGGGTGCGGGTATCCAAAAATACCCGAATTTTATTCGGGTTCTAGGAATTCCTACCTATAAAATGAATTTGAGTATCGGTTTTCGGGTAGTTCGGGTTTGGGTTTTTTCGGGTACTCTGTTTGGGTTCGGGTTTTACGCCCACCGCTACCGGTGTTGATGTCATGTCAAAGTTGTCTAGTAGCTCAGTGATTTCGTGTACTAGGGGTACTCATGAGTCTCTGTGTCATGCTTGTCAGTTAGGTCATCATGTTCAACTTCCTTTCCCGCACTCTGTCGCTCATGTTGAGCGCATTTTTTATCTGATTCACTATGATCTTTGGACATCACCTATTCTCAGTGTTTCCGTCTATAAATATTACTTGGTGATTGTTGATGATTTTTCACACTATTCATGGACTTTTCCCTTGCAACTGAGGTCTGATACGTTCACCACTCTTTCTCACTTCTTCATTTGGGTGTCCACCCAGTTTGCGGGCACAATCAGGTCGGTCTAGTGCGACAACGGACGCGAGTTTGATAACTCAGTGTTCCATGACTTCTTGCTCTCTCTCTCTCTCTCTCTCTCTCTCTCTCTCTCTCTCTCTCATGGGGTTCAGTTGCGTATGTCTTGCCCTTACACTCCACCCCCCCCCCAAAACGACAAGGCTGAACGTATGACTCGGACCACCAACGACGTCATGCCCTCTCTGATGTTCCAGGCCTCCACCCCTGCTCGTTACTGGGCGGAGGCTCTTCACACCGCTACTTTCCTCATTAGTCGCCTTCCTACTAACGCGATTAGTGCTCCCACCCCACACTTCGCTCTGTTTGGCACCACCCCTCTTTAAAACCACCTTTGAGTCTTCGGGTGCGCTTACTACCGTAACCTCTCTGCCACAACTCCCCATAACCTTGCGCCTCGCTCGACTCAGTGTGTCTTCCTTGGTTACTCCCGTGACCATAATGGGTACGGTGCCTTGACCTTACCATCCGTCTTATCTTGGTCTCTCGACACGTCGTCTTCGACGAGTCTTCCCTTCCCTTCTCCACTTCATCCTTTGATTCGGTCGCCGAGTAAGATTCCCTTTTCTCTACTGACCCTGAGGTCGCTCCTGTATAGTGACCTTGTTTTTTTAGCTCCTGCAGGTTGCCCACTCGCTGCGCCGAGCGTGGTCCCGGTGTCCTCGACACCGTCTGTCGTGCCTCATGCGGCCCCGACGTCCTTTACGCCCCTGCTTGCACCACGCGCGGCCTCAGCGTCCCTGACGTCATCCGTTGCACCACGCACGGCCTCGATAGTCGTGCCTCACGCAGCCCCGGCGTCATTGACGCCACCGGCTCTGCCATGCACGGCCCTGGCGTCCCCGACGTCGTCTGCTACGCCACGCGCGGCCCCGGGATCTCCGACGTCGTCCACTGCGCCACGCGTGGCTCCGGCGTCACCTGTCGCATCATTGTTTGCGCCACGCGCGGCTCTGGCATCACCTGCCACGTCGTGCGCTGCCCCGGCATCTCCGACGTCACCCTCTACGTCGTGCGCGGTCCCGGCGTCCCCGACGTCGCCCGTCGTGCCACTCGCAACCCCGGCATCTCCGACGTCGACTACTGCACCATGCGTGGCTCCTGTGCCGCGGTATGCCGATCGTGATCTCGTCTACCAGAGACGAGCGCGGGTTGGTACACATGCTTCTTCCTGCCCAGAGCCTCCGATGTACCACCCCTCCCTGCTCCACCGAGACCCAGTCACATTTCACCCGATGGTGAACTGACTGGCCGTTGGGGTTCTTCGACCGGTTGAGCGGTTCTCCGGGGTCGTCCTCTCCTCGACGACCTCCCCACCGCCTATATCTTCACCCATCTCGCCTATCTCCTCTTCTGTCCGTGGCGCCCTCGCTGATCCTCACTGGCGTCGAGCTATGAAGAAGAGTATGCGGCCTTGCTTGCCAACCACACCTCGGACTTGGTTCCCCGTCCTCGTCGTGGCAATATTGTCACGGGCAAGTGGGTGTTCTCGCATAAGAAAAAGGTGGATGGGTCTCTGGAGAGGTACAAGGCCCGGTGGGTTCTTTGGGGCTTCACTCAGCGCCTCAGGGTCGACTACAACAAGACTTTCCACCCAGTGGTGAAGCTGATGACAGTTCACACTGTTCTGTCGCTGGCTCTCTAGCGTTCTTGGTCTGTCCACCAGTTGGACGTCAAGAACGCCTTCCTCCACGGGACATTGACGGAGACGGTGTACTGCACTCAGCCGATAGGGTTCGTTGATTCAGCCCTTCCAGACATGGTCCGCCGGCTGAACAAGTCCCTGTACGGGCTGAAGCAGGCACGTCGGGCTTGGTACAGCCGGTTCGCCTCCTTCCTGGTCTCACTCGGCTTCGTCGAGGCCAAAGCGGACACCTCGCTTTTCGTCTACACGCGTGAGGGTGACACTGTCTACCTCCTCCTGTACGTCGACGACATTGTCCTCATGGCGTCCAACCCAGCTCTCCTTCAACGCATGATCTCCGACCTGCAGCGGGAGTTCACGATGAAGGACTTGGGCCAGTTATACCACTTCCTGGGTGTTGCGATCGAGCACCGACCGGGTGCCATGTTCCTCCACCAGCGACAGTACTGTCTGGACATCCTCCATCGAGCAGGCATGGCTGATTGCAAGTCGTGCTCCACTTCGGTGGATACCCAAGCGAAGGTCTCCTCTGCTTACGGCGCTCCAGTCGCTGACCCCACCGCTTACATGAGTCTTACAGGTGCCTTGTAGTACCTCACCTTCACCAAGCCGGACATCTCCTATGCAGTTAAGCAGGTGTGCCTCCACATGCATAATCCGCGGGAGCCGCATCTCACGGCGATGAAACGGATCCTTCGGTACCTGCGGGGCACCCACGACTATGGCTTTCTTCTTCAGCGTGACTTCGCCTCCGAGCTGGTTGTCTATACCGACGCCGACTCGGCGGGTTGCCCAGACACCCGTCGGTCCACCTCCGGCTATGCCGTCTTCTTGGGTGGCAACCGCGTCTCCTGGTCCTCGAAGCGGCAACACATGGTGTCCCACTCGAGTGCTAAGGCGGAGTACCGCGCCGCAACCAATGGGTGGTTGAGTCCTCCTGGCTTCAGCAGCTACTTCAGGAGCTTCACTCCCCCTCACCCAGAGTAGGTTAGTCTACTGTCACAATGTTGGCGCCGTCTACTGTCGGTACCCGCGATATGGGGTACACCCGCGCACAGGGGAAAATGCCTAAGGAACTCGCCCTTCTCCGCAGGGAGAGCTCCGAAGGCGCCACGCGTCCGGCGGGGCCGGACCTCCCTCTCCTCAGAGGACAGCTCCGGGCCCGCCACATAGCATACAGAAGCCGGACCTCCCCCTCCGCGGGAGAGAGGTTCGAAGGTGCCACGTATCCGGCGGGGCCGGACCTCCCTCTCCTCAGAGAGGAGCTCCGGGTCCGCCACGTGGCCGACAGAAGCCGAACCTCCCCCTCCGCGGCGAGAGGTCCGAAGGCTCCACGTGTCCCACGGGGCCGGACCTCCCTCTCCTGTGACGAGGGCTCCGGGCCCGCCACGTGGCCAGCAGAACGGCGCTGCCTGCCCCCGAGCGATAGGCAGCGGGCGTAAAGACACCCCATACCTTGCCCGTACAAGGTATTCAAGGCCCGCGTCTTCCCAAGATGCGGAGACGCGGAGCACGCCTCTGTCAGGTGCCGTTGCGCCCAGTCGCATCACATACTGGCGCGCGGTGTCAGAGCCTGCCAGCCAATAAACGCAGCGACAAGACATCCCATGCCGCCCCGGCCGTCATCATCCACTACGACTAGCATGTGGCATGGGCAGGGCTGCAAGACGAAGACTCAGAAGCCTTCGCCAGAGACAACTACCGGCATAACTGCAAATACGGTAGATGACAGACAATCTCCCCGAGACCACCTGTCGGGTCCCGGGCCCCCCTTGTAAGCCACCCGAGTCTTGGACTATAAAAGACTCAGGTAGGCGACGATAACAAGGGTCCGCACTCCCGCAACTCATATGCCAGCCATTCACACCCAAGCTGTAACTCACCCCCAAGCTCAGGACTCCGGTTCTGAGCAGCAAGCAATACAGCGGGCTCCATAGCTCGCCGTGGACGTAGGGTTTTACGCTCCGGCGGCCTGAACCACGTAAAACTCGCCGTGTCAAGCTCTTACTAACTCGTCCATACGCTCAAGCTCTCCGCAAGGGACTAGCCCCACCGAAAAAAGAACCTCCGCGGGCTGCCCAGTGCGGGCCCGGGGGAAGTGTCGACCGAACACTTCGACATTTGGCGCGCCAGGAAGGGGGACTTTTCCCCTTGCGCGACGAGTTTCCACCGACGAAGATGACGAAGCTTCCTTCAGCGGCAAACTCTCCTCCCCCGCATCCGCGGCGAACCGCGACCAGGGGGGAGTACATGTCAACACACTCAGGACGGAGTGTGTCGGTACAAGCTGGGAGCCAGCAACCGACTCTGGCAGCGCCGACCCCGGCAATGCAGGCTCCAACCAATGTCAGGTCTTCAGTAGTGTTGGGCGTACCCGGTGGGGGTGCGCTAGCTGCAGCAAGAGCGCTACTGCACAATCCACCTGCTGGGGACGCGCCTCAGGCAGCGACCCAGCAGTGGATTCGCGAGGTAGACCGTCTCGTCGTCGCCGCCGCAAACCCTCGACTTTAGCGGGGACGACGCTTCGACCAACCGGCTGTGTCGCTGATGCGCACGCCAATGATTGACGAGCAGACGGCAGATTCCAGCTCCATCAGGCTCCAGTCGACGGATCTGAGGACAGAGCTGGAACGGTGTCACTTGGGTCAAGATGCCCGGGTATACCTCGAGCAACACCGAGAAAGGCGTCGCAACCAAGAGGCCGGCGACAGCATGACGTCAGCCTCGACCCTGCCTGAAGAGCATAATTTCGCCACGCGATCTCTGCCCCAGGCTTACGCCGTGCAGAATATGCCACAGTCATATGTCCTGCAAACGGCGCCCCCGGCCTATGGCGCAACCTTGCCCATAACGGGGTACACTGTGCCCGGTGCGAACCAAGCGTTCGCGGCACTAATACTTGCGGCAACAGAAGCAGGATGTGCGGCCCTCGCGCCCCACCTTCGCTTCGTGAAGTGGCCACGCAAGTTTCGGCCACACCTGCCTGAGAAGTACGACGGCAGCGTCAACCCGGCGGAGTTCCTCCAGATCTACTCCACCGCCGTACTTGCCGCAGGGGGGAATGAAGCTGTCATGGCCAATTACTTTCCTGCCGCCTTGACCGGTCCAGCTCGGTCTTGGCTCATGAACCTCCCCCAGGGTTCCATAACTTCCTGGGGAGAGCTCTGCCGGCAGTTCATTGCCAACTTCGACAGTTCCTACACCCGGCCTGGCACGGAGCTCGACCTCCACGCCATCCAGCAACAACCGGGGGAGTCGCTGCGCTCCTTCATCTAGCGATTCTCCCAGGTACGGAACACCATCTCACACATCCAAAATGCTTCTGTGGTGGTGGCGTTCCGACAAGGCGCCCGGGACAAGAAGATGCTCGAGAAGCTCGCGACCAGAGAGGTCCGCGACGTCTCCGAGCTCTTCAGCCTGGCAGACAAGTGCGGCAAAGCGGCCGAAGGGCGAAACTGGTACTCACTGCCGTCCTCCGAGTCAGGAGGACAGCCCGGATCTGGCCCTACTCCCTATGGAGGCAGAAAGAAGGCCAAGAACCGAGGCAGAGGCAAGATAGAATCACCGACCGTAGCTCCAGTCGTCGCAGCAGCGACACTCAGTGGGGCTCGGGGGTCGCGCCCCGACAAGAGGCAGCGAAGATCACCAATCCCAGAAGGTGATCAAGACAAGATATGCCCCGTGCACGGCAGCTGTCGCCACACTACTGCCGAGTGCCGGGAGATCCGGATGCTCGCAGAGCGCTTTCGCAAAGGGAAGCAGCAGCGGGCTGACGCCCCACCCTTCCGTCCAAAGGAGGGCAAGCAGAAGGTCGACGTCCCAGACAGCGTCGACCACCCAGTGGAGTTCCAGGAGCCTCAGCACGCCGTGAAGGCGATACGCAACCATGAGGACTCCAGCTCTAGCGACGATGAGCGTCGAAAGAAGCTCTACGTCATATACGGCGGGTCCGCCGATCCCTCGTCTCGAAGCGCAGTCAAGACTCTGCGCCGAGCGGTAGCGTCGGTGGCTCCACTCCCAAGTGCCGCACCGCACCTCAAGTGGATGGGAACCCCCATCAGCTTTGACGCCACCGACTGCCCCAGGAACATGGCTGGGGCCGGCCAACTACCGCTCTTGGTAGCTCCGACCATCGCCAACGTGAGGATGTACCACGTTTTGGTAGATGGTGGAGCTGGGCTGAACCTCATCAGCCGTGCAGCTTTCCAGAAGCTGCAGATCCCGATGGCCAAGCTCACCCCGTCGAGCCCGTTCTCAGGGGTAGGGCCGGGACAGGTTGTTCCCTACGGCAACATCAGCCTCCCGGTGACCTTCGGAGCTCCGGACAGCTATCGGACAGAGTACATTCTGTTCGACGTAGCGGAGATCGACCTCCCCTTCAACGCCATAATCGGCAGGCCAACCCTGTACCGAGTCATGGCAGTAGCCCACTACGGCTACCTCGTCCTAAAGATGCCTACACAAACGGGCGTCCTCAGGATTCGTGGAGACCGCACTGCTGCAGTGTCGGCCTTAGAGAAACTCCAAGCGCTCGCAACAGCCGTGGCACCAGCCCCTGGCAGCGCAGAGCCGGACCAGTTCCACCCGAGCGCACGCCACCGTGCCTCCGCCACAGCACCCCGGGTGCAACCCCTCAACGAAGGCGGCGTCCCCTTAAAGGTCATCCAAGTCGGCGCCGAAGCCACCTAGACCACCCGGGTAGCCGGGGGCCTGGATAGCAAATAGGAAGGCGTGCTTGCCACCTTCCTCCGGCACAATGTTGACGTTTTTGCATGGCAGCCGTCACAGATGCCGGGGATCCCCAGGGAGGTGATCGAGCACCACTTAAAAGTCTTCCCCGACGCCCGGCCAGTTCAACAGAAGCCCCGCAAGCAGTCCATCAAGCGGCGAAACTTCATTCATGAAGAAATCAAGAAGCTGCTGGACGCTGGCTTTATACAGGAGGTCCACCACCCCCGGTGGTTGGCGAACCCCGTCGTTGTCCCGAAGGCCGGCGGGAAGCTCCGGATGTGCATCGACTACACCAGTCTCAATAAGGCATGTCCCAAAGATCCATTCCCTCTCCCTAGAAAAGATCAAATAGTAGACTCAACATCAGGCTATGATATGCTGTGCTTCCTAGACGCCTACTCGGGTTTCCATCAGATCCCCATGTCTAGGGAGGATGAAGAGCACACCTCCTTCATCACAGTAGATGGCCTTTATTGTTATGTGTCTATGCCTTACGGCCTAAAGAATGCACTCCCCACCTTTGTGCGAGCGATGCACAAAACCTTTGGGGAGTTAATAAGAGACTTAGTTGAGGTGTACGTCGATGACATCGTTGTCAAGGTCAAGCAGGGTTCATCTTTGTAGATAACCTAGCCTTAGTTTTTGACAAATTGCGCTCTACGCTCACCAAGCTGAACCCCGACAAATGTGTGTTCGGTGTGTCCTCTGGGAAGCTCTTAGGATTCCTGGTCTCGCACCGGGGGATTGAGGCCAACCCAGAGAAGATCAAGGCCATCGACTTGATGCGGCCTCCAGCCCGCGTTAAGGATGTCCAGAAACTCACGGGATGCCTAGCCGCGCTGAGTCGGTTTATACCGAGGCTAGCAGAGCAGGCACTCCCTTTCTTTAAGCTCCTGCGCAAGTCTGGCCCATTTGCCTGGACCGATGAGGCGGAAGAGGCTTTCCAAGAGTTGAAACGACTCCTGATGACCCTACCTGTCATGGTATCCCCTGAGCCCGGAGAGCACCTGCTGCTCTACATCGCGGCGACAACTGAAGTGGTGAGTATGGTCCTCGTCGCAGAGCGGCCGGACCTCTCATCTTCACAACCTGCTCCGGCAGCAGAAGATAGACGCCAAGAGGCCCCGCAGGACCAAGACGGTCTCTCGGACCTCCAAGGCAACCTCCCGGAGGTCCAGGTCGGCCTCCCGGAGGTCCAGGGCGGTCTCCCGGACCCCCGAGATAAACCCCCGAGGGTCCTGTGGGACCCCCCGGGGACCCAACGGGACCTCCCGAAGATCCCTCAAGACCCCCGGGGCCCCCCGAAGAACCAAGATAGCTTAGGGGCCTCCGGGTCCCAGCTCCCGGAGGCCCCCGTGGGTCCACTCACCTCCAGCGAGCCAGGACCAATGGATGAAGACCTCCCAGGCCTAAGAGAGAGGGTTCGAACCATCCAGAGGCCTGTCTACTACATCAGCGAAGTACTTCATGATGCCAAAACAAGGTACCTAGAAGTCCACAAGCTGCTGTATGCGGTGCTCGTGGCCTCCAGGAAGCTCCGCCATTACTTCCAGGCCCACCGGGTCTCGGTAGTCACCTCATATCCGCTGAAGACAATTCTTCACAGCCCCCATGCGACTGGCAACGTTGCTAAATGGGCGGCAGAGCTGGCAGAGTTCGAGCTGGACTTCCTTCCATGCCATGCAGTCAAAAGCCAAGCACTGGCCGACTTTGTGGCAGAGTGGACACCAACGAAGACTGACCCAGGGGGCCACGAAGACGGTGAACCAGAGCATCAAGCTCCGGTCTTCACTGAGCCCCACTGGACACTTTTCTTCGATGGCTCCTCGCGAAAGCAGGGGGCCGATGCCGGCGTACTGCTCCTCATACCATCAGGGGAACAGTTTGGGTACATGGTGCGTCTCAATTTCAAGGCAACCAACAACATGGCAGAGTATGAAGCACTCATCTTTGGCCTGCAGACAGCCCTGTCTTTAGGCGCTCGCCAGTTGTTGGCACAGGGCGACTCCCAGCTGGTCATCAAGCAAGTCAAGGGCGAATGCTCCTGCAATGACCCACAGCTAGCTGCGTATCTGCTTCACGTGCAGATGTTGGATAAAGAATTCCTCGCCTTGGACCTGCGCCATGTACCGCGCGCTGGCAATGCCGCAGCTGACAACCTTTCAACGAAGGCTTCCACCGGAGCCCCCGCGCCCGAAGGAGTTTTCGAGAGGACATTGTTGCGGCCCACAGCCCGGCCCGCCGAGCCGAGCGAAGGGGGCTTGACCAGCACCTCGAAGCTGGCAGTCCCGGCGGCCCTACAGCCATGGATGCCGCCAAGGATCGTAAGCGTCACTGGGGACTCCGTGCAACCCAGCGCTCAAGATCCAGAAGCTCAAGTCAGACCCGATGCATGGATCACGGAGATCCGGGACTACTTGTAGGACAACATCCTCCCTGATGAACATGCAACCGCTAAACGGATTGTGCGTATGGCTAAGAGGTACGCGCTGGTAGAGGGGGATCTCTACCAGCGTGGCGCCAACCACATCCTATTGCGGTGCATAACCCAGGGGGAAGGCTGCGACTTGCTCGCTGAGATCCATGGAGGCGAACGTGGAAGTCACTCTTCCTCACGCACGCTTGTCGGTAAAGCCTTCCGGCATGGCTTCTACTGGCCGACAGCACTCCAGGATGCCGTCAAGCTGGTCGAGAGCTGCAAGGTGTGCCAGTTCCACGCCAAGCAGATCCATACACCGGCTCAGGCGGTACATATGATCCCGCCCTCGTGGCCATTTGCCGTATGGGGGCTGGACATCTTGGGACCATTTACCAGAACCGTCGGGGGATTCTGGTACCTCTATGTCGCCATCGACAAGTTCACCAAGTGGCTGGAAGACACACCACTTGTCACCATCAACAAACAATCCGTGGTAAAGTTCATCAAGTCTATTGTCTGCCGGTTCGGGGTCCCGAACAGAATCATCACCGACAACGGGACCCAGTTCACCAGTGCAGCCTTCCAAGACTACTGCGAAGACCTCGGCATTCAGGTGTGCTATGCCTCTGTCGCCCATCCAAAGAGCAATGGGCAAGTCGAGAGGGCCAACGCGGAGATTCTCCGGGGCCTTAAGACTCGCACCTACGCCAGTCTGAAGAAACATGGTGCCAATTGGGTAGATGAGCTTCCGAGCACACTATGGGCTAACCGGACATCCCAGAGCCGGGCCACCGGAGAGACACCCTTCTTCATGGTGTATGGGGCCGAAGCTGTACTTCCCCCAGAAATCACCATGAAGTCTCACCGTGTCCGGGCTTACGACGAAGCCGCGCAGGACAACCTCCGGCGGGGAGAAATCGACCTCGTCGACGAGGTCCGATTGCATGCAGCACTCCGTAACGCACGGTATAGACAAGCGCTTCGTCGCTACCACCAGAGATCTGTGCGTGCCCGGGAGCTGCAGGAAGGTGACCTGGTGCTGCGGCGCATACTTTCTCGCGAAGGGGCCCACAAACTCTCCCCTAGTTGGGAAGGTCCCTTCCGAGTCGCGAAAGTATGCCGCCCCGGGTGTGCGCGCCTTTCCACCGAGGATGGGGACCTACTCCCAAACCCTTGGAACATAGAACACCTCCGTAAGTTCTACCCCTAGAGCAAAGATAGGACAGTCTTTTCTTTTCGTAATAAACTCCATAGAGTCTAGGAACAGCGCTCGGAGCAACTAAGCCCTAGGGGACGGTACAGGACTACGTTCAGCTTTGCCTGGTTCCGACTCCAAGCGCGTAGAGTCTTGCTTCCCTTCTTAATGGGGCGGGTCGTGGCCTCCATGTTTAGCTTGCCTTCCTCCTGTGGAAAGTTATACGAAAAGAAACCTGTTCTACTTTGCTCTTTCCTCGTACTCATTTAAATTGTGTACTAAGTTTTTTATGACTACCCTTGCGGTGCATGGCTGCCATGTGCTCAGCTCCCCCTTCTCATTCTCACCACTAGTCAGCATTTGCTGCCCTACCAGAGGCGGTTGCATCGGAGGTACCTGCCGGTAGTCGAAGGGGCCCCGAGCCCCCGGCACTTCGCGCACTACAGTCCCCAAGCACCGTGCATATGGTTAGGGGCCGTAAGTCAAATAAGACTATGAGATAAGGGAGGGGGAGCCCCCAAGGAGAATTACGTTTTCCCTACTTGTGTGCAGGACCTCTCGGCCTCAAATCCCTACAGGAATGTGGTAGGAGCACCTGACCAATGGGATGCCCCTGCCAGGGGGCCACTACGGGATCACGCAAGACCGGAGGACTCAAGGGCAAGAGGGCAAAGGCGCAAGAGTCCAAGAAGAAGCGCTGAGAAGTGCGAAGGGAAGCCGCAATGTGGGTAAGATCCCCTCTAAAAACTTCCCGGGTGCAATTCCAAGTGATTCGGAACTCTTCGAGTACGTCGCATCGGCAACCGCTTCGGCTCCGAGACCGAGCGCCGATGACAGATGGACCCAAGCCGCCCAACTGAAGCGGTGGGCCAAGGAGTCAGTCTCCTAAGAAGACAAGCCGGCAAGGCCCTTCGGCGGTTCCCGAAGAAAGCGCCGCAACGTGCAGAAGTGGCAGTCTTGGGAACCGCCGCAATGAAAGCAACCATCAAGTGGGCGCACGCTCCCATGATCCCGTGGCCGTTCGTGCTCCGGCAGCGGTCAATGCGGGACTTAGAGAAAGTGCGCGGATCGGAAGAGACGGAGGTCCCACCTCGGGCTCGCTATCTCCCCCGAGATGGGCCCGGGGGCCACTGTCGGTACCCGCGATATGGGGTACCCCCGCGCACAGGGGAAAATGCCTAAGGAACTCGCCCTTCTCCGCAGGGAGAGCTCCAAAGGCGCCACGCGTCCGGCGGGGCCGGACCTCCCTCTCCTCAAAGTAGAGCTCCGGCCCCGCCACGTGGCATACAGAAGCCGGACCTCCCCCTCCGCGAGAGAGAGGTCCAAAGGTGCCACGTATTCGGCGGGGCCGGACCTCCCTCTCCTCAGAGAGGAGCTCCGGGTCCGCCACGTGGCCGACAGAAGCCGAACCTCCCCCTCCACGGGGAGAGGTCCGAAGGCTCCACGTGTCCCGCGGGGCCGGACCCCCCTCTCCTCTGAGGAGGGCTCCGGGCCTGCCACATGGCCAGCAGAACGGCGCTGCCTGCCCCCGAGCGATAGGCAGCGGGCGTAAAGACGCCCCATACCTTGCCCGTACAAGGTATTCAAGGCCCGTGTCTTCCCAAGACGCGGAGACGCGGAGCACGCCTCTGTCAGGTGCCGTTGCGCCCAGTCGCATCACAGACTGGCGCGCGGTGTCAGAGCCTGCCAGCCAATAAACGCAGCGACAAGACATCCCATGCCGCCCCCGCCGTCATCATCCACTACGACTAGCATGCGGCATGGGCAGGGCTGCAAGACGAAGAATCAGAAGCCTTCGCCAGAGACAACTACCGGCATAACTGCAGATACGGTAGATGACAGACAATCTCCCCGGGACCACCTGTCGGGTCCCGGGCCCCCTTGTAAGCCACCCGAGTCTTAGACTATAAAAGACTCGGGTAGGCGACGATAGCAAGGGTTCGCACTCCCGTAACTCATACGCCAGCCATTCACACCCAAGCTGTAACTCACCCCCAAGCTCAGGACTCCGGTTCTGAGCAGCAAGCAATACAGCGAGCTCCATAGCTCGCCGTGGACGTAGGGTTTTACGCTCCGGCGGCCTGAACCACGTAAAACTCGCCGTGTCAAGCTCTTACTAACTCGTCCATACGCTCAAGCTCTCCGCAAGGGACTAGCCCCACCAAAAAAAGAACCTCCGCGGGCTGCCTAGTGCAGGCCCGGAGGAAGTGTCGACCGAACACTTCGACATCTACCTCTCCACCAACCTGGTGCAGCACCAGCGCACTGAGCATGTGGAGATCGATCTTCACTTTGTTCGTGAGCGGGTGGCTCTCGGGGAGGTTCGAGTTCTCCACGTTCCGACGTCGTCGCAGTTCGCTGATATCTTCACGAAGGGTCTGACTTCGTCGGTGTTCACCGAGTTTCGGTCCAGTTCAACATCTGGCGTGGCTAGATGTTGGGACTGCGGGGGGTGTTAGAATACTCTGTGTTAAACTGTTATTAGGAGGCAGGGGCATTTTAGATATTTCAGAGTAAGGCTTGACAGTCTATATATGTATCCTCTTGACAGCCCATTATGCTAATGAATTTTATTTTATCCTCGAATTGTGTGGATTCATGATGTATCAAGAGTAAAGAGCGTGATGGTCGGTTTTGGAGACTACTACTTCCAAGTGTTGTGGAATGAGGGAGGGTGCTTGGCTAAAATAATAAGCGGAATTTTACCACCCTTTTCCCTGCAATCTTTCATGCGCTCCATTCGCCTCCAACCTTTTAGCTTGTGCTGGGTTATACGCATCACACGATGCCAAACTCCATTTCTGAAAATGGCGAGTGTTTGTTTTGAGAGTACGATCGCGTACAATACTTATATACACTTATTGGAATCGTCATGCGAAGATGTCATGTGCATTATATTGTTCCATTGATGTATGGTTTCAAAGACGTATATGCAGCAGAAGTCAATGGTTTAAAATAAATTCGTGATCTATGAAGCACTCTCGTCGCTAAAAAAATCTTTTTTTCCTTGTATTTATACCGTACCATACCACATGTATTGTATCAAGCTGAAGTATATGCCCCAACCAAATCTATACTGACCTGCTGCTGTTCAACTAGCACCCTTGTCTCCTGACTCCTTGTGTCTCCTGACTCGTTGTAGAGTTGCGTTCGACTTCTCTCGCACACGACAACACCAGCGAAAATTACAATTTACACGTGACGGTTCGTCAATGTTACACGCGATGCAGGCCTCGTACATCATATATTTACATTACTTTTATTAATATATATGAGGATTTAGATATATATTATGAGCCTTTTCACAATTTATTTCAGATCTTATTAGATATTAGTTTAAAAATAAATATAAATTTGATATGATCCTAATCCGATTCAACTCACCACATTCTTAGTTTTTTTACCCTTTACCAGCCCTACCTGTAATCTCGAGGAAGCCCGCTCAAACACGAGCCTCAAGAGTGTGAGCGGTTGGATGGCTGCAACCGGCCGGTCGGTACCAAACCTGCACCAAGCAAGAACTGTATAGCTATAACGGGCATCAGCATCATATACGATCACATAGGACTAGAGCACTCAGGACGACGCACACTACGTTTGTTTTGATTTCTTGAGGGAGTGGGTGCAGCCGCGCAGGCAGCCTATCATGCGGCCATCGCTTCGCTCGTTTATTAGCCACCAGCAAATTAGCCTACAAGCAAATAGAATGATTCGTCTCAAATAAATTAAACTAAGGCCATGTCGATCTTAAGAACTCTGTTTGGCACAACTCTATCACCAAGATCCTCCGAGATGGAAATTATGTCTAATTATAAGATAAAAATAAAGCATTTCACCTCTAGGCGCAACTCTAGAACTAATAAGCATGCCGAAGCCTGGAGATGATGGTGATGTACAAACTTGGATATGCTGCAGAGATTGTAATAATTTAGGTTTTAGTGTCTCTTTTGGAGGAAACGAAAAAGGGTACTTTTCCCATTATCTAAAAAATGAGATATAACATGTTTATGATGAATTTGTAACAAATTAATGCGAAACGTTAACCCCTCCTCATGTCCCAAAAGATAAGCCAAAATTACTTACCACACGCCCTTTCGGCATCACACGTACGAACCCAACAACCGGTGCACAAAATATGACGCACCAAGGTCGGTTGTGGATGGTGCAAATCAACTTGCACAAGCAAACTCGCATGCACGATGCATATAATGGGGTCTATCGTAGTGCCCATGTCGTTTACTTCTTGTTGGGTGATTGGACGAGCGATGAGGTAGGCATGGTAGCAGCGATGCAACAAGTTATCGAGAGCATCTGAGTACATGCAATATTTCTATGATCTTGATGCGGCGGGTATGAATGTATGATGGATCGAGTAGCTTCTCATGCAGCTGTCCGAAGAACATAAGTAGTGACGTGCTTCAAGGGAGGGCAAAGGAGCTGATACAAAAGGCGTAATGTTCTTTATGGCTGTGGTTTGTTACTCCGACCCACTTGTCTACTTTTGTGCCCCACTACTGTTTTCTTTCGGTAGTGGTAGGGCTGTCAAGGATAACAGTTAAGTAGTGCTTCTCATGGAAAGGAAAGAAGATGATGACGCCTTTCAAGGTTGTTAAATCCTGTGCCTGTGCTAGCCAGGTACTTTATTAGTTTATTGTGAAAAGGTGAAATATGCTACATATGTATAACACTTTGTTTATATATATAATCATCTAAGATTAGCTGCCGTGAATGAAACTAGACTGGGAATGGAACTTTAGTTTTACCAATATTCCTTGTTTCTTCCAGTGATATTGATATTGGTTACCAAAGACCCAAATCATTCACCGTAAGCAGGTGCAGTGACGTCTCTGTTTCTTGCACTCTTGTTCAATCAAGGATTCCCATTTGACTGAACATTATGACTACATGGATCTAATATAGTATCGTGGTTTGTTAGTAGTATCTTCCATTAGAACAGTAACTTCCCATACCATACAATGCAGCCTATATAGACCAATTGTCCGTGCCCGTCGGCGCGGATACTCGAATTAATCGGTCGCCGCAGTGTCTGCGGTCTGAATTCATATTTCCCGGACGACGCCTACCGGTGGTTGCGGCATCGCTTTAATTTCTAGCGCATAAACCAAAACCCGCAAGATTTATTTTTTTTAACGTGAGGCATGCACGCAAGAGACGTCCAAGCCATGCAAGAAACGGATTTCTATCTTCAGGTCAAACTGGTAGGTATGGGTCATCAGAATCAATGGGTATGGTTATCAGTTGCGGCAGTAGTTATCCTATAGCTGTTTGAGAGTTTGTAGCTTACCCTTATCATGGACAGCAGCACCAAAACTCTTTAAGCATCTATCGGCAATACCTGTCCTCGATCTGACACGACCCCACTGGTCCTGTCGAGCCAGGATCACGCTGAGGGGTGCTGCGTTGCACAACACCGTATAACACACGTCAAAGGTACAAAGCGGAAGCGGAAGCTTTATTACATAAACAAGTTTATTAACATGTTTACATCAAAATAAGTTTAGTCCACACTCGCGGGCGTAGACTAAGCATCAAGTGCACGTTCAGCCCTCGAACGTGTCCTTGCTAGCACACACGCACACTAACTCTGCGGCGTGCACGACTCCCACTCGACGGGGTTCCCCTCCTGGGGTTCCGTCTCCTCTTCGGGAGTCCCTTCCTCATAGAACCCTGCAAAAGCTTCAAACACAAGCAGTGAGCACGAAGGCTCAGCAAGTCTGACCCGTCTCACCTAAACATGAAACTTCTACATGAGGGTGATGGGTTGCATGAGGTAAAAATCATTTGCAAGGACTCGCCTAATTAGTAGAACCTTACTTTCAAGTTTTAGCAGCAGGTTGTGGAGAACTTTACGCTAAGGCACATGAGAGAGCCGCAATCAAACAAGAAACGCATTTCTCTCATGTACTTTGCCCAAAGTTGAAAAGAACTTTAGTTAGCACTAAGCTACAACATATCATTAACAATCAATATCCAACTTTCAATCAGCAACATTTTAACATGTAACTAGCCTGTTCTTTCTACGTCACGGTACAGTGAACAAGTGGTACTCACTGACCGCGAGGGACGGCGATTATAATCGATTTACACCTGCAGGGTTACCCGAACAACCCGTCACGTACGCCCGTACTCGATGTTGCCTACAACAACCATCACGGACGCCGTACGCGACTACCTTTCACCCGTTAGCCAAATATTGAACCGGTCCCATCGTCCCGAGCAAGAGGTCCCTGCACGCGCATCTCTGTGCCGCCAGCTGATTTACACCTCGAGCTCTCAACCTACCCTCTGAACGACGGGCAATGCCTCAATACCCAGCTACCCGAGTTACATCAGTTTCCCGGTTCCCATATAGCCGGTAGGTCTTCGGTACTGTTCTAGCTTGTTCAACAGGCCCGCACACGGCTCGGTCCTCAATCGACACAAGCGGAGCTACAGCACACAGGCCCCAAAGTCCTGCTGCCCTTACTCTCCGCTCGGTCTCATTTTCTTGCCATGTGTATCATGTGCTATCTCTACCCGAGCAATGTGCCTCTAGCCTATTCTCGCGAGTAGTTCCAACTACTCGACTTGTACCGAATCCTACTCTATCCTAGCAATGCAGTGGCTAACGGGGTTTGCAATCCTAAGCCCCAACCCATGGTTTTCTTGGCTATGCAGTGGGGTTTCCAAACAAGACTCTGATGCACAACATAAAGAAAACAAGTATGTGCTCAAAACAATAAAAATTTATAAAATGGTTAATGCAAACCGGGGCTTGCCTTGCTGCTCTTGGTCGTAGGCTAGCTGTTCCTCCGGAGTAACGAAGTCTAGGACTTCGGGTTCCTCCTCGACCTTAGCGACTACATGATAAGAACAATGTATGTATTAATTAAATGCTTTTGTATTAACTTTGAAGTTGTGAAGTCTATAACCTTTACTAGATAGACCTAATGACTGTGAAACTTTTACTGTGGCTTGGTTACAACCTAAACAGAGACTTGGTCAAGTTTTAGTTGCAGCAAAGCTCATTTGAGCCCTCCACAAATAATTATGTCCTTGACCTTAATTAAAGGCTTTTAGGGTGTTCTAGGTATTTTCATGAAACAAACTATGACTTTCTGAAAACTAGATTTTCAGAGGGTTCTAATGGAATTGGTCTCACTTAATTTGGAAGTCTCTAACTAAAGATATGAGCTAAACAATTTCAGAGAAAATTCTGAAAATGTTTCTGAACATTTTCTATTTTCTCTGGAACAGTTTTACTAATCACACCATTAGGTGGACTAAATGAGCTCAAATGGATCTGAAATTTTTATGGTAGTTCAAGGATATTTTGGTGAACATCTCAGCAAAATTTCAGGATTTTCCTCCAAATGATTCTCCAGTTAAAATTCCTAACAGTTTAAACTTTAAGGAATTAATTCTGGAGAATTAAGGAATCTCATGAAGTGACACTTGATTTTCTGGAAAGTAATCAAAGAGCTGAATCCAGCAAAATTTGGTTCACTCAATTTGGAGCTTTCTAGCCAAAGTTATAAGGATTTGAAGTTTGAAGGAAATCTGAAAATCGGGGAAAAGTTTAAACTCGCGCGTGGGCCCAGGAGACACGCGTCGCACGCCGAAGCGACAGCACACCGCGGCCCACAAGGCTTTTGCGCGCCAGCACACCCGATCCCGGCCGCAGCCGGATCCCGATTCAAAATATCGGCCGCTGACAGCTGGGGTCCACCCCCTTCTTCAACCTCGCGACACCCGCGCTCCGCCGCCGAGGGACCTCGCCGGAGAGCTCGCCGCCGGCTGCTGTACAGCTTCAAACTTCTTGATTCTGGCCGCCCCTGCCTACTTTTACTTGGGGAACATGATCCGAGGGTCAGCTGCTCATGACAACGGCCGGAGCATGGTCGGCGACGAGCCGCCATATCGGAACGACTTCGGCCATGTCGGCTGATGCTCCTAGTGCCTCAGCTACTTGGGAAACCGGTCGGGGAGCATCAGTGGACCTCAGAGAAGGTCGACATGAACTCGGGGCAGCTCGGGGAAGGCCCGAAATAGGTCCTCACCGTGCGCCCGATACCCCCCGTGCGTTCCGCCATTAGTAGACCTTGAATTACGCCGGGCACAGAAGTTCTCCGGCCCAGAGTTGTGAAGGCAACTTGTGCGTCACCGTGTCTAGTTCGTGTGGGAGTGGCCTGAGGCCCTCTAATCCTTTCTAGAGCACGAATTAAACAGAATCGTACCCGAGGGTCGTTCTGCACACAGAAAGGGGAAAAGTGGAAATTCGCCGCCGGTGAGCAACCACTCGAGCTGTGGCTCGGGGATGAGCAGCACCGATCACTTGCGCGTCCAAGGGTGCCTTGGCTCGGGCGTGACAACGCCCAGGTTGGGCTGTCCACGAGAGCCCGAGGTGCGGCGGTTTCCAGTTCCGAGTTTGATCTTTCGGCACAGCCGATATCACTCGGTTTCAATCGATTTCTATCAATGGGAAGGATGGAGGATGGTCGCTAGTACCTGGCTGGGACCCTGGAGTGGAAAGAGGAAGCTGCGATCAGCTCGATCCAGCAGGAACTCGAGCGCCGGTGATGGCAGTGGAGAAATGGATCGTGCACGTCGGCAGCTCGGGGAATGGCGACTGAAGCACGCCGGGGAGGGAATAAATAGGCCGGTCGGCCGGTCTCCGGCTTGGGGCACGCAGCAGGAGCTGGCGCCGGCTGCCCCCTTCGGTGGCGCGCGCGCACAACAGCCGGGAACCGACTGAACTGTGGTTCAGTCGGTTTGCTTTGAGGCTGAGGCTGACATGTGGGTCCCACTCCTCTTTTAACCTCTGAAATTTATTCCTAACAGCTGTGGTAAACAGTGAACCCTATTCTACCCTTGGCAACTCAAATTATTCACCCAAGAGCCATTTGAATTGATCAAAGTTCAAATGAGGTTTGGTTTGAATGAATTTCAGCACAAGTGCAGTTTGAAATTCAAATAAAGTTTGAATTTCTCCCCCTTAGCTCATGTCAAGATCAACTCCAAATGGAGTGAAAATTGGTGTGTGAGCTCACAAAAATGTGCTGAGCAAGAATATGCCTTCTACTTTTAAATTCAGTGGGTGAAAACAGTTTGAATTTGAATATGTTTTCAAACTGCCCCTTTCCTATCTACACCCAAGATGACCTCAAAAATGTTTTGAATTTGGGTGAAACTTGGCATGGACATCCTTGGCAAAGTGTAGGAGTTTTCATATGTCCAGCCCATCTATATCACATGTGGGAAGTACCACTTTTGTAATGTGTGAGTTTGTTCCCTAATGAGCATGTTGATAATTGTTACTTGCTCTTTATTTGTGTTCATCATTTTTCCTCAAATGAGGTGTGTGGTGTGGTGATGAACACTGCAAATGAGTGTCAAAAACTGAGGCCCTTACATTCCTCCCCCCTTAAAAGAATCTCGTCCCGAGATTATAATGTGAAATGAGAGAGAGGACGGTGGAAATTTTACCGAATATGCGACGTGAGAAAATCGGGGTAGTTAGTGCGAAGGAATTCTTCGCTCTCCCATGTCGCTTCATCCATGGAGTGATTACTCCACAGAACCTTGTAGAACCACAACGTACGGTTGCGTGTGGTTCGGGCCTTTTCATCAATAATCTGCACCGGTTCCTCCCGATAGGTGAGATCCGGTTGCAGTTCTTCAATGTCTTCCAGCTGAACGGTAGTTGATAGCTTGAGACACTTCCTCAGCTGGGAAATGTGAAAGACGTCGTGCACACCGGAAAGTGCTTCTGGTAATCTTAGCCGGTATGCCACCGATCCACATCTTTCGGTAATCTGGAATGGACCGATGAATCGGGGTGCTAACTTTCCTCTCACCCCAAATCTGTTTACGCCCTTCATTGGAGACACTCGTAGATATACGTGGTCTCCAGCTTCGAATTGTAACGGACGCCTTCTCCGGTCCGCATACTGTTTCTGTCGGGATTGAGCGGCTTTTAGGTTCGCTTGAATTAATCGAACCTTTTCTTCCGCGTTGTTGACAAGATCAATCCCGAAGGTAACCCTCTCGCCAGACTCACACCAATTCAATGGTGTGCGGCATTTTCTCCCGTATAGCGCCTCGTAGGGCGCCATCTTGATGCTGGCTTGGTACCCATTGTTGTACGAGAACTCGGCTAACGGCAAGTGATCATCCCAGTTCTTGCCGTGGTCGATAGCGCAAGCTCGTAGCATGTCTTCTAAGATTTGATTTACCCGCTCCGTTTGCCCATCCGTCTGCGGGTGGTAGGCTGAACTACGGATCAGCTTCGTCCCCAAGGCAGCGTGGAGCTGCTCCCAAAAACGGGACACAAATAAAGTGCCCCGGTCCGATACGATAGTACGGGGTACGCCGTATAAGCATAGGATCCGTGAGATGTACAGTTCAGCGTACTTCTTGGCGTTGTAGTTGGTGTTGACCGGGATGAAATGGGCAACTTTGGTGAGCCGATCGACGATCACCCACACAGAATCATGTTTCTGTAAGGTGGTGGGTAAACCGACGACGAAATCCATGCTCACGTCCTCCCACTTCCAGGCAGGAATGCCCAGTGGTTGCAGCAGTCCCGGTTTCCGCATGTGGTCTGCCTTCACCCGTCGACATGTATCACACTCGGACACGTATTTTGCAGTCTCTCGCTTCATCCGTGTCCACCAAAACTTGCTTCTGAGTTCTTGATACATCTTGTTGCTGCCGGGGTGAATAGAAAACTTTGATAAGTGAGCTTCATCAAAGATTCTCTTCCTTAACTCCGGGTTTCGGGGTACGACGATCCGGTCCTTGAACCATAAGACGCCGTCTCCGTCCTTCCGGAAACATTTCAACTCCCCACTGTCTACACGTCTCCGCAAATGTGACATGCCCTTGTCATTCTTCTGGGCTGCCGCTATCTCTTCACGGATGGTGGGGATCAAAGCTAGGTTGTAGAGAGCTCCATGTGGAATCACATGTAGTGGTGGTTCGCTCTCTTCCAACGGTGTGATGGTCAGATTATTGACGTGTGACTTGCGGCTTAGCGCGTCTGCCACAACGTTTGCCTTGCCCGGATGATAATGGATCTCTATCTCGTAATCCTTTATCAGTTCTAACCATCTTCGTTGCCTCATGTTCAGCTCCTTCTGAGTGAATATGTACTTGAGGCTTTTGTGGTCGGTATATAAATGTACGAGGTTACCGAGTAGGTAGTGCCTCCACATTTTCAGTGCAAGTACCACGGCAGCGAGCTCCAAGTCGTGAGTTGGATAATTTTGCTCATGATTCCTAAGCTGCCGTGACCCATACGCGACCACCCTTCGGTCTTGCATCAACACACATCCGAGCCCAATGCCGGATGCATCGCAGTACACATCGAACGGTTTTGTTGTGTCTGGCTGCGCCAAAACCGGTGCTGATGTCAGGTGCTTGACTAAAGCCTTGAATGCTGCTTCACATGCTGGACTCCAAACATATTTGGTAGCCTTCTTCAGCAGCTCTGTCATTGGCTTGGCAATCTTCGAGAAGTTCGGAATGAACCTCCGATAATATCCCGCGAGTCCGAGGAAACTCCGTACCTCATGAACAGTTCTCGGGGATTTCCAATTCAGCACTTGCGTGATTTTGCTCGGGTCCACAGCGATACCCTCCGCTGAGATGATATGCCCGAGGAAAGGCACTTGCGATATCCAAAACTCGCATTTGCTGAACTTTGCGTATAACTTGTGATCCCGCAGCCGTTGCAAGACTATACGCAGATGTTTCTTGTGATCTTCCTCCGACTTGGAATATACCAGGATGTCGTCGATGAAGACCACGACAAACTTGTCCAGCTCCGGCATGAACACCGAGTTCATTAAGTACATGAAGTGAGCTGGAGCATTGGTGAGGCCAAAGGACATGACCAGGTACTCATAAAGTCCGTACCTTGTCGAAAAAGCTGTCTTTGGAATGTCCTCAGCCCTGATCTTAATCTGATGGTACCCGGATCTTAAATCCATCTTGGAAAAGACCTTTGCTTCGACCAACTGATCAAACAACATGTCGATCCGTGGCAACGGGTACTTGTTCTTGATGGTTACGGCATTTAATGGACGGTAGTCCACGCAAAGCCGCAACGTTTCATCCTTCTTTTTGACAAATAATGCTGAACAGCCCCATGGCGAGGAGCTCGGCCTAATAAAACCCTTCTCCAGAAGGTCCGTGAGCTGAGTCTTCAGTTCAGCCAACTCCTTGGGCGCCATCTTGTACGGCCTTCGGGATATTGGCATGGTTCCCGGTGCAAGTTCAATCTTGAACTCCACCTCTCTATCGGGTGGCATCCCCGGCAAATCATCCGGGAATACATCAGGGAATTCTCGGACCACTGGAATGTCTTCCAATCTGATGGTTGTGGCTTGATAGACACTTGGAAGTTTTATTTCTGGACTGTCCAGAAATAATGAGTGAGAACCGTGCACTCCTGAGTTTAAGTGCACGACTCGGAGGACGGTGTCTAAAACAGCGCCGTGGCGGTTTAACCACGACATTCCTAGGATGACATCGACCTTCTGTCCCTCTAAGATAATGAGAGACGTGGGGTACACTCTACCCGCTAAGCATAATGGTGCTTTGGAGACCATTACGCTTGCTGAAATCTTCCCGCCCGGTGAACAAATTAAATATGGACTATCGGTGGGTAGTATTGGCAAGCTGTGTTTAGCAATGAAAGCTTGGCTAATAAAATTATGCGTGGCGCCTGAATCAAATAGTACTATAGCGGGATGCTGGTGGAGTTGGAACATACCCGCAAGGATTGGCTCGCCCTCCGGCACGTCCTCAATGGCAAGCTGGTGGACAGTGCCGGGCCTAGGGTTTGCCCGCCGCGCATTAGTAGGGTTCCGGGGTTGATTCCTCCCCGGAAACTGTGGTACCACTCCGCCGCCTTGCCTCTCCGGGCAACTGCTCGCGAAGTGTCCTGGACGACCACACTTGTAACATGTGGCCGCTGCTGGTGGAGTACTTGGTGGACGAAAGCCCGGCATGCGTTGCGGAGGTGCAAACGCACGCGGCATCGCCCACTGCTGCTGTTGTTGTTGCGGTGGTGCTGGCAGTGCCGGCCGGAATGCCGGTGAAGAATACGGCCGACCGCGGAACGGCATCGACCGCTGTGGTGGCTGCCAGCGCGGACCTGATGGTGGGCGATTCACCATCCGAAACTTCTGAGAAGGACCGCCTCCTTCTCCGCTGCTCTGCGGCGCGCTTCGCTTTCGCTCTGCCGCCGCCAACTCCTTGCCGGAGTCTTCCTGAACAATCGCAGCATCAATTATGTCGTTGAGGCTGCCGCGATTGAACATCGCCAGCTTGTCCTTCAGGAGCGGGTTAAGCCCCTGGTAAAAGTGGTCCCGCCGCTTCTCGTCCGTATCTGCGTGATACGACGCGTAGAGTGCGAGATCGTTGAACGCTCTGGAGTACTCCAGCGCGTTCCGGCTCCCTTGTTGCAGGTGTAGGAATTCCTGCGTCTTCCTCTTCATCAAACCGGGCGGTATATGATAGGCCCGGAAGGCCGTCCGGAACTCCGCCCAGGTCATCACTCGGTCGGTGGGTTGTGAAGCACAAAAGTTGGCCCACCACGCGCTCGCGGATCCTTGGAGCTGCTGGACCGCGAACTGAGTCTTGCGCTGCTCGCTGATTTGGAGCAGCCCGAACTTCATCTCTATGGCGCGGAGCCAGTTGTCCGCGTCAAGTGGTTCATCCGCCCTTGAGAATACAGGGGGATGAGTCGCCAGGAAGTCAGAGTAGGAGCTCTGTTGGCGCTCCTCACGATCTTGACGTCTCTCTGGGCGAGACGTATTCGCAATTAACGTTTGCAGCAGCTCTGTATGCTGCTGATGTGAACCCGCCATTGCCGCGACAATGTCGGCCAATGTAACCGTTGGCAGTGGCGGTGGCGGTGTTTGCTGTTGCTGTTGCTGCTGCTGTCCCGAGGAGTCCTCGGGAGGTGGTTGGGAGGTCTCTCCCCCTTGGCTAGTACCTCCAACATCGGGGTTGGCACGAGTACGCGTCATTCTGAAATTCAACACAGCAGCAATTAGCACATGTCTTACTCAAAATTCCATAAACAGGAGTAAGTATTGAAGCGACGCATGATTAACTTGCACAACATTCACATATATTGATAAAGCATAAACTTTATACAAGATACATTATTCTCGGATCTCCGAGAAGTCGTGCTCATGTCGTCACTACCTATACATACGCTACTGTCTACACGACATGTCACCGATTACAAAAGTTGGGTTACGCTACCCTAGCTGCCCTACTTGGCAACCGTAACCCCCTACTCGGAGTAGAACTCGACCTCCTGTGGGTCGTCCTCCTCCGGTACCTCTGCTGGTGGCTCGGGGTCTACCACCTCTTCTCCCATTCCAGGTTCTCCCATGGCTGGAAGACCCAAGACTACCGGTACGCCCAATACCGGGGGCACGAGGTCCTGCAATGCATGCACCTCGTCCATAGCCTGGTTGTAGTCCTCTTCCCAGCCTTGTCCTTCCTCAATAGCGTCGTCCCGCTCTTGAGCAAGGTCCTCATTCTGCTGGGTTAGGGTCTGCACCAGCTCTTGCAACGCCGCAATGTCAACACGGCTCTTCTTCTTTGCCTTCTTCAGACGACGCAACTGATTGTGTTGTTCATTCAGTCGCTTAATCGTCGGAAGGAGCACATTGCGGAGTGCACTGTGAGCACTCTCAAAATGATCTCCACGGTTTGTGCTCTCCTTGAGCTTGGTGGCGAGATGCTCCGTATGAACAGCTTGGCTGTCCATCACAGCGTTTCCCGCCCTCATTTGGAGGCTGAGATTTGCCTCCGCGGGGTTGTACCTTGGGCAACTCGGGTTTGTTGCCTCTAGGTACCTCTCTTCCCACACATGCTGAGCTCGTCCCTCCACCGGAACGAGTGCGTATGGAGTTCCCTCCATAGCCTGTACGTGTAGTTGGCAGAAACGTGACATAGTGTCACGGGCTGCCACTTGCCACATCCCTTCCGGTTGTCTTCCTCTCACCGTGACGGTGAATGGCACCCAACCGGGTGGCGTAGGCCCTGCAGGAACCTCGACATGGATCGTCCACGTCTTGTTCCCCTCTTCGCCTTCTTCCTTGGCGAAGTATTGCGGCATCTGGTTGTACCCGAAATATTGGAGCATTAGCCACAATGCTCCCGGGTAGCCGCTACGGTCAGAGCAGTGGGAAACTACCCACCCGTTCTCCAACCGTTTATCTGCTGCCATCTGTAAAAATATATTTGAGAAATGTCAAATATTTATTTAAACAGTAAACCATTGAGTTATAACATAAGATATGTCATTGAACCCTTAACACTTGGAAACATAGTTCAAATTTTTAAACAAATTTGACTGCTGATCTGCTGTTCCCATGACAGCCCTGACCAGTTTCCATATCAATCTGATTTAGGCCAGGTTAAAAGCAAAACCAGTCCTGGAGCTCAACATCAAAGTTAAAGTTAACTTCAATAGCTTTCCAGAAAGTATTTGGTTGGCCTAAGATCTGCTCTGGTTCAAAAGTTAAGATGTCAAAGTTAACAGAATTTCTGGGAACAATTGGACAGCACCTCCCTGCCTTAGGTACTGATTTGATCCAAGAATTCCAGTTAATTCTGTTCCTAATCTGACAAAACTTTCTGTTACAAAGTTGTAACCCATCTCATAAGCTTCCCAGAACCACCTCATTTTCTATTTTTGGATTTTTATGCAGGAAGTTATGCTTAATTTACAGAGAGTCTACAGAGAGTCTTTGCTCCGTCCTGTTTTCTGGACAGTTTCAACTCTACTGCATTTTTCGAGTGGTTAAGGGATGAAACACCTCTGGAACTCAACAGAAAAGTTGTAAAGCTCCTCCAAAGCTTTCCAGAAATGTATCATACGACCCCAACCTTGAAAGAACTCAACCTCTAACCTCTGATTAACTTCAGCCTTGATTTAGCTGAAAACAGAGTGCTCTGTCCTTAACATCCTATAAGTTGAAAATTTATTAACTTTGAATATCCTGTTCAAGGGAAGGAGTTACATCAAGTTTTACTACTTTGGATCAAAACCATCAAATTTTAAATGAAGTTGTTCATTTTGTTGGGTGTGACGTCGAGGCGTCACCAGATTATGTCGGTACTACGTCCTCACCAAGGAAAAACCTATACCGGATTTAGCCGGCTTCGTTAGTTCAGTGGCACTACTCGTCACTCGCACACGGATGCTACACGTCTACCGTTTCGTGGTAAGGCTACCTGCAGAAACTCAAACAATCATCAGACTCGGCTGCACACCGAGCCCGGAATCCATACAGTTTGTACACCCGGCCGTCATCACTCGCCCGGATGTTCTCAAGCCAAACACGCCTTGAGTTACGTGTTCACGTTTCAGACCACGTGACGGGGTCTCCCATGTTGCACCACGCACGCCAGGGACAGACGTTGCTCGAATACCCCAAACGACATGAAGAGTCGTGGAGGATATCAAAGCGGGTCGGGTTACCTGCCACCCGTGGGGCTCCACCCTTCAGCTTGTGCGCACTGGTGGACAGCGCTTACGTGCACCCCCCAAGACATGAACGTCCCGAGATGCACGATTTTCCGACATAACAAATAAGTTAATAAGCCACTTTCTATATACTAATAACATCCTTATACGGGCTACTAACTCGTTCCTCACTGGATTTTTGAAAAAGAAGACCTTTGTACTGTGTTAAACCTCAAGCGAGCTCTGATACCACGCTGACACGACCCCACTGGTCCTGTCGAGCCAGGATCACGCTGAGGGGTGCTGCGTTGCACAACACCGTATAACACACGTCAAAGGTACAAAGCGGAAGCGGAAGCTTTATTACATAAACAAGTTTATTAACATGTTTACATCAAAATAAGTTTAGTCCACACTCGCGGGCGTAGACTAAGCATCAAGTGCACGTTCAGCCCTCGAACGTGTCCTTGCTAGCACACACGCACACTAACTCTGCGGCGTGCACGACTCCCACTCGACGGGGTTCCCCTCCTGGGGTTCCGTCTCCTCTTCGGGAGTCCCTTCCTCATAGAACCCTGCAAAAGCTTCAAACACAAGCAGTGAGCACGAAGGCTCAGCAAGTCTGACCCGTCTCACCTAAACATGAAACTTCTACATGAGGGTGATGGGTTGCATGAGGTAAAAATCATTTGCAAGGACTCGCCTAATTAGTAGAACCTTACTTTCAAGTTTTAGCAGCAGGTTGTGGAGAACTTTACGCTAAGGCACATGAGAGAGCCGCAATCAAACAAGAAACGCATTTCTCTCATGTACTTTGCCCAAAGTTGAAAAGAACTTTAGTTAGCACTAAGCTACAACATATCATTAACAATCAATATCCAACTTTCAATCAGCAACATTTTAACATGTAACTAGCCTGTTCTTTCTACGTCACGGTACAGTGAACAAGTGGTACTCACTGACCGCGAGGGACGGCGATTATAATCGATTTACACCTGCAGGGTTACCCGAACAACCCGTCACGTACGCCCGTACTCGATGTTGCCTACAACAACCATCACGGACGCCGTACGCGACTACCTTTCACCCGTTAGCCAAATATTGAACCGGTCCCATCGTCCCGAGCAAGAGGTCCCTGCACGCGCATCTCTGTGCCGCCAGCTGATTTACACCTCGAGCTCTCAACCTACCCTCTGAACGACGGGCAATGCCTCAATACCCAGCTACCCGAGTTACATCAGTTTCCCGGTTCCCATATAGCCGGTAGGTCTTCGGTACTGTTCTAGCTTGTTCAACAGGCCCGCACACGGCTCGGTCCTCAATCGACACAAGCGGAGCTACAGCACACAGGCCCCAAAGTCCTGCTGCCCTTACTCTCCGCTCGGTCTCATTTTCTTGCCATGTGTATCATGTGCTATCTCTACCCGAGCAATGTGCCTCTAGCCTATTCTCGCGAGTAGTTCCAACTACTCGACTTGTACCGAATCCTACTCTATCCTAGCAATGCAGTGGCTAACGGGGTTTGCAATCCTAAGCCCCAACCCATGGTTTTCTTGGCTATGCAGTGGGGTTTCCAAACAAGACTCTGATGCACAACATAAAGAAAACAAGTATGTGCTCAAAACAATAAAAATTTATAAAATGGTTAATGCAAACCGGGGCTTGCCTTGCTGCTCTTGGTCGTAGGCTAGCTGTTCCTCCGGAGTAACGAAGTCTAGGACTTCGGGTTCCTCCTCGACCTTAGCGACTACATGATAAGAACAATGTATGTATTAATTAAATGCTTTTGTATTAACTTTGAAGTTGTGAAGTCTATAACCTTTACTAGATAGACCTAATGACTGTGAAACTTTTACTGTGGCTTGGTTACAACCTAAACAGAGACTTGGTCAAGTTTTAGTTGCAGCAAAGCTCATTTGAGCCCTCCACAAATAATTATGTCCTTGACCTTAATTAAAGGCTTTTAGGGTGTTCTAGGTATTTTCATGAAACAAACTATGACTTTCTGAAAACTAGATTTTCAGAGGGTTCTAATGGAATTGGTCTCACTTAATTTGGAAGTCTCTAACTAAAGATATGAGCTAAACAATTTCAGAGAAAATTCTGAAAATGTTTCTGAACATTTTCTATTTTCTCTGGAACAGTTTTACTAATCACACCATTAGGTGGACTAAATGAGCTCAAATGGATCTGAAATTTTTATGGTAGTTCAAGGATATTTTGGTGAACATCTCAGCAAAATTTCAGGATTTTCCTCCAAATGATTCTCCAGTTAAAATTCCTAACAGTTTAAACTTTAAGGAATTAATTCTGGAGAATTAAGGAATCTCATGAAGTGACACTTGATTTTCTGGAAAGTACTCAAAGAGCTGAATCCAGCAAAATTTGGTTCACTCAATTTGGAGCTTTCTAGCCAAAGTTATAAGGATTTGAAGTTTGAAGGAAATCTGAAAATCGGGGAAAAGTTTAAACTCGCGCGTGGGCCCAGGAGACACGCGTCGCACGCCGAAGCGACAGCACACCGCGGCCCACAAGGCTTTTGCGCGCCAGCACACCCGATCCCGGCCGCAGCCGGATCCCGATTCAAAATATCGGCCGCTGACAGCTGGGGTCCACCCCCTTCTTCAACCTCGCGACACCCGCGCTCCGCCGCCGAGGGACCTCGCCGGAGAGCTCGCCGCCGGCTGCTGTACAGCTTCAAACTTCTTGATTCTGGCCGCCCCTGCCTACTTTTACTTGGGGAACATGATCCGAGGGTCAGCTGCTCATGACAACGGCCGGAGCATGGTCGGCGACGAGCCGCCATATCGGAACGACTTCGGCCATGTCGGCTGATGCTCCTAGTGCCTCAGCTACTTGGGAAACCGGTCGGGGAGCATCAGTGGACCTCAGAGAAGGTCGACATGAACTCGGGGCAGCTCGGGGAAGGCCCGAAATAGGTCCTCACCGTGCGCCCGATACCCCCCGTGCGTTCCGCCATTAGTAGACCTTGAATTACGCCGGGCACAGAAGTTCTCCGGCCCAGAGTTGTGAAGGCAACTTGTGCGTCACCGTGTCTAGTTCGTGTGGGAGTGGCCTGAGGCCCTCTAATCCTTTCTAGAGCACGAATTAAACAGAATCGTACCCGAGGGTCGTTCTGCACACAGAAAGGGGAAAAGTGGAAATTCGCCGCCGGTGAGCAACCACTCGAGCTGTGGCTCGGGGATGAGCAGCACCGATCACTTGCGCGTCCAAGGGTGCCTTGGCTCGGGCGTGACAACGCCCAGGTTGGGCTGTCCACGAGAGCCCGAGGTGCGGCGGTTTCCAGTTCCGAGTTTGATCTTTCGGCACAGCCGATATCACTCGGTTTCAATCGATTTCTATCAATGGGAAGGATGGAGGATGGTCGCTAGTACCTGGCTGGGACCCTGGAGTGGAAAGAGGAAGCTGCGATCAGCTCGATCCAGCAGGAACTCGAGCGCCGGTGATGGCAGTGGAGAAATGGATCGTGCACGTCGGCAGCTCGGGGAATGGCGACTGAAGCACGCCGGGGAGGGAATAAATAGGCCGGTCGGCCGGTCTCCGGCTTGGGGCACGCAGCAGGAGCTGGCGCCGGCTGCCCCCTTCGGTGGCACGCGCGCACAACAGCCGGGAACCGACTGAACTGTGGTTCAGTCGGTTTGCTTTGAGGCTGAGGCTGACATGTGGGTCCCACTCCTCTTTTAACCTCTGAAATTTATTCCTAACAGCTGTGGTAAACAGTGAACCCTATTCTACCCTTGGCAACTCAAATTATTCACCCAAGAGCCATTTGAATTGATCAAAGTTCAAATGAGGTTTGGTTTGAATGAATTTCAGCACAAGTGCAGTTTGAAATTCAAATAAAGTTTGAATTTCTCCCCCTTAGCTCATGTCAAGATCAACTCCAAATGGAGTGAAAATTGGTGTGTGAGCTCACAAAAATGTGCTGAGCAAGAATATGCCTTCTACTTTTAAATTCAGTGGGTGAAAACAGTTTGAATTTGAATATGTTTTCAAACTGCCCCTTTCCTATCTACACCCAAGATGACCTCAAAAATGTTTTGAATTTGGGTGAAACTTGGCATGGACATCCTTGGCAAAGTGTAGGAGTTTTCATATGTCCAGCCCATCTATATCACATGTGGGAAGTACCACTTTTGTAATGTGTGAGTTTGTTCCCTAATGAGCATGTTGATAATTGTTACTTGCTCTTTATTTGTGTTCATCATTTTTCCTCAAATGAGGTGTGTGGTGTGGTGATGAACACTGCAAATGAGTGTCAAAAACTGAGGCCCTTACACGATCATTAGTTGCAGTATACAGGAGTATTTTTATAGTAGGCACTACTGGGGCTAGGATTCAAGATGATATCTCTGTCTCACTGTCTGGTTTCAATCAAGGAGCTTAATTATTTTGTCGTGATTGACATGAGCATTCCACCTAAAGTTCCAACACGACAGATGTAATAGTAATCCGTATAAGAGCCGCAAAGCATAGTCATATAAATTATACTTTGGTAGAGTTGATTAAATAAGATGAGTATCAGTTAAGGCAATCAGGAATCATATAGTAATCGTATCAGAGCATGCTCAAGTGAAGTAAAGCCAACCGCTGCAATGTACTAGTTCGGACCCGCAATGCTCAAGGAGCGATGTTTGTATAGGTTTTCTTTTTCTGCATTTTATGACTTTTAATCCCATAATCATCGTGTGGGTCCTTCGCGGAGAACTAGAATATAAGCGTGACACTCATTTCTTTCTTAATAATCTATGTTCCACTTCCTTTTGTGTTTGCATTGCGTTATTAAGCAAATTCTTCATAGCCACAAAGGAAACAAGACATAAAAATTATCATCCTTGCATTCATTAAGACACTGCTTAGATGGATTAGAAGTAATTGTTAGTATGTACTAACAATTAGCTGACTAATAATTAGTTGGGAGTCTGGACTAATAATAAGTTAAACTGCAGCTAAAAGTCTATTTTTTCCCTGACAAAAAAGTAGCTGGGTCCAATTTAGATCTCAGACTAATATAGTTAGTCCATAGAATCCATGGGGTAGTTTGGGCTTTTCTTGTAGGATATCTCTTTTTAGTCCGAACTAGCTTCCCTTACATAGCTAATGACTAATTAACAGTTAGCTAGGTGGTGGACTAACAATTAGTCCATGTGTTTAGATGAGCTAAGAACTAAAACTAGTTACTCTCTCTGTTCTGATTTAATTGATGTTGGGTTCTCCCAGCATCAATTAAATCAGAACAGAGTGAGTAGTTAACAAATCCATAAGATCCAAACATGGCCGTCACTTGTTCTCCACTTCTGAATTCGATCTTAATCTGCCTACCGAAAAGTGTAGATCAATAAGCAGTACGATAATATGTTAGAAGAAATAGGCAATTTACTAAATAATTCCGGAAAAACACGGCTTCGAACAGTGAGAAACACCAGCACTACATGAATGCAGGAAACTTACGACGGCCAGAAACCGTCGTACATAAAAGAAAACCGTCGTAAATAACTTACTTACGACGGTTTTCGGTTATTTACGACGGTTTCTGGCCGTTTCAAGTTTTTGGTCATAAATAATATTATTTATGACGTTTACCGTTGTAAATAACTAACTTACGACGGTCGTTCCCAGCCGTCGTAAATAAAGGGTCATCGTCCATTGCTGCACCACGTGACGGGCTAGGCGTCTTACAACGGCCAGGACCCTGGCCGTCGTAAGTTAGTTAGGATAACTTACGACGGCCTAGGCAAGACCGTCGTAAGTTAATTAGTTTAACTTATGATGGCCCAGTATAGCTGGCCATCGTAAATAATGTTTTATTTTTTTAGAAAACAAAATTAGGATAACCTGACATGATAGTCAGGTCACAGAATAATTTATATACACATATCTACAGAAGCGCGAGACCGGTCAGGTACCGACCGACACTGTCGCCTGGAAGCGAGGTCATAAGGACCTATCCCATTCTGGGGAGTGCAGTCAGGTCGTGACCGATCGACTGGTAAGTTATCAAAACTTATCAATTCAATTGTTACTAATATGCAATTTTACTCCTTTTAGGAAAATTATGGGCGAGAGGCCGTGAGGATACACGGCGAAGGGTACGATTGGTAAAACATACCAATCGATCCTCAAGCCGTTTATGCTAGCGGAGGCGGGAAGGCACATGGACGGTTAGTTGGTTATTTTCTTTATTTATGTAAAAACTTACTTCTTCTAATTATTATCCTTTTATTCCTTTGTTGGTTTGCCATTTTCAATGGAGTTGCCGACTCGAGGGTCGCGCGACCTTTGATCATCACTACATCGACCGAGGGTTCCTCCATCGGGCATACAAGTCATCTTCCCTCACAGGGCCAAATAGAGGAGCTCCTTAGGGAGAGAGAGGGAGGAGCTCCAGAGGAAGAGGGATCTAGCGCGGGCAGCACAGGAGCAGCAGGCCGCCTACATGGCAAACTATATGGCTCACATGCAGGCGGCGATGGAGGTAAGTAGTTGAAAACAAATTAATTTAAATTCATAACATTGCATTAGTTTATTTATTTTAATATTTTGCAATTACAGGCTTTAGCTCGATAGAGTGGGCAGCAGATCCCGATCTCGACGTGGCAGCTGTGAGAGTTGGCCCGCCACAAGTGCCCCCACCACATGTACATTCAGATATTCAGGTAATGTGTTTTTTATTTGCTATTTTCTAATCTAAGAAAAACTTAGTGTAGTTGAGGGGAGAAAGTTAGAGTGAGAGTGGGGGGAGAGGGAGAGAGTGAGAGTAAGAGATAGTGGTAGAGAGGGGGAGGGAGAGGGAGAGGGAGAGAGTGAGAGTGAAAAGGGAAAGAGGGAGGGAGAGAGAGACAGAGTGGCAGAGATAGGGGGTGAGAGAGAGAGAGTCGTAGAGAGAGGGAGAGGGAGAGGGATAGGGAGAAAGTGAGAGTGCGGGGGAGGGAGAGAGAGGGAGTGAGAGTAATAGATAGTGGTAGAGAGGGGGGAGAGGGAGAGAGAGTGAGAGTGAAAAGGGATAGAGGGAGGGAGAGAGAGACGGAGTGGTAGAGATTGGGGGTGAGATAGAGAGGGAGTCGTAGAGAGAGGGCGAGGGAGAAAGTGAGAGTGCGGGGAGGGAGAGAGGGAGTGAGAGTAAGAGATAGTGGTAGAGAGGGGGAGGGAGAGAGAGAGTGAAAAGGGAAAGAGGGGGGAGAGAGAGACAGAGTGGTAGAGAGAGGGGGTGAGAGAGAGAGGGGTTCATAGAGAGAGGGGGAGGGAGAGGGCGAGGGAGAAAGTGAGAGCGCGGGGGAGGGAGAGAGAGGGAGTGGGAGTAGGGGGAGAGAGTCGTACAAGCTCAAACTCACTTTATCTATTTATTTGAATTGCATATGCTAATTATACTATGAAGACACATAAAGAATGGTTACTATTCTTACCATTCGTTTAGCCAAACGCACATGGCATCGAGGCCATAGAAGTGCTTTGAGTCTAAACCTCTACATCCACGAGCCCTCCTAGACTTAGCGTGAAAGTATCGCTAGCCCACATCTAGCAAAGAGCTCAGTATGCTTCGAGCCGACCCTCTAGCCAGAAAATAATGACCTGCACATATTTATTATATCATTGAAATACCATTTACATAACTAAGTATTGAAATAATTGAAAACAAAAACTTACCTCCACGTACTGCTCATTTGTCAAGTAAGTGTTTGAGGCCTTCCCAAACGGCCCCGACTGGTACTCCTAATGCCGCTTGACGTACTTGTTCACGGATTGAATACGAGCGTACAATAACGCTTGTGTTACAAGCTTCCGTGACCTGTTGAACACACGTCTAGCATGTCCCAACATGCTCTGGCTCGTGTCCTCTAAACGGTACCTCAGCTATAGGAAAACAAATATTAAAGAGATATGCATTAAAAATTGAATCAAGTTGAAGAATAATAATTTACAAAATATTATTAAGCAGACTTACCATAAAATCCGCCCACACAACCCCCTGAGGGTTGTTGTGTGCCTCGTAAGAGATGAGCGTAGTCGTCCCACGACGTTGCAGGGACCCCGTCAATCACACCGAGATAGTGCAGACGCACTAAAGACCCGATGCAACCGAACACCTGTCTGTGGTGCCCCTGACCCATGAACGAGTAGTCGTACCAGGAGCTACAAGGATTTAGTGAACTTATTAATGTACCCACAAACAATAGAATCTGAAAGTTGAATATTATGTGATAGTTTGCTTACGTGTCTCCGACCAGGCCAATAGTGACCCGCTCTGTAGGAACTAGAGAAGGAGACACACAGTGCGTCCTCCTCGTCCGCCGCCTCTGCTCTGGGACCACATCTGGTGACCCGAAAGGCTGCTCACCGCTGGAGCACGAAGGCTCCATGCTAGGCGCCTCCGCGGAATCCATAGCCGGCCCCGAAGGCTATGCAGCGCCCTAGCCTTTGACTCTGACTCAGATGACTCCTAGTCATACTGCAAAAAGAAGGATTGATAAGAATAGTTAATTGCTAAGTGATATATACGATAACGTAATTTTCAATGAAAATGTACCTCCGTGCGCTGTAAGGCTACAGGTATGCCCGCTAGGTCTGGGACGTGTCTCAACAGCTGAGAGTGTCTGCTGTCACATGAGGAACTACCCCTAAAAAGGGTGTCTCGTGCCTCCCTGTGGAAGCCCTAGCCCCCTTCCCTTTTCCCTTCTCTGATGACATCCTGTTTTAAGGAGTTATTGATAAATATGCTAAGAAAATATATGAAGTTATGATAATTTAGTGAAAAAAGTTACTTGGAGACAGTTTCAGAATTCATCGACATCACGAACCCTACTCGTAACTTGTTTCCGTTTTTGTTTGCGCATATTATAAGTCTCTTCATCGTCAGTGTCACCAACCAAGTGATCGAGTTCGATATCAGGCTTGACGGAAAACGAGTCTGGCAACTCTTGTTCTTGATAAACCTCGTCAACGTCATTGATATCATGGTAGTCATCATCTCTTGGAGTATATAGCCGCTCACGAGGATTAACCTTATGTACCACTCACCAAGCATTAATCTTTTGACATGGATAAGGTAAATAATACACTTACACCACTTGGTGTGCAAGGACAAATGTATCATAGACTCGTAGTCGTTCATTGTGTTTGACTTCCACCATGCCAACGAAAATAGTCATTTTATTAAGCCACTTTGTGTTTTGACATTTCGTACATGGCCATCGCACCTTATCGATCGTCGACAATGAAAAGGCTCGATCGATAAAAGCATTTGTCTTTACAAACCATTCATCTAAGTGACCACCTTTCTTGTCCCAACCAGTGTACATCCAACTACGGTCTTCACCCATGTTGGAGGCTACAGATTAAATACGGGGAAAATATCATTAATTTATACTTCTATTAGGATAGATAAGTGCTAAACCTACCCAAGAGTGATCGAGATGAATGTTGTCGGTACCTGCAGACCGGGTGCCCCCGCATAGTGGGTAAAAGACAGTCGTGGCCCCACCTCCCTGTTGAGATGAGCCTCAGCGTAGCCACGTGCCCTTGGCCCCAAGGTCAGCCCTGGGGCTGCCACGTGCGCTTTAGCTCCGTAGCTGACACGTGCCATGGGCTCCGGTCTGAGCCTTCCCGCTGAGGTGAGGTCCGGAGCTGCCACATGTCCCCTGGCTCAGAACCATCTCCCTGCTGAGGACAACACTAGTGCTGAAACGTGCCCTGGGCTCCGGCCCGAGCCTCCCCGCTGAGGTAAGGTCTGGGGCTGCCACGTGTCCCCTGGCTCAGAGCGACCCAACGACACGAAGCCACCCAAGCAGGGCGAGAAGACGCGGTGACAATACGACGTGTTCTTCATTACCTCACACACGGTGACAATACTCCCCCGTCGACCACTCTACTCAGAGGACAAAGCCCTAGATCATGTATAGGGTTCACATAGCTTTGGGACCACCTGTCGGGCCCCAAGCCTCATTGTAACCACCCCGGCCTTGAACTATAAAAGTACCGGGGTGACCACCCAATAAAGAAGGATTCGCATTCCAGATCCCGCAACGCACAAGCACACACGCTCAAGCAATAGAACAAGCTCTCCCGTGGACGTAGGGTATTACGCTCTGGCGGCCCGAACCGAATCTCGGTGTTCATCCGCTCCCTCGAGCCTAGGTCGCGTAGGGCTCCAAGCCCCCTCTGATAAAAGAACCTCATGGCTGCTTCCGAGCAGGCCGGGAGGAGTGTTGCACCTCACGCACTTCGACATTTGGCACGCCGGAACGGGGGGGTTTCCGCGCTCTCCACGCGACCATCGTGAACATCACCTCTCATGGCGAGCCTTCTCGCTTAACTCGCCGTCGTCTCCAGACGGGAGACAACGAGGCTACCTCCCGCTCCAGAGCGGGCAGGTCGGGCCAAGCCGACAGCCAAACGATCGGCTCCCTATGCGTGATGTACGGCGGTTCTTCCGATGTCTCGTCCAGTCGAGCCATCAAGACCCTCTATCGAGTAGTGGCAACGGGCGCTCGAGTCCTAGGGCTGGCATTGCATCGCAAGTGGATGGAGACGCCGATGAGCTTCGACGCCTCTGACTGCCCCAAGAACATGGCAGGCGCGGGGCAGCTGCCTCTCCTCGTCGCCCCGACCATCTCCAACGTGAAGCTCTACCACGTGCTGATCAATGGAAGGGCGTCCCTCAGCGTTATCAGCCTCGCAGCCTTCAAGAAGCTGCAAATCCCTATGTCCCAGCTTACCCCCTCAAGACCATTCTCGGGGGATAGGTCGGGACCCAATCTTCCCGTGTGGTAGCATCTCCCTCCCGATGACATTCGGGATGCCTGATAACTACCATACGGAAAGCGTCATCTTCGACGTTGCGGAGGTCAGCATCCCCTTCAATGACATATTCGACAGACCATCTCTGTACCGGTTCATGGCGGTAGCCTACTACGGCTACTTTGTCCTGAAGATGCCAACCCTGAGCGGGGCCCTCAAGATCCGTGGTGACTGCACCGCGACTGTCTCAGCGCTGGAAAAGCTCCAAGCACTGGAAGCAGCACAGGAGGCCGCTTCCGACCATGCTGAAGCTAGTCGGCCGCCTCCAAACATGTGTCAGCGAGGGGTGACATCTGCACCCCGTGTGCAGTCCTCGGACGGCGAGGATGTACCAGTCAAGGTCATCCAAGTTGGTCCTGATGTCGCCCAGACCACCCGGATCACCGGGGGCTTGAGTGGCAAATAGGAAGACGCGCTCGTCACCTTCCTCCGGGCCAATGTTGACGTGTTTGCATGGCAACCGTCGGAAATTCCCGGGATCCCTAGGGAGGTGATTGAGTACCAACTGAAGATCCATCCCGACGCCAGGATGGTCCAACAAAATATTCTGAAGCAATCCATCGAGCGGCAAGACTTCATCCATGAAGAAATCAAGAAGATGCTCGACGCTGGCTTCATCCGAGAGGTCCACCATCCACGATGGTTGGCCAACCCTGTTGTCATCCCCAAGGCTGGCGGGAAGCTACGCATGTGCAACGACTACACAACTCTCAATAAGGCATGTCCAAAGGATCCATTCCCTCTTCCCCGTAAGTCGATTCTACATCTCGTTGTGATCTACTGTGTTTCCTAGACGCATATTCAGGTTTCCACCAGATACCTATGTCTAGCGAAGATGAAGAACATAGCGCCTTCATCACAGTAGATGGTCCATACTGCTATTTGTCCATGCCTTATGGTCTTAAGAATGTCCTTCCCACTTTTGTCCGTACAATGCACAAAACATTCGGGAACCTCATTCGGGACCTGGTAGAGGTTTATGGCGATGACATCATAGTAAAGGTTAAGTCACAAGCATCTCTGCTCGATAACCTAGCCCTAGTTTTCGGCAGACTGCGTTTGACATGCACGATGTTGAACCTAGACAAATGTGTCTTCGGGGTCTCTGCCAGGAAGCTGCTCGGTTTCTTAGTCTCACACCGAGGAATTGAAGCTAACCCAGAGAATATTAAGGCGATAGAACTGATGCAGCCCCCTACCCGCATCAAGGACGTGCAGAAGATTACGGATGCTTGGTAGCACTCAGTCAGTTTATCTCTAGACTAGTCGAGCGGGCTCTTCCATTATTCAAGCTTCTACGTAAATCTGGTCCATTTGTATGGACCGAGGAGGCGGGTGAGGCATTCTTGGAGCTGAAGAAGTTCCTCACAACGCTACCAATCATGGTGGCCCCGGAATAAGGCGAGCCTCTACTCCTCTACATTGCTGCCACAACTGAGGTCGTAAGCATGGTTCTGGCTGTGGAGCGGCCAGAACTCCATCGTACTCAAGCCCAGGTAAAGGCTTGTGCTGCTGTTGGTCTAAATCCCCAGGGCTCACACTCCACAGGAGACCCTTGGGATGGGGAGATAATCAGGTCCCAAACAGGCGGACCTATCCGAGTCCAAGCTCTCGGAATGCAGTCCCGAACCTGGGGGCATGGAGTCCCTTATAAAAGTCCAAGAAAGAGACTTGCAAAAATTGTTCATCACCTCACAACACCACAGCTCTTGTGATGGATAGCTCATGAACACTAGTGAAGAGCAAGTAACCACCATCAAAAAGGTGATTAGAGGGGAAAGCCCTAACTTCCAAAAAGTAGGATTTCTACACATAAACATGAAAGGTTGAGCTCACCCCTAGACCTTATATATTCTTGTGAAGGCTCAGGCCAAATTTCATGCAAATCCAATACTTTTTGAGGCACTTTTGGAGACAATTCAAAAAGGGGCCAATTTAAATGCAAATTCAAATTGCAGCAACTTTCATCACTTGAATTCAAAAGTTGACTTCATATTCAAACTCAGCACATTTTTCTGAGTTATTCCACCAATTTTCATCCTCAATTGAGTTCGGGGGCAGGAGCTAATTTGAGCAAATTCAAACTGAATTTGAATTTCAGCCTCACATATACTCAAATTCCTTCAAACCCAATGTCAATTTGAATTATTCAAATTCAGAGACGCAAACATGTTATTTGATCAAATTACCAGGGGCAAGGGGGTCACAAAAATTAAGAGCAGTAAGAAGTTAACTTTGTAGGACAATTTTAGAGCCTGTGGGCCCTCCTGTCAGCCACACTGGAGTGCAACCGACTGAACTCAGTCTATTCGGTTCCCACGCGTGCAGTGAGAAAGGGGGCGGGGTGACTTCGCGCCGAAGGCCACCGAGCAGCGTCGGCCAGCTCCTGCTTCGGTGTGGGAGGTGGCTCCACAGGTGTTGCGCCCTCCACTGTCTTCAGTTGGCTATAAAGGGGCACGAGATCGGCCGGCGAGCTCCTTTTTCGCGCACTTCAGTAAACAGCCGCCTAGCCGCCCGAGTTCCGATCCCGTGCAAACCGAGCTACGATCGTCCTCTGTCCTCGGCGTCCATAGAAAAGCTGAGCGCTAGCTGGTCCTCAAGCTCACCGCGCAAACCGTTCCAAGGTTCGACCTTTGTGCGCAGAGAATTTCCCTGTTTAGGATTGGGAGCTCGTTTCAGGACCCGATTAGGTTTAGGAGAAATTCAGGAGGATTGTCGTGTGGGAGGGCAAACGAGCTGAGAAATGGCATTTAGAGGTTCTTGCGCCCCTCCGCGATCAAAAACCGGTAAAAAACCTCCGCCGGAACCATGGGTTCACCGAGGAACAGCTCGGCGGAAGAAGGGGTCTCCAGTGAGGTCCGGTACGCCGGCTTTTTCGGTCCCAACCGAGGTCATGCCGATCTTCCCGAGGCTTCCCTGAACGTGGTGACGCGATTAGCGCGCGAAGGGGGTGGTCAGGAGGACGGGAACACGTTGCCGATGTTGCACAGAGACATAGCGCTCGTCGTTGGCGAGCTACGACGGTTAGCCGACGGCGGCATGATGTCCAACGTGTTCAGCGTCCAAAGTTATGTGGGGGCGGCAAGTTTCACCGTCGCCGACGAGCTAGGTCGCCGGGAACGCCGACCTCGCCAGAGCTCTAGCGGCTCGGGGCGGCGGCATCGGGAGGTAGACGAAGGCATGGGTCCCACGTGTCAGCCGCTGTGTTAAGCATGCGAGAGCGCACGGTTAGTTTAAATTAAACGGCGGGCCCCGCTGTCAGCCTCCGGTTAAGCGCGGGAGGCGATTTTCTGTAGGAAAATAATTCAGGGACCAGCCCAAATTTTAGAAATTCATAACTTTGGTTAGAAGTGTCCAAATCCAGTGAACCAAATTTTGTTGGATTCATCTCTTTGGGTACTATCCAGCAAAACAAGTTTCAGCTCATGAAACCTAATAATTTTCCAGAATTAATTTCCTAAAATTTAAAATGTTGGGAATTTTATCTGGAGAATTACTTTAGGAAATATTATAAAATTTGGCTGGAAGGTTCATTTGAAAAATCCTTGAGTCACAGTAAAATTTTCAGACTCATCCAAGTTCATTTAGTCCCCCTAATGGTGTGATTAAGTGAACTGCCCTGAGAAAATAAAAAAAATGTACAGAAACATTTTCAGATTTTTCTCAAATCTTGTTTAGTGCATAACTTCATCTAGGATTCTTCAAATGACATGAAACCAATTCTATTAGAACCATCTCAAATTCTAGTTTCCAGAAAGTAATGGTTGGAGCCATGAAAACCCCTGGAATTCCTTAGAGGCTCAAGTAATGACCAGATAGGCTTTTATTTGTACAAAGCTCAAATGAACTTTGTTTTGAATGAAACTTGGTCAAGACTCTGGTTAAGATCCTAACAAGCCACCATAAAAATTTTAGAGCCAAAGGGGAGGGCTATCTAGAGTTATGGTAATTACTTACTTCTAAACATTGCATTTAAATTGACATATAGCATATCGTTTACGTGTAGTCGTTGAAGGCGAGGAAACTCCGGAAGTGCTCGACTTCCTTCTTCCGGACGAAGCCCTAACCACTGACCAGCAGCAGCAAACAAGGCAAGCCCCGGTTTACATTAAACTATTTATAAAGTTTTGCTTTGTTATATACTTAGTATGAGGTATATGAATGTGCATTAGATGTAGGGTGGATGAAACCCAAGTGCATAAACATATTTTCCTATAAGAGTGAGGGTAGTGTCTAAGTCCTTGAGTAGACAGGCTATTCTTAATGATTCTTAGAACTTCGGTACAAGTCGAGTAGTTGGAATCTACTCGCGAGTTAGGCTTGGGACACACGGGATTGGTTCGAGTGATGTGAGATCACTTTAGTAATGAAAATGAGACTAGGCAGGGGGTAGGATGCAGCAAGAGGAAGTCTTGTGTGCGCAGCCCTGTCCGTGTCGATTGAGGACCGATCCGTGTGTGGTCCTGCTGAACAAGTATTGAACGTACCGAAGGCATATCGGATATATGGGCCCCGATAAACCGATGTAACCTAAACCTCCGGGCGTCAAGGCATAGCACACCGATTTTTAGGTGTAGGTTGAGGGCAGCAAGGTGGAAATCTGCTAACGGGCATAGAGAGATGCTTCGTGTAGGGAACCTCCTGCTCGTTTCGGTGCGACCGGTTTGACGTTTCGGCTGTTGGGCGAAAGGTTGTCCCGTACGACACGGTGTGAGCGTGCTGTGTGCAGCTCCGCGTGTGGCGTACGTGACGTGCTATTCGGGTATCCCTGCAGGTGTATATCGAGTCGATTCGCCGTCCCTCACGGTGACGAGTACCGCTTGTTCACTGCGTCGTAACGTAGACAAACTATGGAATGTTATGATTCAATACTGCTGATATGTATAATTGTATTGCTACATGTGTGCCACCAAATATTGCTTACTAAATTTCGAATTCATGAACTGTTAACTTGTGGCTAAAAGATGAAATAAGGATGAACATGTAGGCGTGTCCATTTGCTGTTAATTACCATCCCATATTCATTGTACACTACATGTAGAGTTTCATGCCTAGATGAGTCGGTTAAGTCTTGTTGAGCCATCGTGCTCACGGTTGCTGCTATAAGTGTTTTCAGGTGAGGAGCATCCCACGGACTCGGGTTACGAGTCCACCGGCGAGGGCTACCCTCCGTCAGGGACCACAGTTGAGTGGGAACCGTACACGCCGCGCTGAGCTGAGGAGTGCAGCTAGTGTGGGTTGCCCATAGGGCTGGGCAACCGACTTTTGCTAAATAGCAGGGCGTGAGTTGTACAAACTTAGCTTCCGCTGTTGTAATATAAACACTAGTTTATAACTGAAGGATTGTACTACTTTATACATTTTAGTTGGTTTTCTATGTAATACAAAATATTTCCTTATGACGTGTGCTGTTGGGTGTCGCATCGTGCGGCACCACCCTCTGTGATCCTGGATGAGCGGATCCCGGTCCGCCACAGGCTGGTATCAGAGCCGCATTGGGGTTAGCATGCTAATTAAGGACTGTATTACGAGAAAGCTTTGGTTTACGGTGAGGATTCGCTAGTTTGCCCAAGTAAGGACTATATTAGTATAGTTACTTAAAGTGGAAAGACTAACATATGTGTTATAGTTCTGAATGTTAATTATGTAACGACGCACCTACGTTCAGGTAAGAATGGTAAGGAACGCCACCAAAAGCGGTTCAATTTCAGTTAGCTCCCCTGACGAGGAACGTGGTTCAGGGGTAGGTCTCACAGCTTGGTGTGAGACGTCAATATGAAACTCTTGGACTCTTCATGTTCCTGAGTTCATATGAAATGCTGATCCCTAGCGTTCATTAGGCAAGCAAGTGGGGATCCCATCGTGTGGTCAGTAACGCGATAGTGTGTTCGTCTGGAAATAGCCCAGGAGGACATACGTGTAAAAGTCCCAAAACTTGTAAATAGAAAACTGAGCTATGAATAAAGTTGAGTTTATATGCAAGAAATGGGACTTACAAAAACTTTTGGGTACTCATGAAAGTGTTGGCATGAGCAATAAAACTTTGAAATCAGTTTGAAACAAGAGGGCCACTTCCAAAAAGAAGAAGGGCATGTTTCAAAAGAGGAAATTCAAACTGTTGTTTAAAAAGTTGTATTTGCAATGACCAACTCAAAGATCAGAGGGCATATTCAAACTTCCCCAGTTCAAATCGTAGAGGGGGCAAATTTGGAGCAAATTTGGAGGTGCTTTGATAGGGATATCAAAGGAACTTGTAAATTTCATCCAAATTTGAATTTAAACTCAAAAGTGAGGAATAACTTATCAAATTGCCAAATGACTTTTGGATTTAAGTTCCTCAGAGCTGAAGTTTACAATGTGCCAAAAATTGGGATATTTAGGAGAGGAGGTGAGTGGGACCCAATTGTCATTGAGGAGAGGGGGAGACTTAGCACATAAGCAACAGTCTCTCTGTTCAGACTCAAACCGGGTAACTGTTTTTCGCTCGAAGGACCGAACGCGTGCGCGCGCGCCACCGAGACCACGCGACCGCCAGCTCCCGAGCTGCTTCGACGTCGGTTCCCCTCGCCCTTATCATCCTCCCACCGAGAGCGCACACCTCACAGCACCGAGCCACGTCCGAGCCACGCGCCCTCCTCGCCACAGCGCCATTTCCGGGAGCTTTTGCCGCCGCCGCGCCCACACGCTCGGGCTCCCGTCGTCAACCCTCTCCCTGAGCCGTGGACACCCGGACGAGCTCGAAAGCAACGTCGCCCACACTCCCTGAAGCTGTCAAGGCCAGTTCTGAGGGTGCAGCGGGCTGCAATCGCCGCGGCGAGCCGGTTCTTCCCCGGCGGACCAACCTCGGCGACTTGACTTCAAACCAAGCCACTCCGGTGTTTCACGCCCAACAAAGCCACGAGAAAGGTTGGTTACCACCTCTCCTTGCTGTCCACTGAGTTTGGGGTCAGTTCATGGGACCATCTAGCCGGAATTTGAGTTTTACTCACGGCGGTTTCTTTGGGTCACCGGCTCCAGACCGGGAAATTCTCCCCCGAGGTGTGAGGGCTTCCAGTTGTGTGCTGGTGTCATGATCCTCAGCCTCCTACGGACCTCCTCGACCAAACAGCGCCCGATTCCATCAACCCTAGCCGAAGAAAGCCCAGTTTTTACACTGTCGCCGCAAAAACCACCTCGGGCGCACGGTGGCAGCATAGCTAGCGGCCTCTCCAAGCAAAATTGAGCACACGTCAATGATCTACACCTTCCACCTATGCTGTAGCGCTAATCCTTCGTGCTTTTGGCGAGCTAGAACAGCGGCGCTACGTCACCGAAGCTCGGTTAAGCCGCCACACCGTCGCGAGCTCGGTTAGGGCCGACGTCGGTGTGGGGAAACCCTCTCCCCGTGATCAGCGCACGAAATTAGGGGCTGACGGCAAGTTTGAGCACGGGAAGTGAACGGGGGCCTGGGTTCTGAAGTTTTCCGGCGAGCTCCGGCGGCGGGGGTCGCGCGGGAGCCGGAGGAAGACGAAGGTGGTCGGTCCCACCCGCCAGCGGCTGAACTTAAACATACGGGATTCTCTGTGGCCTCGGATCAAACTGTGACAATGCGGGAAAAGGTCTGTGGCCCCGTGTGGCTCGTGTTTCAGCGGTCGACACGTGGCCCTGTGGCCGCAGTCAGGGTTTAAACTTTTTCCGAATTAATTTGAATTCCAGATTCGGTTCAAACTTTGGATCTGCATAACTTTTGCTAGAGAGCTCCAAATTTAGTGATCCAAATTGGGTTGGATTCAGGATGAAATGCTCTATCCAAATATGCAACCCCATTTGTATGAAAACCAATAGAAAATTCTGGAAAATTCTTTAAAACTTTTCTACAAAAGAATTTTAGAGGGAGTTTGGTTCATCCAAAATTTCCCAAATTTTGCCAGAATATTCTTTAGGATATTAGGAGACTCCTGTTAAAGTTTCAGCTCGTTTGGATTTTATTTAGTTAGGGTAATTCTAATTCCAAGTTTCTGTATTCAAATAAGTACAGAAACATTTTCAGAGAATTTCCAAAACTTGGAAATTCAGTTCTGGGCATTCCTTAACTCCAAAAATCCTAGGAAAATTCAGACATACTCTCTGAGCTATGTATGAAATTATAGTTCACTTGGAATTGCATGAAAGTGCAAATTTAATCAGAATTAATTCCTTTTTGCTTAAATGCTTAGGGAATTGTTCTGGGTGATCCAATTAGTGAAATGTTCTGAATTTTGGTCCAGAGGACTTTCTTGTGACAAGGAACTCACAAGAAAATTTCCAGCTCCATTGGAGCCCTGGATCATTATGTCCTGTCCAACCATTATTAGTTGATTCCCACCCAAGTGATGGAACCCCACTCATCACTTGATGATAGTGCTTAAAAACAAACCCAAACCGCTAGCACCAGTTTCATTTTAAATTCTTAAACAAAGTTCCAGTTTCAAACTTGGCTTTAGCATTTGTTAGCAAAAAGTTTTACAATTAAACATGTATGCATGTTCATAACGTGTAGTGTTTAAACGTGGAAGAGTGAAGGAGAAGTTGAACTTGGATCACGGAGCATGAAGGCAGGGATTAAGCCTCAAGTCATCATCAGCAACTAACTTCATCTTACCTGACTTAAGTCACCTGCAAAACCAAGGCAAGCCCCGGTTTGCACTTAAGTTGTTTTTAAAAGTTTTCCCTTTGTTCACTACGTTTGGTCAAGGTTTGTATGTGCATTAGGTCAAGGATGAGTGATACTCCACTTGCATAACCAAACATGAACCCTGAGGTCAAGGGTAGAAATGTGTCATCGCTGTAGCATAGGGCAATGCTAAATAGACTAGGGCATCCGGTAGAAGACGAGTAGTTGGAATCTACTCGCGAGCTATAGTTTAGGATATCATAAGTGGGGTTGGGGAAAGGAGCAAACTAAAGTTTACATTTCTAAAGATGAGATCGGGCAGAGGGGTTAGGCTGCGACAAGACGAGGTCTTGGTCGAGTAGCTCTGCCTGTGTCGGTTAAGGACCGATGCGTATGCCGCGTCCAGGAGCAAGTATTAAGTTGTGTACCGGATGCTTACTGACATATGGGAATCAGGAAACCGATGTACCAGGTTCACTGGATTGTAGAGGCATACCACATCGTCTCGTTAGACCTATGAGCCCGAGACGGCGCGACCGGTTCTACAGTTTAGTGTCCTGAGAAAGGTTGCCACATACGACGTAATGAAGGACGCCAGAGTTGGGTCTTCAGAGGCGGGCGTATGTGTCGAGTTATCCGGGTAGTGTTTGATTCGAATCACCGTCCCTCGCGGTTATTGAGTACCGCTTGCTCCCATGTTGTGACGTAGTTAATCAACTTGTGTGGAAACAGTTTGCAAAAAGTATAATTGCTGTTGTGATTATGTTAAGTTGCATGAAAACCATGTTTGAAGTAGAGATAGAGCAAACTAAATTTATTTTTCACCTTGGGACAAGTAACATTGGAATGAAGCGTTTCTTGTTTGATTGTGGAGTTCCAATGTTGCTGGGCGCAAGGTCACTACTATTATGGCTAAAATCTGAAAGTTAAGGATGAACTCGTAGGCGAGTCTTTTCGCAAAGGACAGGCTTAGGTCATAGGTTACTTTCACATAGAGTTCCATGCTTTAGGAGAGACGGTTAAGTCTTGCTGAGCCTTTGTGCTCACTCTTGCTATATAAGTGGTTTTGCAGGTAAACATCGAAGCTATAAAGAAGGTTGTCCGGTGAGACTCGGAAACTTCCAAGTCACGTCACACCTGGAGAACCTAGCCGCTGCCTTGTCTTCGTGTTGCTAGCGAGAGGAGTCCGCGGGCTGGACCTCTTCTCGGTGCTTCATAGTTATTCTACGTGAGCTGGTTATCGACTTCCGCTGTAGCTAATTTGTGTAAACTATTTACAAAGAATAATTGTAACCTTCCGCTTTTGATTTATGTAATACTGTGTTCCTTATATGTGTGCTGTTGGGTGCCGCATAACACGGCACCACCCAATGCGATTCCTCGGGCAAGGCGGCACGACCCCGTGATGGAGGTCGGGCCCCCTCAGCGTGGTATCAGAGCCGCATTGGTAATAGCACACGGAGTAAGGATCGTATTACGACAAAAACTTAGGATACGGTGAGGAAACGATATTAGGCCCACATAAGGACTATAGTAGTGTAGTTACTTAAAGTGGCAAGACTAACATATGTGTTTTAATTCTGAATTTTCATTATGTAACGACGCACCTACATTCAGGTAAGAATGGTAAGGAACGCCACCGAAAGCGGTTCAATTTCGGTTAGCTCCCCTGACGAGGAAAGTGGTTCAGGGTTAGATCTCACAGCTTGGTGTGAGATGTTAATATGAAACTCTTGGACTCTTCATGTTCCTGAGTTCATATGAAACGCTGATCCCTAGCGTGCATTAGGCAAGTAAGTGGAGACCCCATCGTGTGGTCAGTAACGCGATAGTGTGTTCTTCTGGAAGTAGCCCAGGAGGACATACGCAGCGCTTGCCATCGGCGTGCCCTGCAGGGCAGTAGGTGGTATCTGTTGGGTTGATAACATTCCCAACCGTGACGACCCGTTCATGACATACTCGGGTTCCCCGTCGTGTGGTGTTGAAACACGATCGCGTACCTTGAGACGTGACTTAACTCAAGGACGGCCGTATGACAATGATACGGGCGTTTGTATTTACTTTTAAATATGGAACTGCCTGAAATGAAACAAACCTTTGAGTGCACCATTATTGAGTGTTTTTCTGCAGGTACTAACCACGTACGTATCCCGTGTAGTACACGTGTGCGAGAGACCGTCTTAGTGCCACTGATAAAACGGATATGCCGGTATAATCCGGGTTAGGATTTTTTATTTTGGTGAGGCTACGTAGTACCGACATGTTTCTTACAGTGCATCGACACCGTACTACATTTAATAACCTCTTCTCTATGAAGAAATGATTCATGAACTAACTTTCAACTAAAAATGGAAGTTTGAAACAAGTAGTAGCTACTGAACTCTTATTTTGAGCTAAGGTTCAAATGAGAGTATAACTAGGTGTCAAAGTTTTCAAAAACAGAGTACTCTGTTTCTGGCAGGAATTCTTGCTGGACTTTAACAGAGCATAACTCTGAGTAGCTTGACCCAAATAAGGTGTATGATACAGTTCTGGAAATATTTTCAAGTGCTCTACAACTTCCTTGTAGGCCTCCAGAGCAGAATCACACGTTACATGGGTGAAAAGTCCAGTTGAAGGCAAACTGTTCAAACCAGGACAGTAGCAAAAACCTCTCTGGACCTTTCTGTTTTTAAGCCATAACTTCCTGTAGAAAAATCCTTAAGGAGCACATAAGTACTTGTTGGAAAGCTACTGAAGTTTACTAAAACTTTGGTATTGAACTCAAGTCTAGAATCTGTTGATAACTTGAGTAAAATTTGGAGTTTGTGTGAGCTGGTCAGGGTAGTTCCGCTGATTAACTTAGCGTACATAAGATTTGTTTAAACATGAATGTGGTTATGCTTTCATAAAGTTCATGACATGTTCATGTTTTACTTATCTTTACTTACTACTGAGATAGAATTTTGATGGACTCAAAATTTTGTTTCGTGCAGTATGGTACGTACACATTCTCAAATAGAGATTGGAGGTTCCAGTCGAGGTGGGAATGACTCGACTTCATCACAAGAGCCATCGCCAACCGGATTGGCGGAAATTATGGCCAAAATGAATGAAACTCTCCAAACTCTAGTTCAGCAAGGCATAGATCGAGAAGCTCAACATCACATGCCAGCCAAGAGCACGTATCTGGATTTCTTGGCGACACAACCGCCGGTATTCTCCGAGGCGGCTGACCATTGTGAAGCAAATCACTGGTTACGTGTCATTGAGTCCAAGCTTGGGTTGATCCGAGGTAATGAATTCTCGAAGACTCTATATGCCGCTCAACAGCTTCACGGCTTTGCTGGAGCATGGTGGGCAGAGTACCTTGCTGTCCAACCAACAGGGCATCGTGTCACATGGGCGGAGTTCCAGGCTGCATTTCGTGCTCATTTCATCCCTGCGGGCATAAGGCAAACCAGTCTGGATGAGTTCTGGAGTCTGAAGCAAGGGGACATGAGTGTTATTGAGTATGCGAAGGAATTCAATCGCTTAGCTCAATATGTCCCTGACTATGTGAAATCACCAGCCATGAAAGGTTATCATTTTTATCGAGGGCTGACCGCTAGGCTGCGATGTGAATTGGCTCAAGTTAGCCAAGAGAGTTTTGATGAGTTTGTGAGCTGTGCTATCGCTCAAGAATATTATTCTAACCTCTACCTCAAAGAAAAGAGGGAGAGGGACTCATCACAAGATGAAGACAATCGTCTACCTCAGAAGTATCGGTTGGTAATCCGTTCACCTTCCGGTCGAGAGATTCCACAAGAGGTGCAATCATTCTGGGAGTGTGACGACTCTTCTACTCCACAGAGGTCTTATTCACCTCCACCGCAGAAGCAACTTAATTCTTATGCACCCCAGTATCAACAAGGTGCACTAGAATATTATTACCCTCAAGAGGCTGAAGATGAACAAGGTGATTTCTCAGTTGAACCGAGTGTTGTCCCACTTCATGTTGACAACGAGCTCAACGTCAATGAGGCGACTGAACCGAGCAGTAACATTGTGTCTGCGAGTCCAGTTCCAAAAAGTGATCCTGGGCAGCCCAGAAAAGCTATGTCAAAAGTGGGGACAGTCAATTATGTGTCAGTCGATGATCTGCCAAAGGGAGGACCTGTTCTTGCCGGCAGGTTCACCTTAAATGACAAGCCGGTTGTCATTTTATTCAACTCGGGTGCGACACATAACTTCATTAGCAGGGCAACGGTGATCCGGGATCAGATCTCCACCACTATCACGAAAGGTTCCTACCATTATTCATTCGCCAGGTGGAGACATATCAACTAATGAAGTCGTCTCTCGAGCACCACTTTGCTTGGGTGGAAAAATTTATCCTACCACCCTCATCATTCTCGAAGACCAGGGAATCAATGCCATATTGGGAATATCAAGGTTGACCTTCCATAAGGCTGTTCTGGACATCGAGAACAGGAGTGTTCACTTAGACTCTCCACTTCACGGACGTCAAACATTGTACCTCGGCGAAGCGGTTTCCAAAGACCCGGAAGTATGTAATGCCGAGGCTTGCAAATTAGAAGGCATTCCGGTAGTCCGTGAATATCCGGACGTGTTTCCCGAAGATCTTCCAGGACTACCACCTGAGCGCGAGGTGGAGTTCAAAATAGAGTTGATACCGGGAACCACGCCGATCTCTCGAAGACCATACAAAATGGCTCCGAATGAATTAGCAGAATTGAAGGAGCAACTCAAAGATCTGATGGACAAGGGGTTTATTCGTCCAAGTTCATCACCATGGGGTTGCTCAGCGTTGTTCGTGAAGAAGAAGGATGAGACGCTGAGGCTATGCGTCGATTATCGTCCTTTAAATGCTGTGACCATAAAGAACAAGTATCCACTACCGAGAATTGATATTCTTTTTGATCAGCTAGTGGGTGCTAAAGTCTTCTCCAAGATGGACTTAAGGTCGGGATATCATCAAATCAAGATTCGCGCGGAAGATGTCCCGAAAACAGCATTCTCGACAAGATATGGGCTCTATAAATATCTTGTCATGTCATTTGGGTTGACCAATGCTCTGGCTCACTTTATGTACCTTATGAACTCAGTGTTCATGCCGGAGCTGGATCAGTTCGTCGTGGTCTTCATCGACGACATCTTGGTCTACTCCAAATCTGAAGAGGAACACGCTAAACATTTGCATATTGTGCTCCAACGACTGAGAGATCACAAGCTCTATGCAAAGTTTAGTAAATGTGAATTCTGGATCAACCAAGTGCCATTTCTTGGACATATTATTTCAGCGGAAGGCATTGCTGTTGATCCAAGCAAGATTGAACAAGTGTTGAAATGGAAGTCTCCAACATCAGTCCATGAAGTTCGTAGCTTCTTGGGTTTGGCTGGATATTACCGGAGGTTCATCCCGAGCTTCTCAAAAATCTCCAAACCTATGACGGAGCTACTGAAGAAAGGCATCAAGTATGATTGGAGCAAGCCATGTGAGGAAGCTTTTCAAGCGTTGGTGAAACACCTCACAACAGCCCCGGTTCTAGCTCAACCGGATACAACCAAGCCTTTTGATGTTTATTGTGATGCATCCGGCGTCGGGCTTGGTTGTGTACTCATGCAAGGAGGACGTGTGGTCGCATATGGATCACGGCAATTACGGAATCATGAGCAACAGTATCCAACTCATGATCTCGAACTGGCTGCCGTGGTGTTAGCGTTGAAGATGTGGAGACATTACCTATTGGGAAATCTTGTTCATCTCTACACCGACCACAAAAGTTTGAAATACATATTCACTCAGAAAGAGTTGAATATGCGACAACGGCGATGGTTGGAGCTGATCAAGGACTATGAGATTGAAATTCATTATCATCCGGGCAAGGCAAATGTGGTTGCCGACGCACTCAGCCGGAAGTCTCACCTTCATAGCCTAACCATCACGCCGATAGAAGAGGAAGAACCAAGTCTTTACTTGGTTCCATTTGGAGCTCTGCATAACCTAGCCCTCATACCCACAATAAAAGAGGAGGTTATGGCAGCTCAAAAGAAAGACAAGGGCATGGCTCATATCAAAAGGAGGTTAAAGAACGGGGAGATGAAATGTTTCCGGTTAGATGAGGAAGATACCTTGTGGTTCAAGGACCGGATAGTCGTACCCCGTGATATGAGGCTGCGGAAGAAAATCTTGGATGAGGCTCACTTATCCAAATTTTCTATTCATCCTGGCAGCAATAAAATGTACCAAGACCTCCGGAAGAAGTTTTGGTGGACACGTATGAAACGTGAAGTTGCAAAATACGTTTCAGAATGTGATACGTGTCGAAGAGTTAAGGCCGACCATGTGAAGAAGTCGGGCCTGCTGCAACCGCTACAAATACCGGCATGGAAGTGGGAAGACTTGAGTATGGATTTCATCGTTGGGTTGCCGATGACCTCCCGCCACCATGACTCGATTTGGGTAATCGTTGATCGATTAACCAAATCGGCACGTTTCATTCCGGTGCATACCAACTACAGCGCCAAGCAGTATGCGGAGTTATACATAGCGCGAATCTTATGCCTGCACGGAGTTCCCCGTACCATTGTCTCCGACAGAGGATCGCTGTTCGTATCCCGCTTCTGGGAACAGCTACACATATCCTTGGGAACTAAATTGATTCGAAGCTCCGCGTATCACCCTCAAACCGATGGACAAACGGAGAGGGTGAATCAAATACTTGAAGATATGCTGAGAGCATGTGTCATCCACCACGGTAAGAGCTGGGATGATCACTTACCGTTGGCGGAGTTCTCATATAACAACGGGTATCAATCAAGTATCAAAATGGCGCCTTATGAAGCTCTCTACGGCCGGAAATGCCGCACACCCTTGAACTGGTGTGAATCCGGCGAGAGAGTTATTTACGGGATTGATCTCGTAAATGAAGCAGAAGAGCGGGTGAGGCTTATTCAGGAAAATCTGAAAGCCGCTCAGTCCAGGCAAAAGAGCTATGTGGATAAGAGACGTCGTCCTCTACACTTTCAAGTTGGAGACCACGTCTACCTCCGCGTATCTCCCATGAAGGGCATTCACCGATTCGGAGTGAAAGGGAAACTAGCTCCGCGTTTTATCGGTCCCTTCGCCATCATGGAAAGGTGTGGCCCCGTGGCATACCGTTTGGAGCTACCGGCAGCCTTAGCCGGAGTGCATAATGTCTTCCACATATCTCAGTTGCGGAAGTGTTTGAAAGTTCCAACGGAGATTCTCACGGGAGACATGGCAGATTTGAAGCCGGACCTTACGTATGTTGAGCGACCAACCCGGATAATTGATGAAAAGACTCGCAAAACCAGGAATCGGACGCTGCGATTTTTCAAGGTGCTATGGGAAAATCACACGTCCGACGAAGCTACATGGGAAAGCGAGGACTATTTGCAACGCAATCATCCGGAGTTGTTAGAGGCATATGTTGAGTAACTGTCCTCTCCACCTTGTCCTTAATCATGAATCTCGGGACGAGATTCTTTTTAAGGGGGGAGGAATGTAAAAGTCCCAAAACTTGTAAATAGAAAACTGAGCTATGAATAAAGTTGAGTTTATATGCAAGAAATGGGACTTACAAAAACTTTTGGGTACTCATGAAAGTGTTGGCATGAGCAATAAAACTTTGAAATCAGTTTGAAACAAGAGGGCCACTTCCAAAAAGAAGAAGGGCATGTTTCAAAAGAGGAAATTCAAACTGTTGTTTAAAAAGTTGTATTTGCAATGACCAACTCAAAGATCAGAGGGCATATTCAAACTTCCCCGGTTCAAATCGTAGAGGGGGCAAATTTGGAGCAAATTTGGAGGTGCTTTGATAGGGATATCAAAGGAACTTGTAAATTTCATCCAAATTTGAATTTAAACTCAAAAGTGAGGAATAACTTATCAAATTGCCAAATGACTTTTGGATTTAAGTTCCTCAGAGCTGAAGTTTACAATGTGCCAAAAATTGGGATATTTAGGAGAGGAGGTGAGTGGGACCCAATTGTCATTGAGGAGAGGGGGAGACTTAGCACATAAGCAACAGTCTCTCTGTTCAGACTCAAACCGGGTAACTGTTTTTCGCTCGAAGGACCGAACGCGTGCGCGCGCGCCACCGAGACCACGCGACCGCCAGCTCCCGAGCTGCTTCGACGTCGGTTCCCCTCGCCCTTATCATCCTCCCACCGAGAGCGCACACCTCACAGCACCGAGCCACGTCCGAGCCACGCGCCCTCCTCGCCACAGCGCCATTTCCGGGAGCTTTTGCCGCCGCCGCGCCCACACGCTCGGGCTCCCGTCGTCAACCCTCTCCCTGAGCCGTGGACACCCGGACGAGCTCGAAAGCAACGTCGCCCGCACTCCCTGAAGCTGTCAAGGCCAGTTCTGAGGGTGCAGCGGGCTGCAATCGCCGCGGCGAGCCGGTTCTTCCCCGGCGGACCAACCTCGGCGACTTGACTTCAAACCAAGCCACTCCGGTGTTTCACGCCCAACAAAGCCACGAGAAAGGTTGGTTACCACCTCTCCTTGCTGTCCACTGAGTTTGGGGTCAGTTCATGGGACCATCTAGCCGGAATTTGAGTTTTACTCACGGCGGTTTCTTTGGGTCACCGGCTCCAGACCGGGAAATTCTCCCCCGAGGTGTGAGGGCTTCCAGTTGTGTGCTGGTGTCATGATCCTCAGCCTCCTACGGACCTCCTCGACCAAACAGCGCCCGATTCCATCAACCCTAGCCGAAGAAAGCCCAGTTTTTACACTGTCGCCGCAAAAACCACCTCGGGCGCACGGTGGCAGCATAGCTAGCGGCCTCTCCAAGCAAAATTGAGCACACGTCAATGATCTACACCTTCCACCTATGCTGTAGCGCTAATCCTTCGTGCTTTTGGCGAGCTAGAACAGCGGCGCTACGTCACCGAAGCTCGGTTAAGCCGCCACACCGTCGCGAGCTCGGTTAGGGCCGACGTCGGTGTGGGGAAACCCTCTCCCCGTGATCAGCGCACGAAATTAGGGGCTGACGGCAAGTTTGAGCATGGGAAGTGAACGGGGGCCTGGGTTCTGAAGTTTTCCGGCGAGCTCCGGCGGCGGGGGTCGCGCGGGAGCCGGAGGAAGACGAAGGTGGTCGGTCCCACCCGCCAGCGGCTGAACTTAAACATACGGGATTCTCTGTGGCCTCGGATCAAACTGTGACAATGCGGGAAAAGGTCTGTGGCCCCGTGTGGCTCGTGTTTCAGCGGTCGACACGTGGCCCTGTGGCCGCAGTCAGGGTTTAAACTTTTTCCGAATTAATTTGAATTCCAGATGCGGTTCAAACTTTGGATCTGCATAACTTTTGCTAGAGAGCTCCAAATTTAGTGATCCAAATTGGGTTGGATTCAGGATGAAATGCTCTATCCAAATATGCAACCCCATTTGCATGAAAACCAATAGAAAATTCTGGAAAATTCTTTAAAACTTTTCAACAAAAGAATTTTAGAGGGAGTTTGGTTCATCCAAAATTTCCCAAATTTTGCCAGAATATTATTTAGGATATTAGGAGACTCCTGTTAAAGTTTCAGCTCGTTTGGAGTTTATTTAGTTAGGGTAATTCTAATTCCAAGTTTCTGTATTCAAATAAGTACAGAAACATTTTCAGAGAATTTCCAAAACTTGGAAATTCAGTTCTGGGCATTCCTTAACTCCAAAAATCCTAGGAAAATTCAGACATACTCTATGAGCTATGTATGAAATTATAGTTCACTTGGAATTGCATGAAAGTGCAAATTTAATCAGAATTAATTCCTTTATGCTTAAATGCTTAGGGAATTGTTCTGGGTGATCCAATTAGTGAAATGTTCTGAATTTTGGTCCAGAGGACTTTCTTGTGACAAGGAACTCACAAGAAAATTTCCAGCTCCATTGGAGCCCTGGATCATTATGTCCTGTCCAACCATTATTAGTTGATTCCCACCCAAGTGATGGAACCCCACTCATCACTTGATGATAGTGCTTAAACACAAACCCAAACCGCTAGCACCAGTTTCATTTTAAATTCTTAAACAAAGTTCCAGTTTCAAACTTGGCTTTAGCATTTGTTAGCAAAAAGTTTTACAATTAAACATGTATGCATGTTCATAACGTGTAGTGTTTAAACGTGGAAGAGTGAAGGAGAAGTTGAACTTGGATCACGGAGCAAGAAGGCAGGGATTAAGCCTCAAGTCATCATCAGCAACTAACTTCATCTTACCTGACTTAAGTCACCTGCAAAACCAAGGCAAGCCCCGGTTTGCACTTAAGTTGTTTTTAAAAGTTTTCCCTTTGTTCACTACGTTTGGTCAAGGTTTGTATGTGCATTAGGTCAAGGATGAGTGATACTCCACTTGCATAACCAAACATGAACCCTGAGGTCAAGGGTAGAAATGTGTCATCGCTGTAGCATAGGGCAATGCTAAATAGACTAGGGCATCCGGTAGAAGACGAGTAGTTGGAATCTACTCGCGAGCTATAGTTTAGGATATCATAAGTGGGGTTGGGGAAAGGAGCAAACTAAAGTTTACATTTCTAAAGATGAGACCGGGCAGAGGGGTTAGGCTGCGACAAGACGAGGTCTTGGTCGAGTAGCTCTGCCTGTGTCGGTTAAGGACCGATGCGTATGCCGCGTCCAGGAGCAAGTATTGAGTTGTGTACCGGATGCTTACTGACATATGGGAATCAGGAAACCGATGTACCAGGTTCACTGGATTGTAGAGGCATACCACATCGTCTCGTTAGACCTATGAGCCCGAGACGGCGCGACCGGTTCTACAGTTTAGTGTCCTGAGAAAGGTTGCCACATACGACGTAATGAAGGACGCCAGAGTTGGGTCTTCAGAGGCGGGCGTATGTTTCGAGTTATCCGGGTAGTGTTTGATTCGAATCACCGTCCCTCGCGGTTATTGAGTACCGCTTGCTCCCATGTTGTGACGTAGTTAATCAACTTGTGTGGAAACAGTTTGCAAAAAGTATAATTGCTGTTGTGATTATGTTAAGTTGCATGAAAACCATGTTTGAAGTAGAGATAGAGCAAACTAAATTTATTTTTCACCTTGGGACAAGTAACATTGGAATGAAGCGTTTCTTGTTTGATTGTGGAGTTCCAATGTTGCTGGGCGCAAGGTCACTACTATTATGGCTAAAATCTGAAAGTTAAGGATGAACTCGTAGGCGAGTCTTTTCGCAAAGGACAGGCTTAGGTCTTAGGTTACTTTCACATAGAGTTCCATGCTTTAGGAGAGACGGTTAAGTCTTGCTGAGCCTTTGTGCTCACTCTTGCTATATAAGTGGTTTTGCAGGTAAACATCGAAGCTATAAAGAAGGTTGTCCGGTGAGACTCGGAAACTTCCAAGTCACGTCACACCTGGAGAACCTAGCCGCTGCCTTGTCTTCGTGTTGCTAGCGAGAGGAGTCCGCGGGCTGGACCTCTTCTCGGTGCTTCATAGTTATTCTACGTGAGCTGGTTATCGACTTCCGCTGTAGCTAATTTGTGTAAACTATTTACAAAGAATAATTGTAACCTTCCGCTTTTGATTTATGTAATACTGTGTTCCTTATATGTGTGCTGTTGGGTGCCGCATAACACGGCACCACCCAATGCGATTCCTCGGGCAAGGCGGCACGACCCCGTGATGGAGGTCGGGCCCCCTCAATACGCAGCGCTTGCCATCGGCGTGCCCTGCAGGGCAGTAGGTGGTATTTGTTGGGGTGATAAAATTCCCAACCGTGACGACCCGTTCGCGCTCTACTCGGGTTCCCCGTCGTGTGGTGTTGAAACACGATCACGTACCTTGAGACGTGGATTAACTCAAGGACGGCCGTATGGCAATGATACGGGCGTTTGTATTTACTTTCAACTATGGACCTGCCTGAAATGGAAATAATCTTTGAGTGCATCATTATTGTGTGGTCTTCTGCAGGTACTAACCATGTATGCATTCCGTGTAGTATACGTGTGCGAGCGACCGTTTAGTGCCACAATTGAGACGTATATGCCGATCTAATCCGGTTAGGATTTTCTTTTTGTGAGGAACGTAGTACCGACGTATCATAGGCATGTGCATGAAAGATAATGTTAATAAGGGACTAAAATTGCCAAATTTCAACATTTAGGACCCTAGTTGGGTAGAAAAATGTCATAATTAATCAGTGTAGTTCAAAGGGATTGAAGAACAGAGTGCTCTATTTTGGGTAGCAAGTTTGCTGAACTTTGACATAGCATAACTCACAGGTCATTTAGCCAATGGAGATGTGGGATATAGTTCTGGAAAGGTGTTTAAGTGCTCTACAACTTTGTTTTAGACCCCCAGAGCTGAATCACAACTTAAGATGGCTTAAATTCCAGAAGAAAGTAAACTGTCCAGAACCAGGACAGATTTAAACTACTCTCTGGACTGCTCTGTTTTTCAAGCATAACTTCTTGTAGGAAAATCTAAAATTATCATATGATATATTCATGGAAAGGGTAGGAGATGTGTTACATCTTTTTAATTCAAAGTTTCTAAAATTTCAGCACAGAACTCAGTGCAAACTACAGTTGAAAACAGTAACTTCTAATGGAGGGGCTGTTGAAATTCTCCCAGAAATTCTATTGACTTTGAATTACCATAACTTTTTAACCAGAGCTGATATGAGGGCAAATAAATACCCGTTGGAAATATACTGAAGTTGACTTTAACTTTGGTATTCATCTTGAGTCAGTAAAATGCCCAGCACCAGATTAAAATCTGGAATATGTAGAAACTGGTCATTCTGGCAGAGGGATGACAGTTGAACTCATTTGAGAGATTGTTGTACCCTAGGGGGTTTAAGTACTTCCAATGGGGTAGAACATACTCATGAGTAGTTATCTTCAACTAGTGAAAGATTTGAGTGGATGTCCTGCTCAAGCTTCCTTTGCTGGAGACCAGGTTTGTGTCGCATTGAAGATAAAAGGGTAGTATACGTGATGACAAAACGATGTAACGTCTCGTAGTGACCAAACCTAGTTGAGATGAACTTCCAAAGAGGAAGTCCATCAAGTTGGATTTAACTAGCTTGTATTTGGTCTGGTAATGGTGTAGCTTGTGCAAAGTTATTACATTATCTGTATACGAGATGTATCGCATGCCTTACTATCATTACGTTTTATTCCTATTTTATTGGACTGCATGAAGTATGTTGCGGAACTGATGTTTATTGTCGCATGGTTGCAGATGGTTCGCACTCGGACCACGCATGAGATTGGTGGCTCTAGCCAGCAGGGGGATGATGACTCCCAGCCACCTGCGTATGACAGCACCCCGCAGCAACAACCACCACCGCCGCCTCCGCTTACGCTAGCGGATGTGATTGCGGCACTGGTGGGTGGTCGTGAGGAGCAGACCGACCTGCTCCGCACGATCATGTAGAATACGTTCCAGGCGGGGGGGGGGGGGGGGGGCATCAAGAGAGGGGGCCTCGTGAGCCCCGTGATGTGACGTACTCGGACTTCATGAGTACGCATCCTCCGGTGTTCACTGAAGCAGTAGAACCCCTGGAGGCTGATAACTGGCTGCGGACAATTGAGTCCAAGTTCGGGCTGCTCCAATGTACGGAGCGACAAAAGACTTTGTTCACGGCACAGCAGCTTCACGGTGCCGCTGGTGCCTGGTGGGAAAATTATGTCGCCTCACGGCCAGCTGGCCATGCCGTGGAGTGGGAAGAATTCCGGGAGGCGTTTCGTGCCTACCATATCCCTCCCGGGATAATGAAGCGGAAGTTCCAAGAGTTCTTGGAGCTGAAGCAGGGTGGGAGGAGTGCCCATGACTACTCCCGTGCCTTCAACCATCTGGCGCAATATGCGTCGGATTACGTCTCCACCGAGGAGAAGAAGCGAGAGCACTTCTATCAGGGGTTACACCCCGAGATGAAGACGCATCTCGTCTAATGCAATCGCGACACGTTCAATGATCTAGTCAACGCCGCGATCATGCAAGAAGATGCTCAGCGGGAGTTGTCGGCTGAGCAGCGGAAGCGCAGCACTCCACCCAGCAGTGGGGGTGGAGCTCCCCAGAAATACCGCATGGTGTATCGGACACCATCCGGTCAGCAGTGGCATCCACCGGCGCGACCACAGCAGTTCGGGGGTCGTTCATTTCAGCCACCCCCGTTCCGATCACTGATGCCACCACCGCGACCGTAACAGCAGCACCCGATGGTACCCTGGGCGTTTCCACCGCCACAACGCGCCCTAGGTTTCCGTCCGCCAATCAGCGGAGGACCACCTCGCTACACATGCTTTACGTGTGGCCAGGCGGCCCATTTCTTGAAGGACTGTCCCCAGGGGCAGCAGAGCAGCGAGCAAGCCCAGTTCCAGGGCGGTGCTCGAGGCCGACCTCCGGTCAAGAAGGTTGGTCAGCGAACTGGGGGCGTTCGCAACCTCGACAATAAGGACGCCCCAGGGGGAGACAACATGCTGGCGGGCACGTTCACTCTCAACGATCAAGCAATCGTCATATTATTTGATTCGGGTGCAACCCACAGTTTCATAAGTGATACGAGGATGAGTCCCGATCTTCCGAGAGGTAGGGTAAACTTGATTGGGTGGAGATCTCGACGTTGACGATCCAAGGCTCCGAACGAACGAAACCCCGCAATCACTGCACCACTGCTCCGTTGGTTATCACCCGTGTCACACGAAGGACCTCGCCACGAAGGCTTATCCCTGCAAGCGCAATCAAGAACACAAGCAAGAACAGAGAAGTTGCAATCAAAACTGAATTGATCACGAATTTGGGGTCTCACAACCGATGATCGGTGACACTGTTCAATGACAGATTGTAACTAAGCAAAACCCAGCTGTTTGTGACGGCGGCTAGGGGGTATAAAGGAGGTGGAGGACGACCAGGGGGGTGCTGGGGTCGTGACCTAACCCTAAGACACGTACATAATGGACTTGGACTCGATACAAGGCCCAATGGCCCAACTAGGTGATGCAACACCCTGACAGACTCTAAAATTTATATTGTTTCGGAGTTTCCCGTCGACTCCGATAGAATTTTGACGTGGGGCCTTGGAAATTTTATCCTCTCAGCTTTCTGTGCATATGTAGAACGTCAAAAACGGAGTCCGTATGCCTCCTGTGCATCCATTTTAAGGTGGACTGCTCCTGGGCCCGAGTTGGACTCGAGTTTGAGTTGGGCTCGGTCTCTAACTTCTTGTTGGCGTATTTTTTGGTCCTCCACGCCTCCAAACCCCTCTCCATGTATCTCCATGTCCTCTCCATGGTTCCTAATCATAATTAATCCATTAGGTTTCAACATACTCTCAAAATTCACATATAAAGAATTGTTCAGGAACGAGCTCACCTCTAAATTCAATTGTCGTGCTCGAGCTCTAGTAATTGGACCTTGCATGTCTACCATGTGAGTGTTGTGTATATCTGCAAGAGTGATGTCCACATCATCCTCCCCCTCTTGCATTGGAGTCGTCCTCGACTCAAGCTCATCTTTTTCTCCCAAGTATGGCTTCAAATCTGAAATGTTAAATGTGGGACTAACCCCAAACTCGGGAGGCAACTCAAGTTTATATGCATTGTCATTTATCTTCTCAAGAACCTTAAAAGGTCCAGCAACACGTGGCATGAGTTTGGACTTTCTCAAATCCGGGAACCTATCTTTTCTCAAATGAACCCACACCAAATCACCAGGTTCCAATTTTACCTCCTTCCTACCTTTACTAGCAGCAATACGATACTTTTCATTCATTTTTTCAATTTTTAACTTAGTAGTTTCATGCAACTTAAGAATAAATTCAGAACATTGTGTAGCATCTAAGTTCACAATTTCAGTATGTGGTAAAGGTAGCAAATCAATTGGAGCACGAGGATTGAAACCATAGACTACCATAAACGGACTTAACTTGGTTGTTGAGTGAATAGACCTGTTATAAGCAAACTCAATATGTGGCAAACACTCCTCCCACAACCTCAAATTGTCTTTCAAAACAGCCCGCAACATAGTAGATAAGGTACGATTAACTACCTCCGTTTGCCCATCAGTTTGTGGATGACAAGTAGTAGAAAGCAACAACTTTATTCCCAGTTTATACCATAAAGTTCTCCAAAAGTGACTCAAAAAATTAGCATCTCTATAAGAAACAATAGTATTGGGAACACCATGCAAACGCACAACCTCATTAAAGAACAAATCAGCAACATGTGAAGCATTATCGGTCTTGTGGCAGGGTATAAAATGAGCCATTTTAGAGAAACGATCAACAACCACAAAGACACTATCTCTCCCCCTCTTTGTTCTAGGCAATCCTAAAACAAAGTCAATAGAAATATCCTCCCAAGGTGCATTAGGAACCGGAAGAGGCATATAAAGACCATGTGGGTTAAGTCGAGACTTAGCTTTGTTGCATGTCGTGCAACGTGAAATGTAGCGCTCCACATCACGCCTCATTCGTGGCCAAAAGAAGTGAGCGGTCAGCACATCCTATGTATTTTTAACACCAAAATGTCCCATCAGACCACCTCCATGCGCTTCCTGCAACAACAAAAGACGAACGGAGCTAGCTGGAATACACAGCTTGTTAGCACGGTAGAGAAGGCCTTCACGCAGCAGGAATTTTTGCCATGTTCTTCCCTCTCAACAATTTTCAAAGACATCTTTGAAGTCCAAATCAGTAGCATATAACCTCTTTATGGTTTCCAAACCAAAGATTTTATGAGAAAGTTGGGATAGTATGGTATAACGTCTAGATAAAGCATTGGCAATCACATTGTCTTTCCCTTTCTTATGTTTAATGATGTAAGGAAATGATTCTATGAAACGGCACTCCATGCTTTGTCAACTCATGGAGAGGTGCCGCAATGGTGCTGAAATCCCACACGAAACGCTGGTAGAAACCTGCGAGACCAAGAAAACTCCGAACCTATGTGACCGTAGTCGGAAGTGGCCAGCTCGTGATGGCAACAATCTTTGCCTCGTCCACCTCAATGCCCTGCGAAGTAACAACATACCCAAGAAAAGACACACGATCGGTGCAAAAGGTGCACTTCTCAAGGTTACCATATAAACGTGCATCGCGCAAGACATTAAAAACAGCACGCAAATGTTCAAGATGCTCATCATATGACTTGCTGTAAATAAGGATATCATCAAAGTAAACCACAAAAAATTTACCAATGAAAGCACGAAAAACCTCATTCATCAACCTCATGAAAGTGCTGGGCGCATTAGTTAAACCAAATGGCATGACTAACCATTCATAAAGTCCGAATCTAGTTTTAAAAGCAGTTTTCCATTCATCACCTAAAGCCATATGAATCTGATGATACCCACTACGCAAATCAATCTTGGAGAAAATAACAGAACCACTCAACTCATCAAGCATGTCATCCAATCTAGGAATAGGATAGCGATAACGAATGGTAATGTTATTGATGGCTCTACAATCAACATACATGCGCCAAGTGTCATCTTTTTTTTGGAACCAAAAGAACAGGAACAGAACAAGGACTAAGACTCTCACGAATGTATACGCGGTCCAGAAGATCTTGGACTTGTCGTTGAATTTTCTTAGTCTCGTCGGGGTTGGTCCTGTAGGCAGCACTGTTTGGCAAGCTCGCCCTGGAACCAAATCAATCTTGTGCTCAATGCCTCGCACAGGTGGTAATACAGGGGGTATCTCTGATGGAAAAACATCCATATATTCCTGCAAAAGGTTAGCAACAGCAGGTGGCAAGACAATGGATGTATCCTCAATGGAATATAAAGCATGTTTGCACACTAAAGCATAGCAAGTTCCATTAGAGGCATATAAATCATCAAGATCAGATTTAGTTGCAAGCAAAATAGAATTTTTCAACTTAATAGGTTGCTGAATTTCAGAATTGAAAACACCCTTTTGCTTAGCATTATTCTTTTTCTCCTGCTCAAATTGTACAATTTTAGTGGGATTCATAGGAAGCAACACAATTTTCTTGCCCTTATGCATGAGAGTATACTTATTAGATCGACCATGGTGAATAGCATCAGTATCAAACTCCCAAGGATGTCCCAACAAAAGAGAACAAGCATTTATAGGTACCACATCAAAATCAGCAAAATCATGATAAGAACCAATGGAAAAATGTATCCTTGCTGTTTGTGTTACCTTAACCTTACCATTGTAGTTAAACCATTGAATGTGATAAGGGTGAGGATGCTCCCGTGTGGTCAAGCCAAGCTTCTTGACCACCTCAACATTCACCAAATTGTTGCAGCTACCACCATCAATGATGGTATGTACACGGCAGTCCTTGACGACGAGAAACATGTTGAAAAGGTTGTGACGTTGGCGGTTGTCGTCCTCTCGAACCGTGGCACTCAAAGCTCGTTGCACAATCAAAGTCCTATAGTTGTTTGTCGCAGATGTACCAAGAACCTCCTCAGCACCATCATCCGAACCTGAAATTTTAGTTGCAATAATATTTTCATCTTCAATATCAGAAGCACTAACATACCCATCATCAGCAGTGGCAATGATCGCCCGTTTGCTGGGGCAATCTCGTTGCATATGGCCAAGTCCCTGGCAGCGGTGGCACTTGATGTCGGAGCTACGACTTGTCGAAGTGTTGGGTGCAGCCGCCTTTGCTGCAACACCTGGAGGCATCTGGGACTTGCTGTTATCTTGTCCCCGTGATGTAGAAGGTGCGATGCTGCTGTGTACAACACCCGTGGAGGATGGTGTAGAAGCACGTACGCTCGAGGAGGGCGCTGCTTTGGATGGCACCGGAAATTTTCGTGGCGTGAAGGGGTTGTTTCTCCACTGCTGTTGGCGACCCTGCACTTCTTTTTATGCTAACATAGAAAGTTGAAATAAACGTTGAATAGAATGATATTCCTTGTAGTCAACTATGTACTGGATCTCATGCCGCAATCCCTCATAAAACCTAACAATTTGGTCTTCCTGATCCTCAACTACCCCACAACGAAGCATACATTTCTGCAACTCTTGATAGTACTCTTGGACAGTCATGTCACCCTGATCGAAGCATTGCAATTTCTTAAGAAGATCACGTCTATATGAAGGAGGAACAAACCTAGCACGCATCTCTTCTTTTAACGCAGCCCATGTCTGTGGTGCATTACGTGTATTGACAAGTTCATTCCACCAAATTATAGCAAAATCTTTAAACTCACTAGTGGCTTGTCTAACTCTATGTCGCTCAGGAACAAGATGAGAGCTAAATTTTTGTTCTACCGTCATCTCCCAATCCAAGTAAGTCTCAGCATCATAAGATCCATAAAATGTTGGAATAGAAAACTTAATCTTAGCATAAGGATCATTATCTTGTTCAGGAGCATGAGGACGAGGTCTACCTCCCATACCTTGATGATTTCGTCGAGGGCGACGGCGCTGCTGTGCATCAACCTCATGGTTATTGAAGTCATCCTCTGTGTCGTAGTGAGCATGTGCATCACCATCAAGGATGATAGAGGGTGTAGCTTGTTGGGGAAGACGAGTCTCCATTTCGTCCAACCGTGTGGTCAGACCAGCAACACTTGTATGGAGCCTCTGAAAGGTGGTTGTTGTAGTGGTCTTGTAATTGTTGAAAGCTTCGGTCATTGCCCGCATCATGTCCTTTAGTTCCATATGAGACACGCACTCATCATCATCCGGAGGTGTAGAACCAGAGGTCTTATCTATAGGCTTTTTTCCTGTCATTGTTAGTACAAAACAGAAACGAAGACAAAAAGATCGTGAAGAACCATATTACTACGCTCTCCGAAGTGGGTGGAAAATCGAGCAGTAAGATGCGTCTTACCCCGCTCTTATAAGTTTCTTACCAGCACTGCAGGTGGCCAACGGTGACCGGTGTGAAGCAAGCAGAGAGTGGGCGTGATTGCGAAGGTTACCTGTTCTGCTCGAGAGAAGGTGGAGCTTGGAAGGCTCAAATGCAGTATATGTATGTGGCACACAAGTTAGTAACAGATAGCAATGCTGAATAAGTGTCCAAAGAATTTCACCTAGTTGCTGGCCTAAGAATGTATTAGAACAGTTGTGGCAACAAGAAAGGACAAGGATGAATGATGATGAACAACAAGGATAATATCAGCAAGTATCCAGCACTCACACAGAAATAGCACAACTAGAAAACCCCTTAGCCTCCTGTTTTTGTCTTGAAGCACTAGTAGAAATCAAAATCTTTTTTTTCTCTTTATTTTTTTGATATTTTTTTTCTCAACCAGTGGCACAAGAATAGAAACAGTACCAAGTATTAGCTCAAACCGATGAAAGATGAGATCGGCACAAATTCAGGAGCGATTGGAAAAAACTGGTGCTGGAACTTCGGAGTTCAAAACGAGGGCCTTCTTAGTTTTTTTATTTTTTTTGAAAATGTCGTATGTGGACTTTTTTGAGACCTTTCTGGCAAAAAAAATGCGCCTCAATCAGATTTACGAGCGAAAAGTTATGCCCGTTTTAAGGAGGATACCCCGAATCAGGTTTTGGTGGTGGTAGAAACTGCAACAGAAACGAATCGGTGGATGGATTTTTTTGTAGATTGGTTTTTTGTAGATGGTGGCGGATGGAAGAAACAAAACTGAACCAAAACAAATCTAAACCAGCAACCAGACTCAACCTAGGACACGAACTCAGAACTACGGACTCCGAAACTAAATTGTGCAAAAGGTTGAGCGGGGGTTGTAGGTCAGGGAAACTAAATTTTTTTGTGGCTTTTTATGGACGATAGGACTGAAACAAAATAAATCTAAAGGGCACACAAGTATACCTCACGGTGAACCTGGAAATCTGATACCAATTGATAGGAGGATGAGCCCCGGTCTTCCGAGAGGTAGGGTAAACTTGATTGGGTGGAGATCTCGACGTTGATGATCCAAGGCTCCGAACGAACGAAACCCCGCAATCACTACACACTGCTCCGTTGGTTATCACCCGTATCACACGAATGACCTCGCCACGAAGGCTTATCCCTGCAAGCGCAATGAAGAACACAAACAAGAACAGAGAAGTTGCAATCAAAACTGAATTGATCACGAATTTGGGTCTCACAACCAATGATCGATGACACTGTTCAATGACAGATTGTAACTAAGCAAAACCCAGTTGTTTGTGACGGCGGCTAGGGGGTATAAAGGAGGTGAAGGACGACCAGGGGGTTGCTGGGGTCGTTACCTAACCCTAAGACACGTACATAATGGACTTGGACTCGATACAAGGCCCAATGGCCCAACTAGGTGATGTAACACCCTGACAGACTCTAAACTTTATATTATTTCGAAGTTTCCCGTCGACTCCGAGTTAATTTTGACGTGCAGCCAGTTCCATTGGAAAGCTTATCCTCTCAGCTTTCCGTGCATATGTAGAACGTCAAAAACGGAGTCCGTATGCCTCCTGTGCATCCATTTTAAGGTGGACTGCTCCTGGGCCCGAGTTGGACTCGAGTTTGAGTTGGGCTCGGTCTCTAACTTCTTGTTGGCGTATTTTCTGGTCCTCCACGCCTCTAAACCCCTCTCCATGTATCTCCATGTCCTCTCCATGGTTCCTAATCATAATTAATCCATTAGGTAGCAACATACTCTCAAAATTCACATATAAAGAATTGTTCAGAAACGAGCTCACCTCTAAATTCAATTGTCGTGCTCGAGCTCTAGTAATTGAACCTTGTATGTCTACCATGTGAGTGTTGTGTATATCTGCAGGAGTGATGTCCACATCAATAAGTGCATCCTATGTTGCTAAGCATCAAATGCAAAGTCTTCCCAACCGACTGCTCATATATGATCTGCTCACCGGGAGGGAAGATTTCAGCAAATATGATGATTCCAAAAACACCTCTGTGCTTAGGTGGGAAGATATATCCCACCACCTTGATAATTCTTACGGGGCAAAAGATTGATGCAATCTTAGGGATGTAATGATTACACTACCATGGTGCTGTCCTGGACACTCGGACACGGACGGTTCATTTGAATTCTCTATTCCACCGTCCGCATTCCATGGTGTTAGACAATCCTGTCCAGGAGGTTCAGCAATTAATAATACTGAAGCTCTCCAGTTAGAAGACATCCTCGTAGTTCGGGAGTACCCCGACGTGTTTCCGGATGATCTTCCGGGCATGCCACCTGAGCAGGATGTCGAGTTCAAGATTGAGCTTGCACCCGGGACTACGCCCATATCACGGAGACCATACAAAATGGCTCCAAACGAGCTGGCTGAACTGAAAGAACAGCTCAATGATCTGTTGAGCAAAGGTTTCATTAGGCCGAGTTCCTCGCCTTGGGGATGCTCGGCACTGTTCGTAAAGAAGAAGGATGAAACCTTGAGGATGTGTGTGGACTACCGGCCGCTCAACCGCCGTCACCATCAAGAACAAATACCCACTGCCCCGCATTGACATCCTGTTTGATCAGCTTGTGGGTGCAAGTGTGTTCTCCAAAATGGACCTTCGCTCTGGATATCATCAAATAAAAATCTGAGCGGAGGATATCCCGAAGACGGCCTTCTCTACGAGATATGGCCTATATGAGTATCTCGTCATGTCTTTTGGTCTCACTAATGCTCCGACACAATTCATGTATCTCATGAACTCGGTGTTCATGCTGGAGCTGGACAAATTCGTTGTGGTGTTCATTGATGATATCTTGGTTTATTCCAAGACAGAAGCAAAACACACCGAACACTTGAGAATCCTTCTTCAACGACTGCGGGGCCATAAGCTATATGCCAAGTTCAGTAAATGTGAGTTTTGGATCAGCCAAGTGCCATTTTTGGGACATATCATCTCAGCATAAGGCATTGCGGTTGACCCAAGCAAAATTGAGCAAGTGCTGAAATAGAAAGCCCTTATTTCTGCCATGAAGTCACAAGCTTCCTCGGCTTAGCGGGATATTACCGGAGGTTTATTCCAAGCTTCTCCAAGCTTGCTAAGCCGATGATAGAATTGTTGAAAAAGGGAACACGATATGTTTGGAATGCGGCATGTGAAGGAGCGTTCCAAGCATTAGTGAAGCATCTCACAACAGCCCCGGTCTTAGCTCAACCGGATACAACTAAGCCCTTTCGACGTGTATTGTGATGCGTCTGGCATCGGGCTCGGCTGCGTGTTGATGCAAGAAGGACGTGTGGTCGCGTATGGCTCACGCCAACTTCGAAACCATGAGCAGCACTACCCGACTCATGATCTTGAGCTTGCTGCTGTGGTTTTGGCGTTGAAGATGTGGAGGCACTATCTCCTGGGAAATTTGGTACACCTCTACGCCGACTACAAGAGCCTGAAGTATATTTTCACCTAGAAGGAGTTGAATATGAGGCAAAGGAGGTAGTTAGAACTAATCAAAGATTATGATATTGAGATTCATTACCACCGCGGTAAGGCGAACGTGGTTGCTGATGCGCTGAGTCGGAAGTCACATGTCCATAACCTCACCATTACACCGGTGGAGGAGGAAGAGCCGAGCTTATACTTGGTTCCTTATGGATCGCTCTACAACCTTGCCCTCATCCCTACCATTAGGGAGGAGATCATTGCAGCTCAGAAAGTTGACAAGGGCATGGCACATCTCCGGAGATGGATAGACAATGGGGAAATTAAATGTTTCTGGAAAGATGATGAGGGGACACTATGGTTCAATGACCGCATAGTCGTACCCGGAATATGGAGCTGAGAAAGAAGATTATTGATGGAGCTCACTTGTCTAAATACTCCATTCATCCGGGCAGCAACAAAATGTACCAATATTTGAAAAACAAATTTTGGTGGACACGGATGAAGCGGGAAGTGGCTAAGTACGTATCCGAGTGTGATACGTGTAGACGAGTGAAAGCGGATCATATGAGAAAATCAGGGCTGTTGCAACCCCTGAAAATCCCGGCATGGAAATGGGAAGATGTGAGCGTGGATTTCATTGTGGGATTACCCCTGACTTCCAACAAGCATGATTCCATTTGGGTAATTGTTGACCGATTAACCAAGACGGCTCACTTCATTCATGTGCATACACGTTACAATGCTGGCAAATATGCGGAGCTGTACATAGCGAGAATTCTATGCTTATATGGGGTACCCAAGACCATAGTCTCAGATCGAGGTGCATTATTCGTCTCAATTTTGGGAGCAGTTGCATGTTGCTTTGGGTACTAAGCTGATTAGAAGCTCCGCCAATCACCCTCAGACAGATGGGCAGACTGAGAGGGTGAACCAAGTACTAGAAGACATGTTGAGAGCGTATGCCATCCACCACGGTAGAAACTGGGATGATCATCTACCGTTGGCGGAATTCTCGTATAACAATGGCTATCAAGCAAGTATCATGATGGCACCATACGAAGCTCTCTACGGTCGTAAATGCCGCACCCCACTGAACTGGTGCGAGTCCGGTGAGAGGGTCACATTCAGGGTTGATGTGGTGAACGACGCCGAAGAGCGCGTTCGGATGATTCAAGCCAACTTGAAGGCGGCTCAATCCTGACAGAAAAGCTACGCTGATAAGAGGCATAGGCCGCTGCACTTTGACGTCGGGGAGCACGTGTACCATCGTGTATCTCCGATGAAGGGCGTGCATCGGTTCGACGTGAAGGGGAAACTCGCTCCCCGATTCATTGGACCCTATGCCATCACCGAAAAGTGTGGACCAGTGGCGTATAGACTGGAACTACCGGCATCTCTTGCTGGTATTCATGACGTTTTCCATGTTTCACAACTGCGGAAATGTCTGAAAGATACGGCTGTTGTTCCCACCGAAGACATCAGCGAGCTGAAACCGGATTTGACGCATGCTGAATATCCGGTGGCAATTATTGATGAGAAGGCTCGAACCACGCGTAGCCGAACGCTGTGGTTCTACAAGATACTGTGGAGTAACCACACCGCTGAAGAAGCGACGTGGGAAAGCGAGGACTTCCTTCACTCAAACTACCCGAAATTCATGGCGTCTCAGCAAGGCTGAGTTTCTATTACATCGCTGCCTCTTCTTTTGTAATCTCGGGACGAGATTCTTTTAAGGGGGGAGGGATGTAAAAGCCCAAGAAAGGGACTTGCAAAAATTGTTCATCACCTCACAACACCACAGCTCTTGTGATGGATAGCTCATGAACACTGGTGAAGAGCAAGTAACCACCATCAAAAAGGTGATTAGAGAGGAAAGCTCTAACTTCCAAAAAGTAGGATTTCTACACATAAACATGAAAGGTTGAGCTCACCCCTAGACCTTATATATTCTTGGGAAGGCTCAGGCCAAATTTCATGCAAATCCAATACTTTTTGAGGCACTTTTGGAGACAATTCAAAAAGGGGCCAATTTGAATGCAAATTCAAATTGCACCAACTTTCATCACTTGAATTCAAAAGTTGGCTTCATATTCAAACTCAGCACATTTTTTTGAGTTATTCCACCAATATTCATCCTCAATTGAGTTCAGCTTGGCAGGAGCTAATTTGAGCAAATTCAAACTGAATTTGAATTCAGCCTCACATATACTCAAATTCCTTCAAACCCAATGTAAATTTGAATTATTCAAATTCAGAGACCCAAACATGTTGTTTGATCAAATTACCAGGGTGAAAGTTGCCTAGAGAGGGGTGAATAGGCTAAAAAAACCTGAAACTATAGCAAACAGCGGATTAAACTTGAAGGAGGCCGGTCTAGTCCGGTCTGAGGGCGGACTAGTCCGGTCTAGGTATAAAGTTTCGTTTTAGGTTTTACTTTTAAGTTTGTTTAAGCGTAAGATGTATAGTAGTCAAACAATCTCACTAATAAGTTATGAATGATTAGATTGCAGGACAGCGGAACAATTCACAGGTGTTAACAAGATGAAAGCTTAACAAGTAATTCTAATGAGCGAGCGAGAAGGTAAAGCAACCAAGAGACACAATTTATCCCGAGGTTCGATTCCACACAGGAATCTACGTCCTCGTTGAGGAGTCCACAAAGGACCGGGTCTTTTCCAACCCTTCCCTCACCGAGCGATCACCAAGATCAAGACCGGGCTCTTTCAGTATTAATCAAATGTGAATACAATGCTCTTAGGGGCTACTCACAACTTGAGTCTCCCTTCAACAACCTAGCAGTTCTAGGAATCAAAATACAACTGTCAAGAACTCAAATTAACAGTTAGAGTGCAAGAGAATCAAACCGAGAGCTCAAATGTCGATCACCACATCTTTCCTCTCACAAAACCACAAACTCCTTAAGATCCAATCTTAGGGGTCTAGAAGGTGAGGAAAGAGTCTTAGAAGAGCTCTAGGAATGAGTTTTCAGCGCTTGAGTTGTTGTTCTTCCAATTCTCAGCCGGGGGGTCTCCTTTTATAGAAATCTCGGCATCTAGCCGTTACCAACTAAAGTCCGGACTAGTCCGGTCCAAACCCCGGACTAGTCCATTCTTAAGGGACCATCCAAGTCACAAGGCTACCAACTAAAGTCTAGTGACCGTTGGATTCAAATGGTCATAAAACCCCGGACTAGTCCGGCCAAGAGCGGACTAGTCCGATCTCAGTCAGGAACCTTCGTTCCGTATGAGAACGGACTAGTCAGGTAAGGGTGGACTAGTCTGGCCCCAAGGGCGGACTAGTCCGGTCTTACCAGACTTAGTCTAAAAAACTCTCCAATCTAGGGTTGCGGACTAGTCCAGCCAACTTCGGACTAGTGTGATCTCACACAGAAACCTTTGTTCCGTCCTAAACCGGACTAGTCTAAAGGGACCGGACTAGTCCGAAGTCACTCAGATACTCCTTCTCCGGACCCAAACGGCTTAGTCCGCTTAGCGGACTAGTCCGGCCAACTAGGCGGACTAGTCCGGCCTTCCGAGACTTAGTCTCATAAAGGCTTAGACTCACTCGACAACGGACTAGTCCGGCCTAAAACGGACAAGTCCGAACTCACTCAGAAACTTCTTGTCTGGTCTAAAATAGACTAGTCCATGCTGGAACGGACTAGTTCAGCCCTTAGTCCGGACAAGTCCGGTCTTCCCTTTTTCAGCCATACCTATGACTATTTTCTCTCATGATTCTAACTTTCTAACTTTAGTTTGAGCTCTCTAATGATTCTCAAGCACTCTAAAAGAGAAGATCCTTTACACAACTCAAAGATGTAAATCTCAATAGAAAAATTCTATTTTCTACTCTTTCAAGTCTTCTTCTTTTCCTTTTTGCTTCTTGAGAGACTCCATATGCATTCCTTTGATAAGCATTTGTGCTCATACTTAGTAAAATTCATTAGTATCTTAATTGTCGTCATCAATCATCCAAAACCCACGGGGATTACCTAGATGCACTTTCAATCTCCCCCTTTTTGGTGATTGATGACAACACATTAGGATTCTCAATAAATAGATATGATAGATTGTTTTCATAACACATGTGTATGGTTCACTCCCCTAAATGTGTGCACAAAATATTATCAAGGAAAAACTATGCACAAGAGTGAGTTCTTTGGGGATTTTATTTATACACATGTTATAATTTTTATGAACACAAATATCTCAATATGGCATAATAAGAAGACATAAAATGGCATAGTCATTAATATAACATAACGCATAATGTGGCATAGTTATTACAAACCAACATAAAGTGAGTGTTTAAAGAGCAAGACTCAAGACTAAAGAGCTAGACTAGACTACTCCCCCTTATTCTCTCCCCCTTTGGCATCAAGGCACCAAAAAGGGAAAGAAAAAGAGAGAAAGACCTAATCGCTATCATCTCCATCTTGATCTTCGTCTTGGTCACTTTGAGTCTCCTCGTCCTCATCTTCATCTTCGTCTTCATTGTCATCCTCTTGATGAGTGTGGGAGGTAGGAAGAGCAGCTGAGGAGGATCCAAAGTAGGCAAGCTCGTCCTTGGTGAGAGTGGGAAACTCTGTCATTGCGTCATCGTCTAATGATGGTGGAGACATAGGTATCTCCATTTTTTCGCACATTGCCTTGAGATACTTCTCTTGGCGTTTCTTCATGTTCTGCGTGCGAATTTCCACTTTCCGACACGAGGAGAATATTGCCTTCAATATTTTGAGCAGCTTACTAGAGGAGCCACTCGATGATGAAGGGACGGATGGTCCAGCTGATGAGGATGGAGCTGCAGAAGAGCTCCTGCCCAAAGACGCAGGAGGGCGAGGAAGAGGAGTCGACATCTGGGGACGTAGCTTCCTGTGCTTCACATCCTTTGCAAATTCTAGGCCTGTGACTTTTTCAATCATGCACATGATGTACGGTGCATATCTACAGGACCTGTTCAGAGTGTGGGAGATGTTGAAGATATCATTGTATATGTAGTGGAAGATATTGAATCTCTCTTCTTCATTGAGCAGCTTCAACAAGTTCCTGAGGTACCCCTGTATCATCCCCGCATCCCCATCTTTTGGAGCTAGAGTCTTCCTCGGAATTCTGTTTAGCACACCAAAGAAGGGTTTGATGTTGTGGGTCGAGGATGGCTCATAAGTGATATATGAGGGATACATGAAATCCAAGTCATCCTTTCCCATGGTCTTCTCATTGTGAACTATGATCTCATAGTTCAAATGCTCCTCAAGTCCAAGGATCCTAGCAAATTCATCATACAACACCGAGTAGACCACACCATTTTTCATCCAAGTGATTTTTCTGTCTCCATAGGTGTGGAAGTAGCAGGTGGTGTAGAATTGGACTATCACCTTGATGTTCCAATCATACTGAAAAGTCATTAGATCCTTGATCCCATGGCGTTCTGCTGCTTCAATTACTGCATCAAAAGCTTGATGCCTCTTGTTTTCCATGTATGGCCAATCCACCCACTGAGCATCAACTACCGGTGTCTTCATTGGGAGATAGACGAGCCGGTAGTAGTCACAATGGAAGCCGCACCAGAAACGAGGGTCTGGTGTGGACTTCTCGTACTTGTAAACTTCCTCTTCTCTGAACCTTCGGCCTTTGTCAGCTCCTTTCCCTTTGAAGGATGCACTCGCCAAATTGGGTTGGCGGTTTGGATTGTGCATAGGAGGTGCCCTCTCAAGGGGCTCAATAGGTCCTTGTGGGGGATTCTCCCTTCCCCGTCTAGGGTTGTCACGAATGACGAGTCCTCTGTTGGCCAAGGCCTTTTTTCTGGGAGGATTAGCTGCTTTGCCCTTTCCTTTATCTTGGGTTGAACTTTGGAACTCGGCATGTTGTTTTTCTTTCATGGTCACTAGCCTCTTCCTCCTTAGAGGATCAACGGACTGAGAGGCTTGTGCTTCCCTATCAGCCCGTTTCTTTGTCCGAGCCTCCCTTGCTGCAGCCTCTCCTGCCTCTGCCTCGGCTGCTGCACGATAAGCAGCTTGGCGAGCCGCTTTGGCCTCGGGGTTTGGAAGAGGACTGTCTCCAGGTCCTAACATGATCTGGTGAGAAAAAAAGGACTTAGATGCTAGAGCATTGCGTTTGAACTAGTTTACAGCCCCAAAGTTAGGGGCTACGACTCTATCAACCGGACTTGTTCGGGCAAAGGGCGGACTAGTCCGCTCCGACCGGACTTATCCGGTTGGAGTCCGGACTAGTCCGGACTCTACAGTTTTAAACCCTAACTTAGGTGATTTGATCACTAATTCAGTGAAGTAGTTGCAATACTATGAGGGATTGCAACAATATGGCGTAGGAACATCACAGAAGGACTAAGGCACTAAAGGTATGACCTAGAAATAAGATTTTCGTGAAGAGTCAAGGCTAGGTCAAAAAAATACCTTAGAGTGAAGAAATTTGATGAAATCCGCGGATCGAAGGAGCGGAGATGGTCGGAGAAGGATTCCCCGCACTCCACAAGCCTTGAATTAGGGATTCCTTCAAGGGATTTGAGGGAGGATTCCAAAATCGCCAATGGGGGCGAGTTTTGGAGGAGAGGAGTGGAGTGGAGGTGAATGAGAGAGAGGGGGAAGGGGTCAGCCCGACCCTTGAAGGTTAAGTCTCTAGGGGCCGGACTAGTCCGGTCCATAGTCCGGACTAGTCCGGTCTGTCGGACTAGGTCCGAACTAGTCTGTTGTCCGGACTTGTCCGGATGCAGTCCGGACTAGTCCGTTGTGGACTTGTTTGCTGCATCCTGGACTATTCAAGATACCCAGACTTGTCCTTCCTATAGGGCGGACTAGTCCGACTCTTAGAGGCTGAGAAATTCTTATATATTAGGATTTTGCCCGTGATTGCGGTGAATTCTTGCACCTTCTATCAGGTAGCTATGGTCCATATATATATATATATATATATATATATATATATATATATATATATATATATATATATATATATCAAAACACACAATTACATGATGACCACAATATAGCCAAAAATAATATAAGAGAAGAATTAGAGAGGGAACAAGCTTTTCACAATCGTGCACATTTTTTGAAATTTGTGAAAAATTTTGAAGACTTCTAATTTTTAGCATTCAGATGCACAACTTTTCAACTCACATTCCTAGAGTCTAGGATATTCATCTCATTTCGAAGTTCACAATCGTTTTTTCATCTAGTGGTTTGGTGAAAATGTCAGCTAGTTATTTTTCGGTTCTTACATGTGAGATAGCTATGTCCCCGTTTATAGAATGATCTCTCAAAAAGTGATATCGGATGTCTATATGTTTGGTCCTAGAGTGCTCAACGGGATTATGGGCTATCTTAATGGCACTCTCATTGTCACATAGGAGTGTAATGTGGTTCATATTGTAACCATAATCCCTTAGAGTTTGTCGCATCCAAAGAAGTTGAGCACAACAACTTCCGGCTGCAACATACTTCGCCTCGGCTATGGAGAGAGCAATGGAGTTTTGTTTCTTGGATGACCATGATACTAGGGACCTACCCAAAAATTGACAAGTCCCTGAGGTGCTTTTTTCTATCTATTTTACATCCGGCGTAAGCCGCATCGGAGTATCCGATGAGATTAAACTTAGATCCCTTTGGATACCATAATCCTAGGTTAGGTGTGTGAACTAGATATCTTAGGATCCTTTTAACGGCTGTTAAATGACATTCTTTAGGTATGCTTGAAATCTTGCACACAAACATACACTAAGCATGATATCGGGCCTAGATGCACAAAGATAAAGCAATGAACCAATCATAGAGCGATATACCTTTTGATCCACGCTTGGTCCATCTTCATTGAGGTCAAGGTATCCGTTTGTTGCCATTGCGTCTTGATGGGTTTGGATTTATCCATGTCAAACTTCTTGAGTATGTATTGTATGTACTTTGTTTGACTAATGAACGTGCCTTCCTTGAGTTGCTTGACTTGAAATCCTAGTAATAACTTCAACTCTCCCATAATGGACATCTCAAATCTATCCATCATTTTCTTACTAAACTCATTACAAAAAGATTTGTTAGTAGAACCAAATATAATGTCATCGACATATATTTAGCACACAAAGAGATCATTATCTACATTCTTTGTGAAGAGTGTATAATCTGCCTTGTCTATCTTAAAGCCATTATCAATGCGAAAGTCTCTAAGACACTCATACCAAGCTCTAGGAGCTTGTTTGAGGCCATAGAGAGCTTTATGCAATTTAAACACATAGTTAGGATATTCTTGATCTTCAAAGCCGGGTGGTTGCTCCACGTACACCTCCTCCTTGATTGGACCGTTTAGGAAGGCACTTTTCACATCCATTTCATAGAGTTTAAAATCATGGTGAGTAGCATAGGCTAATAGAATATGAATGGACTCAAGCCTAGCTACGGGAGCAAAGGTTTCATAGAAATCCAAACCTTCGACTTGAGCATATCCCTTTGCCACAAGTCGGGCCTTGTTTCTTGTCACCACTCTATGTTCATCTTTCTTGTTGCGGAATACCCACTTGGTGCCTACCACATTTGCATTTGGTCTTTTCACTAGCTCCCATACTTGGTTTCTTGTGAAGTTGTTCAAATCCTCTTGCATGGCCATCACCCAGTCCGGATCTTTGAGTGCATGTTCCACCCTAAATGGTTCCAAGGACGACACAAAAGAGTAATGTGCACAAAAGTTAGCTATTCAAGAACGTTTTGTTACCCCTTTTGTGATATCTCCAAGGATGTCGTCAACGGGGTGATTCCGTTGAATACTTAGATGAACCCTTGGGTGAGGCACTTGATTTATTGAGTGGTCTTCTTCTTCTTCTTCTTCTTCTTCTTCTTCTCCCCATTGATCAACATCATGGTTTCAATTTTCTCCTTATTGAAATTGACCGTCTTGATCTTGGGGTTCTTGAGTTTGATCTTGAATGAGAGGTGTCAATTGTGATGATCTTGTAGCATCTTGTCCTACATTTTCTTGGGGACGGACTTCTCCAAGCCCCATTCTTCTTAGTGCTTCACATGGTGCTTCTTCTTCATCTAGCACACATTAATCAACTTGCTCCACTTGGGAGCCATTAGTTTCATCAAACACCACGTCACGTGCAATTTCAACACACCCGGAGGTCTTGTTGAAAACACGATAAGCGTAGGTGTTTGAGTAATAACCAAGTAGGAAACCTTCATCAGATTTCGAGGCGAACTTTGAAGTCCTAGGCTTCTTGTTGAGAATGTAGCATTTACTTCCAAAAACTCGAAAGTAAGAGATGTTGGGTTTGTTACCGGTTAGGAGCTCGTATGGGGTTTTCTTCAAAAGTCGATGGAGGTAGAGGCGGTTTGTAGCATGACAAGCGGTGTTGACCGCCTCCGCCCAAAATCGGTCTGAGGTCTTGTATTTATCGAGCATGGTTCTTGCCATCTCTATGAGTGTATGGTTCTTCCTTTCGGCCACCCCATTTTGTTCGGGAGAATAGGGGGCCGAAAACTCATGCTTGATGCCCTCTTCATCCAAATATTCTTCTACTTGTGTGTTCTTGAATTTGGAGCCGTTGTCGCTCCTTATCTTCTTGATTTTTGAGGAAAACTCGTTTTGAGCTCTCCTCAAGAACTTCTTGAGGACACTTTGAGTTTCTCCTTTATCATGCAAGAAAAACACCCAAGTGAAACGAGAATAGTCATCAACAATTACTAGACCATATTTGTTACCGCCAATGCTTATGTAGGTGACAGGGCCGAAGAGGTCCATGTGAAGCATCTCCAATGGCCTTGTTGTCGTCATCACATTCTTGGCGGGATGAGCTGCTCCAATTTGTTTTCCTAATTGGCACGCGCTACATGGCCTATATTTTTCAAAAACAACATCTTTTAGTCCACGGATGTGATCCCCCTTTAGAAGTTTTTGTAAGTTCCTCATTCCAACATGGGCTAGTCTTCTATGCCACAACCATCCCATGTTGGTTTTTACGATTAAGCATGTATCAAGTTGAGCTTTATCTGTGGAAAAGTCCACTAAGTAAAGCTTTCCCTTTAACACACCCTTAAAGGCAATTCAGTTGTCACTTCTTCTAGAGATGGTCACACCCTCGTTAGTAAACAAGCAATTATAACCTTTCTCACATAGTTGAGATATGGACAATAGGTTATAATCTAGTGATTCAACATGTAGAACATGTGAAAGAAAGTGTTGAGAAGAGATTGCAATTTTACCAATACCGAGTACCCTTCCTTGGTTGTTGTCACCGAAGTAGATGTCTTCACTTGGATCATTATTTTCTTCATACTCGACAAACATTTTTCTCTCTCCGGTCATATGGTTAGTGCACCCACTATCTAGCATCCATTTAGTGCCACCGAAAAAGTATGGCTGCAAAACAATTTAAACTTTGGTCTTAGGTACCCAAACTTGGTTGGGTCCTTTGAGGTTAGTTACAAGGCATTTGGGCACCCACACACAAGTTTTTGGACTCTTGTGGAGTGGCCCAACATATTTTGCATAAACTCTACCATACTTGCTTTTCATAAGAACATAAGATGCATCAAAATTATGAAATACTATAGATTTTACATTTTTGGTAATTTCATGTCAGTTAGATGCAAGGTTGTCACTCTTGTCTTGACTTGAGTTTTCTTTCACAAAGGCTACGCATTTGCTATTGTTTTTAAGGATTCTAGCGTTTTGCTTTCCTCCCCTAGTATAACCAAGTCCATCTTTGATGAAGGGAGATCTTGTGATTGAGTATGCACTACGTGCATATTTGATCTTTTCCTTATCAAAGATCCCACTCTTGTGTGAATTCTTGCTTTGTGCCTCTTTGAGCTCATTTTTTAAGATTAAGACAATGCTAGCACATTTACAAGTTTTAGTGTTGGATTCTATATTTGTTGAGAGAGAGCTTTTGGAGGATGAATTAGTTGAGACACTTGACTTAAGCGAGTTAAGTTGTGTTTCAAGATTCTTTTGAGTTTTGGTTAAACTCAAAAGTTCATCTTGAATTACTAAATTCTTACTCTTAAGCTCAACACAAGTCTCCTTGCTCATGGCAAGTTCGCTTTCGAGTGCTCTACTCTTCTCTCTCTCAAGTTCAAGGAGCTTCTCAATCTCAAGGTTTCTTTCCTTTTCAAGGATAAGCAATTCTTCTTGTTGATTAAGAAGCTCTTCTTGTTCAAATATTTTATCTGATAACATTTTTATTTTAGCTATAGCCTTTTTGTTTAATCCTTTAAACATGAATTCATTTTCACTACTATTATCAAAGTCACTATCATCTACAATATGAAACTTGGAAGGTTTAGACATTACCTTGCGCTTTTCTTCCTTTGCCATGAGGCATGTGTGGCTTGGGCTCTTCCAATCATCCTTGTTTGGCAAGAGTGATTTCTTAATGGTTGGCCTCTTGATGGCGACGGTTGCCACATTTTCTTCATCTTCGGAGGAGGATTCTTCGTTTGAGTCCCATTCTTCTCCAATGTGAGCTTGTCCATAAGCCTTCTTCTTTGTGAAGATTTTCTTGTCTTGAGGCTTCCCATCCTTCTTCTTTCTCTTGTCATCTTCCTTGCTATGGGGGCAATTCACAATGAAATGCCCATGTTTGTCACAGTTGTAGCAAGTCTTCTTTGTTCTTGACTTGCCATTGTCTTTGCTCTTGTTTTCATAGTGATGGCTTCTCCTTCTCCTCATCAACCTTTTGAATCTTTTGATAAAAATACCATTTCTTCATCATCCATGTCCGTGCTCTCATCATAACTTTCTTCATCTTCACTTGTGAGTTGTGTTTCTTTTGCCTTGGACTTGGATGTGGCCTTGAGAGCAATGCCCTTCTTCTTGTATGAAGTGATCTTTGTCAGGTCGTTGACGTGTTGGGCTTCCTTCTCCATCATCTCGTGGTTAATGATCTTCCCTAGCACTTCATCCGGAGTCATCAAGTGAAAGTTTGGACTTTCCCGGATTAAGGTGCATAGGGTCACATTGCGAGGCATAAATGCTCTTATCATTCTCTTGACCACCTCATGGTCATTCCATTTCTTGCATCCGTACGCTCGACTCTTGTTGATAAGAGTTTTGAGTCGGTTGTACATTTCTTGAGGTGTCTCGCCTTCTTCCATGGCGAACCTTCCAAGCTCTCCTTCTATCATCTCAATCTTGGCTTCCCTCACGGATCGGTTTCCTTTATGTGCGATCTTGAGGGTGTCCCAAATATCTTTGGCGAGCTCCAACCCATCTACCTTGTTGAATTCTTCAATGCTTAGAGATGAGTTGAGCACGGCCGCTGCTTGTGCATTGCGATGGATTTGTTGTTCTTGTTCTTGGGTGAGTTCATCCTCGTCTTCAGGGATATCTATACCTGTACACACCACATGCCAAAGACTTGGGTTCAACGAAATTAGATGCAACTTCATGTTGTGTTTCCACATTGTGTAGTTAGTTCCATCAAAGTGAGGTGATTTGCCTAGAGAAATTGATAAATAACTAGAGTGAGAATTTATACATTCATAATTAAAAGGATATCGCGAGTAGTCTTGTTGACTACTATTGAGATTCTTCTCCAACTTCTCCTTCTTTTTCTTCTTAGCTTCCTCCTTCTTCTTTTTGAGGAGTGCCATGAGACGAAGAACTTCTTCATCTTCTTCTGAGCTTGAAACGTCTTGTGGAGGAGTAATCGCTGGAGGCGGGTTAGAACCTTGTTCTTCAAAGTTGCGCATACTTGCTCCTTTTCCCTTGATGAGATCAATTTAGCTACCGGCCTTGTTCCCCATCTCCTCTCCAAGCGGTTAAGCTTTTGTGGAGAGTTAGGCTCTGATACCAATTGAAAGTTGCCTAGAGGGGGGTGAATATGCTAATAAAACCTGAAACTATAGCAAACAGCGGATTAAACTTGGAGGAGGCCGGACTAGTTCGGTCAGAGGGCAGACTAGTCTGGTCTAGGTATAAAGTTTTGTTTTAGGTTTTCCTTTTAAGTTTGTTTAAGCGTAAGATGTATAGTAGTCAAACAATCTCACTAATAAGTTGTGAATGATTAGATTGTGGGACAACGAAACAATTCACAAGTGTTAACAAGACGAAAGATTAATAAGTAATTCTAGTGAGCGGGCGAGAAGGTAAAGGAACCAAGAGACAAGATTTATCCCGAGGTTCGATTCCACACAGGAATCTACGTCCTCGTTGAGGAGTCCACAAAGGACCGGGTCTTTTCCAACCCTTCCCTCACCGAGCGATCACCAAGATCAAGACCGGGCTCTTTCAGTATTAATCAAATGTGAATACAATGCTCTTAGGGGCTACTCACAACTTGAGTCTCCCTTCAACAACCTAGCAGTTCTAGGAATCAAAATACAATTGTCAAGAACTCAAATTAACAGTTAGAGTGCAAGAGAATCAAACGGAGAGCTCAAAGGTCGATCACCACGTCTTTCCTCTCACAAAACCACAAACTCCTTAAGATCCAATCTTAGGGTATAGAAGGTGAGGAAAGAGGCTTAGAAGAGCTCTAGGAATGAGTTTTCAGCGCTTGAGTTGTTGTTCTTCCAATTCTCAGTCGGGGGGTCGTCTCCTTTTATAGAAATCTCGGCATCTAGCCGTTACCAACTAAATTCCGGACTAGTCCGGTCAAAACCCCGGACTGGTCCGTTCTTAAGGTACCACCCACGTCACAAGGCTACCAACTAAAGTCTAGTGACCGTTGGATTCAAATGGTCATAAAACCCCGGACTAGTCCAGCCAAGAGCGGACTAGCACAATAGGAAAACGAATTATTTTTGTCGGCTAAATATATTTTCGTCGGTCCTCACGAAAATATGTGTAATTTCGTGAGCCACAACCTAGCTCACGAAGATGTGCCCTAATTTCGTGGGCTTTAGGCAGAGCACACGAAAATAATTTGAACTTTCGTGGGTTAAGTCAAGGCACACGAAAATAGAAGATAATTTCGTGGGTTAAGACAGGGCACACGAAATTGGAAGCTAATTTCGTGGGTCTTCTGAAGCACACGACAATATTGGACACTATTTTCGTCGGCTTTTGGGACGGCACACGAAATTAATTGATATTGTCGTCGGTTTCAGTAGGCACACGAAAACATAGGATATAAATTCGTGGGCTTCGGACCGGCGCACGAAAAAAAGCGCGGGATTTATTGAGTCACTCGGAACGAGGTCTTAACTTTGTGGGCTTCTGACACGCACACAAAATTATCGGCGGCTACAGAGACTTAATTTCGTGGGCTTCAGTGCGGCACACGAAATTAGCCGGATACCCGGCCAGTTTCTGACAGGCACACAAAAAGAGGCCATATTTTCGTGGGCCTCTGACAGGCACACGAAATCAAGGCCCAGAATCTGACAGGCACACAAAAAGAGGCAGCATTTTCGTGGGCCTCTGACAGGCACACGAAATAACGGGGATCTAATTTCGTCGGCCGACCCCATGCACACAAAAATAACATGTATTTTCGAGGGTTTTGATGAGGCACACGAAATTAACTCGGAGCTATTGTCGTCGGCTAACATTATGCCTACGAAAATACTTAGTGTTTTCGTGGGTTTCTTGAAAGCACACGAAATTAACCGCATTATTTTCGTGGGTTTAGGTTTGGCCCACGAAATTAGCTCTTATAACGAGATCGGGCAGAGGCATTCGGTTTCATTTTCACGCGCCGCCGCCGCCAGCGCTCGCGCCGCCCCGCTGCTCGCGCGCCACCGCCGCCAGCACTCGCGCCGCGCCGCTGCTCGCGCTCACGCCGTTGACAGCTGCACCACCGTCCAGAGCCGCAGGCGCCGCAGGAAGTATTCTCGCCGTGCAAGTGAGTGGCAGCCCGTCCTCTCTTGTCGTGTTCTCGCCGTGCAATGCTGCTGCGCCGCTTTGAACTGTAACTGAGGCGCTGCTCGTGCCAGGCTGGGTCGCCGGCTCTCCACCGCATCGTCCCATCACGCCACCTTCTCTTCGCGTCGTGCTGCATCCACTTGTCATCGTCGAAGCTGCCGCGCCGCGCCGATTTCGTCGCAACTGCTGCAAGACTGCACCGACCGTATCTACTCCGAGTTCGTCTCAGCCGTTGCTCCAAAGTACGTATCACATGTAGTGGTTAATCCAAATTTTGTGATCGTGGAAATAGAATGCAACTCGTGTGTTAATTAACTTTGATTTGTTTTTAGCGTAGATGATAAAAATTTCATATTTAATTTTTTGTTTCGGCTAACGTAATATATAAAGATAACATTGTTGCTGATTAGGTAGTTAATTTTTTATTTGATAGAGATTGTTAGTTCAATGACAATTTACTGGCATGTAAAGAAAACTTGCTTGATATTTTATTGTGGCTTGTCGTCGCCCTAATTCGTCGTAGTTTAATTTCTCGTTTGAAGATAATGTTATAATACCATTTATTATTCATTACTATAATTAACGTGCATGCTTTATTTTATGTGTTGTGGATTTGTTTGATGCCTTTTATGATCGTGCATGTACCATATATATCTATGCAAGAAAAGTGACTAGTAGCTCATAACAAAGTGTAACACTATTAAGAACCGTGGGCATCAATTTTTTCGCGGTTTCATTTTAGAAAACCATAACAGAGAACCTTGGCTCGTACATAATCACTGATGGGAGGAGTATAACTTAGGAAGGCTGGCCCACTTTACTATCTTTTCTTCGTTCTTTTCTACTCTTACTCGTTCTTACCTTTTTCTAGTAAATCACTTCGAAAAGTAAACCTATACAATACATGTCACCCGTTTCGGACCGGCTCGTCTCACATGCGTTATGCATGTGAGTCGTGTAGGTTCGAAATTGTCCCTTTTTGGACAGCCTGGGAGTGACCGAGGGGGCGTGCTTATGATGAGACGCGGAGTCTGGATTCGGACGAAATTTCGATGGCGTAACCCTAATGTTCTCTGCTGCACCATTATCGGGCGTGCAGTTGGAGAACAATGGGGTTATGCTGCCGAAATTTCGTCTGGATCCGGACCCCGCGTCTCGTTATAAGCACGCTCCGCTCGGTCACTCTTGGGTGGGTTTAAGACCTATCCCTTCCAATAGATGTAAAGTGAACATAATTTAACTATCTTTTTATTTTTAGTTACAACATATATATATTTATAAGTTTTGTGTTCTTATATTTAATAGTTTAAAACATGGGTGATGATAGACGATGGATGTATGATGGTTGGCGTAAAAATGCTGCGCCTTCTGATGAATGGGCCATCAATACTAAGGCATTTATCAGTCGGGCTTTCTCTTTATCAACCAACCGTTTTGTGAAATGTCCGTGCAACAAGTGTCGTAACTTTTTATGCAAGGAAAAGTTTGACATGGAACGTGACCTTTGTCGATTTGGTTTTATGCCTGGTTATGAAACATGGTATGAGCATGGCGAGTTATACCATAGTAATGTTGATGGTGATAATATGGATAGTGATAACGATGACAGAATGGAAGATATGGTTGAAGCACTAAATCGTGATTGTGGTGCACAAACATCTGAAGAAATTCCTGGACCTGAAGTTCAAGAGTTTTATAGAATTCTCTCAACGTCACATGAACAGTTGCATGATCACACTAAAGTGTCTGTTCTTTCGACCGTTACTCGTCTCATGTCTATAAAATCAAAGTACAATTTGTCGAACAAGTGCTATGATGATCTTATGGATTTGATAGCAGACATTCTTCCGATGAATCATAAGTTGCCAAGAGACATGTACCAGTCAAAGAAATTGTTGTCAGGCCTTGGTATGAAGTATGAAAAAATTGATTGTTGTCGTAACAATTGTATGCTTTTCTGGAAGAAGAATGATAATCTGACACAATGCTCGGTTTATAAAGAATCTCGATACATTGAGGCCACAAATGAGGACGGTCAATTGGTGAAAACTAAAGTGGTAGTAAAACAACTTCGTTACATGCCCCTTGCACCTATACTAAAACGGTTGTTTTTATCTAAATCTACTGCAAGACACATGCGGTGGCATAAGGAAGGTGTGCGCGAAACAAAAGGAGTAATGACACACCCATCTGATGCTCAAGCTTGGAAGGCATTAGATTCTTTTGATGAGTACTTTGCTGAAGATGCTAGAAATGTTCGTATTGGTTTAGCCACCGATGGTTTCACACCATTCAACACAACTTCTGCCTCGTACTCATGTTGGCCAGTTTTTGCTATACCATACAATCTTCCACCAGCTTTGTGTATGAAATATGAATATATTTTCTTGTCTTTAATCATTCCCGGTCGAAAACATCCAGGAAAACGTTTAGGGGTTTTTCTTCAACCATTGATGGAGGAGTTAAAAGAATTGTGGATCGGAGTAGAAGCGTATGATACATACAAAAAGCAGAAATTCAACTTGCGAGCAGCATACTTATGGTCCATTCATGATTTTCCCGCATACGGTGTTTTTTCAGGATGGAGCACACACCGTAAACTTTGTTGTCCTATTTGTGGATCGGACTCTGATTGTTTTAGACTTACTCATGGGGGCAAAGTGTGTTTTTTTGATTGCCACCGACGATTTCTACCAGCAAATCATCCATTTCGAAGGCAAGTTAATACATTTCGAAATGATACTATTGTAACAAAGGGTCCGCCGAAACGCTTGGCCAGTGGTGAGATTGCTGCATGGCTCAGTCAACTTATCCCTACAGATGATGGGTTTGTTGGTTTTGGTCAGGAGCACAATTGGACTCATATATGTGGCTTATGGGATCTTCCTTATGCTAAGTTATTGTTATTGCTACACAACATTGATGTGATGCACCAGGATCGCAATGTAGCAGAAAGCATAATTAGCACATGTTTCAATTTTAAAAAGACAAAAGATAATTTGAAGGCTCGAAAAGATTTAGCAGATATTTGTAATCGTCCGACTCTAGAAGTCAAACAGGATGGTAGTGGAAAACAGACATTGCCACGTGCTCCATTTTGTCTTAAAGTTAGTGAAAAGAAAGAAGTCCTAAAATGGTTGCAACAATTGAAATTTCCTGACGGTTACTGTGCTGGGTTGAGGCGCACGACAAATCTTGAAAATTGGGTATTAAATAATCTCAAAAGCCACGATTACCATATAATGATGGAAAGACTTCTTCCAGTAATGTTCCGTGGATATGTGCATCATGACGTGTGGAGGGTACTTGCGGAACTCAGTTTCTTTTATAGACAACTATGTGCTAAAGAAATTACAGTTCAAATGATGGAAAAACTGGAGAAAGAAATACCTCTACTCATTTGAAAAATGGAAAAGATATTCCCGCCGGGATTTATGAATGTAATGCAACATCTACTTGTGCATTTACTTTACGAAGCTAAAGTTTGTGGCCCCGTACAATATCGATGGATGTACCATATTGAAAGAACACTAAAAAAACTACGAGCAATGATTTTAAACAAAGCAAGAGTAGAAGGGTGTATTGTAGAAGCATTTGCTCTGAAAGAGGTAGCATACTTCTCAAGTACATTCTTTGCTGAGGAACATAATGTGTATGCTCCCACAACACGGTACCACATAGATGATGAAACTCCAGCGGGAAATTTAAGTATTTTTTCGTGGAAAGGAAAAACGGTTGGTGGCAGCAGTAGACATGTGGTTTCAGAAGAAGAATGGAATTCGTGTATGTTATACATGTATACAAACATCGAAGAGATGACTCAATATTTTGTGTAAGTGTTTTTTCTACTAATCACCGCGAAGAAACATCTAATATTTCTCACATTTTCAATGAGAATTTATTGTAATGTACTAATAATTTACATTATGTAGCGAGTTCGCCAAACAATTTTGGAAGTATACGCGTCAACCAACAAGCAAACAGTTAGATAAAATGCGTCGTGATGGCCTTCATGGGGGTCCTAACTTCATAAATTGGTTTTGGAAGCATGTAACATTCTGTTATTACATGTTACTTTTATCACTGCCAAGTTAATCTGATTAGTAAAAGTAATAATTTTTCTTTAATATGTAGTGCATGGTCGATGCAAATGTTCATGAAGACCTACGACAACTTTCTCAAGGAACCATAACAGCAAGGAGTTTTGGTCGTTACGACGTAAATGGGTTCCGATTTCGTTCGGTCAAATTTGAAGAAAAACATCCCTTTGCAGCCACGACAAACAGTGGAGTTGTAACTAGAGCATTTGATGCACAGGGGAGTGAAACTAACTATTATGGAATTATTCAAAACATTGTGGAGTTTAAATTTGGTGGCTCCAAAGATCTTAGAGTTACCTTTTTTCACTGCGACTGGTTTGATAATAACAGGGGAACACGAAAGGATGAATTTGGTATAGTAGAGGTAAAACATGAAAATAGACTTCGTGGATGCGATAATTATGTTCTCGCTCATCAAGTTGAGTTGGTTTACTACCTACCATATCCTTGTCCAAAGTTGAGTGCTTGGTGGGTTGTCTATAAAGTTAATCCACGAGAACGATTAATGCTCCTGGTGATGCTGGTTATCAAGAAGAACAAGATGAAGTGTATCAAGAGGATGATATTCTACCATCTTTTAATATAGATAATGGTTTAGGACTTGATACATTAATTGGTGATGTTGAAGACAACGAGGGAGAAGAGGATGTAGTGGTTAAAAGAAAGAGACGTAGCTCTAAAAAAGTTAAGACGAGACAAAAGAAGAAAGTTGGTCGACATGTTACCGAAGGAACATCGGATCATGACGAATTTTAATCATGTAATTGATTAATATTACATTTTATCATTACTTTTGTTTATATCATTATATATTTATCTTTGACCATTTTTTGAACAGGATGCCACGTGGTCTTAAGAATATAGCTAAGTGTCTCTTTGGCTCCTCAAACAAGAGTGAAGCCAGTCTGCTAACTCCTCACGTAGTCAAGACTCTATTTTTCAAGGAAGTGCCTCAAATAATAGTAGACGAGAGGCATTTAGAAGATGCATGGAACAAGCTAATGAACAGGTTCAGTAGCTTATATTTGTATTATATTTACCCATGTCTCATAGGGCGAAACCTAATTTATCTAATTTCAGGTGGAGCAGGAGATCCAGGAGGAGTGTCAAGAGGATCAAGGGGAAGAATTTTCTGCGAGGCAGGAACAACAACAAGGGGCAAGAGCCTATGTTGATGAGGAAGCTGAGGAGGAAGTCGATGAGGACGAGGAGGATGACACCGATATGGGAGAGTTGCTCCAATCATTCAGGTATCGGTCTTCAAACACTCTCCCGTTGGTTGTGCCTCCACAACAGAGATTACGGATCACTCCTGTCGGTGACTGGTAAGTAAATATAAATACCGTTATTAAATTATAGCTATAATGTTTTAGATAAATAATATATGTTGTTAAATTAACTTGTAGGCAATGCGATGATCTAGATTGGGATGGACGACAACATCGTAGACAGCCTAATGCGGTGTTGGGTGCTATTTGTCGCCATCATTATCCAGGTCTTGTGAACATTAAAGGTGAAGAGAAACCTGCAATACATTGGGAGCACTATCGAATTGCTCCACATGCTGTGCATGAGAATGTGGCAGGGGCAGTCTGGCATGATTTTTGGGTATGTCTTCACTACACTGCACTTTAATTATGTCCATTATATTTTTAGTAATACAAATTCTACAAATTTTATAGGAACGATATCGTTTGCCCGATGATCATGACGCTGCTCTCGAGTCTAGAACACACAAAGTCTTTCACAAAGCTGCACGTAAAGTTGTGAATGATATGATGTCTAATGCTCGGATCACAGCTGTGTGCTTGTACTACAAGGAGAAACTCGGACAGATGATGAACAAGAAAATGGGAGCTTCAAAATCTATCTAGAGGACGATCAATACCGTCAGGTAATGATTCCTTGGATGGTAAAATGTAATGATGCTTATTATTCATTATGTACTTATTGGGGATCGAGTGAATATCGAGAAAAATCTAACTCCAAGAGAATCAACCGTGAGTCCGGTGGTGAAGTTCTCCATCGTTACGGTGGAGATGGTCATATTCGTCTCTCCAAACGGATGGTGAGTTTTGTATATTTAGAATTAAGTGTTATAATATAAGCTTTTGCGTAACTATATTTGTTACATGTCTATATAGGCTGCTCAAAGTGGTCAGGAACCCTCTTTCATTGACACTTATATAAGAGGGCATAGGGGCACAGATGACAGTCAATTGTGCACTCCAACGGCCACTCAGAACTTGGTATGTCATATAAGTAAAAGTAATTAATAATCAGTATAATTGTTGTATAGTAGCTTTGTAGTTACTTTTAATGTAGGAGAAATATGGTGAAGAGATGGTTCGACGTCATGGAGATGATTACAATTGGAGAAAGGAAGACGTCGACGTAGTTGCTTTATATGAATCCGGTGGAGGAAAGCGTCACGGGAGGTGAACTTACCACTCTCATATTCATATATTAACATACTTTAAATTTTCCAAGTGTCACTAGTTACGACATATCACTATTGCGGGTATTCGATGTTCAACGGTGTCATGAACACCGATGTGGTTCTCTCGCAGTCACGGTCAACACAGAGCGGACAAAGTTCTTCTCGTCGTACGCATACAGGAAATGAGTCCAGGCTAAAACAAATGGAGGAGGGGCCGGCTGCATTGAGAGACCACTTAAGACTACAGGAAGACCGTATGAAACGACAAGAAGAGCTTATAAAAGCACAAAATGACTACTTCTCGAATCTGGCAGCGTGGCAACAATCGATGCAGGTACATGAATATAATAGTTCAAATATTTTTATTGAACAAGAGATGTATGCATATTTATAGTAGAATGAATTTAAATATTTAAAAATGATTTTAGGGATACTTTTCTCAACTTGGGTTGCCTGCCGCTATGCCACCGCTACCGCAGCCTCCGCAGCTACCTATGTCTTCACCGCTACCGGTGCCTCCATAGCCTTTTCCCGTTGGAACACAGGTACATATTATTGTTATGTTCTCTTTCATTTGTATAAACTGTTACTATACTTGTAACATTTATTATTGTTTATTTAGGGATCATCCTCAAGGGCACAAAACTTTCAAAGTCCCCCGTTACAAATTTACGAGCAACTTCTTCAGGAGGACAGGGTGGAGGGGACGACTTTGTCGATCAATTCTTCGCACCCGGTGGTAGCAATTAGGTAAGTTTTTTGTTTTCATCTGCATTATATATTATGTATCTTAATTTTAAATGGAGCTCGTGTATAATAAGGCATATAATCAAATATGTTGTTGCTTTTTATTTGAATCAATTAGTCATATATTTCACTTTGTTTTCATACAGGAAAACGGCGAAACGACGAGCAAAATGGTGTCGGAGCAATTTTGTTGGTTTGTCGGAAAGCAAATGTGGCCATGTGATATGAGTTGCTTTGACAAAATGGTTGTATGAATAATGTGACATATGTTCGTTTATGCTATATTATGTGTACAATGTAATAATGGACAATATTGTTTCGACGACGTAATGCATTTCATAATGTTGAGTTTGTTGCATTTGTTATTACGTGTTATGTGTTCTGTGTTCTGTGTTTGATTTGTTATTTTATGTGTCTGTTATTTTATGTGCTTGGAACTAAATAATATGTAGCATTTTATTATATCTCAAATGTATTTTCGTGAGCCAGAAGTGGCCCACGAAAACATTGCAATATTATTTTCGTGGGCTACAGAAAAGCCCACGAAAATAAGACAATATTATTTTCGTGGGCCCAGGAAGAAGGCCCACGAAAACAACAAGGCAGTATTTTCGTGGGCCCCACTCCAGCCCACGACAATAGCAGGACATTATTTTCGTGGGCTGCACACTAGCCCACGAAAATAACAGGACTACATTTTCGTGGGCCTGAATGGGGCCCACGAAAATAACAGATTGATTTTCGTGGGCCCGATGGTGGCCCACGAAAATAACAGTAATTCATTTTCGTGGGCTATATTGGCCCACGAAAATATGTATCTTCGTGGGCCCTGCAAGGCCGACGAAATTAAACTTATTTTCGTTAGCCGCCGACGAAATTAAATTTATTTTCGACGGGTTAGTTTCGTGGGCCGTAGGCCCACGAAAATAAGCAAAAAAAACCACGAAAATAATTATTTTCGTGGGTTTTTTGCTTATTTTAAATATATCGTTTTCCTGTAGTGTAGTCCGATCTCAGTTAGGAACCTTTGTTCCATATGAGAACGGACTAGTCAGGTAAGGGCGGACTAGTCCGGTCTTACCAGACTTAGTCTAAAAAACTCTCTAATCTAGGGTTGCGGACTAGTCTGAGCTCACACAAGAACCTTTGTTTCGTCCTAAACCGGACTAGTCTGAAGGGACTAGACTAGTCCGACCTATGGAGCGGACTAGTCCGAAGTCACTCAGATACCCCTTCTTCGGACCCAAACGGCTTAGTTCGCTTAGCGGACTAGTCCGGCCAACTAGGCGGACTAGTCCGGCCTTCCGAGATTTAGTCTCATAAAGGCTCAGACTCACTCGACAACGGACTAGTCTAGCCTAAAACGGACAATTTCGAACTCACTCAGAGACTTCTTGTTTGGTCTAAAACGGACTAGTCCGTGCTGGAACGGACTAGTCCGGCCCTTAGTCCGGACAAGTCCGGTCTTCCCTTTTTCAGCCATACCTATGACTATTTTCTCTCAGGATTCTAACTTTCTAACTTTAGTTTGAGCTCTCTAATGATTCTCAAGCACTCTAAAAGAGAAGATCCTTTACTCAACTCAAAGATGTAAATCTCAATAGAAAAATTCTATTTTCTACTCTTTCAAGTCTTCTTCTTTTCCTTTTTGCTTCTTGAGAGACTTCACATGCATTCCTTTGATAAGCACATGTGCTCATACTCAGTAAAATTCATTAGTATCTTAATTGTCGTCATCAATCATCCAAAACCCACGGTGATTACCTAGATGCACTTTCACAGGGGCAAGGGGGTCACACAAATTAAGAGCAGTAAGAAGTTAATTTTGTAGGACAATTTTGGAGCATGTGGGCCCTCCTATCATCCACACTGGAGTGCAACCGACTCAACTCGGTCTATTCGGTTCCCACGCGCGCAGTGAGAAAGGGGGTGGGGTGACTTCGCGTCGAAGGCCACCGAGCGGCGCCGGCCAACTCCTTCCTCGGTGTGGGAGGTGGCTCCACAGGTGTTGCGCCCTCCACTGTCTTCGGTTGGTTATAAAGGGGCACGAGATCGGCTGGCGAGCTCCTTTTTCGCGCACTTCAGTAAACAGCCGCCTAGCCGCTCGAGTTCCAATCCCGTGCAAACCGAGCTACGATCGTCCTCTGTCCTCGGCGTCCATAGAAAAGCTGAACGCTAGCTGGTACTCAAGCTCACCACGCAAACCGTTCCAAGGTTCGACCATTGTGCGCACAGAATTTCCCAGTTTAGGATTGGGAGCTCGTTTCGGGACCCGATTAGGTTTAGGAGAAATTCGGGAGGATTGTCGTGTGGGAGGGCAAACAGAGCTGAGAAATGGCATTTAGAGGTTCTTGCGCCCCTCCTCGATCAAAAACCGGTAAGAAACCTCCGCCGGAACCATGGGTTCACCGAAGAACAGCTCGGCGGAAGAGGGGGTCGCTGGTGAGGTCCGGTTCGCCGGCTGTTTCGGTCCCAACCGAGGTCATGTCGAGCTTCCCGAGGCTTCCTTGAACGTGGTGACGCGATTAGCGCGCGAAGGGGGTGGTTAGGAGGACGGGAACACGTTGCTGATGTTGCACAGAGACATAGCACTTGTCGCCGGCGAGCTACGGCGGTTAGCTGACGGCGGCATGATGTCCAACGTGTTCAGCGTCCAAAGTTATTTGGGGGCGGCAAGTCTCACCATCGCAAGCGAGCTAGGTCACCGGGAACGCCGACCTCGCCGTAGCTCCGGCGGCTTGGGGCGGCGGCGTCGGGAGGTAGATGAAGGCGCGGGTCCCACGTGTCAGCCGCTGTGTTAAGCGCACGCGAGCGCGTGGTTAGTTTAAATTAAATAGGTGGGCCCCGCTGTCAGCCTCCAGTTAAGTGCAGGAGGCGATTTTCTATGGGAAAATAATTCAGGGACCATCCCAAACTTTAGAAATTCATAACTTTGGTTAGAAGTGTCCAAATCGAGTGAACTAAATTTTGTTGGATTTATGTCTTTGGTTACTATACAGCAAAACAAGTTTCAGCTCATGAAATTTAATAGTTTTCCAGAATTAATTCCCTAAATATAAATTGTTGGGAATTTTATCTGGAGAATTACTTTAGGAAATATTCTAAAATTTGGCTGGAAGGTTCATTGGAAAATACTTGAGTCACAGTAAAATTTTCAGACTCATCCAAGTTTATTTAGTCCCCCTAATGGTGTAATTAAGTGAACTGCCCTGAGAAAATAAAAAAATTGTACAGAAACATTTTCAGATTTTTCTCAAATCTTGTTTAGTGCATAACTTCATCTAGGATTCTTCAAATGACATGAAACCAATTCCATTAGAACCATCTCAAATTCTAGTTTCCAGAAAGTAATGGTTGGAGCCATGAAAACCCCTAGAATTCCTTAGAGGCTCAAGTAATGACTAAATAGGCTTTTATTTGTGCAAAGCTCAAATGAACTTTGTTTCAAATGAAACTTGGTCAAGACTCTGGTTAAGATCCTACCAAGCCACCATAAAAATTTTAGAGCCAAAGGGGAGGGCTAGCTAGAGTTATGATAATTACTTACTCAGTTCTAAACATTGCATTTAAATTGACATATAGCATATCGTTTACGTGTAGTCGTTGAAGGCGAGGAAACTCCGGAAGTGCTCGACATCCTTCTTCCAGACGAAGCCCTAACCACTAACCAGCAGCAGCAACAAGGCAAGCCCCGGTTTACATTAAACCATTTTATAAAGTTTTGCTTTGTCATATACTTAATATGAGGTATATGAATGTGCATTAGGTGTAGGGTGGATGAAACCCAAGTGCATAAACAGATTTTCCTATAAGAGTGAGGGTAGTGTTTAAGTCCTCGAGTAGACAGGCTATGCTTAATGATTCTTAGAACTTTGGTACAAGTCGAGTAGTTGGAATCTACTCGCAAGTTAGGCTTGGGACACACGGGATTCGTTCGAGTGATGTGAGATCACTTTAGTAATGAAAATGAGACTAGGCAGGGGGTAGGGCGCAGCAAGAGGAAGTCTTGTGTGCGCAGCCCTGTCCGTGTCGATTGAGGACCGATCTGTGTGTGGCCCTGCTGAACAAGTATTGAACGTACCGAAGGCATATTGGATATATGGGCCCCGATAAACCGATGTAACCTAAACCTCTGGGTGTTGAGGCATAGCACATCGATTTGTAGGTGTAGGTTGAGGGAAGCAAGGTGGAAATCTGCTAACGGGCATAGAGAGATGCTCTGTGTAGGGAACCTCTTGCTCGTTTCGGTGCGATCGGTTCGACGTTTAGGCTGTTGGGCGAAAGGTTGTCCCGTACGACACGGGGTGAGCGTGCTGTGTGCAGCTCCGCGTGTGGGCGTACGTGACGTGCTATTCGGGTATCCCTGCAGGTGTATATCGAGTCGATCCGCCGTCCCTCACAGTGACGAGTACCGCTTGTTCACTACGTCGCAACGTAGACAAACTATGGAATGTTATGATTCAATACTTCTGATATGTATAATTGTATTGCTACATGTGTGCCATCAAATATTGCTTACTAAATTTCAAATTCATGAAATGTTAACTTGTGGCTAAAGGATGAAATAAGGATGAACTTGTAGGCGTGTCCATTTGCTGCTAATTACCATCCCATGTTCGTTGTACACTACAGGTAGAGTTTCATGCCTAGGTGAGTCGGTTAAGTCTTGTTGAGCCATCATGATCACGGTTGCTGCTATAAGTGTTTTCAAGTGAGGAGCATCCCACGGACTCGGGTTTCGAGTCCACCGGTGAGGGCTACGCTCCCTCGGGAACCACGATTGAGTGGGAACCGTACACGCTGCGCTGAGCTGAGGAGTGCAGCTAGTGTGGGTTGCCCATAGGGCTGGGCAACCGACTTTTGCTAGGTAGCAGGGCGTGAGTTGTACAAACTTATCTTCCACTGTTGTAATATAAACACTAGTTTGTAACTGAAGATTTGTACTACTTTGTACATTTCAGTTGGTTTTCTATGTAATACAAAATGTTTCCTTATGACGTGTGCTATCGGGTGTCGCATCGTGCGGCACCACTCTGTGTGATCCTGGATGAGCGGATCCCGGTCCACCAGCAAGAATGACTAGTCGGGTCTCAGCTATGAAGACCTGACAACCAGTGTGCATCTGGGTCCGAGCTCCCGGAGTGCATTCTCGGACGCGGGGGCCGGTGGCCCCCAAGTCCCGGACCTCGACGCTTCGGACCCCTCCGGGAGGGTCCGAACTATCCAACGTCCGGTCTACTTCATCAGCGAAGTCCTCCACGATGCTAAGGCAAGATGGGTGCACAAGCTGCTCTATGCAGTCCTCGTTGCATCCAGAAATTGCTCCATTACTTCCAAGCTCACAAGATCTCGGTGGTTATCTCATACCCGCTGAGAATCGTCCTCCACAGCCTCAACACCACTAGAAACATAGCTAAATGGGTTGCGGAGTTGGCGGAGTTTGAGCCGGACTTCTTACCGCGCCATGCGGTAAAAAGTCAGGCGTTAGCTGACTTTGTGGCAGAGTGGACTCCACCACCATGCCAGCCAGGGGGCCAGGACATCGGTGGAACAGAGCCCAGAGCTCCAGTCTTCACTAGGCCCTACTGGACTCTCTTCTTCTACGGCTCCTCGCGGAAGCAAGGTGCCGGGGCGGGCGTTCTGCTCATTACACCAACCAGAAAGTAGTTCAAATATATAGTGCGACTTGCATCAAGGCAACCAACAACATGGCAGAGTATGAGGCTCTCATCTTCGGGTTAAAGACCGCGCTGTCCCTCGACGTCCAACAGTTGTTGGTCAAGGGTGATTATTAGTTGATCATAAGGCAAGTCAAGGGAGAGTTTTGCTGCAACAACCCACAGCTTGCAACCTATCTCCTCCAAGTACAGAAGTTGGAGAAGGACTTCTTATCCTTGGACTTGTGCCATGTTCCCCGTGCCAATAAGACAATAGCCGATGACCTGTCAAAGAAGGCTTCCACTTGGGCTCTGGTGCGTGAGGGTGTCTTTGAAAAAAGTTATTGCGACCTACCGCCTGGCCGGCCAAACCAAGCGAAGGGGGCGGGACCAGCACCTCAAAGCTAGCGGTCCTGGTGGCCATGTTACCATGGCGCCCACCAAGGATTGTAAGCATCACCGGGGACTCCGTGCAACCTGACGCTCAAAATCCAAGTGCTCAAGTAGGTCCCGACGCATGGATCATAGAGATCCAGGACTACTTGAAAGACAACTTCCTTCCCAATGAACGTGTATCCGCTGAATGGATCGCTCGGTTGGCTAAGAGATACACGTTGGTAGAAGAGGATCTCTACTAGCGTGGCACTAATGGTATCCTATTGCGGTGCATAACCTGGGAGGGGGGTTACGACCTGCTCATAGAGATCCATGGAGGCGAGTGTGGGAACCATGCATCTTCCCACACGTTGGTCGGTAAAGCCTTTCGGCATGGCTTTTACTGGCCAACAACTCTTCAGGATTCTGTCGACCTGGTTAAGAGATGCAAGGCGTGCCAGTTCCACGCTAAGCAGCTCCACACACCAGCGCAGACGCTACAGATGATCCCGCCATCATGGCCCTTTGTTGTATGGGAGTTGGACATCCTTAGACCATTTTCTAGATCCGTCGCAGGGTACCGGTACCTCTACGTCGCCATAGACAAGTTCACCAAGTGGCTGGAAGCTACCCCTATAGTAACTATCAACAAGCAGTCAGCAGTCAAGTTCATCCAAGTCAATCATCTGTCGGTTCGGGGTCCCGAACAGAATCATCACCGACAACGGGACCTAGTTCACCAATGCAGTATTCCAAGACTACTATGAAGACCTCGGCATCCAAGTTTGCTATGCTTCTGTTGCTCACCCAAAGAGTAACGGTCAAGCCAAAAGAGCAAACGCCGAGATACTGAGGGGACTCAAGACGCGCACCTACAACAACTTGAAGAAGCGCGGTGCCAATTAGGTTGAAGAGATTTCATGTGCACTGTGAGCCAGCCGAACGTCCCTCAATCGCTCGACAATTACAATAAATTAAACAAAATTCGTAAACTAAATAATTTACAACTAAATAAAATTAAATCTAAAACTAATACAAACAGATTAGAGCTAATTAAAGAAATTTCATAAACTAAACAATTTACAACTAAACCAAATTAAATCTAAAACTAATACAAAGAATTGACAACTATATTAAACAAGATTCATAAACTAAACAATTAAAAACTAAACTAAATTCAATCTAAAACTAATAAAACAATTTGCATAAATTAAACAATAACAATTAATAACTATATTAACTAAACTAAATCTAGTTATCAACTAAATTAAAAAAACTAACTTCTCGATGGCTGTGATGTGCTCAATGGCGCAGGAGCTCAGGGCTGGGGTGGGGCAGCATGACGCCGGCTCGGGGAGGAGCGTCGGGGGCCGCCGGGTCGAGGAGGAGCTCCGGGGCCGCCGGTGTCGGGGGAGGGCGCCAGAACCGCCGGGGTCGGGGTCGGCGGCGGTCTCGGGCGGCGGCGGGGGCCGGGGCCAGGGCGGCTCGGCGGGCCGGGGCTCGGGTGGCTAGGCCAAGGGCGGCGGCGACTGGGAGCGGCAGGGGACGGTGCAGCGGTGTGTCGGGGGTGGCGGCGGGCCTGGGGTCGGCATGGGCGTACTGTCTATTTACAACGGCTCAACCGTGGCCTTCATAAACAATCTTTTATTTACGACGGCCAAACGTGGCCATCATAAATAAACTTATTTACGGCGGTTATAGGGTTAGCCATCGTAAATTAATTTGGCCGCCGTAGATTTGTTGGATTCCTGTAGTGCAGCAAACGAGATGTCAGATTAGGCGTACCGATCTGAAACTGGAGGAATCACTGTAAATGCAGATCTGACGATAGTCTCCGTGCAGACCTTGGTGGCGACGCTGGGCAGTAGCGCCGGATCTCAGCGATAGGTGACCTGTGACGAAGAACGCGAGCAGTCGCGCACAGGGCTTCCCAGAAATCTTATTCACCCTCTCCCGGTGCAGGATCGCAAGGTCGAGGGGTTCTGCAGACCTGCTGACCTAATCGTCGGTGCACTGTCGGTGCGCGCCGACGTTTGGGATAGAGTAGACGATGGCGGCGCAAGAAAATGGAACGTGGGAACGATTTGTTTTCGGGGTGTTCACCTCTATCGCACACGCCATAATATATAAAGTCCTTGTTAGAGATCGATTCGGTTGCGGATCTGATTTATCTGCAACGTGCGAGTACTACTACAACAAGCTTCATCTCAGATGGCTCCCTAAACGTATTATCACAGGCAGTCTTAGCCTTTCATGAATCTGTCTGTGAAGACTCTTTATCACAGGCGGTTTTTGTAATAGTGTCCGATCCGATCTCTAACTGACTGAGCCCAATTCGTAAGCCAAAAAGCTCAATCGAATTTTTCTACGCGGGCGAGGCAAGGAGGAGGAGCGCGCGTGGGTCACCCCTCTCCTCTCTTCTTACCTCACTTAGTGAGTGGAAGAACAGCCTCACGAGTTGCTTCCCTCAAACTTCTCATGTGATACTAAACCACTAGCACCACCCTGTCTTATACTAATAGAACTTTGAAATTTATTTGAAATTATTGTTATTTCCTGCGTGGCTCTTGGGCCAAAATTCCAACAGGATCTTCATGCATACGACTGGCTAGCTAATCGAACGAGGGGCACCGCCAGATTAGCGCACCGGTAACGACACATCCAATTCTCGACGGGCGGACGGGTCACGAGATGCCTGTGACCCAGCTCGCTCGTGCTGCGATCATCAGAATAGCCTTATTTCCTGCCATGGCACAACACAACACATGACCGCAACCTCTGCGGAGAAAGAAAAATAAGCATGCAAAAGCCAAGGCACAATCGATTATCCCAAGAAGCTCCTGATCGGGGCGCGCGCTGATCGCGTTCGATCGTGTGGCCCGAGCGAGTGTCGCCGCGCGCGGGAGGCGATCGAACAGCGCGTGCACGCGCTAGCGCGGCGCCTAGTAAGGTAAGGTCTCTTCTCTTGCTTGCGACGGCAACGTCCCTACCTCTCGGCAGAGCAGAGAAGAACAGGACACGAGAACGTGCCCGTGAAATGCCCTCGGCTCCGGGCTCGATTCGTGGCATCGCCTTGTGCAAGAGCCGGCGACGGGATCGCTTTGCCAGAACCGAGCGGATACGTTGCGCACCTGCGCTCCGGTTGCATGTGGCGATGCACGTATGATCACGCTAGACATGTCGGAGCCAGAGAGGTAATTAGCTAACCCTACCAACATGATGGATCGGTAATGGGGCGAAAAACTTTGTCCGGACGCGGCACCGTGACAGCTCTCCACGGTCACAGAACACGGGTGGCCGGCCGGCGGCATAGTTTAGCCGTACGGCGAGCAGGGACTGCGTGCCGATCGATCCCAGGTATCCTCGATGTAGTTGCCGGGTAAAGCTCGATCGGGATCACAGATCGAACCGCCCCTTGTAACCGCCTGCCTGCCTGCAACCTGTAGTACTAAGCAGGAAGCGTGGCGGTCACGTGAGCCATCGAGTTTAATTACGGTGGAGGGGAGAGCAGCGGCAGGTCGACGAGGACGGGCGGGAACTGCTACGAGAGGCACGCGATGTGATGTGATGTGACCGGGTCATATGTACTACACATGACGAAGGACAGATGCTTTGGGTTCGGAGGCATTCAACGACTGGTACTGAGGTCCTTCGGCTCAGTTTGGACCTGTTCTTCCTTTGTGGATTTTCCCCCTTAACTTCGCCAGGATCGTAACGAATAAAGTCAACAGCTGGTTTGTCACGGCAGTCGGACGAGCTTCACACATGCATTGATTGAATCGGAGCATTCGTTATATATAATGTCTTCCACGCTTGGGGCTAGTACGGTGGCTCATCTGATTTCCTCAGTTCTTTTTTTTTGTGAAAAGATTCCGGGTGCTGTTTTGTGTTTGATTGCTGGAGAGATGAAAGTTTATCAGCTCGTGAACTACTCTTTTGGTTTCTAACTGATGATGATTCTATTCTGGATGGCGTTAGAACAAAAGAATTATAAGGAACGTTGCTATATATAACATCATCGGCTGAAACAGGAGGTAATTAACAACCTACCTGCACTGCAAATAGCCAGATTCTAAGTTTCTGTAATCTGCTCGAGCATACTGTAATTCCAGAAGAAAAAAATAGATCGTCTATTGTTGCACAGCTATTCACGTGACCTTGAACCAATTAATCCACTTGGTTGAGACGTCGTGCAAAAGCACAGTGCGAGGTATTACGGTACGGTTGCCCCTATACAAGTATGTACCTACCAAGTGAGTCAACGCCAAATTTCTTGGTTTCAAGTAATGCAATGGCGCGCAGGCTCTGAATAGACGTTCAGACCACGCCTCAAGTATATACTATTATTGTATTTAAAAAAAAAGAAAAAAAGATATAGGTACAAAACCTAGGTTTTAAATTATTTGATGTTGACTAATTTAATTTTAAACTAACCAGTGTTAAATAATTCGAAACTACCTACTATACCGCACTGCTCTAGAAGAGGGACGCCACCGTAGACACGTTCTAACAGTACTACGCCATAACGCCACCGAGTGCTCGGCCGGCCGCGCCGCATAATAAACGAATGGATTTGAACAGTAACTCCGACGATCCCGTGCAGGAGCCTGAACACAGCGATCGGCGTCGTGCGAGCTCTTTTCAGCCGGTCCGCGGGAGCGAGCGTTCTGGAATCCGTTCTGCCACGCCTTCTTTTCTAATTGAAAGCGGACTCTGGCACGACGCTAGGAAAGGAAACGGGAGGCGACAAGACGCGACGCCACTGGAGAGAGACGTACGCGACGCGACGCGGACGGCAACACGTCGTCCCGCCCCGCCCGGCGGTCGCGGCTAGGTAGCCGCCGTGGCGGCAACGGGTCAACCACCACTTCCTCCTCATCCCCACCCACCAGCTGCCCCGTCGCTTCCCGCCCTCCGCTCGTTGGAACACCGAAGCCACCGCCAACGTGACGTCCACCACACCCCAATGCAACAAGACACAGACACGGCCGCCCCCTCCCCTCCCGTCGTCCCCTCCCGGGCGAGCGCGCGCGCGCGCAGTTTTTACACGCCGCGCCGGGATTCCACGAGACCACGACTGCGTTCCGGTATCCCACCGCGGGGGGCCGCCTCCTGCTCTGGCTTCGTTCCTCGCTAGCCACCGACCCAACAAAAGAAAGGCTCGCCACGCCATGCCGTCGCCGCCCCACCTATAAGCAGCACCGGCACCACGAGCCTCGCGCGGCCACCAGCCTATTTTTACACGCGCGCACGAACGCCCGCCCCACGTCCCGCCGCATATACGCCCCCGAGCCGACAAGGCGGCAGCTCTGCCCCGGCGCTCACCTCATCCTCCTCCTCCTGCTCCTCCGGCTTCGCCCACCCTTCCCCGCCGCGCCGGAGGGGGGCCGGCGGCCGCCTCGGGCCGTGCAGGTGACATGAACGTCGCGGCGGCGGCCACGCAGCTCTGCGCCGGCGCATCCCGGCGCCGGAAGACGCGGGTCGACCTGCGCTGGGCGCGCCTGCTCCGCCTCGCCGTCGTCGCCAGAGTGCTCCGCCTCGTGCGGGACCAGCTGCTCGCGTGCTCCTCCTGCGGCGGCGGGGGGCGGTACCGCCGCCTCGGCCCGCCCGTCCACGGCGGCGGCGCCGTGCCGTCCCCGGTCGTCACGGACGACGGCGGCGCCCCGCGCGAGGCGCCGGACGTTGACGACGTCGTCGGCCTCAAGGTCAGCCTGCTCGGCGACTGCCAGATCGGCAAGACCAGCTTCATGGTAATCCGTCGTGCCACCCTTACTCTTCTGCAAATCCTTAATCCTGTAATCTCGTCGCGGCGTTCCAGTCTCACCTGCCATCGCCTTGTTAACTTAATCCGGATAAGCTCTGTACCACACAACGTACTGCCATCGACGCGACTTCGTCTTCGTCATGTCCTCGCTGTTGTTGACTTGGTTCGGCGCTGTTGTCTAATCTCGATGGGATCAGGTTCGGTCGTGCGGTCATATCCGGTTCCATCCATTGCCATGTCTCATAAAGGATGAACTGGCTATTTGTGTGTGCAATAACTACCAGCACTACAACTCTAGCTTAACTGTTTTATCCTTTTTATCTCCTTTTTTTTCTTCAGTTTTTCTACCCTAGCACATCTTGTGCAATTGTTGTAACAAAAACCTTTCTCTATTTATTAATGAATATATACCGTTTAAAAAAAGAATCTTTCGCCGAGTAAACACAGGCGATTTCGTTTTCACTCAGGCAATCAAAGTACCGAATGGAATGCATCGTCACTGCAAATTCAACCTTGCCGTCTCTGTTTCATCTGCAGGTGAAGTATGTGGGGAACGGGGAGGAGCAGAACGGCCTGCAGATGACGGGCCTGAATCTGATGGACAAGACGTTGGCCGTCCGGGGAGCGAGGATTGCCTACAGCATCTGGGACGTGGCAGGTAACCAAGGCGCCACTGATTCAACACCGTGTTCACGACTGCCTGCTTTGCCTCAACTGAAACACCTGTTTGTGTGTGTTTTCTGGAATGGATGCAGGAGACAGCCAGTTCATCGACCACATCCCGATCGCGTGCAAGGACGCCGTGGCAATCTTGTACATGTTCGATCTCACGAGCCGGTGCACGCTCAATAAGTTAGTATTCAGACCATTTTCAAACGAATTTCAGAATCTTTCAGATCAGATTATTATTTGGTTCTCATTGCTGGTCACTGTTTGATCGATGCAGTATTATAGATTGGTACGAGAGGGCCAGGAAATGGAATAAGGTTCGTGCATTTCCGTGTCGGCAGTTTTCTGTAGATTTCAGAACATTGTGTTGTCTCTGATGCTATAGCTAATTATACTGCCCTGACTGAACATATGGAGAAAAAAACTGCAAACTGCTGTAGACAGTTGGTTTTTAATAGTTGAATTGAATTAACAGCAGGTTGGTTGCTCACTTATATAATGCCAGCCCTGCAGATAGCTGTTTGCAACAATTTTCAGTAACTCTGGGATTTGCTCATATGCCTTTAGCTTTTTTTAAAAGGAATATGCATTTAGCTTTTATAGTACCTTTCAGCAGTGTTCTAGATGGACAATTATGTTAATTCTGCTTGGTGCTATAACTGAGGCATCATTTCCCATCTTTCCAACAGACGGCTATTCCAATCCTAATCGGGACAAAGTTCGACGACTTTGCCCAGCTTCCTCTTGAAATGCAATGGGCCATCGTTAACCAGGTGAGTAGTACGGTCTTTTGCTTTTAAAATAATTTGTTTTGATCCAAATGTTGTTTCTTGGACACCTTCAGCATCTCCAACGTAGTTTTGGCTGTTCCTAGCATAGAAAGATGAGATACAGGTACCGCCTTGGTCCTGACGACGGGGGGGGGGGGGTGTTTCCAATGTTTTTTATTTCTTTTCTTTTTGCTAACCCACATGTTCGTTTCATCTGAAACAGTGCGGTTTAACCAGGGTCAGAGGTTTTGAACTTTGAGTGGGGGACTTTTCGTGATTACCAAGTGAGATTTAAAAACTACCTTAACCCATCACTAGAAAACTGTAGTCGAATCTTTTGAGGCAGTGAAAGATTTTGAGCCTCGTTCCCACGTCCATAAATCCAAGAGCTCTAGTTTGGTTTGCACCCCGCAGCCATCTCCTGGGTTGATGATGCCCGTGCAATAGGGACAAGAGGTCTCAAACGAAAACCTCTGAATCGAGTACACGTCAAGCTTGACCGTGGGCCTTCAGGCTACAGGACGTAGATTGATGGTCACTTCTCACCCGAAATGCCGAAAGTAACGACGGCCGCACTGCAGCTAACCAGAAAAAACGAGCAACGCTTGTTATTAGAACCCGGCGCATATAGCTTAACCGTGTTTGTTTCATCAGTAACACTGACAGTGAGGCGGCAGGTCGCAGCTGCTCCACAGTTCAGTCTCTTCTTTCTTTGCATGTAGACCGTCGCTATTTCTCTGCAAACCGAGAGTCCCATCATAGAGTCGAGGAGTCGGTACTTTTGAAGTTGCATGTGTTTTTGGGTCCGTTCTCGTGCCATATTACATTGTGTCGTCAGGAACGGTTCACGCTAACGAAGCTGTGTCTCCTGATGGGTGGTTTTGATGATTCGCCAGGCCCGGGCGTACGCGAGAGCGATGAAGGCGACCCTCTTCTTCTCGAGCGCGACGCACAACATCAACGTGAACAAGATCTTCAAGTTCATCACGGCCAAGCTCTTCAACCTGCCGTGGACCGTCGAGCGCAACCTCACCGTCGGCGAGCCCATCATAGACTTCTGAGGACGAGCTCTGCATACTAACTGGCTAGGCAGCGCGGCTACGCGGCCCGTTCGCGTCTTCCTCTGGCCGGATCGATCTCGACCGTCTCCTGGTCCCTGGGCGGGAGCCACGAGTAGATCGGATCGGACCCGGACCATCGTCCTCGTCCTCTTGACGGCAGGCCAGGGGATGGAGCAGGCAGATGTGCCTCTGTACATAGTACTAGGTGACCGCGTGCCTTGACGCGCGAGGCAGCGGAACTTAACCAGCAGCTCTCCTCTGTAACATCCGTCAGATTGTATAGGAATCCATGACGTGTCCATGTGGCGTCGCGTCGGTCTCATCGCCGCTGATTGTTATGGTGGGCACTGGTACCAGAACTGTTTCAATAGATACACGGACGTTAAAAAAGGATGCATCCGTCGGATGCGTTTTCCCTGTTCCGGACGCGAGTTATGTGCATTTGCTTGCCTGTCGGAGGAGTCATCGTCTTCCGTTCCATCACAACAGCTTAAATCAGAGTCGCTGACTGACTCGCTGTTCGCCCGTGCGGGCACTAATGAACTGAGAATATACTATGGGTCCATTTGGCTCGGTTTTATTGATTAGAGTCACCGTAAAGAATCTGAATAGATTTTTACGCGAAACAGATTTTTGAGAATCTGTACATTTCCTCGATATAAATTGGAATCTCCTTTCACCCAGATTTCCAGCCATTGGTTACTTAAACACCTATATGGGTCGTACGAGCCGAGACGAACGGCCCATATTTTCAGAGACAAAGCAGCTCGTATGGGCCGTAACACTCCGCATCACACACACCAAGGCCGTAAATGGTTAAGCCTGTTATGCGCTAATTGCAGGCCCATCGAGCCAGACGGCCGCCCGGACGCCACACGGAGGAATGAAACCCTACTCGCCACCATATATAAAAGCCGCAACCCTCTACCCCCGCCGCCGCCTCCACTCCCCGCACAACTTCTCTCGCCAGGGTAGGGAGGGAGCACGCCGCCGAAGCGCGAGGACACCGCGTCTCCCCTCCCGCCGCCAAAATGGTAAGGCTCCTTCCGGTCCCCATCTCTCTATGGCCTTCCTCTACCCCCTTGGCTCGGGAAAGCTCGAGATTGCGGCGGTCCGTGTTTCCTCTGCTTGCTCCTCTCGGTTGGCGCGTCGTGGGATTCGCGTCGTAGTCGGCGCGAGGTGGTTCTGAGGTCTCGAGCTCCGGTTATGGGTATTGCTACTGTGGAATCAAGAGTAACTAGCGGATCCGGTCTCGGACGCGATGGCCGCTTCTGTTGGGCCGTAGCTGGGTTGCTAGCCATGGTTTCTTGGTTACCCTGGACATAGATCGGTAGAGGTGGGCTGAGCGAATTTCATCGATCTATGTGGGGAGGCTTAGTCGCTATCTGCTATATCTGCTTACTACAGTATGTAAACGTACCACGGATCTGGTAGTATTGCTTTTGTCTGCTTACAACGCGCTTCAGTCATTTTTGCGCATGTTAGTTCTGCCGCACAGCTTTGTTTTGTTATACAAGTAGTTCGCTTTGACGGCTGGTACGTGACTAGGTGCAGACTGTAGGTTCCATTCCATCTACCGATGTGGATTTTGTCATCCTGTAGCGTTTCCACTAAACATGACTTATGTTGTTCAATTCATAACATTTTTAGTATTCAGATACGAGCAAGAGGCATATGAGCTTGTTGTATCATGCTAGGTGTTATTTTGTTTTAAATTGTTCTTGCTGACAGGGCCATACTCAATTTGCCCGTTCTTTGTGCTGGTAACATGTTCTCTACACATCAAACTACTGATGTGGCCCATGTAACCATAAGTGGTAGACTGGAAGTTATAAATAAGATCTGTCCCAATAGCATTTTACCATAATTCGTTCTCAGTAATGATGCAGTGATAGGTTTATGGTCTACGTTTCAAATGCTAGCGGTTAGATATTTGAGTTCCTGGGTCCTATGATGGCATGGAATCTTTGAGACCTGATCTCTATTATGATGACAACCACAAGCAGATATGCTGAGGACCCTATCAAAGTTAAATTTGGGTTGATGTGGTGCATCTTTTTAGTTTGGTTTTACTTATTGTGTGAGCAATTGGGAGTTCAAATGTTACGGTTGCTATGAGTTGCTGGACTGTTGTCTCCTTTGCATCAAACCATTTTGTAAACTGAGTGTCATTTCCGTTTCTAAATCTCATGCAGGTGAACGTTCCTAAGACCAAGAAGACCTACTGCAAGAACAAGGAGTGCAAGAAGCACACCCTCCACAAGGTCACTCAGTACAAGAAGGGTAAGGACAGCCTGTCTGCACAGGGAAAACGCCGTTATGACCGCAAGCAGTCAGGATACGGTGGTCAGACCAAGCCTGTCTTCCACAAGAAGGTATAATTAAGCTGTGAACGCTATTTACCTGTCTCTGTTCAGTAGCAGTATGGATGTGTGAAGGTGGTCATGAAATGTGAAATTTCATGGACATTTGTAACATGATGTATCATCCTGATTTCAGGCCAAGACCACCAAGAAGATTGTGCTGAAGCTGCAGTGCCAGAGCTGCAAGCACTACTCCCAGCACGCCATCAAGGTCCTCTAATTTCTATGGAGCTGAGCGTTCTCTCGAGAGCTGTATTTCCACAATTGTTTGCTCATCCTTTCTGATTCTAATTTGCAGAGGTGCAAGCATTTTGAGATTGGTGGAGACAAGAAGGGCAAGGGAACATCTCTCTTCTAAGCTGCTCATCACCCTACCTGGACGCTGGAGTTGTGGGGTCTCTTGATACTTTCAGTCCAATGTCTATGTTACTAGGAGTTTTAAAGCAGACTGTGCTATGTATTCAAATTCCAATGTCTGACATTTACTTCTCAGAATCAGTCGACTTTTGGCTAAATGAAGTTTTGTAGCTGGTATGGCCGGTGAATCCATTTTTGTGCTTGATTTTGTTCTGGCCTACTGATCTTGTTTGTGGAAGACGTCTTCTACTGATCTCGATTTGCGTTGACCTAGTATTGCAGTTTTGCTGAGCAGTGTGATTTCCTTGTAACCGAGCCAAGCTGCCAAGGTCGGGGGCCAAGTCAGACTTTGGTTTATATGAGGGCTGTCTCCTCACGATAGAAAACAGGGCCGCCAGTACTTTGTGGGGGTACAGTTTTCTCGTATCTGTTATCTGCTAATTTCTTTCATGATGGCACAAAAGTCAAACGGATGTGTCCAGTGTTACTCTGAATCGAGTTCGAGAAGGTTTGGAGCATTCATCTCAAAGCCTGGAAAGAAACATTAGCCAAGAGAACTGTGAATGTGTCTTGACGTGGGAGTTGATTCAGAACGCTGAGATTACCTGCAACAACAAGAACTCTTTTGGATAAAACTGGGTATTCGACATGCCGACAGCTAGGAGCTCGGGACGGCACGTAAAAAGGACCGGTAATGAAACGAGCAGGGATGATGCCAGTAGCGGCTGGGCCTGGACGCCTCGGATGTTGGCGAGTCTCCGAGTGCTGTCTCTGTACATGTTGACCATACAGATCCAACATCCCAGGTAGCAGGCCGGACAGGCGGCGGCGATGGCTCGGCCGTGGTGGTGGTAGTGGGCAGGGCGACGGGGTAGTGTTAGAGTCTAACATGTGCATCATATTAGTTATAGATCCATCCGTTATAAAACTGTAGCAAAACCCAGCTTTCTAATGCCATGTACTGTTTTTTTTTGTTCTATGACAATCCCATGCCTTTTAGGACCTTTCGATTTTTCAATTTGAAACTGGCCATTGTCCTTTTGATTTTAATAATATGTTTTGTCGTTCAGAAAATTATTTGGTTTTTAGAGTAATAACTTTGTGGTGCATTTTAGAATAATGAAATGTTCTTTTTCAATGTTCAGCTAAAAATTTGATCGATAGTCTCTGCCTTCCAAATCTTCCAGTAGCCCACTGGCTGCCTGCCATTGACCTCGGCAGCCAGGTACTCAGGTAATCAGTAGTCAGAAGAAAAATGGATAGAATAGTGTGGGCAGAGCTGACTTGCTTATAAACACCGCGTATACGATCCTGCAATGCGTCTGTTCTTACTCAAACACAGCCTACCAAAAAAATCCGGCAGCGTGAGTGTGTTTGGTTCAGCCGTGGATTCTTGAAAATTCTGTGAACTGTGAGAAATCTGTTGCGAGCTAAGGGATGCGGTGAAGTTAAAATCTGTTTGGCTAGAAACAACTATCAACTATGGATTCTATAATAAATATGTGTTATAAAGAAAATAACGTTCAGTTGTGTAATCAATGGCGGCATGGTGATTAATTTCTATGAAAAGTTAGAACAAGAATCTGGAAAATCTAGAGTTCTAACATATTTACATTAGCACTAGAAAAATATGTAGATTCCGGAGAATCCAATTCTCATGTGAATCTCTTTGATTCAGATTTCTGATGGTTGGTGCAGCTGTAGCAGAATTCAAACGAGTGCTATCGTGTTGATCTTCTGAAAAGTACGAAAGGGACCTCTGAACTGGAAACCAAATGCGACGGCCCTAAGAACAGTAAAATGCAGTTCTGTTCTTATGGATCAGAGGGTGTATGCTGCCTGCGAGTCTGGGACGACGGTGTATCAGTGGTACCGAAAGCTGATGCTGAGCAGCAAACTCTGCCAAGCTGGGGGCTGCAGATTAGCAGCTACGCTCCAACGCTGGATCCATGCAAAGGTCTCAGTGTGCAAATTGCCCGACGCGCCCCATCAAGGCCATGCTCCCCTGTATCTGTCACCAGCAAGAAAACAAACATGGGTCACCGAAGCATCTGACTCCTCTCCATTGTGAAAAACTGGTACTCTCTCCTTTTTATTCGACAATGATTATTTTATTAAATAACCAGCGTCAAATAAAATAACAGAGACATGAGAAATGAAATGGTAGCCACCGATGCCTTCTGAGCCACGCATTATTGGGAGGAAACAGAAGGGGTCAGACGAAATTTGGTAATTTTATTTAGATGGATCCATCTCTCTCTCTCTCTCTCTACATCATCAACAGTCATTAAAACACAAAAGAAACTCCAGAACACTTGAAGCTAGCAAAGACTCGCGCCGAACTGGTCAGAGGATTGCGCTCTCGCTGAACCAGCCCGGGTTCTTGAGTCCTGGCTGCTCGCCGCTGGCCGGAATTCCATTTTGTTTTTTTTAAAAAAGAACACTGGAAGCTAGGCCTACAAGAAAACACAAAAACGATCTAAAGTAATATTATACAAGGGGTCCTTTGATGTGCCCATAGGTCACAGGTTCCTATGTTCGAGCACCAACTCCATTTGCGCGGTGCACTGAGCCCACCCTGATCGCGGCCTTACTGCTTAGCCTGCAATTGGTGAATCATTTTTGTCAGAACTCATATGAAATGGTACCTCTGTCGTCGGAATGATGAATTCAGATGATACGTGTCAAATCACCTGGGAGTAGATGAAGGTTCCGAGAATGGCGATGGCGGCTCCGAGCGCGTTGATGGGTTGGACCGGCGTGCGGAAGACGATGATGGACGCGACGATGACGGAGATCCTCTTCATGGTGTTGCCGACGCTGAATGTCAGCGGCGAGATCTCATCCAGCGACATGTAGGACACCTGATTGTACAGGTGGTAGAACACGCTCTGCGCCGCCACCCACCTAGAACCGTTGAGACATTCTTAGCCACATGAATCAGACTGAATTATCATTGGAAATATATATCAACGTTTTCTATCACGAGAACTAACTGAAAATTTCAGACCAGGGAATACATATCTCGCTACCATTTTCTGTCCCTACACAGCAAGATGCACTTTTTGGGAGCTTTTTAAGGTACTTGTAAGATATGACACAGATCAATGGTTCATAGATTTTTCATCAATCTTGTGGCATTTAGATGTCTGAAGTACGATTTTATTTGCGAGGTACTGTTTCGCAACTGATTGGGCACTTGAAATTTCTGATTAGCTAAGGAAATCTCCAAACGACATGATGTTTGTGAGAGCGGAATGCCACGTGAATAGTACAAGGAGCACGTGAGCTCACCAGACGAAGTTGGGACCGATCTCGGCGACTGCTTTCTGCCAGCCTGCAGCCCACACCTTGGGCCCCTCCATGGCGAAGGCGAAGGGGAGGAGGATCACCAGGGAGAGCATGGAGAGGCAGGCGTAGTAGTTCATCCCGCTGACCGACTTGCCCTTCATCCCCTCCTTGGAGAAAATGTTCCGGAAGACGAATGCGAGGTTCGAGATCATTGCCCCCATGAATCCTGCATTTGTTCGGACAAGGCACAGAGGATGAGTAACTCTCGCTCTAAAGATAGCAATCACAGTGACACCTTTTTCTTCTTTTTTTTGATTGCTGCTTAAATCTGTGCTCAGTTCCTCTTCAGAGTTATTGGAATTATATATGGTAAGAAAAGTGAAGGTATCATCGCCTGTGATATTTGCACGTATCTGCTGTAAGTATCTCCGGGATTCATGAAATGGGGATTTATTGCATGCCACTCACCGGTCATGTTGAAATTGAGCTCGGTGACGGCGGCCAGGGCGCATCCACCGATAATCGGGAGGAGGGAAAAGTAGACCGGCGCCGGGAAGTGCTCGCCGAGGAAGAACCTGGAGACGAGCACGCTGAACGCCGGCTCACCGCTCTTGATGATGTGCGTGAACGACACGGCCACCTTCGCCATGCTCACCGTCGCGGCGACGTGCCCGATGGTGTGCGCGATCGCCACCTGCTCGGCCGGCCACGCAACAATTAATCCGCGCGCGTCAGGACAGAGACACGGAGCAATTTCGCCCCCCAGGAACAGAGCACGTGAATGCATGCGTCCTTGGAAGGGTGCCGGCTACTTACCGGAGAGAGCGCCTTCCAGAAGTCGAGGTCCGTGTCGGGCGCCTCGGCGATCCTGGTGGCCCAGGACGCGAGCATGATGGCGGAGCCGGCGGCGAGCGCGAGTGTGGACGTGAGCCACGGGTACGGGAACGCGTTGAGCACCTTCTTGTTGTAGATGTTGAAGATGACGTTCAGCGCCCACCACGTGGCGAAGTACACGCCGATCTTGGCGCGCCGCGAGGCCTCCGCGGGCGCCGCGACCGGCCGGCCGCCGTCCGCAGTGGCGGCCGGCGGCGCGGCGCGGCCGGTGTGGGCCGCCGCGGCGACGAACGCCTCCTGGTGGTACAGGGGCCGCGCGGAGGCGGAGAGGGAGATGAGCGGCCTTTGGGGCACGGGCACAGCGGCGGGGAGCGGAGGGAGGTGGAGGGGCTTGAATGCCAGCTTGGACGTGGCCGCGGCCGCGGCCGCGGAGGGCCTGACGGAAGCGGAGGCGGCCAGCATTTTCGCGGCGAGTGACCGGGGTTTTGTCGGAGGGTGGCAGGCGACTTCGGCAGATTTGTCTGTGTGGTGTGTGATGGTCTGATGGCCAGGGAACGGTGAGGAGGAAGGTATTTATAAGGAGCGCGCGAAGGAGAAGGGAGGCGGTTCCGGACTTCGTGTTCTCCTTCTCCTTCGTCTTCCCAGATCTTTTCGTTTCTCCCTGCGGCCTTTTCTGTATGACTGTAATCTGATTCTTCTTTTTCCTCTCCAAAATGTCTTCCTTTTTTCAAATGCATTATTATTTTCCGCTCTGCATATTCTGAAACCTTTGTGTTTACTATTTTATCGTAATACTACTTGAATGCAAATAACTTTCTGATTCAATCCTGTAAAATTTTCTCAATACCTCGTGATATTCATACTACGATTACTGTATTTTTTTATTTAACCTGGCCCGCGGAAGAGTTGCCAACAATAATGCATCTGGTATGCCCTTCCACCTGCGCGGCACACGCAGGTCAGAGTTGCCAACAGTTTGCTGCCGGCAAAGGCTGGCCTGGGGAAGCTCCGCCCGTCTGACGATCGAGAGAGGCCCTCGGTCGCTGCCTGTTGCCTGGTTTACTGGCTAGCTAGCTAGCTCTAGCTGTCGCCTGATGCAGCAACGCCAGCAAGCTCGGCGCCACTCGTCGCCGGACGCCGGGGAGGCGCACGGCGCCAACGACGCGGGGCTCCCCGCGTGTCGCCATCCTTCCGGGGCCGCGGGCCCTCCCCTGTCGGCTGGCCCGCAAGCGCCCCGCCGTCCTCCCCTCGGCCTCCTCGTGACCGTCCGCTCGATCTCGGACCCCACGACCCCCGGTCGGCGCGAGATACGCGGTGGTAGGCGCGGCCCGGGCGTCGCGACACGCGGGTACTGTGCGCCGGCGAGGTACATGCGCGCCGGGCGCTCCTCCACCGTTGGTGTGATCCCGGGGCCACGTGCGCGGGGGCCAGCAACAGCAATCGTCCGGTTGTCGTTGGGTTCCGGCGGCGGCGAAGATCTTTCCCCGCGCGGCTGACGACGTACATCTCCGTTCGATCGATCGGTCGCGATCCTTTTTAGCTGATATCGATCGGTGAACAGAAGGGGCTGCTGCTGGTGCTATTGCTTGTGGTGGCCGATCGACGATCTGCTAGTTGGCAACTTGCTCGCTCGCTGTTGCTTCCATGCATGCGATGGTGAGTTGGCGGGCGGTGAGAACCGCAGGCCTCCCAGGACTCGGGGGAATCCGGGAACGTGTCACTCACTGCCAGTTTGCAGCGTGCGTCCAAGATCGCAGTCGTGATCGTGCGCGGGGAGGTCACACGTTTGACGAGCCATTTAAAAAAATCAGAGTAAAACGAGTGAGGTTTATGTAGGGTTCGAAGCCTCTCACACGCAGGGTGGTGCAATTACTAACGGCAGCCGGCAGCTCACCGACTGTCGGATTGTGCTCTGTAGAGCCAGTACTAATCGAGAGAGCGTCGTTTTGTTGAGAACAGCGAGCAGTTGGTTAACTTCTCCAGAGGCTATATCAACTCCCGTACAAACAACAGAACGAGTACTGCATTATTGAGCCACCACATGCGAGCTCGGCCGGCCGGAAACCTGTCGTCTATCGACGTTACACAGTACCAGTGATCACGGTGCACACGTCCGGTCGTACCCGTAGCTAGGCCGGGCTCAGGCTAACCGTAGCTCAGCTCAGTTCCGTGTGTTCACTGGCGCGCTGTATCTAGATCAGGACACAACCACCGACCCGTGGTACGTCGTCCTCCGCGCCTGCAGTTTGCACGTGCCGCACCTAGCACGGGGCCCGGGCGCGCGCGCCCGGCCGGCTTGGAGATTTTTTTTTCGCTTCTCGTTCTGTCGACTCGTGGCCGTCACCGTTGACCAATCACCACCACCAGCCAGGCCGTAGCTCAGCTCAGTTCCGTGTGTTCACTGGCGCGCTGTATCTAGATCAGGACACAACCACCGACCCGTGGTACGTCGTCCTCCGCGCCTGCAGTTTGCACGTGCCGCACCTAGCACGGGGCCCGGGCGCGCGCGCCCGGCCGGCTTGGAGATTTTTTTTTCGCTTCTCGTTCTGTCGACTCGCCGTCACCGTTGACCAATCACCACCACCAGCCAGGCCGGCACGGGCCGCCGGCGGACGGCGGTATGGGTGCTCGGCCCTGTTTCCGTGGACGGCGCGCTAGCCGCCCGCGCGACCGCGTCGTCGTCCGTCCTTGCGCGGCATGCAGTACAGGCGCGGGCGACGACCGAGGCCGGACTCCTCCCCACGAACTCGGTCGCGTGGAGTCGCGGCGTTCGTGCGCGGTGCGCGAGACGTACGTGTTTGCGCTGCTCGATTAGACGACCGCCCCCCCCCCCCTGCTGCGGCCTCCGTGCGAGTATGCGATCGCGAGACGGCGATGCGATCGTAAGTACTAGCCAAACCAACGATTTTAAACCGGAGGCATTATTGTTGAACCGGCCCGTCTCTGCTCTGTAGCTACGCGTCCGTTCCGCTACCTCGGGGCGCCATTCCCATGCGCTGTCGCAGCTGCGCAGGCTTTGTTCGTTCGTTTCCCTGGAGATTAATTTTCCATTCGCGCCCGCCTCGTGTGCTGCTGCTGCTGGCTCCTTTCGACACCACACGAGCGCACGCTGTCCCGTGCCCCGCTTTGCACACGGACGACCTCAAACCTTCCCGGGTCCGTTGAGTTCCGTGTGCCCCGTTTTGCACGTACCTGCGCCGCGGATCCAGCCGTGCATCGGCGGCGGGGTCCAGCCGCAGGTAGCGCGGGGTCGCACCGAGCGTCGTGCGTACCTCAGCGGTGGAGTCTAACGGCAAGTTGGTAGACCGGTCGGCGTTTGCACCGTCCGTACTTTGGTCGAGTATTTTTCTTCTTCATATACAGGCGGCACAGGGGATCCGGCACCCGTACCGCCTCTGTTTCCTAGCCGACGTTCCTCTTACATCAGGTTTTCTAGCTGGTAACGCGGTCTTCTGTTTTTTTTTTTTGCAAATTCGGTCATTCTTGGACACCAAAGTTACTTTTCTCTACTAGACATGTTGAAAATCGTGATACTTGGGCCCTGAACAATTTGTTGCGCACGTAATTACTTGGACCCATTTTTTTATATAGGTTCTTTGACCCCGGCCTTTTAGTTGAGGCCCGAAGAACGATTGGGCCACGAAGGTTGGTTGGGCAAGGCCCAACTCTTTATAGTTGGTTGGCTGTATAGGCCGCAAGAATAGTCAGCATGTTACAGAATGGTTGGAGGCGTGTGCCGCTAGTTGTCCCACACCATGGATGGAACCCGGCCGGGTGACATCGCTCTCACCTAGAGGTGCTGGTCAACTAGCACTTCTTGCTCATCCTCAACCTAACCTTTCATTTTTTGTTGTGGTGGGAATGGTAAAAAACTACCCCCTCCGTTCCTATTTACTATATGATATTGGAAGAGCTAGTTTACCGTCTCCAAACGCCAAACAAGTTACGGTTGATCGTGTCGTCCAAAGTCCAAAGCATCAAGCATAATCTTTCAACGGCCTAATCATTCTATCTTAATAGAAACAGAAGCCATGTGCGGGACCATACAATCTGGTGATCAATCTCTTTGATCTAGCCCTTCGTAAGAACATTGACCCAGGGCACACTCCACAGTGAGAAACGTGATTTGATAAAAAAAATCCTGCAAAATAAGAACAGTTCTTCATATGTGTGTGCAGTCGCTTTAGCAGCTACGCACAACTGATTCGGCCCGATATACCTGTATCTCTTTCAAGCATACTGTTCGATATATTGGGATGTGCGTCCTTGTAAATGTCACACGTTTAGACTTAATTTTAGACCCGGGATAGAGGTTTCGCTCATGTCGGTGCCGTTTTACTCCTGACAGGGCATGTATCATCAGCTTCATTCTGTCTCTTTCATGTTCTCCCCTTCGTTATCAGAGAATGTCATTTTGCCGGCCAGGGATCACGCAGAAATCTTGGAAAAGATCGTTGGTGATATATGTTGCCTGAACAATCTAAGGAAGGAGCTATGGGAATCCTGGAAGTGTGTTGTTTGTCAACCATAGCACATGGGTACCAATCATTATCAGTGTACACGTTTATTAGCCATCCGGTCCAAGTAGTTGCTAGGTACTCCCTCCGTTTCGAATTATTTGATGCTAGTTAGTTTAAAATTGAACTAAACAACGTCAAATAATTTGAAACAAAGGGAGTATTACACAGTTTTAGGCATGGTGTACATTTGGAACCTCTGGCCACTCAACGTGACGTAGCTTCTACGCTGTCGTCCATGCTGAAAGTGTCATATTATCACTGTAGATATGATTGGCGCAGTAAATTAATTAGCGAGTATGTATCTATATTCAGTTACGGTGTTTACCTGAAACTTACTGGAACAGTTTTTTTGGATCGATCACTGCTACAATAAGCTTTTCACACGCGGGCGGCTCCAAACGTATTATCACACGTGTTTTCTAAAACCGCCTGAAACGAAGAGTCTGTGATAATCTATAATTTCACAGGCAGAAAGTAGTACCGTTTGTGAAATAGATTTATCATAGGCGGTCCTTTATCTAGGCCTAACCGCTTGTGAAGACACATTATCACAACCGATTAGTAACGTAAGTTTTACCGTCTGTGATATCTATATTAGCACAGACGGTCCTCTAACTACTAATAGCCGCCTGTAAAGACACTTTATCACAGACGGTTAGTAACGTAAGTTTTACCGCCTGTGATATCTATATTAGCACAGGCGGTCCTCTAACTACTACTAGCCGTCTGTGAAGACACTTTATCATAGACGATTTGTACCGTAAGTGTAACCACCTATGTAATCCTTTTATCACAGGAGTTCTTTACCTATGACTAGCCGTCTGTGATAATATAATTTCACAGGCAGGTCTATCCGTATGTAAAGAACCGCCTATGATAAAGTATACCCTATGCAGTAGTACCTGCTGTTATCTCTAATTTCCAGGTCAACTTCACTAAAACAATTTAATCATAAAACTCATCTCATAGTTTACACTAAACCAATATAATCACAGATGTCAATTTACTAAAATAATGTACAGGTTACACAGAAGTGATCTCATAGTTTGTTACACCAACAGTCATCATAGTTTACAAGTTTCACTAAAAGATGTTTCTATTGTCATACTGGCAAAGTTCTGGCACATCAGCTACTCCACCATCATTATCGAAATACAACCCTCTTCGATGAAAGATTTCGTGACGCATGAATTGACACAATTCACTCGCAATCTTGTCGGCTCCTCCATCAGGAATACTTCTACAACCGGCGATTCTTGGTAAACATTCTTTGCGTGCTGCAATGAAATATATAACAACTTATGAGTAGAACAATAGTAATAATTCTATGAAGTAACAAGCTTAACATATTTTTTATAATGGTTATACAGATAAACACTAGTTGTGGTAAGAAAATATGCTAGTTACAATAAAAATAAAACTCAAAAGTAAGAAAATATAATATCGACATTAAGGATAACTTACATCCTCACGATTCACTCTATATTTGCAGGCCGTCCGAAGATGCTCACATACGTAATACCCGCATAAGACGCTCCCAGAAGGCTGCTTGGGACAAGGGAAATTTGTCGATATCTCCAATGCATCCTTATTAGGAGGGCTCTGACCGCTAAGTTCTTTCACGTAAAACCGCCAAGCCCTGTAATACAAGGAATGTCATATAAACTTGTCAACACATTTTAAATGTGTGTAAATTAAAAGTATTGAATAACCGTATAGTTTCAAAATGGAAAGAAAATCTTTGTAACGATCTGGTGTGTAATCAGCCGAGTCCAAGACCGTTGCCAAACCTTGCGTTGGCTTGATGAAGATCATTATGTAGTGGGTACTGCACATGTACAAACACACGTGTTAAGTTAACAATTAGCAATAATTGCTATTTCAATGTCATATGCCGAACTTACTCGAAGTGGTACGGAGCCTTTATTAAGTACTTGCCATCTCTCACAAAGTTAAACATGGCAGGTCCTATGTAAGTTGCAACACTTAACATTTTATACTTCTTTTCTTTTGCGATTGTTTTGTCAAATTTTTTTTTCAGGTGTTTGTACCTAGAAGACTTCCGATCCACTTGAAAGTCAAATTGGCACTTTGCAATCATTCTAGGGTCAAGGATACCTGTTTTGGTATCCAACTTTTTATTATCCATGTATTACATCATATTGAAAAAGTTTGAAATTGTTATAATCTCATGATATGTGTATCCATGTAGTAAAAAAAACAAATTCGAAATATTAGAGGCACTTACAAGCACCATATGAGTAGCAGGTTGATTTCGAGCATGCCTCGATAGAAAAGCTATGTAAATTTTCAAAGAGAAGGCCTCATTTTCTGATCCAATGCTCCAGAATGCATCTTTTGGCACAATAAATGTGACGTAAGAAAGTTCATATTTCGTGCTGGCAGTTATGTACCACTCGTGCATTCTTCTGAGCGATAAAGGTTGCTTGCTCAGTTGTACCGATGTCATAAATGACTTCCCATTCTCATATCCAGGAGGAACGTCATTAATCTTGTATATTGGAACTCCTGGTTTAACTAAAACCGTTTGCCGATTATATATGACACTGTTTTCTTCCCACTCTTCAATATCTTCTATTGCTGGCTCATGTGAAGAATGGGATGCACTTGATTTTGCAATATTTTTCTTCAGTTTTTCCAAATACTTTGATACTTTTGATGAAGGTTTCTTATTTTTGTATGAGCTAACTTTTATAGGCACTGATGATCGAGGAGTAGTCGTCAGAAGTTGCTCAACTGGTTGCTCAATACTACCAGCAGCTTCATCTAGTACTGCTTCAAGCTGTTGTTCAACTAGTTGTTCTTTGTTATCTTCACTAGCAAGGTTAGTATCATCCTTGCTGAGACATAGCGGGAGTGAATCTTCTTGGACTTTCGGCTTAGAAGATGGGGTTGCAGTCTTTTGAGATAAGATGGGGCTAGACATTGGCTCATCATCCAACAGGATATCGCGTCGGTGCCAAATGATTAATTGGTTGACAGCCTGCCCCAGAGTCGTGATGTTGAAGGCTGCCATCATAGTTTCACGCTGTTTAACCTGGACATTGCCACTCATATGCAGGATCTATTTGTCTTCAGTCCCGTTAAGATTTCTATGATTGCCCCAACAAGTGTTATGCCCTCACAACATGCCTTGGTTGATGCAAGCATAACCTTGGCATCACTTTTCATGTTGTTGAATGCTGTCATCATAGTTTCACGCTGTTTAACCTGGACATTGCCACTCATATGCAGGATCTCTTTGTCTTCAGTCCCGTTGAGATTTCTATGCTTGCCCCAACAAGTGTTATACCCTCACAACATGCCTTGGTTGATGCAAGCATAACCTTGGCATCACTTTTCATGTTGTTGAAGGCTATCATCATAGCTTCATGCTGTCTAACCTGGACATTGCCACTCATGAGCAGGATCTCTTTGTCTTAAGCTCTATTGAGATTTCTAACCTGGACATTGCCACTCTTAGCTTGACATGTCTGATGAGGAGCTTCACTTATTGATAAATCTATCGTTGAAAGATTAAGGTCAAATCCCTATGAAGGAATAAAAACAAGATTTGTGATTGAAGTTGTTCGCTTCATCGCTAGTGTGAACTCTAAGAGAGATTATACTGATTTTTAGTCAATATATTTAGCCATTAGAACCGATAAAATAGCATCTTCGTAAGTTTTTGAAATGGAGAGAAGGGAAAGAAATCTTCAAATGGATAGGAAAATCCTTCCAACGTATCGTCAGGCTTCAATTGAAGCTTTCAACAATCCAAATGATGACTCTCGGGTGTTACTTGCATCTACAAGAGCTTGCTGTGAAGGAATTAGCTTGACAGGAGCATATAAGCATCACAGACGGTTCTTAATTAATAGCATCCTGTGAAAACAATGACTTTGCACAGGCGACTCTTCATTAAAAACCGTTTGTGATGTTTGAACCAGTACAGGTGGTTCTTTATTAATGGCCACCCGTGAAAATCATGTATTTACCCAGGTGGTGGTTTTTAAGAACCGCCTGTGAAGTTTGTCACAGTACATGCGGTTCTTTATTAATAGCCGACTGAGAAAATATTGTATTTAACCAGGTGGTTGTTTGTTAAAAACCACCTGTGAGGTTTTGTCATCACATACGGTTATTGTTTTATTCGTCACCACAGTCGCATTTCTTTGTGGACCGCCTGTGTTTGAAAAATCGAGGTGCATGTGAAAATACTTTTTGTAGTAGTGGATTGGTGTTTGTAATAACCTTTACACAAGAAAAGGAATCTGACCAAGTTCAGTGTACTTCAGTTTGCATCCACGAACCGAAAGAACAATTAAGAATTGTTCTTTTGCAACAGGAACTCTCACTCACACCGGCCACTTGCTGAAGCATCAGCTGATTGATTTGGTTGATTTTATATAGGTTGCTTAATCCGCAGGAGAATGACTAAAATCCCGTGAAGCTCAGTGGAAAAGTCCGGCAAATATCCTATCAGCAGAGGCAAGCCGCAGACGAACACATCAAATGACAACACTAATTAACGGACGTTGTGGCCTGCACGTTGTAGCATGGCAAATTGACAATACATAACTAGCTAGCACCTGTCGCCTAAGTACCGTGCAAGCAAGCAAGCTTTTCTATTCCGACCGATTATTCGTTATGGGCATCTACAGATACCTCCACGACCCCTGTAGTTTGCAATTTTGGATATGGTGGCGATCGAGCTCGAATAGACACGCCATGAAATGTAATAATATTCAGACAAGAACTAGTATGACAAGTTATAGCTATATCCTAAAACATAAGGATTGATATAACAAGAACACCACCAACGTCACCTACAAATATAAGTGGATTCACTTGTTTATGTTAGACCGTTAGCTAGCATGACGAGATTTTAAGAACTTTGTTACAGGAGGTCATCTAAGACGAGAAAACGCAGATGGTTATAGTTGCTAATTCTTCTGCCGGGAATCATCTTGTTAATACTTATTAAAGGTGCGATGTGCGATGTTAAACGACGAATAGGGTGTTGGTTTATCTATATGCGTCGGTCCCGACGCATTTAACACGTCTAGGGGTGTCGATTTAAGCGAACCGACACCCATAAGTTAGAGGCGTCAGTTTTTCTGGATCCAACCGACGCACATATTAAATGCGTCGGCCAAACCGACGTTTATGTGAAATGTGTCGGCTAAACCGACACTCATACGGCGGCCCCGGCTGGCTCAGGCTCTAAGAGCGTCGACCCTGGCAAAACCGACGCTCTTAAGCGGGCCCCACTCAAAACCTAATCCCTTCGCCTCTTCTCTTCTCCTCATTCTCCCTGTCGCCCGCGCCCCCGCCCGCTGCCGCCGCCAGCCAGCCGTCTCGCCGGCGCTCCTGCCCGTTGGCGTCCCCTCCGCCTCCCCGTCCGACCCCCCCGTCCGTCCCGTGTCCGGCGCCCCCGTCCGCCTCGGCCGCCGGCGCCCCCGGCGCCGCAGTCCGCCTCGCCCGCCGCCTCGCCGGCGCCCCTGCCCGTCGGCCGGCCGACGTCCCGTCTCCCCCGTCCACCCCCCCGTCCGCCCCCATCCACCTCGCCCGCCGGCGCCCGTTCCGGCAGTCGTTTGGCGCCCCGGCGCCCCCGTCCACCCCTGCGTCGGCGCCTCCTTGTGGCCGGCGCCCCCGTCATCCCGGCCACTTTCATCCGGTTCAACTCTAAGTGAAGGTAAAATATTAGGTGTATTACAAATACGTGATTAGAGTTGAATGTTATATTATATAGTTGCTAACTCGTGAAAGTAATGCTTTATCATATCATGTGATTAGAGTTAACTCGTGTATGTGATTCATATTATATAGTTGCTAACTCGTGAATGTGATTCATATCCATTATGCTATATGAATTGAATGTGATTCATATCATGTCATATTGCGTGAAGTTGAATGTTCAAGCTTATATTATGTGATTACTTCTTTTAGATATGAATTAAAAAGGCTTATAGTTTTTTCATCTAAATGGATTAAAAGTTCGTATCATGCATGTGATTGCTTCTTTTTGGCATTTGCGATATGATGACTAATTATATGTTTGTAATATAGTAAATATCTTTATAATTTTGGTAGCTTTAGAGGACTGTAGTGAAAGATGATTGTAGTTGTGAAGTATGCGTTAAGACGAGCACAAATGCATACGGCGACAATGAGGATGACCAAATAACCGCGCCTACACGGTGGATCCGGACTTAGAACTTTCAACTCTGACCAACTTTCCTCCTCTGTCTTGTTCTTTCCTCTCTAGTAAATGATTGAAAAATAAAAATGAGCAACGTAACCTATAGAATTTGAGTACCCGTTTCGAATCGGCAGTATCACATGCTATTGGCATGTGAGATGTGAATGTTCGGAATTGTCCATTTTTGGACAGCCTGGGAGTGGATCGGGGGGGGGGCGTGGCTTGTGACGAGACGTGAGTCTGGATCTGGACGAGATTTTGACGGTATAACCCTGATGTTCTCTGCTGCACCATTTTCGGGCGTGCAGTGAAGAACAGCGGGGTTATGCTGCCGAAATTTCATCTGGATTCGGACCACGCGTGTCGTCATAAGCACGCCCCACTCGATCACTCTTGGGTGGATTTAGGACCTATCTGCCTAATTATAGTGACCGTCACATAATATGAAAATAAACTAATTATAATGAATTTTCTGCTTTGAAGGTATAAGCTGAAAAATGGGTGACGACCGTAAGGTGGTGTATGATGGATGGAGTTCAGATGGTGTGTACACTTTGGAATGGGCACAAATCGCAAATGTGTTCATGAGCCAAGCATTTCCTAGTGGTGCTCGTTTTGTGAAGTGTCCGTGTAGCAGGTGCCAGAATCGTCGACGTTTGGAGAGGTCTGAAATGATGCTTCACCTTTGTAAGCACGAATTTATGTCAGACTATCTAGTGTGGCGTGAGCATGGAGAGATGGATCATGCTAGTGAGTCGAACAGAAACGAGAATGAAGATCGGATGGATGAGATGAGAGCGGATGTTGGTCGAGAGTACGAAGAGCAGTCACTGCCAGAGGAGGTGAAGAAGTTTTACAAGCTTCTTGCCGCCACGGATGAAAAAGTATATGGGGGCACCAATGTGACCGTTCTGCAGGTGGTCACACGACTTATGGGGTTGAAGTCTAAGTTTAATTTTGCAAACAATTGCTACAATGGTATCCTAAAGTTGATCAATGATCTCCTTCCATCAAAACATAAGATGCCGGAAGACATATATCACTGAAAGAAGATTTTGGAAGGTCTGGGCATGAGTTATGAGAAAATTGATGCGTGCGAGAATAATTGCATGTTGTTTTGGAAGGAACACCAGAACGATACTCATTGTATGCATTGCAAAGAATCTAGACATGTGAAGGTTTTGAATGATGATGGAGAGGAAATAAGTACAAAGGTACCGGTCAAACAGCTTCGGTACATGCCTATCACGTCCAGGCTTAAACGGTTGTTCATTTCTCAAGAAACCGTGAAGCAGATGAGGTGGCATTCAGAAGGGTTACGTGAGAGCGATGACAAAGATATTATGGTGCATCCTTCGGATGGCATGGCATGGCAAGCTCTAGACCGTTTCGATCCGGAGTTTGGTAAAGATCCAAGAAATGTGCGTCTTGGGTTGTCAAGAGATGGTTTCACTCCTTTCAGCACAAGTAACAGTCCATACTCTTGTTGGTCTGTTTTCATCATGCCTTACAATCTCCCTCCCAACATGTGTATGAAAGAAGGATACATATTACTCGCGGCCAGCATTGCTGGTCCTAAACATCCTGGGACGAAAATCAATGTGTTTATGCGACCGTTGATTGAGAAGTTGAAAGAGTTATGGCAAGGTGTAAAGGCATGCGACAATCATCTGAAATGTGAATTTACTTTACGTGCCACGTATCTATGGTCTATACATGATTTGTGGGCATATGGCATTTGGGCTGACTAGTGTGTCCATGGAAAATTATGTTGCCCCATATGTATGGTTGACACCAATGCCTTCAGGTTGAAGTATGGAAGAAAAGTCAGCTTCTTTGATTGCCATCGACGATTCCTTCCTTCAAATCACCCTTATAGGAGTGATACACGATCATTCCGAAAAGGCAAAAGTGTTACAGAAGGACCAAGGTAGCTCTAGTTCTCAGTTTGGTCCGCCGCAGCAACCTTACCTCGACATGATGCCTCGACCAATGCAGCCAACACTACAGGTTGGCTCCTCCTCACAGGTAAAACTGCTTATCTTATTGACTTGGGTTATATAATGCAATATCGTAACCATTTGTGTTGCAGGGTTCCGAGAGTGGTCAACCATGTGTTCCACAACCTTACGAATTCATGTCACTGTTGGCTTCTAGATTGCAGCTAAATAATCCAGGTAAACTGTAATTTTCGCATTTGACCACTTTATTCGATTCTAAAATGATTCTAATTATAATCTAACAACTTGAAGTAGTTTTTCCACCGATGCCTTTCCCTCCGGTGCAGACTCACCCATCACAAGTTGGAGACGCAGCGGTATGTATGACTTATATACTTGTTACAATATTTTCATTATAACATCATATATGAATTAGCACAATATTAAGAAGAAAAGGGAAATACTAGCAGAGATATGAAGTGAAAGAGGGAACAAGTGAGAGAGCGAGAGAGGCAGAGATAGATAGAGAGGGAGAGGAAGACATAGAGAGAGAGGGGTACATAGAGAGAGAAAAGAAGTGATAGATAGAGAGGAAGAGAAATATATAGAGGGAGAGAGGAAGAGATAGAGAGAAAAGAAGAGATAGATAGAGAGGGAGCTAAAGAGAAAGAGATAGAGGGAGAGGAGAAGAGATAGAGAGAGTGGGAGAGCGAGTGAGGGCGAGGGAGTTAGAGAGAGTGAGAGGAAATACGAGAGCGTTGATAAGTTTTAGTTCAAACCAACATGCTTCTCTTTTTTAAAGTTATGTTATTAAGTTAGTCGAAGTTAACATGTTACATTATTAAGTTTCTATTTTATTTGTTTGTCGCAGGGATCTCGTCATGGAACTCCCGAAGGTGTCTATGCTTTCTTTAGCATCAACGACGGAGGTGCGAGTGGAGGAGATATGGGAGCGCAAGACATGCGAGTGGAGGCTCCCACGACGACATTTGAATTTCGTTTACTCATTTTCATACTGTTGTGCTTGTGTTTGAAACGTTTGAAAACTTGTGTACGATGCTATGTTTGAAATGTTATTGAATTATATCTGTTCTGCTGTATATATTATTGTTTTGTGTGTAAAATGGAGGCCCCCCATCCGGGGAGGGAGAGAAATTAAGGAGTTTTTTTTAAAAAAACACGTTATGTGCGTCGGTTTCCTCAAAACCGACCCACTTAAGTGGATTATATGCGTCGGTTCCTACAGGACCGACGCACACAAACGCGCTCGGTGCGTTCGCCACGTGTCATTTTATGTGCATCGGTCCTTTAGAAACCGACGCATATAAGTGACTTAAGTGGGTCGGTTCTTTGGGCCAATGCATTTAATCCTAAGTGCGTCGGCTGAGAGAAACCGACGCACATACTCCCTAAATGCGTCGGCTCCGACGCACTTAGATGGTAAAGGTGTCCAATATATTTTGTCGGCTAAGTGGGTCGGTTGACCGACGCCTTTATCTTATGTGTGTCGGTTTCTGTAGCCAACCGATGTTCATATGGCTGACGCCCTATTGACGAATTCCTGTAGTGTGGATTCACTTGTTTATGTTAGACCGTTAGGTAGCATGATGAGATTTTAAGAACTTTGTTACAGGAGGTCATCTAAGACGAGAAAACGCAGATGGTTATAGTTGCTAATTCTTCTGCCGGGAATCATCTTGTTAATGCTTATTAAAGGTGCGACGTGTACGGAATTTTGTTGACTTATTCTCATGCCTCCGTGATTAAATGTTTTAGTCTGATAAATTCTTACTCTGACGGAGGCGCCGGCTCGGCACACAGACGTGCGGCGCACCACTGGTGAGAGCTGCTGTGCTGTGTGGGCGCACCCGTCAGTTGTGAACGTCAGTTGTACGTAGCTAGTAACGGTAAACGATCACCGAGACCAACCCCACAACTGCCCCGCGCGCGTCCGGGATCACCAGCCCAGACATGCCTTCTTTTTCAACTTAGCTCGCACCAAAAGATGCAAAGCACGGAACAAATAATGAGTTTCCAAGGAAAGAAGAACGTAGAAAAGGGGAAGGAGCACCCCCTCCCCTTTCCCCAGTCACCCCCTCCCCTTTCCCCAGTCACTGTGTGGGTTCATTATTCAAACTTTAGCCAAGTCATATGAATTCCTTTAGAAAGGCACGGCCAACCATATTTATGTTCCTAGATTGAAGTATAAATATACTTAGTTAACCTTTAGTTTTTACGCTCTTTTGACCTTTTGGTGCACAAGTTGCATCTTACACCACTACTTATATGTTAAACCATAATTTCTCACTTTTTATAGAATACAATACAGACGCACACAACTCGAGTATTCACCTCTATGAACATAAACATGCATACCCTAACTTTTACGAGCGTCTCGGAAACATCGGACCAATCTTAAAATTTACGAAGTGACCACACACACGTCTTACTGTTGAAGGGACATCGTGTCCCACTGAACGAATATATGACCATAATGAACCTAACCATCCGAGGTTCCCTCAGTTTGCAGGTATGTTATACTACTTACAAAAGAACTAAATGTATTTTTGTAAGTTAGTTATTTAAATGTGTATAACAAAAGAATCAATATAATCACTTCCAATTAAAAAAAAAGAAGAAGCCCCAATCCAAGTGTTGTGTTTTTCATAAGTTTAGGAGGTTAAATATGTGATTTTGTAATTGAAGGGGCTAACTGGACGATCTAAACATTCTACAAAACTCACAAGGGTAAATTCAACTTATTACTTTCCTTCATGTTTTTAGCTAGGCCTAGTCCATCTAATGATCGATATGCCGAAAGTACGGATCAATTTGGTCTTTTTGCGCTAGAAAGTGTACAATTATGCTAGAGCGGCTGCTGCTAGGATTTTGCATAGGCTACATATGCCTATATCATGTATGGGGTGTGATTGGTTAGACCGTGTTCCCAAACCAAGGAATCTATTCTTTGTTTTCTGTAGTAGAAAGTTTTTTTAACGGTTGATTTCAACGTCCCAACTACCTCTGTTTCCCCTCCTGATGTCATGCTCTCTCTCTCTCTCTCTCTCTCTCTCTCTGTCTGTCTCTCCCCCTCTCCCTCCGTATATATAGCCAGGCTGTGTATATCCCATTGCAAAAGCCATTCATTCATACATATTAGCAGACCTAATCGCCTTGAGTTTTCCTAGCTTGCTCGCTTCACCTGTGACGAACTCGCCAAAAATCATGGGGGATTTAGTCAGTAGCTCATCTTTTAAGAGCGTCCTTAGCTGTAGTGAAGGGCAGGCTCACTCGGTAGAGAGCTCCTGGACCAATTATTTTGTGGATTTCGTGCTATCTGAGGAGGAGAAGAGGCAGAATGCTTCCTATTGCGCTAAGGAAGGTGGTGGCGATGTAGGTAACCATGATGATGAGGAAGAGGGGGATTCCATGATCTCCGATGCTGCCTCTCGCGCCCCTGCGGCGTTGCTACCTAGCAAGTACAGGGAGTTGAAGAAGCTGAAGAAGAACGCTTTCAAGACCCTGCACACTGATCATTGCTATGAAGATACCGCAACCTCTCCTGTAAATAGCCCAAAGGTTAGTAGCAAGGCATCGACGACTTCAGTTATCTTGTTAGAGACAGACTGTTTGTGAATTTAATTGGCAAGTTTGTTTGCCTTCTTCAAGGTCAGTGTTGTGTCACAAATGGAACTGAGCCCTAGAAGGAAGTGCAACATCAGAGACCTCACCAAGGTAACTTTTGTTAGTTGTTGAATTTTGAGGAAGCAGTAGAATAATTAGTTAAATTGTTCCAGAAAAGATACATGACTAATTGGGTTGTGCAATATATTTATCTGTTGGTTGCAGAATAGCAATTTATTTCTTTGTTTTACCTTGCTTAATTTACCCCCTTGTGTGCATGCATCCAGGAAGATGGAACTGGCGATGATAACAGAATATAGAGGGAATGGATTGTACAGATGCAACCATTGGCAGATGCAGTCCCAAGTTGTAGGCGGGTTTGTTTGTTCTTCCTTCTCTTCTACTTTATCTTATTCCTTCTTCTCTTGTAAAAAATTTAGGAGGGGCTGCAATGGACTTGCAGCATGTAGGATGGGCTCAAGCCCATCCAGCTGCCCCGTTGAATCCACCCCTAGACGCAACCATGAAAGGTGTGAGATTTGTTGATCCGAGTGAGAGGACATGTGCAGAGCTGAAGGACAAGGGTATTTGTTTTTTTCGTTGTTCATGCTGCTAAACTACCATAGACGAAACTTAGAACTCGATGTATGAAGTCCATGTGCAGTGTTCACACTTTACACTCAATGCATGTGTGGGATAATGTAAAAGAAATACATATACATGTGGATACGTTTTTCTTTAACAAAGATTTGTGAATAGTACTATTGTTTTCATACTCATTAATGTCTGTTGGTTCAATTTGATTTCCTTTTCTCTTTCGTTGTGTTTACCAAAATTAATATGGTGTTTGCACCTACTAGTTCTATATGCACTTAAGCTTCCACTACTACAAAAACTATTTTTCCAGACTCCCCAACACACACACACACACACCTGAGTATAGATGATTTGCAAGTGACAACCGCCAGTACAGTGTTCAAAGAGAGCCCTACAATTGCCCCCCATGCCTCTATAAATCACTTAGTAGATGGGTGCCTGAGAAAACCGCCTATAAAAGTACATCTATTTCTACCTGCGGTTTGTTCCTAAGCAAACACTTGTAGAAATGGGCCATTTATATAAACGTTTCCTTAGAGCGAAGTAAGCACAATCACTCATAGAAATGCATTCCTACAAGCTGATTATGTAGGTATTATTTCAGTCTCTTTTATCAAAAATATTGGAAATCAGTTTTTATCGGCGGACGACGTAAACAATCGCTTGTAAACTATAATGCTTACCTAGTTGTCACTTATGCTCAATACGAAAAGAAAGTGTTTTTGCACCAGCAGGTGCAATGGCTTATCTTTTTTTTTTCAAAATCGTTGTTGCAATATAAGAAGGAAAGAAAATATTACAGATCGTTCAGGTCCAAAGAAACAAAAAAAAACAAGCCCAAAAGCAATTGAGGTACCCATGCTAAACCCCAGGATCATGATCAATGACTCATGAAAGGTGTTTGCGTCCTGCCATGCACCGCAATTGGAGTTCATCCTTTAAGTCTTTTATGATTCTCTCCGTTTCACGCTCTTCCCCTCCAAAAAATAATTACGGATCGCAAACCTCAGCTTCTCGGTGATTTATGCAGCAAGGCGAGATCCTGGAACCAAGCTTCCAGGGAGCCTTTGTATGTACAATTGTCAGGATGCAGGCATTCTTCAGAGACACAGGTACTTACAGTTGCCCAGGTTACCTTAGAAACAGAACACTCTCCATCTAAATGCCACACAGTTTCTAGGCTCCGATAACATAGTGGGCAAAAATATTTATACGACCAACCTCTTTGTTGCAGTCAATCTGCCGTCCAGATCTGATTTTGTAGTAGTAGCCATAGAAAACATTTGTATCTTGACGGGGCCCACACCTGCCATATTGTTACCGAAAGACTGGAACCAATTCCCCCTTCAAATTGCATCGAGTAGGTCGAGCTGGCCAGTGAATATTTGTTGTTGTTTCTGTCCATTTTATCTCATCCTCCATTGTGCTGTTGCTGTCCGTAGTTTGTCACGTTTCCTCCACCATATCAATCATAGGCGGATAATCTGCATCAGTGTTTCCAGCATAATTTCACATCTGATATCCCTGATCCATGTTAGGTTTTGTAGGGCTGTTGCCACAGTTTTCTCTTTTCTTCTGCTTAACTGATAAAGTACAGGAAAAAGGGCCGCCAGCGCTCTTCCATTCAACCAACTGGACCACCACTACAAGAAACACGACCATTTACGATGTCTAACTTTATTTACGATGGTTCTAGGACTGGCCGTCATAAACAGGGTTATTTACGACGGCCACGTCTGACCGTCATAAATAACAACTTATTTACGACGGTCGGGCAAATGGGTCGTCGTAAATAAGCCCCTTATACCTGTTCGCGAGCGGACTGCCTCGTGCCCGCCCTGTTGGGAAATAGGCGATGCACTACTCTAGCAATTCGACCGTATCACCCAGGAAACATGCGAGTGAGAAGGTCATGGATCGTTACCACTAGACGCGCAGCGCAGCGGATCGTAGATGCGCGCCGTAGCCGATCAGCGCAGCAGTAACAGCAGCGCCTCCACGGAGTCCACACGTACAGGGAGGAACGCCGTGCGTCGGTGTGCTAGCACCGTGCGCGCGGCAGGGGTTTCGGCGGCTGACCTGTGAGGGGCGGCGGCTGGGACTATTATCTGGTGGAGACCTCTGTCCGTAACCCTACCCCTCATATTTATAGGCGCGCTAATGGGCTTTTAGGTCACAGGCCCATTAGTACCCTAATTTCTTATGGATCAAATATCCATCAGGCCTTTATCCGAATTGTTATGATTGCCTCTTGGGCATATCACCAACAATCTCCCACTTGCACTAGAGACAATCATATAGCCAAGTTTTTCAATATTCCATCCCCTTAAGTGTGTGACCCGTTAGGTTCATGTACAGTCGGTTATGAATGAAAACCGTTTTCAAACACAAGTCAGTAGAGGTACCTAGCAGGACATACTGACTCCCGAATGTACATAAAGATCATATCGGCTGAACCTAGATACATTCACATGCTAATTCCTTTGCCACACGATACCAGTCAAGCTCAAGGCGAGATACGTGCCATCCTTGTGATAGCTCGACCATTCACTCGATCAAATAGTGGATTCAATCGATGACTAACTTTTAGTCATAATGATTAACTCTTTAATCATTTTGGCATGGCCATGCACTTTCAATCCAACTATCTCGAGGGGCCCAGAGATATCTCTCCTGTTATTTAGGAGGGGCAAATCCCATCTTGATCCGCACACATCTCATTCCATGCTTCATCATGCACCTGAAGACTATTTTTATGACCACCCAGTTACGGAGTAGCGTTTGATAGTTTCAAAGTGCACAACTACACATAGTGAGAAACAATGGCGATCTCAGGTCAAAGAATCTAGCAGGTGTATCACTCAAGACCAACTGATGGCACATATGTAAATAACAATCCCAACAGTGTCTCGGAATGGGTCTATCCAACACCATGTTCACTAACATGTGTTCACATTATTAATTTGATATCTCCATATCTATGATCCATGAAACGTGATCATCAATTAATACATGTGCTAGTCTGCGTACTATCATTGTCTCATATAACGATGTAGACTAGGGATCATTTTGAGTAACATTATAATTAACAAAGAGTCTCACGAACAAGTCACATACTTGATGATCAATGTGAATAATAGTTACTCAAATAGTACATAAACATAGCTATGACAAAAGTCTCCCACTACACACTAGGATCATTGATGTAAGTATCTAATACCCATAGATCTCGTGTGCGTCTCATGCTTTGATTGTGGAAGAGGCTTTGTCAACGGATCTGCCATATTCAAATCCGTATGCACCTTGCATATATTCACATCACCTCGGTCGATAATCTCTCGAATCAGATGATAGCGTCGTAGTATATGTTTGGATCTTTTGTGTGATCTAGGCTCCTTTGCCTGTGCAATGGCTCCATTATTGTCGCAATAGAGATCCACAGGTCCGGACGCACTAGGAACAACACCCAACTCAGAAACAAATTTTCTGATCCAAACAGCTTCCTTTGCAGCTTCAGAAGCTGCAATATACTCCGCCTCCGTCGTTGAATCTGCTATTGTGTCTTGCTTGGAACTTTTCCAGCTCACTGCCCCTCCATTGAGGCAGAACACAAAACCGGATTGCGATCTAGAGTCATCCTTGTCTGTTTGGAAGCTAGCATCGGTGTAACCTCTTACAACGAGCTCTTCTTCACCTCCAAACACTTGGAATACATCCTTAGTTCTTCTCAAGTACTTAAGAATGTTTTTGACAACTGTCCAATGAGCCTCACCATAATCTGATTGATACCTGCTCGTGACACTTAGAGCATAGGATACATCTGGGCGTGTACACAACATGGCATACATGATAGATCCAATAGCCGAAGCATAAGGAATCGCTCTCATCCTCTTTTGCTCATCAGGTGTCGAAGGACACTGACTTTTGCTTAGAGTGATGCCATGTGACATTGGCAAGAAACCTTTCTTAGAATCTTGCATATTGAATCGATTCAATATCTTGTCAATATATGTGTCTTGGCTTAATCCAATTAACCTTTTAGATCTATCTCTATAGATCTTTATGCCCAAAATGTATGCTGCCTCTCCTAAATCCTTCATTGAGAAACTTTTCCTTAATGAGGATTTAACAGCATCTAGTACTGGAATGTCATTTCCGATCAACAATATGTCATCTACATATAGGACCAGAAATATAAGTGCGCTCCCACTAACCTTCTTGTAAATACAAGGTTCTTCTACGTTCTTGATGAAACCAAACCCTTTGACCACTTCATCAAAACGTAGATTCCAACTCCGAGATGCTTGCTTCAATCCATAGATGGACTTTTGAAGTTTGCATATTTTTCTAGCATTTTTAGGATCGACAAAACCCTCAGGTTGTGTCATGTACACATCCTCAGTCAGACTCCCATTAAGAAAGGCTGTTTTGACATCCATCTGCCATATTTCATAATCAAAATATGCAGCAATTGCTAGGAGAATCCGAACAGACTTTAGCATAGCGACGGGCGAAAATGTTTCATCATAATCAACACCTTGAATTTGTCTGAAACCTTTCGCCACCAATCGTGCTTTATAGATGTGAACTTTTCCATCCATATCAGTCTTTTTCTTGAAAATCCATTTGCAATCGATCGGTCTCAAACCATCGATTGGATCAACCAAGTTCCAAACTTGATTCTCATGCATGGATTTTATTTCGGATTCCATGGCTCCAAGCCATTTCTCAGAGTCGGGTCCCATTGTTGCTTCAGTGTAGGTCACAGGCTCATTATTGTCCAACAATACCATGTCCCGTGGTTCCGTGGTTAGGAGTGTCAACTTTTCAGTTGCACGACGTACTCTTGTAGACCTTCGTGGAGCTGGTGTTTCATCAAGTGGTTGTACAACATCTTGTACATCCTGTATAGGATTAGAGGGTGTCGAAACATTTTCAGATATTTCTTGGATTTCTTCAAGATGCACCTTGCTCCCACTAACTCCTTTTGAGAGAAACTCTTTCTCCAAGAAGACACCATTGCGAGCAGTAAACACTTTACCCTCCGTTTTATTATAAAAATAATATCCTTTGGTTTCCCTAGGATATCCCACAAAGAAGCATTTGTCTGATTTGGGAGTAAGTTTGTCTGACGTCAAACGTTTGACATAAGCATCACATCCCCAAACTTTGAGGAAAGACAATCCGGGACGTTTCCCGGTCCACATCTCATATGGTGTCTTCTCAACAGACTTAGTTGGGACCCTGTTTAGTGTAAACGCAGCAGTTTCAAGAGCATAACCCCAAAAGGATAGTGGAAGATCAGTCTGACTCATCATCGACCTAACCATGTCTAACAAGGTTCGGTTCCTCCGCTCGGACACCCCATTCCATTGGGGCGTTCCTGGTGGAGTCAACTGTGGAACAATTCCACATTGTTTTAAATGATCATAAAATTCATGGCTCAAATATTCACCCCCACGATCAGATCGTAGAAGTTTAATTGTCTTGCCCAACTGATTTTGTACTTCATTCTGAAATTCTTTGAACTTTTCAAAAGATTCAGACTTGTGCCTCATTAGATAGACATATCCATATCTACTAAAGTCATCGGTAAAAGTAATGAAATACTGAAAACCACCTCTAGCTACCGAACTCATTGGTCCACATACATCAGTATGTATAAGTCCCAACAAGTCAGTTGCCCTCTCACTTTGACCAGTGAAGGGTGCTTTGGTCATCTTCCCAAGCAAACAAGACTCGCATGTGTCAAGTGATTCGAAATCAAATGAACTTAACAAACCATCTTTATGGAGTTTCTCAATGCGTTTCTCATTTATATGACCTAAGCGACAATGCCAAATAAAAGTGGGATTTAGATCATTTCGTCGAGCCCTTTTTGTACTAATGTTATAGACTGTTTTATCCTCAAGATCAAGAACATATAATCCATTCACTAATGGACATTGAGCATAGAAAATATTATTATAATAAATAGAACAACATTTGTTCTTTATTATAATCTCATAACCATTAACTTCTTCCAAACATGAAGAAGATATAATGTTCTTGCTCAAAGAAGGAATGCAATAACAATTATTTAATTCCAAAACTAATCCTGAGGGTAATGACAAGTGATAAGTTCCGACAGCTATGACAGCAACCTTTGCTCCATTGCCGACCCGAACATCCAACTCGCCTCTTGCAAATCTTCTAGTCTCACTTAGACCCTGCAACGATTTGCAAGTGTGAATCATTGATCCGGTATCAAATACCCATGATTCACTAGAAGATGTAGCAATATTGATTTCTATAACATTTATACCTGAAGTGGAAGTCTCACTCCCTTTCTTCTTCTTATCCTCCAAGTACTTCTTGCAATTCCTAGACCAATGCCCCTTAGCATGACAGTGGAAGCATTCATCATTAGGAGAAGGGCCTGATTTTCCCTTTGGCTTTGAGCTTGAAGACTCATTGGGAACCTTTCCCTTGCCTTTAGGATGCATCACACGCTTCCTCTTTTTATTCTCCTTTTGAACCATCATCACATGAGTGGTGTTTTTCTTAATGCTTTCCTCGGCTGTTTTAAGCATCCCATGCAATTCAGCCAACGTTTTCTCCATGCCATTCATTTGATAATTCAATATAAATGGCTCATAGCTCGGTGGGAGTGACTGGAGAATAACGTCAATAGCCAGGTCATCCTTGAGTTCAGAACCAAGTTTGTCCAAAGTCTCAATGTAACCAATCATCTTGATTACATGGGGACTGACCGGGCTACCTTCTGCCAGCTTGCATGAGAACAAGGACTTTGAGATGTTGTACCTCTCAGCCCTTGCTTGGTTCTCAAACATTCCACGTAGTCCCTGAATCATAGAATAAGCATCTGCATGCTCATATTGTTTCTGTAGATCAGGGGACATTGTGGCAAGCATGAGGCAGCTTGCATTAAGCGCATCATCGCAGTGCTTCTCATAAGTCCTGCGAGTTGCGGCATTTGCATCATCGGGGAGGTCATTGGGGTATGGTTGCTCAAGAACATACTCAATTTTCTCTTGCCTGAGAACAATTCTCAGGTTGCGGTACCAATCAATAAAGTTAGCTCCATTGAGCTTTTCTTTCTCAAGCACAGATCGCAAATTGAAACCGGAATTGTTACTAGCAGACATGATCTACAATAGAAAATAAATATGCAAGGTTTTAGCACTATGTTATGTACCAATCTTTTATTAACAGTTTAATAAAAGACACCACCACTATATGAGCATCGTCCTCCCTCTAACGACACATAGTGGTCCAAGATCCATATTCACTAATTCCTAGTGAGCTTTGGCTTCACTGCTAGAAAATTAGTAACATAGGTAAACAACCATTGTTAATCATATCTCTATATGATTCTTGTTTGTTGGGTGACATCCAATGCCCCAGCTCCCAACACTATGCCATAAAGCCCAAAACCGTTTTGATAGCTTTGTTGAGTAAACCAATACTATGCATGTGAATGTCCAACATTCACCCTATTCATTATGATAAATGACGGTATTTTGCTTTGGCAAACCTACCATACAACGATCAAAACAACATAGGTGCAGCTATAGGTAAATGGCATCAAATACTCAACTTTTCCGAGGGAAGCTATTCTATCATGACAAAACATCCACCATATGAAAAGCATGAAAAGAATAGTAAAACATCACAGGCATACGATCATATCATATATGTGAATAGTATGGCCTTTAGGATCATAGTGATCTCCATCACCATGGTTCCATCATGATCTATACCGCCATGTCTCCCTTCTTATGGTGATCACCATCGCCATCATGCTTGAGGTTTCTCAATGAATATAAAAGAAGCTAATACATCTAATAGCTATCAAATAAATTACATGAGAGATCAGGCATCACAGGGCGACACGCAGGTCGTTATACAAATATGTGACAACCTCAACCCGGTTGTGTTAAATTTGCAACACGCAGGCTGCAAGAATTTTACACACAGATTATCACATCATATTTAGGCCATACCATTCACATCATTCCCTGCAAAAACAAGTTAAGCGTAGAACGATGTCTATCGCGAAACAACTTAATGATGTCACTATAGCAGACAGCAACGGCATTACATAGATCGCATCTATGAAATCACTATGAAAATCTCATTGTGACTGGTTATCCACGAGAAGATCGCGACACATGACCGTGATCTGTTGGCTCAATCTGCTAGCTATGTACACTATTAGTCCCGATGGTGATTCCAGCCGGTAGGGACAGGTTGCGCACACAGCAGAGAAGGAGCACGAACTAATCCTTTAGTCATATGATGGCAATCTACTCTAACCAATTCCAAACCCCAGAAGCCGAACTATAAAAATCCATCATATGAACTTGTCTGCAGTAGATCGCATCTAAGATCCAGACCAAAAACTACGCAAGTCGGCTCTGGTACCACTGTTGGGAAATAGGCGATGCACTACTCTAGCAATTCGACCGTATCACCCAGGAAACATGCGAGTGAGAAGGTCATGGATCGTTACCACTAGACGCGCAGCGCAGCGGATCGTAGATGCGCGTCGTAGCCGATCAGCGCAGCAGTAACAGCAGCGCCTCCACGGAGTCCACACGTACAGGGAGGAACGCCGTGCGTCGGTGTGCTAGCACCGTGCGCGCGGCAGGGGTTTCGGCGGCTGACCTGTGAGGGGCGGCGGCTGGGACTATTATCTGGTGGAGACCTCTGTCCGTAACCCTACCCCTCATATTTATAGGCGCGCTAATGGGCTTTTAGGTCACAGGCCCATTAGTACCCTAATTTCTTATGGATCAAATATCCATCAGGCCTTTATCCGAATTGTTATGATTGCCTCTTGGGCATATCACCAACACGCCCTCCTCCACCTTGCCACCGCTGTTGCTCCATTCACTCGCCACACCGTCGTTGCTCCACTCGCCGCCGCCGCGCTTCCGCCCTGCCGCCACCCCCGCCGCCCTGTTGCTCTCCCACCGCCGCCGCCCCACCACAGGCCGACCCCGGCCCCGACTATCGCCGCCCTCATGCCCGAGGCCGCGCCCCGAGCTCCCCGGGTTGTCCTCGAGCTCCCCTAGCCCCCTCAGAGCTCCTCGGCGCCACCCCCGCCTCCCCCGCCGCTCGCCTGCCGCCGCCTCCCTCGCGCCTGAGGCCACCCTGAGCTCCCCGGGCCGCCCCCGAGCTCCCCGAGCCTCCCTGGAGCACCCCAGTGCCACCCCTAGCCTCCCCCGCGCCGCCCCGGCCTCCCCCGCGCCGCCCCCGGCTTCCCGTGTGCCGCGCCACTTCCGAACTCAAGCAATTGTGTGGTTTTGTGTTTAATTTATGCAAATTGCTTGTATTAAGTGTTAGAATGCTTTGTAAATTGAGTTGTCCTTAATTTATGTAAATTTCTTGTATTAGTGTTAATTGCATTGTAAATTTAGTTATTTCAATTTATGTAAATTGCTTGTGTTAGTGTATAATTGTATTATTAATTTAGTTGTCTTTAATTTATGTAAATTACTTGTGTTATCATAAACAGTAAATGTTAAACAGTCGGTGACTCATGGTTTAGTGTTTAATCAGTCTACACGCGTTTAGACGATGTTTAGATGGGCTAAACATTTTGGTACTGTAGCATACTAGTAGAAGAAGATAGAGGTCAGTAGGAGGAAAGAAAAAAAGAAAAAAAGAGAGAAAAGAATAAAGAATAAAGAAAAAATAGGAGGAATGGTGTTCAACTCAGCCTAGTAACTAGCCTGCAAGAGCTTTCCTGGGTCATATCACAGTGTGCTCATGTCACAAGCTCCCAACAATCAATACAATGCAACCGCCACCGCTGTGCAGTGCTTCTTCAATCTCTCACCTCCCTTTCTTTGCACTCACTTCATATTGCTACCAATCCACCTCATCCCTCTCACCTTCCTTCTCCTCTTCGTGCTACCCAACAAATCGACTATCACAGTGCTCTCTTAGCTCACCAGCGACCGTCCACAAGCGTCATATCTGATGAGGACAAAGGACATGCTCTTGCTGGTAGTATTCTCTCCCACTCTTCCTCTCCCACTGTCTTGGAACTGTTTCATTTAGCTTGTTTAGGTCGTTTAGACGGCTGGTTGACAATTTAAATGAGTCAACTGTTTAGAGTACCGTTCAGGCACTAAACAATGCAGTGGCCTTGCATTTACTGTTTAAACATGTTTAGACAGCTGTTTAATACAGTTTAGGATGACACTAAATTTATGTAAATTGTTTGTATTAGTGTTTAATTGCATTGTAAATTTAGTTGTCTTTAATTTACGTAATAGCTTGTATTAGTGTTTAATTGCATTGTAAATTGTCTTTAAAATTGAGTGATAATTATATGCTCTCATGACGGTTAGCTATATACACCGTCGTGAGAGCATGTGTATAATATGTTATTTACGAGGGGTCCGGACTGGGCGGTCGCTAGTTCAGCAATAATTAGAAGAACAACCATCGAACCGGACACGGAGGCGGATGGTACCGATGCGAAAGGAAAGTGCTCGTTGGAACACGGATTTGTACACGATACTTTTAATAGCGTGCGAACACGACCATTTCTTAACCCTTCTCTCTATCTCTCTCTCTATTTCTTTCCCCTCTCTCTCTCTCTTTGGAACACATGAAAAACATCTTAACGTAACTTATGCGTCACCCGTTTCGAACCGTCACGTGTCACTTGCGCTACACACGTGACACGTGTAGGTTTGGAATTGTCCATTTTTTGGACAGCCTCGGAGTGACTGAGAGAGCTTGCTTATGTCGAGACGCGAGAGGTCTGGATCCTGATGAAGTTCCGGTTGTATAACCCTGATGTTCTCTACTGCACCATTTCGAGCGTGCAGTTTGAGTACCGCGGGGTTATGGTGCTGAAATTTCATCAGGATTCGGACCCCGTGTCTCATTGTAAGCAAGATCTCTCGGTCACTTTTGGGTGGGTTTAGGGGGCATCCTTCCTAATAGAGATGTAGACTCGTTATATCTGACGTTGAATTTGGTTTATAGGCTCAAATATGGGTGAAGACCGTAGTTGGATGTATATCGGTTCGAAAAAGAATGGAAGTCACTAAGATGAATGGGTGATCAAGACTACGGCTTTTGTGGACCGTAGTTTTTCATTAGCCAAGATAAATAAGGTGCGGTGTCCATGTAGAAGTTGCCAGAATATGAGGTGTTTGAACAAGAGAACACTTTCACTAGACTTATGCCGATACAGTTTTGTGCCACATTATGAGGTGTGGATCCTTCACGACGAATCAATGTCTAAAACCATAGAAGAAGAGAAAGAGTATGCTTATAGCATGGGGCTTGATAGGATGGACGAGATGATTAAATCTTTACAACGCTTGAGCTCACTGAAAGTGATAGAAAGCCACATGCTTCTCTCTATTTTAAACCTAACAAGAAGAAAGAAGTTCTAAATTGCTTGAATGGGTTAAAATTCCCCGATGGCTACACTGCTAGCTTGAGACGAGCCATTAATATCAGGACAGAAGAACTAACTGGGTTAAAGAGTCATGATTATCACATAATCATAGAAAGACTCGAGCCCGTTATGTTTCGGGACTACCTTGATGATGCAGTTTGAAAAGTGTTAGCAGAGCTTAGCTATTTTTATAGGCACCTTGTGCTAAAGAAATCACGATACAGATGATGGAGAAGTTGGAGAAGGAGATACCAGTTCTTTTATGTAAGCTAGAAAAAATATTTCCTCTAGGATTTTTCAATCCAATGCAGCATCTTCTTATTCATCTGCCGTATGAAGCTAAAGTGGACGGCCCTGTGCAATATAGGTGAATGTATCACATTGAAAGATCCCTAAAATATCTTAAACCAATGGTTGGCAATAGGGCTAGAGTTGAAGGTGCATCGTTGAAGCATTTACTCTTATGAAGGTAGGATACTTTTTAAGAGTTTAGAGAAAACAATGTCAATGCTTCTACGATGCGGTACAATATGGATAAAGATCCTCCTTGTAGTGACCTATCCATTTTTTGCAATGAGGGGCACCCCTGTCGGTAGTAGCACGAGCTACAATTGCACCACGGAAGAAAAAAAGGTTGCTTTGTGTACATGTATGCTAATATAGGTGGGATGGATAAATATTTTGAGTAAGTATTTATTCTACTTCTATGCTACATAGCATTATTTACTATATGTTAATGCTAATATTCATGGTTTTTAGACAACACATTTCATAAGCAAAATTAGACCCTTAGACATCAACTGACAAGCAAGCAGGTAGAAACGATGCGATGAGATGGAATTAATGGAGGGACTAATTTTTTATCTTGGTTTCGAGATCAAGTAACATTTTGTTATCACTTCTCTATCCTGAATTATATAGTACTATGTAAAAATATTCTTATAATTTCATATTATGGACAATGTGTAAAAGATGTCGATGTCCATCAAGACTTGCGAAAACTATTTTACAAAATATTCAAAGTTAGAATGTACAGTCGGTACGATATCGACAGGTTTCAATTCTGTTCGACTCAATTTGAAGTTCTTCGTACTCTTGCGGCAACGACTAATACTGGAGTTGTGACAAGAGCAATCGATGTTGAAGGACGGAAAACAAACTACTATGGGATTATCAACAAAATCCTCTTTCAACTCTGCCGTCAATAAGGAATTTGTAGTAGTTTTCTTTGATTGTGACTGATTTTATAACCGTAATGGAACCCGTGAAAACCAATTTGGCTTGGTTGAAATGAAACACAATAAAAGGTTGCGAGCGTACGACTCTTTTGTCCTTGCAGACCAAGTTGAGCAAGTGTATTATCTAACTTAGTTGATGACTTAGTTGGAGACACCAATGATGTACGGACTCGCGAGAAGCGCAAATAAAAACCAGTCACTAAAATAGTTTGATGGTCTGGTTTAAGAAGTAGAGTAAATGAGCGAGATTCTGATGACTTTTAGAAATTAATATAAGTAATGCTTTCTTCATTTAATATTCATGTTGTATATTTTATAATAACTATACTTATTGAAGCATCGTTATAATAGGATGTCATCAGAAAAGGGTAAGAGGATAAAGAGGACCGTGAGGAGGTTTCTCAGTAGTGCGAGCTTGATGGCTAGCACACGAGATGTGGCGGATAACCTTTTTCACGGTAGTAGCTCTAGAGAGAGCATACGGTATCAGTTGTTGAGACACGTGCCCTCAAAGTTGTCAAGAAGACCTGTTGCCTTTCAGCGGACCGAGGTAATTTAAATTAACAATTATGTTCCATTATTTTATTAATTAATCTATTTATATTTCTTAAAATTATTATAATATTACAAGATGACTCAAAGTCAGAGTTAGAGGCCGAGGCTCTTCCTACGCCACAGTTGGCTGACCTCCCGTCCGGGTCAGCTGACCCCTCTTTCGGGTCGGCGGACCACCCTTCCGAGTCATCCGAGGACACGGAGGCGCAGAGAAAGCGACGGACCAGGAGGAGCCATTATGTGGCTCCTCCTCTAATTTCTAGAGAAGAAGCAACGTTGCCGGCTATTCGCCCTGTTGGCGATAGGTAAGAAGCCCTTACGTTGTAACTTTAGAAAATTATATAGTGATAAAAGTCTTTGATGCACAATTGTTCTTGCAGCGGATGGGAGAACACTAGCTTTGAGGGTAGAGGACGTCAGAGACAATTCAACGTTGTCTTAGGGTGAGGTGCCTGGCAGCGGTGACGAGCGTATCCCGTCCAAGTCATGGGATTATTACGCCCGTGCTACTAACCTGACGTACCATTCTGCTCAGGGTGCAGTGTGGGCAAACTTTCGCCTAAGTATGTTTAATGCATGTTTTAAATTTAGTTTTCAATAGCTACAATGTTTAACACTTATGTTTCTATCTTCTTATAGAGACGGTACCATTTGGCAGATCCAGTGGATGCCGACCACGCGCGAGTCGTCTTCAACAAGAACGCTAGGAAGCTTGTCACACAGGCAATCTCCTATGCCCGTATTCAAGCAACCAATGATTACTTGAAGAGACATCAATGGCAGGATCTTGCGGCGTTCAGAGACAGCTCCGACACATACTTGACGGAGGAGCAGTATGCCGAGGTAAACTAGTAGTGTTTTAATTAGGAGTCTGATTTTGTAATGTCAACATTATTTCAATTAATTCTAAATGCATGCATGTGGGTATTTCTTGGTTGGAAGACCGTCCGGAGGCTTATCGAGCCCTCTGTCACCTATCTACATCTTGCTAGGCGAATGGTAAGTAAAATACATACAAAACTATATTTATAGTATATTTATGCTACTTACTCGTACTTACAGGAAAACGAGCTCGGTGAACGATCGAGCGATGTTTAGGTGTATAAAAGAGGTCACAGGACAAGTGACACTTAACAACCCGACCAACTGTGCACTCCGGTGGCCACTGCAAAACTGGTGAGTCCTCGAACTAACATATTGCTTTACTTGTAGTAACTAACATTGCTACTAACGCGTTTTTATGTATTGCTTGTATTTGTAGGAGAAGTATGGGGAGGAAGCGGTAAAGATTCACGACCAAGATTACAATTGGCAGAACACACCAATCGATGCGAACGTCATGTATGCGAGCGGTGGAGGTAAAGCTCATGGATGGTGAGATGCTACCTGTTTTTCTTTCTGTCAATTCAACTTACATTATCTTACTCTAAATTGTTTTTCATAGTTTTGCCATTTTCGATGGAGTGGTTGACTCGAGGGAGGCAAGGCCTTCGAGTGGCTTCTCCTCGTAGTCTTCGTTCGCTGGACCTAGCGGGCGGATGTCAGCAAGGGAGCTAGAGCTTTTAAGTGTCTAGGAGGAGCTACGCCAGACATAGGAGAAGCTCCACGAGCAAGCAGCTTTATTGAAGGTCACTCAAGACTCTTACGCCACCTACAACGCACAAATACAAGCGGAGATACTGGTAATAGCTTCATATATAAAGCAATTATATAATTTCATTATTATTCATGTTCTATCATAGGCTTTAGTGCAGCGGCACGAACAACAGATTACCATTCCCACATGGCCGCCGCCGATGCCGAAGCCACATGTGCCTTCTTCTGCGGCACAGGTAAGCATCATTTCTTTAAAACAATGTACATTAGATTAATGTAGCAAACTGGTACAAAATTAGTCAACCATAGCAAAACTTAGCCATAATTGCCCAAACGTAGCCATAATTGCTCAAACATAGCAAGATTTAGACATAATTGCTCAAACATAGCTAAACTTAACTATAATGGCTCAAACATTGCCAAACTTAGTCAAACTTAGCCATTATTGCTCAAACATAGTTATAACTGCTCTTACATTTTACAGGGATCGGCGGCGGAGGCTTAGATTCCATCGTCTGTGCTATCGGGACCTAGAACACTACGCGAGCACGACATTCCGGTCTTTGGAGGTAGCGGATGTGAGAGTATGTAGTGTCTTGAGTTATATTTGTGTCACACCCGGTTATTCCGTGGAACACCCGAGTGACTCCCACATGTATGCCAGGATCATTTTCTCATACATGTGATGACAAATAGTGAAGCATCATTATATTACAAGCCAAGTGTACGAATATAAATAAGTCTTACATAACGTCTCGATGGACGATAATATGTTCATAACATACAAATAAACCAACAGCGGAAGTTAAGTCTTATGGGCTCCATCACAGGTGTTGCCCGGGGGACATCCGTGAACCTAGAATCCTTCTTCGGGACCAAAGTCTTGATTGTTGTACACCACATCATTGTCTTGGCCTGAGCAGCAATTTAAAACCAACGAAAAGCAAGCTTGAGTACCGTAGGTACTCAGCAAGTGTGGGAAAGTTATGTCATGCATGGCTAGAATAGGAAAAGGTTGAACTCATGGTTAAAGCGCTACGCAATTAGTACCTATCACCTTAGTTTATTAAGCACCTACATTACTATATAAATAAAATAGTTCTAATCCACTAACCCATCATCAATATCAAGTAACCATAACTTCATTTCTATTGTTAAGCTCCCCGCTTAACATCCTCCACTTCCCAATTCATCATCCTCTAATCATGAATAAGTCCAATCCGCTCTTGACTGTGAGCACGACTGTCATGATAGTTTTGACTCTGCAGAGTTTGCACCACTGTACCCACATGTAGTGATTTCATCCCCAGTTACCGGGTGGACTAGAAAAACCTCCATTATGCCAGTGGCCGCGAACCACGTTCACACTTTCGAGGTGTGTAGCCAGGAGATCACTACGAGGCCTTTACAAAGGGATTCTCGACGAGTGTGGGCCCACTGAGGTTTCACCCCTAACAGCATCCAGGAGGCTCCAACCCCGCTGTAGTGGCCCCCTCTTGAGCCTTGCGGTTCATATGGTAGTCCAACTGACACCTATTCCCCGCACCATCCAAATACCCATACTACGCCGGAGATAGACCTAATTAATTGGCCAAGCTGCCCCATCTCAGCATGTGGTTGGCATGGTAAAGCTAGGTTACATGCTCCATGAACCGGTCCTTAGGATCCAGGTAAGTACTAAACACAAACCCGTGTCTCGTGCACACAGCACCAACCAAGGCATCCAACTTGCATAGATCCCTACCTCTACATAATTCATAATAATCCATTCAAGTGGTTAAGTAATCAAGGTGATGATCTCATATCCCATTTATCCCATTCTAACCATGGCTAAGCATGAGTAGTGTAAATGATTGGCATAACAAAATAACTCCCAACCCAGGCTACAATGAAGCAAGATAATGAACATCTAGGGAAACTTCCTAGCATGGGTATCATATTCCAAAATTGACAATGCAATTAAATTCTAACTACACAAACCTAGTATAGGATCAAAGTGGTCAAGGACACTTGCCTTCTTCCTGCTGCTCCGGGAATGGAAAGTCTTGATCTTGAAAGGTGAGAACCGGCTCTGGGGCTGGTTCTACTCATGTCACACACACATAGTAAGAGAAAACAACATTCCATAAGTTTTGTGTTTACCCTAGATAGGTTGATTCTATGCATACATGCACTTCTAAACATATATATCACTTCTAATCTTTGATATTAAGACTTCTAAGTGCCCACTTCCAATTTTAGCAAATTTTCTTTATTAGATAATACACTTCTTAGTCACAATATTTGCATGAAATATAATTTCCAACTTCAAATGGGTTTTCAGATCTCCTAAAGAATTTCAAACTTGAAGTTTTGGATTTAGGGACCTCATTTGACCTTTACTAATTATGTCTACCTATTTTCTATATTTTCAAATTTATTTTCATTGCTTAAAAGTAAATTTTCAGCCCTAAAACAGCAAAATATATCACCTACCCAGAACATAATTTGCTTAAAATTCCCAACAAAGTATCTATTGACTTCCTAATTGTTTGGATCAATTTTAGACATATTTTTACATATATTTCAGAATTATTTTAAACCTAAAAATGAGTTTTTCAGCAAAACAGAATTTAATTGCCCCTTTTCAGATTTCCTTTGCAGCCTATGTTGGGTGTTTTCCTCACTGAACTCTCATTGATTTGAGATGCAAATCATGTTGGAAGTCTAGAGGTGTGGTGTAGATCCAAAAGAACCGAATGAAAAATGGCTCGGATGAGTTGTGGCGACGCTCAACAAACACCAGCGCACCCTCCTTTTATTAGCCGGAAGCCAGATGTTTTCAACAACTTCAGCCTGGGTTTTACACCATACAAATTTGAAAAGCATGCAACACATGCATGTGCCATGCACGTATGGCCCAAACCCCCCGGGTTGTTTTGAAACATAACAAAAACACCCTCACACACACTAGGACTCGGTGCAACATATGTGACTCAGGACACACCCCTGGTTCTTGTCATGTGTGCTTTATTTCCTTGAAACATAAGGAAACTAAACTCTGATTAAACCTCCATAAGTACTCAACAATCTCCCCCTACTTCTGAGGTTTGATCTCCTGAACTCCAATCTTCTCACGAAGTTCCTGAAAATGTGTACGTCCCAGTGGCTTTGTGAGGATATCAGCAAGCTCATATTTTGTCCCAACATGCTCTAAGATGACTTCTCATCTATCAACACACTCTCTGACAAAGTAAAACTTGATGTCAATGTGTTTACTTCTATCATGCAAAACTGGATTCTTTGCCAAAGCAATTGTTGCTGTGTTATCCATCTTAATCACTGGTGGAGGTACTTGAATTCTTGTTACTTCTTCTAACACATGCCTGAGCAAAACAGCCTGACTTGCTACAGCTGCTCCAGCCACATACTCAGCTTCACATGTGGACTTTGCCACAACCTTTTGCTTATGGGATAACCAGCTGATAGGATTTTCACTCAGGAAGAATATGACTCCTGTTGTGCTTCTCCTGTCATCCACATCTCCCCCAAAATCACTATCACTATAGCCTATTAACTCAAGACTTCCTTCACCTCGGTTGTAAGACAAGCCATACCTCATTGTAGCTGCCACATACCGAAGTAAATGTTTCAAAGCCACCATGTGTTCTTCTTGAGGTTCTGACATGAACCTACTTAAGTACCCAACACCAAAACTGAGATCAGGCCGAGTATGTAAAAGATACCTGAGTCCACCAATTATGCTGCGATAAGTAGTTGGATCAGTGAGTGGAGCTATACTTCTCTTGGTAAGCTTCAACCGGGATTCCATGGGAGTGGCACACCCATTACAATTTATCATCCCACTTCTTTCCAGCAACTTTGCAGCATAGGCTCCTTGACACAAGTCAATACCATGTCTTCCTTGCTTTACTTCAATACCAAGATAGTAAGACAAGCTTCCTAAGTCACTCATGCAAAACTTCTCCTTCATTTTCTCCTTCAACAGACTAATTTCCTCCATGTTTTCTCCCACAATCAGTAACTCATCAACATACACACCCACAATGAGCCTTGCCTCACCTCCAAACTTAGTGTACAAGCCATGTTCTGATTTGCACTGTGTGTGAAACCGAGTTGCTTGAGACTTTCATCAAGTTTGCAGTTCCATGCTCGAGGAGCTTGTCTCAAGCCATATAATGCCTTGTGAAGTCTTAAAACCCACTTCTCCTTGCCTTCAGCTATGAAACCCGGAGGTTGAGTGACATAGATCTCCTGTTCTAGACTCCCATTCAAGAAGGTTGACTTCACATCCATGTGATGAACATGCCACCTAAAATGAGCTGCAACAGCTAACACAATCCTCACAGACTCCATCCTGGCAACTGGTGCAAAAACTTCTTCAAAATCAACTCCTTGCTTCTGCACATACCCCTTTGCAACTAGCCTTGCTTTGTGACGTATGACATTTCCATGTTCATCTTTCTTCAACTTGAAAACCCATTTCAAGCCAATGGCATGATAACCCTCCGGAAGTTGTACCAATGACCATGTTTTGTTCTCTTCAATGGATGTGAGCTCCTCAATCATGGCAATGCGCCACTCCTTGACCCTCAAGGCCTCTTCTGCTGTGCATGGCTCTTCACCTATGACAACAAGAAGTTCCTCTACTCCTCCTTCTTCTGGTTCACAGTTTGGCACCTCTTGAAGAATGTTTCTCATGGAACGATAACGAAGTGGTGCTTCTTTTAGCTCACTATCCATTTCTGGTGACATGGAAGGAGGTGACACAAACTCCAAATCCTTGGATGCTTGTTGCTTCAGTTGTGTCATAGAAGACACTCCCTCAGCTGGGGTTTTGTCACCTTGACCTGTGTCACAGGAGAAAGAACTCACTCCACCAGGGTTCTCATCACGAAAGATGTATTCTACCCGAAAGATGTCTTCATCATTCACCATTTCACTTGACTCAGCTACATTCCACTTCCATGGGCGGTTTTCTTCAAACACAGCATCACGTGACACGTGAACACTCTCCGTGTTTGGATTGTAAAACCTCCATGCCTTGCTTCCTTGCTCATATCCAATGAAGACCATTGGTATACTTCGATCTTCAAGTTTGATAAGGTGTTTGCTTCCCTATTTCACATGTGCCACACAACCGAAAGTGCGCAAATGATGTACACTAGGTTTCTTGTCATGCCATACCTCATATGGAGTCTTTCTCTCAACACTCCGAGTAGGAGAACGGTTCAACACATACACTGTTGTGGTTACTGCCTTCCCCCAGAACCAACCGGGCATATTCATTGCTTTCAACATGCTTCTTGCCATTCCCATAACAGTTTGGTTCCTTCTCTCAACCACACCATTTTGCTCAGGAGAATATGGAGCTGTCAAGTGACGTTGAACACCCTCCTTGGTGCAATACTCAACAAAAACCCAAGCTGTGAACTCTCCACCACGATCTGTGCGAAAAGTTCCAATATTCCTCCCTGCCCTCAGCTTCAACACTTGATTGAAAACCCATGAAAGTAATCATAGCTTGATCTTTGTGCCGATCAAAAACACCCACATGTATCTACTGAGATCATCCACAAGAAGAAATAAAAACCTGCTGCCTCTTGGAGTTGCTGGCTTCACTGGTCTACAGAGGTCTCCATGCACAAGTTCAAGTTTCTTCTCAGCTCGGTACTTTGCCATGCACGGGAATGGTTGACGTCTCTGTTTCCCAGCCAAACAGATATCACACTTCTCCTCAGTTTGAGTGATGGTTGGCAATCTATACACAAGTTGCTCTTCGGCAAGTCTTCTGAGACTCCGAAAGTTTAAGTGCCCCATCCTTGCATGCCACATCCATGTTGCATTGCACCCTTGTGCCATGAGACACCTTGGTTGCACTACCTTAAGATCAATGGTGTACAACCGGTTCACTCCCCGTTTCACCATTGCCACAGGGGTTCCATCTTTATCCCAAATCTTGACATAACCATTCACCATCAAGATTCGGTGTCCCTCCTCCTCAAGCTGTCCAAGACTGATGATATTTGCCTTGAGCTGAGGAATAAGGTAGACCTTAGCCAACTCCTTTCGACCACCTCTCTTACCTTGGAACACCACAGTTCCTTGGCCATCAATCTCTGTCAATGAGCCATCTCCCAAACGCACAGTACCATGCACCGTGTTATCAAGTTTTGTGATCACACCCCGTTTCCCGGCCATGTGATTTGTTGCACCGGAGTCCAGGATCCACCGGGTACTGCCTCCTCCCTCCAAGTCTCCAACTTGAACGTGTAACATATCATTGTTGAGGCATACCTCCTCCAGGGACATGTCTTGATCAGCCTTGGTGTTGGCACACGCCACCAAGAGGCTAGATTCAAACTCATGATCAACTTGAGCTGTGTTCACCTCTTCATCCTTCTATTTCTTCCTGCACTCTCTAGCTCAATGACCTTTCTTACCACAGTAGCGGCACTCATCTTTAGCCATTCCACGGCCTGAGTTTCCACCACCACGGTTACCTCGACCACGGCCACGTCCTCGACCATGATCTTTCCTCGGTGCAAATGAGTCTTTGTGCCGTTCCTGTCCAGTTCCCCCAGACATCTTGAGACGTGTCGACAACCTTGCAAGCAACTCTTCTTCACTCAGATGCAACTTCTCATGTGCGTTGCCCTCCCAAGTGCTTGCACCAAGCCTTTCTCCTGCAGCCTTGAGTCTACCAATCAACTCATCAACGGACATATCACTTAAGTCAAGCAATGTCTCGATGGAGGCCGCAATCTGCTCAAACTTTTGTGGTACCGCCTGAAGGAACTTCCGGACAATCTCCTCCTCCGAACGTTCACTCCCAAGTGCCGCAAGTTGAGATGTGATCCGGCTCATACGCACACCAAACTCATCAACCGTTTCACCATCGTGGAATCTGAGTGCATCAAACTCCCGACCCAATGTGCTTGCCCTGGCCTTGCGCACACGTTCGGCTCCAACGTTGCGCAACTTGATCGCATCCCATGCAATCTTGGCCGACTCCTTCCCGGCAATGATCCCTATCATTTCTGGTGGCACAGCCTTGGTGAGAGCCTCCAAAGCCATCCGATCTTCAATGTAATCATCGGTGCCAAGGCTCACAGCAGTCCACAAGCCTCTCGCTTGCAACATCACCCGCATAAGTGCCGACGAATCATGATAGTTTTTCTTTGTGAGCATCGGATACGTACCACCACTGCTGACTTCCTTCGTGATGCGATGAATCACCAATGCCCCTGATCCTCCTCCTACCTTGCTGGTGCCTCCCGACGGTGTGACGTCTCTCCATGAACGTCTGGCTGGCGATGAAGATCTCCTTCGCGACATCAGCGCACACTCAATGGTCGTGTCATGGTTCTAGGAAACGTAATCGGCTCTGATGCCAATTGTTGGGTGTTTTCCTCACTGAACTCTCACTGATTTGAGATGCAAATCGTGTTGGAAGTCTAGAGGTGTGGTGTAGATCCAAAAGACGAGTGGAGAACCGAATGAAAAATGGCTCGGATGAGTTGTGGCGGTGCTCAACAAACACCAGCGCATTCCCCTCCTTTTATTAGCCGGAAGCCAGACATTTTCAACAACTTCAGCCCGGGTTTTACACCATACAAATTTGAAAAGCATGCAGCACATGCATGTGCCATGCACGTATGGCCCAAACCCCCCGGGTTGTTTGAAATATAACAAAAACACCCTCACACACACTAGGACACAGTGCAACACATGTGACTCAGGACACACCCCTGGTTCTTGTCATGTGTGCTTTATTTCCTTGAAACATAAGGAAACTAAACTCTGATTAAACCTCCAGAAGTACTCAACAGCCTAAAATCAGTTCTCGAATTATTCTAAATGTTTTCCAAGTGCTACAAAAATTTAAATTGTATTTGCACATGTATTTGCATCACCATTTGAATTTAAATCCCATTCCTATATTCAAATTTCTTAATTAGAGGCTCTGTAGGGACTGAAGTGCAAATTTACCCCACTGTAAAGTCCAAAACCTTATTTCCTAAATTTTCAGGGGTCTAACTATGCAAAACAGAGAGATTTTCCTAATTTTCAATTCACCCAGGGGCTAAAACTGATTTTTAAACGCATTTGCATAAATTCCAGAGGGTCCAAGGGCTAGCTCTTCTTTTCGCGGGTAGCGCGTAAGTTTCTTTGGGTTTATACTGCGGGACTGATGTGGGCCGTTGGATTTAAAATAGAGGGCCGAGATTATAACGTGAAGGGGTACGGGGGAGGTTTAATTGCGGCCGCCCGATTTAAATTGGACGGGCCACGTCGCCCTGGCCGGAGCCAGCCCGCGCGCGCGGCGGCTGGGGGCGCGATCTCACCAGCGAAGCCTCTGAATTGCCCCTATCTACGCGGAACCTTGCATTTCTTTGCATAATTCGGTAGAGGAGGGGTAGGGGGCCTCACCTCGAGGGTTTTCTTGAGCTCGGATGCCCTGGAAGTCGGTCGGCGGCGATAAAGTCCGGCAATGGCTCTCAGTGCCCGTCGCAGCAGCGGTTAGAGCGCAACACGTGGCGTTCCTTTCACCTGCAATCCTCCCCGACGGCGGTGGAGCAAGACACACTCGTTAGATCGGTGAAATCGGGAGGAATTCGGAAGAAACGGCGGTGTGAACTTCGGTTCTCACCGGAGAAGAAAGCTGAGCGGGCGGGGGAGGAATGGGGAGTTTCTTGGCGTTTAAATGGACGAGGAGGTGGCAGGGGTCAGTTGGCGTCATGCTAGAACCGAGTGGGCCGGAGATCGTGGGTGCCTGCGGTAGTTTCGGAAGTGGGGGCGCGATCGGCGCGGGAAGAGGGGGGCAGCGGTTGAAGGGGACGAAACTGACAGCCGGGCCCCGCGTGACAGTGAGAGGAAGAGAGGGGAAAAAGGCCGCGGGCCACTGGGCCGGTTGGGGCTGCTGCGGTGGTTTCGGCCAAGTGCCCCCTTTTTCTTTTTATTTTTCCTTTTCTATTCTGTTTTTGCTTCAAATTTGAATTCTGGTTTGGATTTGAATTTTTCTCCAACATGCATCACGTCCACTTTGTTTAAATTTGTATTTGCTACATTTTGGGGTGTTACAACTCTACCCCCCTTAAAAGAAATCTCGTCCTCGAGATTGGTGACCCTAGGGAAATAGGTCCGTAAACTGTTCCTTGAGTTCGCCTTCTCGCTCCCATGTGGCTTCTTCTTCCGAGTGATGCTTCCACTGCACTTTACACATTCTGATTCGTTTGTTCCATGTGATGCGTTCCATCGTCTCCAGAATCTTGACCGGCTGTTCGGCATACGAAAGGTCTTCTCGGACGTCCACCTCATTCATGGGTAACCTCTCTTCGGGTGTTCTTAAGCATTTATTGAGTTGTGACACATGGAACACGTCATGCACATCCGATAGGCGAGCCGGTAGTTCCAACTGATATGCCACTTTGCCCTTCCTCTCTAGAATCTTGAAAGGTCCAATGTACCGAGGTGATAACTTCCCTTTCACTTTGAACCGACGAAGCCCTCTGATAGGAGACACCTCGAGATAGACGTAGTCCTCTACATTGAAAGTGATCTCTCTTCTTCGTATATCAACATAGCTCTTTTGTCTATTATGAGCTATTCTCAAGTTGTTGCGGATTTCCCTCACTTTTGCCTCAACCTCTTGTGACACCTCTGGCCCAAATACTTTGCTTTCCCCGGTTTGATTCCAAAACAATGGAGTTCTGCACTTCCTCCCATACAGTGCCTCAAAGGGTGACATCTTCATACTAGCCTGGTAGCTGTTGCTATAGGAAAATTCAGCATAGCGTAAGTTCTTGTCCCAACTCCTATTGTTCTTGAGTGCGCAAGCCCTCAGCATGTCCTCGAGGATCTGATTGGTTCTTTCAGTCTGCCCGTCAGTTTGTGGATGGTACGCAAAACTGAAATTCAAATGAGTCCCCATGGTTTCATGTAATTTCTGCCAGAACCTTGAGGTGAACTGTGTCCCTCGATCTGACACTATCTTCTTCGGCACTCCATGAAAACACACGATTCTTGACATGTACAATTCTCCTAATTTGGATCCGCTGTAGATTTGTTTCACGGGGATGAAGTGAGCTACCTTGGTCAGCCTATCGATTATGACCCATATCGAATCATATCCTGATTGGGTTCTGGGCAGTCCCACTATGAAGTCCATGCCTATTTCTTCTTATTTCCATTCGGGTACTTTGAGTGGTTGCAACAATCCGGTGGGTCGTTGATGTTCTGCTTTTACTAGCTGACATGTGTCACATAGGGCAACATGCTCCGCGACATCCCGTTTCATGCCATACCACCAATATCTACTTTTGAGGTCATGATACATTTTCGTACTCCCAGGATGTATGGAGTAGTCGGAATCATGAGCATCTCTCAGAATTAGTTCACGGATCTCCTTTACCTCTATCACACTTATTCTTTTCCCATGCCACACCGTACCTTGTTCATCCTCCCTAAACCCAGGAGCTTTATTCTCCTTAATGAGTCTTCTGATTTCTTGTATTCTCTCGTCATCCTTCTGACCATTGCGTATGTCCTGCTCCAATGTGGAGTCCACTTCCATGGCGACGGCCTCACCATTATTCACCAGGCATAGATTGAGTTTTGCAAATTCCTCCCTCAATTCCGTAGGCGTGTCGCTTAAGCTCATCATGTTGACATGCACCTTTCGGCTTAAAGCATCGGCCACGACTTTAGCCTTCCCAGGATGATAGTTAATACCCACATCAAAGTCGTTAATCAGCTCTAAAGCTCTAACCATCTCCTTTGTCTGAGGTTGAGATCTGGCTGTGTGAAAATGTACTTTAGACTTTTATGATCTGTATATATCTCCGTCCTTTTTCCCATCAAGTAATGCCTCCAAAGCTTCAATGCGTGGACCACTGCGGCTAGCTCTAGGTCATGTGTAGGATAGTTCTTCTCGTGTTTTCGAAGCTGCCTGGATGCATATGCAACGACATGCCCCTCTTGCATGAGAACACATCCCAATCCATGTACAGAAGCATCACAATATACCGAAAAAATTTTCTGCATGTCTGGCATAACTAGCACTAGGGCTGTTGTCAATCTTTTCTTCAGCTCTTGGAAGCTTGCCTCACACTCCGGAGTCCACGTGAATGTGATACCCTTCTCTAGCATTTTGGTGAGGGGTCTTGAGATCTTGGAGAACCCTTCAATAAATCGTCGGTAGTATCCAGCCAAGCCTAAGAAGCTTCGGATTTCCTCGACGTTTTCCGGGGTCTTCCACTTCTGCACATCTGCGATCTTAGCGGGGTCCACGGAGTTTCCTCCTTCAGAGATTATATGTCCCAAAAAGGGGACTCTCTTCAGCCAGAACTCACATTTTCTTAGCTTGGCATATAGTTGGTGCTCTCTTATATTTTGCAACACCAGCCTTAGATGCTTTTCATGTTCTCCCTCATCTTTGGAGAAGACGAGAATGTCATCAATGAAAACCACCACGAACTTGTCCAAATACTCCATGAATACCTTATTGTAACACCCCAAATTTTGATTCAAAACTCTAAACCATGCTCAGAGGGGAATTTAAAAATTTTTGGACGTGTTGCATGTTTTGCAAAAATTCAAATTCAAACTGGAATTCAAATTAGACTCAAAACAGAAAAGAAATGGAAAAAGAAAAAGAAAAACGGGAAAAAAACCGGCCAGTGGGCCGAAACCCGCCAGCCGGCCCAGCTTTCCCCGCGCCAGCCCGCCCCCGCGCGCGCCGCGCTGCCTCTCACAGACAGGTGGGACCCACATGTCATCCCTAACCTTGAGCCCCCGCGACCCCGGACTTTTCCCCCGAGCGCGCGAAATCGCAACCGACCGGAAACCGCGTCCCGTCGCCCGAATTCTGGTCCCAGAGGACTCCAACTCGATCACAACAGACCCACCGCCCTCCCCCGGCTATAAAAACCCCCGATCCGATCAGTTTTCCCCACGCGATCGCCGATTTTCATTCCGGTGAGCACCGAGACTTCGCCGGTGAATTCTGGCCGATCTAAGCTCGGAAACTCTGATCTAACTCGCTGGTCTTGATCCACCGCCTCCGGGGAACTTTGCAGGTGCAGAAAACTCGGAGAGTTACGGTGTAAACGCAGCGCCGACGAGCTTCGCCGTGGTTTTGCCTCGGACCTCGCCGCCGATCACTTTCCAGGACCCCCGAGCTCGAGAAAACCCGCGAGGTGAGATCCCTGACCTCCCCTCTACCGATCTAGGCCATAAGATCACAGTTCTAGGCAGAATTCTCGCGGATCCGAAACTTTCCGGCGAGATCGCCGCTTCCCGCCGCCGTGCGCCGACGGCAGCGCCGCCCGCGCTCGATCAGAGCGACGTGGCCGCTTGTGCGCCGTTTATTTTAAATCGCACGGTAGACTTTAAATCCTCGCGTACTGGTTCGATGTTATAATCTCAGCCGTCGGTTTAAAATCGGACGGTCCACGTCAACCCCGCGTTATAAAGACTGGAATTCTTACGTGCTACCCCCTGGGGTTCTCTGGAATTGAGAGCTAGCCCCGGAAACTTAAGATCTAGCCCCTGGAACTCCAGAAAATCATGTAAATTCATTTAAAAGTCAGTTTTAGCCCCTGGACTTAATAGAAATTAGGAAAAACACCTTTGATAAGTGTAGCTAGACCCCTGGAAATTATGAAAATAATATTATAGACCCTGTAATGGGGTGAATTCATTATTTTAGCCCTGTTTAGTATTTAATTTAGGAAATTGAATATGTAACTAGTGTTTAAAAATTAAAAAGGGGAACAAACATAATTGTCAAAATTAATTAAAAACTTTCTCAGTACTTAGAAAACTTTGGAGTGAGATAAAAATATATTTTTGGGCTGAAATAAATCTGTTTCATCTATTATTCACATTTATTAGTATAGGGACACATTTTTAAGTAAAGAATAGTTATAGAAAAATAGGGAAAATAATTATGAAATGGTCTACATCAGAAGCCAAGGTCAAAATATGATTTTAAATTATTCAGGACCAGAACCTATTCTGTTTAGGTGATGTGTATTACTAATTTAATAATAAAATACACAATTATGCATAGGAATATAAATCTGAAAATATAGCAACTAGTAAATGATAAATGGAGTTTCTAAAATACAAAGAATTCAGTTTAGGGTTGATAGAAATTATGAAAGCACATATGGGGAAGAATAATACTTTTCATACACACTTGGTAGTAAAAAGGTGAAGTAGTTGAATATAATAAATTTATTGGAAACCCATATAAATAGTATGTAAGTATAAAGGTGGACACAAAAGTAGGAATCATATACACATGGTTAAAACTGCATGCAAGCCACAACTCAACACACATAAAGTAACCACAACACATATAATGGTAAAGAAATTTCATAAATGTGAATGTGTGGTTTGTATGAAGTGTAAGTGTGAACTATGTCTTATGGATTGTTGTTTTTCTTTTGCTATGTGTGATGGTATGAAGTAGAACCTGTTCAAGAACAAGTTATTCATTTCCAAGATCAGGACTACCAATTTCAAGAGCAGCAAGAAGGAGGCAAGTGTCCTTGACCACTTTGAACCTATGCTAGGATGTGTAGATAGAATTATTTGCATTGTCAAATGAAAGATGAAACCCATGCTAGGATGTTTCCCTAGAATTGCTTTACCTTGTTTCCTTGTAGCTTGGGTTGGGATTTATTTTGTCATGTCATTTATACACATGCATATGCTTAGCCATGCTTAGAATGGGACATTTGGGACATGAGATCATCAGTTTATATTACCATACTCTTGAATGAGACATTGTGAGTTATGTAGAGGTAGGGATCAAGGCAAGTTGGATGTTTTGGTTGTGTGCTGGGTGCACGAGACTTGGGTTTGTGTTTAGTACTTGCCTGGATCCTAAGGACCGGTTCATGGAGCATGTAACCCGGCTTTACAGTGCCAACCACATGCTGAGATGGGGCAGCTTAGCCAATTAATTAGGTGTATCCCCGGCGTAGTATGGGTGTGTTGGATGGTGCGGGGAGTAGGTGTCAGCTGGACTACCATATGAACCGCAAGGCTCAAGAGGGGGCCACTGCAGCGGGGTTGGAGCCTCTTGTATGCTGTTAGGGGTGAAACCTCAGTGGGCCCACGCTCGTCGGGAATCCCTTTGTAAAGGCTTTGTAGTGATCTCCTGGCTGCACACCTGGGAAGTGTGAATGTGGATCGTAGCCACTGGCATAATGGAGGTTCTTTTAGTCCACCCGGCAACGGGGGATGAAATCACTACTTGTGGGTACAGTGGTACAAACTCTGCAGAGTCAAAACTGTCTTGACAGCCGTGCTCACGGTTAAGAGCGGCCTGGACTTATTCATGATTAGAGGATTGATGGTTTTGGAAGTTAAGCGGGGAGCTTAACATTGGAAATGATGTTATGGTTATTGGATTATGATAATGGGTTGGGAGATTTGGACCATTTTACCTCTGTAGTAATGTAGGTGCTTAATAAGCTAAGGTGATAGGTGTTAATTGCGTAGTGCTTTAACCATGAGTTCAACCTCTCCTTGTTCTAGCCATGCATGATATAATTTTCCCACACTTGCTGAGTACCATTGGTACTCAACCTTGCATATTTGTTGGTTTATATTGCTGCTCAGGTCAAGATAATGAGGTGGTGTATAATGACCAAGATTTTGGACCCGAGGAAGGTTTTTAGGTTCATGAAGACCCCCGGGCAACGCCTGCGATGGAGCCCTAAAGAATAATATTCCGCTGCTAGTTTATTTACTTGTGATGAAGCATTAATGTCCATTGAGACATTTGCGATGTAAGACTTATTTATATTCGACACCTGGCTTGTAATAAATGATGCTTCACTATTTGTCATCACATGTATGAGAAAATGATCCTGGCATACATGTGATATTCACTTGGTTGTTTCTTCGGAAAAACCGGGTGTGACACTTATTTATGAGGTACATGAAGTACGCCAGTGCATTGGTCAGTCCGAACGACATGACGGTGTATTCATACAGTTCGTACCTAGATACGAAAGCTATCTTGGGAATGTCGGTTGGCCTTATCTTCAATTGGTGATATCCTGATCTGAGATCAATTTTTGAGAACACACAAGCTCCTCTCAACTGATCAAACAAGTCTTCAATGCAAGGTAACAGACACTTGTTCTTGATGGTTACCTCATTCAATGCACGATAGTCTACGCACAACCTTTGAGTTCCATCCTTCTTGGGTACAAATATCACCGGAGCTCCCCATGGCGAGGAACTAGGACGAATATACCCTTTCTCCGTCAATTCCCGGATATGTTCTTTGAGCTCTTCTAATTGTTGGGAATCCATCCGGTAAGGCCTCTTGTATATCGGGGCGGTTCCAGGCATTAGCTCAATCGCGAACTCCACTTCACGATCTGGGGGCATACCTCGCAACTCTTCGGGGAAAACATCCGGATATTCCTTGATGACCCTTATCCCTTCCAAATCCCCTTCCACTTGATTGAGTTTAATGTCCCTCCTAGGTTCTTGGACTGCTATGAATTTCACTTTGGTGCTACTAGTCTGAGTTAGTTCCACCGTTCTAGTTGAACAATGGATAATGCCTTTATGCTTGGTTAACCAATCCATACCCAAAATAATATCTATCCCTTGCGAGTTTATCACTATGAGGTTTGCAGTAAATATTACCCCATTAATGTCTAGATTCACTTTGGGACACACTTTTCTTGTTCTTATTTCTCCCCCTGGAGAGTTCACTGCTAATATATGATTCATTTGTGTTGTTGCTAGATCATGCTTCTTAACAAATCCTTGAGCAATGAACGAGTGGGTAGCACTAGAATCGAACAAAATGGTTGCAATGTGTAAATTTGCAGGGACTTACCAATCACCACATCAGGTGCCTCCTGTGCTTCTTCCATGGTCATGTGGTTCACCCGTCCCCGCGTCATGTTCTGCTGTTGTGACTGCATTGGCTTCTTCTTCGGGCACTTGTGAGCGTAGTGCCCCACTTCACCGCAGTTAAAGCATTGCACCCCAACCTTAGGTGCCTGACCCTTGTTGTCCTGGGGTGGGTTCTGTGGCCCTTGTCCTGCTGGTCGGGGTTGGTAAGCGGGGCGTGGTTGCTGCATAAACTGACGTTGCTGCTGTACTGGTGCTGATGGAGGCCTGAAGTTCGGATTGTAACCTCTCGGTGCTGAGTAGGGTACCACAACACGGCTCATTTGCCCTACAGGTTGCTGCATAAGACGTGGACGTGTGTTGCTGCTTGACGCTTGATGTGACCATCCCACCTTCCTCTTGTGTTCATTCTCCAAGGCCTTCATCTTCCTTTCCACAATAAACGCCCTGTCCACCATCTTTTGAAAACTTTCGTATTCGTTGGAGGACATTGCACATTGCATTTCCATGGTGAGCCCTTCCACAAAGCAGTCCTGTTTCTGCTCATCAGTTTCAATATCCCATGGTGCATAACGAGACAGTTGGGTAAACTTGGTGAGGTACTCCCTCACTGTCATGTTGCCTTGTTGCAGCCCAAGAAACTCCTTCCTCTTGTTCTTGAGTTCTCCCCTTGGAATGTAATGGTTGCGGAAACTGCGCTTGAACTCCTCCCAAGTTATGTTCTCGGGGTCGTGGTGGGCTGCCACGTAAGCGGTCCACCAATCAGCAGCGGGTCCATTCAATTGATGAGAGGCAAACAATACCCTCTCATATCCTTGGCATTGTATGATCCTCATCTTGTTCTCAATGGTCTTGAGCCAATCATCTGCCTCTAGGGGTTCAGCAGCACTTGTAAACTTCGGGGGTTGAGTTCCTAGAAACTCACTCAACCTTGGTTGACGTGGTGCAGCCTGTGGGGGTGGAGCTTGGTGTAAGTTGGCCACCACTTGAGTCAAATTCTGGATTAGCTGATTTTTATAGTTGATCATTTGGTAGATAGGATCAGCTCCTCCTCGGCGACCACCCCTGCCTTGCCATCCAGGAAGGTGAGGATTGGCAGCCTCATTGTTGTTGTTGTTGTTGGGGTTGACACCACGACCTCTTCCGACCATCTATTATGATTAAAAAAATGTCAACTTAATCATTACGCATTAATTTCCCACATTGCTTGTATAAACTTAAACTTTTGAGACATTAAAATTTAGGTAACTTCAGAAAATATTGCATAGATTTTTAGGCACCATGTCTCATACGAAAACAAATGCAACTATTGATTCATAAGGTTTCACACACAAAAGCAAATGCAATCATAAAGACGAGGTTGTGGACAAGTGCCCATGGCTCCCACAACTCACGTCACACACAAAACATTAACAAGCAAATAGATAGGTTCTTGACTCGACTACTCGATAACATGCTGGAATAAGGGAAATGACTCTAAACGACTCGTATCACTGAGCTGGCTCATCGGGGTCTTCCTCATCATTGCAGCTGCCCTCTGACTCCGCTCTAGGTGGGGAAGCTGCTGGTGGAGAAGTGCGGCGACGCTTGTTCGCCCGGCGGTCTGGGGAGTCAGGAGTCCATGTGTCATTCTGCGTGACACACAGTTCATTCCTATCTCCTCTCTCCCTCGCCCTCAAGCTGGCGCGAAGCAACACCTCAGTCTCCTTCAGGGTGTCACGGACATCCTGAAGCTCCTGCTGGCACTCCTGCAGTCGAGTGCTGAGCATAGCTGCATCCTTCAAGCACATGTCCATGTGATCATGGGAAGTCCCTTGCTGCACCGGGGGTTCTTGTACTCTGCGGTGCCACTCTCACGCTGGAGGACATACATGTACTCAGTCCTGTCTAGGTGGCCACGGTTGATGTAACTCTGGCAAGTGATGGCCTCCCAGGTGACATCCTTCTCAACATCGGCCTGAGTAACCCGACAAGCTGGAGAGCGGTGGATCTTGAGCAGCTTGTTGTCGTGGATGATCCTCATCTCTGAGCTCCATTCTTCACACTTTTCACGGATGGTCTTGGTGGAGCTGGAGTGTATGATCAGCTTGCCAACGTTGCTGGCGGTGTGGATCATACGCCGAAGATGACGCAACAAGCCTCCTACTGCCAATCCGTAGGAGTGGTACGTCACCGGGCGGTTCTCCTCCCTCAAGGCAAGTGCAGCTATAGGAACTCTCCCTCCGGTGGACTTGCGAGCGGTGCGGACCATGCGAACCATCTAAAACATAAAATATTTAAAATCAAGTTAGGCAATAGTCAAACAAATACTATATTTTGAATAAAAGTTGAGGCAAGATGAACTAATAAAATAAAGGAACAACATTATTTAGCAATTTTACCCTACACCTTTTGTAAAATAGTTTTTAAGAACATAAGGTCCTTAAATACGTCCATTTCTAACTAGGTCCACATTCCTACAGGCAACCTTGGCTCTAATACCACTTCTGTCACACCCGGTTATTTCGCGGAACACCTTAGTGACTCCCACATGTATGCCAGGATCATTTTCTCATACATGTGATGACAAATAGTGAAGCATAATTATATTACAAGCCAAGTGTACGAATATAAATAAGTCTTACATAACGTCTCGATGGACGATAATATGTTCATAACATACAAATAAACCAACAACAGAAGTTAAGTCTTGTGGGCTCCATCACAGGCGTTGCCCGGGGGACATCCGTGAACCTAGAATCCTTCTTCGGGTCCAAAGTCTTGATTGTTGTACACCACATCATTGCCTTGGCCCGAGCAGCAATTTAAACAAAAAGCAAGCTTGAGTACCGTAGGTACTCAGCAAGTGTGGGAAACTTATGTCATGCATGGCCAGAACAAGGAAAGGTTGAACTCATGGTTAAAGCACTACGCAATTAGTACCTATCACCTTAGTTTATTAAGCACCTACATTACTATATAAATGAAATGGTTCCAATCCACTAACTCATCATTAATATCAAGTAACCATAACTTCATTTCCATTGTTAAGCTCCCCGCTTAACATACTCCATTTCCCAATTCATCATCCTCTAATCATGAATAAGTCCAAGCCGCTCTTGACCATGAGCACGACTGTCATGACAGTTTTGACTCTGCAGAGTTTGCACCACTGTACCCACATGTAGTGATTTCATCCCCCGTTACCGGGTGGACTAGGAAAACCTCCATTATGCCAGTGGCCGCGAACCACGTTCACACGTCCGAGGTGTGTAGCCGGGAGATCACTACGAGGCCTTTACAAAGGGATTCCCGACGAGTGTGGGCCCACTGAGGTTTCACCCCTAACAGCATCCAGGAGGCTCCAACCCCCGCTGCAGTGGCCCCCTCTTGAGCCTTGCGGTTCATATGGTAGTCCAGCTGACACCTATTCCCCGCACTATCCAAACACCCATACTACGCCGGAGATACACCTAATTAATTGGCCAAGCTACCCCATCTCAGCATGTGGTTGGCACGGTAAAGCTAGGTTGCATGCTCCATGAACCGGTCCTTAGGATCCAGGCAAGCACTAAACACAAACCCGTGTCTCGTGCACACAGCACCAACCGAGGCATCCAACTTGCCTAGATCCCTACCTCTACATAATTCATAATAATCCATTCAAGTGGTGAAGTAATCAAGGTGATGATCTCATATCCCATTTATCCCATTCTAACCATGGCTAAGCATGAGTAGTGTAAATGATTGGCATAACAAAATAACTCCCAACCCAGGCTACAAGGAAGCAAGATAATGAACATCTAGGGAAACTTCCTAGCGTGGGTATCATATTCCAAAATTGACAATGCAATTAAATTCTAACTACACAACCCTAGTATAGGATCAAAGTGGTCAAGGACACTTGCCTTCTTTCTGCTGCTCCGGTAATGGAAAGTCTTGATCTTGAAAGGTGAGAACCGGCTCTGGGGCTGGTTCTACTCATACCACACACACATAACAAGAGAAAACAACATTCCATAAGAAATCATCAACACATACACTCATGCAAGTCATACATACATACACATTAAAGTCATACACATAATTAAGTTTTGTGCTTACCCTAGATAGGTTGATTCTATGCATGCATGCACTTCTAAACATATATATCACTTCTAATCTTTGATATTCAGACTTCTAAGTGCCCACTAAATGTGAATTTCCAGTTTTAGCAAATTTTCTTTATTAGATAATACACTTCTTAGTCACAATATTTGCATGAAATGTAATTTCCAACTTCAAATAGGTTTTCAGATCTCCTACAGAATTTCAAACTTGAATTTTTGGATTTAGGAACCTCATTTGACCTTTACTAATTATGTCTACCTATTTTCTATATTTTCAAATTTATTTTCATTGCTTAAAAGTAAATTTTCAGCCCTAAAACAGCAAAATATATCACCTACCCAGAATATAATTTGCTTAAAATTCCCAACAAAGTATCTATTGACTTCATAATTGTTTGGATCAATTTTAGACATATTTTGTAAAAGCCCAAGAAAAGGGACTTGCAAAAACTTTTTCTTCACCTCACAACACCACAGTTTTTATTGTGGACACCTTAGGAAATGTTGTGAAGAGCAAGTAACCTCCATCAAAAGAATGATTAGAGGGGAAAGCCTTCACTTTCACAAAGTAGGATTTCTACACTTGAACATGAGAGGTTGAGCTCACCCCTAGAATTTAAAAAGTCTTGGGAAGGTTCAGTCCAAAGCTCATGCAAATTCAACACTTTTTGAGGCACTTTTGGGTTATTTCAAAAAGAGGCCAATTTGAATGTAAATTCAAATTGCAGCAACTTTCATCACCCAAATTCAAAAGTTAGCTTCATATTCAAACTCAACACATTTTTCTGAGTTAGCCCACCAATTTTCATCCCTATTGGAGTTTATCTTGTCGGGAGCTAAATTTGCAATAATTCAAAACTGAATTTGAACTTCAGTTTAAACATGAAGCAAATTTAACCAAACAAAGTTCGAATTTGAAAACTCAAATTCAAACCAATACTTGGGGGCTAAGTCTCCCATAAAATTTTCAGTAGCTGGGATATTTACAAAAGAAGGGGGGAGAAAGGTTTAGAGGGGAGAAGAGGGCCCACTGGTCAGCCACCCTGGGGAGCAAACCGACTCGGGCGTGCGGTCGAACACCCTGCGGCCGACAGCGCACGGGGTCGACCCCGTCCCAACGCAGCCACCGCGCCACCTCCTGCTCGGGGGGATGAGGGCGCCGGCTACAAAACAGGTGATCGCACCCTGGTCGGCGAGAATTCGCTCCCCATCCTCTCGGTTCCACTCGCCTACATCCGAAGCAGCTCACCCGGAGTCGCCGCTCTCTGATCGCCGGCGGCCGGACGGCACAGGCTTCCTCCTGCCCGACGCTCAACACAAGAAACGATCGCCACAAGGTGCTGGTTCTGCCTGCCCTTACCGTTCGGCATTTCATGCACCGTCGGGGGAGAATTTCTTCCGGGAACGCTTCGGTGTTCTTAAGGCCGAGCTCCCCCAAATCCCAAAATTCACGAGTATTGGCCTATCACCGGGCGTACCGAGCTAAACACACGATCTACACCCTGCCGCGACTACCTAGGATCAAAAACCAGCAAGAATCATGGGCTAGGGTTGCGGTTATCCAAGTTTTTTCGAGCAACAGCCGATATCCGGCCTAGGTCGCCGACGAGGTCATAGTTGCAGCCGTTTTCACAGGGATCGGTGCCCATATCCATGATCAGCAGGTGTCAGCGGAGCTCCCCGAGCAAACCGCATCGAAAAAAATGCAGGGGAGGCTGAGTTCGAGCCATGTGATTAAGTCCAAGCCAAACCACCAACACCAGTTCATCTTTAAATTCTTAAACAAAGTTCCAGGTGTTAGAGGCTGGTTATTAGAACTAATAGTAGAAGTCTTACTCTAAAACTCACATTTGCATCTAAATTAACATGTAGTATTTCATTAACGTGTAGCCGTTGAAGAAGAGACTCCGGAAGTGCTGGACTTCCTTCTTCCGGACGAGGAACTAACTACTGACCAGCAGCAACAAGGCAAGCCCCGGTTTGCATTAACCCTTTTATAAGTCTTACTTTGTTTACATGTGTCATATGAAGTATGTATGTGCATTAGGTATAGGATGAATGAAACCCCACTTGCATAACCAAAGGTTCCTAAAAGAGTGAGGGTAGTGTCAAGGACCTCGAGTAGACAGGCTATGCTTAATGAGTCATAGGACTTCGGTACAAGTCGAGTAGTTGGAATCTACTCGCGAGATAGGCATTGGGGCATACGGGTTCGGTTGAGTGATGTGAGATCACTATAATAATGAAAATGAGACTAGGCAGGGGCTAGGGCGCAGCAAGAGGAAGTCTTGTGTGCGCAGCCCTGTCCGTGTCGATTGAGGACCGAGCCGTGTGCGGCCCTGCTGAACAAGTATTGAACGTACCGAAGGCATATCGGATATATGGGCCCCGATAAACCGATGTAGCCTAAACCTCCGGGCGTCGAGGCATAGCACACCGATTTATATGTGTAGGTTGAGGGCAGCAAGGTGGAAATCTGCCAACGGGCATAGAGAGATGCTCCGTGTGGGGAACCTCCTGCTCGTTTCGGTGCGACCGGTTCGACGTTTGGGCTGTTGGGTGAAAGGTTGTCCCGTACGACATCGAGTGAGCGTGCTGTGCAGCTCCACGGGTGGGCGTACGTGACGTGCTCTTTGGGTTTCCCTGCAGGTGTATATCGAGTTGATTCGCCGTCCCTCGCGGTGACGAGTACCGCTTGTTCACTGCGTCGTAACGTAGACTAATGGATGAAATATGTTGATTCAATGATGCTGATTGATATAATTGTATTGCTATATGTGTGCCACCAAATACTGCTTACTAAATTTCAGATTTCATGAACTGTTAACTTGTTGCTAAAAGATGAACTAAGGATGAACTTGTAGGCGTGTCATTTTGCTGAAATGTTACTAACCTATGTCTTGGTATACCTCATGTAGAGTTTCATGCTTAGGTGAGTCGGTTAAGCCTTGCTGAGCCTTCGTGCTCATGGTTGCTGCTTAAGTGTTTTTCAGGTGAGGAGCCACCCACGGACTCGGAGTACGAGTCAACCGGCGAGGGTTACCCTCCGTCAGGGACCACGGCTGAGTGGGAGCCGTACACACCGCGCTGAGCTGAGGAGTGCAGCTAGTGTGGGTTGCCCTAGGGCTGGGAAACCAACTTTTGCTAGATAGGCGGGCGTGAGTTGTGTAGTGTAGACTTCCGCTGTGTAACATAAACAATAGTTGTAACTGAAGTTTGTACCTGTTTGTACAGTTTCAGTTGTTTCCCATGTAATATATTATGTTCTTATGACGTGTGCTGTCGGGTGTCGCATCGCGCGGCACCACCCTCTGCGATCCTGGATGAGCGGATTCCGGTCCGCCACAGCCTGGTATCAGAGCTGCAGTGGGGATAGCACAGTACTAAAGGACTGCATTATGGGAAAAACTTAGGTATACGGTGAGGAATCGGTAGCTGCCCAAGTAAGGACTATATTAGCATAGTTACTTAAAGTGGCAAAGACTAACCTATGTGTTATAATTCAGAATTTCAATTATGTAATGACGCACCTACGCTCTGATAAGTATGGTAAGGAACGCCACCGAAAGCGGTTCAATTTCGGTTAGCTCTCCCTGACGAGGAACGTGGTTCAGGGACTGATCTCACAGCTTGGTGTGAGACGTCAATATGAAGCTCTTGGACTCTTAATGTCCCTGAGTTCATATGAAACGCTGATCCCTAGCGTGCATTAGGCAAGTAAGTGGAGACCCCATCGCGTGGTCAGTAACGCGAGAGTGTGTTCGTCTGGAAATAGCCCAGGAGGACATACGCAGCGCTTGCCATCGGCGTGCCCTGCAGGGCAGTAGGTGGTATTTGTTGGGTTGATAACATTCCCAACCGTGACGACCCGTTCATGACCTACTCGGGTTCCCCGTCGTGTGGTGATGAAACACGATCACGTGCCTTGAGACGTGACTTAGCTCAAGGACGGCCGTATGGCAATGATACGGGCGTTTGTATTTACTTTTAAATATGGAACTGCCTGAAATGAACAACCTTTGAGTGCACCATTATTGTGTGGTCTTCTGCAGGTACTAACCACGTATGTATCCGTGTAGAAAACGTGTGCGAGAGACCGTTTAGTGCCACATTTGAGACGTATATGCCGGTATGATCCGGGTAGGATTTTCTTTTGTGAGGAACGTAGTACTGAGATTTGGTAGGCATATGCATGAGAATAATAATAACAAGGAACTAAAATCATTAGGTTCAACAATTAAGACCCTGGTTGGGTATAAGAATGGGATAGTGGACCAGGATAGCTAAAGGGATGAAAAACAGAGTGCTCTGTTTTGGACAGCAAGATTGCTGATCTTCAACAGGGCATAACTCACAGGTATTTTAGCCCAGGGAGGTGTGCTATATAGTTCTGGAAAGGTATTCAAGTCCTCTACAACTTTGTTGTAGACTTCCAGAGCTGAAACTCGCCTTAAGATGGCTGAAATCCCAGAGGAATGTAAACTGTCCAGAACCAGGGCAGAGTAAAACATCCTCTGAACTGATCTGTTTTTCAAACATAACTCCCAGTAGAAAAATCTAAAATTGTCATATAATACATCCTTAGAAAGAGTAGAAGATGTGTGACACCTTTGCAATTCAAAGTTCCTGAAATTTCAGCACAGAATTAGTGGAAATCAGGATTGAAAACAGCCACTTCCAAGGGAGGTGCTGTTAAAATTCTTCCAGAAATTCTGCTGACTTTGAATCAGCATAACTTTTTAACCAAAGCTGATATGGGGGCAAATGAGTACTTGTTGTAAAGATACTGAAGTTAACTGGAACTTTGGTATTCAACTTGAGTCATGAAAATGCCCCGAACCAGATCAAAACTTGGAATAGGTAGAAACTGGTCATTCTGACAGAAGAATGACCGTTGAACCCACTGGAGAGGGTGTTGTACCCTAAGGGTAGTATACGTAATGACAAAGCGATAGTAATGTCTCGTAGTGACCAAACCCGGTTATGGTGAGCTTCCAAAGAGGCGGTTCATCAAGTTGGATTAAACTAACTTGTGTTTGGTCTGGTAATGGTGTAGCTTGTGCAAAGTTATTACATTATCTACTTATGAGATATTTCGCATATTTTGTTGTCATAATTTTTTTACGCCCAGTTCTATTGGACTGCATGCAAAATGTTGCGGGACTGATGTTTAATGTCGTATGGTTGCAGATGGTTTGTACTAGGACCACGCACGAGGTTGGTGGCTCTAGCCAATAGGGAGGTGATGACTCCCAGCCACCGGCCTACGACAGCACCCCGCAGCAGCAGCCACCACCGCCGCCTCCGCTTACTCTAGCGGATGTGATAGCGGCACTGGTGGGAGGTCGTGAGGAGCAGACCGACCTGCTCCGCACGATCGTGCAGAAAACGTCCCAGGCGGGGGGACGTCAAGAGCGAGGGCCTCGTGAGCCCCGCGAAGTGTCGTACTCGGATTTCATGAGTACGCACCCTCCAGTGTTCACCGAAGCTGAAGAACCACTGGAGGCTGACAACTGGCTGCGGACCATCGAGTCCAAGTTTGGGCTGCTCCAGTGTACGGAGCGGCAGAAGACCCTGTTCGCAGCACAGCAGCTCCACGGTGCCGCTGGTGCGTGGTGGGCGAATTATGTCGCCTCACGTCCGGCTGGCCATGCCGTGGAATGGCAAGAGTTCCGGGAGGCGTTCCGCGCCTATCACATTCCTCCCGGAATAATGAAGAGGAAGTTCCAAGAATTTTTGGAACTGAAGCAGGGCGGGAGGAGTGCCCACGACTACTCCCGTGCCTTCAACCATCTGGCGCAGTATGCGTCAGACTACATCTCCACGGAGGAGAAGAAGAGGGAGCACTTCTATCGGGGGTTACACCCCGAAATGAAGACCCACCTCGTACAGTGGAACCGCGGCACATTCAACGACCTAGTCAATGCCGCCATCATGCAAGAGGACGCTCAGCGGGAGTTAGCAGCTGAGCAGAGGAAGCGCAGCGCTCCACCTAGCAGCGGTGGTGGCGCGCCCCAGAAGTACCGTATGGTGTATCGGACACCATCCGGGCAGCAGTGGCGTCTACCGGCGCGACCTCAACAGTTCGGGGGACGTTCGTTCCAAGCACCCCCGTTCCGTCCGCCGATGCCACCACCAAGACAGCAACAGCAACAGCAGCAGCAGACGGTACCCCGGGCGTTTCCACCGCCACAACGCGCCCCGGATTTCCGTCCACCGATCAGCGGGGGACCGCCCCGTTTCACCTGCTTCACGTGTGGCCAGGCGGGCCACTTTGCGAAGGACTATCCCCAGAGGCAGCAGAGCAGCGGGCAAGCCCAGCTCCAGGGCGGTGCTCGAGGCCGACCTCCAGTGAAGAAGGTTGGTCAGCGGACTGGAGGCGTCCGCAACCTCGACAATGAGGACGCCCCAGAGGGAGACAACGTGCTGGCGGGTACGTTTACTCTCAACAATCAAGTCATCGTCATATTATTTGATTCTGGTGCAACCCACAGCTTTATAAGTGCATCCTATGTGGCTAAACATCAATTGCAAGTCTTCCCAACCGACTGCACTTATATGATCTGCTCACCGGAAGGGAAGATCTCAGCTAATATGATGATTCCAAAGGCACCTCTGTGCTTAGGTGGGAAACTATATCCCACCACCTTGATAATCCTTATGGGACAAAAGATTGATGCAATCTTAGGGATGTCATGGCTACAATACCATGGCGCTGTCCTAGAGACTCGGACACGGACGGTTCACTTAAATTCTCCATTCCACCGTCCACATTCCATGGTATTAGACACGCCAGTCCGGGAAGTTTTAGCAATTAATAACGCTGAAGCTCTCAAGTTAGAAGACATCCCCGTAGTCCGGGAGTATCTTGATGTGTTCCCGGATGATCTTCCGGGCATGCCACCTGAGCGGGATGTCGAGTTCAAGATTGAACTTGCACCCGGGACTACGCCCATATCACGGAGACCATACAAAATGGCTCCAAATGAGCTGGCTGAACTGAAAGAACAACTCAATGATCTGTTGAGCAAGGGTTTCATTAGGCCGAGTTCCTCGCCTTGGGGATGCTCGGCGCTATTCGTGAAGAAGAAGGATGAGACCCTGAGGCTGTGTGTGGATTACCGGCCGCTCAACGCCGTCACCATCAAGAATAAGTACCCACTGCCCCGCATCGACATATTGTTTGATCAACTTGTGGGTGCCAGTGTGTTCTCCAAGATGGACCTTCGCTCTGGATATCACCAGATCAAGATCCGGGCGGAGGATATCCCGAAGACGGCCTTCTCGACGAGATATGGACTATATGAATATCTCGTCATGTCCTTTGGTCTCACAAATGCTCCAGCCCATTTCATGTATCTCATGAACTCGGTGTTCATGCCGGAGCTGGACAAGTTCGTGGTAGTGTTCATCGACGATATCTTGGTTTACTCCAAGACAGAAGCCGAGCATGCCGAACACTTACGGATCGTTCTTCAACGATTGCGAGACCACAAGCTCTACGCCAAGTTCAGCAAATGCGAATTTTGGATCAGCCAAGTGCCATTCTTGGGACATATCATCTCAGCTGAAGGCATTGCGGTTGACCCAAGTAAAATAGAGCAAGTGTTGAAATGGAAAGCTCCCACTTCAGTTCATGAAGTCAGAAGCTTCCTCGGGTTAGCGGGATACTACCGGAGATTCATTCCAAGCTTCTCTAAGCTTGCTAAGCCGATGACAGAGTTGCTGAAGAAAGGGACGAAATATGTTTGGAACACGGCGTGTGAAGGAGCGTTCCGAACATTGGTGAAGCATCTCACAACAGCCCCGGTGTTAGCTCAGCCGAATACAACAAAGCCCTTCGACGTGTATTGTGACGCGTCCGGTATTGGGCTTGGCTGCGTGTTGATGCAGGAAGGACGTGTGGTCGCTTATGGCTCACGCCAACTTCGGAACCATGAGCAGCACTACCCGACTCACGATCTTGAACTTGCTGCCGTGGTGTTGGCGCTGAAAATGTGGAGGCACTATCTCCTGGGGAACTTGGTGCATCTCTACACCGACCACAAGAGCTTGAAATACATTTTCACCCAGAAGGAGCTGAACATGAAACAGAGGAGGTGGTTGGAACTGATCAAAGATTATGAGATTGAGATCCATTACCACCCCGGCAAGGCGAATGTGGTTGCCGACGCGCTGAGTCGGAAATCACATGTCCATCACCTCACCATTACACCGGTGGAGGAGGAAGAGCCAAGTTTATACTTGGTTCCTTATGGATCGCTGTATAACCTTGCCCTTGTCCCTACTATTAGGGAGGACATCATTGCAGCTCAGAAGGATGATAAAGGCATGGTACATCTCCGGAGACGGATTGACAATGGGGAGATCAAATGTTTCCGGAAAGATGATGAGGGGACGCTATGGTTCAACAACCGCATAGTCGTACCCTGGGACATGGAACTGAGGAAGAAAATCCTCGACGAAGCCCACTTGTCTAAATACTCCATTCATCCAGGCAGAAACAAAATGTACCAAGATTTGAAAAAGAAATTTTGGTGGACACGGATGAAGCGGGAGGTAGCGAAGTACGTATCCGAATGTGATACGTGCCGACGAGTGAAGGCTGATCACATGAAGAAATCAGGGATGTTGCAACCCCTGAAGATCCCGGCATGGAAATGGGAAGATGTGAGCATGGATTTCATTGTGGGATTACCCCTAACAGCCAACAAGCATGATTCCATATGGGTAATCGTTGATCGGTTAACCAAGACGGCTCACTTCATTCCGGTAAATACACGTTACAGTGCCGGCAAATATGCGGAGCTATACATAGCGAAGATTCTATGCCTATACGGGGTACCCAAGACTATTGTCTCAGATCGAGGTGCATTATTTGTATCTCGCTTTTGGGAGAAGCTACACGCTGCATTGGGTACTAAGTTGATCAGGAGCTCCGCTTATCACCCTCAAACAGATGGTCAGACAGAGAGGGTGAATCAAGTTCTGGAAGACATGTTGAGAGCATGTGCCATCCACCATGGTAGGAACTGGGATGATCACCTACCATTGGCGGAATTCTCGTACAACAACGGCTATCAGGCGAGTATCAAGATGGCACCCTACGAAGCTCTCTACGGTCGTAAATGCCGCACCCCACTAAATTGGTGCGAGTCCGGTGAAAGGGACACATTCGGGGTTGATGTGGTGAACGACGCCGAAGAGCGCGTTCGTACCATTCAAGCCAATTTGAAGGCCGCTCAATCCCGACAGAAGAGCTACGCTGACAAGAGGCGTAGACCGTTGCACTTCGACGTCGGGGAACACGTGTACCTCCGCGTGTCTCCAATGAAGGGCGTGCACCGGTTCGGTGTGAAGGGGAAGCTCGCTCCCCGTTTCATTGGACCCTATGCTATCACCGAGAAGTGCGGACCAGCGGCGTATCGATTGGAACTACCGGCATCTCTTGCGGGTGTCCATGATGTTTTCCATGTTTCGCAACTGCGAAAATGTTTGAAGCATACAGCTGCTGTTCCTACCGAAGACATCGGCGAGTTGAAACCGGATTTAACATATGAGGAGTATCCGGTGGCCATTCTTGATGAGAAAGCCCGAACCACGCGTAGCAGAACGTTGTGGTTCTACAAAATACTCTGGAGTAACCACACCGCCGATGAAGCAACGTGGGAAAGCGAGGAGTTCCTTCGCTGAAATTACCCGGAGTTCATGGCTTCTCAACACGGGTAAGTCCCTATTACATCGCTATCTCTTCTTTTGGTAATCTCGGGACGAGATTCTTTTAAGGGGGGAGGGATGTAAAAGCCCAAGAAAAGGGACATGCAAAAACTTTTTCTTCACCTCACAACACCACAGTTTTTATTGTGGACACCTTAGGAAATGTTGTGAAGAGCAAGTAACCTCCATCAAAAGAATGATTAGAGGGGAAAGCCTTCACTTTCACAAAGTAGGATTTCTACACTTGAACATGAGAGGTTGAGATCACCCCTAGAATTTAAAAAGTCTTGGGAAGGTTCAGTCCAAAGCTCATGCAAATTCAACACTTTTTGAGGCACTTTTGTGTTATTTCAAAAAGAGGCCAATTTGAATGTAAATTCAAATTTCAGCAACTTTCATCACCCAAATTCAAAAGTTAGCTTCATATTCAAACTCAACACATTTTTCTGAGTTAGCCCACCAATTTTCATACCTATTGGAGTTTATCTTGTCGGGAGCTAAATTTGCAATAATTCAAAACTGAATTTGAACTTCAGTTTAAACATGAAGCAAATTTAACCAAACAAAGTTCGAATTTGAAAACTCAAATTCAAACCAATACTTGGGGGCTAAGTCTCCCATTCAATTCTCAGTAGCTGGGATATTTACAAAAGAAGGGGGGAGAAAGGTTTAGAGGGGAGAAGAGGGCCCACTGGTCAGCCACTCTGGGGAGCAAACCGACTCGGGCGCACGGTCGAACACCCTGCGGCCGACAGCGCACGGGGTCGACCCCGTCCCAACGCAGCCACCGCGCCACCTCCTGCTCGGGGGGGTGAGGGCGCCGGCTACAAAACAGGTGATCGCACCCTGGTCGGCGAGAATTCGCTCCCCATCCTCTCAGTTCCACTCGCCTACATCCGAAGCAGCTCACCCGGAGTCGCCGCCCTCTGATCGCCGGCGGCCGGACGGCACAGGCTTCCTCCTGCCCGACGCTCAACACAAGAAACGATCGCCACAAGGTGCTGGTTCTGCCTGCCCTTACCGTTCGGCATTTCATGCACCATCGGGGGAGAATTTCTTCCGGGAACGCTTCGGTGTTCTTAAGGCCGAGCTCCCCCAAATCCCAAAATTCACGAGTATTGGCTTATCACCGGGCTACCGAGCTAAACACACGATCTACACCCTGCCGCGACTACCTAGGATCGAAAACCAGCAAGAATCATGGGCTAGGGTTGCGGTTATCAAAGTTTTTTCGAGCAACAGCCGATATCCGGCCTAGGTCGCCGACGAGGTCATAGTTGCAGCCGTTTTCACGGGGATCGGTGCCCATATCCATGATCAGCAGGTGTCAGCGGATCTCCCCGAGCAAACCGCATCGAAAAAAATGCAGGGGAGGCTGAGTTCGACGTCGCCGGTGAGCTCCCGGCCGCTGTTGCCGTCGGGAGCCCTGTTCCGGCCGTTGTCAAGCTCCGGGAAGGGCACCACCGTGTTCCCCAGGCCGGGATAGGCACAGGCGGCGAGAATCAGCAAGCTCCGAAGGCCGGAACCCCTCTCCGGCGAGAGCTCCGGCGAGCTCGGCGGCTGGGTCGCGCGGGTGGCCGGAGGAGGACGAAGGGGTAGGCCCCACGCGTCAGCGGCTGGAAATAAAGGGGTGGGATTCTCTGTGGTCCGGGATCCAGTGCGGCCACGCGGGAAGGAGTCTGTGGCCCCGTGTGGCTCGGATCCAGCGGTCGACACGTGTACGTGGACCCACCCGCAGGATTTAAACATTTCTGGAATTTCTAGTTTTAGTGCAAACTTTAGAACCCCATAACTTTTGCTAGGAAGCTCCAAATTTAGTGATTCAAATTGGGTTGGATTCATCTTGCCTAGCTCTGTCCAGATATACAACCCAATTTGTATGAAACCCATTAATTAATTCTGGAAAATTCTTTAAAGCTTCTCAGCAAAAGAATTTTAGAGGGAGTTTGGTTCATCCAAAAATCCCCAAATTTTGCCAGAATGTTCTTTAGGACATTAGTAAACCCCTGTAATAGTTTCAGACCATTTGGAGTTGATTTGGTCAGAGCAATTCAAATTGGAAGGTGCTGTGTTCATTTGAATACAGAAACATTTTCAGAGAATTTCCAAAACTTGGAAATTCAGTTCTGGGCAATTCGTAACCCCAAAAATGTTAGGAAATTCAGGCAAACTCTATGAGCTATAATTGAAATTGTATTTCATTAAGTTGAGCATGAACAGGGGTATTACCTCAGAATAAATTCTTCCTTGCTGATTTGCCAAGAGAATTATTCTGAGCAAACCACTCCATGAAAAGTGCTAATGTTTGGTCCAGAGAGTTTTCTTGTGACAAGGAACTCACACAAAAATTCTCAGCTCCATTGGAGCTCTAGATCACCCCTGTCCTGTTTAACCACTTAAGGGATTAATGTGGAAAAGGGGGAAAACCACTTAGCATTTAACCATGTGATTAAGTCCAAGCCAAACCACCAACACCAGTTCATCTTTAAATTCTTAAACAAAGTTCCAGGTGTTAGAGGCTGGTTATTAGAACTAATAGTAGAAGTATTACTCTAAAACTCACATTTGCATCTAAATTAACATGTAGTATTTCATTAACGTGTAGCCGTTGAAGAAGAGACTCCGGAAGTGCTGGACTTCCTTCTTCCGGACGAGGAACTAACTACTGACCAGCAGCAACAAGGCAAGCCCCGGTTTGCATTAACCCTTTTATAAGTCTTACTTTGTTTACATGTGTCATATGAAGTATGTATGTGCATTAGGTATAGGATGAATGAAACCCCACTTGCATAACCAAAGGTTCCTAAAAGAGTGAGGGTAGTGTCAAGGACCTCGAGTAGACAGGCTATGCTTAATGAGTCATAGGACTTCGGTACAAGTCGAGTAGTTGGAATCTACTCGCGAGATAGGCATTGGGGCATACGGGTTCGGTTGAGTGATGTGAGATCACTATAATAATGAAAATGAGACTAGGCAGGGGTTAGGGCGCAGCAAGAGGAAGTCTTGTGTGCGCAGCCCTGTCCGTGTCGATTGAGGACCGAGCCGTGTGCGGCCCTACTGAACAAGTATTGAACGTACCGAAGGCATATCGGATATATGGGCCCCGATAAACCGATGTAGCCTAAACCTCCGGGCGTCGAGGCATAGCATACCGATTTATAGGTGTAGGTTGAGGGCAGCAAGGTGGAAATCTGCCAACGGGCATAGAGAGATGCTCCGTGTGGGGAACCTCCTGCTCGTTTCGGTGCGACCGGTTCGACGTTTGGGCTGTTGGGTGAAAGGTTGTCCCGTACGACATCGAGTGAGCGTGCTGTGCAGCTCCACGGGTGGGCGTACGTGACGTGCTCTTTGGGTTTCCCTGCAGGTGTATATCGAGTTGATTCGCCGTCCCTCGCGGTGACGAGTACCGCTTGTTCACTGCGTCGTAACGTAGACTAATGGATGAAATATGTTGATTCAATGATGCTGATTGATATAATTGTATTGCTACATGTGTGCCACCAAATACTGCTTACTAAATTTCAGATTTCATGAACTGTTAACTTGTTGCTAAAAGATGAACTAAGGATGAACTTGTAGGCGTGTCGTTTTGCTGAAATGTTACTAACCTATGTCTTGGTATACCTCATGTAGAGTTTCATGCTTAGGTGAGTCGGTTAAGCCTTGCTGAGCCTTCGTGCTCATGGTTGCTGCTTAAGTGTTTTTCAGGTGAGGAGCCACCCACGGACTCGGAATACGAGTCAACCGGCGAGGGTTACCCTCCGTCAGGGACCACGGCTGAGTGGGAGCCGTACACGCCGCGCTGAGCTGAGGAGTGCAGCTAGTGTGGGTTGCCCTAGGGCTGGGAAACCAACTTTTGCTAGATAGGCGGGCGTGAGTTGTGTAGTGTAGACTTCCGCTGTGTAACATAAACAATAGTTGTAACTGAAGTTTGTACCTGTTTGTATAGTTTCAGTTGTTTCCCATGTAATATATTATGTTCTTATGACGTGTGCTGTCGGGTGTCGCATCGCGCGGCACCACCCTCTGCGATCCTGGATGAGCGGATTCCGGTCCGCCACATATTTTTACATATATTTCAGAATTATTTTAATCCTAAAAATGAGTTTTTCAGCAAAACAGAATTTAATTGCCCCTTTTCAGATTTCCTTTGCAGCCTAAAATCAGTTCTCAAATCATTCTAAATATTTCCAAGTGCTAGAAAAATTTAAATTGTATTTGCACATGTATTTGCATCACTATTTGAATTTAAATCCCATTCCTATGTTCAAATTTCTTAATTAGAGGCTCTGCAGGGACTGAAGTGCAAATTTACCCCACTGTAAAGTCCAAAACCTTATTTCCTAAATTTTCAAGGGTCTAACTATGCAAAACAGAGAGATTTTCCTAAATTTCAATTCATCCAGGGGCTAAAACTGATTTTTAAACTCATTTGCATAAATTTCAGAGGGTCCAGGGGCTAGCTCTTCTTTTCCCACAACCCCAGGGAGTAGCGCGTAAGTTTTCCGGGGTTTATACTGCGGGGCTGATGTGGGCCGTTGGATTTAAAACGGAGGGCCGAGATTATAACGTGAAGGGGTACGGGGAGGTTTAATCGCGGCCGCCCGATTTAAATTGGACGGGCCACAGAGGGCCACGTCGCCCTGGCCGGAGCCAGCACGCGTGCGCGGCGGCGGGGGGCGCGATCTCGCCGGCGAAGCCTCTGAATTGCCCCTATCTACGCGGAACCTTGCATTTCTTTGCATAATTCGGTAGAGGAGGGGTAGGGGGCCTCACCTCGAGGGTTTTCTTGAGCTCGAAGGCCCTGAAAGTCGGTCGGCGGCGACAAAGTACGGCAATGGCTCTCGGTGCTCGTCGCAGCAGCAGTTAGAGCGCAACACGCGGCGTTTCTTTCACCTGCAAGCCTCCCCGACGGCGGTGGAACAAGACACGCTACGCTCGTTAGATCGGCGAAATCGGGAGGAATTCGGAAGAAACGACGGTGTGGACTTCGGTTCTCACCGGAGAAGAAAGCTGAGCGGGCGGGGGAGGAATGGGGAGTTTCTTTGGCGTTTAAATGGACGAGGAGGTGGCGGGGGTCAGTTGGCGTCGTGATGGAACCGAGTGGGCCGGAGATCGTGGGTGCCTGCAGTGGTTTCGGAAGTGGGAGCGCGATCGGCACGGGAAGAGGGGGGCGGCAGTTGAAGGGGACGAAGCTGACAGCCGGGCCCCGCGTGATAGTGAGAGGAAGAGAGGGGAAAAAGGCCGCGGGCCGCTGGGCCGGTTGGGGCTGCTGCGGTGGTTTCGGCCCAGTGCCCCCTTTTTCTTTTTCTTTTTCCTTTTCTATTCTGTTTTTGCTTCAAATTTGAATTCTGGTTTGGATTTGAATTTTTCTCCAACATGCATCACGTCCACTTTGTTTAAATTTATATTTGCTACATTTTGGGGTGTTACAATTTGATACTATTCTATTATGAACTGTCTAGGTTTTGATATATATGTTTTTGTATCTCCCTTTGTGCTGGCCATCGTGGCAGGTTAGCATTTTTCTGTTTTTTAAAATATTACATTCCTTATTTACGATGGCCTGGAGATGGTCATCGTAAATAAGTCTATGTTATTTACGGCAGCCAACTCTAGAATGTCGTAAATAGACCTCTATTATTTACGACGACCAGCTACTGACTGTCGTAAATAATTTTCTAGAGGGTGTCAGCTGGAACCCTCTTAGTAAATTATGACAGCCAGTTTAGACCGTTGTAAATAAGCTTATTTACGAGCAATTACTTGTGGCGGTCGGTTGTTGTCGTAAATAAGTAATTACCGTTGTAAATAAGTTAACTACAATAGTTTTAATCTTAATTACGACAGTTTAGCCCGTCGTAAATGTGAAACATCGCTGTAACTTTGCCTTTTCCCAATGTTCACCTTAACTATTGTGTCCGTTGAGAAGAGGTTTTCCTTATCAGCATGAATGAATGAATGATCAAGTGGTCTATGCACCAACTCGATTGCTTGGTCATTTGTGTGTATCATAACTACCAACCAGGCATGTATGAGCGATTTACTGCATGCCTATATCTCTCAGTTTTCGGACCGTGTCCTTCCATTCTCCCTTAATTTGACTACAAACACAAATCGAGGAGATAAAGTTAAGCCGATGCATGCAATATTGCAATGGCATGCATATGAACAGAAGGGTGGTTAGCAAGTAGCTTTCAGGACACAAGTAGTTATTAAGAATTGACTGTTGCAAAGGATTGAAAGTTAAGGGGCTTATTAAGAAATCAAATAAAGGCCAGGGCCTCCCTAAGTAACAGCTTGAGCTTTTCTTCGCGCTACACACATTGGTCTCTACTGCATCATCGCTATACTTTTTGTCGATATTAATAAGGAGTCGAGCTCAAACATGAAGCCCTGAGAGCTACCTATGTGTAGCTCTTAGTTTTAGATTAATGATTCTTCATGTTTCTGAACAATCGACTCATCTCGCTACTGTCGAAACACATGACTAAAACACCAATTTATTGGTGTCTAGAGTGACAAATGAACAACTCCTAAGACGTCGAGCGCCTGCTAACTTCTGTATGTATGCATCACATTTGGTTTTCCATTTGAACCTGAAGTTTTTGTGGAACATGCAGGCATGTATTTTACTGGAAACAATTGGGGAAAGTAACTTTGATTTCAGGATTTCTAAAGAATCTACTATTGATCACCTGAAGATTATGTCTCTAGTTTTTTCTTTGCTGGAAAAACCGAATGATATGATGATATAATATATACTTACTTAATTATGTCTGTATTTTTTTTGCATTATTCAGAAGTTCCATTTGTCAAATATGATCCCGTTTAAAAAATCAGACATAATAGCCTATTGTTCTGGTAATTCTAGTTTCAGTTACATGATGTCCCTGCATGTATTTAGCTACATTTCGCTTTCTTTGTCAAAAAATTACAATTTATAAGGAGTCCGAACATATTCTTAAACAAAAATGCCCATGATGAGCAATAGCCTTGTTGGGCGCCATGCATGTTATTGAAGCTTCTGACGAGAAAGGTAGCACACAACAAGGAATATTGCAGTTTTTTAATCAATCGCAAATCTAAATTATCTAGTGTCGTCTCCTTTTCTATGTTCTTGAAGGCTACTTCCATTACGCTGTTCTGAATCTTCAATTCAATTAAACAAGTACATTTACGGACCAACTTAAAAAGTGTCAAGCGGAACAAAAATTGCCTCTCATGCAGGCCCCGGGAGGACCATAAAAAAAATAAAGAACTCAAACTGAATATAGATCGAATCACAGCCATGTGCACGGCATTAAGGTTGGTAGACCATATATCATTATATCAAATCAACTTCTTGTTGTTGGCCGTGCTAATTTCAGATTTCTGTGTTGCAAACATTGGTTCCTTGAAGGCTTGTCGGTGTGACCTGACAAGAACATCTATGTGCAGCTGATCACATGCTTCCTTTGACTGTTTCCTTTTCCATTTGGTTGGTTCCCTTTATCTTATAAATACAGGGATCTAGTAGTACAGTTGGTCTGTTTGATTGCATTCACTAGAGAACCTACCATGATCATATAAAGCTACCTGTCCTGTTAGTAATAATTGAGATCGCGTGATTTCGTCAAAAGAATAATTGAAATCTCGTGTGGTGTCGGCCAAGGACTCTGTTCCGAGAAAGAAATCTCTTTAGGGAAGATGTCGCTTGCGCCGGATGGCATCCCGTCCCCGGCGGCCACCGAGTCATCTCCGCGCTTCCTCAAGCTCATGTCGGACGGCACTCCGCCCCCGGCGGCCACCCAGCCATCGACGTTGGACGGCATCCAGCCCCCGGCGGCCACTCTGTCATCTCCGCGCCTCCTCAAGCTCGCGCCGGACGGCACTCCGCCCCCGGCGGCCACCCAGCCATCGACGCCGGACGGCATCCCGCCCCGGGCGACAGTCCAATCACCACCATCGCAGTAGGCTCCTGTGATTGCGTCGGATGGCACCCCGCCCCCGGCGGCCACCCAGCCATCGCCGCGTCTCCCTGTGCCTGCGCCGGACAGCACTCCGCCCCCGGCGGCCACCCAGCTATCACCACCCCCGGCGGCAACTCCACCATCGCAGTTTAACTTGGTGCCCGCGTCAGAAGGTACCCCACGCTTAGCAACCCCCCAATCGCCGCTGGAGAAACCGGGGAGGAGAAGAAGGGTGCCAACCCCCTACCCAGCCCTACCACCGCCGGCGTCCTGCACCCACCCCACGACCAACTCCACCCCTTGCGGCCACACTCCCACCCCAAACAGCTCCTTGAAATTGGCATGTACGCCGTTCTCTGCACTGAAGACCCCGGAGGGACCAATTGAAGAACTCATCCACAACCCCCAGGATGAAGACAGGAGACTGTTTCAGTTGGAAGAACCGTCGCTGGAAGTTGATTTGGCTACGGTTAGCAGAGTTGCAACAAGGACCGAGACTGATCGTGCTGCAAAAGGGACGCCACCACCTCTCATACATGCATCCCCGGTGAGTCACTCTGCTGACTCAAGCTCCCCTGCAGCAAATCAATAGTAGTGCCAGGGACACCTCTGCGACAGAGATGCAGCATAGTGCAACCATTATGCCCCAATCTTCAAAAGGGACACCCTCGTCCACGGCATGGAGATCTGAGGAGAGCGAAATAGAATGCTCTGTGCTGCCAATACTCCGTGGAGTGGGAGTCTGATTCAGAGGACGAAGACCTCTCACCCCAGGTCAGTCTCGAGGCGACACAGTCGAAGGGCAGCACAGCTAGAATGCTCATCAACCAACATACAACATTGACAAGATCCAGCTAGAGGTGGGACTCGGGCCGGGCCGGGCCGGCACGGCCCGGAATATTTGTGCTTCGGGCCGATTCGGCCCGTGGCCCGAAAGCACGCCGGGCCTTTTCATGCCGGGCTGGCCGGCCCGAATTATGAAAGTGGTGGCCCGGGCACGGCACGCGGCCCGGCGGGCCTATTTCGGGCCGGGCCCGGCCCGAACACGGCCCAATTAATGATAGAAAAACTAAATACTTAAAAAAATCCAAAAAGTTATGTAAAATAAAAAAAAATCCAAAAAAATCTGTAAAATAAAAAAACCTCAAAAAATCTGTAAAACCAAAAAAATCAAAAAATACATAAAAAATCAGAAAAATTCCAAAAAAATTCCAAATAAATCTAGGCAGGGCCGCAGGGGGTAGCGCGAACGACATTAGGAAGGCCACAGGTGTGGGCGGGGCTGGCAGCCTGGCTGGCGCTCTGACGTGCAGTGGGCCGGTGGCACAGGGCTGGCGCGGGGGCCGCGGGGCCAGGCGGGCGACGGCACGGGCCACCGCACTGGCGCGGCCGCGCGTGGCTGCTGGCGCACTAGGCCGCTGCTGGCGCGCGTGCCTGCTGGCCTGCTGGCGCCTCGGGCCTCGGCCTGGCGGCGGTGGCTGTTGGCTGGCTGGCGGGCGCGGGCAGTCCGGCACTCCGGCGGTCCGGCCTCGGGCGGGGGCGCGGGCACGGTGACGGCGCGAGGCACAGCGGGCTGGGACTGGGTGCGGGTGTGCGGAGTGCTGCGGCTGCAGGAAACCTAATTTCGGCTTTTCTGGGCATTTCGTGCCGTTTCGGGCCGATGGGTCATTTCGGGCCGGTGAGCCAATTTCGGGCCAATTTCGGGCCGATGGGCCAATTTCGGGCCGGCCCAGCCCGAGCACGGCCCGGAATTCTATTTCGGGCTGGGCCGCCCGAAGCGTCCGAACCCGGGCACGACACGACCCGAAATACCGTGCCGGGCCGGCCCGGCCCGAAACTATTTCGGGCCAATTTCGTGCCCGGGCCGTGCCGGCCCGTCGGGCTTCGGCCCGCCCGAAATTGGCCCGGCCCATGTCCCACCTCTAGATCCAGCCATTCGCCCTCTCTCCTCTCGCCGGTCATGACAACCATGCCCCCGATCCCAGTGACATGGAAGAGGGCGAATGGAGAGTAGGTCGCCCAGTCCAAACCTCGACGGCAAAAGAGAGGGAGTGACACCGTATCTCGCTCGATAAAATAGCACTTACGTCGTGAGCTTCGTTAAGATGACACTTTTATCGTTGACGCACCGTTAAAATAGAATTATAATTAATTTTAGCTTCTTTTAATATTCTTCTTTTCTTTTCTAATTCTTATTATTTTGGAATTGACCAAAGTACCCTTCTATGATTTTTAGCTGTAATGTAGTGACACTTTTATCGTTGACGCATCGTTAAAATAGAATTATAATTAATTTTACCTTCTTTTAACATTTTTCTTTTCTTTTCTAATTCTTATTATTTTGGAATTGACCAAAGTACCCTTCTATGATTTTTAACCGTGATGCAAGTAGATAATGCAGATAAGATCTTGGTATCGCGCAGGTCAGCGCGCAAAGAAAATCCCCAGGCAGGGAAGCGAGATTTGTATTGGCCGGCCACGTCCGTCTTCCACCCGGCCGTATCGTGCAGACCGGATTTGATGCAGCTAAACTAGGGAACGACTAGAATGCAAACAGTCATTTGGTGTAATCATGCAAAAATCACTTTTAAACCACACGATTTACATCCTGCGGTGAGTGTATTTTTACACTTAAATCCTCCCACCTGGCAATATAAGTTGAAAGAATTGAAGTATACAGGTGGGAGGTTTTAAGTGTAAAAATACACTCACCGCAGGATGTAGATCGTGTGGTTTAGAAGAGATTTTTTTACGATTGCACCAAATGGCTGTTTGCATTCTAGATGTTCCCGCTAAACTAAGGCACACATGCACATACCTAATGACCTGACGACGTGATCAAGCCACGCACTACCGCTGGAGCTTGCCATGTCACTTTCACGAGCAGGGCTATCTCAGCATTCGAATAATCTGTAGTGTGTACTATGGATCTGCTGGTACACATGGCGAGGAACTTTGCGGTCGCCGTCGTTGCGCTGTCCACGGACGCCGGCGCACATCTCCGCGATCTCCCGGTCGACCTATGGCGGGGAAGCAGCGGTTCCCGTCAATTCGTCACGTCTGACGGGGTCTCGCCAGCTATACTAAGCAGAGATTTGAGGGGGACGTCTCTCTCGATTTAGGGTAGACTTGGCGATAGATTGCCGTTGGGCAAGCGGGAAAAGTAAGCACCCAGGGTCAACACTGTTGATTGACGAGTTACCTAGTGTTCACGAATGGTGAATACGTTAGATGCATTTTCCTAGAAAGTGCATTTCAGTTCCTGCTATATCACAGATAAGTTCCGGCTCTCATGTTTCAATTCAGACACGAGCAAAGAAAGACATTATAGTGATGATGATGACTTTTCATTGAGAAACCATGATTTCAGATCACATTCCAACCTCTCAAGAGGAAAAGAATGGAATGGAAAAAAGGCAGCTTATCTTTTCTTTTGCAATTGATAGTCACAGCAGGCTAAGTTACAACCAAAAATCATAGAAGGGTAATTTGGTCAATTCCAAAAATATAAAAATTAGAAAAGAAAAGAAAATGTTAAATGAAGGTAAAATTGACTATAATTCTATTTTAATGATGCGGCAACGATAAAAATATAATTTTAACGAAGTCCATAATGTAAGTGTTATTTTGTTAAAGCCGGTTATAATAGCAATTGACTCGCTGTAAGAACACTCGGGACCAAAATCAACTGGTCATGGACGCCGGCGACGGCGGCCCACGGTCGACCGGGGAGAGCTGCCCCAAGCAGCAAGGCCGACCAGCCCCCGGCTTCCTCGGATGCTGCATTGAAGACGAGCTCTACGGCACCATTGATTACCCGGATGGCTCGGGCCAAAAATCCCGGGGACTGCGACGGGAGACTAGACGCCCCCGTCGTCCCCGCCATCATGAGCTCACGCCCAGACCAGGACAGGCCGATGTGCCTCCTCAACCACGAACCCCATGCAGAAGGGCGCGGAGTGACGGGACAAGGATCACTGACAATGCCGCAAAAGGCTCCCAATGGAATTGACAACAAAAAGATGGGGGACACTCGGGCGGCCCGCGATGTGGCTGTTTCTACACTCAGGACGACACTATCCACGCTGACGAAGTACGAGCAACAGCGTCAAACCACCCTGGAAAAAGAGGGGAACGGCGTGGAGGACCATACTTCCTGGCTCAGGACCTTGCCGAGCCGGACGAGGGATGGACGGCGGTGACTTCAAAGCGGAAAGGACGGAGAGAGCATAGTCACTTCATTAATCGACACAGGAGTGCGCCAACAGGACACAACCTTTTCCCGGAGCTACAAAAAGCCCTCCAACTCCAAGGTCGCTGTTTCCGTTGTCTCGCCTCAAACCATCTGAAAATCTACTCCAAACAAATATTTTCTAACTTTTTTAGCACACTTCAAAAGATTTTCCGTTTTCCATCACATACTTCCACACTTATTATACTCACTAAACGTACTCTATATCAACTACCTTCTATTTTTAATATTTATTTCCATTTTTACCTTTTTTATTTCCCTTTTCCCTCTTTATTTCCTTTCTTTTCCTTTCCTTTTTCCCCTATTTATTTCCTTTCTTTTCTTTCCTTCTCCATCTCTCTTTATTTCTATTTTTTAGTTTCCCCTCACCTCATCTTCTCCCACCACGCAGCCTTCTCCTCCCCTCCACCGTGCAGATCCTCGCCACCCCCGCCGCCCTTCTAGCTAGAGGTCGGAGTCGGGCTGGGCCGGGCCCGGCCCGGAATTTTTGTGCTTCGGGCCGATTCGGCCCGCGGCCCGAAAGCACGTCGGGCCTTTTCGGGCCGGGCCGGCCGGCCCGAATTAGGAAACTGGCGGCCCGAGCACGGCACGCGGCCCGGCGGGCCTATTTCGGGCCGGGCCTAGCCCAAGCACGACCCGAATAACAGAAAAAACCTAAATAATTCAAAAAAATCCAAAAAATTCTGTAAAATAAAAAAAAAATCCAAAAAATCTGTAAAATAAAAAAAATCCAAAAAATCTGTAAAACCGAAAAAATCAAAAAATCCATAAAAATCAGGAAAATTCCAAATAAATCTAAAAAATCCAAAAAAATTCTAGAGAAAATTCCAAAAAATATTGGAGTTTGAATAGGATAAATTATATGTGTCAATTGAATTTCACATTAAAAAACATATACTTTTGCATATAATGATATGAAGTATTTGTAGTTTTTCAAACATATGAGCGACAAATTCACAAGTCACAACATATACCATCTCACAGCATATTTTTCAAGCGCACAAAAGCACAAAAAGTATGGGGGAAATATTTCATTAAAGTTTAAAGTTTTGTTACAAACTGCCTCGTTAAAAATCTTACACTCCTAGTGAGTTCCCCCCGTAAGGAAAAGAGTACAATTTATTTTATTATCAATCACATCATTCGGATTCATCAAGCTCAAGATCTTCTAATGCTTTTAATATTTCTGGATCTTCAAGGCGGTGTTGATCTCTAGATTGTGCCATCTCCCAATCTTTAAGACATGTAAGACACTCAACCATCTTCGGTGTAAGAGATGACCTGCAAGATACTAAGATAAATATATATTGATTCATAACAAGATAACAAGGTAAGTCGATACATTAAAACAATCACCTTCTTTCTTCAATAATTCTTCCTACTGAGCTAAATATGGCTTCAGATGACACACTGGAAACTGGAACGAGTAGGACGTCACGTGCAAATTGTAAAAGCACTGGAAATTGACGTTCATTGTCTTTCCACCACCCTAAGAGGTCTAGCTCAGCACTATCATCCTAAAATGAATAGAAAACATAAGCATAATAATTCAAAAATTATAAATCAAACATTACAATATAGATATGTACCTGAAGCATTGGATCATGCACCGCATGATCTATGTCAAGGTAGTGGGACAACTCGGCGTTTGGATTCCAATTGGATCTAGAGGACGTCGTTGTTGAATATTCTTTAGACTTTAATTTCTTTCACATGTTAGCTGCCATACTTTTCCTCTTTTCAGTTGGTGTCACTTCACCTCTAGAGCGAGTTTGACCATATTTCTGCTGATACATACCAAAAACTCGAAATATCTCCGATTTAACATGTGAGTAAGCCACAGAGTAATCAAGATCTAGATTATCACCAATAAATTGTAAAGCACCTTCTAATTGCTCTAGCTTCTTTCGTGGATCAAAGATGAGAGCTGTCGAAGTGTTCAGTCGACACTTCCCCCGGGCCTGCATTGGGCAGCCCGCGGAGGTTCTTTTTTCGGTGGGGCTAGTCTCTAGCGGAGAGCTTGCGCAGATGGACGAGTTAGTAAGAGGTAGACACGGTGAGTTTTACGTGGTTCAGGCCGCCGGAGCGTAAAACCCTACGTCCACGGCGAGCTATGGAGCTCGCTGTATTGCTTGCTGCTCAGGGCCGGAGGCCTGAGCTCGGGGGTAAGTTACAGCTTGAGAGTGTATGGCTAGCGTATGAGTTGCAAAGTGCGAACCCTTGCTATCGACGCCTACCCGAGCCTTTTATAGTCCAAGACTCGGGCGGCTTACAAGGGGAGCCGGGACCCGACAGGTGGTCCCGGGAAGATTGTCTATTATCTACCGTATCTGCAGTTATGCCGGTAGTTGTCTCTGGTCGAAGGCTTCTGAGTCTTCATCTTGCCGCCCTGCCCATGCCGCATGCTAGTCGTAGTGGTTGATGACGGCGCAAGCGGCATGGGATGTCTTGTCGCGGTGTTTATTGGCTGGCAGGTTCTGACACCGCGCGCCAGTCTATGATGCGACTGGGCGCAACAGCACCTGACAGAAGCGTGCTCCGCGTCTCCGCGTCTTGGGAAGACGCGGGCCTTGAATACCTTGTACGGGCAAGGTATGGGGCGCATTTACGCCCGCTGCCTATCGCTCGGGGCAGGCAGCGTCGCTCTGCTGCCACGTGGCGGGCCCGGAGCCCTTCTCAGAGGAGAGAAGGGTCAGTCCCGTGGGGCACGTGGAGCCTTCGGACCTCTCCCCGCGGAGGGAGAGGCTCGGCTTCTGTTGGCCACGTGGCGGGCCCGGAGCTCTCCTCTAAGGAGAGGGAGGTCCGGCCCCGCTGGACACGCGGCGCCTTCGGACCTCTCTCTCGCGGAGGGGGAGGTCCGGCTTCTGTATGCCACGTGGCGGGCCCGGAGCTCTCCTCTGAGGAGAGGGAGGTCCGGCCCCGCCGGACGCGTGGCGCCTTCGGAGCTCTCCCTGCGGAGAAGGGCGAGTTCCTTAGGCATTTTACCCTGTGCGCGGGGGTACCCCATATCCCAGGTACTGACAGTGGCCCCCGGGCCCATCTCGGGGGAGATAGCGAGCCCGAGGTGGGACCTCCGTCTCTTCCGATCCGCGCACTTTCTCTAAGTCCCGAATTGACCGCTGCCGGAGCACGAATGGCCACGGGATCGTGGGAGCGTGCGCTCAATTGATGGTTGCTTTTACTGCGGCGGTTCCCAAGACTACCACTTCTGCCTGTTGTGGCGCTTTCTTCGGGAACCGCCGAAGTGCCTTGCCGGCTCATCTTCTCAGGAGACTGACTCCTTGACCCCACCGCTTTAGCTAGGCGGCTTGGGCCCACCCGTCATCGGCACTCGGTCTAGGAACCGAAGCGGTCGCCGACGCGGGGTATCCGAAGAGTTCCGAATCGCTTGGGATTGCACCTGGGAAGTTTTTAGAGGGGGTCTTACCCACATTGCAGCTTCCCTTCGCACTTCTCTGCGTTTCTTCTCGGACTCTTGTGCTTTTGCTCTCTTGCCCTTGAGTTCTCCCTTGCCATGGCTTCCGACCCGCCACCAGAGAAGAAGCGCGCTCGATCTCCTCCAGCAGCGGCTTCTGTGCCAAGTCGGGATTCTGGGGTGCCTTACACCCCCTCCAGTGGTGACTCGAAGAGGCCCCGGGCTGATGCGCTGGGGGAAGCTTCTGGGGCGTCCCCTGTTCCGCCAGTTCAAGCGACTGCGGAGCGGCCGTCAGTGACGGTAGCGGGCTCTGGGAGTTCTACCTCGGCTCGGAAGTCGGGGTTCAGAGCCCGCTGGAGTGTCCGCGCTTCCCGGCCTTCCCCGACTTGCGGGGGATCTTTGCTGCTGCGCTCGGAGCCAGAGGCAACTGCCGCGGCCCCCAGGCCAGCGCGAACTTCTCCTGTTCCGGTGTGCCCGGAATCCGCGGCGGCGTCGTCTCTTCCTGCCGAGACGGCCACCGCGGCCCCCAAGCCAGCGCAGGTTGACCCTGCACTAGGCGGCCCGGCCTCTTCTCCAGCACCGCCTTCCCCGGCTCGCCCCTCTCCTCAGATCAAGGAGCCAGAAGCTGAAGAGAGCCCGGCTGGCCTGGCTTTCAGAGCCTTGGAACCAACTTCTCCTGATCGGCGTCTTGTCTCGGTTGCTGGTGTGTCGACTCTTCTTGAGGATGAGGTAATGGAGGAGGTCGGGGGGACTGCCCCAGCCTCTGTCGCTCCATTGCCCCTAGCGGATGCCTTCGCGCTTGCCGAGACGAGCATTCGGCAGGTCTTGGCTGCACTAGGTCGCGAGCGGGAGGAGTATACGGTTGAACGAGATCGTCTCCTCACCTGGGGGAACCTTTTGTGGGAGAGGACCGCGAAGGTTAAGAGCGAGCTCGACTCCAGGCGGGAGCTGCTCGACTTCAGGGAAGTGCTCCTCGACCGGATGAAGCGGGCTGTTGACCGCATGGACACCCAATCGCGGCGGATCAACAGGGAGGCTCTGGAGGCACACGCCCGGGCCGAAGAGAGCCTCTCTGCTGCTGTGGAGATGCGGCAGCGGTTGGAGCGTCGTGAACTCGCCGTTGAGGAACGGGAGCGTTCCATGGCAGCTGAGGCGGAGAGGGTCGCCGCGCAGCTGGCGGCGGGCGAGGATGACCTTCGAGCTCGGATCGAGGAGCTAGAGATCCTGAAGGCTGACCTCGACTTGAGGGAGGAACAGGTCTCCCGTGATCACCAGGCGGTCTTGGACCGGGAGTTGACCGCCGACTTCAAGGCGGCTGAGTTGGAGCGGCTCGCCAAGACTCTCCACCTTCGGGAGAGCTCCCTGGCGGCCAAGGAGAAGGAATTCTCCGAGAGGAACCTGGAGGCTCTGCAGGCGGCCCGCCGCGAGGTGGAGGAGCCTTCGGCCTTGCGGTCCTCCGAGGCTCTTGCGGTCTCGAGCTTCGTGGATCGAGCGGGGTCCGCCCTGATCCCTCTTGGCTTCAGTCCGGTGAGGACCGCGACCCCTGCGTTGGAGGTGATCCCCGTGCTGGAGTCGATCGGCGCCAAGCTAGACAGGCTAGACTCGGTGGTTGCCAGCGAGCTTGAGGCCGAGGGGCGCGGCCTAGCCTTAGAGGTCGCCTCACATGTGCTGGCATGCTTTAAGAGTCGCGACCCCTCTTTTTCGCTAGAACCAGCGAGAGAGGGCCGAGCCGCAGAGCGGGAGCAAGCTGCCAGGGCAGAAGTCGAGGATGTGGCCGCCCTTATAGCCGCAAGGTTCCGGCGGAAGCTGGGAGGTCCTTAGGACTTGTTTCTCCCTTTTTATCGAGTCTGTATTCCAGCTCATGGAGCCTCGCTTAATTTGACTCTTTTGGATATTTGTGTCTGTGATGTTTTTTCTCTCCTTCTTGGCTTTGCATGACTGAGTCCTTAGCTCCGTAAGGTACTCAGAGGCCATCTCCAATCTCGGAGCTTTGCACAGACACCCTCCCCGGGTCCTAACCGTGTTAGGAGCCCCCGGAGGTCTCCGGATCTCGCCCTATGGGAAGCTCCAAATCTGCCTGCCACGTGGCGGGTCCGGAGCTCCTCCTTAAGAGGCGGGAGCTCCGGCCATGTTGGACACGCAGGGCTTTCGGAGCCCTCCCACTGAGTGGGGAGGTTCGGTTTCCGCCTTCCACGTGGCATGCCCGGAGCCCTCCTCAAGGGAGGAGGGAGTTCCGGGCCCGCTGGACACGTGGGGCCCCCGGGTCCCGCCCCTGCTGGAGGGGCAGGTCCCGGTCCTTCCAGTCCTAGGCCGGAGTAGTTGGTAGCTCCTTTCCCCCCTGCTTCATGCAGTCCCTGTTGCCGTAACCTGGAGGTCCTGCACACAGGCAGAGGAAACGTAATTCTCCTCGGGGGTCCTCCCCTCCCGTCTCCTAGTCTTATCCGTCTTACGATCCTGATTCGCTATACGAGGCTTGGGCAATTCTATGCACGAGGCGCCGGAGCTCCGGCTCCCTCCGAGATCCGGGTATGGCCGTCCGATCCCTAGTACCGGACCATGCGCTGGGGAAGCAGAGTGCACGTGCTTTGGGTTCATGACCAGGCAAAGCGGTTGTACTCCCCTGTACCTCCGGAGGGCAGGATGCGCATGCTTTGGGCTCAGGGCCGGCTAAGCTGGATACGCACCTTGGACCCCCCATGCACAACGCAGGCCTTTCCTGGAGGTAACCAACTAGCACCGCAACACCTGACTGGGGGAGGCCCGAGAGACTCACTCGGCCATCGGCAGGTGCCTCAAGCGCAGCCGCCTTCGGTAGGATAGCGAATGCCGACTATGGATGAGCGCAGGAGAGGGGGAGCTAGATGTACGATGAACATACAGAGATAGTGCGATCATAAAAATTAATGCATAATTTAAATGAGCGCATGAGAGAGAGCTAAGTAGAACAGGTCTCTGTATTCGTGCCCATAGGTGGAATTCTGGCTGTACATGGAGGCAATGTTCCGCCTTGTCTACAAGGGAAGCAAGACTCTACGCGCTTAGGGTCGGAACCAGGCTAAACTGGACGTAGTCCTGTATCGTCCCTTGAGACTTAGCTGCCCCAAGCTCTGTTCCTAAATTCTATGGGATCTATTACAGAAGGGAATAACCCTGTTCTACTGATGCTCAGGAAGTAGGACTTACAGTGTTGCTTCACGGCAAGGATTTTTGGGAATGGATCCCACTCTCGGTTGAAAGGCATGTGTACCTGGGGCGGCAGCTTTCATGATTCGGAAGGGACCTTCCCTGCTGGGGGAGAGCTTATGGGTCCTTCTTGGAATAGAGCGTGCCGCTTCACCAGGTTGCCCTCCTGCAGGCCCCCGACGCGTTTGGTTCCTTGGCGGTAGTGCTTAGAGCATTAGCCGAGACCGTGCGTTGTGGGGTGTTCCCTGCAGCCGAGTCTTGTCGACGAGGTTGTTATCTTCGCGCTGGATCAGGTCCTGCGCGGCTTCTCCTGGGGGCCCCCGGGGAGTTCTCCCCTTCTGGCTAAGGCCTTCAAGGGGTAGGTGGGACCGGGCTCGCCTTGGATGACCTGAGGCGTCTTCCCCTTCTCGCAAGGCCTTCAAGGGGTTGACAGACCTTAGGCGGCTCCCAAGAGGTATGTTCGAGGCACGGAGGCGCGCCGCAATTGGCTAGCGCCCTGGCCCGTCACCGTCGGAACTGGAGTCCTCTCCGTTATGCACTGTCTTCATGACACGCTGAGGCTCCTGGAACCCCACCTGATGGGCAGCGGTGACTGGGGCATCGACCTTCTGTTTGCCATCCCTCTGAGGGTAGGGCGGTGCTTCAGCCCTCTGCTGTCTTCCTTTGCGGAAGCGCTCTGCGAGCCTCTGGATCTCCCAGCACTCGGCAGCAGTATGGTTGCCGGTGCCATGCACGGGGCATAGCCCGCCTTGGTCACTGTCTGGGACCGGTGATTGCTGCTGCCTTTTGTCGGGGCGTGGCCCCCGAGCTCCACTAGTCGTCGCAGCTGCGGTGACGGGGGCCGTGAACGGTGACTTCATCTTGCCACTCCCCCGGTTCTTGGCCTTCTTGCCACCCCCGTAGGCAGCAGCGCCGGACCCGGGCTGTCCTCCTGACTCGGAGGTCGGCAGAGCGTGCCAGTTCCGCCCTTCAGCTGCTCTGGCGCACTTGTCCGCCAGGCTGAAGAGCTCCGAGACGTCGCGGACCTCTCTGGTCGCGAGCTTCTCAAGCATTTTCTCGTCCCGGACACCCTGTCGGAACGCCACCACCACAGAGGCACTTTGGATATGTGGGATGGTGTTGCGTACCTGAGAGAACCGCTGGATGAAAGAGCGCAGCGACTCCCTAGGTTGTTGCTTGACGGCGTGGAGGTCAAGCTCCGTGCCGGGACGGGTGTAGGAGCTGCCGAAGTTGGCGACGAACTGCCGGCAGAGCTCTCCCCAGGAGGTTATGGACCCCTGAGGTAGATTCATGAGCCAAGACCGAGCTGGGCCGGACAAGGCGACAGGGAAGTAGTTGGCCATGACAGCCTCGTCCCCTCCTGCGGCAAGTACGGCGGTGGAGTAGATCTGGAGGAACTCCGCCGGGTTGACGCTGCCGTCGTACTTCTCGGGAAGGTGCGGGCGAAACTTGCGTGGCCACCTCGCGAAGCGAAGGTGGGGTGCAAGGGCTGCACATCCTGCTCCTGCTGCTGCAGGTACCGGCGCTGCGAACGCTTGGTTCGCACTTGGCACCGCGTATCCCGGCATGGGCAAGGCTGCACCATAGACCGGGGCCGCTGCTTGCGGCGCATATAGTTGTGGCATATGCTGCGCAGCATATACCTGAGGCAGGGCTCGCGTGGCGAAGGCCTGCCCTTCAGGTTGTGTCGAGGCCGACGACATGCTGTCGCCAGCCTCATGGTTGCGACGCCTTTCTCGGCGTCGCTCGAGATACACCCGGGCGTCCTGGCCCAAGTGGCACCGTTCCAGTTCCCTTCGCAGGTCCGTCGACAGGAGCCTGGAGGAGCTGGAATCCGCCGTTAGCCCGTCAACCGTGGGTGTGCGTGTCAGCGACACAGCCGGTTGTCCTCGGCGTCGTCCTCGCCGAAACCGAGGGTTCGCGGCGGCGACGACGAGGCGGTCCACCTCGCGGACCCATTGCTGGGTCGCTGAATGGGGCGCATCCCCCACAGGTGGGTTGCGCAGCAGCGCTCTTGCTGCAGCTAGCGCACCTCCATGGTGTACGCTCAGCGCTGCAGAAGATCTCACACTGGTCGGGGCCTGCATAGCCGGAGTCGGTGTTGCCGGAGTCGGCTGCTGGCTACCAGCTTGTGCCGACACACTCCGTCCTGAGTGTGTCGACATGTACTCCCCAGTGGTCACGGTTCGCCGTGAATGCGGAGGGGGAGAGTTTGCCGCTGAAGAAAGCTTGGTCATCTTCGTCGGCGGAAACTCGTCGCGCTAGGAGAAAAGCCCCTACCTGGCGCGCCAAATGTCGAAGTGTTCACTCGACACTTCCCCCGGGCCTGCACTGGGCAGCCCGCGGAGGTTCTTTTTTCGGTGGGGCTAGTCTCTAGCGGAGAGCTTGCGCAGATGGACGAGTTAGTAAGAGCTAGACACGGTGAGTTTTACGTGGTTCAGGCTGCCGGAGCGTAAAACCCTACGTCCACGGCGAGCTATGGAGCTCGCTGTATTGCTTGCTGCTCAGGGCCGGAGGCCTGAGCTCGGGGGTGAGTTACAACTTGAGAGTGTATGGCTAGCGTATGAGTTCTAAAGTGCGAACCCTTGCTATCGACGCCTACCCGAGCCTTTTATAGTCCAAGACTCGGGCGGCTTACAAGGGGAGCCGGGACCCGACAGGTGGTCCCGGGAAGATTGTCTATTATCTACCGTATCTGCAGTTATGCCGATAGTTGTCTCTGGTCGAAGGCTTCTGAGTCTTCATCTTGCCGCCCTGCCCATGCCGCATGCTAGTCGTAGTGGTTGATGACGGCGCAGGCGACATGGGATGTCTTGTCGCGATGTTTATTGGCTGGCAGGTTCTGACACCGCGCGCCAGTTTGTGATGCGACTGGGCGCAACGGCACCTGACAGAAGCGTGCTCCGCGTCTCCGCGTCTTGGGAAGACGCGGGCCTTGAATACCTTGTACGGGCAAGGTATGGGGCGCATTTGCGCCCGCTGCCTATCGCTCGGGGCAGGCAGCGTCGCTCTGCTGCCACGTGGCGGGCCCGGAGCCCTTCTCAGAGGAGAGAAGGGTCAGTCCCGCGGGGCACGTGGAGCCTCCGGACCTCTCCCCGCGGAGGGAGAGGCTCGACTTCTATTGGCCATGTGGCGGGCCCGGAGCTCTCCTCTAAGGAGAGGGAGGTCCGGCCCTGCTGGACACGCGGCGCCTTCGGACCTCTCTCCCGCGGAGGGGGAGGTCCGGCTTCTGTATGCCACGTGGCGGGCCCGGAGCTATCCTCTGAGGAGAGGGAGGTCCGGCCCCGCCGGACGCGTGGCGCCTTCGGAGCTCTCCCTGCGGAGAAGGGCGAGTTCCTTAGGCATTTTACCCTGTGCGCGGGGGTACCCCATATCCCAGGTACCGACAAGAGCAAAGCAATACAAATGTGGGATAGCATCAAAATATTTTAGGTATTTTGCTTTCATTTCTTCAATTATTGGACATAGTACTGGATCATACTCATATGTCTTAAACGAGAGCAGATGTGGGATAATAAATACCAGACAACAATGTTGTTGCATTGTAAAATGGTATCAAGAGACGACAAAGGCACCGCGCGGTATCCCAATCATTTTCATTAAGTAGTATACCTGCACCTTGAGCATTCATAAAAGTAGTGAAAATTTCCTCATACCCTTTTAATTGCTTCAACATCGTGTATGTCGAGTTCCATCTCACTTCCATATCAAGTGAAAACTTTTTGGGTTTCAATCCCTTTACACGACAATACTCCCTGAAACTCCTGTAAACCTGTGGAGAATTCAAAAGATAACGAATAGCACTACGAATATTATCAATACATGAACTTGCCTTTGACAACCCCGCCTGCACAATGAGATTAATGATGTGGCACACACATCTTTGATGGAGAACATACCCACCAATGTAGCTTTCTATGTGTGGCATCAATATTTCCATAGCCCTAGTGTTAGCCGATGCATTATCAAGAGTAATAGAAGCAATCTTATCTCCAATGCCATATTCATTAATAACCTCATGCACATGAGATGCAATAGCCTCACCAGTGGTTCTCATCAATAAGACGCGATCCTAATATCCTTTTATTAAGCTTATATTCATGATCTATGTAATGAGCAACAACACTCAAATAGTTTGTTTCTTGGTGTGATGATAACCAAATATCAGATGTCAATGCAACAGAAAATGGCATAGTCTTGAATGCTTCTTTTAATATATCCATTTTATCATGATATCTTTTAAGCAAGTCACCTCTAGTAGTTTTTCTAGAAACATTATGATATTGTGGACAAAATGCATGTTGAACCATTCTTTCAAAATTAACACTCTCACCCATGCAAATAGGCCGATCATCAACTGCAATATACCTAGCAATTTTAGAACGAGCAACTTCAGGATTTAAACCCAAGTACTTACTGAACCATCCGGATTAAAGTTGAGTTGAGTTTGAACCGCTGCACCTTCTCGCAAAGCTAACCGCTTTATACATCCCGTATAATGTCGATTCAAATGGCCCGTGCCACCACTAGAAGCTGCAGTGAGAGTTTTCTTGCAATACTTGCATGTAGCAGAAATAACAATCCACTTACCATCACGAAATTCCTTATTCTTTTCAAAATGTTGCCAGCATGTCGCTGTACTTTTGCGACCCCGCGTGGAGGAGGATGCTTGTATAGTTTCATTGCTAGGGGACGCATCGACAGAGAAGCTTCCCGTTGCTAAACCTGCATTAATTGAACAACGGAGTAATAAACGGAATTATCATATGTAATAGATACGCGCAAACACAAACTTATCATACAAACGGACCAAACCTGCATCTACATGTGCACCACCTTGAGCTTCGACCTCCACCTCATAATCATAGGGTTCATTCTCTATATTTACATAATCCATTCCAAAATCTCCCATGCTTGGAGATAGGCGACGTGGATCTATATCCTCTGGCATGGACAGCAAGCTAGGATCATAATTACCACGGCTTTGGGAGCCGGAGCCACGGCCACGACGAGACACCAACACTTTTCTTCAATTAGGAAGCATATTCAAAAATCAAAATACAAACGATGGGCAGACGACTCGGGGCGGCACGGCGCGGCGTGGGGTGGGTCGGGTAGCCTCGGGAGTCGGGGCAAGGGGGCAGGCGCACGGCGACACGGGGCAGTGCGTACGCGGCACGGGGGCGGGGCCGCAGGGGGCAGCGCGCATGGCACTGGGCAGGCAGCAGGCGTGGGCGGGGCTGGCAGCCTGGGTGGCACCCTGACGTGCGGTGGGCCGGTGGCGCAGGGCTGGCGCGGGGGCCGCGGGGCTGGCGGCCTGGCGCCTGGCGGGCGGTGGCGCGGGCCACTGCCTGGCGGGCGGTGGCGCATGGGCCGCGTGGCGTGTCTGCCTGGCGGGCTGCGCGATGGCGCTTGGCTGCTGGCGCCTCGGCCTGGCGGCGGTGGCTGGCTGGCGGGCGCGACCAGTCGGGCCTCGGGCGGGGGGCGCGGGCACGATGGCGGCGCGGCGTAGGCGGGCTGGGGAGCGGCTCTGCGGACTGCGGCTGTGGTCGGGCCACTCAGGCGAAACCTAATTTCAGTCATTTAGGGCTTTTTCGGGCATTTCAGGCCATTTCGGGCCGATGGGCCTTTTCGGGCCGATGGGCCGATTTCGGGCCGGCCCGGCCTGAGCACGGCCCAAAACTCTATTTCGGGCCGAGCCGCCCGAAGCATCCGAACCCGGGCACGGCACGACCCGAAATACCGTGCCGGGCCGGCCCGGCCCAAATCTATTTCGGGCCAATTTTGTGCCTGGACCGTGTCGGCCCGTCGGGCTTCGGCCCGCTCGAAATTGGCCCGGCCCATCTCCCAGCTCTACTTCTAGCTCCCCCGCGTCCTCGCCACCTTCCGCCACGGGGCCGACCTCACAGCCCGGCGGCTCATCGCTCTCAGCCCCGTGTGCCGCCCCGACGGGAAGAGCCCGCCCGAACGCCGGCGCTCCGATTCGGAAGGTGCGCCGCCACTAACGAAGGCCACCCGCCGCTCCCGGCCTCCTCGCCCGTCTGCTGCTCTCGACCTCCTCGCCCGTCCGCTGCTCTCGGCATCCACACCCGTCGCCCACAACCTTCGTGCTCATTCTTCGCTCCCGGCCTCCACGCTCGCCGTTTGTTGCTCCGCCCTCCGCTCGTCGCGCCCGTTCTCCACCCCCGCTCCTTCGCCCTCTTCCTCCTCCGGCCGATGCCGCTGTCGTCCTCTGCCACCACTCCTCCGCCCTCTTCCTCCTCCGGCAGACGCCGCTGCCATCCTCTGCCCCGCTTCTGTGTCCAGCTCGTCCTGCTCTTCCACGCCCGCTCTTTCCTTCCTTGCACGCGAATGGCAATAGCCACAGCGTTGGATGCTATACCGCACCAATTTGCTGAGGGGGAGTGAGCGTAGGGCTGTAGCTATGGCGTAGTTGTGTCCCGTAGACCGGTGCGGCATGTTTTTGGAATGAGAACAGCATATGTCCAGGAGCGCAGCTCATCCAGTAGCCCGGTGCGCCTAGCCTGATCGCTGCCTGCCGAGAACTACCGCGCTGCTACGCCTGCTTGGGAAGCGGTCACATAGCCAGACATTGCTACCTCCCTCGCGGACTGGATGGGTGGCCAAGCATCCACAAGTGTCTACTCCAAACAAAGCAAAACATCCACAGCCGTCTTGTCTTCCCCCAGCTTGAACCAAGAAACCACCAAATCCTCCCCAGGCAAGCTGCACAGAGCACCATCACCACACCTTCGGCAAGCACAGGCGCCCAGCACCACAAACACCCACTTTAAACAAAATCAGACATCCACATCCGGCTTAGATTCCCAAAGCTACAACCAAAAAACTACCCCCCCCCCCCCCAGGCAAGCAGTAAAGAAAAATACCACCACCCCCTTGGAAAACACAAAAGACCAGCCCAGAAAATCGACCAAAGCAAACATGTCAAACACAATATCTGCGCCCGGACGGGCAGAAAACATGCCAAGACAGGTCTAGGCGGCAGTCACTGTTCGTGGAGCGATGGAGGTGGAAATGCTCAGACTCCGCTCCAGGGCGGCTATCATGAAGCCGAAGGCCCTAGGCCACGAGCGGGTGGCCAAAGGACGAGAGGCGGCGGAGGCCATGCTCTAGCAATGTCGACTCCCGCCATGCTGCGCCAACATCTCCAGCCTCAACTCGAGGGCGCTGTTGGCCAAGTTCGACGGAAGAAAATTCTCTGCAACTGTGATGCAAACCGGCTCTTATGCAACACCTATTCAGATGTTGACACGCCACACCTGTCTTCCGCTCGGCTCCGCCTCTCCCCTAGCGCCAGGCTTGGCTCGCTTGGTCGTCCATGCCTGCACATATAGTCGGTTCGTGCGTTGACAAGAGATGGAGGCCGCGGACGAGGCGAGGCGCGCTGCACATGCTCTACTCTAGCGCCTAGCTCCGTACCAAGTACGGTACCGTTGGACCACGAGAGGAAGCTTGCTCCGTTCCTATTCTTTGTTAATCAGATATTAGTACTTTAATATGAACAACAAAACCCGCTTTAGCATTGCAACATCAGCAGAGCAGTCTTTGCTTATCTCCTAGCCGTCGATGCAAAAAAACAGACCCGGCGGAGAGGCGCCGGTGCCGGGATGGCCACAGTCACCGCAAGCTTCGAGTCAACGAACACGAACGGTGAGCGGCCACCATGCCAAGGCTGAGGTCGAGAGCGGTGCCTCGGCGGGCAAGTCTCGGGACGATGAATCAACGGTGCTTATGTTGGGGAGGACGGGCAGCGGCGGCGCCTTAGGCGGGACAACGTGCACCTACGCGAAGGCGACCGGGAAGCTGGTCTTGGCCTTCAGCCCGCAGATGTGGAATGCGGCGTCCGAGAGGAGTCGTCGTACGCGCGGGCGTCGGTCTCGGCGGTGTCGAATGTGGCGAACCACACCCACTCCTTTCTAGGTGCTATGGACGAGGACGACCAAACTAGGAGAAGGAGCAGTGAAAAAACTGGGTAGATGGCGGTGCTGAGCCGAGCCGGGCGCTAGGCTAGAGGCGGAGCAGATCGGAGGTGGATCGCTGCTTCAAGATTCGTGAGCGTGGACACATGTCAACATCTGAATAGGTGTTGCACAAGAGCTGGTTTGCATCACAGTTGTAGAGAACTTTTTTCCAAGTTCGACCTGCCCGAACAATGCGAACGGGCAGTGAGGGAGAGGGTGATGCACATCTCAGGTGCCTCATACTCCATATAGGCTTGGAGTCCTTACCCACCAAGAGCCGTAGGATGGTTCTACCTAGCCACCATCTACATTGAGTCACTGCCGTTACATGCATGGTCCGCAAAAGGGGCCTGTCAGGTCCCGAGCGACGTTTGCGTTTTGACCACATGCTGCGCTCATCTTATCTCCAGGAACAATCAGACCTGTTTTGCATAGTGGTCTGGATGCAGAACCCGGACTCCCTGCCAAGATCAAAAATCATCAATTTCTTCCAGGAGAGAGCCGGAAGATCGGGTTACAGTGATGGTCCACCTGGTGTCGAAGAAATGGCAATACCGTCGGAAGCCCGACAGGTAGAAATTTTAATCCACCTCGACCATTCCGCTGTGACTGCAGACTTCCCGCCATCTGCGATGAGCGACATCCCATCATCTCCGACCGAAAGCCAGGAGGATGTCCCTTTTCCACGCCTCCACACCTTTACGTGGAGACGAGGAGTACTGGATCCCTCGCAACGACCTCCAGAGGAGATCCCCAGATCGATTGGGACTTGCTGGCCAGACATCCGATCGGTGAGAAGAGATCGCGATCCGGATGACGAGGAAAGACCGGCAAGAAACTGGAGGCTCTGCCTCCATGCTCAAGGTCGACTGACAGAAGACCTACAACACCGAAGAACACCCCGAGGACGCTCTAGGTCACCGCAGTGCGGAAGCTGCGGTCATCGTCACCGAGCGCATGCCTGCAAAGATCAAGATGACACCAGGGAACTCTCCGCCGATAGAGGGTCCAGCCCCCTACTGAAGCCCGCCCCTGTAAAAGCCCAAGAAAAGGGACTTGTAAAAACTTTTCTTCATCTCACAACACCACAGTTTTTATTGTGGACACCTTAGGAAATGTTGTGAAGAGCATATCACCTCCATCAAAAGAATGATTAGAGGGGAAAGCCTTCACTTTCACAAAGTAGGGTTTCTACACATGAACATGAGTAGTTGAGCTCACCCCTAGAATTTAAAAAGTCTTGGGAAGGTTCAGTCCAAAGCTCATGCAAATTCAACACTTTTTGAGGCACTTTTGGGTTATTTCAAAAGGAGGCCAATTTGAATGTAAATTCAAATTGCAGCAACTTTCATCACCCAAATTCAAAAGTTAGCCCCATATCTACACTCAGCACATTTTTCTGAGTAAACCCACCAAGTTTCATCTCCATTGGAGCTCATCTTGTCAAGAGCTAAGTTTGCAAGAATTCAAAACTGAATTTGAATTTCAGTTTGAATATGAAGCAAATTTAACCAAACAAAGTTTGAATTTGAGAATTCAAATTCAAACAAAGGCTTGGTGACTAAGTCTCACATTAAATTGTGAGTAGCTGAGGATATTTTGGCACAACAGAATTCAGAAAATTGGAAAAAACAAAAGAGTTAGAGGGGAGGCCCACTGGTCAGTAGACTTAGCACCGAAGTCTCTTCAGCCGACTCCTCGACCGAGCGCGCTCGCCAGCTGCAGCCAGCGGCGGCGACCGACCACCTCGGCCGGCCAGCTCCTGCTTCGGCAGAGGAGGTGGCACAGCAGGTGTCGCGCTCTCCCCTGGCCTCAGGAGCCTATAAAAGGCCCGAGACCGCCGGCGAGTTACTGATTCTCGCGAAGTTCTGTAACCAGCAGCCTAGTCGCCCGAGCTCCGATCGTGTGCCACCCCAGCTGTGATCATCTTCCGGCTTCGACCTCCATAGGAAAGTGAAGCGCTAGCTCGTCCTCAAGACCACCGCGCAAACCGTTCCAAGGTTCGACCTTTGTGCGCGGAGAATTTCTCAGTTTAGGACGAGTAGCTCCTTTCGGGACCCGATTAGGTTTAGCAGAAATTTGGGAAGCATAGTGGGTGGGAGGCCGAACGGAGCTGTGAGAGAGCATCTAGAGGTTCTGGCGACCCTTCTCGTTCGAAAACCGGAAGGAAATCACCGCCGGAACCCTAAGTTCACCCTAGGACAGTATGGCGGAGGAGGGGGTCGCCGGTGAGGTCTGGGTTGCCGGCCGTTTAGGGCCCAACAGAGCTCATGCCGAGTTTCCCGAGGTTTCCCTGAGTGTGGCGACGCGATTAGCGCACGAAGAAAACGGTCAGAAGGGCGGGAACACATTGCCGAGGTAGCACAGAGGCATAGGGCTCGTCGCCGGCGAGCTATGGCGGTTAGCCGGCGGCGACATGGTGTCCAGCGGGTTCAGCACCCGAGATTACGTGGGGGCGGCGAGTTTCGTCGGCTCCGGTGAGCTAGATCGCCGGGAACGCTGACCTCGCCGGAGCTCCGGCGGCTCGGGGCGGCGACGTCGGGAGGTAGACGAAGGGCGCGGCCCCACCTGTCAGCCCTGTGTTAATCGCGCGCGGGCGCGCGGTTAGTTCAATTTAAACGGGCGGGCCCCGCTGTCAGCCTCTGGTTTAGCGCGGGAGGGGATTTTCTGTAGGAAAATAATTCAGGGATTAGCTCAAACTTTAGAAATCCATAACCTTGGCTAGGAAGCTCCAAATTTAGTGATTCAAATTGGGTTGGATTCATCTTGCCTAGCTCTGTCCAGAGATACAACCCAATTTTTATAAAACCCAGTAATTAATTCTGGAAAATTCTTTAAAGCTTTTCAGCAAAAGAATTTTAGAGGGAGTTTGGTTCATCCAAAAATCCCCAAATTTTGCCAGAATGTTCTTTAGGACATTAGTAAACCCCTGTAAAAGTTTCAGACCATTTGGAGTTGATTTGGTCAGAGCAATTCAAATTGGAAAGTGCTGTGTTCATTTGAATGCAGAAACATTTTCAGAGAATTTCCAAAACTTGGAAATTCAATTCTGGGCAAACCTTGACTCCAAAAATGCTAGGAAAATTCATGCAAACTCTATGAGCTATAATAGAAATTGTAGTTCATTAAGTTGAGCATGAACAGGGGTATTACCTCAGAATTAATTCTTCCTTGCTGATTTGCCAAGAGAATTATTCTGAGCAAACCACTCCATGAAAAGTGCTAATGTTTGGTCCAGAGAGTTTTCTTGTGACAAGGAACTCACACAAAAATTCTCAGCTCCATTGGAGCTCTAGATCACCCCTGTCCTGTTTACCCACTTAAGGGATTAAGATGGAAAAGGGGGAAACCACTTAGCACTTAACCATGTGACTAAGTCCAAGCCAAACCACCAACACCAGTTCATCTTTAAATTCTTAAACAAAGTTCCAGGTGTTAGAGGCTGGTTATTAGAATTAATAGTAGAAGTCTTACTCGAAAACTCACATTTGCATCTAAATTAACATGTAGTATTTCATTAACGTGTAGCCGTTGAAGAAGAGACTCCGGAAGTGCTGGACTTCCTTCTTCCGGACGAAGAACTAACTCCTGACCAGCAGCAACAAGGCAAGCCCCGGTTTGCATTAACCCTTTTAAAAGTTTTACTTTGTTTACATGTGTCATATGAAGTATGTATGTGCATTAGGTATAGGATGAATGAAACCCCACTTGCATAACCAAAGGTTCCTAAAAGAGTGAGGGTAGTGTTAAGGACCTCGAGTAGACAGGCTATGCTTAATGAGTCATAGGACTTCGGTACAAGTCGAGTAGTTGGAATCTACTCGCGAGATAGGCTGGGGACACACGGGTTCGGTTGAGTGATGTGAGATCACTTTAGTAATGAAAATGAGACTAGGCAGGGGCTAGGGCGCAGCAAGAGAGAGTCTTGTGTGCGCAGCCCTGCCCGTGTCGATTGAGGACCGATCCGTGTGCGGCCCTGCTGAACAAGTATTGAACGTACCGAAGGCATATCGGATATATGGGCCCCGATAAGCCGATGTAGCCTAAACCTCCGGGCGTCGAGGCACAGCACACCGATTTATAGGTGTAGGTTGAGGGCAGCAAGGTGGAAATCTGCCAACGGGCATAGAGAGATGCTCCGTGTGGGGAGCCTCCTGCTCGTTTCGGTGCGACCGGTTCGACGTTTGGGCTGTTGGGTGAAAGGTTGTCCCGTACGACATCGAGTGAGCGTGCTGTGCAGCTCCACGGGTGGGCGTACGTGACGTGCTCTTTGGGTTTTCCCTGCAGGTGTATATCGAGTCGATTCGCCGTCCCTCGCGGTGACGAGTACTGCTTGTTCACTGCGTCGTAACGTAGACTAAGGGATGAAATATGTTGATTCAATGATGCTGATTGATATAATTGTATTGCTACATGTGTGCCACCAAATACTGCTTACTAAATTTCAGATTTCATGAACTGTTAACTTGTTGCTAAAAGATGAACTAAGGATGAACTTGTAGGCGTGTCGTTTTGCTGAAATGTTACTATCCTATGTCCATTGTACACCTCATGTAGAGTTTCATGCTTAGGTGAGTCAGTTAAGCCTTGCTGAGCCTTCGTGCTCACGGTTGCTGCTTAAGTATTTTTCAGGTGATGAGCCACCCACGGACTCGGAGTACGAGTCCACCGGCGAGGGTTACCCTCCGTCGGGGACCACGGCTGAGTGGGAGCCGTACACGCCGCGCTGAGCTGAGACGTGCAGCTAGTGAGGGTTGCCCTAGGGCTGGGCAACCGACTTTTGCTAAATAGGCGGGCGTGAGTTGTATAGTGTAGTCTTCCGCTGTGTAATAGAACAATAGTTGTAACTGAATTTTGTACTTCTTTGTACAGTTTCAGCTGTTTTTCCCATGTAATATATGGTGTTCTTATGACGTGTGCTGTCGGGTGTCGCATCGCGCGGCACCACCCTCTGCGATCCTGGATGAGCGGATTCCGGTCCGCCACAGCCTGGTATCAGAGCTGCAGTGGGGATAGCACAGTACTTAAGGACTGCATTATGGGGAAAAACTTAGGTATACGGTGAGGAATCGGTAGTTGCCCAAGTAAGGACTATATTAGAATAGTTACTTAAAGTGGCAAAGACTAACTTATGTGTTACAATTCTGAATTTCAATTATGTAACGACGCACCTACGCTCTGGTAAGTATGGTAAGGAACGCCACCGAAAGCGGTTCAATTTCGGTTAGCTCTCCCTGATGAGGAACGTGGTTCAGGGATTGATCTCACAGCCTGGTGTGAGATGTCAATATGAACCTCTTGAACTCTTCATGTTCCTGAGTTCATATGAAACGCTGATCCCTGGCGTGCATTAGGCAAGTAAGTGGAGACCTCATCGCGTGGTCAGTAACGCGAGAGTGTGTTCGTCTGGAAATAGCCCAGGAGGACATACGCAGCGCTTGCCATCGGCGTGCCCTGCAGGGCAGTAGGTGGTATCTGTTGGGTTGATAACATTCCCAACCGTGACGACCCGTTCATGACATACTCGGGTTCCCCGTCGTGTGGTGTTGAAACACGATCACGTACCTTGAGACGTGACTTAGCTCAAGGACGGCCGTATGGAAATGATACGGGTGTTTGTAATTACTTTTAGATATGGAACTGCCTGAAATGAACAACCTTTGAGTGCACCATCATTGTGTGGTCTTCTGCAGGTACTAACCACGTATGTATCCGTGTAGAAAACGTGTGCGAGAGACCGTTTAGTGCCACACTCGAGACGTATATGCCGGTATGATCCGGGTAGGATTTTCTTTTGTGAGGAACGTAGTACCGAGATATGGTAGGCATATGCATGAGAATAATGATAACAAAGAATTAAAATCTATAGGTTCAACATTTAGGACCCTGGTTGGGTATAAGAATGGGATAGTGGAGCAGTATAGCCAAAAGTATGAAAAGCAGAGTGCTCTGTTTTGGGCAGCACGTTTGCTGATCCTCAACAGGGAATAACTCACAGGTCTTTTAGCCTAGGGAGGTGTGCTATATAGTTCTGGAAAGGTATTCAAGTCCTCTACAACCTTGTTGTAGACTTCCAGAGCTGAAACTCACCTGAAGATGGCTTAAAGCCCAGAGAAATGTAAACTGTCCAGAACCAGGGCAGAGTAAAAACATCCTCTGAACTGATCTGTTTTTCCAATATAACTCCCAGTAGAAAAAAACAAAAATTGTCGTATAATCCATCCTTAGAAAGAGTAGAAGATGTTTGACATCTTTGCAATTCAAAGTTTCTGAAGTTTCAGCACAGAATTTAGTGGAAATCAGGATTGGAAACAGCCACTTCCAAGGGAGGTGCTGTTAAAATTCTTCCAGAAATTCTGCTAACTTTGAATTAGCATAACTTTTTAATCAAAGCTGATCTGGGGGCAAATGAGTACTCGTTGGAAAGATACTGAAGTTAACTTGAACTTTGGTATTCAACTTGAGTCATGAAAATGCCCAGAATCAGATCAAAACTTGGAATAGGTAGAAACTGGTCATTCTGACAGAAGAATGACAGTTGAACTCATTGAAGGGTGTTGTACCCTAAGGGTGCTATACGTGAGGACAACGCAATAATAATGTCTCGTAGAGACCAAACCCAGTTATGGTGAGCTTCCAAAGAGGGGGTTCATCAAGTTGGATTAAACTAACTTGTGTTTGGTCTGGTAATGGTGTAGCTTGTGAAAAGTTATTACATTATCTACTTACGAGATATTTCGCATGTTTGGTTGTCATAATGTTTTACGCCCAGTTCTATTGGACTGCATGCGAAATGTTGCGGGACTGATGTTTAATGTCGTATGGTTGCAGATGGTTCGTACTAGGACCACGCACGAGGTTGGTGGCTCTAGCCAAGGTGGAGGCGATGACTCCCAGCCACCGGCCTACGACAGCACCCCGCAGCAGCAGCCACCACCGCCGCCTCCGCTTACTCTAGCGGATGTGATAGCGGCATTGGTGGGAGGTCGTGAGGAGCAGACCGACCTGCTCCGCACGATCGTGCAGAATACGTCCCAGGCGGGAGGACGTCAAGAGCGAGGGCCTCGTGAGCCCCGCGAAGTGTCGTACTCGGATTGCATGAGTACGCACCCTCCAGTGTTCACCGAAGCCGAAGAACCACTGGAGGCGGACAACTGGCTGCGGACTATCGAGTCCAAGTTCGGGCTGCTCCAGTGTACGGAGCGGCAGAAGACGCTGTTCGCAGCACAGCAGCTCCACGGTGCCGCTGGTGCGTGGTGGGCGAATTATGTCGCCTCACGTCCGGCTGGCCATGCCGTGGAATGGCAAGAGTTCCGGGAGGCGTTCCGCGCCTATCACATTCCTCCCGGAATAATGAAGAGAAAGTTCCAAGAATTTTTGGAACTGAAGCAGGGCGGGAGGAGTGCCCACGACTACTCCCGTGCCTTCAACCATCTGGCGCAGTATGCGTCAGACTACATCTCCACGGAGGAGAAGAAGAGGGAGCACTTCTATCGGGGGTTACATCCCGAAATGAAGACCCACCTCGTACAATGGAACCGCGGCACATTCAACGATCTAGTCAATGCCGCCATCATGCAAGAGGACGCTCAGCGGGAGTTAGCAGCTGAGCAGAGGAAGCGTAGCGCTCCACCTAGCAGCGGTGGGAGTGGCGCTCCCCAGAAGTACCGTATGGTGTATCGGACACCATCCGGGCAGCAGTGGCAACCACCGGCGCGACCGCAACGGTTCGGGGGACGTCCCTTTCAGGCACCTCCGTTCCGTCCGCCGATGCCACCACCAAGACAGCAGCAGCAGCAGACGGTACCCCGGGCGTTTCCACCACCACAACGCGCCCCAGGTTTCCGTCCACCGATCAGCGGGGGACCGCCCCGTTTCACCTGCTTCACGTGTGGTCAGGCGGGCCACTTTGCAAAGGACTGTCCCCAGGGGCAGCAGAGCAGCGGGCAAGCCCAGCTCCAGGGCGGTGCTCGAGGCCAACCTCCGGTGAAGAAGGTTGGTCAGCGGACTGGAGGCGTCCGCAACCTCGACAATGAGGACGCCCCAGAGGGAGACAACGTGCTGGCGGGTACGTTTACTCTCAACCATCAAGCCATAGTCATATTATTTGATTCGGGTGCAACCCACAGCTTTATAAGTGCATCCTATGTGGCTAAACATCAATTGCAAGTCTTCCCAACCGACTGCACATATGTGATATGCTCACCGGGAGGGAAGATTTCAGCTAATATGATGATTCCAAAGGCACCTCTGTGCTTAGGTGGGAAGCTATATCCCACCACCTTGATAATCCTTATGGGACAAAAGATTGATGCAATCTTAGGGATGTCATGGCTGCAATACCATGGCGCTGTCCTAGAGACTCGGACACGGACGGTGCACTTAAATTCTCCATTCCACCGTCCGCATTCCATGGTGTTAGACACGCCAGTCCGGGAAATTTTAGCAATTAATAATGCTGAAGTTCTCAAGTTAGAAGACATCCCCGTAGTCCGGGAGTATCCCGACGTGTTCCCGGACGATCTTCCGGGCATGCCACCTGAGCGGGATGTCGAGTTCAAGATTGAACTTGCACCCGGGACTACGCCCATCTCACGGAGACCATACAAGATGGCTCCGAATGAGCTGGCTGAACTGAAAGAACAGCTCAATGATCTGTTGAGCAAGGGTTTCATTAGGCCGAGTTCATCGCCTTGGGGATGCTCGGCGCTATTCGTGAAGAAGAAGGATGAAACCCTGAGGCTGTGTGTGGATTACCGGCCGCTCAACGCCGTCACCATCAAGAATAAGTACCCACTGCCCCGTATTGACATCTTGTTTGATCAACTTGTGGGGGCAAGTGTATTCTCAAAGATGGACCTTCGCTCTGGATATCACCAGATCAAGATCCGGGCGGAGGATATCCCGAAGACGGCATTCTCGACGAGATACGGCTTATACGAATATCTCGTCATGTCCTTTGGTCTCACAAATGCTCCAGCCCATTTCATGTATCTCATGAACTCGGTGTTCATGCCGGAGCTGGACAAGTTCGTGGTAGTGTTCATCGACGATATCTTGGTTTACTCCAAGACAGAAGCCGAGCATGCCGAACACTTACGGATCGTTCTTCAACGATTGCGAGACCACAAGCTCTACGCCAAGTTCAGCAAATGCGAATTTTGGATCAGCCAAGTGCCATTCTTGGGACATATCATCTCAGCTGAAGGCATTGCGGTTGACCCAAGTAAAATCGAGCAAGTGTTGAAATGGAAAGCTCCCACTTCAGTTCATGAAGTCAGAAGCTTCCTCGGGTTAGCGGGATACTACCGGAGATTCATTCCAAGTTTCTCCAAGCTCGCTAAGCCGATGACAGAGTTGCTGAAGAAAGGGACAAAATATGTTTGGAACACGGCGTGTGAAGGAGCGTTCCGAACACTGGTGAAGCATCTCACAACAGCCCCGGTATTAGCTCAGCCGGATACAACAAAGCCCTTCGACGTGTATTTTGACGCGTCCGGTATTGGGCTCGGCTGCGTGTTGATGCAGGGAGGACGTGTGGTCGCTTATGGCTCACGCCAACTTCGGAACCATGAGCAGCACTACCCGACTCACGATCTTGAACTTGCTGCCGTGGTGTTGGCGCTGAAAATGTGGAGGCACTATCTCCTGGGGAACTTGGTGCATCTCTACACCGACCACAAGAGCTTGAAATACATTTTCACCCAGAAGGAGCTGAACATGAGGCAGAGGAGGTGGTTAGAACTGATCAAAGATTATGAGATTGAGATCCATTACCACCCCGGCAAGGCGAATGTGGTTGCCGACGCGCTGAGTCGGAAATCGCATGTCCATCACCTCACCATTACACCGGTGGAGGAGGAAGAGCCAAGTTTATACTTGGTTCCTTATGGATCGCTGTACAACCTTGCCCTTATCCCTACTATTAGGGGGGACATCATTGCAGCTCAGAAAAATGATAAAGGCATGGCACATCTCCGGAGACGGATAGACAATGGAGAAATTAAATGTTTCCGGAAAGATGATGAGGGGACGCTGTGGTTCAATGACCGCATAGTCGTACCCCGGGATATGGAATTGAGGTAAAAGATCCTCGATGAAGCTCACTTGTCCAAATACTCCATTCATCCGGGCAGCAACAAAATGTACCAAGATTTGAAAAAGAAATTTTGGTGGACACGGATGAAGCGGGAGGTAGCTAAGTACGTATCCGAGTGCGATACTTGTAGACGAGTGAAAGCTGATCATATGAAGAAATCAGGGCTGTTGCAACCCCTGAAGATCCCGGCATGGAAATGGGAAGATGTGAGCATGGATTTCATTGTGGGATTACCCCTAACAGCCAACAAGCATGATTCCATATGGGTAATCGTTGATCGGTTAACCAAGACGGCTCACTTCATTCCGGTGAATACACGTTACAATGCCGGCAAATATGCGGAGCTATACATAGCGAAGATGCTATGCCTATACGGGGTACCCAAGACCATTGTCTCAGATCGAGGTGCATTATTTGTATCTCGCTTTTGGGAGCAGCTACACGCTGCGTTGGGTACTAAGTTGATCAGGAGCTCCGCCTATCACCCTCAGACCGATGGTCAGACAGAAAGGGTGAATCAAGTCCTGGAAGACATGTTGAGAGCATGTGCCATCCACCATGGTAGGAACTGGGATGATCACCTACCATTGGCGGAATTCTCGTACAACAACGGTTATCAGGCAAGTATCAAGATGGCACCTTACGAAGCTCTCTACGGTCGTAAATGCCGCGCCCCATTAAATTGGTGCGAGTCCGGTGAAAGGGTCACATTCGGAGTTGATGTGGTGAACGACGCCGAGGAGCGCGTTCGGACAATTCAAGCCAATTTGAAGGCCGCTCAATCCCGACAGAAGAGCTACGCTGATAAGAGGCGTAGGCCGTTGCACTTTGACGTTGGGGAACACGTGTACCTCCGCGTGTCTCCAATGAAGGGCGTGCACCGATTCGGTGTGAAGGGGAAGCTCGCTCCCCGTTTCATTGGACCCTACGCTATCACCGAGAAGTGTGGACCAGCAGCGTATCGATTGGAGCTACCGGCATCTCTGGCTGGTGTCCATGATATTTTCCATGTTTCGCAACTGCGAAAATGCTTGAAGCATACAACTGCTGTTCCTACCGAAGCCATCGGCGAGCTGAAGCCGGATTTAACATATGATGAATATCCGGTGGGAATTCTTGATGAGAAAGCCAGGACCACGCGTAGCAGAACGTTGTGGTTCTACAAAATACTCTGGAGTAACCACACCGCCGAGGAAGCGACGTGGGAGAGCGAGGAGTTCCTTCGCTCAAATTACCCGGAGTTCTTGGCTTCTCAACACGGGTAAGTCCCTATTACATCGCTATCTCTTCTTTTATAATCTCGGGACGAGATTCTTTTAAGGGGGAGGGATGTAAAAGCCCAAGAAAAGGGACTTGTAAAAACTTTTCTTCATCTCACAACACCACAGTTTTTATTGTGGACACCTTAGGAAATGTTGTGAAGAGCATATCACCTCCATCAAAAGAATGATTAGAGGGGAAAGCCTTCACTTTCACAAAGTAGGGTTTCTACACATGAACATGAGAAGTTGAGCTCACCCCTAGAATTTAAAAAGTCTTGGGAAGGTTCAGTCCAAAGCTCATGCAAATTCAACACTTTTTGAGGCACTTTTGGGTTATTTCAAAAGGAGGCCAATTTGAATGTAAATTCAAATTGCAGCAACTTTCATCACCCAAATTCAAAAGTTAGCCCCATATCTACACTCAGCATATTTTTCTGAGTAAACCCACCAAGTTTCATCTCCATTGGAGCTCATCTTGTCAAGAGCTAAGTTTGCAAGAATTCAAAACTGAATTTGAATTTCAGTTTGAATATGAAGCAAATTTAACCAAACAAAGTTTGAATTTGAGAATTCAAATTCAAACAAAGGCTTGGTGACTAAGTCTCACATTAAATTGTGAGTAGCTGAGGATATTTTGGCACAACAGAATTCAGAAAATTGGAAAAAACAAAAGAGTTAGAGGGGAGGCCCACTGGTCAGTAGACTTAGCACCGAAGTCTCTTCAGCCGACTCCTCGACCGAGCGCGCTCGCCAGCTGCAGCCAGCGGCGGCGACCGACCACCTCGGCCGGCCAGCTCCTGCTTCGGCAGAGGAGGTGGCACAGCAGGTGTTGCGCTCTCCCCTGGCCTCAGGAGCCTATAAAAGGCCCGAGACCGCCGGCGAGTTACTGATTCTCGCGAAGTTCTGTAACCAGCAGCCTAGTCGCCCGAGCTCCGATCGTGTGCCACCCCAGCTGTGATCATCTTCCGGCTTCGACCTCCATAGGAAAGTGAAGCGCTAGCTCGTCCTCAAGACCACCGCGCAAACCGTTCCAAGGTTCGACCTTTGTGCGCGGAGAATTTCTCAGTTTAGGACGAGTAGCTCCTTTCGGGACCCGATTAGGTTTAGCAGAAATTTGGGAAGCATAGTGGGTGGGAGGCCGAACGGAGCTGTGAGAGAGCATCTAGAGGTTCTGGCGACCCTTCTCGTTCGAAAACCGGAAGGAAATCACCGCCGGAACCCTAAGTTCACCCTAGGACAGTATGGCGGAGGAGGGGGTCGCCGGTGAGGTCTGGGTTGCCGGCCGTTTAGGGCCCAACAGAGCTCATGCCGAGTTTCCCGAGGTTTCCCTGAGTGTGGCGACGCGATTAGCGCACAAAGAAAACGGTCAGAAGGGCGGGAACACATTGCCGAGGTAGCACAGAGGCATAGGGCTCGTCGCCGGCGAGCTATGGCGGTTAGCCGGCGGCGACATGGTGTCCAGCGGGTTCAGCACCCGAGATTACGTGGGGGCGGCGAGTTTCGTCGGCTCCGGTGAGCTAGATCGCCGGGAACGCTGACCTCGCCGGAGCTCCGGCGGCTCGGGGCGGCGACGTCGGGAGGTAGACGAAGGGCGCGGCCCCACCTGTCAGCCCTGTGTTAATCGCGCGCGGGCGCGCGGTTAGTTCAATTTAAACGGGCGGGCCCCGCTGTCAGCCTCTTGTTTAGCGCGGGAGGGGATTTTCTGTAGGAAAATAATTCAGGGATTAGCTCAAACTTTAGAAATCCATAACCTTGGCTAGGAAGCTCCAAATTTAGTGATTCAAATTGGGTTGGATTCATCTTGCCTAGCTCTGTCCAGAGATACAACCCAATTTTTATAAAACCCAGTAATTAATTCTGGAAAATTCTTTAAAGCTTTTCAGCAAAAGAATTTTAGAGGGAGTTTGGTTCATCCAAAAATCCCCAAATTTTGCCAGAATGTTCTTTAGGACATTAGTAAACCCCTGTAAAAGTTTCAGACCATTTGGAGTTGATTTGGTCAGAGCAATTCAAATTGGAAAGTGCTGTGTTCATTTGAATGCAGAAACATTTTCAGAGAATTTCCAAAACTTGGAAATTCAATTCTGGGCAAACCTTGACTCCAAAAATGCTAGGAAAATTCATGCAAACTCTATGAGCTATAATAGAAATTGTAGTTCATTAAGTTGAGCATGAACAGGGGTATTACCTCAGAATTAATTCTTCCTTGCTGATTTGCCAAGAGAATTATTCTGAGCAAACCACTCCATGAAAAGTGCTAATGTTTGGTCCAGAGAGTTTTCTTGTGACAAGGAACTCACACAACAATTCTCAGCTCCATTGGAGCTCTAGATCACCCCTGTCCTGTTTACCCACTTAAGGGATTAAGATGGAAAAGGGGGAAAACCACTTAGCACTTAACCATGTGACTAAGTCCAAGCCAAACCACCAACACCAGTTCATCTTTAAATTCTTAAACAAAGTTCCAGGTGTTAGAGGCTGGTTATTAGAACTAATAGTAGAAGTCTTACTCGAAAACTCACATTTGCATCTAAATTAACATGTAGTATTTCATTAACGTGTAGCCGTTGAAGAAGAGACTCCGGAAGTGCTGGACTTCCTTCTTCCGGACGAAGAACTAACTCCTGACCAGCAGCAACAAGGCAAGCCCCGGTTTGCATTAACCCTTTAAAAGTTTTACTTTGTTTACATGTGTCATATGAAGTATGTATGTGCATTAGGTATAGGATGAATGAAACCCCACTTGCATAACCAAAGGTTCCTAAAAGAGTGAGGGTAGTGTTAAGGACCTCGAGTAGACAGGCTATGCTTAATGAGTCATAGGACTTCGGTACAAGTCGAGTAGTTGGAATCTACTCGCGAGATAGGCTGGGGACACACGGGTTCGGTTGAGTGATGTGAGGTCACTTTAGTAATGAAAATGAGACTAGGCAGGGGCTAGGGCGCAGCAAGAGAGAGTCTTGTGTGCGCAGCCCTGCCCGTGTCGATTGAGGACCGATCCGTGTGCGGCCCTGCTGAACAAGTATTGAACGTACCGAAGGCATATCGGATATATGGGCCCCGATAAACCGATGTAGCCTAAACCTCCGGGCGTCGAGGCATAGCACACCGATTTATAGGTGTAGGTTGAGGGCAGCAAGGTGGAAATCTGCCAACGGGCATAGAGAGATGCTCCGTGTGGGGAGCCTCCTGCTCGTTTCGGTGCGACCGGTTCGACGTTTGGGCTGTTGGGTGAAAGGTTGTCCCGTACGACATCGAGTGAGCGTGCTGTGCAGCTCCACGGGTGGGCGTACGTGACGTGCTCTTTGGGTTTTCCCTGCAGGTGTATATCGAGTCAATTCGCCGTCCCTCGCGGTGACGAGTACTGCTTGTTCACTGCGTCGTAACGTAGACTAAGGGATGAAATATGTTGATTCAATGATGCTGATTGATATAATTGTATTGCTACATGTGTGCCACCAAATACTGCTTACTAAATTTCAGATTTCATGAACTGTTAACTTGTTGCTAAAAGATGAACTAAGGATGAACTTGTAGGCGTGTCGTTTTGCTGAAATGTTACTATCCTATGTCCATTGTACACCTCATGTACAGTTTCATGCTTAGGTGAGTCGGTTAAGCCTTGCTGAGCCTTCGTGCTCACGGTTGCTGCTTAAGTGTTTTTCAGGTGATGAGCCACCCACGGACTCGGAGTACGAGTCCACCGGCGAGGGTTACCCTCCGTCGGGGACCACGGCTGAGTGGGAGCCGTACACGCCGCGCTGAGCTGAGACGTGCAGCTAGTGAGGGTTGCCCTAGGGCTGGGCAACCGACTTTTGCTAAATAGGCGGGCGTGAGTTGTATAGTGTAGTCTTCCGTTGTGTAATAGAACAATAGTTGTAACTGAATTTTGTACTTCTTTGTACAGTTTCAGCTGTTTTTCCCATGTAATATATGGTGTTCTTATGACGTGTGCTGTCGGGTGTCGCATCGCGCGGCACCACCCTCTACGATCCTGGATGAGCGGATTCCGGTCCGCCACAGCCCCGGTCCCAACCGGGGATACTGATAGCAAGAGACAACCGACTGATCTGATCGAAACCCATGCCAAGCAAGACATGACCCACCCTGCAAGAGTAGACCCGATGCTGGAGGAGGTGGAAACCATGCAAGCTCCTAGACTGTAACAACCGAATTTTCGACTAAGGATGCAAACCCTCATCTCCCTCTCTCCCTCTCACTGACATGTGAACCCCACATATCAGTGGTTTCTTCTCCAAAACAACCGCCATCTCCTCTCTCCACGCTATTATCACATGTGAGTAAATCTTCACCGGCTGCAACCGATTCTTCACATTTTTTTCCAACCGGCGCCCCCACATCACCGCCTCTACGTCCTTTATAGAACCCAACCAAAAGCCCCGCCATTCCTCCACCGACCGCACGCAATTTCCCTCGGTGAGAACCGCCACCTCCATAGCCATTCTCCCAAATTCGCCACAACCGTCACGGTATTCTTCAATCTAACTCCTTCTACAATAACACAAGGCCACAAGAGAAGTTTTCCGAAGAAGAACAACAAGAAAACACGGCCGGAGCACTTCGCCGACGAAGATCACCGGTGTCTTCCGCCTCCCACCATTGCCGACCCACTTCCGGCCATTCCGAGATCAAAGGAACCCCGTAGGTGAGTCCTCCATTCCCTCTATCCACTACAGGATTCCCGTCAGCATACGACGGCCAAAACCGTCGTATATAAAGTAGAAGTCGTCGTATATATTTTTTCGTATATATAGTTATATACGACGACACCATCGTATATAACAGTATATATACGACGACCCCTTATATACAACGGTCTGTTTCGTAGACTTGGGCCAGTGAGTCGGGGCCTTTATATACGACGATTGGGCCCTGACTGTCTTATATAAGAGCTTATATACGACAGCCTGGGCCCAACCGTCGTATATAATTTAGGCTTATTTACGACGGCCCTGTATAGCGACAGTTGTATATAAACTATACATGTCGTCGTATATAAGCTTTTCTATTTAAAAAAAACAGAAAATGGCTAACCTGGCTCGATGGCCAGCTACACGTCCACAACAACATGACAACAACAAAACAGTTTGACATACAAAATCACAACAAGGTGCAATAGTACACATCCACAATCACGAAGTCTGACATCCACACAATCAAAAACAAAATCACAAGTCTATTGATTACTAGCCCCTCCACTACCTCCGGGAGCGAAGCAATCATCCTGTCGCGACGAACCTGGCGCCCTTAGCTGCGGCGATGGAGTCTGAGCCTCCGTCCCTGATCCCTGCGAAACACAGTGACATATGTACAAGTTTACAACGGTGTTCTCGTATTCAATTGTTTAGTTGAACTTAATATAACTACCTTTTTGTACCTGTACTCCAGGAAACTGCTCCTGTGGTGGCGACGGCTGCAACACGAACAGAGGTGGCTGCCACAACGGTATCTGGATTTGCTGCCCTTGCTGTCGAGCTAGCGCCTATCATTTCAAACATTACAATTTACAAAACCAATTGAAATGCAATATAATTAAAGTATAATTGTATGTTTCTTACTTCCATTGCCGCTTGCATCTGTGCCATATAGGACGCATGGTACGCCATGGCAGCCCTGTTGTTCTCTCGCTAAGGCCTCCTCCTGCCGAGCCAAGCTCTCCCGAAGCGCCATGACTTCGAGATCTCTCTCGGTGACACGGCGGCTGGAGGAGCCTGCGCCAGCCGCCGAAGACTGCGAGGAGCTGCCTCTCGTAGGTCGTGCCTCCCTAGAGTTGACGAGTCTAGAGAATATGGCAAGCCTACAAAAAAACAAATCAATTCAAGGTAAAATTAAATGATCTTGAATTGAAAACAATGAAAGTAAATGAATTCACCTTCCGTGTGCTTTTTCACCTCCGCTTGCTTACGCGGCTTGAGGGTCGATGTTGGGGGAGTTTTTCCAATCGAACCCTTCGCCGTGTATCCTCACAGCCTCTTGCCCATACCTAGTCTGAAAATAATGAAATTGTGTAAGTTCAACAACATATATAGTGTCAACTAATTTGTGAGGTCATGAAACTTACCAGGCGCTTCGCTGCGTACTGACTACACTGCTCCGGCTGAGAAGGGTCAGCGTGACCTCTCCTATAGACCGCAGTAGCACTCGGTCGCACGCTGGTCTCCTTTTCCACTGAACATATGTTAGTACGAACAATACTACATTATGAATATAATAAAAACCACCAAAAACTTACCATCCGTTTAGCCATTCGCACAAAACCTTGGACACCCATACCAGGCTTCCCTGAGCTCCCTCTGGCATCTCGAGCCTTCTTGGACTTAGCGATGAACTCATCGCTAGCCCAATACCTGCAAAGGGCTCGGTAATCTTCAGTTCGTCCCTGTAACTAAGGGACACTAACCTACACACATGCATAGTTCATTAGATGTTACTTAGCAAAATTAATATAAATAATTTAAAGATTACGCAACTTACCTCTGCGTATTGCTCCTCCATCAAGTACGTGTCGAAGGCGTCTCTAAACGACCCAACCTCGTGATCGTGGAGCTTCAAGTAGTCGTTAACTACTTGACTCCGAACGTTCGAAAGCATTTGCATAACAAGCTTCTGAGCGTTCACTTCGAACACGGAGCGGGCGTGATCCATCTGCTCAGCCGGGTCCTCAAGGCGGTACCTGAGGTGTGGAAGCTCACTGGGTTGAAGAGTCATGACTATCATATAATAATGGAAAGACTCTTACCTGTTATGTTTCGGGGATACCTGGATGATGTGGTGTGGAAGGTGTTAGCTGAGCTATCATTATTCTATAGGCAGTTATGTGCCAAAGAAATAACGAAAGACATGATGGAGAAGTTAGAGAAGGAGATACCTGTACTTTTATGTAAGATGGAAAAAATATTTCCTCCTGGTTTCTTCAATCCAATGCAGCATCTTCTTATACATCTTCCATTCAAAGCAAAAGTTGGTGGTCCTGTGCAATATAGATGGATGTACCATATTGAAAGAGCTTTGAGATATTTAAAAACTATGGTTGGCAACAGAGCAAGGGTTGAAGGGTGCATTGCCGAAGCATTTACTCTAAAGGAAGTAGGTTACTTTTCTAGTTTCTACTTTGCAGAGGAAAACAATATCAATACTTCGGCAATGCGATATAATGTAGATGACGAACCACCAGTTAGTGATCTCTCTATTTTTGAATCGAGGGGAACTACTGTTGGCAGCAGCACATCATACGATTTTACTGAAGGAGAAAGGACTGCTGCTTTACTCTACATGTATGCTAATATCGATGGCATGGAGAAATATTTCGAGTAAGTGTTTCTCTTACATTTATGATGATTATTGTATTTACCAATACATGTATGCTAATGTCGATGGCATGTGTTTTGTGTGTACAGTGAGTTCCACAACCAAAACTGGAAACATAAGCATCAACCAACGAGAAAGCAAGTAGAAACGATGCGACAGGCTGGAATTAATGGAGGGCCAAATTTCTTATCCTGGTTTCGAGCTTATGTATTAGCGAACACAGACATCCATCAAGATTTACGACAACTATCTTATGGATTAGTGAAAGTTAGAAGCTATGGTCGATATGACGTAAATGGCTTCCGATTCCGTACAACTCAATTCGAAACTCTTCGTCCTCTCACAGCAAAATCAAATTGCGGAGTTGTGACGAGAGCAATCGACTCACAAGGGAAAGAAACCAATTACTATGGAATCATTAAAAAAATTCTGGAATTTACTTTCGCTGGCAATAAAGAATTTCGAGTGGTGTTCTTTGATTGTGATTGGTTTGATAACAATCATGGAACTCGAGAAAATCAATTTGGCATGGTGGAAGTGAATCACAACGAACGCTTACGAGGTTTAGACACATACCTTCTTGCACATCAAGTGGAACAAGTGTATTATCTACCTTATCCATGTAAGAAGCTTAGGACTTGGTGGGTGGTATATAAAGTGAATCCTCGTGAGCGCTTGTATACTTCTGGAGATGATGGTTATCATGATAGTGGAGACATTGAAGAAGTTTACCAAGACGAAAAGTTGCCAGACTCTTTTATCGTCGAGTCTGGTGCAGGACTCGATAACTTAGTAGGAGATGTTGCAGATGTAGAGACATCTACAATGCGAAAGCGGAAACGTAAACAGCTCAAGACGACAGATCGTGATGTTGATGAATTTTGAAACTGATTACGAGTAATGTTCTTTTAAATGAAAGTGACATTAATTATCGCTTACATTACTTTTGAAACTGATTAGGAGTAATTACTTTTTAAACTGATTAGGATGTCGTCAAGCAAGGGTTCAAAGGGTTCAAAGGGGAAGAAGGCGCCGAGTGTGAGGGGTTTCCTCCCCTCGCAGGAGAGGGACGACTACTTCTATGGTTCCACTTACAGCGGGAGCAGACGCACTCAGCTGTTAAGTGCGTGTCCAAAGTTGCGGGACAGGGCTGTCAGTTTGCAGCGTACAGAGGTAAATTTTTCTACATTGCACAAAATTATTAAAATCACTTTTTCAATTTAGCTTACTTACTTTACCATTGTAGTCTGATTCGGACTATGAGTCCGAGGCCAGAGCGGCACCTCAGGAGACGGGTACGCAGTGCAGCGTGCCCTCGGGCAGCGAGCCTTCTGGTAGCCAGCCCTCCGGCAGCCACCCCCAGGGTAGTCTGCCCAGCGAGCCCGAGGGCACCCAGCCTGAGGACACGTCCGGTGACCAGCCTTCTGGGTCACCAGACGTGGTGCCGCAGCGGAGGAGACGCACGAGGAGGAGTAACTTTGTTGGTCCTCCACCTATTCCTAGAGAGCCGGTAATTATTCGTCCGGTTGGAGACATGTAACACATTACTAAAGTATTCATTTCTATTTGTTCTCAAAGACTATGATCTTACTTAATGACTTAACAAACAACTTTTTAGTTCTTGGGAGGACCTCTCGTACGACGGGCAGAAACACCACAGGACGGTGAACGGTTGCATCGGGAACTTAGTGCGTCTGCACTACCCCGGTGCGATTGATGGACGTGCAGCTACGTCGTGGGACGACTACGCGCGCTTTCCTCACCCGGAGAACGACAACCTACAGGAAGTCGTGTGGGCAGATTTTTGGGTAAGTAACTTTCATAAATATTTGAAGTTTCAATTCTTTATGTTCCTTCAAATATTAATGTGCGTATATGTCGAACTGTGTTGGCTTCCTACAGCTCAGGTACCGCCTTGAGGACCCGGCTGAGCAGATGGATCACGCCCGCTCCGTGTTCGAAGTGAACGCTCGGAAGCTTGTTATGCAAATGCTTTCGAATGCTCGGAGTCAAGTAGTTAACGACTACTTAAAGCTCCACGACCACGAGGTTGGGTCGTTCAGAGACGCCTCCGACACGTACTTGACGGAGGAGCAATACGCAGAGGTAGGTTGCGTAATCTTTAAATTGTTCATATTAATATTGCTAAGTAACACCTAATGAACTACGCATGTGTGCAGGTTAGTGTCCCTTGGTTACAGGGACGAACTGAAGATTACCGAGCCCTTTGCAGGTATTGGGCTAGCGATGAGTTCATCGCTAAGTCCAAGAAGGCTCGAGATGCCACAAGGAGCTCAGGGAAGCACGGTATGGGCGTCCAATATTTTGTGCGAATGGCTAAACGAATGGTAAGTTTCTTGGTAGTTTTTATTATATTCATAATGTAGTATTGTTCGTACTAACATATGTTCACAGGAAAAGGAGACCGGCGTGCGACCGAGTGCTACTGCGGTCTATAGGAGAGGTCACGCTGACCCTTCTCAGCCGGAGCAGTGTAGTCAGTACGCAGCGGAGCGACTGGTAAGTTTCATGACCTCTGAAATTAGTTGACACTATATATGTTGTTGAACTTACACAATTCCATTGTTTTTCAGACTATGTATGGCAAGAGGCTGTGAGGATACACGGTGAAGGGTTCGATTGGGAAAACTCCCCGAACATCGACCCTCAAGCCGCGTATGCAAGCGGAGGTGGAAAAGCACACGGAAGGTGAATTCATTTACTTTCATTGTTTTCAATTCAAGATTATTTAATTTTACCTTGAATTGATTCGTTTTTTTAGGCTTGCCATATTCTCTGGAGTCGTCAACTCTAGGGAGGCACGACCTGCGAGACGCAGCTCCTCGCAGTCTTCGGCTGCAGGCTCCTCCAGCCGCCGTGTCACCGAGAGAGATCTCGAAGTCATGGCGCTTCGGGAGAGCTTGGCTCGGCAGGAGGAGACCTTGGCGAGAGAGCGAGAGAACAACAGGGCTGCCATGGCGTACCATGCGTCCTATATGGCACAGATGCAAGCGGCAATGGAAGTAAGAAACATACAATTATAGTTTAATTATATTGCATTTCAATTAGTTTTGTAAATTGTAATGTTTGAAATGGCAGGCGCTAGCTCGACGGCAAGGGCAGCAAATACAGATACCGTTGTGGCAGCCACCTCCGTTCGTGCTGGAGCCGTCGCCACCACAAGAGCAGTTTCCTGGAGTACAGGTATAAAAAGAAAGTTACATTAAGTGGAAGCCCCAACCGCTAAGAATCCTAATGAAACTAGAAAAACAATTGTAAACTTGTACATATGTCACTTTGTTTCGCAGGGATTAGGGACGGAGGCTCAGACTCCATCGCCACAGCTAAGGGCGCCAGGTTCGCCGCGGCAGGATGACTTCTTCGCTCCCGGAGGTAGTGGAGGGGCTAGTAATCAATAGATTTGTGATTTTGTTTTCATTTGTGTGGATGTCAGACTTTGTGATTGTCGATGTGTACTATTGCACTTTGTTGTGAATTTATATATCAAACTGTTTTTTTGTTGTCTTCGTATGTGTAGCTGGCCATCGAGCCAGGTTAGCCGTTTTCTATTTTTTTTAAAAAAATGGAAAAGCTTATATACGACGGCCTGTATAGTTTATATACAACGGCCGCTATACAGGACCGTCGTATATAAGCCTAAATTATATACGACGGCTGGGCCAGACTGTCGTATATAAGACCTTATATACGACAGCCAGGGCCCAGCGGCTGTCGTATATAAGGGCTTATATATGACAGCCAGGGCCCAGCCGTCGTATATAATGGCCCTGGTCCACTGGGCCAAGTCCACGAAACGGGCCGTTGTATATAAGCGGCCGTCGTATATATATTGTTATATACGACGGCCCCGTCGTATATAACTATATATATGACAAATTATATGCGACGGCCGCAAACCATCGTATATAAACAACTGCCGTCATATATAAACTATATACGACGGCTTCTGCTTTATATACGACGGTTTTAGCCGTCGTATGTTGACAGGAATCCTGTAGTGGTAGGAAGCCAACACAGTTCGACATATACGCACATTAATATTTCAAGGAACATAAAGAATTGAAACTTCAAATATTTATGAAAGTTACTTACTCAAAAATCTTCCCACACGACTCCCTATAGGTTGTCGTTCTGCGGGTGAGGAACGCGCGCGTAGTCGTCCCACGACGTAGCTGCACGTCCATCGATCACACCGGGGTAGTGCAGACGCACTAAGTTCCCAATGCAACCGTTCACCGTCCTGTGGTGTTTCTGCCTGTCGTACGAGAGGTCCTCCCAAGAACTAAAAAGACGTTTGTTAAGTCATTAAGTAAGATCATAGTCTTTGAGAACAAATAGAAATGAATACTTTATTAATGTGTTACCTGTCTCCAACCGGACGAATAATTACCGGCTCTTTAGGAATAGGTGGAGGACCAACAAAGTTACTCCTCCTCGTACGTCTCCTCCGCTGTGGCACCACGTCTGGTGACCCAGAAGGTCGGTCACCGGACGTGTCCTCGGGCTGGGTGCCCTCGGGCTCGCTGGGCAGACTACCCTCGGGGTGGCTGCCGGAGGGCTGGCTGCCAGAGGCCTGGCTACCAGAGGGCTCGCTCCCCGAGGGCACGCTGCGCTGCATACCCGTCTCCTGAGGTGCCGCTCTAGCCTCGGACTCATAGTCCTAATCAGACTACAATGGTAAAGTAAGTAAGTTAAATTGAAAAAGTGATTTTAATAATTTTGTGCATTGTAGAAAAATTTACCTCTGTACGCTGCAAACTGACAACCCTGTCCCGCAACTCTCGACACGCACTTAACAGCTGAGTGCGTCTGCTCCCGCTGTAAGTTGGAGTGTATGATCAGCTTGCCAACGTTGCCAGCGGTGTGGAGCATACGCCGAAAACGACACAACAAGCCTCCTACTGCCAACCCGTAGGAGTGGTACGTCACCGGGCGGTTCTCCTCCCTCAAGGCAAGTGCATCTATAGGAACTCTCCCTCTGGTGGACTTGCGAGCGGTACGTACCATGCGAACCATCTAAAACATAAAATATTTAAAATCAAGTTAGGCAATAATCAAACAAATACTATATTTTGAATAAAAGTTGAGGCAAGATGAACTAATAAAATAAAGGAACAACATTATTTAGCAATTTTACCCCACACCTTTTGTAAAATAGTTTTTAAGAACATAAGGTCCTTAAATGCGTCTATTTCTACCTAGGTCCACGTTCCTACGGGCAACCTTGGCTCTGATACCACTTCTGTCACACCCGGTTATTCCGCGGAACACCTTAGTGACTCCCACATGTATGCTAGGATCATTTTCTCATACATGTGATGATAAATAGTGAAGCATAATTATATTACAAGCCAAGTGTACGAATATAAATAAGTCTTACATAACGTCTCGATGGACAATAATATGTTCATAACATACAGATAAACCAACAACAGAAGTTAAGTCTTGTGGGCTCCATCACAGGCGTTGCCCGGGGGACATCCGTGAACCTAGAATCCTTCTTCGGGTCCAAAGTCTTGATTGTTGTACACCACATCATTGCCTTGGCCTGAGCAGCAATTTAAACGAAAAGCAAGCTCGAGTACCGTAGGTACTCAGCAAGTGTGGGAAAGTTATGTCATGCATGGCCAGAACAAGGAAAGGTTGAACTCATGGTTAAAGCACTACGCAATTAGTACTTATCACCTTAGTTTATTAAGCACCTACATTACTATATAAATGAAATGGTTCCAATCCACTAACCCATCATCAATATCAAGTAACCATAACTTCATTTCCATTGTTAAGCTCCCCGCTTAACATACTCCACTTCCCAACTCATCATCCTCTAATCATGAATAAGTCCAAGCCGCTCTTGACCATGAGCACGGCTGTCATGACAGTTTTGACTCTGCAGAGTTTGCACCATTGTACCCACATGTAGTGATTTCATCCCCCGTTACTGGGTGGACTAGGAAAACCTCCATTATGCCAGTGGTCGCGAACCACGTTCACACTTCCGAGGTGTGTAGCCAGGAGATCACTACGAGACCTTTACAAAGGGATTCCCGATGAGTGTGGGCCCACTGAGGTTTCACCCCTAACAGCATCGAGGAGGCTCCAACCCCCGCTGCAGTGGCCCCCTCTTGAGCCTTGCGGTTCATATGGTAGTCCAGCTGACACCTATTCCCCGCACCATCCAAACACCCATACTACGCCGGAGATACACCTAATTAATTGGCCAAGCTGCCCCATCTCAGCATGTGGTTGGCTTGGTAAAGCTAGGTTGCATGCTCCATGAACCGGTCCTTAGGATCCAGGCAAGCACTAAACACAAACCCGTGTCTCGTGCACACAACACCAACCAAGTCATCCAACTTGCCTAGATCCCTACCTCTACATAATTCATAATAATCCATTCAAGTGGCGAAGTAATCAAGGTGATGATCTCATATTCCATTTATCCCATTCTAACCATGGCTAAGCATGAGTAGTGTAAATGATTGGCATAACAAAATAACTCCCAACCCAGGCTACAAGGAAGCAAGATAATGAACATATAGGGAAACTTCCTAGCATGGGTATCATATTCCAAAATTGACAATGCAATTAAATTCTAACTACACAACGCTAGTATAGGATCAAAGCTGTCAAGGACACTTGCCTTCTTTCTGCTGCTCCGGGAATGGAAAGTCTTGATCTTGAAAGGTGAGAACCAACTCTGGGGCTGGTTCTACTCATGCCACACACACATAGCAAGAGAAAACAACATTCTATAAGAAATCATCAACACATACACTCATGCAAGTCATACATACATACACATTAAAGTCATACACACAATTAAGTTTTGTGCTTACCCTAGATAGGTTGATTCTATGCATGCATGCACTTCTAAACATATATATCACTTCTAATCTTTGATATTCAGACTTCTAAGTGCCCACTAAATGTGAATTTCCAATTTTAGCAAATTTTCTTTATTAAATAATACACTTCTTAGTCACAATATTTGCATGAAATGTAATTTCCAACTTCAAATGGGTTTTCAGATCTCCTACAGAATTTCAAACTTGAAGTTTTGGATTTAGGAACCTCATTTGACCTTTACTAATTATATCTACCTATTTTCTATATTTTCAAATTTATTTTCATTGCTTAAAAGTAAATTTTCAGCCCTAAAAAGCAAAATATATCACCTACCCAGAATATAATTTGCTTAAAATTCCCAACAAAGTATCTATTGACTTCCTAATTGTTTGGATCAATTTTAGACATATTTTTACATATATTTCAGAATTATTTTAAACCTAAAAATGAGTTTTTCAGCAAAACAGAATTTAATTGCCCCTTTTCAGATTTCTTTTGCAGCCTAAAATCAGTTCTCAAATCATTCTAAATGTTTTCCAAGTGCTAGAAAAAATTAAATTGTATTGCACATGTATTTGCATCACTATTTGAATTTAAATCCCATTCCTATGTTCAAATTTCTTAATTAGAGGCTCTGCGGGGACTGAAGTGCAAATTTACCCCACTGTAAAGTTCAAAACCTTATTTCCTAAATTTTCAGGGGTCTAACTATGCAAAACAGAGAGATTTTCCTAATTTTCAATTCACCCAGGGGCTAAAACTGATTTTTAAACGCATTTGCATAAATTTCAGAGGTTTAATCACGGCCGCCCGATTTAAATTGGACGGGCCACAGAGGGCCATGTCGCCCTGGCCGGAGCCAGCCCGCGCGCGGGGCGGCGGGGGGCACGATCTCACCGGCGAAGCCTCTGAATTGCCCCTATGTACGCGGAACCTTGCATTTCTTTGCATAATTCGGTAGAGGAGGGGTAGGGGGCCTCACATCAAGGGTTTTCTTGAGCTTGAAGGCCCTGAAAGTCGATCGACGGCGACAAAGTCCGGCAATGGCTCTCGGTGCTCGTCGCAGCAGCGGTTAGAGCGCAACACGCGGCGTTTCTTTCACCTGCAAGCCTCCCCGACGGCGGTGGAACAAGACACGCTCGTTAGATCGGCGAAATCGGGAGGAATTCGGAAGAAACGACGGTGTGGACTTCGGTTCTCACCGGAGAAGAAAGCTGAGCGGGCGGGGGAGGAATGGGGAGTTTCTTTGGCGTTTAAATGGACGAGGAGGTGGCGGGGGTCAGTTGGCGTCGTGCTGGAACCGAGTGGGCCGGAGATCGTGGGTGCCTGCAGTGGTTTCGGAAGTGGGAGCGCGATCGGCACGGGAAGAGGGGGCGGCGGTTGAAGGGGACGAAACTGACAGCCGGGCCCCGCGTGACAGTGAGAGGAAGAGAGGGGGAAAAGGCCGCCGGCCGCTGGGCCGTTTGGGGCTGCTGCGGTGGTTTCGGCCCAGTGCCCCCTTTTTCTTTTTCCTTTTCCTTTTCTATTCTGTTTTTGCTTTAAATTTGAATTTTGGTTAGGATTTGAATTTTTCTCCAACATGCATCACGTCCACTTTGTTTAAATTTATATTTGCTACATTTTGGGGTGTTACAATTTGATACTATTCTCTTATGAACTGTCTGGGTTTTGATATATATGTTTTTGTATCTCCCTTTGTGCTGGCCATCGTGGCAGGTTAGCATTTTTCTGTTTTTTTAAAATATTGCATTCCTTATTTACGATGGCCTGGAGGTGGTCATCATAAATAAGTCTATGTTATTTACGGTAGCCAACTCTAGAACGTCGTAAATAGACCTCTATTATTTATGACGACCAGCTACTGACCGTCGTAAATAATTTTCTAGAGGGTGTCAGCTGGAACCCTCTTAGTAAATTATGGCAGCCAGTTTAGACAGTTGTAAATAAGCTTATTTATGACTAATTAGTTGTGACGGTCGGCTGTTGTCGTAAATAAGTAATTACTGTTGTAAATAAGTTAACTACAACAGTTTTAATCTTAATTACGACAGTTTAGTCCGTCGTAAATGTGAAACGTTGCTGTAACTTTGCCTTTTCCCAATGTTCACCGTAACTATTGTGTCCGTCGAGAAGAGGTTTTCCTTATCAGCATGAATGAATGAATGATCAAGTGGTCTATGCACCAACTCGATTGCTTGGTCATTTGTGTGTATCATAACTACCAACCAGGCATGTATGAGCGATTTACTGCATGCCTATATCTCTCAGTTTTCGGACCGTGTCCTTCCATTCTCCCTTAATTTGACTACAAACACAAATCGAGGAGATAAAGTTAAGCCGATGCATGCAATATTGCAATGGCATGCATATGAACAGAAGGGTGGTTAGCAAGTAGCTTTCAGGACACAAGTAGTTATTAAGAATTGGCTGTTGCAAAGGATTGAGAGTTAAGGGGCTTATTAAGAAATCAAATAAAGGCCAGGGCCTCCCTAAGTAACAGCTTGAGCTTTTCTTCGCGCTACACACATTGGTCTCTACTGCATCATCGCTATACTTTTTGTCGATATTAATAAGGAGTCGAGCTCAAACATGAAGCCCTGAGAGCTACCTATGTGTAGCTCTTAGTTTTAGATTAATGATTTTTCATGTTTCTGAACAATCGACTCATCTCGCTACTGTCGAAACACATGACTAAAACACCAATTTATTGGTATCTAGAGTGACAAATGAACAACTCCTAAGACGTCGAGCGCCTGCTAACTTCTGTATGTATGCATCACATTTGGTTTTCCATTTGAACCTGAAGTTTTTGTGGAACATGCAGGCATGTATTTTACTGGAAACAATTGGGGAAAGTAACTTTGATTTCAGGATTTCTAAAGAATCTACTATTGATCACCTGAAGATTATGTCTCTAGTTTTTTCTTTGCTGGAAAAACCGAATGATATGATGATATAATATATACTTACTTAATTATGTCTGTATTTTTTTGCATTATTCAGAAGTTTCATTTGTCAAATATGATCCCGTTTAAAAAATCAGACATAATAGCCTATTGTTCTGGTAATTCTAGTTTCAGTTACATGATGTCCCTGCATGTATTTAGCTACATTTCGCTTTCTTTGTCAAAAAATTACAATTTATAAGGAGTCCGAACATATTCTTAAACAAAAATGCCCATGATGAGCAATAGCCTTGTTGGGCGCCATGCATGTTATTGAAGCTTCTGACGAGAAAGGTAGCACACAACAAGGAATATTGCAGTTTTTTAATCAACCGCAAATCTAAATTATCTAGTGTCGTCTCCTTTTCTATGTTCTTGAAGGCTACTTCCATTACGCTGTTCTGAATCTTCAATTCAATTAAACAAGTACATTTACGGACCAACTTAAAAAGTGTCAAGCGGAACAAAAATTGCCTCTGCATGCAGGCCCCGGGAGGACCATAAAAAATAAAGAACTCAAACTGAATATAGATCGAATCACAGCCATGTGCACGGCATTAAGGTTGGTAGACCATATATCATTATATCAAATCCACTTCTTGTTGTTGGCCGTGCTAATTTCAGATTTCTGTGTTGCAAACATTGGTTCCTTGAAGGCTTGTCGGTGTGACCTGACAAGAACATCTATGTGCAGCTGATCACATGCTTCCTTTGACTGTTTCTGTCGAAGTGTGTGATCGACACTTCCCCCGGGCCTGCACTGGGCAGCCCGCGGAGGTTCTTTTTTCGGAGGGGCTAGTCCCTAGCGGAGAGCTTGCGCAGATGGACGAGTTAGTAAGAGCTTGACACGGCGAGTTTTACGTGGTTCAGGCCGCCGGAGCGTAAAACCCTACGTCCACGGCGAGCTATGGAGCTCGCTGTATTGCTTGCTGCTCAGGGCCGGAGGCCTGAGCTTGGGGGTGAGTTACAGCTTGAGAGTGTATGGCTAGCGTATGAGTTGCAAAGTGCCAACCCTTGCTATCGACGCCTACCCGAGCCTTTTATAGTCCAAGACTCGGGTGGCTTACAAGGGAAGCCGGGACCCGACAGGTGGTCCCGGGAAGATTGTCTATTATCTACCGTATCTGCAGTTATGCCGGTAGTTGTCTCTGGTCGAAGGCTTCTGAGTCTTCATCTTGCCGCCCTGCCCATGTCGCATGCTAGTCGTAGTGGTTGATGACGGCGCAGGCGGCATGGGATGTCTTGTCGCGGTGTTTATTGGCTGGCAGGTTCTGACACCGCGCGCCAGTCTGTGATGCGACTAGGCGCAACGGCACCTGACAGACGCGTGCTCCGCGTCTCCGCGTCTTGGGAAGACGCGGACTTTGAATACCTTGTACGGGCAAGGTATGGGGCGCCTTTACGCCTGCTGCCTACCGCTCGGGCAGGCAGCCGTCCTGCTGCCACGTGGCGGGCCCGGAGCCTTCCTCAGAGGAGAGGAGGGTCAGTCCCGCGGGGCACGTGGAGCCTCCGGACCTCTCCCCGCGGAGGGGGAGGCTCGGCTTCTGTTGGCCATGTGGCGGGCCCGGAGCTCTCCTCTGAGGAGAAGGAGGTCCGGCCCCGCTGGACACGCGGCGCCTTCGGAGCTCTCCCTGCGGAGAAGGGCGAGTTCCTTAGGCATTTTACCCTGTGCGCGGGGGTACCCCATATCTCAGGTACCGACAGTGGCCCCGGGCCCATCTCGGGGGAGATAGCGAGCCCGAGGTGGGACCTCCGTCTCTTCTGATCCGCGCACTTCCTCTAAGTCCCGAATTGACCGCTTGCGGAGCACGAACGGCCAAGGGATCGTGAGAGCGTGCGCTCACTTGGTGGTTGCTTTTACTGCGGAGGGGGCCTCAGGAGCTCCCGTGGTGTCACTGGTTTTTTGCGCCGGTGAGGAGGAAGGCGATTCCTGCGCTCTGGTCATAGAGCGAGAGAGTTCCGCCAGGGCTGAAGCCTGGTGATGCGGCCGTTGTTGCAACTTCTGGATTCTGGTCGTGTCGGGAGACCCTTGGGGCTTGTTCCTTTCTTTTTATTGAGTCTGTAGTCCAGCTCATGGAGCCTCGCTTAATTTGACTCTTTTGGATACTTGTATCTGCGATGCTTTTTCTCTCCTTCTTGGCTTTGCCTGGCCGAGTCCTTAGCTCCGCAAGGTACTCAGAGGCCATTTCCAATCTCGGAGCTTTGCACAGACACCCTCCCCGGGTCCTAACCGTGTTAGGGGCCCCGGAGGTCTCCGAATCTCGCCCTATGAGAGGGGGCTCCAGATCTGCCTGCCACGTGGCGGGTCCGGAGCTCCTTCCTAAGAGGCGGGAGCTCCGGCCATGTTGGACACGTAGGGCTTTCGGAGCCCTCCCTCCGAGGGGGAGGTGCGGCTTCCGCCCACCACGTGGCGAGCTCGGAGCCCTCCTCAAGGGAGGAGAGAGTTCCGGGCCCGCTGGACACGTGGGGCCCCCGGGCCCCGCCCCTGCTGGAGGGGCAGGTCCCGGTCCTTCCAGTCCCAGGCCGGAGTAGCTGGTAGCTCCTTTCCCCCCGCTTCATGCAGTCCCTGTTGCCGTAACCTGGAGGTCCTGCACACAGGCAGAGGAAACGTAATTCTCCTCGGGGGGTCCTCCCCTGCCGTCTCCTAGTCTTATCCGTCTTACGACCCCGGTCCGCTATACGGGGCTTGGGCAATTCTGTGCACGAGGCGCCGGAGCTCCGGCTCCCTCCGAGGTCCGGGTACGGCCGTCCGATCCCTAGTACCGGGCCATGCGCTGGGGAAGCAGAGTGCACGCGCTTTGGGTTCATGACCAGGCAAAGTGGACGTACTCCCCTGGACCTCCGGAGGGCAGGATGCGCATGCTTTGGGCTCTGGGCCGGCTAAGCTGGATACGCACCCTGGACCCCCCATGCACAACGCAGGCCTTTCCTGGAGGTAACCAACTGGCACCGCAACACCTGACTGGGGGAGGCCCGAGAGACCCACTCGGCCATCGGCAGGTGCCTCAAGCGCAGCCGTCTTCGGAAGGATAGCGAATGCCGACTATGGATGAGCACAGGAGAGGTGGAGCTAGATGTACGATGAACATACAGAGATAGTGCGATCATAGAAATTAATGCATATTTTAAATGAGCGCATGAGAGAGAGCTAAGTAGAACGGGGCTCTGTATTCGTACCCATAGGTGGAATTCTGGCTGTACTGGGGGGCAATGTTCCGCCTTGTCTTCAAGGGAAGCAAGACTCTACGCGCTTAGGGTCGGAACCAGGCTAAACTGGACGTAGTCCTGTACCGTCCCTTGAGACTTAGCTGCCCCAAGCGCTGTTCCTAAATTCGATGGGATCTATTACAGAAGGGAATAACCCTGTTCTACTGATGCTCAGGAAGTAGGACTTACAGCGTTGCTCCATGGCAAGGATTTTTGGGAACGGATCCCACTCTCGGTTGGAAGGCATGTGTGCTTGGGGTGGCAGCTTTCATGATTCGGAAGGGACCTTCCCTGCTGGGGGAGAGCTTATGGGTCCTTCTTGGAATAGAGCGTGCCGCTTCACCAAGTTGCCCTCCTGCAGGCCCCTGACGCGTTTGGTTCTTTGGCGGTAGTGCTTAGAGCATTAGCCGAGACCATGCGTTGCGGGGTGTTTCCTGCAGCCGAGTCTTGTCGTCGAGGTTGTTATCTTCGCGCTGGATCAGGTCCTGCTCGGCTTCTCCTGGGGGCCCCCGGGGAGTTCTCCCCTTCTGGCTAAGGCCTTCAAGGGGTAGGTAGACCCGGGCTCGTCTTGGATGACCTAAGGCGTCTTCCCCTTCTGGCGAGGCCTTCAAGGGCTTGACAGACCTTAGGCGGCCCCCGAGAGGTATGTTCGTGGCCCGGAGGCGCACCGCAGTTGGCTAACGCCCTGGCCTGTCACCGTCGGAACTGGAGTCCTCACCATCATGCACTGTCTTTATGACACGCTGAGGCTCCTGGAACCCCACCTGGTGGGCAGCAGTGACTGGGGCATCGACCTTCTGTTTGCCATCCCTCTGAGGGTAGGGCTGCGCTTCAGCCCTCTACTGTCTTCCTTTGCGGAAGCGCTCTGCGAGCCTCTGGATCTCCCAGCACTCGGCAGCAGTATGGTTGCAGGTGCCATGCACGGGGCATAGCCCGCCTTGATCACTGTCTGGGGCCGGTGATTGCCGCTGCCTTTTGTCGGGGCGTGGCCCCCGAGCTCCACTGGTCGTCGCAGCTGTGGCGACGGGGGCCGTGAATGGTGACTTCATCTTGCCACCCCCGGTTCTTGGTCTTCTTGCCACCCCCATCGGCAGCTGCACCGGACCCGGGCTGTCCTCCTGACTCGGAGGTCGGCAGAGCGTGCCAGTTCCGCCCTTCAGCTGCTCTGGCGCACTTGTCCGCCAGGCTGAAGAGCTCCGAGACGTCGCGGACCTCTCTGGTCGCGAGCTTCTCGAGCATTTTCTCGTCCCGGACACCCTGTCGGAACGCCACCACCATAGAGGCGCTTTGGATATGCGGGATGGTGTTGCGTACCTGAGAGAACCGCTGGATGAAAGAGCGCAGCGACTCCCCAGGTTGTTGCTTGACGGCGTGGAGGTCAAGCTCCGTGCCGGGACGGGTGTAGGAGCTGCCGAAGTTGGCGACGAACTGCCGGCAGAGCTCTCCCTAGGTGGTTATGGACCCCTGAGGTAGATTCATGAGCCAAGACCGAGCTGGGCCGGTCAAGGTGACGGGGAAGTAGTTGGCCATGACAGCCTCATCCCCTCCTGCGGCAAGTACGGCGGTGGAGTAGATCTGGAGGAACTCCGCTGGGTTGACGCTACCGTCGTACTTCTCGGGCAGATGCGGGCAAAACTTGCGTGGCCACCTTGCGAAGCGAAGGTGGGGTGCAAGGGCCGCACATCCTGCACCTGCTGCTGCAGGTACTGGCACTGCGAACGCTTGGTTCGCACCTGGCACCGCATATCCCGGCATGGGCATGGCTGCACCATAGGCCGGGGCCGCTACTTGCGGCGCATATAGCTGTGGCATATGCTGCGCAGCATATGCCTGAGGCAGGGCTCGCGTGGCGAAGGCCTGCCCTTCTGGTTGTGTCGAGGCCGACGACATGCTGTCGCCTACCTCATGGTTGGGACGCCTCTCTCGGCGTCGCTCGAGGTACACCCGGGCGTCCTGCCCCAAGTGGCACCATTCCAGTTTCCTTCGCAGGTCTGTCGACAGGAGCCTGGAGGAGATGGAATCCGTCGTTAGCCCGTCAACCGTGGGTGTACGCGTCAGCGACACAGCCGGTTGTCCTGGCGCCGTCCTCGCCGAAACCGAGGGTTCGCGGCGGCGACGACGAGGCGGTCCACCTCGCGGACCCATTGTTGGGTCGCTGAATGGGGCACATCCCCCGCAGGTGGGTTGCGCAGCAGCGCTCTTGCTGCAGCTAGCGCACCTCCATGGTGTACGCTCAGCGCTGCAGAAGATCTTACACTGGTCTGGGCCTGCATAGCCGGAGTCGGCGTTGCCGGAGTCGGCTGCTGACTACCAGCTTGTGCCGACACACTCCGTCCTGAGTGTGTCGACATGTACTCCCCAGTGGTCACGGTTCGCCGTGAACGCGGAGGGGGAGAGTTTGCCACTGAAGGAAGCTTGGTCATCTTCTTCGGCGGAAACTCGTCGCGCTAGGAGAAAAGCCCCCTTCCTGGCGCGCCAAATGTCGAAGTGTGCGATCGACACTTCCCCCGGGCCTACACTGGGCAGCTCGCGGAGGTTCTTTTTTCGGAGGGGCTAGTCCCTAGCGGAGAGCTTGCGCAGATGGACGAGTTATTAAGAGCTTGACACGGCGAGTTTTACGTGGTTCAGGCCGCCGGAGCGTAAAACCCTACGTCCACGGCGAGCTATGGAGCTCGCTGTATTGCTTGCTGCTCAGGGCCGGAGGCCTGAGCTTGGGGGTGAGTTACAGCTTGAGAGTGTATGGCTAGCGTATGAGTTGCAAAGTGCCAACCCTTGCTATCGACGCCTACTCGAGCCTTTTATAGTCCAAGACTCGGGTGGCTTACAAGAGAAGCCGGGACCCGACAGGTGGTCCCGGGAAGTTTGTCTATTATCTACCGTATCTGCAGTTATGCCGGTAGTTGTCTCTGGTCGAAGGCTTCTGAGTCTTCATCTTGCCGCCCTGCCCATGCCGCATGCTAGTCGTAGTATTTGATGACGGCGCAGGCGGCATGGGATGTCTTGTCGCGGTGTTTATTGGCTGGCAGGTTCTGACACCGCGCGCCAGTCTGTGATGCGACTGGGCGCAACGGCACATGACAGACGCGTGCTCCGCGTCTCCGCGTCTTGGGAAGACGCGGGCTTTGAATACCTTGTACGGGCAAGGTATGGGGCGCCTTTACGCCTGCTGCCTACCGCTCGGGCAGGCAGCGCCGTCCTGCTGTCACGTGGCGGGCCTGGAGCCTTCCTCAGAGGAGAGGAGGGTCAGTCCCGCGGGGCACGTGGAGCCTCCGGACCTCTCCCCGCGGAGGGGGAGGCTCGGCTTCTGTTGGCCACGTGGCGGGCCCGGAGCTCTCCTCTGAGGAGAAGGAGGTCCGACCCCGCTGGACACGCGGCGCCTTCGGACCTCTCTCTAGCGGAGGGGGAGGTCCGGTTTCTGTATGCCACGTGGCGGGCCCGGAGCTCTCCTCTGAGGAGAGGGAGGTCCGGCCCCGCCGGACGCGTGGCGCCTTCGGAGCTCTCCCTGCGGAGAAGGGCGAGTTCCTTAGGCATTTTACCCTGTGCGCGGGGTACCCCATATCTCAGGTACCGACAGTTTCCTTTTCCATTTGGTTGGTTCCCTTTATCTTATAAATACAGGGATCTAGTAGTACAGTTGGTCTGTTTGATTGCATTCACTAGAGAACCTACCATGATCATATAAAGCTACCTGTCCTGTTAGTAATAATTGAGATCGCGTGATTTCGTCAAAAGAATAATTGAAATCTCGTGTGGTGTTGGCCAAGGACTCTGTTCCGAGAAAGAAGTCTCTTTAGGGAAGATGCCGCTTGCGCCGGACGGCATCCCGTCCCCGACGGCCACTGAGTCATCTCCGCGCCTCCTCAAGCTCACGCCGGACGGCACTCCGCCCCCGGCGGCCACCCAGCCATCGACGCCGGACGGCATCCCGCCCCCGATGGCCACCCAGCCATCGACACCGGACGGCATCCCGCCCCGGGCGACAGTCCAATCACCACCATCGCAGCAGGCTCCTGTGATTGCGTCGGATGGCACCCCGCCCCCGACGGCCACCCAGCCATCGCCGCGTCTCCCTGTGCCTGCGCCGGACAGCACTCCGCCCCCGGCGGCCACCCAGCCATCACCACCCCCGGCGGCTACTCCACCATCGCAGTTTAACTTGGTGCCCGCGTCGGAAGGTACCCCACGCTTAGCAACCCCCCAATCGCCGCTGGAGAAACCGGCGTCCTGCACCCACCCCAAGACCAACTCCACCCCTTGCGGCCACACTCCCACCCCAAACAGCTCCTTGAAATTGGCATGTACGCCGTTCTCTGCACTGAAGACCCCGGAGGGACCAATTGAAGAACTCATCCACAACCCCCAGGATGAAGACAGGAGACTGTTTCAGTTGGAAGAACCGTCGCTGGAAGTTGATTTGGCTACGGTTAGCAGAGTTGCAACAAGGACCGAGACTGATCGTGCTGCAAAAGGGACGCCACGACCTCTCATACATGCATCCCCGGTGAGTCACTCTGCTGACTCAAGCTCCCCTGCAGCAAATCAATAGTAGTGCCAGGGACACCTCTGCGACAGAGATGCAGCATAGTGCAACCATTATGCCCCAATCTTCAAAAGGGACACCCTCGTCCACGGCATGGAGATCTGAGGAGAGCGAAATAGAATGCTCTGTGCTGCCAATACTCCGTGGAGTGGGAGTCTGATTCAGAGGACGAAGACCTCTCACCCCAGGTCAGTCTCGAGGCGACACAGTCGAAGGGCAGCACAGCTAGAATGCTCATCAACCAACATACAACATTGACAAGATCCAGCCATTCGCCCTCTCTCCTCTCGCCGGTCATGACAACCATGCCCCCGATCCCAGTGAAATGGAAGAGGGCGAATGGAGAGTAGGTCGCCCAGTCCAAACCTCGACGGCAAAAGAGAGGGATTGACACCGTATCGCGCTAGATAAAATAGCACTTACGTCATGCGCTTTGTTAAAATAACTTATCGTTGACACACCGTTAAAATAGAATTATAATCAATTTTACCTTCTTTTAATATTTTTCTTTTTTTCTAATTCTTATTATTTTAGAATTAACCAAAGTACCCTTCTATGATTTTTAGTTGTAATGTAGTGACACTTTTATCGTTGACGTATTGTTAAAATAGAATTATAATCAATTTTACCTTCTTTTAATATTTTCCTTTTCTTTTCTAATTCTTATTATTTTGGAATTGACCAAAGTACCCTTCTGTGATTTTTAACCGTGATGTAAGTAGATAATGCAGATAAGATCTCGGTATCGCGCAGGTCAACGCGCAAAGAAAAACCCTAGGCAGAGAAGCGAGATTCGTATTGGCCGGCCACGTCCTTCTTCCACCTGGCCGTATCGTGCAGACCGGATTTGATGCAGTTAAACTAAGGCACACAGGCACATATCTAATGACCTGACAACGTGATCAAGCCACGCACTACCGCTGGAGCTTGCCATGTCACTTTCACGAGCAGGGCCATCTCAGCATTCGAATAATCTGTAGTGTGTACTATCGATCTGCTGCTACACATGGCGAGGAACTTTGCGATCGCCGTCGTTGCGCTGTCCACGGACGCCGGCGCACATCGTCCCGCCGCGATCTCCCGGTCGACCTATGGCGGGGAAGCAGCGGTTCCCGTCAATTCGTCACGTCTGACGGGGTCTCGCGAGCTATACTAAGCAGAGATTTGAGGGGGACGTCTCTCTCGATTTAGGCTAGACTTGGCGATAAATTGCCGTTGGGCAAGCGGGAAAAGTAAGCACCCAGGGTCAACACTGTTGATTGACGAGTTACCTAGTGTTCACTGATGGTGAATACGTTAGATGCATTTTCCTAGAAAGTGCATTTCAGTTCCTGCTATATCACCGATAAGTTTCGGCTCTCATGTTTCAATTCAGACACGAGCAAAGAAAGATATTATAGTGATGATGATGACTTTTCACTGAGAAACCATGATTTCAGATCACATTCCAACCTCTCAAGAGGAAAAGAATGGAATGGAAAAAAGGCAGCTTATCTTTTCTTTTGCAATTGATAGTCACAGCAGGCTAAGTTACAACAAAAAATCATAGAAGGGTAATTTAGTCAATTCCGAAAATATAAAAATTAGAAAAGAAAAGAAAAATGTTAAAAGAAGGTAAAATTGGATATAATTCTATTTTAATAATGCGGCAACGATAAAAATATAATTTTAACGAAGCTCACGATGTAAGTGTTATTTGAAGCTACTTAATACAGATGTTATAATAGCAATTGACTCCGTCTAAGAACACTCGACCAAAATCAACTGGTTATGGACGCCGGCGACGGCCGCCCACGGTCGACCGGGGAGAGCTGTCCCAAGGAGCAAGGCCGACCAGCCCCCGGCTTCCTCGGATGCTGTATTGAAGACAAGCTCAAAAATCCCGGGGACTGCGACGGGAGACTAGACGCCCCCGCCGTCCCCGCCATCATGAGCTCACGCCCAGAGCAGGACAGGCCGATGTGCCTCCTCAACCACGAACCCCATGCAGAAGGGCGCGGAGTGACGGGACAAGGATCACTGACAATGCCGCAAAAGGTTTCCAATGGAATTGACAACAGAAAGATGGGGGACACTCGGGCGGCCCGCGATGTGGCTGTTTCTACACTGCAGGACGACACTATCCACGCTGACGAAGTACGAGCAACAGCGTCAAACCACCCTGGAAAAAGAGAGGAACGGCATGGAGGACCATACTTCCTGGCTCAGGACCTTGCCGAGCCGGACGAGGGATGGACGGCGGTGACTTCAAAGCGGAAAGGACGGACAGAGCATAGTCACTTCATTAACCGACACAGGAGTGCGCCAACGGGCCACAACCTTTTCCCGGAGCTACAAAAAGCCCTCCGAGGTCGCTGTTTCCGTTGCCTCGCCTCAAACCATCTGATCGCTGCCTGCCGAGAACTACCGCGCTGCTACGCCTGCTTGGGAAGCGGAAGCGGCCACATAGCCAGACATTGCCACCTCCCTCGCGGGCTGGATGGGTGGCCAAGCATCCACAAGCGTCTACTCCAAACAAAGCAAAACATCCACAGTCGGCTTGTCTTCCCCCAGCTTGAACCAAGAAACCACCAAATCCTCCGCAGGCAAGCTGCACAGAGCAACATCACCACACCTTCGGCAAGCACAGACGCCTAGCGCCACAAACACCCACTTCAAACAAAATCAGACATCCACAGCCGGCTTAGATTCCCAAAGCTACAACCAAAAAACTACCAAAAACCCCCCAGGCAAGCAGTAAAGAAAAATACCACCCCCCCTGGAAAACACAAAAGACCAGCACAGATCGACCAAAGCAAACATGGCCACATAGCCAGACATTGCCACCTCCCTCGCGGGCTGGATGGGTGGCCAAGCATCCACAAGCGTCTACTCCAAACAAAGCAAAACATCCACAGTCGGCTTGTCTTCCCCCAGCTTGAACCAAGAAACCACCAAATCCTCCGCAGGCAAGCTGCACAGAGCAACATCACCACACCTTCGGCAAGCACAGACGCCTAGCGCCACAAACACCCACTTCAAACAAAATCAGACATCCACAGCCGGCTTAGATTCCCAAAGCTACAACCAAAAAACTACCAAAAACCCCCCAGGCAAGCAGTAAAGAAAAATACCACCCCCCCTGGAAAACACAAAAGACCAGCACAGATCGACCAAAGCAAACATGGCAAACACAATATCTGCGCCAGGACGGGCAGAAAACATGCCAAGACAGGGCCAGGCGGCAGTCATTGTTCGTGGAGCGATGGAGGTGGAAATGCTCAGACTCCGCTCCAGGGCGGCTATCATGAAGGCCCTAGGCCACGAGCGGGTGGCCACAGGACGAGAGGCGGCGGAGGCCATGCTCCAGCAATGTCGACTCCCGCCATGCTGCGCTAACATCTCCAGCCTCAACTCGAGGGCGCTGTTGGCCAAGTTCGACGGAAGAAAATTGTCTGCAACCGTGATGCAAACCGGCTCTTATGCAACACCTATTCAGATGTTGACACGCGTCCTCACCCACGAATCTTGAAACAGTGACCTGTCTTCCGCTCGGCTCCGCCTCTCCCCTAGCGCCAGGCTTGGCTCGCTTGGTCGTTCACGCCCGCACATATAGGTACTGTTTGGCACAACTTCTAAACCAGTTTTTTTATAAAAATAAGTTGTGAGTGTATCGAACAGTTAGTTTCTCCAGTAGTTTATTAGTTCAGCTGCTTCTCAGAATGAACTAAAAGTAGGATATAAGTTTAAGCCGTTGTTCACCAGCTTCTCAGACAAGCTAATTTTTTAACAAGTTTAAGCCATGACAAACAGCCCCATAATCCGTTCGTGCGTCGACAGGAGATGGAGGCCGCGGACGAGGCGAGGTGCGCTGCACATGCTCTACTCTAGCGCCTAGCTCCGTACCAAGTACGGTACCGTTGGACCACGAGAGGAAGCTTGCTCCGTTCCTATTCTTTATTAATCAGAGATTAGTACTTTAATATGAACAACAAAACCCGCTTTAGCATTGCAACATCAGCAGAGCAGTCTTTGCTTATCTCCTAGCCGTCGATGCAAAAAAACAGACCCGACGGAGAGGCGCCAGTGTCGGGATGGCCACAGTCACCGCAAGCTTCGAGTCAACGAACACGAACGGTGAGCGGCCACCATGCCAAGGCTGAGGTCGAGAGCGGTGCCTCGGCGGGCAAGTCTCGGGACGATGACTCAATGGTGCTTATGTTGGGGAGGACGGGCAGCGGCGGCGCCTTAGGCGAGACGACGTGCACCTGCGCGAAGGCGACCGGGAAGCTGGTCTTGGCCTTCAGCCCGTAGATATGGAATGCGGCGTCCGAGAGGAGTCGTCGTATGCGCGGGCGTCGGTCTCGGCGGTGTCGAATGTGGCGAACCACACCCACTCCTTTCTAGGTGCTATGGACGAGGACGACCAAACTAGGAGAAGGAGCAGTGAAAAATCTAAGTAGATGGCGGCGCTGAGCCGAGCCGGGCGCTAGGCTAGAGGCGGAGCCGATCGGAGGTGGATCTCTGCTTCAAGATGCGTGAGCGTGGACACGTGTCAACATCTGAATAGGTGTTGCACAAGAGCTGGTTTACATCACAGTTGTAGAGAACTTTTTTCCAAGTTCGACCTGCCCGAACAATGCGAACGGGCAGTGAGGGAGAGGGTGCTGCACATCTCAGGTGCCTCATACTCCATATAGGCTTGGAGTCCTTACCCGCCAAGAGCTGTAGGATGGTTCTACCTAGCCACCATCTACATTGAGTCACTGCCGTTACATGCATGGTCCGCAGAAGGGGCCTGTCAGGTCCCGAGCGACGTTTGCGTTTTGACCACATGTTGCGCTCATCTTATCTCCAGGAACAATCAGACCTGTTTGGCATAGTGGTCTCGATGCAGAACCCGGACTGCCTGCCAAGATCAAAAATCATCAATTTCTTCCAGGAGAGAGCCGGAAGATCGGGTTACAGTGATGGTCCACCTGGTGTCGAAGAAATGGCAATACCGCCGGAAGCCCGACAGGTAGAAATTTTAATCCACCTCGACCATTCCGCTGTGACTGCAGACTCCCCGCCATCTGCGACGAGCGGCATCCCATCATCTCCGACCGAAAGCCAGGAGGATGTCCCTTTTCCACGCCTCCACACCTTTACGTGGAGACGAGTAGTACTGGACCGCTCGCAACGACCTCCAGAGGAGATCCCCAGATCGATTGGGACTTGCTGGCTAGACATCCGACCGGTGAGAAGAGATCGCGATCCGGATGACGAGGAAAGACCGGCAAGAAACTAGAGGCTCAACCTCCATGCTCAAGGTCGACTGACAGAAGACCTACAACACCAAAGAACACCCCGAGGACGCTCTAGGTCACCGCAGTGCGGAAGCTGCGGTCATCGTCACCGAGCGCATGCCTGCAAAGATCAAGATGACACCGGGGGACTCTTCGCCGACAGAGGGTCCAACCCCCTACTGAAGCCCGCCCCGGTTCCAACCGGGGATACTTATAGCAAGAGACAACCGACTGATCTGATCGAAACCCATGCCAAGCAAGACATGACCCACCCTGCAAGAGTAGACCCGATGCCGGAGGAAGTGGAAACCATGCAAGCTCCTAGACTGTAACAACCGAATTTTCGACTAAGGATGCAAACCCACATCTCCCTCTCTCCCTCTCACTGACATGTGGACCCCACATGTCAGTGGTTTATTCTTCAAAACAACTGCCATCTCCTCTCTACACGCTATTATCACATGTGAGCAAATCTTCACCGGCTGCAACCGATTCTTTGCATCTTTTCTCCAACTGGCGCCCCCACATCGCCGTCTCTACGTCCTCTATAAAACCCAACCGAAACCCCCGCTATTCCTCCACCGACCGCACGCAATTTCACTCGGTGAGAACCGCCGCCTCTATAGCCATTCTTCCAAATTCGCCACAACCGTCATGGTATTCTTCAATCTAACTCCTTCTACAATAACACAAGGCGACAAGAGAAGTTTCCCGAAGAAGAACATCAAGAAAACATGGCCGGAGCACTTCGCCGATGAAGATCGCCGGTGTCTTCCGCCTCCCGCCATTGCCGACCCACTTCCGGCCATTCCGAGATCAAAGGAACCCCATAGGTGAGTCCTCCATCATTCCCTCTATCTTTCCGGGCAAAAAAATCAAGAAAAGACAAAGAATTCACGAAACCCGACGAATTCCGGCAAGGACCCCGCCACTCGCCGGCGAGTGCCGCCGCCGCGTCCTGTTCAGCGAGTAGGGAGTGACGTGGCCAAATCCTGGCCCTCCATTTCCTGTGTACGGTTAGGATTAAAAAAACATACCCCTTCTTTTGTTTAAAATCAGGGCCGATCATCCCGAAATCAACGACCCACATTCAAACACCAGATAACCGTTTGAAATTTCACAATTTAACCCCTGTAGTTGTGAAATAACTAGATTTAGACCCTATGCTTTACAAAATTAACCCTAGGCTTTATAGAAACTAGAAAAATCACTGTAAAATAGCCAAATAGCCCCCGTATACTTTGTAAATTGATAAAACAGTTCTGTAATCTCATTTTAACTCCTAGAAAACTGTAACTGTTACACTTTGATCCAAAAACATTTAGAATTTTCTATTTAATTCTGTAACTGAACAAAATAGGGTAAATAATCTCTGAAAATAGCAAAAACTTATTAGATAATTTATTTTAAACATTTTAACTAGTATATATATTATAAAATTCAAAAGAATTATTTCCATAGGCTGAAAATATATTCTAGGTGATAAATTAATATTAAAATTCAAATAAAAACCATATATACTTTAGAAAAATTATAGAAATTCATTAAAATGCAAAGATAAATTCTGAAAATATGATAAAGACAATATATACTCTAGAAATAATTATAGTAATGTTTTAAAAATATTTTTAGGGTCTGAATTGATGATAAATTTAGTATATATGCGTATATACACTTCAAAAATTATTAAAAAATCACTACAAAATTAGAAAATGAATGTTTGCCATAACAAAAATAAATTAAAAGATATATATGTCAAGTTTATGTCTATTTTATTCTAAAACACATGTAGAATAATATGAAGCCATATGTAGATGGAGAAAACCAATAGAAATAAATAATTGTATAAAATTAAGCATATATATGATTGGAATGTGTTGTTATGTTTCTTATTGCATGTTTTGTATTGTTTTGTGTGCATATACATGGGTAGAACCGTCACAAGAGCCACTTCTTAATCTTCAAGAGCAAGATTTCGATGTAAACGAGCAACAATTCAAAGGCAAGTGTTACTTGACCACTTTTTTCCTATTCTAAGAAGATTAGTTAGAATGTTTGCATGATGTCTTCAATATGAAACCCAATTTAGGATGTTTCCCTAGTTCTATTTCTTTATCATTCCTTGCAAAACTATGGAGGGATTTAGTCAGGATATGTCATTGTCATTTTATGTGCTTAGCCATGCTTAGAACTTAGAGAATAAATGAAACATAGATGTTGTTAATCTTGTGGATTATATGAAAGACACAAGTGTGTGTCCTGGTGTTAGGAATCTAGACAGGCTGGTTATTTTGGATGGTGCTTCGTGCACGAGACTCGGGTTAGTGATAGTGCATGTCTTAGATTCTAAGAACTGGTTCATGAAACAGTTAACCCGTCTTTACAGTGCCACCACAAGACTGAGATGGGGCAGCTTGACCAATTAATTAGGAGTTTGCCGGTATAGTATGAATGTTTGGATGGTGCGGGGAATGGGAGTCCATTTTTTACTACCCTAGGAACTGCGAGGCTCAAGAGAAGGCTTCTACAGGGGAGGGTTTACTACCAGGAACTGCAACGGTGAAACCTCAGTGGGCTTGTACTTGCCGGTAGACCCTTTGTAAAGACCATGTAGTGATCTCCTGATCGCACACCAAAGAAAGTGTATAATGTGGCTTGCATCCACGAATATCAGAGAGGTTATTAGTCCACTTGGTAATAGGGGATGAAATCACTACTTGTGGGTAAAGTGGTACAATCTCTGCAGAGAACCAAACTGTCATGACAGCCGTGCTTACGGTCAAGAGCAGCTTGGACTTGTCCATGATTAGAGAAACATGGATATGAGTTGATAAAAGGATGTTGGATGGTGTAACCTAACTTTATTAGTTCATTAATAAAGATGGTGGGATGTATCACTTAGTAATAGAGGTTGCTAATTGAAGCTAAGGCCTAGGATTAATGCATAGTGTTTAACCATGTTAACTTTTCCTTGCTATTAGCCTTCATAACATTCTTTCCTACACTTGCTGAGTACCTTTGGGTACTCAAAATTGCTTTCGTTGGATATCACATGATGCTCAGGTGTAAATGAAGATATAGACTTCGACGAGGAGGACTTTGATCCCGAGTAGCTACTCTAGGCTGGCGAAACCCCCGGGCAACGCCTGTGAATTTGGAGCACCACATAGTTCATTTCCGCTGTTTGTATAATTGTGTAATACTACTTTTATTAGTCTATTATGACTTATGTTGTAATATTATGTTATACGTTGAACTTGGCTTGTAATATAATGATATTACACTCTTGTCGGCACATGTATGATTCAACTGATCCTGACATACATGTGAGAATACGCTCAGGTGTTCATTATGGAAAAGCGGGTGTGACAAAGTGGTATCAGAGCCAGGTTGTCCGTAGGACGCAAGCCTAGTTAGAAATGGATGGAATAAGTCTTAGTATTTTGGTAAAAACTATTTTACAAAAGACTTTAGTAGAAAAAGGATTATTTAGATTATATATATATATATATTGTCTAACCTCATCTACACTAACAAATATATTATATTATTTATTCTTCTAACTCATTTGAAATTTTTCATGAAACAGATGGCACGTACGCGTCTTACAGCCCGTAAGTCCACTGTAGGACGAGTTCCACGACACCAGCTGGTTGCACGCACCCTTGAGGATGTGGATAACCCTGCCACATACCAAACTCATGGGGAGTCCACAAAAGGCATGGTGGGGCACCTTAGAAACCTCCTTCGATGTGTTGGGTACACCGGCAAGTTAGTGGTGTACTACGATATTACCCGAGTTTCTCGCGCAGAACGCGAGGAATGGAAGTCGGAGGCGAGGATCTACCATGAGAACAAGCTGCTCAAGATCCACAACTCACCATCATGGAGATCCACCATGGCAGAAGCTGAGAAAGATGCTACTCGGGAGACGATCACATGCCAGAGCTACATCAACCGTGGACGCCTTGAGGGGACTCAGTACATGTACACACCACGATGACAAAGTGGAAGTGCAGAGTTCGACTATGAACCAATCAGAGAGGGTTATAACATCGTACAGATGGATGTGAGTCTTGAGGAAGGAGTTAGCCTCAACACCACGCTACAGAACTGCCAGCAGGAACTTCAGGATGTATTTGATCTCCTAAAGAAGACAGAGACCATAATGCGTGGGCTGATGAGGATGAGGGATGGAGAAGTGAGTGATATCTATGTTTCAAATGGAGATATCTGGACTACTGACTTTCCAGACCGTAGGGCAGTCAAACGCCCTCGTATCTCACCACCACATGAGGTCACCATAGCCGAGTCAGAGGCTAGTTCTCCTGATGGGGATGAGGAGGATCCTCAGGAAAATACACAAGTCCCAGGGAATAATTAAGATAGGTGTCCTTAACTATGTAATAACTCGTGTAGTACGTAATTGTATTGTTCTGTAATACTTAGTGTGGAATTGTTGTTTAGGTTGTTGATTAGGCTTGATAATGTAATGTGTTGCTTAGTGTGTAACGTGAGTTGTGAAAGCCATAGGCATATGTTCACAACCTCGTTGGTGTATGTACATAACTATTAATGAATATAAAAGCTATGTTTGCTTCAAACATGATTGTCAAATAAATAAGTGAAGTTTTATAACCAGTGAGTGGGACTAATAAGAATGTATGCACAATAAGATGCAAGTAGGAGAGTGTATAGAAATATAAATTGAATCTAAACATAGTTTGTCACAAGAGATGGCAGGTAGAAGAAGTTGCAATGAAGGAAACAACAACAATGATGCTGCAAGGGTTCCTCTACCTGAATGGCAGCCAAGAGTTGCACACAGAGTTGATGGAGAAGTAATGCCACAAATGATGAACATGCAGAATCGACTTATTTAGAACTTGACGCAAGTGGTGGCCAACTTGCAATAACCCCCACCACAAATTCAAAATGCACCGCGTCAACCAAGGTTAAGTGAATTTCTCAGTACTGAGCTGCCAAGGTTTGACAGTGCTATAGTGCCATTAGAAGCTGATGATTGGCTCAATAATATTGAGAACAAGTTACGGATCATACAGTGTCAAGAACGTGAGAGGGTACTCTTTGCCTCTCATCAATTATATGGATCTGCAGCAGACTGATGGACTGCATACAAAGAAGCTCATGAAGATCCAGAAAGTATTTCATGGAATGAGTTCAAGTTGGCCTTCCACAATCACTACGTACCAACGGGTGAAATAAAGAACAAGCGGAAGGAATTTCTTGGTTTGAAGCAAGGAAGCATGTCTGTGCGAGAATATCTTACCAAGTTCACACAATTATCTCGCTATGCACCAGATGACATCGATACAGATGAAAAGAAGCAAGACTGTCATTGAAGGCTTGAACTTAGATATACAATATGCCATGTCTTCCAGTGACTATGAAAGTTTTCAGAAGCTCATCGACAAGGCTTTCATAGTTGAAAGAAAGAGACAAAAGTTAGTTGAAGATCGAAAGAGGAAGATGACTTGGCAAGGACAATTATCTAGCAGCAACAGTCGGCTTCGTTTCTCATCACCGCCGACTGGAACAATGAATCGATCAATGGTTCCTAATCAGTTACAGAGGAACTACAACACTGCTACTAGAAATCCAACTTTTCAACCTCAACAACAGCGGCAACAAGTGCAACAACAACGTCCTGTTTTTCAACCTCGTCCTACAGGATCAAATATTCCAAATGCACAACAAAACAATAAAGCATCGCTAAACAAGGTCATTGGGCAATGCTACAATTATGGAGAACCTGGACACTATGCTAACAGGTGCCCAAGTAAGAAGCCACCTAAACAGCAGAATTCTGTATGTGGCAAGGTGAATCATGTGACCATGGAAGAAGCACAAGATGCACGAGATATGGTGATTGGTATGTTTTCTGCAAATACTCATCCTGCTACAATTTTGTTTGATTCCAAATTTTCCTGGAGGAGAATTAAAGACAAAACAAGTATGTCCAAAGGTGAGCTTAGGGGTGAATGGAGTGGAATTCCTTGCAAATCTCATAGTGATAGAATCACAAGAAATAGACATTATATTGAGAATGGATTGATTGATAAAGTATAAGGGAGTTATACATTGTTCAACAAGAACTGTGGAGTTAACTCATATAGATGGAACAAAGATTGAGTTTACATCCATTCAAGTACCATCTGGGAATGTTCAACTCAACAAGACAGAGGTAGTCATTGAAGACATAAAGGTTGTCAATGAATTTTCAGATGTGTTTCCCGAAGACTTACCAGGTATGCTAACGGATCGAGAAGTAGAATTCATTATTGAATTAGTACCTGGTACTGCTCTAATATACAAAAGGCCATATAGAATGGATACCTAACAGTTAGCAGAACTTAAGGATCATATCCGAGAGTTATCGAAGAAAGGGTATATTCGTCCTAGTTCTGACCATATAGAGCTCCGGTCATATTTGTACCTAAGAAGGATGGAACTAAGAGATTGTGTGTAGATTACCGTGCACTTAATGAAGTAACAATAAAAAATAAGTACCCTTTACCTCGTATTGAGGACTTGTTTGACCAATTGAGAGGTGCATGCATATTCTCCAAGATTAATCTCCGTTCAGGATATCATCAACTAAGGATAAGAAAGTCGGACATTCCAAAGACAACATTTGTCTCTAGGTATGGATTGTATGAATATACAGTTATGCCTTTTGGATTGACAAATGCTCCAGCATATTTCATGTATCTTATGAATAAGATATTCATGAAATATTTGGACAAATTTGTGCTAGTGTTCATTGTTGATATCCTAATATTCTCAAAGAATGAGGAGGAGCATGAAAAACACTTGAGAATAGTGTTACAAAAGTTAAGAGAGAATCAACTTTATGCCAAATTCAGTAAATGTAAATTTTGGCTTAAAAAGTTGCTTTTCTAGGACATATTATCTTCGAAGGAGGAATATCTGTGGACCCAGAAAAGATAGCTGGTGTTCAAAAGTGGAAGACACCAGAGAATGTCGGAGAAATCTGAAGTTTCTTAGGATTGGCTGGTTATTACCGAAGGTTCATTGAAGGATTTTCAAAGATTGCCAAACCACTCACAAAGATGTTAGAGAAAGGAGTTGTTTTTGTATGAACTCAAGAGTGTGAAACAAGCTTTCAAGAGTTAAAGAAGAAGTTAACCACCGCCCCAGTCTTGGTTATGCCAGATATGGAGAAAGCGTTTTCTGTCTATTCCGATACTTCAGGTCAAGGATTGGGATGTGTTCTTATGCAAGAAGGGCATGTTATTTCCTATGCTTCCCGACAACTTCGGGAGAATGAGAAGAACTATCCTACCCATGATCTAGAGTTGGCAGCAGTTGTACATGCATTGAAGTTATGGAGACATTATCTAATGGATAAGAGAACCGAGATCTATGCAGATGTCAATACCGAGAGATCTACAACCTCAACTCTATGAAGAGTTCGCAAGACTCAATTTATGTCTCGTGAATCACGCGGAGGCCATAGCAATGGAAGTTGATTCAACTTTGGAACAAGATATTCGAAATGGTCAAAAGAACGATGAAAATATACAAGAAATCAAGAAATTAATAAAAGAAAATAAAGCTCCAGGATTTAGAGAAGATGAGCAAGGTATCGTGTGGCATGGAAAACAAATATGTGTACCCGATATCAAGGAGATAAGGAAGTTAATTTTAAAAGAGGCTCATGATTCTGATTATTCTATCCACCCTAGAAGTACAAAAATGTATCATGATCTTAAGACTAGGTATTGGTGGTACGGAATGAAAAGAGATGTTACAGAGCTTGTGGCATTGTGTGACACATGTCAACTAGTAAAGGCAGAACATCAAAGGCCTGCAGGATTACTACAACCACTAAAAATACCCGAATAGAAATGGGAAGAAATTGGAATGGACTTCATAGTAGGTTTGCCCTGGACACAAACAGGGTATGACTCAATATGGGTGATAGTGGATAGATTGACCAAAATGTCCCATTTCATACCAGTGAAGGAAAACTATAATGGATCAAAGTTAGGAGAGTTATACATGTCTAGAATTGTGTGTTTACATGGTGTGCCTAAGAAGATAGTGTCGGATAGAGGTACACAGTTTACTTCAAGATTCTGGTAGAAACTACATGAGTCTATGGGAACTTGATTGAATTTCAGTTCCGCATATCATCCATAAACTGATGGGCAGACCGAAAGAACTAACCAAATTCTTGAAGATATGCTTAGAGCTTGTGCACTCAAAAATAGTAGAAGCTAGGATAAGAATATACCATATGCGGAATTCTCTTATAATAATAGTTACCAGGCCAGTATGAAAATGTCTCCATTTGAGGCATTATATGGAAGAAAATGTAGAACTCCTCTATTTTGGGACCAAATAGGTGAGAATAAAGTGTTTGAGCCAGAGGTATTAATAGATGCAGAAAAGAAAGTGAAAGAAATCCGCAATAATTTAAAGATAGATCAAACAAGACAAAAGAGTTATGCAGACACAAGACGAAGAGAACTAATCTTTGAAGTGGGAGATTATGTGTATCTCAAGGTGTCACCCATGCGAGGACTTCGAAGATTTAAAGTAAGGAAAGTTAGCCCCTCGGTATATCGGACCATTCAAGATAGTGGAACGCAAAGGAGAGGTAGCGTATCAGTTGGAGTAACCTTCTCGATTATCGGATGTACATGATGTGTTCCATGTATCACAACTTAAGAAGTGTTTGAGAACTCTAGAAGAACAATTACCAATGGAAGAGTTGGATGTACAAGAAGACCTTTCATCTAACGAGTATCTAGTAAAGATTCTTGACACGATGGAAGAGGTTACAAGAAATAAAAGAATTTGTATGTGCAAAGTTCAATGGAAACATTATTCGGAGGCACAAGCTACATGGGAAAGAGAAGACAAACTTAAGTCACAATTTCCTAATCTATATTCTTTGTGAAACCAAATCTCAAGGACGAGATTTCTTTTAAGGGGGGAGAACTGTAACAACCGAATTTTCGACTAGGGATGCAAACCTTCATCTCCCTCTCTCCCTCTCACTGACATGTGGACCCCACATGTCAGTTGTTTCTTCTCCAAAACAACCGCCATCTCCTCTCTCCACGCTATTATCACATGTGAGCAAATCTTCACCGACTGCAACCGATTCTTCACATCTTTTCCCCAACCGGCGCCCCCACATCGCCGCCTCTGCTCCCTCTATAAAACCAAGCCCCGCCGTTCCTCCACGGACCGCACACAATTTTTCTCGATGAGAACCGCCACCTCCATAGCCATTCTTCCAAATTCGCCACAACCGTCACGGTATTCTTCAATCTAACTCCTTCTATAACAACACAAGGCCACAAGAGAAGTTTCCCGAAGAAGAACAACAAGAAAACACGGCCGGATCACTTCACCGACAAAGATCGCCGGTGTCTTCCGCCTCCCGCCGTCGCCGACCCACTTACGACCATTCCGAGATCAAAGGAACCCCGTAGGTGAGTCTTCCATCATTCCTCTATCTTTCCGAGCAGAAAAATCAAGAAAAGACAAAGAATTTGTGAAACCCGACGAATTCCAGCGAGGACCCCGCCGCTCGCCAGCGAGCGCCGCTGCCGCGTCCTGTTCAGCGAGTAGGGAGCGACGTGGCCAAATCCTGGCCCTCCATTTCCTGTGTATGGTTAGGATTAGAAAAACATACCCCCTTGGTTTGTTTAAAATCAGGGCCGATCATCCCGAAATCAACGGCCCACATTCAAACATCAAAAAACCGTTGGAAATTTCACAATCTAACCCCTGCAGTTGTGAAATAACTAGATTTAGATCCTGTGCTTTACAGAATTAACCCTAGACTTTATAGAGATTAGGAAAATCACTGTAAATTAGTCAAATAGCCCCTGTATACTTTTATTGATAAAACAGTTCTGTAATCTCATTTTAACCCCTAGAAAAATTGTAATTGTTACACTTTGATCCAGAAACATTTAGAATTTTCTATTTAATTCTGTAACTAAACAAAATAGGGTAAATAATCTCTGAAAATAGCAAAAACTTATTAGATAATCTGTTTTAAATATTTTAACTAGTATATATATTCTGAAATTCAAAATAATTATTTCCATAGGCTAAAAATATATTCTAGGTGATAAATTAATATTGAAATTCAAATAAAAACCATATATGAGTTGGAAAAAGGATGTTGGGTGGTGTAACCTAACTTTATTAGTTCATTAATAAATATGGTAGGATTTATCACTTAGTAATAGAGGTTCTAATTAAAGCTAAGGCCTAGAATTAATGCATAGTGCTTAACCATGTTAACCTTTCCTTGCTATTAGCCTTCATAACATTCTTTCCTACACTTGCTGAGTAACTTTGGGTACTCAAACTTGCTTTCGTTGGATATCACATGTTGCTCAGGTGTAAATGAAGATATAGACTTCGACGAGGAGGACTTTGATCTCGAGGAGCTACTCTAGGCTGGCGAAACCCCCGGACAATGCCTGTGAGTTTGGAGCACCACATAGTTCATTTCCGCTGTTTGTATAATTGTGTAATACTACTTTTATTAGTCTATTATGACTTATGTTGTAATATTATGTTATAGGTTGAACTTGGCTTGTAATATAATGATATTACACTCTTGTCGGCACGTGTATGATTCAACTGATCCTGGCATACATGTGAGAATACGCTCGGGTATTCCTTATGAAAAACCGGGTGTGACATACACTTCCTGAAGCGCCACCAACAAAGGTCGCACCTGTCCAAGCCACCAAAATTCAGAGCTCAATGGAAAGACCACCTTCGCTTACACTACAAGGCGAAGCACCAGAAGGCAACAGTGGGCCGCTAGTAGAGCATACTGCAACAACTGAAGATCAAGACATCAATGGGTCGACCCATCAGGAAAATGGGCTGGAGCGAGCAAGTGGTTTTTTAAACCACATGTTTCCGCCATCGACTCCACCTCTACTACCTGAACCGCCCTGGAGGCGCCATATGCATCCCGCTCGGTTTCGGCGGAGCCGTCACGGCGCAGCCTCCGACAAGCAGCAAAGACATCCATGACTCTGATTGCCTTCAGGGCGACAAAATGCTTGGTAAGGCAACTTGACGTGGTGCAGGAAGCTGAGTCGGTAGGAGAAGCGGTGATAGCCAAGTATCTTGAAGTCTTCAAGGGTACGCTCCCCACACAAGCGATTGAGGCGATGAGGAAGGCGCTCCACCTGCACAAGGAGAATGTCATGCAGGCTTCAGAGGTCCTAGCAGCTAGTGAGCAGACGTGTCTGGCACCTGCTTGAGGAAAGCTGCTTGATGCTTACAAGATAAGAGATCAACAATACAAGGCATGAAATCAATAATGAATTGCCTAGTTAAAAATGTTAGGAGAAGTAGCTTGTCGCCAGTAGACAATCTTGGGTCATATGAAGTGGGTCTACCTTGGTAGGAAAGGTTAGAGAGGTGTCTTGTTATGTTCAGGTTAGTATGGAAGATTGAGGGGAGGAAAATGTTTGGGGCTATAGGATGTTTCCTTCCTACCGATAAGAGTGGGGTTGGTACTTTTGTTGCAAATCTTTATCTACCATGAATGATCCACCATCAATTTTAACTTGGAATGTGAGAGGACTAAATACCCCAACAAGAAGAGAGGTTATCTGTTCTCTCGTTCAGAACATGAAACCCCATCTAGCATGCTTGCAAGAAACAAAGCTGGAAAATTTTGATCAAATTAAACTCACAGAGACATTTGGCGCCAACCTATATAGCTCCGCCTGCCTACCTGCATCACGAACAAGAGGAGGTATCGCCATAGCATGGAATCCAGATTACATAGACACAGTTCAAGAAATAATAGGCCAATACATGATATCAGTATCTGTCAAGCCCAAATGGACGAAAAGAACTTCCTAATGATCGTGGTATATGGACCGATAGAGGATGGAGCTCGGTCAGAATTCTTGGAAGAGATTAGATCGCACAAGCCGTAGGCACCTGTCCCCTAGATATGTCTTGGTGACTTTAACCTAATCTATCAGGCGTCAGACAAAACAACTAAAATTTGAATCGAAGAATGATGGATAAATTTAGGAGGACGCTTGACAGGGCAAATGAAAGTGCATCTAGACTCAATCCCCGTGGGTTTTGATGATTAATGACAACACTTAAGGGACTAATGAGCATTACAAGTGTAAGTACAGGTGGTTAAGAAATTGACAGAGATGGATGCACTCAAAAAGGGAAAAGAGGAGAAAAAGGCGAAAATACTCGAAGAGTAGAATTTAGGGTTTAAATTCCCATGAGTTGAGTTTAGCCTTTTAGCATGAGTGTGTTCATAGGGTCAAAGTGTTGAAAATCATCTAAGATCTCTTAGTCCAAGTTTAGGTTAGTTGGACAGAAGAGTTGAGGCACCCCTAAGAACAGGGCTGGACTTGTCCGGGCTAGAAGGTTGGACTAGTCTAGCCACATCGAACTAATCTGATGTTAGACGGACCAGGAGTTTCTGTGTGAGTTTGGACTTGTCTGTTTGGGGACGGACTAGTCCGTGGTGAGTATATCTCATTCCTTCAGAACTAAGTTCTGAAGGACCGAACCAGTCCGCCTTTTGGGGTTGGACAAGTCCGTTTCTAACTGGAACAAGAGTTTCAGTGTGAGATCGGACTAGTCCATTATGAGTCAGACTAGTCCGTTTGAGACTTGGAAGTAGTTGCGGGGACTAAGTCTTGGATGGCCGAACTTGTCCGCCCTTTGAGGTCGGACTAGTCTGGTGGACCAGAATTATCCGTTCTCAACCGAAATAGTTGTTTCTGTGTGAGATGGACTAGTCCGTTCTTGAACGGACTAGTTCGTGGTGTTGTGACCATTTGAATTCAAAAGGAGGTGGGGGAACTTGTGGTTGGTGAAGTGTGACATCACCGGTCTCCACAGGCCGGACTAGTCCGGACTTTTTCTGGTGGCAACGGCTAGTTACCGGAACCTCTATAAAAAGGGGATGCCTGGCCATCCAAGGCAAAAACTCGAACCCTAGCGCCACCATAGCTTCCTAGAGCTTTCCTAGCCCCTTTTATTCAATTCTTTAAGCACTAAGAGTGAATCTTGAGGGTTTGTAAGATTCGGGAAGAGGAGAAAGAGGGGAGTGATTAGTATTGAGCTCTTGGTTGATTCTCCCACAGTGACTAGGGTAGTTGAGTTGTTGAGGATGCTGATTTGTAGGTTCTTTGAGCTGAAATCTTGTGGGAGCCTCAGTTTGTGAGTCGCCCCACAAATTGTTATAAAGTCTTTATGATCTAGTGGAAGAACAAGCCAACCTTTGTGGTGGCTTGGTGAGGATAGGGTTGAGAGCAACCCGGTCCTTTGCACTACAAGAATCTGAACAATTAACTATGGCTGGAAACCGTCGTTAATAAGGTAAAATCGTTGTGAATAAGTTATTCATGATGGGGAAGCCTTATTCACGATGGTTTTTGGCCGTCACCGATAAATAGTCGTAAATAAGGTTGTTAATGATGGCTAAATAATACCGTCGCGAATAAGCTCCCCTCGACTACCACGTGTCTGGGGGGATTTATTCACGACGGGCTGATCTTGGCCGTCGTGAATAGACCCATTATTCACGACTACCGTTCTTGGCCGTCGTAAATAGTAGTGGCTTATTTACGACGGCCAGCACCAAAAACCGTCGTAAATAAGTTTGATAATTCTTTTTTAAAATTAGAAAATACTGCATTGGCTTCGAGGCCAGTCTTGGCTCGATGGCCAGCTCACACAGGCAGTCAACAATAACAAAACAATATGCAGCAACAATATTATAAACATCTACACTAGCTAGATACACACCACACTACACACTACCACGTGCGCTACCTCTAGAACCCAGGAACTCGTCCTCCAGCCTTCGTCCTCCCGGTAGGTGCGGCGATGGCGTGTGAGCCTCGGTTGCGGAGCCCTGTTATGTATGTAACACCCCAAATTTTGATTCAAAACCCTAAAACATGCTCAGTGGGGAATTTAAAAATTTTTGGACGTGTTGCATGTTTTGCAAAAATTCAAATTCAAACTGGAATTCAAATTAAACTCAAATCAGAAAAGAAATGGAAAAAGAAAAAGAGAAAACGGGAAAAAAACCGGCCAGTGGGCCGAAACCCGCCAGCCGGCCCAGTTTCCCCGCGCCAGCCCGCCCCCGCGCGCGCCGCGCTTTCTCTCACAGACAGGTGGGACCCACATGTCATCCCTAACCCCCGCTCGCGCCGACCCCGGACTCCCTCCCGCGCGCGCAGCGATCGCAACCGACCGGATTTCCGCGTCCCACAGCCGAATTCTGGTCCCAAAAGACTCAAACTCGATCACAACAGACCCACCGCCCTCCCCCGGCTATAAAAACCCCAGCCCCGATCGGTTTTTCCCACGCGATCGCCGATTTTTACTCCGGTGAGCACCGAGACTTCGCCGGTGAATTCTGGCCGATCTAAGCTCGGAAACTCTGATCTAACTCGCTGTTCTTAATCCACCGCCTCCGGGGAACTTTGCAGGTGCAGAAAACTCGGAGAGTTACGGTGTAAACACAGCGCCGATGAGCTTCGCCGTGGTTTTGCCTCGGACCTCGCCGCCGATCACTTTCCAGGACCCCCGAGCTCGAGAAAACCCCCGAGGTGAGATCCCTGACCTCCCCTCTACCGATCTAGGCCATAAGATCACAGTTCTAGGCAGAATTCTCGAGGATCCGAAACTTTCCGGCGAGATCGCCGCTTTCCGCAGCCGTGCGCCGCCGGCAGCGCCGCCCGCGCTCGATCAGAGCGACGTGGCCGCTTGTGCGCCGTTTATTTTAAATCGCACGGTAGACTTTAAAACCCCGCGTACCGGTTCGATGTTATAATCTCAGCCGTCGGTTTAAAATCGGACGGTCCACGTCATCCCCGCGTTATAAAGACTGGAATTCTTACGTGCTACCCCCTGGGTGTAACACCCCAAATTTTGATTCAAAACCCTAAAACATGCTCAGAGGGGAATTTAAAAATTTTTGGACGTGTTGCATGTTTTGCAAAAATTCAAATTCAAACTGGAATTCAAATTAAACTCAAATCAGAAAAGAAATGGAAAAAGAAAAAGAGAAAATGGAAAAAAAAACGGCCAGTGGGCCGAAACCCGCCAGCCGGCCCAGTTTCCCCCGCCAGCCCGCATCCGCGCGCGCCGCGCTGTCTCTCACAGACAGGTGGGACCCACCTGTCATCCCCAACCCTGAGCCCCCGCGACCCCGGACTTTTCCCCGAGCGCGCGCAATCTTAACCGCCCGGAAAACGCGTCCCGCAGCCCGAATTCTAGTCCCAAAAGACTCAAACTCGATCACAACAGACCCACCGCCCTTCCCCGGCTATAAAAACCCCAGCCCCGATCGGTTTTTCCCACGCGATCGCCGATTTTTACTCCGGTGAGCACCGAGACTTCCCCGGTGAATTCTGGCCGATCTAAGCTCGGAAACTCTGATCTAACCCGCTGGTCTTGATCCACCGCCTCCGGGGAGCTTTGCAGGTGCAGAAAACTCGGAGACTTACGGTGTAAATCCAGCGCCGACGAGCTTCGCCGTGGTTTTGCCTCGGACCTCGCCGCCGATCACTTTCCAGGACCCCCGAGCTCGAGAAAACCCCCGAGGTGATATCCCTGACCTCCCCTCTACCGATCTAGGCCATAAGATCACAGTTCTAGGCAGAATTCTCGAGGATCCGAAACTTTCCGGCGAGATCGCCGCTTCCCGCCGTCGTGCGCCGCCGGCAGCGCCGCCCGCGCTCGGTCAGAGCGACGTGGCCGTTTGTGCGCCGTTTATTTTAAATCGCACGGTAGACTTTAAAACCCCGCGTACCGGTTCGATGTTATAATCTCAGCCGTCGGTTTAAAATCGGACGGTCCACGTCAGACCCGCATTATAAAGACTGGAATTCTTACGTGCTACCCCCTGGGGTTCTCTGGAATTGAGAGCTAGCCCCGGAAACTTCAGATCTAGCCCCTGGAACTCCAGAAAATCATGTAAATTCATTTAAAAATCAGTTTTAGCCCCTGGACTTAATAAAAATTAGGAAAAACACCTCTGATAAGTGTAGCTAGACCCCTAGAAATTATGAAAATAATATTATAGACCCTGTAATGGGGTGAATTCATTATTTTAGCCCTGTTTAGTATTTAATTTAGAAAATTGAATGTGTAACTAGTGTTTAAAAAATTAAAAAGGGGGACAAACATAATTGTCAAAATTAATTAAAAACTTTCTCAGTACTTAGAAAACTTTGGAGTGAGATAAAAATATATTTTTGGGCTGAAATGAATCTGTTTCATCTATTATTCACATTTATTAGTATAGGGATACATTTTTAAGTAAAGAATAGTTATAGAAAAATAGGGAAAATAATTATGAAATAGTCTACATCAGAAGCCAAGGTCAAAACATGTTATTAAATTATTTAGGACCAGAACCTATACTGTTTAGATGATGTGTATTACTGATTTCATAATAAAATACACAATTATGCATAGGAATATAAATCTGAAAATATAGCAACTAGTAAATGATAAATGGAGTTTCTAAAATACAAAGAATTCAGTTTAGGGTTGGTAGAAATTCTGAAGGCACATATGGAGAAGAAAAATACTTTTCATACATACTTGGTAGTGAAAAGGTGTAGTAGTTTAATATAAGAAATTTATTTAAAACTGAAACACACACATATAAGGGTGAATGAATTTCATAAATATGAATGTGTGGTTTGTATGAAGTAAGAAGTGTGAACTATGTCTTATGATTGTTGTTTTTCTTTTGCTATGTGTGATGGTATGAAGTAGAACCTGCTCAAGAGCAAGTTATTCCTTTCCAAGATCAGGACTACCCATTTCAAGAGCAGCAAGAAGGAGGCAAGTGTCCTTGACCACTTTGATCCTATGCTAGGATGTGTAGATAGAATTATTTGCATTGTCAATTGAAATATGAAACCCATGCTAGGAAAGTTTCCCTAGAATTGCATTACCTTGTTTCCTTGTAGCTTGGGTTGGGATTTATGTTGTCATGTCATTTATTTACATGCATTTGCTTAGCCATGCTTAGAATGGGATATTCGGGAAATGAGATCATCAGTTATATTACCATACTCTTGAATGAGACATTGGGAGTTATGTAGAGGTAGGGATCAAGGCAAGTTGGATGTTTTGGTTGTGTGTTGGGTGCACGAGACTTGGGTTTGTGTTTAGTACTTGCCTGGATCCTAAGGACCGGTTCATGGAGCATGTCACCCGGCTTTACAGTGCCAACCACATGCTGAGATGGGGCAGCTTGGCCAATTAATTAGGTGTATCCCCGGCGTAGTATGGGTGTGTTGGATGGTGCGGGGAGTAGGTGTCAGCTGGACTACCATATGAACCGCAAGGCTCAAGAGGGGGCCACTGCAGCGGGGTTGGAGCCTCTTGTATGTTGTTAGGGGTGAAACCTCAGTGGGCCCACGCTCGTCGGGAATCCCTTTGTAAAGGCTTCGTAGTGATCTCCTGGCTGCACACCTGGGAAGTGTGAATGTGGATCGTAGCCACTGGCATAATGGAGGTTCTTTTAGTCCACCCGGCAACGGGGGATGAAATCACTACATGTGGGTACAGTGGTACAAACTCTGCAGAGTCAAAACTGTCTTGACAGTCGTGCTCACGGTTAAGAGCGGCCTGGACTTATTCATGATTACAGGAGTGAAGGTTTTTGGAAATTGTGGAAGTTAAGCGGGGAGCTTAACATTGGAAATGATGTTATGGTTATTGGATTATGATGATGGGATGGGAGATTGGGACCATTTCACCTGTGTAGAATGTAGGTGCTTAATAAGCTAAGGTGATAGGTATTAATTGCGTAGTGCTTTAACCATGAGTTCCACCTCTCCTTGTTCTAGCCATGCATGATGTAATTTTCCCACACTTGCTGAGTACCATTGGTACTCAACCTTGCATATTTGTTGGTTTATATTGCTGCTCAGGTCAAGATAATGAGGTGGTGTATAATGACCAAGATTTTGGACCCGAGGAAGGATTTTAGGTTCATGAAGACCCCCGGGCAACGCCTGTGATGGAGCCCTAAAAGAATAATATTCCGCTGCTAGTTTATTTACTTGTGATGAAGCATTAGTGTCCATTGAGACATTTGCGATGTAAGACTTATTTATATTCGACACCTGGCTTGTAATAAATGATGCTTCACTATTTGTCATTACATGTATGAGAAAATGATCCTGGCATACATGTGATATTCACTTGGTTGTTTCTTCGGAAAAACCGGGTGTGACAAGAGGTGGTATCAGAGCCAAGGTTGCCCGTAGGAACGTGGACCTAGGTAGAAATGGACGTATTTAAGGGCCTATTTTCTTAAAAACTATTTTCCAAAGTGTGGGTGGAAAAGTGTTATTAAATGAGTCATTTTCTTCATCTTACCCCAACTTTCATTCAAAATAGGATTTTTGTTTGAGATTTTATCTAACCTAATTTTAAATTCTTTTGTTTTAGATGGTTCGCATGATTCGCACCGCTCGTAAGTCCACAGGAGGGAGAGTTCCCATAGTTGCCCTTGCCGAAAGAGAGGAGAGTCGTCCAGTGACGTACCTTTCCTACGGATTGGCAGTAGGAGATTTGTTGCGCCGTCTTCGACGTATGCTCGAAGCCGCCGGCAATACGGGCAAGCTAATCATCCACTATAACTCCACCAGGATCATCCGGGAGAAGAGGGAAGAATGGAGTTCGGAGATGAGGATTATACACGAGAATCAGCTACTTAAGATTCACCACTCTCCAGCTTGTCGAGCAACACAAGTTGACGCGGAGAAAGATGTCACCTAGGAGGCCATCACCTGCCAGAGTCACATCTATCGTTGCCACTTGGACAAAACTGAGTACATGTATGTCCTCCAACGTGAGAGTGGTACCACGGAGTACAAGTACCCACCGGTGCAGCAAGGGACTTCCCATGAGCACATGGACTTGTGCTTGGAGGATGCTGCTATGCTCAGCACTCGACTGCAGGAGTGTCAACAGGAGCTTCAGGATGTTCGAGACACCCTGAAGGAAACGGAGGCGTTGCTGCGAGCTTGTTTAAAGGCGAGAGAAAGAGGAGATGGGAATGAACTGTGTGTCACCGTGAGTGATCCATGGACACCTGACTCCCCGGATCGTGGAGCGATCAGGCGTCGTCGCACTTCTCCACCAGCAGCCTCCCCACCCAAAGCAGAGTCAGAAGGTAGTTGAAATGAGGAGGAAGATCCCGAGGAGCCAGCTCAAGAGGACGAGTAGTGTAGAGTCTTTCCCCTAGCTAGCAAGAGGTCGAGTAGTCGAGTCGTTACGTAGTTAATGGTGTGATGATGCTTGGTGTGTGACGTGAGTTGTGGAAGCCATGAGCAATTGTCCACAGCCTCGTCTTCAGATTGTTTTGCTTTGGTGTGTAAACCCACAGGAAATAATAGTGCATTTATTTGGAGTGAGATATAAACCCTCGTAAAATTTTAACAAAGCCTCAACACCCTAAAGTACCAACAAATGAAAGTAGTAGGATGATACTAAATGGTATCAAATTAACATGTGTTGATTTTGCCAGATGGCCGGAAGAGGAAAAGGACGTGCTGCCAACCCCGCCAACAACAATGATGAGGCATGCAACCCTCATCTTTCTGGAGGCCAGGACAGGGGTGGTCGCCGTGAAGAAGTTGATCCTCTCCATCAAATGCTGGAGAATCAAAATCAGCTCATCCAGAACTTGACTCAAGTGGTGACCAACTTGCATCAAGTTCCACCTCCACAAGCGGCACCACGCCAACCAAGGTTGAGTGAGTTTCTAGGAACTCAACCTCCAAAGTTTGCAAGTGCTGCTGAACCTCTGGAGGCAGATGATTGGCTGAAGACCATTGAAAGTAAGATGAGGATAATACAATGCCAAGGGTATGAGAGGGTGCTGTTTGCCTCTCATCAATTGCATGGACCTGCTGCTGATTGGTGGACCGCCTACGTGGCCGCCCATCATGACCCTGAGAACATCACTTGGGAAGAGTTCAAGCGTAGCTTCCGCAACCACTACATCCCAAGAGGTGAACTCAAAAACAAGAGGAAAGAGTTTCTGGGACTGCAGCAGGGAAACATGACGGTGAGGGAATACCTCACTAAATTTACTCAACTATCCCGTTATGCTCCACGAGACATAGAGACTGATGAGCAGAAACAAGATTGTTTCGTGGAAGGACTTACCGCAGAGATGCAGTGTGCAATGTCCTCCAATGAGTATGAAAGCTTTCAAAAGATGGTGGACAAAGCGTTTGTGGTGGAAAGGAAGCTAAAGGCCCTGGAAAATGAGAATAAGAGGAAGGCGGGGTGGTCACATCAGGCCTCAGGGAGCAACACCCGCCCACGTATGATGCAGCAACCTACGGGGCAGACGAGCCGTGTTGCGGTACCCTATTCAGCACCAAGAGGGTACAACCCAAACTACAGGCCTCCCGCAACATCAGCACAGCCACAACGTCAGTTTGTACAGCAGCCTCGCCCCGCATATCCACCTCGACCAGCAGTGCAAGGACCCCCAAACCAACCCCAGGACAACAAAGGCCAGGCGTCTAAGATTGGGGTGCAATGTTTCAGCTGTGGCGAAGTGGGGCACTACGCCCATAAATGCCCAAAGAAGAAGTCTGTGCCGCCACAACAGTAGAATATATTGAGAGGACGGGTGAACCATGTCACTATGGAGGAAGCACAAGAGGCACCCGACGTGGTAGTTGGTAAGTTTCCTGCCAATTTACACCTTGCAACTCTGCTGTTTGATTCTGGTGCTACCCACTCGTTCATTGCTCAAGGGTTTGTTAAGAAGTATGACCTAGCAACCACACAAATGAACCATATGCTAGCCGTAAACTCTCTAGGTGGAGAAATAAGGACAAGACAAGTGTGTCCCAAAGTGAGCCTAGACATTAATGGGGTAGTATTTACTGCTAACCTCATAGTGATAGATTCACAAGGGATAGATATTATTTTGGGTATGGATTGGTTGACCAAACATAAAGGAATCATCCATTGTTCGACCGGAACGGTGGAACTAACTCACCCCAGTGGAACAAGAGTAAAGTTCATAACGATACACGAGCCTAGGAGGGACATTAAATTAAATCAAGTGGAGGTGAAAGTTGAGGAAATCAGGACTATCAGGGAATATCCAGATGTTTTTCCGGAGGAATTGCCAGGCATGCCTCCCGACCGTGACGTGGAATTCGCAATTGAGCTAGTACCGGGAACAGCCCCGATATACAAGAGACCTTATCGAATGGACTCCAAGCAGCTAGAAGAGCTCAAGGATCATTTGAGAGAATTGACGGAGAAGGGGTATATTCGCCCTAGTTCCTCACCATGGGGAGCTCCGGTGATATTTGTGCCCAAGAAAGACGGAACCCAAAGGTTATGCGTGGATTACCGTGCCTTGAATGAGGTAACCATCAAGAACAAGTACCCATTAGCCCGCATTGAAGACTTGTTTGATCAGTTGAGGGGAGCTTGTGTGTTCTCGAAAATTGATCTCAGGTCGGGATACCACCAACTCAAGATAAGGCAATCTGATATTCCCAAGACAGCTTTCGTATCTCGGTACGGACTGTATGAATACACTGTCATGCCTTTCGGGCTAACCAATGCCCCGGCATATTTCATGTACCTCATGAACAAGGTATTCATGGAATATCTGGACAAATTTGTGGTGGTTTTCATAGATGATATTCTCGTCTTCTCCAAAGATGAAGAAGAACATGAGAAACATCTAAGGTTGGTGTTACAGAGGCTGAGAGAACACCAACTATATGCCAAGTTGAGCAAGTGTGAGTTTTGGCTGAAGAGAGTTCCCTTTTTAGGACATATAATCTCGGAGGGAGGAATTTCCGTAGATCCCGCCAAAATCGAGGATATCCAGAAGTGGAAGACCCCTGAAAATGTCGGGGAAGTTCGAAGCTTTTTGGGATTGGCTGGATACTATCGACGGTTTATTGAGGGATTCTCCAAGATCTCGAGACCTCTCACCAAACTGTTGGAAAAGGGAATCACATTCACCTGGACGCCACAGTGCGAGACGAGCTTTCAGGAGCTAAAGAAGAGATTGACAACAGCCCCAATGTTGGTTATGCCAGATATGCAGAAGAATTTCACAGTGTACTGCGATGCCTTTGGAAATGGGTTGGGATGTGTTCTCATGCAAGAAGGACATGTCGTGGCATATGCATCCCGGCAACTTCGGAAGCACGAGAAGAACTATCCTACACATGACCTAGAATTAGCCGCAGTGGTACACGCGTTGAAAATTTGGCGGCACTATTTGATGGGGAAGAGGACAGAGATATATACGGATCATAAGAGTTTGAAGTACATATTCACACAGCCAGATCTCAACCTTAGACAAAGGAGATGGTTAGAGCTAATCAATGACTTTGATGTGGGCATCAACTATCATCCCGGGAAAGCAAACGTCGTGGCCGATGCTTTGAGTCGGAAAGTGCAGGTCAATAAGTTGAGTTTGAAGGACATGCCTGCAGAATTGAAGGACGAGGTTATAAGACTCAATTTATGCCTAGTAAATAGTGGTAAAGCCATCGCCATGGAAGTGGACTCCACACTCGAGCGAGACATACGCGAGGGCCAAAAGAATGATGAGAAGATACAAGAGATCAGACAGCTCATTAAGGAAAATAAAGCTCCTGGTTTTAGAGAGGATGAACAAGGAACGGTGTGGCACGGGAAAAGGATCTGTGTGCCAGAAGTAAAAGAGATCCGTGAATTAATTTTGAAGGAGGCTCACGATTCCGACTATTCCATTCATCCTGGGAGTACGAAGATGTACCAGGACCTCAAAAGCAGGTATTGGTGGTATGGCATGAAGCGAGATGTCGCGGAACATGTTGCCCTATGTGACACATGTCAGTTGGTGAAAGCTGAACATCAACGACCCGTGGGATTATTGCAACCACTCAAAGTAACTGAATGGAAGTGGGAAGAAATCAGCATGGATTTTGTCGTGGGATTGCCTAGGACCCAATCCGGGTATGATTCAATATGGGTCATTATTGATAGGCTAACCAAGGTAGCTCATTTCATCCCTGTGAAAGAAAGCTACAGTGGATCCAAATTGGCAGAATTGTACATGTCAAGGATTGTGTGTTACCATGGAGTGCCAAAGAAGATAGTGTCGGACCGAGGGACACAGTTCACCTCGAGGTTTTGGCAAAAGTTGCATGAAACCATGGGAACCCATCTGAATTTCAGCTCTGCCTATCATCCCCAAACTGACGGGCAGACGGAGAGAACCAATCAGATCCTTGAAGATATGTTAAGGGCATGTGCACTCAAAAACAACAGGAGTTGGGACAAGAACTTACCGTATGCGGAGTTTTCCTATAACAACAGTTATCAAGCTAGTATGAAGATGTCACCGTTTGAAGCTTTGTATGGAAGGAAGTGCAGAACTCCCCTATTTTGGAACCAAACAGGAGAAAGTAAAGTGTTTGGTCCAGAAGTGCTACAAGAAGCCGAAGCGAAGGTGAGGGAGATTCGCAACAACTTGAGGATAGCACAAACACGCCAGAAGAGTTATGCTGATGTACGAAGAAGAGAACTCGTTTTCAACGTGGGAGACTATGTTTATCTCAAGGTGTCCCCTATCAGAGGACTTCGTCGGTTCAAGGTGAAAGGGAAGTTGTCACCTCGATACATCGGACCCTTTCAAGTTTTGGAAAGAAAAGGCGAAGTGGCGTACCAACTAGAGTTACCGGTTCATCTATCGGATGTGCACGATGTATTCCATGTGTCACAACTCAAGAAATGCCTGAGGACGCCTGAGGAGGTGTTACCCATGAATGAAGTGGATGTAGCTGAAGATTTGTCTTATGCCGAGCAACCATACAAGATTTTGGAGACGATGGAACGCCTCACCAGAAATAAGAGAATCCAGATGTGCAAGGTGCAGTGGAAGCATCACTCAGAAGAGGAAGCCACCTGGGAACGGGAAGATGAGCTCAAGGCACAATTTCCGGAATTGTTTTCTTAGATACACCAATCTCGAGGACGAGATTTCTTTTAAGGGGGGTAGAGCTGTAACACCCCAAATTTTGATTCAAAACCCTAAAACATGCTCAGAGGGGAATTTAAAAATTTTTGGACGTGTTGCATGTTTTGCAAAAATTCAAATTCAAACTGGAATTCAAATTAAACTCAAATCAGAAAAGAAATGGAAAAAGAAAAAGAGAAAACGGAAAAAATCCGGCCAGTGGGCCGAAACCCGCCAGCCGGCCCAGTTTCCCCCGCCAGCCCGCCCCCGCGCGCGCCGCGCTGTCTCTCACAGACAGGTGGGACCCACCTGTCATCCCCAACCCTGAGCCCCCGCGACGCCGGACTTTTCCCCGAGCGCGCGCAATCTTAACCGCCCGGAAAACGCATCCCGCAGCCCGAATTCTGGTCCCAAAAGACTCAAACTCGATCACAACAGACCCACCGCCCTTCCCCGGCTATAAAAACCCCAGCCCCGATCGGTTTTTCCCACGCGATCGCCGAGTTTTACTCCGGTGAGCACCGAGACTTCCCCGGTGAATTCTGGCCGATCTAAGCTCGGAAACTCTGATCTAACCCGCTGGTCTTGATCCACCGCCTCCGGGGAGCTTTGCAGGTGCAGAAAACTCGGAGACTTACGGTGTAAATCCAGCGCCGACGAGCTTCGCCGTGGTTTTGCCTCGGACCTCGCCGCCGATCACTTTCCAGGACCCCCGAGCTCGATAAAACCCCTGAGGTGAGATCCCTGACCTCCCCTCTACCGATCTAGGCCATAAGATCACAGTTCTAGGCAGAATTCTCGAGGATCCGAAACTTTCCGGCGAGATCGCCGCTTCCCGCCGCCGTGCGCCGCCGGCAGCGCCGCCCGCGCTCGGTCAGAGCGACGTGGCCGTTTGTGCGTCGTTTATTTTAAATCGCACGGTAGACTTTAAAACCCCGCGTACCGGTTCGATGTTATAATCTCAGCCGTCGGTTTAAAATCGGACGGTCCACGTCAGCCCCGCATTATAAAGACTGGAATTCTTACGTGCTACCCCCTGGGGTTCTCTGGAATTGAGAGCTAGCCCCGGAAACTTCAGATCTAGCCCTGGAACTCCAGAAAATCATGTAAATTCATTTAAAAATCAGTTTTAGCTCCTGGACTTAATAAAAATTAGGAAAAACACCTCTGATAAGTGTAGCTAGACCCCTGGAAATTATGAAAATAATATTATAGACCCTGTAATGGGGTGAATTTATTATTTTAGCCCTGTTTAGTATTTAATTTAGAAAATTGAATGTGTAACTAGTGTTTAAAAAATTAAAAAGGGGGACAAACATAATTGTCAAAATTAATTAAAAACTTTCTCAGTACTTAGAAAACTTTGGAGTGAGATAAAAATATATTTTTGGGCTGAAATGAATCTGTTTCATCTATTATTCACATTTATTAGTATAGGGATACATTTTTAAGTAAAGAATAGTTATACAAAAATAGGGAAAATAATTATGAAATAGTCTACATCAGAAGCCAAGGTCTAAACATATTATTAAATTATTTAGGACCAGAACCTATACTGTTTAGATGATGTGTATTACTGATTTCATAATAAAATACACAATTATGCATAGCAATATAAATCTGAAAATATAGCAACTAGTAACTGATAAATGGAGTTTCTAAAATACAAAGAATTCAGTTTAGGGTTGGTAGAAATTCTGAAGGCACATATGGAGAAGAAAAATAATTTTCATACATACTTGGTAGTGAAAAGGTGTAGTAATTTAATATAAGAAATTTATTTAAAACTGAAACACACACATATAAGGGTGAATGAATTTCATAAATATGAATGTGTGGTTTGTATGAAGTAAGAAGTGTGAACTATGTCTTATGATTGTTGTTTTTCTTTTGCTATGTGTGATGGTATGAAGTAGAACCTGCTCAAGAGCAAGTTATTCCTTTCCAAGATCAGGACTACCCATTTCAAGAGCAGCAAGAAGGAGGCAAGTGTCCTTGACCACTTTGATCCTATGCTAGGATGTGTAGATATAATTATTTGCATTGTCAATTGAAATATGAAACCCATGCTAGGAAAGTTTCCCTAGAATTGCATTACCTTGTTTCCTTGTAGCTTGGGTTGGGATTTATGTTGTCATGTCATTTATTTACATGCATTTGCTTAGCCATGCTTAGAATGGGATATTCGGGAAATGAGATCATCAGTTATATTACCATACTCTTGAATGAGACATTGGGAGTTATGTAGAGGTAGGGATCAAGGCAAGTTGGATGTTTTGGTTGTGTGCTGGGTGCACGAGACTTGGGTTTGTGTTTAGTACTTGCCTGGATCCTAAGGACCGGTTCATGGAGCATGTAACACGGCTTTACAGTGCCAACCACATGCTGAGATGGGGCAGCTTGGCCAATTAATTAGGTGTATCCCCGGCGTAGTATGGGTGTGTTGGATGGTGCGGGGAGTAGGTGTCAGCTGGACTACCATATGAACCGCAAGGCTCAAGAGGGGGCCACTGCAGCGGGGTTGGAGCCTCTTGTATGCTGTTAGGGGTGAAACCTCAGTGGGCCCACGCTCGTCGGGAATCCCTTTGTAAAGGCTTCGTAGTGATCTCCTGGTTGCACACCTGGGAAGTGTGAATGTGGATCGTAGCCACTAGCATAATGGAAGTTCTTTTAGTCCACCCGGCAAAGGGGGATGAAATCACTACATGTGGATACAGTGGTACAAACTCTGCAGAGTCAAAACTGTCTTGACAGCCGTGCTCACGGTTAAGAGCGGCCTGGACTTATTCATGATTAGAGGAGTGAAGGTTTTTGGAAATTGTGGAAGTTAAGCGGGGAGCTTAACATTGGAAATGATGTTATGGTTATTGGATTATGATGATGGGATGGGAGATTGGGACCATTTCACCTGTGTAGAATGTAGGTGCTTAATAAGCTAAGGTGATAGGTATTAATTGCGTAGTGCTTTAACCATGAGTTCCACCTCTCCTTGTTCTAGCCATGCATGATGTAATTTTCCCACACTTGCTGAGTACCATTGGTACTCAACCTTGCATATTTGTTGGTTTATATTGCTGCTCAGGTCAAGATAATGAGGTGGTGTATGACCAAGATTTTGGACCCGAGGAAGGATTTTAGGTTCATGAAGACCCCCGGGCAACGCCTGTGATGGAGCCCTAAAAGAATAATATTCCGCTGCTAGTTTATTTACTTGTGATGAAGCATTAGTGTCCATTGAGACATTTGCGATGTAAGACTTATTTATATTCGACACCTGGCTTGTAATAAATGATGCTTCACTATTTGCCATTACATGTATGAGAAAATGATCCTGGCATACATGTGATATTCACTTGGTTGTTTCTTCGGAAAAATCGGGTGTGACACTGGGGTTCTCTGGAAATTGAGAGCTAGCCCCGGAAACTTCAGATCTAGCCCCTGGAACTCCAGAAAATCATGTAAATTCATTTAAAAATCAGTTTTAGCCCCTGGACTTAATAAAAATTAGGAAAAACACCTCTGATAAGTGTAGCTAGACCCCTGGAAATTATGAAAATAATATTATAGACCCTGTAATGGGGTGAATTCATTATTTTAGCCCTGTTTAGTATTTAATTTAGAAAATTGAATGTGTAACTAGTGTTTAAAAATTTAAAAGGGGGACAAACATAATTGTCAAAATTAATTAAAAACTTCCTCAGTACTTAGAAAACTTTGGAGTGAGATAAAAATATATTTTTGGGCCGAAATGAATCTGTTTCATCTATTATTCACATTTATTAGTATAGAGACATATTTTTAAGTAAAGAATAGCTATAGAAAAATAGGGAAAATAATTATGAAATAGTTTACATCAGAGGCCAAGGTCAAAACATGTTATTAAATTATTTAGGACCAGAACCTATACTGTTTAGATGATGTGTATTACTAATTTCATAATAAAATACACAATTATGCATAGGAATATAAATCTGAAAATATAGCAACTAATATATGATAAATGGAGTTTCTAAAATCCAAAGAATTCAGTTTAGGGTTGGTAGAAATTCTGAAGGCACATATGGAGAAGAAAAATACTTTTCATACATACTTGGTAGTGAAAAGGTGTAGTAGTTTAATATAAGGAATTTATTTAAAACTGAAACACACTTATATATATATATATAGTATGTAAGTATAAATATGAACACCAAAGTAGGAATCATACACATATAAATAAAAGTGTGTGCAAGCCACAGGTCAACACACAAAGTAACCACAACACATATAATGGTGAATGAATTTCATAAATATGAATGTGTGGTTTGTATAAAGTGTAAGTGTGAACTATGTCTTATGGATTGTTGTTTTTCTTTTGCTATGTGTGATGGTGTGATGTAGAACCTGCTCAAGAGCAAGTTATTCTTTTCCAAGACCAGGACTACCCATTTCAAGAGCAGGAAGAAGGAGGCAAGTGTCCTTGACCACTTTGATCCTATGCTAGGATGTGTAGATAGAATTATTCGCATTGTCAAATGAAATATGAAACCCATGCTAGGAAAGTTTCCCTAGAATTGCATTACCTTGTTTCCTTGTAGCTTGGGTTGGGATTTATTTTGTCATGTCATTTATTTACATGCATATGCTTAGCCATGCTTAGAATGGGATATTTGGGAAATGAGATCATCAGTTTATATTACCATACTCTTGAATGAGACATTGTGAATTATGTAGAGGTAGGGATCAAGGCAAGTTGGATGTTTTGGTTGTGTGCTGGGTGCACGAGACTTGGGTTTGTGTTTAGTACTTGCCTGGATCCTAAGGACCGGTTCATGGAGCATGTAACCCGGCTTTACAGTGCCAACCACATGCTGAGATGGGGCAGCTTGGCCAATTAATTAGGTGTATCCCCGGCGTAGTATGGGTGTGTTGGATGGTGCGGGGAGTAGGTGTCAGCTGGACTACCATATGAACCGCAAGGCTCAAGAGGGGGCCACTGCAGCGGGGTTGGAGCCTCTTGTATGCTGTTAGGGGTGAAACCTCAGTGGGCCCACGCTCGTCGAGAATCCCTTTGTAAAGGCTTCGTAGTGATCTCCTGGCTGCACACCTGGGAAGTGTGAATGTGGATCGTAGCCACTGGCATAATGGAGGTTCTTTTAGTCCACCCGGCAACGGGGGGTGAAATCACTACATGTGGGTACAGTGGTACAAACTCTGCAGAGTCAAAACTGTCTTGACAGCCGTGCTCACAGTTAAGAGCGGCCTGGACTTATTCATGATTAGAGGATTGATGGTTTTGGAAGTTAAGCGGGGAGCTTAACATTGGAAATGATGTTATGGTTATTGGATTATGATAATGGGTTGGGAGATTGGGACCATTTCACCTGTGTAGTAATGTAGGTGCTTAATAAGCTAAGGTGATAGGTATTAATTGCGTAGTGCTTTAACCATGAGTTTAACCTCTCCTTGTTCTAGCCATGCATGATATAATTTTCCCACACTTGCTGAGTACCATTGGTACTCAACCTTGCATTTTTGTTGGTTTATATTGCTGCTCAGGTCAAGATAATGAGGTGGTGTATAATGACCAAGACTTTGGACCCGAGGAAGGTTTTTAGGTTCATGAAGACCCCCGGGCAACGCCTGTGATGGAGCCCTAAAGAATAATATTCCGCTGCTAGTTTATTTACTTGTGATGAAGCATTAGTGTCCATTGAGACATTTGCGATGTAAGACTTATTTATATTCGACACCTGGCTTGTAATAAATGATGCTTCACTATTTATCATCACATGTATGAGAAAATGATCCTGGCATACATGTGATATTCACTTGGTTGTTTCTTCGGAAAAACCGGGTGTGACAGAGGTGGTATCAGAGCCAAGGTTGCCCGTAGGAACGTGGACCTAGGTAGAAATGGACGTATTTAAGGGCCCTATTTTCTTAAAAACTATTTTCCAAGGTGTGGGTTGAAAAAGCGTTATTTAAAGAGTTATTTTCTTCATCTTACCCCAACATTCATTCAAAATAGGATTTTTGTTTGAGATTTTATCTAACCTAATTTTAAATTCTTTTGTTTTAGATGGTTCGCATGATTCGCACCACTCGTAAGTCCACAGGAGGGAGAGTTCCCGTAGTTGCCCTTGCCGAAAGAGAGGAGAGTCGTCCAGTGACGTACCTTTCCTACGGATTGGCAGTAGGAGATTTGTTGCGCCGTCTTCGACGTATGCTCGAAGCCGCCGGCAATACGGGCAAGCTAATCATCCACTATAACTCCACCAGGACCATCCGTGAGAAGAGGGAAGAATGGAGTTCGGAGATGAGGATTATACACGAGAATCAGCTGCTTAAGATTCACCACTCTCCAGCTTGTCGAGCAACACAAGTTGACGCGGAGAAAGATGTCACTTGGGAGGCCATCACCTGCCAGAGTCACATCTATCGTCGCCACTTGGACAAAACTGAGTACATGTATGTCCTCCAACGTGAGAGTGGTACCACGGAGTACAAGTACCCACCGGTGCAGCAAGGGACTTCCCATGAGCACATGGACTTGTGCTTGGAGGATGCTGCCATGCTCAGCACTCGACTGCAGGAGTGTCAACAAGAGCTTCAGGATGTCCGAGACACCCTGAAGGAAACGGAGGCGTTGCTGCGAGCTTGTTTAAAGGCGAGAGAAAGAGGAGATGGGAATGAACTGTGTGTCACCGTGAGTGATCCATGGACTCCTGACTTCCCGGATCGCCGAGCAATCAGGCGTCGTCGCACTTCTCCACCAGCAGCCTCCCCACCCTATGCAGAGTCAGAAGGTAGTCGAAATGAGGAGGAAGATCCCAAGGAGCCAGCTCAAGAGGACGAGTATTGTAGAGTCTTTCCCCTAGCTAGCAAGAGGTCGAGTAGTCGAGTCGTTACGTAGTTAATGGTGTGATGATGCTTGGTGTGTGACGTGAGTTGTGGAAGCCATGAGCAATTGTCCACAACCTCGTCTTCAGATTGTTTTGCTTTGGTGTGTAAACCCACAGGAAAATAATAGTGCATTTATTTGGTGTGAGACATGAACCCTCGTAAAATTTTAACAAAGCCTCAACACCTCAAAGTACCAACAAATGAAAGTAGTAAGATGATACTAAATGGTATCAAGTTAACATTTGTTGATTCTGCCAGATGGCCGGAAGAGGAAAAGGACGTGCTGCCAACCCCGCCAACAACAATGATGAGGCATGCAACCCTCATCTTTCTGGAGGCCAGGACCGGGGTGGTCGCCGTGAAGAAGTTGATCCTCTCCACCAAATGCTGGAGAATCAAAATCAGCTCATCCAGAACTTGACTCAAGTGGTGGCCAACTTGCATCAAGTTCCACCTCCACAAGCGGCACCACGCCAACCAAGGTTGAGTGAGTTTCTAGGAACTCAACCTCCAAAGTTTGCAAGTGATGCTGAACCTCTGGAGGCCGATGATTGGCTGAAGACTATTGAAAGTAAGATGAGGATAATACAATGCCAAGGGTATGAGAGGGTGCTGTTTGCCTCTCATCAATTGCATGGACCTGCTGCTGATTGGTGGACCGCCTACGTGGCCGCCCATCATGACCCTGAGAACATCACTTGGGAAGAGTTCAAGCGTAGCTTCCGCAACCATTACATCCCAAAAGGTGAACTCAAAAACAAGAGGAAGGAGTTTTTGGGACTGCAGAAGGGAAACATGACGGTGAGGGAATACCTCACTAAATTTACTCAACTATCCCGTTATGCCCCACGAGACATAGAGACTGATGAGCAGAAACAAGATTGTTTCGTGGAAGGGCTTACCGCAGAAATGCAGTGTGCAATGTCCTCCAATGAGTATGAAAGCTTTCAAAAGATGGTGGACAGAGCATTTGTGGTGGAAAGGAAGCTAAAGGCCCTGGAAAATGAGAATAAGAGGAAGGCCGGGTGGTCACATCAAGCCTCAGGGAGCAACACCCGCCCACGTATGATGCAGCAACCTACGGGGCAGACGAACCGTGCTGCGGTACCCTATTCAGCACCAAGAGGGTACAACCCAAACTACAGACCTCCCGCAGCACCAGCACAGCCGCCACGTCAGTTTGTGCAGCAGCCTCGCCCCGCCTATCCACCTCGACCAGCAGTGCAAGGACCCCCAAACCAACCCCAAGACAACAAGGGCCAAGCGTCTAAGATTGGGGTGCAATGTTTCAGCTGTGGTGAAGTGGGGCACTACGCCAATAAATGCCCGAAGAAGAAGCCTGCGCCGCCACAACAGCAGAATGTAATGAGAGGACGGGTGAACCACGTCACTATGGAGGAAGCACAAGAGGCACCCGACGTGGTAGTTGGTAAGTTTCCTGCCGATTTACACCTTGCAACTCTGCTGTTTGATTCTGGTGCTACCCACTCGTTTATTTCTCAAGGGTTTGTTAAGAAGCATGACCTAGCAACCACCCAAATGAACCATATGCTAGCGGTAAACTCTCCAGGTGGAGAAATAAGGACAAGACAAGTGTGTCCCAAAGTGAGCCTAGACATTAATGGGGTAGTATTTACGGCTAACCTCATAGTGATAGATTCACAAGGGATAGATATTATTTTGGGTATGGATTGGTTGACCAAACATAAAGGAATCATCCATTGTTCGACCAGAACGGTGGAACTAACTCACCCCAGTGGCACAAGGGTAAAGTTCATTACGATACACGAGCCTAGGAGGGACATTAAATTAAATCAAGTGGAGGTGAAAGTTGAGGAAATCAGGACTATCAGGGAATATCCAGATGTTTTTCCGGAGGAATTGCCAGGAATGCCTCCCGACCGTGACGTGGAATTCGCAATTGAGCTAGTACGGGGGACAACCCCGATATACAAGAGACCTTATCGAATGGACTCCAAGCAGCTAGAAGAGCTCAAGGATCACTTGAGAGAATTGACGGAGAAGGGGTATATTCGCCCTAGTTCCTCACCATGGGGAGCTCCGGTGATATTTGTGCCCAAGAAAGACGGAACCCAAAGGTTATGCGTGGATTACCGTGCCTTGAATGAGGTAACCATCAAGAACAAGTACCCATTACCCCGCATTGAAGACTTGTTTGATCAGTTGAGGGGAGCTTGTGTGTTCTCGAAAATTGATCTCAGGTCGGGATACCACCAACTCAAGATAAGGCAATCTGATATTCCCAAGACAGCTTTCGTATCTCGGTACGGACTGTATGAATACACTGTCATGCCTTTCGGGCTAACCAATGCCCCGGCATATTTCATGTATCTCATGAACAAGGTATTCATGGAATATTTGGACAAATTTGTGGTGGTTTTTATAGATGATATTCTCGTCTTCTCCAAAGATGAAGAAGAACATGAGAAACATCTAAGGTTGGTGTTACAGAGGCTGAGAGAACACCAACTATATGCCAAGTTGAGTAAGTGTGAGTTTTGGCTGAAGAGAGTTCCCTTTTTAGGACATATAATCTCGGAGGGAGGAATCTCCGTAGATCCCACCAAAATCGAGGATATCCAGAAGTGGAAGACCCCTGAAAATGTCGGGGAAGTTCGAAGCTTTTTGGGATTGGCTGGATACTATCGACGGTTTATTGAGGGATTCTCCAAGATCTCGAGACCTCTCACCAAACTGTTGGAAAAGGGAATCACATTCACCTGGACGCCACAGTGCGATACGAGCTTTCAGGAGCTAAAGAAGAGATTGACAACCGCCCCAGTGTTGGTTATGCCAGATATGCAGAAGAATTTCACAGTGTACTGCGATGCCTTTGGAAATGGGTTGGGATGTGTTCTCATGCAAGAAGGACATGTCGTGGCATATGCATCCCGGCAGCTTCGGAAGCACGAGAAGAACTATCCTACACATGACCTAGAACTAGCTGCAGTGGTACACGCGTTGAAAATTTGGCGGCACTGTTTGATGGGGAAAAGGACAGAGATATATACGGATCATAAGAGTTTGAAGTACATATTCACACAGCCAGATCTCAACCTCATACAAAGGAGATGGTTAGAGCTAATCAATGACTTTGATGTGGGCATCAACTATCATCCCGGAAAAGCAAACGTCGTGGCCGATGCTTTGAGTCGGAAAGTGCAGGTCAATAAGTTGAGTTTGAAGGACATGCCTACAGAATTAAAGGACGAGGTTATAAGACTCAATCTATGTCTAGTAAATAGTGGTGAAGCCATCGCCATGGAAGTGGACTCCACACTCGAGCAAGACATACGCGAGGGCCAAAAGAATGATGAGAAGATACAAGAGATCAGACAGCTCATTAAGGAAAATAAAGCTCCTGGTTTTAGAGAGGATGAACAGGGAACGGTGTGGCACGGAAAAAGGATCTGTGTGCCAGAAGTAAAGGAGATCCGTGAGTTAATTTTGAAGGAGGCTCACGATTCCGACTATTCCATTCATCCTGGGAGTACGAAGATGTACCAGGACCTCAAAAGCAGGTATTGGTGGTATGGCATGAAGCGAGATGTCGCGGAACATGTTGCCCTATGTGACACATGTCAGTTGGTGAAAGCTGAACATCAACGGCTCGCGGGATTATTGCAACCACTCAAAGTACCTGAATGGAAGTGGGAAGAAATCAGCATGGATTTTGTCGTGGGATTGCCTAGGACCCAATCCGGGTATGATTCAATATGGGTCATTATTGATAGGCTAACCAAGGTAGCTCATTTCATCCCTGTGAAGAAAGCTACAGCGGATCCAAATTGGCAGAATTGTACATGTCAAGGATTGTGTGTTACCATGGAGTGCCAAAGAAGATAGTGTCGGACCGAGGGACACAGTTCACCTCGAGGTTTTGGCAAAAGTTGCATGAAACCATGGGAACCCATCTGAACTTCAGCTCTGCCTATCATCCCCAAACTGACGGGCAGACGGAGAGAACCAATCAGATCCTTGAAGATATGTTAAGGGCATGTGCACTCAAAAACAATAGGAGTTGGGACAAGAACTTACCGTATGCGGAGTTTTCCTATAACAACAGTTATCAAGCTAGTATGAAGATGTCACCGTTTGAAGCTTTGTATGGAAGGAAGTGCAGAACTCCCCTATTTTGGAACCAAACAGGAGAAAGTAAAGTGTTTGGTCCAGAAGTGCTACAAGAAGCCGAAGCGAAGGTGAGGGAGATTCGCAACAACTTGAGGATAGCACAAACACGCCAGAAGAGTTATGCTGATGTACGAAGAAGAGAACTCGTTTTCAACGTGGGAGACTATGTTTATCTCAAGGTGTCCCCTATCAGAGGGCTTCGTCGGTTCAAGGTGAAAGGGAAGTTGTCACCTCGATACATCGGACCCTTTCAAGTTTTGGAAAGAAAAGACGAAGTGGCGTACCAACTAGAGTTACCGGTTCATCTATCGGACGTGCACGATGTATTCCATGTGTCACAACTCAAGAAATGCCTGAGGACGCCTGAGGAGGTGTTACCCATGAATGAAGTGGATGTAGCTGAAGATTTGTCTTATGCCGAGCAACCATACAAGATTTTGGAGACGATGGAACGCCTCACCAGAAATAAAAGAATCCGGATGTGCAAGGTGCAGTGGAAGCATCACTCAGAAGAGGAAGCCACCTGGGAACGGGAAGATGAGCTCAAGGCACAATTTCCGGAATTGTTTTCTTAGAAACACCAATCTCGAGGACGAGATTTCTTTTAAGGGGGGTAGAGCTGTAACACCCCAAATTTTGATTCAAAACCCTAAAACATGCTCAGTGGGGAATTTAAAAATTTTTGGACGTGTTGCATGTTTTGCAAAAATTCAAATTCAAACTGGAATTCAAATTAAACTCAAATCAGAAAAGAAATGGAAAAAGAAAAAGAGAAAACGGGGAAAAAACCGGCCAGTGGGCCGAAACCCGCCAGCCGGCCCAGTTTCCCCGCGCCAGCCCGCCCCCGCGCGCGCCGCGCTGTCTCTCACAGACAGGTGGGACCCACATGTCATCTCTAACCCCCGCTCGCGCCGACCCCGGACTCTCTCCCGCGCGCGCGCGATCGCAACCGACCGGATTTCCGCGTCCCGCAGCCGAATTCTGGTCCCAAAAGACTCAAACTCGATCACAACAGACCCACCGCCCTCCCCCGGCTATAAAAACCCCAGCCCCGATCGGTTTTTCCCACGCGATCGCCGATTTTTACTCCGGTGAGCACCGAGACTTCGCCGGTGAATTCTGGCCGATCTAAGCTCGGAAACTCTGATCTAACTCGCTGGTCTTGATCCACCGCCTCCGGGGAACTTTGCAGGTGCAGAAAACTCGGAGAGTTACGGTGTAAACACAGCGCCGACGAGCTTCGCCGTGGTTTTGCCTCGGACCTCGCCGTCGATCACTTTCCAGGACCCCCGAGCTCGAGAAAACCCCCGAGGTGAGATCCCTGACCTCCCCTCTACCGATCTAGGCCATAAGATCACAGTTCTAGGCAGAATTCTCGAGGATCCGAAACTTTCCGGCGAGATCGCCGCTTTCCGCCGCCGTGCGCCGCCGGCAGCGCCGCCCGCGCTCGATCAGAGCGATGTGGCCGCTTGTGCGCCGTTTATTTTAAATCGCACGGTAGACTTTAAAACCCCGCGTACCGGTTCGATGTTATAATCTCAGCCGTCGGTTTAAAATCGGACGGTCCACGTCATCCCCGCGTTATAAAGACTGGAATTCTTACGTGCTACCCCCTGGGGTTCTCTGGAAATTGAGAGCTAGCCCCGGAAACTTCAGATCTAGCCCCTGGAACTCCAGAAAATCATGTAAATTCATTTAAAAATCAGTTTTAGCCCCTGGACTTAATAAAAATTAGGAAAAACACCTCTGATAAGTGTAGCTAGACCCCTGGAAATTATGAAAATAATATTATAGACCCTGTAATGGGGTGAATTCATTATTTTAGCCCTGTTTAGTATTTAATTTAGAAAATTGAATGTGTAACTAGTGTTTAAAAATTTAAAAGGGGGACAAACATAATTGTCAAAATTAATTAAAAACTTCCTCAGTACTTAGAAAACTTTGGAGTGAGATAAAAATATATTTTTGGGCTGAAATGAATATGTTTCATCTATTATTCACATTTATTAGTATAGAGACACATTTTTAAGTAAAGAATAGCTATAGAAAAATAGGGAAAATAATTATGAAATAGTTTACATCAGAGGCCAAGGTCAAAACATGTTATTAAATTATTTAGGACCAGAACCTATACTGTTTAGATGATGTGTATTACTAATTTCATAATAAAATACACAATTATGCATAGGAATATAAATCTGAAAATATAGCAACTAGTAAATGATAAATGGAGTTTCTAAAATCCAAAGAATTCAGTTTAGGGTTGGTAGAAATTCTGAAGGCACATATGGAGAAGAAAAATACTTTTGATACATACTTGGTAGTGAAAAGGTGTAGTAGTTTAATATAAGGAATTTATTTAAAACTGAAACACACTTATATATATATATAGTATGTAAGTATAAATATGAACACCAAAGTAGGAATCATACACATATAAATAAAAGTGTGTGCAAGCCACAGGTCAACACACAAAGTAACCACAACACATATAATGGTGAATGAATTTCATAAATATGAATGTGTGGTTTGTATGAAGTGTAAGTGTGAACTATGTCTTATGGATTGTTGTTTTTCTTTTGCTATGTGTGATGGTGTGATGTAGAACCTGCTCAAGAGCAAGTTATTCTTTTCCAAGACCAGGACTACCCATTTCAAGAGCAGCAAGAAGGAGGCAAGTGTCCTTGACCACTTTGATCCTATGCTAGGATGTGTAGATAGAATTATTTGCATTGTCAAATGAAATATGAAACCCATGCTAGGAAAGTTTCCCTAGAATTGCATTACCTTGTTTCCTTGTAGCTTGGGTTGGGATTTATTTTGTCATGTCATTTATTTACATGCATATGCTTAGCCATGCTTAGAATGGGATATTTGGGAAATGAGATCATCAGTTTATATTACCATACTCTTGAATGAGACATTGTGAATTATGTAGAGGTAGGGATCAAGGCAAGTTGGATGTTTTGGTTGTGTGCTGGGTGCACGAGACTTGGGTTTGTGTTTAGTACTTGCCTGGATCCTAAGGACCGGTTCATGGAGCATGTAACCCGGCTTTACAGTGCCAATCACATGCTGAGATGGGGCAGCTTGGCCAATTAATTAGGTGTATCCCCGGCGTAGTATGGGTGTGTTGGATGGTGCGGGGAGTAGGTGTCAGCTGGACTACCATATGAACCGCAAGGCTCAAGAGGGGGCCACTGCAGCGGGGTTGGAGCCTCTTGTGTGCTGTTAGGGGTGAAACCTCAGTGGGCCCACGCTCGTCGGGAATCCCTTTGTAAAGGCTTCGTAGTGATCTCCTGGCTACACACCTGGGAAGTGTGAATGTGGATCGTAGCCACTGGCATAATGGAGGTTCTTTTAGTCCACCCGGCAACGGGGGATGAAATCACTACTTGTGGGTACAGTGGTACAAACTCTGCAGAGTCAAAACTGTCTTGACAGCCGTGCTCACGGTTAAGAGCGGCCTGGACTTATTCATGATTAGAGGATTGATGGTTTTGGAAGTTAAGCGGGGAGCTTAACATTGGAAATGATGGTTATGGTTATTGGATTATGATGATGGGATGGGAGATTGGGACCATTTCACCTGTGTAGTAATGAAGGTGCTTAATAAGCTAAGGTGATAGGTATTAATTGCGTAGTGATTTAACCATGAGTTCAACCTCTCCTTGTTCTAGCCATGCATGATATGATTTTCCCACACTTGCTGAGTACCATTGGTACTCAACCTTGCATATTTGTTGGTTTATATTGCTGCTCAGGTCAAGATAATGAGGTGGTGTATAATGACCAAGATTTTGGACCCGAGGAAGGCTTTTAGGTTCATGAAGACCCCTGGGCAACGCCTGTGATGGAGCCCTAAAGAATAATATTCCGATGCTAGTTTATTTACTTGTGATGAAGCATTAGTGTCCATTGAGACATTTGCAATGTAAGACTTATTTATATTCGACACCTGGCTTGTAATAAATGATGCTTCACTATTTGTCATCACATGTATGAGAAAATGATCCTGGCATACATGTGATATTCACTTGGTTGTTTCTTCGGAAAAACCGGGTGTGACAATGTATAAGTGTAGTTAGACAAGTTATAAGTTTCAAAATGCATATTTGTCTAAGTGAGCTTATTATAAACTAGAATTGATCAAGTTAAACTAGTTTCGGCTATGTTTGACTAAGTTTGGTAATATTCTAATAAATTTGGCTAAGTTTCATCAAATATGGCTATGTTTGTACCTCTGCTCCTGTAAGCGGGGCCTGTGGCTCCTGTGGGGGCTTTCACTGTGGAAAGACGACCGGCTGCCCTGCCGCCATAGCCTATGAATAAAAAATATTATCATACAACCATCATTGATATGTTAGAAATATTAATTAAAACGACCATTACATACCTGCATTGCCGTTTGCATCTGTAGCATGAACGAGGCTTGATTCTCATCCCGAGCCCTTCTTGCCGCGGCTTGACGCTCCCTTTCATGCCGGAGCTGCTCCCTTTCTAGCCGGAGCTCCTCCTGTGTCCTGCGGAGCTCGTCCCGAACACTCTGGAGCTCCAGGGAGCTCGGTTGTCTTGATCACGCCTGCCGCGATGAAGAGCCACTCGAGGAAGGTCGTGCCTCTCTCGAGTCGACAACTCCATCGAAGATGGCGAACCTACGAAAGAACAAAGATTATTAAATTTTCGAATCTCAAATTCATTAACATTAAATAATAAAAAAGAGAACTTACCGTCCATGAGGTTTCCCGCCTGCGGTTGCATACGTGACTTCCGGGATAATTGGCGCGCTCTACCTATCGAAGCCTTCACCATGAAGCTACTCCGCCTCCTGCCCATACCTTGCTTACAAAGATGGAAAGATAATATCATCAAAACTATTTAAGAAAACTCAATACAAATACAAAACAACTCACCAGTGCGTCCGACGCCGCTTGAGAACACAGTTGGTCAGGCTGTGACGGGTCACTTCCCCTGTGACCCCTCTTCCAGACCTAAATCGGAGTCGGCTCCTGACCGCTCTTGCACTCCTATGTATATGTGTTAGTTCAATGAATAATTTTAACATATTTCAAAATAATAGTAATCACACTTACCATGCGTTTAGCCAGACGTAAGTAGCCGTGCGCACCAAACGTGTGCTTCCCATCCGTCCCTCTGCTCTATCGACGGGTCCTAGAAACTTCCTGAAACCCCTAACTCGCCCACAGAGTACACAGGGCACGGTAGTCCTTCGGACGGTCGTCTAACCATGTTACACCGACCTGCATACATTTATTATTAGGTTATAGACTATTTACCTATTGTGATTCTTCCATATTTTAAAATAAATATTTTACAATTTACCTCTGCGTCCTTCTCCGCCGTCAAGTATCTGGAAGCCATGTTTCTGAATGCCCCCAGCTCGCCCTCTTTCGAATGCAGCTTCATGTACGCTCTCGTCGCTTGAATTCTCGCGTTCAATAGCAACCGCGTAACGACCTTCCAAGCGTTCTTCTGGAACACGGCTCGGGCGTAGTCCACCTCGGCCTCGTCCTCCAAACGGTGTCGTGCCTAAAAAACATATTTATATATCATTGGTATAAACCATATTATAGACTTATATTACAAAAATATATAATTCATGCTTACCATAAAGTCAGACCACACAGCCTCCTTGCGGTTGCCGTAAGCAACGTGCTGGGCGGTGGCGTAATCGTCCTACTACGTGGCGGGTGACACTGTTCACTACACCGGGGTAGTGCAAACGGATAAGCCGCCCGAGGACACTATTCACTTGCTTGTGGCGTCCTTGACCCGTGAACGAGTCATCGTACCAAGACCTGATAAAAAATGATAAATCAATACATCTAAAACGCTAAAATAATCTAAATTGAAGAGCTAGAGATTTACTTACATATTGGTTTAAGACACCTGAGTGCTCTTTCAATGTTGTACATCCACCTTTATTGAACAGGGCTGTCCACTTTAGCTTCATATGGAAGATGGATTAGGAGGTGTTGCATTGGGTTGAAGAGCCATGGAGGGAAAACTTTTTCCATTTTACCCAAAACTGGCATCTCATTTTCCAACTTCTACATCATCTCCTTTGTGCTTTGTTTAGTACAATGTTGTCTATAAAAATAGCTCAGCTCGGCTAACACCTTCCACACTGCATTGTCAAGATAGCCCTAAAACATAACGGGCAAAAGTCTTTCAAGATTATGTGATAATCATGAGTTTTCAACCCAGTGAGCTTTCCCGTCTTAACATTCACAACTCGTCTCAGACTAGCATCATAAGCATCAGGGAATTTCAACTTTTTTAACCATCGCAACACTTCTTTCTTTTCTTTAGGTCTCAGAACAAAAAGTAGCGTGTGGTTTACCACCTGTTTCAGAGAACTCAAAACTTGGGCGGTTACAAACCTCTGTCAAATCTTTTCGAGCCTTAATATTGTCTTTTGTTTTGCCCATCACATCCAAGCATATGCTTATGATGCATTCGCTCATATTACGCTCCTAGTGCATGACATCAATGTTATGCATTAGAATTAAGGACTTCACATACGGTAGTTCACATAATACACATACGTAAGTCTAATTGTGGTCCTCTCCATAACCAACAAAATATCCAGGATGATTTTCATCTGGCACTAGCTTCTCCAACATGGATAATATCTCTGACCCATTTAAATGTTGAGGTGGTCTTTTTGTGGCAACGGTGTTCTTTCTGAAGGCATTCCTCTGTTGTCTGAACATGTGTTTCAGAGGTAGCCAACGTCGATGACAATCGAAGTAACATATCTTGCCACCATGACTAAGACGAAAACATTCCGCGTCCGCAGCACATATCAGACATGTCAAATGACCATGAGTACTCCAGCCGGAAAACATGTCGTATGCTGGAAAATCATGAACAAACCACAAGTATGCAGCTCGAAGATATAATTTCTGCTTTTTGTGACAATCGTATGCTTTGATTCCTGCCCATAACAATTTCAACTCTTCAATCAACGGCTTCAACATCACGTTGAGTCGTGAACCAGAATGATCTGGTCTAGGAATGATGAGGCAAACGAACATGAATTCATACTTCATACAAAGAGATGGCGGTACGTTGTACGGAATAGCGAACATGGGCCAACATGAGTATGGTTTGGCATTTGTACTGAACGGCAAGAAGCCATCTGTCTCTAACTCGATGTGAACATTTCTTGCATCATTGGTGAAATCTGGATCGAGCGGTCCAACGCCTTCCATGCCTCACCGTCGGACGGGTGCACCATGACCCCGAGGTTCTCACGTACACCTTCTTTGTGCCATCTCATATGTCTGGCAGTTCTTTTTGAGAGAAACAAACGCTTTAACCGAGGGGCGACACGCAAGTAACGAAGTTGCTTATGTGTGACTTCAGTCTGTACATGCTCTCCTTCGTCATTATCAAACTCGACAAACCTAGATTTGCCACATTGTAAGCACTTCTTCTCGTCGGCGTGCTCTTTCCAAAAAAGCATACGGTTATCTATGCAGACGTCAATCTTCTCATATTTCATACCAAGACCAGAAATCAATTTCTTGAACTTGTACATATCTTTCGGCACTTTATGCGGTTGAGGAAGGATATCGTTGATCAATTTGATGAGATCGTTGTAACAGTTGTTGGAGAAGAAATACTTAGACTTAATTGCCATAAGTCTGGTAATGAATTAAGAAGAGTCACTTTTGTGTGCTCATGTAGCGGCTGTTCTAAAGCTTTGAGAGGCTCAAATAACGTTTGAACCTCCGTTGTAGGAGCATCCTCTGTCAACACAGGATCTATGGCTTCAAGCATCTCGTTCATCCTATCAACTCCCATGCTATCATCCACAACTTCATCTTCTACAGCTTCAAAACGTGTCTCACCGTGAAAGTACTATACCTTATACTTTTGCATGAAAATGTTTCGACACAAGTGAAACGTCAACGTCACCTTGTTGAAAAATTTCGCATTCTGACATTTGGTACATGGGAACTACACCTTGCTGCTATTGCACAACGAAAAAGCTGTATAAAAGCATCTGTCTTGGTGAACCACTCCTCTAAGTGATGCCCATTCTTTTTCCAACCAGAATACATCCAAGTTTGGTCTTCAGCCATGTTTGAGCTTATACCTTCAAATCGGACAAATCATTATTAGTACATTTTTATTTCTTATCCCGGCCACTACAACTAGGCAGATAGGTCCTAAACCCACCTAAGAGTGACCGAGGTAACGTGATTATGAAGAGACATGGTGTCCAAATCTGGACGAAATTTTGGCAGCATGACCCCACTGTTATCTAACTGCACGCCCATGGTGCAGCAGAGAACATTAGGGTTATGCTATCAAAATCACATCCAGATCCAAACCCCGCACCTAACTCGTTAAAAGCACATCCTCGGTCACTCTCAGGCTATCCAAAAAGGGACAATTCCGGACCTGCACGCCTCACATGCCTATCGCATGTGAGACGTAGAGATTCGTAACGGGTAATAAATTTCTATAGGTTATGTTGCTCATTTTCATTTTTCAATCATGTACAAGATAGGAAAGAACGAGAAAGAGGGGGTAAGTTGGTCAAAGTTAAAACTTCAAAGGGGCGACGCGTAACCGTTGAAAGTTACAAGTCATTGTCGATGTTCGCCTTCGTGCTCGTCTCGACACATAAGTTGCGACTAAAACCATCTCGGCCGTGAGGGGTCGGAGCGGGATTGGGTCGTGCCTGGTCGGGCCGGATTGGGCCTTGCCAGGTAGGGCCAGGTTGGGTCGTGCCAGGTCGGGGCACGATTGGGTCGTGCCGGGCCACGCTGAATTGGGCCTTGCCAGGTCGGGCCGGGTAGGGCCGTGCCGGGTCGGGCCAGATTGGACCTTGCCGGGTCGGGCCGAGTTGGGTCGTGCCGCGTCGGGCCGAATTGGGCCGTGCCGGGTTGGACCAGCTCGAAACCCGTTAATATAAGTATAAATAGTACACACTCATTATCAATCAAATAGCTAATTATAATCTAATTGAGAATTGGAAACAAAATAAACAATTAAATAATTTAAACAATAGTAAGCTGGCGGGCAGGGCGGGCAAGGCGCCAGCGGGCGGGGCGGGCAGGGGAGAGACCCGACGGGCGGGGCAGGCAGGGGAGGGACCCGGCGGCGGGGCGGGCAGGGTAGGGACCCAACGGCTAGGGAGCTAATTAATTAAAACTAATTAAAAATAAGCTAATTAATTAAAACTAATTAAAAACCTCAATGGGTCGGGCCGGGGCGGCGCAGCGGCGGGTTGGGGCGTGGCCGGATCTGCGGTGGGGCGGTCGGGGGCTGGAGGGCCGGCCGGGGCGACGTCAGCAAAGGCGCGCGGGGAGGCCGGGGTGGGCGGCAGCAAAGACGTGCGGGGAGGTCGGGGTGGCCGGCGGCAAAAGGCGCGCGGGGAGGCCGGAGTGGGTGGCGGCGGCGGGGCACGGGTAGGCCGGGGTGGGCGGCGGCGCGCAGGGATGCCAGGGTGGGCGGCGGAACCGGTTAGGGACGGCGCGAGCGTGAATGCCCGCGCCGACCACGACCCGGGCGGGTTGAATAAGCTAAACTAAACTAATTTAAAGTAATTAAACTAAACTAAAGTAATTAAAGCATACTTAAAACTAAACTAAACTAATTATAAAATCAACTAAACTAATTAAAATAACCTAATTACAACTAGTAAACTAAACTAAACTAAGTTAATTAATTAAAACTAATTAAAAAAACCTTGGGTCGGGGCGGCGCCGGGTCGGGGCGGAGCCGTCGGCGGATGGCCGGCCGAGGCGCGCAGGGGTGGTGCGGCGCCGGGTCGGGGCGGAGCCGGCCGGGGCACGCTGGGACGGGCCGGGGGCACGCGGGCCGGGCAGGACGGGGCGGCGGCCGCGCGAGAGAGGGCGGTGGTGGCACGTGAGCGCGGTGGAGGCGGCGGCGCGCGATGGCGGCAGATGGGTCGGGGTTGGCGCTGGCGTGAATGCCGGCGCCGACCTTGGCCCGGGCGGGTATATACCCCTTATTTACGACGGCCAGGGACCTGGCCTTCGTAAACAAGGTGTTATTTACGACGGAAACTGGCCCTATCGTAAATAAAGGCATTATTCACGACGGTCAGGGCCTACCGTCGTAAATAAAGTGCTTAATAATGACGGTCTAGGTCAACCGTCATGAATAATGCCTTTATTTACAACGGCCGTTGAACACCATCGTGAACATTTTAATTAACGACGGCACCGTCGTTAATAACTTTGCTAGTCGTAAATTTGTCTTTTTCCTGTAGTGTTGTGGATCCTCAACATGGACATAGGCTTCTTGGTGAAGCTGAACCACGAGATAAATCGTGTGCCTTGTATTTTCGGTTTGCCTCTTGTTTTTTGCTAGATCATTTTAAAGTTCTTCACATTTATTATTTAAGTCTTGCGATCCACCTAGTTCTAGTCAGTTACTTTCTCGATCAACTTCACCGCTAAACTGTTGGGCTATAGTACTTCACTACTTATCAAATAGATCAGCAAAAACTCCTGAGGATCTCGGCTTTTGGGTTAAATTTCCTTGTGACCGGACTAGTTCGCTCCCAGGCTGGACTAGTCCGCACTCTGTGAACTAATTAGCTTTTCTTAAGCCGAATCTCAGGTATTGCGCCTATTCACCCCCCCTCTAGGCAACTTTCAATTGGTATCAGAGTCTAACTCTCCTAAAAGATTAACCGCTTGAAGAGGAGATAGGGGAAAACGACAAGAAGGAGTTGCCGATCGTCGACACCACCGACACCACTGAGAACAGCGCCCATGGCGAAGAAGGACTCAAGTTCTCGCCCCACAAGACCGTCAACTCAGGCAAGGACAAGCCAAAGTCTCCTCCCTTCAACTTTGACACTGATGATGAATATGAAGAAGTGAAGTGCCTTGTGGATCTCCTTCAAAAAGCAAAAGACGAAGCTAGAAGGAAGATGAGACTTGAGAAAGAAAATAAACTCATGAAGCCCGAAGAGAACTACACGCGATATCCTTTTAACTATGAGCGCTTAAATTCTCATACTAGTTACTTGTCTATTCGTTTGGGCAAACCTACACATTTTGATGGCACTAACTATACTATGTGGAAACACAACATGAAATTACACCTTATTTCTCTCAACCCTACACTTTGGCACATTGTTTGTACAGGTTGTAGATATCCCAGTAGATGATGAAGAGCTTACCCCGAAGCAAGAACAACTAATCCACCACAATGCTCAAGTGGTGGTCGTGCTCAACTCTTCTTTGAGCCAAGAAGAATTCAACAAGGTGGATGGGTTGGAGCAAGCCAAAGAAATCTAGGACACGCTTAAAATTGCACATGAAGGAAACCGCTCCATCCGGGAAGCAAAGATTGAGATGATTGAGGGGGAGCTTTGAAGATTTGCCATAGAAGATGGCAAGACCCCCCAAGAGATGTACAACCGACTCAAGACTCTCATCAATAAGAGTTGAGCGTACGGTTGCAAGAAGTGGACGGACCATGAAGTGGTCAAAAGGATAATAAGAGCCTTCATGCCTCGCAACGTGACACTTTGCACCCTCATCCGTGAAAGTCCAAACTTCCACAAAATGACTCCAGATGAGGTGCTTGGTAGAATCATCGACCACAAGATGATGGAGATGGAAGCACGCCACGTCAACGACCTTGCCAAGGTTACATCCTCCAAGAAAAAGGGCATTGCTCTCAAAGCCTCACCCAAGTCCAAAAGTAAAGAGGTACAAGCTTCAAGTGATGATGAAGAAAGTGAAGAAGAAAGCACCGATACGGACGATGAGGAGTTGGCCTTCTTCATCAAGAGATTCAAGAGAATGATGAAGAAAAGAAGAGGGTCAAACTATGAGAACAGGGGCAAGGACAAGAGCAAGTCAAGAACCAAGAGAGCTTCCTACAATAGTGGCGAGTATGGGCATTACATCGTTATTTGCCCATACAAAAAGGAAGAAGAAAAGAATAAGAAGAACAAGGATGAAAAGCCTCAATAGAAGAGGATGTTCAAGAAGAAGAAGGTACATGAGGACTCTCATGTTTGCAAGGAGTGGGACTCCAACAATGAGTCCTCCTCCGATGATGAGGAGGAGGAGGAAGTGGAAACCGTCGCCGTCAAGAAACCAACGATGAAGAAGACTCTCTTGCCAAACAAGGGAGAGTGGAAAAGCTCAAGCCACACATGTCTCATGGCAAAGGAGGGAAAGCGGAAGGTAAAAACTAAACTCTCCCTGCGTACTATTAAAGAGGAAGATTTTGATATTGATAGTGAGAATGAGTATATGTATGAAGGGTTGAGTGAACGTGCCTTGATTAAAATGAAAAAGCCCTCCGATGAAATTTTATATAAGGAGGAACTTCTTGAGAGACAAGATGATTTGCTTATCAAGGAGAAACAAAAGAATCTTGACCTTGAGAAGCTCCTCGAGCTTGAGAAGGAGAAGAACATGGCGCTTGAACATGAACTTGAGGAATGCAAGGAGACCTCTTCATGTCTCAAGAGTTCGAATGTTGTGCTCCAACATGAGCTTGTGAGTTTGAACAAAGCTCACAAGAATCTTGAGGCACAATTCACAACTCTCAAGTCAAGTGTTCCCTCTTCTGCCTCAACAAGTTCAAACTTGTCTAATATAGAGTCAAACACTAAAATCTGTAAATGTCCAAATCTTGTACTTAATTTAAAAAATGAGCTTAATATGGCAAAGAGCAAGAGTACACCTAAGGGTGACATCTTTGACAAGGAGAAGATCAAGTATGCATGTAATGCATACTCGGTTGCAAGGTCTCCCTTGATCAAAGATGGTCTTGGCTATCCAAGGGAAGGAAAGCAAAATGCTAAGATTCCCAAGAATAACAAGATGCATATTGCCTTTGTCAAGGAAGGATCATACTAAACCATGAATGAATATCATGTTTCTACCTCTCTTGAATGGTAAAATTTGATAAATGTGCTAAAGATGCTGAAATTTCTAAGAATGTTAACCTAACTATGTTTCATGATTTTAATGCATCTTATGTACTAATGAGAAGCAAATTTGGGTATGTCTATGCAAAATTTGTCGGGTTACTCCGCAAGAGCCCAAAGCCTTGTGTGTGGGTACCCAAAACTCTTGTCACTTACTGCAAAGGATCCAACCAAGCTTGGGTACCTAAAACCAAAGCCTAAACTTGTTTTGTAGGCTTACTCCTCCGGCCGTACAAAGTGGGTACTAGATGGTGGATGCACCAACCACATGACCGGAGCGAGAAAGATGTTTGTGGAGTATGAAGAAACCAATGATCCAAGTCAAGGTATCTATTTTGGCGACAATAGCCAAGGGAAGGTACTAGGGGTGGGTAAAATTTCTATTTCTCCACAACACACTATTTCTCATGTTAAGCATATTGAGTCACTAGATTATAATCTTTTATCCATATCCCAATTATGTGCAAAAGGTTATAATTGCTTCTTCACTAATGAAGGCATGATTGTCACTAGAAGAGTTGATAACTCAATTGCCTTCAAGGATGTGCTTAAGGGAAAGCTTTATCTCGTGGACTTCTCAGCAGATAAAACTCAACTTGACACATGCTTGATGGCAAAGACCAACATGGGATGGTTGTGGCATCGTAGGCTAGCCGATGTTGGTATGAGGAATCTTTAAAAACTTCTAAAAGGCAATCACGTCCCAGATCATAGGAATGTTGTTTTTGAGAAAGATAGGCCTTGTAGCGCGTGTCAAGCCGGGAAACAAGTCGGAGTAGCTCATCTCGCCAAGAAAGTTGGAGATGCTCCACATGGACCTCTTCGGTCTCATTGTTACATAAGCTTTGGCGGTAAAAAATATGGTTTAGTTATTGTTGGTGTCTTTTCTCGCTTCACTTGGGTGTTTTTCTTGCATGATAAGGGTGAAACTCGAGGTGTCCTTGAGAGTTTATTGAGGAGAGCTCAAAATGAGTTCTCTTTGAGAATCAAGAAGATAAGAAGCCACAACGACACCGAATTCAAGAACACCAAAGTAGAAGAGTACTTGTACGAGGAGGGCATCAAGCATGAGTTTTCGGCACCGTACACACACGAAAAAAAATGGGGTGGTGAAAAGGAAGAACCAAACTCTAATAGAGATGTCAAGAACGGTGCTTGATGAATACAATACATCCGATCGGTTTTGGGCGGAAGCGGTCAACACCGCTTGCCATGCCACAAACCGTCTCTACCTCCACCGTTTCTTGAGGAAGACTCCATATGAACTTCTAAAGGATGAAGAAGAGGCACCATGTATAGCGTTGAGAAGGATGACACTTGGTGATTTACGACCACAAGAGCAACAAGGCTCAAGTGACCCATCCTCATCCCAAGAAGTGCCCCAAGCACAAGATCAAGCACAATATCCCCAAGATCAAGAACAAGAACAAGATCACCACGTTCAAGACGTTGAAGGTCAAGATGGTGGCAGTGATCAAGGGGGAGATGAAGAGGAAGAAGAAGTTGACTCAAGGCCAAGTGCACCACACCCTAGAGTCCATCAATGTGTTCAACGGGATCATCCCGTTGACAACATACTTGGAGGCATCTCCAAGGGGGTCATGACTCGCTTTCGTATGGCTAACTTTTACGCTCACTACTCTTTTTTGTCTTCTTTGGAGACTTTCAAGGTTGAAGATGCCCTACGAGACCCGGATTGGGTGATGGCAATGCAAGAGGAGCTCAACAACTTCAAAAGAAACAAAGTGTGGGAGCTTGTGAAAAGACCAAATGCAAACGTAGTAGGCACCAAGTGGGTCTTTCGCGACAAGCAAGATGAGCATGGAGTAGTGACATGAAACAAAGCTAGACTTGTGGCCAAGTGATACTCACAAGTCGAAGGTTTGGACTTTGACAAAACCTTTACTCCCGTAGCTAGACCTGAATCTACTCGTATATTATTATCCTATGCTACTCATAATGATTTCAAGTTGTATCAAATGGACATGAAAATCACCTTCCTAAATGGACCAATCAAGGAGGAGGTGTATGTAGAGCAACCGCCTGACTTTGAGGACGATAAGTATCCTAACCATGTTTTTAAGCTCCATAAAGCTCTCTACGGCCTCAAACAAGCTCCTAGGGCTTGGTATGAGTGTATTAGAGATTTCCTCATTGACAATGGTTTTAGGACAGAAAAGGCTGACTATACACTTTTCACTACAAACTTGGATGATGACTTATTTGTATGCCAAAGTTATGTCGATGACATAATATTTGGTTCTACTAATCAATCTTTTTGTGAAGAATTTAGCAAAATCATGACGGAGAGGTTTGAGATGTCGATGATGGGAGAGTTGAAGTTCTTTCTAGGTTTCCAAGTGAAACAACTCAAGGAAGGCACCTTCATATGTCAAACCAAGTACATTCAAGATATACTTAAGAAGTTTGACCTGGAGAAGGCCAAGCCCATCAAGACACCAATGGCGATGAACGGACACCTCGACCTTATCCAAGACAACCCTTGCGTGTATCAAAAGGTATACCATTTCATGATTGGATCCCATATTTACCTTTGTGCATGTAGGCCCGATATTATGTTAAGTGTATGCATGTGTGCAAGGTTTCAAGCCGCTCCTAAAGAGTCTCATTTAACAGTTGTAAAGAGAATCTTGCGCTATTTAGTTCATACACCTATCCTAGGGTCGTGGTATCCTAAGGGGTCCGAGTTCAATCTCATCGGATACTCCGATGTGGATTATGTCGGATGCAAAGTAGATAGGAAAAGTACCTCTGGTACTTGTCAATTTTTGGGTAGGTCCCTTGCATCATGCTCATCCAACAAACAAAATTCTATTGCCATGTCCACAGCCGAAGCGGAGTACGTCACAACTAGAAGTTGTTGTGCACAACTTCTTTGGATGCGATAAACTCTAAGGGACTATGGTTTCAATATGAACCATATTCCACTCCTATGCGACAATGAGAGTGCTATTAAGATTGCCCATAACCCTGTTGAACAATCTAGGACCAAACACATTGTCATCCGGCACCACTTGCTGAGAGATCACTCAATAAAGGGGGACATTGTTATTTCACATGTGAGAACCGAAAAACAACTAGCCGATATCTTCACCAAACCACTTGATGAAAAACGCTTTTGCGAACTTAGGAATGAACTAGATATCCTTGATTCTCAAAATGAGGCTTGAGATGTTGCACATGTGATTGTTAGTTGTTTAGTCTCTTCAAAATTAAGCACGTTTTTAAAATTTCTCTCTCAGTTTTCTATCAAACTATTTTCGATTATCGTCTCCTTGAATCATGGTCCATGTATGATTATTTGTGTGCCCTACTGCCATGTTCATTGAGAATACTTGGGAAAAATCACTACATATGGATCATTCCTTGCGAATCTCTCACGATATATGAGAGTTGGGTGTTAAGGGCCGGACTAGTCCGCCACAGGGGCCGGACAAATCTGGTGTCCTAGAGAAGTTCGGACAAGCTCAGACAAGTCCACATCGGACTAGTCCGGCCTATCACAGGACTTGTCCGGACAGTTAAACTAGTCCAGACCTGGTCTGGCGACCAGACTTGTTTGGTATCTCCCACAGACTAGTCTGAACCTTTGGGACTTAACCTAACCATCGGGCCCGAGTTCCTCCACTTCATTCAAAAACACATCTCAACGCGTGCCCCTCCCTCGAACTCGCCCCCATTGTCGATTTTTGAGGATTTCCACCAAAACCTTCAAACGATCTGAGGCTCCTACTCTTTCGAGCCTCGAGAAGTCAATCTCCCAACTTCTCTGCCCTTCAATCCAGCGTTTTCTTTGGATTTGAACCGCCAAGGTGCGTTCTTGGGGCAAAACCCAATCTCCTCAAATCCCCCAATTTTAGGTTGTTTCTTCCATAAACTAGGATGTCCAGTGCCTCATCAACTCATTACGACTCTTTCTTAGAATTATTACGACATATTGATAGGATTTGTAGAAAAATCACCTAGTTAGGGTTTAACCCTGGGTGGTCCGGACTAGTCTGGACACCAGGTGGACAAGTCTGTTCCTGACAGGACTAGTCCGGACAGTGACCGAACAAGTCCGGCCAAATCTAGAGTTAACCCCTAATTTAGTGTTTTTTGGCTACAACCCTTTCCTCACCAAGTCGCCACTTTGGCCAACCCGATTCTTCCACTATCTCAAGGGTGAACTTACAAAATCTTTGGGGCTGCTCACAATTCGAGGCCCCCACATGAACACGTCCACAAACTTCATGAATCTCACAAGCCACAGGTCACAAAGACTCACACCAAGTGCACGAGATCACTTCAAGAGCAAAAACACGAAGTTCTTCCTTCTCCTCTCCTCACACACCCAAATCCAGTCAAGAATTGATTCTAGAGGGTGAGTAGGCAATGGAGAAGGCTTGGAGAGGCTCTAGGATGAATGTGGTGGCGCTAAGGTTCCAGGGATGTTTAAATGAAGTTGGGGCATCTCTTTTTATAGAAGTCCAGACAACCAACAGTTGCCACCTACTAAAGTCCGGACTAGTTCGGTCAGGACCCCGGACTAGTTCGGTCTTCGGGGACCACTGACATCACAACGCCACCTACTCCCCAACGTTCAAATTTCAAACATTCACAGATTTCCAGACTAGTCCGCCTCACAACGGACTAGTCCGATCTCACACAGGAACTCTTTGTCCGGGTGAGAACAGACAAGTCTGGAGGACCCGGACTAGCCCGGCCAATAAGGCGGACAAGTCCGGTCCACCAAGACTTAGCATTGGGAGCTCTCATCTCACAGCCATACGGACTAGTCCGCCTCAGAACGAACTAGCCCAAACTCACACAGGAACTCTTGGTACGTGTGAAAACGAACAAGTATGGCTAGCCCGGCTAGTCCGGACACTAAGGCGGACAAGTCCGGTCTACCACGACTTAGTCCCAAAACACTCTCACCAAGAGAGAAACGGACTAGTCCGTCCCAAAACAGAAAAGTCCGAACTCAATCAGAAACTCTTAGTCCGCCCCAAAACGGATTAAGCCGTAGGACTTTCGGACTAGTCCGGCCTCTTGCCCGAACAAGTTTGGCTTACCCGAGTTTACCTCACTAGCACTCTCCACTAAGGATTTGACACTTATAACGCTTTGAGCTCTCTTCTATGATCTCAATGCACTTGACACACACACTCTCACTCTAACACGGCTAGCCTACCAAAGACTCAAATGAAACCCTAATTTCTACTCTTTGAGTCTTTGATGTCGTTCTTCATCCTTCTCCTTTTTGAGAGTTTAGGTGTCCACCTTGAAAATATCCTGTGCTTATGATCACCTCAGCTCATTAGTCTCTTAATATTGTTATCAATCATCCAAAACCCACGGGGATACCTAGATGCACTTATAATCTCCCCCTTTTTGGTGATTGATGACAACACACTAAGTTTCAACATAAGAGGTAAAAATTTGATTTTCATAACAAGTGTGTGTATGCATAACTCCCCCTGGATGTATAGAAGAGTAAAAGAGGGCAGTTTACATACATTCACATGTTATGGTGGGGTGCCTACGTGTTGTGCTAAAAAAATGTGCTAAGACAATAAAACATAGCAAAGGGTAACAATGATCAAATATAAGCCATAAGATCAAATATAAGCCATAAGATCCACACATAGTCATACACAAAAGAGACACAATGCATAAAACATAGATAATCATGTCCAAGGATCTATTACAAGACTATAAGATGATAAAAAAACACATCCTCTTCCATCTCTCCCCCTTTGGCATCAAGGCACCAAAAAGGAAAAAGGAAAAAAGATACGCCTAAGTCTACTCGTCATCTTCATTGTCTTCTTCTTCATCACCATCTTCATCGCTCTCCGTGGCCTCCGTATCATCTTCCTCATCATCAGTGGCGATGGATGGAGGCACGACCTTGGAAGAGCTTCCATCCTCCGTGAACTGGGCAAGCTCATTAGAAGTGAACTCTGGACAAGGAGTGAGCTCTCCATCACTCTCCTAGGGAGGAGACATAGGCACCTCAAGCTTGTCACACACAACCTTGAGGTACTTCTCCTGACGCCTCTCCATGCGCCGAGTCCGGACCTCCACACGCCGACAAGAGGCGAAGAGCGCGATGAAGCACTTGAAGAATCCGCTCATCAACTGCGGAGGAGGAGGTGATGAAGGAGCCACTAAGCTAGGAGGAGCCACTGAGCTGGAAGGAGGTTGAGCATTTTTCCTTCTGGAAGGTTCTGGCACAAGTGGGAGCAGCTGAGGACGGAGAGGTCGATGAGTCACATCCTTGACGAAGACAAGCCCCGACACCTTCTCAATTAAGCACATGATACATGGTGCATACCCACATGAGCGGTTGGGAGTGTGAGAGATGTTGAAGATGTCGTCATAGATGTGCTCAATGAGGTTGAACTTCTCTTCACCATCAATCAACAGGAGGAGATGCCTTAAGTTTCCTTGAATCACCCCTGCATCTCCATCCTTAGGGGCAATGGTTCTCCTCAGAATTTGGTTTAGGATGCTATAGAATGACTTGATGTTCCTAGCAAGCCCAGCCTCATAGGGAACATGACTAGGATACATGTAGTCAAGTTGATCCCTATCCACTGCCTTGAGATCTGCTCTCCATGAGTCATCCAAGTGGTTTTTCGGTCACCGTATGTGGAGAAGTACACGGTGGTGTAAAACTGCAAAATCACTTCGATGTTCCAATAATACTTGAAACTCATGATTTTCTTGATTCCATGGCGCTCTGCGGCTTCAATCACGGCATATAAAGCTTTGTGCTTCCTTTTGTCCATGTAATCCCAATCCACCCATTGAGCTTGAGCAATTGGAGTCTTCATCTTTAAGTATACTAGGCTATAGTAGTCGCAATGGAAGTCACACCAAAACCTAGGGTCGGTTGTGTGCTTCTCATAGTCATATACTTTATCCATTCTCAGCCTTCTCGCCTTCTCAGCACCCTTTCCTTTGAATACATATGTCGCATTGTTGGCCTGCCGGTTTGGATCTCTAGCAAGGGCAACCATCTTCAGGGGACCGATGGGCTTCGGTTGCCCCTTTTCCCTGATTACTATGCCTCCTGCCCTCTTTGTTGGTGCCTTGGCAGTTGCCTTTTTGTTCTTGGGCTCCTTAGGAAGTGGAGCCTTGCCTTTCTTCGGGTCACGGAGAACCCTACCCTCGGGTTCTTTCTCCTTCTCTTTTTCCCGCTCTTTCTCTCCCAAAGTGACTAGCTTTTTCCTCTTGGGCTCTACGGCACTAGCAGCCTGGGAGTTATGGGCTTCACGTTAGGCCCTTTTCTTATTCTGTTGATCCGCCAAGGATTCTTCAACGGCTTTGGCAATCTGTGCCTGCTCGTCGAGATCGTGTCTCTTCTTTGTTCTTGCCTCTCGAATGACGGCATCATTTGCCGCTCTCTCTTCGGCAATGCGCCGATGGAGGGCTTGTCGAGCCTCCTCGGCCACGGGACTTGCAAGAGGAGAGCTTTGGTCGAAGCCCGACATATTGCCTGAGAAACAAGAGATAATGGGTCAAGGAAGTGGAATATTGTGAAAAAATTCACTAAAAATAGCTAAAGTTGGGGTTTCTCCTGTGTAGACCAGACTTGTCCGTTAAGGGGCCGGACTAGTCCGCCCGAGAACGGACTTGTCCGCCCCGAAACCGGACTAGTCCGGGTTACATAGGAAGAACCCTAACCCTAACAATTTTTCACAAAAACTTCGAATCAGGTTAAAATACTCCTACGATACGATCGCAATGACTTGAGGAACAACATTTGTGAAGAGGTTTCTAGCAAAAACCTAAGAATGAAGAAAAAGAAGGATTTTTGGGTAGGTCAAGAATACCTCTTCAAATCTCCAAATGTGATGAAATTGGAGGCGAAACTTGAGCAACGAAGCACAGGGAAGATTTCCGCACTCCTTAGGGCTCCAATCCGTGGATTGGACAAGATTTTTGGTGGAGAAAATCGAAAATCGCCAATGGGGCCGCGTTTCCCGGCTAAGAGAGAGTTGAGTGTGAGGGGAGAGAGGTGGTCTGGCCGCCCCTGGGAGGTTAAGTCCTCAGGGGTCGGACTAGTCCAGCCTGATGCACGGACAAGTCCAGTCTACGGATCAGAGCGTCCGGCCTCCCAGGCGGACTAGTCCGGTTTGGACTTGTCCGCTGAGAAGTCCAACCTAGGCAGCCCGAACTTGTCTGGCCAATGGGCGGACTAGTCCGGCTATAAGCTGAAATTTCATATAATTTGAATTTTAGCTCAAATATGATCCTTTTTGGACAAGTTTTTGCAAATATCTTTGACAAACATGGTCAGTAAGCATACATCAAACAAACAATGACCATATTTGACAAAGAATCCTTTTGAACATAGTTTCCATAGAGTAAGAGAGATTAGGGTAGAATTTTGAAAGCATGCAATTTTTTAAGTTTATATACATGTAACAAAAAAATGTGCACGACTCAAGCAACGTTTCAAAAATCTAGGATATTCAGTTCACTCCTTAGGTCACAAAAACGTTTCTCATCAAGGGGTTTGGTGAAAATATCTGCCAATTGCTTCTCACTCCAACATGAGAGATAACGATATCTCCCTTGATAGAGTGATCTCGCAGGAAACGGTGACGAATATCAATGTGTTTGGTTCTAGAATGCTCCACGGGATTGTGAGCAATCTTGATGGCACTCTCATTGTCACATAGGAGTGGAATATGGCTCAAAGTGTAACCATAGTCCCTAAGAGTTCGTCGCATCCATAGGAGTTGTGCACAACAACTCCCGGTTGCGACGTACTCCGCTTCGGTTGTGGATAAGGCAATGGAGTTTTGTTTCTTTGAAGACCATGAAACCAAGGACCTACCAAGGAATTGGCAAGTCCCAGACGTGATCTTCCTATCTACCTTACAACTGGCATAATCGGCATCGGAGTATCCGATGAGATTGAACTTGGATCCCTTGGGATACCAAAGTCCTATGTTAGGAGTATGAACCAAATATCTAAAAATCCTTTTAACGGCTGTCAAGTGACACTCCTTAGGAGCAGATTGGAACCGTGCACACATACACACACTAAGCATTATGTCGGGCCTAGATGCACAAAGGTAAAGCAAGGAACCTATCATGGAACGAAATACCTTTTGGTCCACACTTTGACCATCTTCATTGAGGTCAAGGTGTCCGTTGGTTCCCATTGGAGTCTTGATGGGTTTGGCTTTGTCCATGTCAAACCTCTTGAGTATGTCTTGAGTATACTTGGTTTGACTTATGAACGTTCCTTCCTTGAGTTGTTTGACTTATGAACGTTCCTTCCTTGAGTTGTTTGGAAATCCTAGGAAGAACTTCAATTTCTCGATCATTGACATCTCGAACCTTTCGGTCATTATTTTTTAAAACCCTTTGGAGATGTCTCCTAGTATGTTGTCGACAGGATGATCCCGTTGAACACTTTGGTGCACTCTTAGATGAGGTGGTTGGACTCTTTGATCTTCATCATCGTTCTTTTCTTCGTCTCCCCCTTGATCCAATCCTCCTTCTTGACTTTGATCATTTTGATCTTGTTGAGGTTGGTCTTGCTCAACTTGAGCTTGATTGTGGGAAGGAGACGTATCTTCGTTTGTTGGATGATCATTTGAGTCTTGAGGATGTTCTTGAGGGAAAATGTCTCTAAGTGCCATCCTTTTAAGTGCTTCTTATAGAGCTTCTTCTCTATCTAGCACACTTTGATCAACTTGCTCCACTTGGGAGCCATTAGTCTCATCAAACACTACGTCTCTCGCTATTTCAACAATTCCGGAAGATTTGTTGAAAGCACGGTAGGCGTAGGTGTTTGAGTCATAACCAAGCAAGAAACCTTCATCGGACTTTGAAGCAAACTTCAAAGTCCTAGGCTTCTTGTCGAGAATATAACACTTGCTCCCAAAGACACGAAAATAAGAGATATTGGGTTTGTTACCGGTTAGAAGTTCATAAGATGTCTTCTTCAAAAGATGAAGGTACAACTGGTTTATGGCATGGCAAGCGGTGTTAACCGCTTCCACCCAAAATCGGTACGACGTCCTGTATTCATCAAGCATGGTTCTTGCCATCTCAATAAGAGTCCTATTTTTACTTTCAGCCACCCCGTTTTGTTGAGCGGAGTAGGGGGCTGAAAATTCATGCTTGATGTCTTCTTCATCCAAGTATTCTTCCACTTGAGTGTTCTTGAACTCGGTGCCATTTTCGCTCCTTATGTTCTTGATTTTTAAGGAAAACTCGTTTTGAGCTATCCTCAAGAATTTCTTGAGCACACCTTGAGTTTCGCTTTTGTCATGCAAAAAGAACAACCAAGTGAAGCGAGAATAATCATCTACAACTACAAGACCATATTTGTTACCGCCGATGCTTATGTAGGTGATTGGACCGAAGAGGTCCATGTGAAGTAGCTCCAAAGGTCTTGTAGTCGTCATGACATTTTTGGATGGATGTTGAGCTCCAACTTGCTTTCCGGCTTGACAAGCACTAGGCCTGTCATTATCAAAAACAACTTGTTTCAAGCCTCGAATGTGTTCTCCCTTAAGAAGTTTTTGCAAACTTCTCATCCCAACATGGGATAGCCGTCTATGCCGAAGCCATCCCATGTTGGTCTTCGCCATTAAGCACGTGTCAAGTTGGGCTTTATCCGTGGTGAAATCCATAAGGTAAAGCTTTCCCTTGAGCACGCCCTTAAAGGCGATTGAGTCATTGCTTCTTACTAAGACAGTCACACCCTCGTTAGTGAAAACACAGTTATAACCTTTATCACATAGTTGGGATATAGATAGAAGGTTATAATTAAGAGAGTCAACATGCAAAACATTAGAAATAGTATGATGGGGAGAAATAGCGATTTTACCGGTGCCAAGGATTTTCCCTTGGCTATTGTCCCCAAAGTATATTCCTTCACTTGGATCTTCATTTTCCTGGATCTTCATTTTCCTCATACTCCACAAACATCCTTCTCTCTCCGGTCATATGATTTGTGCATCCACTATCGAGCACCTATTTTGATCCATCGGAAGAGTATGCCTACAAAATAGAGTTATGTTTTTCCTTTAGGTACCTAAATAGAGTTGGGTCCTTTCATGTTAGTCAAGAGGCACTTGGCCACCCACACACGAGGTTTTGGACTCTTGCGGAGTGGCCCAACATACCAAGCCTAGGTTTTTTCCAAATTTGTTCCTCAATAAGACATATGAAGCATCAAGGTCATGAAACAAAGGATGAGGTTCATTTTTAGGCATGTTACATAAGTTTGCAATGTTTTTCCATTTTCTTTGTTGGATGAACCCTCCTTGACAAAAACAATCAAGTCTTTCCAATTCTTGGGAGTTTTAGCATATTGCTTCCAATCCCGAGAATAGCCAAGACCATCTTTGACGTGTGGAGGTCTTACATTGGTATATGCACTTCGTGCATATGCCAATTTTTCCTTGTCAAAGATTCCACCTTTTGGTGATTGCTTGTTTTGTGCCAACTTGAGTTCATTCTTAAGTTTTAGGATTAAGTTTGAGCACTTGCAAGTTTGAGTTGCTTCGGATGATTTCTTTGAGGAGGGTGGAATCTTAGAGGAAGAAGGTGCATTGATCTTGAGAGACTCAACTTGTGTTTCAAGGATCTTGTTGACTTTTGTCAAGTTAACAATTTCATCCTTGAGCACAATAGTTGTGTCCTCAAGATTTGAGCAAGTTTCCTTGCTCAAAGCGAGTTCACGCTCAAGTGCCTTGCTTCTTTCCCTTTCAAACTCAAGGAGCTCTTGAAGCTCATGACATCTCTCCTTCTCAAGGATGAGCATGTCTTCTTGACGGTTGATGAGTTCCTCCTTCTCAAAGATTTCTTCCGACAACAAGCTCATCTTTTTCAAGGTGCTCCTACTTAGATCCTTAAGCATGGATTCATTTTCACTACTACTACCAAAGCTATCAAGTGAAGAAGTAGAGGAGGATGGTTTAGATTTAACCTTTCTTCTTCCCTCCTTAGCCATGAGACATGTAGACTTGAAGTCTTCAAGGTTAGGGAAGAGCTTGCTCCTTCCAATGATAAGTGTCGCCACTTTCTCTTCATCCTCGGAGGATGAGTCTTCGTTTGAGTCCCATTCCTTCCCAAGGTGAGCATGTCCCGATGGCTTCTTCTTCTTCTTGAAGAACTTCTTCTCTTGGGACTTGCCATCTCTCTTCTTCTTGCTCTCTTCATATGGACAATTCACAATGAAGTGTCCATATTCACCACAGTTATAGCATGCTCTTTTCGTCTTGGGCTTGGACCTTTCCTTGGTCTTGTTTTTATAGTGGTTGCTCCCCTTCCTCCTTCTCATCATCCTCTTGAATTTGTTGATGAAGAGCACCTCTTCTTCATCGGTGTCGAGACTCTCATCATCACTTGCTTTGAAGTCTTGTGATGAGGATGTTGCTTTGAAAGCAACATCTTTCTTCTTGGAGGAGGCGAGCCTTTGGAGGTCGCTGTAGAACATGGCTTCCTTCTCCATCATCTCATTGTTGATGATTCTTCCAAGCACTTCCTCCGTGGTCATTTGAGCATATCCCGGACTCTCACGGATCAAGAAGCAAAGAGCAATGTTTTGAGGCATGAATGCTCGAATCATCCTCTTCACCACCTCATGATCCGTCCACTAGGTGCATCCATAAGATCGTATTTTGTTGATGAGGAGTTTGAGACAGTTGTACATATCTTGAGGGGATTCACCATCCATGATGGTGAACCTCCCAAGCTTTCCTTTGATCATCTCGATCTTGGCTTCCCTAATGACTCGATAGCCTTCATGCATCGTCTTGAGTGTGTCCCATATGTCTTTGGCCACCTCCAATCTATCGACTCGGTTGAACTCTTCTCGAGTCAAGGATGAGGTGATGACCCCAACTGCTTGAGCATTGCGATGAAGTAGGATGGCTTGCTCCGGGGTAACGTCTTCTTCGTTCCATTGAATATGAACACCTGTTAGGACAATTTGCCACAAGCTAGGGTTTAAGAAGATTAGTTGCATCTTCGTATTATGCTTCCACATAGAGTAGTCATTTCCATCGAATTGAGGAGGTTTGCCAAGAGGAATAGACAAGTAATGATTGTTAGAGGTTAATCACTCATAGTTGAAAGGATATTGGGAGTAGTCCGGTTAACCACTCCTTTCTTGATCCTTCGTCATCTTCTTCTCCTCTTTACTTGAGTAACGTAGCTTCTCGCGAAGTCGCGCCTTGAGCTGGCGAACTTTTTCATCGTCACTTGAATGGTCTTGCAACACATCCGCGTTCTTCTTCTTGTCATGTGTGTTGTCGCCTTGCGACGACGGCGGAATCTCGTATTCCTCCACTCCGGTCATCTTCTCTCCGAGTGGTTAGACTCTTGATGGAGAGACCTGCTCTGATACCAATTGAAAGTTGCCTAGAGGGGGGTGAATAGGCTAAAATAGCTGAAATGACTTAATTAAACGAGATTAGACACAGGGGCCGGACTAGTCTGGCTCAGGGGCGGACTAGTCCAGTCAGCCTGCTAGAAAACCTAAAACTTGATTTTTATGGGTTTTTTCTTCAGATTTTAGCCTAACAAAATGCGTATAAAATAACTAGCAATCTAATATGACAGGTATGATAGAATTTTGAAATGGATTGCAAGATTGTAACGAGGAATACTATATGATTAAAATAGACAAAGTGAACCCTAAGCAATTTAGCAATCGATGAATTGTAAATGCAGGAAAAGACACGGATATTTTTGCTTGAGGTTCGATTCCACTCAGGAATCTACGTCCCCGTTAAGGAGTCCACAAAGTATCGGGTTTAACAACCCTTTCCTCACCAAGTCGCCACTTAGGCTAACCCGGTTCTTCCACTATCTCAAGGGTGACTTACAAAATCTTTGGGGCTGCTCACAATCTGAGGCTCCCACTTGAACACGTCCACAAACTTCACGAATCTCATAAGCCACAGATCACAAAGACTCACACCAAGTGCACGAGATCACTCCAAGAGCCAAAACATGAAGTTCTTCCTTCTCCTCTCCTCACACACCTAAATCCAGTCAAGAATTGGTTATAGAGGGTGAGTAGGCAATGGAGAAGGCTTAGAGAGGCTCTAGAATGACTGTGGCGGCGCAAGGGTTCTAGGGATGTCTAAATGAAGTCGGAGCATCTCCTTTTATAAAAGTCCCGACAGCCAACCGTTTCTACCTACTAAAGTCCGAACTAGTCCGGTCAGGACCCCGGACTAGTCCGGTATTCGAGGACCACTGACATCACAACGCCACCTACTCCCCAACGTTCAAATTTCAAACGTTTACAGATTTCCGGACTAGTCCGCCTCATAACGTACTAGTCTGAGCTCACACAGGAACTCTTTGTCCGGGTGAGAACGGACAAGTCTGAAGGACCCGGACTAGTCCGGCCAATAAGGCGGACAAGTCCGGTCCACCAAGACTTAGTCGTGGAAGCTCTCATCTCACAGCCATACGGACTAGTTCGCCTCAGAACGGACTAGCCCGATCTCACACAGGAACTATTGGTCCGTGTGAAAACGGATAAATCTGGCTAGCCCAAACTAGTCCGACCACTGAGGCGGACAAGTCCGGTCTACCCGGACTTAGTCCCAAAACACTCTCACCAAGAGAGAAACGGACTAGTCCATCATAAAACGGACAAGTCCAAACTCAGTCAGGAACTCTTAGTCCGCCCCAAAACGGACTAAGCCGTAGGACTTCCGGACTAGTCCGGCCTCTAGCGCGGACAAGTCCGGCCTACCCGAGTTTACCTCACTAGCACTCTCCACTAAGAATTCGACACTTCTAACGTTTTGAGCTCTCTTCTATGATCTCAATGCACTTGACACACACACTCTCACTCTAACACGGCTAGCCTACCAAAGACTCAAATGAAACCCTAATTTCTTCGAGTCTTCGACGCTGTTCTTCATCCTTTTCCTTTTTGAGAGTTTATGTGTCCACCTTGAAAATATCTTGTACTTATGATCATCTCAGCTCATTAGTCTTTTAATCATCGTCATCAATCATCCAAAAACCATAGGGATATCTAGATGCACTTACAGTGACATATTATAAGACTACCCGTGGAGGGATTACTATACACAATGATTGCCTACTAATTAACTCCAGGAGTAGGGATGTCGTTACACGTCTGTCAGGAACCACAATAACCGTTACTCTCGGTGACCCACTGAACTGACAACCTTAACCTCTCTGAGTAGACCTGTGGTCGTAAATGTCTCGTGCTACTTGGACATCTTTCCTGTCGCCCGCCTAGCTCGGGTACCTGCCCCAAGTCGATCCCACTGACAAACCATTGAAACCAAACTTATACTCGGATAAAAAAAAAGAGATAGCACACCCACAAAACATCGGGGGAGGGGGTCCCTTAGTTTGCCTTGGACCCGACATACCTTTGGGCCTACTTGTTAGGTTTTGCCTTGGTCTCCCAACAATGGACACCATGTTACATGTTCTTATGAATCATGAAGATATCTAAAGGGTGGCACGAAGAAAACGTAATATCTCTGAATAAGGTTAAATTGTACCACTCTGTATCTGTGTTAAGATTGTTGAAATCTATTTCTTTGTAATTTATCATCTAGTAGTTCAAGAAGTTGATCTGTTGTAAAGAGCTTGTGCTCTGAGCTTGATCTATATCATAAACCTCTTTCTCCAGCTTAATATATATATCGGGGCGTGTTTTTTAAAAAAAAAGGGAGTTCAAGAAGCGATATTTTTTATTTGACTTATCATGTTCCATGAAACTCTGATTGGAATCAGTTAGGGTTAGGTACAGCCGTACAGGAGATAACATAATTATGATTAAGAAAGAAGAAGAAATATTGGAAAAACAATTCACTGCACACCGTACGCAAACGCATGCATGTGCGACCCGTCCGGATTCGTGCTACGTGTAGATCGAACGGGAGGAGGAGGTGGGCTTGGCTCCCGGCAGATGATATTGGTTCTCCGCCGCAGCCCGGCTGGGCTCAAGATGTCGCACACCCGGAAGAAAGAAGAGCGTCGCTCAGATTTGATGTGGAAGCTTTTTCAGTTTCATTTGTTTAAGGGTATGCAACATTTGATACTATTTTAATGCAATCATGGAACTCTAATTCTCCTCTCATGTTCTGTCATCGTGGTTTACCCTGTGTCCGTTGAAACTGTAATTTTATTCCCTCTTGTACAGTCATAGTGGTAATTTACAATACAAATGCTAATTGCAACAGATTATTCTATGTTTCTGGAATCCCAAGCTCAGGTCATGAATGCAGTGTCCTCTCTCTTATCCCAAGCGACTTCGAGAAAGTATAATGAGGTGATATAAGCAGACTAAATAATTTACCACATCAGATTTATATTGAATTGGAGAGAGGATAGAAGAGAGAAAAAGTAGCATGTAGAATATCAGTAGACTCTAACACGAACTCCTAAAAGATTGGTGAGAGCATGAGAGAGTAGAGGTGGGCATAGTATTAATGGATTAATATGTTTCTATAATCAACTAATATATAAATATTCTATTAGATAAATTATAAATGAGATGATATGAAATCAGGAGCTTGAAATTAGCAAGAAACACATAAATAAATGTAGAAACTTTAAGAGTAAGTATATAGAATGCACAACTTACAACTAAAATGGTTGCACCGAGCTAGTTGCATTCATGCCTGCACTATAATGATGGGCATGACAATTTCAGCTACCCGGCCCGTATGACAATGCATCAACAAGTTTGTTATATTTAGAACATACAATTCACAAAAATCTCTTTTACAAGCTAACAAAGGATATACTCCCTCCACTCTGAAATAAATTGAACTAGATTTCTTGTCCTAAAAGTCATTTATTTCAGAACGAAGGTAGTAACACGAGAAAGGCTTAAAATGAAAGAGGTCCGCCAGTACATTTGTCTGGCCCAAAGAAAATGTATCCCTCTAGGCCCACAACAAATGAGCCCAAATGATCAATGGTTACTTAGCTGCGTACAACCACTTTTTTTCATTTGTTTTTGAAGAACGAGTCTTTTTCATTTCCAGGTTATTTTTCTTCTTGCACAATCACCAGCTTTCCCATTTAAGAAATTTGCAACCATAGACTCCTAAAAGATTGGTGAGAGCATGAGAGAGTAGAGGTGGGCATAATATTAATGGATTAATATGTTTCTATAATCAACTAATATATAAATATTCTATTAGATAAATTATAAATGAGATGATATGAAATCAGGAGCTTGAAATTAGCAAGAAACACATAAATAAATGTAGAAACTTTAAGAGTAAGTATATAGAATGCACAACTTACAACTAAAATGGTTGCACCGAGCTAGTTGCATTCATGCCTGCACTATAATGATGGGCATGACAATTTCAGCTACCCGGCCCGTATGACAATGCAACAACAAGTTTGTTATATTTAGAACATACAATTCACAAAAATCTCTTTTACAAGCTAATAAAGGATATACTCCCTCCGTTCTGAAATAAATTGAACTAGATTTCTTGTCCTAAAAGTCATTTATTTCAGAACGAATGAAGTAACACGAGAAAGGCTTAAAATGAAAGAGGCCCGCCAGTACATTTGTCTGGCCCAAAGAAAATGTATCCCTCTAGGCCCACAACAAATGAGCCCAAATGATCAATGGTTACTTAGCTGCGTACAACCACTTTTTTTCATTTGTTTTTGAAGAACGAGTCTTTTTTATTTCCAGGTTATTTTTCTTCTTGCACAATTATCAGCTTTCCCATTTAAGAAATTTGCAACTTTCTATAGTTGCATTATTAAACCATATAAAGTGAACATGTTTTTTGCTCCAATGGAACGTCCCCATGTGGTAAGGTAGTGCACAAAACAAACTATTGTATCAGGGGTACTAACAAGACTCGAGTTGCTAAATCTCTTCTAAAATTATGCTCATAAAAACACTCATCATGTTCATAAAACACGTTAAATATCTTCTAGAATTGCAATAGAGAGAGCGTAGTATCACACCGTAGATAACATTCATATTTACTTATTATGCTTATAAAAACATTAAAATTAAATGCTCCCTCCATTCTAAATTTTATTGTCATTGATTAGCTTAAAATCGAGGTAGCCGTCCACGAAAAAATAGAAACGTATACTAATTCTTAGACAAATATAGTACCAGAATATAAAAAAACATTTGAACTAGAAAATTATTTTGACTTTCTTTTTTTTGTAGAACAATGTGGCATTGTTCCATACGAGAAATAAAAAGCAAAAAAAGTAAAGATAAATTCCTCCCATATGCACCACTTTAATGCCAAATTCTTCCAATATCCGTTCACAAAGAATAAATGACAAATGACGAATTGCGTGAATATTTAGTGCTAAAATTTGTACGAACAATAAATAAAATCGAGTCCTGCACTGTCAGGAGAGGCGGAGGCGATAGGAAAGGAGCAGGGGCACGAGGTCGGTGCGGTGCCAGACGCCGCGCGTTGAGATCCCCGACACGACGGCGGCCAAGAGCCCCCACAGAAATCCCGCCTCCTTCCTCCTCGCCAGATCTCACTCCTCACACACCACGGCGGTCGCTGTGGATCTGAGCGTCACCGGCGGCCATGATCTCCTCCAGCAAGCTCAAGTCTGTCGACTTCTACAGGTGCTTGCCTTCTCCGACCTACCCGGCCCTCGGTGCTCCTCTCCGTCGGGGTGTTGCCGCCGCGTGGGGGTTTCCGTCTGGGATTTGCGCGCCTTGCGCAGGAATCGTCTCATCGTCTGACAAGGGATGGGTTTGGTCCGTGCGGTTGTCGGCGGCGGTTATAAGAACGCGGAGGCTGCTCTCGTCCTAGTGCCCTGTGTTGGCGGGTTAGGGCGAGTCCTTGATGATGACGGCGGTGGTGTGCTCGTTGCAGCGAATGAGCTGCTGCAGTTGTCTTTGCCCGTTGTTAGGTCTCGTTTTGGATTTGTGCTTCGCCATGGATAACATGTTTGCACCCTGAAGCCGGTATGCTATTCACCAGAAATTAAAATGGGAGCTTGGTGGATGGTTTTGGAATAGAATGTAGAACCCCTGTTTCCTTGACTTTTTTTTTGTCTTGTAGTAAAAACTTGTAATCTGGATACTTTCCACATGCACGCTCTTTACGTTGCAAGTCATGATGAGAGTGACCTTCGTGAGTTACAGAGGATGAGGTGATTCCTTTGTTTCTAGGTGAAGATTGACTATTTAAAGAGTTAGATGTGTATTTTCCATGGAGCAGTGCCTATATTGTACTCCCTCCATCCAACAGTGATCAACACAAAAGAGAAAACAAGAAATCCGAAAATGATTGTCGAATAAACTGTGGTAGCTGTTTTTGCCTTGGGGGACGTGAGCTGGACCCTTCAATTCCCATGCAGAGTCAATACAGACTTGCATGCATCCAATTGAAAAGCACCAGACAATGCACAAGCTCAGGTTGGCAAGGTGAATAAAATAAAAAGCAGTTCTACAGTGTTTCGATCGATGAAGAGTTGAATGAATTTCTCTTCTCCTTGGTCTTATTGCCCACTGGTAATGCATCTATCAAAAATGGACGGTGGACTAGCAATTTCTTTATAACACTGTTTTTTTGGTTGAAACAAAAGGTGTTTGTGTTCAGTCTTAGTACATATGAACTATGATGAAGTAACTTTTTAGAGTTTAATCACACATTTAACGTGCTGTGTCATTCATGATATTGAATCAGGAACTTTGAGTTACTTGTGTTGATATGATCTTTTAAGATACAGATATATAGACACATTTGGTTCATAATGACTAACTATAATGTGCTATCTGGGTTTCATTTATAGTGTTGTTTTTTACAGGATCTCTGTTGGAAATCCGCTATCTCTTTTTGTAGTATCCTTTTTTTTGTACATTACAGTGGTAGTGTTTGATGATTTTTGGTGTTGCAGGAAAATCCCAAGGGATTTGACTGAAGCATCACTATCTGGTGCTGGATTATCCATTATAGCTGCACTAGCTATGATGTTTCTGTTTGGAATGGTAATTGTCAGCTTCTTCTATTATCAAATAGATTGTCCCTGCCAAAGATTTCTATTACTTGCATTTTGTTTTTGTGGCATTACCGATCAGAATGATAGGAGTATAGGATCATTTTCATGTCCTAATCGGTGGTCTTAAATTAAATTGAATAGAAGGGATTGTGGAAATGAATATGCACCTCTCATTCTATATATAGATAATTAATTAATTACCTTCGACCATTTGGCTTTCTGTAGCATAGCTGACTACTGTAGCCAACTTCCACACCTCACAATTGTTTTGTTCATTCATCCACCAATCGACTATTTAGGCTAAATGAGCAGGCTTGTAAATGGGCGCCTAGGCGGCTGGCCAGGCGCCCGAAACGTGCGGCGGCGGTGGCAGGAGGCGGCGGGTGGGCGGGCGGCGGCAGATGGCGGCGTTGACAGCGGAGGCGGTCGGCGGCGGCAGCAGAGGCGACTAGGCGGGCGTTCTCACTCGGGTGCCGACGACTTGGGCCTCACTCGGCCGGTTTTGGCCCAACTAATGTTGACCGTCAGATCCTCATCCGATGGTCCTCATTTTAGATCGGGTATATCAAAACTATCCTCACCCATCCCGAACCCTAATCATTCTCTACCTCACCTCCCTCTCTTCTTCACTCCGGTGGCGGCGGGTGACAGTGAGGCGGTGGGCTACGGCGAACCGGCGGCGCCAGCGCTAGGGGGGCAGGCGGCGAGCGGTGGCGGCGGCAGCGGCGGTGGTGGCGACTGCGGCAGCGGCCAGGCGTGTCGACCAGCCATGGCGTCCAGGCCAGAGTGCCTGGACGCCTAGGCGGCGACTAGGCTGTATATGAGCTAAATTTTCAGTTCACCTATGATAACTCTTTTAGCTGAAAACTCGAATTTTGGTTGCAAATTGTCACTAGCAATGTAATAAGCATTGAAAGCCAGTTAAATTGTCTATCCAGAGATATCTAGTCACTATGAATCCAATTGTGAATTGCCGTCACTTGAATATCTCAAGCTGATGTGCTTGCCAGCAGCTTGAACTATAAGAGATGTCAAACTGATTGCTCATTGAGCTTCTTTAAGCATTATTCTCTAGTTAGCACCAACCTGTCAACTAAAAAGCTTTTGATTCGTTATTTCAGGAGTTAAGCAGTTACCTAGCAGTCAATACTACTACAACTGTAATCGTCGATAGGAGTCCTGATGGGGAGTTCCTACGGATAGATTTCAATATGAGGTAAAATCTACAGCATTGTCAGAGTTAAATTTCAGTCTAAATATGTGCCTCTACTATTGCACATATAAAACTGCTGCCTGTTACCCTTTCCATCAGGCTTTACAAATTATAGATTTGGTGTCCTAATTAACATATGCTCTGCTAATATTAATTCGGGTAGTTTCTAATGCTACGCAATGATATGTCAGCATAAGATAAATAAATGCTCCACTGTGGTTAGCACACTGTACTCTTTTCTAAAAGTTTATCAAAAGGAACTATATGGTGTTTGCGTAATAACAATATATTATAAGTACCAAGGTAGTGCGCTGCTCTTTCTTTTGTAACTTTTATGGTTTAATTAGTCTTGCCTCTTGCTTTTCATCTGGGCTTTGGAATGATTTCTTGAAATTGAGCATTCAAGCTTCACTTACTACTAATTTTGTTTTGTTAGTACCATTTTGTTTCTTTATCCTTTCTCTTTGGTTCATGTGGCTGTTGTTGTGTTTCAACTATTGGCTGTGAAACTTAGTTGTTGCCCCCTCAAATATTAACCAATTGCCTTTGTGTTTTACAGCTTTCCTGCACTTTCTTGTGAATTTGCATCAGTTGATGTCAGTGATGTGCTGGGAACAGTAAGTTTAAATTTTTGCATTTTCTTGTACTAGCTTTTACAGTATACTCATTTCATGGAACATTAAAGACATCATATGCGTTCCAGAAAAAGAAAAGAAAAGAAATGGTGCCCAAGAACTGATGTATATTAATGTGCATTCTAAAATTCATTTTCAATTGCATTGAATGCTATTTCTGCAGGTAGTTGCACGATCATTATTTTTTTACCTGGTCACCTCAATTTTCTGTTGATATCATATGCAGAACAGATTGAACATAACTAAAACTGTTCGCAAGTTTTCAATTGATCGGAATTTGGTACCAACCGGATCTGAATTCCACCCGGGGCCTATTCCTATTGTCAGTAAGCATGGAGATGATGTTGAGGAGGACCATGGCGATGGTTCAGTTGCCTTGTCATCACACAGTTTTGATAGCTATTCGCACCAGTAAGTAGTCAGTAATCTATCAGTCTACAGTCCTGCTTGGTCAAACTTTGAACCTCTTAGTTATTTTTCATCTTGGAATCATTTCAAATCAACTAGTTCACAACTATCCGTTACCATCGTTTTGTGCAACATTCATGGAGCAGTTTATATGTATTGTCTCTACGGTTCCAATTATTATGGCCAAATTCTTTATGACAAGCATCCTTTGTTCCTTTCTCTTTTCTGTTCAGATAATTATCTAATGTTTCATGCAAGTATGCAGAATTTCTCTTCTTTGATTGGATCCCTTGTGATGCTTCGGTTTATATTTATGACACTCCTGTTCTTTTTCAGGTATTCTGTTCTGGTCGTCAACTTTTATGCTCCCTGGTGTTACTGGAGCAATCGATTGGTCAGAATTCATCTCCCTTTGCTCCCTGCATTTAATTACTTGTGCCCTTAGTTTTCTGATGAAGCAATGACTATTACTATATGTTAATTAGCAAGTCATCTGAACAATACAGCTCTCTGAACATACAGTACAGTACAGAACTGCATATGTGACACAGTACAGTGAAGCCAGCGTCCTAGTTTGGTTTATTTATGTCACATGCTCATTTTTTGACGTTTTTGTGCTAATTGAAGTAGATTTGCAGACGTTCCTGTTAAAGTGAATGCAATACAGTATATGTTTCTTATCACCCATGTTTTCTTCAGAAATCTTCTTGGGAGAAGACTGCAAAAATAATGAGGGAGAGGTAAATTGTTTTTTCTTTGTAGGCCCTAACTAGACTTGGTATTTCAGTTTCTTACAGTGATGATTTATATCCTCACCTTTTTTCATGTGCAGATACGACCCTGAAATGGATGGTAGAATCCTTCTTGGCAAGGTTGACTGCACTGAGGAAGTTGATTTATGTAGGAGGTTTGTATGATTGTATCTATTGGCAAATAAAATCTGTAAACAACACGATTGAAATTGTATGATGCAATTGGGAATTACTATAATCCATTGTTGGTAATGTACACCCAGGGGAATTTTGTTAACCAGTTATAATGTCCCTAGAAAAGTAGATCCTTGCGATATAATATATAATAGTCTTGAAAAACTATACCACACTATCATAATTCAAAAAAATTACAGTGGTCTACTGTCAGAGTGTGAGTTGCGACACTCCTCCCGGCCTGCTCGGAAGCAGCCCGCGAGGTTCTTTTTTTTCGGAAGGGGCTTGCCACGCTTCGCGACATGGGCTCGAGAGGGCGGATGAACACAGGGATTTACGTGGTTCGGGCCGCCGGAGCGTAATACCCTACGTTCACGGGTGTGCTTGTTCTATTGCTTTTGCTTGAGCGCTTGTGCGTGGTGTGATTTGGAGTGTAGGGAATCGGAACCTCCTTGCAGGGTGGTCACCCCGGTCTTTTTATAGTTCAAGGCCGGGGTGGTTACAATGAGGCTTAGGGCCCGACAGGTGGCCCCAAAGCTTTGAGTGTGCTATACACGATCTTTCGTCCTTTGAGTAGAGTGGCCGGCGGGGGAGTTAAGTCCCTCTGTACGGCGTGTCGAGCGTCCCTGACTGCATGTCAGGTGATGATGAAGACGCTGTCTTGTCGCCGCGTCTCTTCGTCCTGCTTGGGCAGCTTAGTGCCGTTGGGCGGCATTATACTGCTGTCACGCCCCGCCGTCCCGTCTTGTCACCGTAATGGCGAACGGGCATGGGACGGAGGCGTGCGTAGTGCGCCAAGCTTCTGGGGAAGGCGCGAGCCTTGAATGCGAAGCCTGACAGCGCGCTTCCTTCTTGACTTTGTCGACCCACGGCCTACGAGGACACGTGGTGGCTATGGAGCTCTCATCAACGGGCTTGGTGTCTGGAGACGTGTGGCAACTCCGGACCTCACCTCAGCGGGGAGGCTCGGACCGGAGCCCGGGACACGTGTCAGCACCGGTGCTGTCCTCAGTGGGGAGGTGGCTCGGAGCCAGGGACACGTGGCAACTCCGGACCTCACCTTAGCAGGGAGGCTTCAGGTCGGAGCCCAGGGCACATGTCAGCTACGAAGCTCAAGCGCACGCGGTAGCCCCAGGGCTGACCATGGGGTCCAGGGCACGTGGCTTACGCTAGGGCCCGCCTCAGCAGGGAGGCAGGCCCCAGGCTATCTTTTTACCCACTACTTGGGGGTACCCGGTTTGCGGGGTACCGACAATGGCCCCAGGGCCCATCTGGGGGGAGGCACTGAGCCCGCAGGTGGGGCCCACATCTCTCCCGCGTGGTGGTTTTGAACCTGTGCTTTGGAAACCAAAGTGGTAGCGAAACTTTCGCGTAGTGGACGAGTGGTTGAAACGAGGAGACGAAAAGGATGCATGTCCTTGGCATATGGGTGTATTCAGTCAAAAGCAACATCGCGTCGTCGTGTTTACTCCTGACTTGACGGGTCACGACGATGCACTCGAGGGGTTGCCTCGGGGTAATTATTGCGGCAGCCCATAGGCCGCAGGAGTACCGCGCTGCCTCCCTCGGGAACCGCCGGACGTTCCCGAGTTTCTACTCATCTATCTCGCCAGTGTTTGACTGGTGGACCTGAGTCCTCCCTGTCTTTGGTGGGGGCGAGTGCTAAGGCGACGTGCTAGAGTGGTTGCCTCGGGGCTCTTACTACGGCAACCAGCAGGTTGGTTGCTGCAGTCCCACCATGCCTCTTTTCTCGGGGACCGCCTGTAAGTGCATCTAGGTATCCTGTGAGTTTTAGATGATTGATGACGACGATTAAGAGACTAATGAGCTGAGATGATCATAAGCACATGATATTTCCAAGGCGGACACCTAAACTCTCAAAAAAGGAAAAGGATGAAGAACGACGTTGAAGACTCGAAAAGTAGAAATTAGGGTTTCATTTAAGTCTTTAGTAGGCTAGCCGTGTAAGAGTAAGAGTGTGTGTGACAAGTGCATTGAGATCATAGAAGAGAGCTCAAAGGGTTAGAAGTATCGAATCCTTAGTGGAGAGTGCTAGTGAGGTAAAGTCGGGTAGGTCGGACTTGTCCGAGCCAGAGGCCGGACTAGTCCGGAAGTCCTATGGTTAGTCCGTTTTGGGGCGGACTAAGAGTTCCTGACTGAGTTCGGACTTGTCCGTTTTGGGACGGACTAGTCCGTTTCTCTCTTAGTGAGAGTTTTCGGGACTAAGTCCTGGTAGATCGGACTTGTCCGCCTCAGTGGCCGGACTAGTCCGGGCTAGCCAGACTAGTCCGTTTTCATCCGGACGAGTCTCTGTGTGAGTTCGGGCTAGTCCGTTCTGAGGCGGACTAGTCCGTATGGTTGTGAGATGAGAGCTCCCACGGCTAAGTCTTGGTGGACCGGACTTGTCCGCTTTAGTGACTGGACTAGTCCAGGTCCTCCAGACTTGTCCGTTCTCACCCGGACAAAGAGTTCCTGTGTGAGATCGGACTAGTCCGGTGTGAGGCGGACTAGTCCTGAGATTTGTGAACTTTTTAAATTTGAACGTTGGGGAGTAGGTGGCTTTGTGACGTCAGTGGTCCCCATGGACCGGACTAGTCCGGCTTCTGACCGGACTAGTCCGGACTTTAGTTGGTGGCAACGGTTGGCTGTTGGGACATCTATAAAAGGAGATGGCCCGACTTCATTTAGAACCCCCTGGAACCCTAGCGCCGCCACAACCATTCCAGAGCCCTCCCCCCCCTAAGCCTTCTCTCTTGCCTACTCACCCTCTAGAACCAATTCTTGAGTGGATTTGGGTGTGTGAGAAGAGAGAAGAACTTCGTGTTTTTGGCTCTTGGAGTGATCTCGTGCACTTGGTGTGAGTCTTTGTGACCTGAGGCTTGTGAGATTTGTGAAGTTCTGTTGACGTGTTCAAGTGGGAGCCTCGGATTGTGAGCAACCCCAAAGTCTTGTAAGTTCACACTTGAGATAGTGGAAGAACCGGGTTGGCCTTAGTGGCGACTTGGTGAGGGAAGGGTTGTTAAACCCGGTCCTTTGTGGACTCCTCAACGGGGACGTAGATTCCTGAGTGGAATCGAACCTCGGAAAAAATCTTCGTGTCTCTCTTGCATTTACATTTCCTCGATCATTAAAATTGCTTAGGGTTTGTTTTGATCATTTAGCTCTTATAGTGCTCCTCGTATCCTGCAAACCACCTCAATACTCTGTCATATTTGTTATATTAGATTGCTAGATAGTTTATCTGCATTTCGTTAAACTAAAATATGAAGAAAAACCCATAAAAATCAAGTTTTAGGCTTTTCAGCAGTCTGACCGAACTAGTCCGCCATTGAGCCAGACTAGTCCGGCCTTTTAGGATTTTCCAGCAGGCTGACCAGACTAGTCCGCCCCTGAGCCAGACTAGTCCGACCCCTGTGTTCTAATCTCGTTTAATTAAGTCATTTCAGATATTTTAGCCTATTCACCTCCCCTCTAGGCAATTTCACCGTCGGACGTCTCCAAGATGTTACTCACCTGGCCCCCGGTGTCTGACGGGCGGACCTGGGTCCTACCCATCTTCGGGGGAGGTGAGTGTCTAGGCATCATGCCCAAGGGGTTGCCTTGGGTCATTTACTGCGTCAACCGATGAGTTGGTTGCTTCACTTTCCTCGGAAACCACCGGACGTTCCCAAGAGGTTATCCTCCCAGCCCCTAGTGTCTGACGGGTGGACCCGGGTCCTTCCCACCGTTGGGGGAGGCGAATAACTCGCGGCGTGCAGAGGTGGAAACCCAATCGCCGCGCCTGTTGCCCTGCCAGAGGTCGTGGCTTTGTATAAAAGGAAGCCTTCCGATGTAGGATGACACCCCCTCACCATGTGGCCTTTTTTCTCCTCTTGCGCGCTGGAAGTTCCTGCTTCCCGACGCATTCGCCCACCAGATACTTTCATAACGTTAGCCCTCTTCTTCCACTTTTGCGAGATGTTCGTGTGTGTGCGGCCCTCGGTGAGGATCTCTGGTGCATCCCTCCCCTTGACGGTCTCGGATAGAAGCACATGCCATCCTGATGGTGAGCCGGTGGTAGGGGAGGCCGTCGGGGACAGGATCCTCGACTCTAGTGAGTCCCTACGCCAGTGTTGTGTGGGGCATGTCCTCTAGGCGCCTCGCCCAAGGAGGACTTCCTGCCAGTACCGGAGGAAGGTTAAGTCCTGAGTGATCAAGCCTTCCTCTATGTACTGTTGTGGAAAACAAAATCTGCCATAGATGGCGTTTTGGCCCACATAACACTGAATGTCACTGTTGCCTCGGTCTAGCATGCGTTGCTGCCGTCCTCGGTCTTACAGCAGGTGACCGTCTCACTGCGTAGAGGCTGGCTCAGGACAACTAGGCAGGCCACGGAGCAGGAGATTACCCGACTTATAGCTGTTGAGTTTCTTAGTTGTCTTGTATCCCCTTTTGTATGCCAGAACTCTGTTACTAATGAAAGCATCTTTGTTTCAAGTCTTTCATTGTCTTATGTCGTAGATGTAGACTTCGGACCCTTGGCAGCGCAAGGGTCCGGGATGACTTAGCCAACGTGGGTAAGCCCTTTGTCGACGTCTCGAGCTTGTTCCTCTGGATCCTTAGCAGCGTAAGGGTCCAGGGCACTCCGGCAGTGTGACTACCACTTCTTCCAGATCTTCGGCAGCGCAAGGATCTGAAGGAAGATCGACCCTTGTCCCTAGCCCTTTCCAAAGAGACACATGGCAGCTCCGGACTTCTCCTCGGAGGGGAGACTCCGCCCGGAGCCCGGGACACATGTTTGCACCGGAGCTGTCCTCCGCAGGGGGGGCAGCTTGGAACCTAGGAACACGTGATAGTTCCGGACCCCACTCTGCGGGGAGGCCCGAATCAGAGCCTAAGGCACGCGCCGGTTCTGAAGCTCAAGCGCACACGGTAGCCCTAGGACTGACCTCAGGGCCTAGGGCACTTGGCTTGCCCACTTGCAGTTTGCTTGAGGAAGCATAAACTGCAAAGGGGATATGCATGCGGCACATGTGTGCTCCGAGGCTACCCTCAGCAGGGTGGAGACTCCGAACCAGGTGACGTGTGGCAGCTGCGAGTTCCACCTCAGCAGAGAGGCTTCGGACCAGAGCCTAGGGCACATGTCTGCTTCGGAGCGGTCCTCAACAATGAGGCGGCTTAGAGCCGTGGGGCACGTGGCAGCTCCGGACCTCACCTCAGCGGGGAGGTTCGGACCAGAGCCCGGAGCACGTGTCAGCACCGGAGCTCTCTTCAGCAGGGAGGCGGCTCGGACCAGAGCCCGGGCACGTGTCGGCTCCGGAGCTCAAGCACACGTGGTAGCCTCAGGGCTGATCTTAGGGCCAAGGGTACGTGGCTTTGCCTGTTTACAGTTGATGTGCTTGAGGAAGCACAAACTGTAAAGGTGGAATGCACAGGACAAGCCAAAATTTTCTCACTTTAGGCTCTTCTTCATAGGAGGAAGCAGGCCGTGTTGGAAGGCAGCGACCCATCCCAGATGTTGAGAGTGACAGGACTCCTCCGGGACTTAGTTGTTCTAAGCGTCGTTCCTGGACACTATGACACTCTTTTTAGAGAAAACAGGACCCTACCACTATGCTAAACATAAAACTTTTGAAGGTGTTCTATGTTCTAAGGATTGGGTAGATGTACCCATCCTCTGTGGCTAGGCGCACGCACCCGGGACGGCATACTTGTATTACTCGGAAGGGGTCTTCCCAACTGGGGGAGAGTTTGTTCCCACCTCCTTGAGAAAGTATCCGCCGCAGCACCAGGTCGCCCACCTCAAGCTGTCTACTCCGCACGAACCGCTGCTGATAACGTCGGAGCGCTTAACGGTATCGGGCGTTTCGGATAGCTGCTTGCCACCTTTGCTCATTGACAAGTTCGATATCTTCACGCCGGAGCTGGTCCTGCGTGGCTTCGTCGTACGCTCGGACACGGGATGAGCCCATGGTGATTTCCGGGGGGGGGGGGGGGGGGGGGGACGACCTCAGCCCCATACACCAGGAAGAAGGGCGTTTCCTTTGTCGAGCGATTGAGGGACGCCCGACTAGCCCACAGTGTGCACGAAAGCTCTTCAACCCAATTGGCACCGTGCTTTTTCAGTCAAGGGCAGCGATCCCGAGGGACGGAGGACCTCGGCTACGTAGTTCGTAGCCGCTATCCGTGATGGCTGGCCGGGTTATACCCCCTTGTCGCCGTTATTCGCCAGAGGGTTATTCCCCCTGCCGCCGGCTTGGTAGAAGAAGAGAGGGAATAGATGGTAATATCTTTCTTATTCCTCAAGTGTTTGATTACCTGCCTATCTATAGCCTCCGGCTCAACCAAAAGGAGTAACAAACTCCACTAATTATTGATAACCAAAAATAGCTAGAGTATCTTCTACTTTCCCTCCTGGCCACGGTTGGAGATCGTGGCCTGCGTGCTTGCCGCGCGCGCATCAGCGCGTTCGTTGGCTCGGCGCACGTTACGGGCCCTATGGCGCCTGGTGTAAACTTGTTTGAACATGACATCTCCCTCCCCGTCGAGGGCCAGCTCGTCCTCGAGCTGGAATTGGGGAAACTTGGCGCGGAAAGGCGCGACGTCCTCACAGGTCGCTAAAGCTGCCGACGTGCCTTTCCACTAGATGAGCACCTGATGTACGCCGCGAGCCAGTCGGTACCGCACCGCGCGTTCAGGTTCTGGGCTAATGGCGCCATGATGCATGAGCGGCAATGGTGGAGGCACTGTTGGTGGCGACCCCTAGAACTTCTTGAGTAGTCCCTACATGGAACACATTGTGGATGCGGGCGCGGGGTGGAAGCTCCAGCCGGACGGCGACCTCGTTGATGAGTTCGATGACGCGGTACGGCCCGACTGAAGCGTGGCTTCAGTTTGCCGCCCACAGTCTGAGGAAGAGATGACGCCGCGCGCTGCCGTAGTCGAAGCAGCGCCCAATCACCGACCTGATAGGTGACCGCGCGGTGCGTACGGTCGTAGTGGCGCTTCTGGTACTCCTGTGCCTGCTCCAAGCAGTGACGGATGTCGGCCAGGAACTCCGCGTGCTCCTCCATGCTCTTGGCGACGGCCGGCACCCTGGTGTCCCCGGGTTCATAGGACCGGATGGAGGGAGGATCACGCCCATAGACCACGTGGAAGGGGGTTTCCCATAGGGACGTCTGGTACGCCGTGTTGAAGAGGAACTCCGCCCAGGGAAGCCACCGGAGCCATTCGCGCGGCCTGTCTCCTGTCAAGCACCGCAGATACATGAGGATGACGCGGTTGGCCGACTTGGACTGCCCGTCGGACTGGGGGTGAAACACCGTGGTCATCTGCAGCTTGGTCCCCATCAGTCGCATCAATCCTGCCAGAACGTCGACGTGAACACCGTGTCCCGGTCGGAGACCATGGACTGTGGAATCCCGTGGAGGCGGACAATGTCGTTGAAGAAGGCCTGAGCGACAGATTCAGCGGAGTACGGGTGTGCCAGTGGGATGAAATGGCAGTACTTGCTGAACCGATCCACCACAGTGAGGATCACTGACTTGCCGCGGACCCGTGGTAGCGCCTCCACAAAGTCTAGCGCGACATCAGTCCACACGCCCTGGGGCGTCGGCAGCGGAAGAAGGAGACCCGCCGGGTGCAGGTGCTCGGACTTGTAGCGTTGGCAGACTTCACACGTACGCACGCGTTCCTGCACAACTTGTTTCATGTTATGAAAATGGAAGTCACGGCGCAGCCTGTGGAGTGTCCGTTGTACGCCTTCGTGTCCGTCCTCATGGATGGCCCCTACGATCTCTTGGAGCAGCGGGGAGTCGGCTGGAAGCCTCCGTCCGGAAAATTGCACCAGGCCGTCCACCAGCGCCCAGGGAGCCAGTCGGGTGCCCGTCATGATCTCACCTCGGAGTGCGACAAGGGCTGGGTGGTCCAGCTGGGCCTGCCGGAGCTCGTCGATGAAGTCGAAGCGCGGAGCAGAGAGGGCAAGGAGCTCTCCCTCGACGGTGTCGCGCCGGGACAGCGCGTCAGCGACGGCGTTCGTCGCGCCCGACTTGTACTCAACGGAGAAGTCGAAGCCCAGCAACTTACCAACCCAGTGGTGTTGTGGAATGGTGGCCAAGCGCTGGTCCAGCAGATACTTCAAGCTGTAGTGATCCGTCTTGACGGTGAAGCGGCACCCCCAGAGGTATGGCCGCCAGTGGCGCACCGCCTGGACCAAGCCAATGAGCTCACGCTCGTAGGCTGCCAGAGCGTGATGTCGAGGCGCCACCGGCCGACTGAAGAAGGCGATCGGATGCCCCTCCTGGATGAGGACAGCACCAAACCCATGGGACGACGCGTCGCACTCGACGACGAAGGGCTTGTTGAAATCCGGCATAGCGAGCACCGACGCCGAGGTGACCGCCTCCATGAGGGCGAGGAAAGCCGAGGCAGCCTCAGGACCCCACGCGAAGCCCTCCTTCTTGAGCAGCGCGGTGAGTGGCGCGGCGATGGAGCCGTAGTTGTGGATGAACTTGCGGTAGTATCCCGCGAGCCCGAGGAAGCCACGCACCGCCCGCGCCGAGCGGGGTTCCGGCCAGTCGTGAATGGCCTGCACCTTGGCGGAGTCCATGGCCACCCCTGCCTCCGAGATCGTGTGGCCGAGGTAGGCGACTGAGGAGATCCCGAACGCGCACTTGGAGCGCTTGACGAAGAGGGTGTGTCGACGAAGCTCGCTAAGGACAGCTCGAAGGTGACGTAGGTGGTCGACCCATGACTTGCTGTAGATCAAGATGTCGTCAAAGAAAACAAGTACAAACCGGCGAAGGAACGGGCGCAAGACATCGTTCATGAGCGCCTGAAATGTGGCCGGGGCGTTGCAGAGTCCGAACGGCATCACCAGGAATTCATAGAGGCCGTCGTGTGTACGGAACGCCGTCTTGTGAACATCCTCCGGCCTCATGCGCACTTGGTGGTACCCCGAGCGCAAGTCCAGTTTGGTGAAGTACTTGGCGCCATGGAGCTCATACAAGAGCTCGTCGACGACGGGGATCGGGAACGTGTCCTTGACCGTCACCGCGTTGAGGGCGCGGTAGTCGACGCAGAAACGCCACGAGGCATCCGGCTTCTTAACGAGAAGGACCGGCGAGGAGAATGCGGAGTCGCTGCGCCGGACGATGTCGTTCGCGAGCATGTTCTCGCACTGTTTCTCCAGCTCTGTCTTGTGGGCGGCCGGATATCTGTAGGGCCGCACTGCCACCGGCGCGGTGTCCGGCTTCAGGATGATGCGGTGCGTCCGACCACGCGCAGGCGGCAGGCCCGTCGGCTCGGCGAACACGTCGGCGAAGGATGCAAGCAGCTCGTCGAGGAGGGGTTCCGTCACCGAGGCAGAGTGGATGCGCGGCGGTGTCGGCGACGCGACGCTGCGCCAGCAAACCTGCTGGTCCTCCATCGTGAACTCCATGGTCTCGGCGGCCACGTTCCAGATAATCTTACCCAATGTAGCCAGCCATTGTGTGCCAAGCACCAGTTCATAGCCGGCCAGCGGCATGATATACAAGTCAACCACGAACCACCGGTTGCCGATGACAACGGGCGCCTGGCGCAGAACGCCTGGGCAGGTGATCCGTTCGCCGTTGGCCACGGTCGCTGTTAGTCGAGGCTGAGGCGCGACGGGCAGGCCGGCCCGCTGTGCTGCCGCCTCGCCGATGAAGCAGTGGGTGGAGCCCGTGTCGATGAGGGCGATCAACGTGGCCGCGCCCACCTGTACCTCAAGTTGGAGAGTACCGCACAATGGAACGCTGGCGACGGCGTGGAGGGAATAGACGGGTGCCTCCTCCACGGGCTCGTCCTCGGCCAGTTCGACGCCGGCGATGTAGAAGATGCGGCGGCAGACTCTGTTGTGGCCGCATGAGTATGGCTCGTTGCAATTATAGCAGAGGCCGAGGCGGCGCCGTTCCGCCTGCTCCTCCGTCGAGAGGCGCTTGCTCTCGCCGCGTTGTGGTGGTGGCGCCGGCAGTGCCAGGGGCGGCGCCTGGGGTGCGGGCAGCGTCTGAACCGCAGGCGCCGGTTGAGCGGTTGTAGGGAGGACCGCCAGGACGCCTGGACGCGGCGCGAGCGGTGGTCCGAGCGCGCGCGGCGCAGCCCTGCCGTGGGCGGCGTTGAGACGGTCCAGCTCGACCAGTTCCAACGCCCGTGCCAGGCTCATGGCCGCCGCGAGGGATTCCGGCCCGTGGATGCGCACCTGGTGGCTGAGCGGTGGCAACATCCCGCCGGTGTAGAGTTGCACCCGTTGGTCTTCCTGGAGCCGGCCAGCGCGAGGAAGAAGCGCCTGGAAGCGGTTGGAGTATTCCTCGACCGTCCCCGTGCGGCGGCACTCGGTGAGCTCGAACAGGGGGGCGGATCGCAGCGCCGGACCGAAACGCAGGTTCAGAAGTTCCTTGAAACTCCCCCATGGCGGCATGCCTTCGTCCTCCTGGAGCTGAACGAACCAGAGTTGAGCCACATCTTCCAAGTTGTATGACGCCATCCACACTTTCTCCTCCGGCATGGTGCGTTGCTGGCGGAAATACGATTCGCACCGATTGATGAAAATCAGTGGGTCGGACTTGCCGTCGTAGCGCGGAAAGTCCATCTTCTGGAACCGCGGGGGGCGATCCGTGTGGTGTTGGCCGTCGTGGTTGGTGCTGGAGTCGGTCGACGAGCCGACCTTTTCCTTCATGCCCGCCATGTCGGTCTGCATCTTTGACATCTCGGTGGTTAGGGACTTGAGCATCTTCATCACATCGGCCATGGTGGGTTGATCGTCATCGCCCATGACTGACGGTGCGGGCATTGTCGTGGCCGTCGAGGGGGGGGGGAATGGAGGCGGCGGCTGGGATGGTGGTGGGGCTGCGGTGGAAGTCTGGATGGAGGTGGTGGAAGAGGATCGACGAGACTGAGATACCAGGTTGTCAAGGGCAGCGATCCCGAGGGACGGAGGACCTCGGCTACGTAGTTCGTAGCCGCTATCCGTGATGGTTGGCCGGGTTATACCCCCTTGCCGCCGTTATTCGCCGGAGGGTTATTCCCCCTGCCGCCGGCTTGGTAGAAGAAGAGAGGGAATAGATGGTAATATCTTTCTTATTCCTCAAGTGTTTGATTACCTGTCTATCTATAGCCTCCGGCTCAACCAAAAGGAGTAATAAACTCCACTAATTATTGATTACCAAAAATAGCTAGAGTATCTTCTACTTTCCCTCCTGGCCACGGTTGGAGATCGTGGCCTGCGTGCTTGCCGCGCGCGCATCAGCGCGTTCTTGGCTCGGCGCACGTCACGGGCCCTATGGCGCCTGGTGTAAACTTGTTTGAACATGACATTCAAGCTGTTGTAGGTTCGTGTCTTGAGTCCAGTAGGCAGTGAAGACCGGAGCTCTGGTTCACCGATGTCCTGGCCCCCTGGCTGGCATGGTGGTGGAGTCCTCCACTCTGCCACAAAGTCAGCTAACGCCTGGCTTTTCACCGCTTGGCGCGTTAAGAAGTCTATCTCGAACTCCGCCAACTCCGCAGCCCATTTAGCTATGTTTCCAGTGGCGTTTGGGTTGTGGAGGACGGTTCTCAACGGGTACGAGGTAACCACCGAGATCTTGTGAGCCTGGAAGTAATGGCACAGCTTCTTTGATGCAACGAGGACTGCATAGAGCAGTTTGTGCACCTCCAGATATCTTGTCTTGGCATCATGGAGGACCTCGCTGATGAAGTAGACCAAACGTTGGATGGTTCGGACCCTCCCGGAGGGGTTCAAAGCGTCGTCTAGTAGAGCTTCGGGACCCGGGGGCCTCCGGCCCCTGGGCTCGGGACTGCACTCTGGAAGCTTGGACCCAGCTGCACGCCTGTTGCCGTGTCCAGATGGCTGGGACCCGTCTGGTTCTTCTTGGAGTGGTCTGGGACTCGGGGGCCCCTGGTCTCCTGGTCCGAGACTGCATTCTGGGAGCTTGGACCCATACGCACGCTGGTTGCCGGATCTAGATGGCTGAGACCCGACTAGTTCTTCTTGGGGAGGTCCGGGACTCGAGGCTCTCGGCTCCGGGACTGCATTCCGGGAGATTGGACTCGGATATGCATTGATCATCAGGTCCACCTGTTTGGGGTCTGATTACTTCCCCTTCCCAGAGATTTCCTGCGGAGTCTAGGCCCTGGGGCTTCAGACCGATGGCGACAGGAGCCTTTTCTGTGACTTGAGATCGATGGAGTTCCGACCGCTCTACGACCAAAACCATGCTCACGACCTCAGTTGTGGCAGCGACGTCAAGGAGTAGTGGCTCGCCTTGTTCAGGGGCCACCATGATGGGCAGCGTTGTGATGAACTTCTTCAGCTCCTGAAACGCCTCATCTGCCTCCTCGGTCCATACGAATGGACCATTTTTGCGCAGAAGCTTGAAGAACGGAATAGCCCGCTCCGCCAGTCTAGAGATAAACCGACTGAGCGCGACCAAGCATCCGGTAAGCTTCTGCACATCCTTGATGCGGGCAGGGGGCCGCATCAGTTCTATTGCTTTAATTTTCTCTGGGTTAGCTTCGATCCCTCGGTGTGAGACCAAGAAACCGAGCAGCTTCCCGGCAGAGACCCCGAAGACACATTTGTCTGGGTTCAACTTCGTGCTTGTGGAACGCAGTCTGTCGAAGACTAGGGCTAGATTGTCGAGCAGAGATGCTTGCGACTAACTAAACCTCGACCAGGTCCCGAATGAGGTTCCCGAATGTCTTGTGCATTGCACGCACAAAAGTGGGGAGCGCATTCTTAAGACCATAAGGAATAGACACATAGCAGTATCGATCGTCTACTGTGATGAAGGCAGTGTGCTCTTCATCTTCCCTAGACATAGGTATTTGGTGAAAACTTGAATATGCGTTTAGGGAACACAGTAGATCACAGCCAGACGTAGAGTCGACTATTTGGTCTATACGGAGGAGAGGGAACGGATCCTTTGGACATGCCTTATTGAGGGTGGTGTAGTCGATGCACATACGTAGCTTCCCGCCAGGATTGGGGACGACAACAGGGTTGGCCAACCATCGTGGATTACAGACCTCTCAGATGAAGCCGACATCGAGCAGCTTGTTGATCTTCATGGATGAAGTCTTGCCGCTCGATGGATTGCTTTCGAGGCTTCTGTTCGACAGGCCTGGCATCGGGGTGGATCTTCAGTTGGTGCTCAATCACCTCCCTGGGGATCCCGGGCATTTCTGACGGTTGCTAGGCAAACACATCGACATTAGTCCGAAGGAAGGTGACGAGCGTGTTTTCCTATTTGCCTCCTAGGCCCTCGACGATTCAGGTGGTTTGGGTGACACCAGGACCGACTTGGACGACCTTGACTGGTACGTCCTCGCCGTCCGAGGGCTGCACACGGGGTGCAGATGTCACTCCTCGCTGACGCATGCTTGGAGGCGGTCGGCTAGCTTCCGCGTGACCGAAGACGACCTTCTGTGCTACCGCTAGCGCTTGGAGCTTTTCTAGCGCTGAGACAGCTGCGGTGCGGTCACCGCGAATCTTGAGGACACCACTCGGAGTTGGCATCTTCAAGACCAAATAGCCGTAGTGGGTCACTGCCATGAACCGGTATAGAGCTGGTCTGCCGATTATGGCGTTGAAAGGGAGGCTGACCTCCGCGACGTCGAAGACGACGCTCTCCATACGGTAGTTCTCAGGCGTTCCGAATGTCACCGGGAGGGAGATACTACCGCACGGGAAGATGGGATCCCGACCTACCCCCGAGAATGGTCTCGAGGGGGTAAGCTGGGACATGGGGATCTGTAGCTTCTTGAAAGCTGCGAGACTGATAACACTGATGGCCGCCTCGCCATCGATCAACACGTGGTAGAGCTTCACGTTGGAGATGGTCAGGGCGACGAGGAGAGGCAGCTGCCCAGCGTCTGCCATGTTCTTGGGGCAGTCGGAGGCGTCGAAGCTGATCGGTGTCTCCATCCATTTGCGATGTGGCGCCGACCCTGGGACTGGAGCGGCAGCTGCCACTGCTTGACGGAGGGTTTTGACAAGACGTCGGAAGAACCCCCGTACATCACACAGAGTGCGTCGGCCGCTTGGCTGCCGGCTTGGCCAGACCTGCCCGATCTGGAGTGGGGGGTGACCTCATCGTCTCCCGCCTGGAGATGATGGCGAGTTGGGCGAGGAAGCTCGCCATGAGAAGTGATGTTCACTATGGTCGCAAGGAGAGAGCGTAAAGCTCCCCCTACCTCGCGCGCCAAATGTCGCAGTGTGAGCTGCGACACTCCTCTCGGCCTGCTCGGAAGTAGCCCACGAGATTCTTTTTTTTTCGGAGGGGGCTTGGCACCTTTCGCGACCTGGACTCGAGAGAGCGGATGAACACAGGGATTTATGTGGTTTGGGCCGCCGGAGCGTAATACACTACGTCCACGGGTGTGCTTGTTCTATTGCTTTTGCGTGAGCGCTTGTGCCTAGTGTGATCTAGAGTGCGGGGGAATCGGAACCCCCTTGCACTACCCCGGTCCTTTTATAGTTCAAGGCCGGGGTGGTTACAATGAGGCTTAGGGCCCGACAGGTGGCCCCAAAGCTTTGAGTGTCCTATACACGATCTAGGGCTTCGTCCTCTGAGTAGAGTGGTCGGCGGGGGAGTTAAGTCCCTCCGTGCGGCGCGCCACGCGCCCCTGACCCCATGTCAGGTGATGATGAAGACGTCGTCTTGTCGTTGCGTCTCTTCGCGTTGCTTGGGCGGCTTAGTGCCGTTGGGCAGCATTGTACTGCTGTCACGCCCTGCCGTCCCGTCTTGTCACCGTAATGGCGAACGGGCAAGGGACAGAGGCGTGCGTAGTGCACCAAGCTTTTGGGGAAGGCGCAAGCCTTGAATGCGAAGCCTGACAGCACACTTCCGTCTTGACTTTGTCGACCCACGGCCTACGAGGACGCGTGGTGGCTATGGAGCTCTCATCGACGGGCTTGGTGTCTGGAGACGCGTGGCAGCTCCGGACCTCACCTCACCGGGGAGGCTCGGACCGGAGCCCGGGACACGTGTCAGCACCGGTGTTGTCCTCAGCGGGGAGGCGGCTCGAAGCCGGGGACATGTGGCAGCTCCAGACCTCACCTCAGCGGGGAGGCTTCATGTCGGAGCCCAGGGCACGTGTCAGCTCCGGAGCTCAAGCGCACGCGGTGGCCCCAGGGCTGACCATGGGGTCTAGGGCACGTGGCTTACGCTGGGGCCCGCTTCAGCAGGGAGGCAGGCGCTAGGCTGTCTTTTTGCCCACTACGCAGGGGTACCCGGTACTGACAGGCTGCCTTATTGGAAATTTGTGGTATTTACTACAACTGGATTATCTGCTTTGAGAATTATATTTCAGGAACTAGGCGTCAATCCAAAAACTCCATTTAGACCACTATGGAATTGCTTAAGGATCTTTAGAGGTTATGCCTCATGTCTTTGACATGTGGTTAGAACATAATTATATTTCGACAACATTTGTTCGACATCCTTGGTGTTATTATTGCTCTTTTTAATTTTTGAAACTTGTTTGGAGCCTCTTTTATTCCTTGTGGTCAGCTTTGGTGCTTTTTTAGTCCTTCTCATCACCCAGGTTTGCGCGTAACGCGAGGAGGTTAGGACCTTCTCGGGTGTCCATCTTCATTTTTGAATGCCAGTGCCATATTCATACACAGAAGTAAAGCAGTTAAACAGTGTCAAAATATACTAATAATATTTGTATAGATGTCCTGGATTTTTCTCATTGGTGTCATATAAGCTACATGTATTGGTTACTTAGTCCTAATTACAAGAACATCTCAGCTATTATTTCATTCCCTTGTTTCATATCGTGGTTTTATGTGTTCCTCGGAACAAGCTTTTCATGTTTTGATATATCATATGCAGGCATCATATACAAGGTTACCCATCAATTCGTGTTTTCCGTAAAGGGTCTGATATCAAGTAAGCACAATTCTGTCTTACATTCGTTACAGATACCTTCTGGGTTTGGGTAGCTCACACAAACACTGAAACACGTTTGGCTGCAAACAGTTTTTTATATTACACTCGTGTCAATATTTTCCGGTCTCCATACAAAACTAAATTTTCTTTTGCACAGGGAGAATCAGGGTCACCATGATCATGAATCATACTATGGGGAACGTGACACAGAAAGTTTAGTTGCGGTATGTTGGGTTACCAGGTTTTCGATCCCTTTTCTTGATGTGACACGATTTATCTTTGAAATGGGTCAATAGCATGTGGAGGCTTGTTCCATATCATTTCATCTGTTGTTGGCTTAGATTTTTCTGAGTGAATTCCTCTGTTACAATGTTTTTAACTTCAGGCAATGGAAACTTATGTTGCAAACGTTCCAAAAGAGGCTCATGTGCTTGCTCTGGAAGATAAATCTAATAAAACTGTTGATCATACAAAGCGCCCCGCTCCAATGGCTGGCGGATGCAGAATAGAAGGTTTTGTTCGTGTCAAAAGGGTAAATGAGCTAGTCTATAATATGCATGAGCTAACTTGTCTCCTAATGATTGCATTGTGTAGAGGTTTCTTGCATCTCTATTAACTAGTTTCTGTTTACCAGGTTCCTGGGAGTGTTGTTATCTCAGCTCGATCTAGATCACACTCCTTTGATCCATCCCAAATAAATGTTTCCCACTATGTGACAGACTTCTCATTTGGTAAGAAACTTTCAATGAAGATGCTTTATGAGTTCAAAAGACTAGCTCCATATCTTGGTGGACACCATGATAGATTGGCTGGTCAGTCTTACATTGTCAAGCGTGGTGATGTTAACGCCAATGTCACTGTAAGTTCCTTATCTTTCTTAGGCCTCAGTTATTTTCAGCTCTGATATTTATTTTTTGTGTGTAATTATTCATTGATATTATCATTCTTAGATTGAGCATTACCTACAAGTTGTGAAGACTGAGCTTGTAACATTAAGGTCATCAAAGGAATTGAAACTGCTTGAAGAATACGAATACACAGCACATAGCAGCTTAGTGCACAGCTTCTATGTTCCTGTTGTTAAATTCCATTACGAGCCTTCTCCCATGCAGGTTGGCATCCCATATTGTTTAATGTTTGCTGAAGTATTTTTTGTCGCCCTCTTCTTTAAATGACTTATTATCAGGTCTTGATAACTGAAGTCCCAAAATCTTTCTCTCATTTCATCACAAATGTATGTGCTATTATTGGTGGAGTCTTCACGGTGAGAACACCCTCTTGTTTATATCTTCATATCCTGTGCTCATCAAATTAGATTGACTAATAAAAAGTTACTTGTAAATTCTAGGTTGCTGGTATATTGGATTCCATCTTTCACAACACGTTAAGGATGGTGAAGAAGGTTGAGCTAGGAAAGAACATTTAAATGTTAAAGATTGTTCCTTTGGATGCAGCCCCAAGACTTCGCGGTTGCATTACATAGCAATTAATTTTGTTATACCCGGTAGTGGTTCTTGATAATCTATATATGAAAGAAAGGGGGATATGGGGTTGACAGAGTTGGAAGTAGGACCATGGTACAAGGGACCTCACTGTTTTGTTGTGTCAAAATAAGACGGTGTATCCTTGTCATGAAACATGTGCTAATTTAGCAAGATAATCGGCAGCCATACTTATGCCCCGTGTCACTGTATTGCAGGGCTGCGTTACAGAAAGCCACCTGTAGAACTTCAAATTAGTTAATGTGCAGCAAATGCATAAATTGAGACATGTTTTAAAGTCTCGTCAAGAAACTTCAAATTAGCTAGAACGTGTATGATGTAAAGAAACCTGTTAAAAATCCTTAAGAGATAAATCAATATTAAAAGTCTTGTCAAATAGAAGGGAATGCTCGTTTTGCTGATTCAACTTAAAATCATATGAAAGCGAGATGAACCTAATCGTATTTTCATTTCATTTCCGAATGCAATGGAATAGCTGATACATTCTTCAAACCTTAGCAACCTTAATAAGTCTTTAAACAAACTCTAACAAAAATCAATCAGATATACGGATTCACGTGACACATGGAGAACAAACTCGCCATTCTTCCAGTGTGAAAAATCTGAAGGGGGAGAAAAACCGTCGTGTGCTAGATGCTTATATCAGGTCGCATGAACAGTGGACGTACAGTGTGACGCGGTCTCCCTCTTGAACGGATACACGACGGCGCTGCACGCCACCTGGTACGCCGCGCTCACCTTGAACGGCCGGAGCACGGCGGCCTTCCCGGCCACCGCCGTCTCCGCCTCGAACGGCAGCTTCCCCGCGAGCACGTCGACCGGGAACATAGCATGCAGGATGACCCTGTCCGCGTCCACCTGCACGGGCGCCCCGACCGTGGCCGTCGAGCGCGCCGGGACCGCCCCCGCCGGCGCCGCGGCCTGCCCCACCGTCGTGTCGTGGTACGTCACCGTCGTGACCACCTCGCCGTACCGGAAACAAGCGTGGTTGGGATTGCGCAGCGTGACCTCCACGGCTAGGGAGAGGTTGAGCGCCGGCGGCTGGACGCTGAAGAGGTCGAGCCGCGTGTGCGTCGTTGCCGCGGCCTGAGGCCGGCGGCCCCGGAGCACGGCGAAGTAGAGCGTGGCGAAGGCGAGGGCGACGGCGAAGGCCGTGGCGGGCAGCAGCACGTGGCAGTATACTAGCCCGGCCTTCTGGGTCTTGGACATCCTCGCCTGCTAAGATATCGGCGTTTGGTGATGCGTTTGTTTGCCGTCGTGTTGAGAGCACGTTGTAAGGTTTGTGATGTGAAAGAAGTGAGTTAGTAGTTACTTTGGGGCTTCAGTTACTCTCAGTATACTTCTTAGCTGTTTCAAAGTGGGAGTTACTTATTACTTCTCTGTTTATTCCTTTGTTACTGTGCCTTTAATTTCCTTTTTTCTTGGTTCTGCAACTAAGCGTAATTGTTGACTTTTGTACAACTTTCATCTAGGCAATACTACTGGTGATGTAAATGTGTAAACCTCTGAAGTAGTATATTGTGGAACATCTCTTTTCTTTTTTTGAGAATATACTGGGAAACCCTAGGGAAGATTAAAAAGGCCTAACCTAACGACTATTATAATTTTTTTGTTCAGAAAGGTTCTGAGATCACTAAAATTGACTCATTGGTGTTAAGCTACTATTATATTTTTTCTCTTTCCTACTTTTTTCGCAAACGTGGAATAAGAGTCTGTTGCAATTTATTTAATAAATCGCGCCCGTTAGGATTCAAACTCGAGACCTTTGACTCTGATACCATGTTATGCTACTATGCACTTATCATGCACACCCAAAAATTTAAGCTGATGGGTAAGGATAAACAATTCACTTATATTTCAACAAATAGGAATGCTCTTGTTAGTATCAATACGAGTATGTTGGCTATTGTTGTTCGTCATGTATGGAATTAATAAACAAGATGCAGCAACCAAGAAATATCAGCCACTTTAGTGGCTGTAGCGACTCAATTTCTACGTTCTTAATATATAATCCAACCCTTGGTTCGGGGGTTTAAAAAAATCACAAACCAAAGACATGCCAATTAGTAACGTCCTTGTTGAAAAACTTATGAAAAGATTGACACCAATTTATATTTATTATACATACACATATTCTATCTAGCTACCGGCCACCTAACCTATATGGACCGTGGATGTGCACTGCGCGGTGGCGTTGTTCCTGAGCGGGTACACGTCGATGGCGCACACCACCTCGGAGGTGGCGCTGACCTTGAACGTGCCGAGCACCACCGCCTTGCCGGCCACCCTGGTGTTCGTCTGGAACGGCAGCACCCCGAGGAGGGCCTCCCCGGCGAAGTAGGGCGTGAAGACCACCTTCACCGCGTCCACCTTCACCGCGGCGACGACCGTCCGCGTGGCGCGCGCGCCGATCTCCCCGGCGGGCACCAGCGACTGGCCCACGGCGACGCCGTGGTACCGCACCGCCGTGGGCACGTCGCCGTACCGGAAGGAGGCGTAGTTGGGGTTGTAGACGGTGAGCTCCACGTTCAAGGTGAGGTTGAGCGCCGGCGGGAGGAGGCCGAACACCGGGATCTCCGTGCCGACCACCGTGGACACCACCCGCATCGTCCGCGGGCGGAATACGCTGAAGTAGAGCGCCAGGAAGACGGCGGCGAGGACCACGGCGACGGCCACCAGCGCGCCGCAGCAGGCCAGGGCGGGTTTCCTCATCTTCCCCATCGTCGTCGCGCGTCCGGCCGGAGGTCAAAACGGGACTATAGTTGAGGTGAGAAGAAGAAAGAGGGGGCGGCAGCTGCCATATGTAAGAGGCCGAAGTTTCATCGGAATCTCAGATACCTTCGTCTGTTCGGAGTACGCGACGATCGCTTTGGTCGTCGCCCCTGTTCTTTGGATTTATTGTTTGCGATCGAGTCGACTCCATGCGAACGAATCAATTAACTAGCTAGTAAAGAATGCCATGGAGACTGGACACCAGCGAACGCCGATCGTTTTGCTACATTGACTATCTAGGGTTGCGTCTCTGTCACCGGCATTCATTCATTCCATCGACCGTACGTCGAGCCAATAGTCGTCGCCACCTGCGCCTTTCGTTTTCTCTCGATCTCGCCGTCGTCGCCAGCTCCTTGTTTGAAGGAGGAGCCAATCGAGCGTTGAGTTCTCTGATGTGTCGTTGCGACATGCATCTGCGATTCGTGTGCTTCCCCGATAGACGTGGACGTCGTCGAGCGGAACTGGTCCACAGAGGAAACCAACAAAATCGCGTGCGTCTGGATCCGGACACCGAGGCGTCGTTGTTTCCGTGGTTTATTTTTACTTATACTCAGTTTCTAGATACAGTGCTACTGGTTGTCTCTCTCGATTCGATTGATATGTCCGTAGTAAAAATCTCAGATGCCAGTGTTCTTTTCACAAAAAATATTTTATTTGTTCTGAAATAAATGATGTTTAGAATAACAAATCTAGTTTAATTTAAAATAAATTAGCAGTCCTAAATATCATTTATTTGATAACAGGGGATCATTTATTTGATAACAGGGGAGTAGCTCGGAAAGGGTCGTGTCTTTTTTATCTAGAAGGTCCATTGCTAAGCACTAGGCAGGGAAGAGGAGGTGCTCTGTTGCAAGCACTCAGTGCTTCGTCTTCTGAAGATGGTCGTGTTGGTGTTTCTCATTATAGAAAGAAAAAAGGAACAACTAAATTTCTGGGCTAAAAGAGACTTGGAACTTTTCATGCCTAAAAGCTCTGGTAAAGCCTAGTTTATTCACAAATTTACTAAAGGGCCTGATTTCTTTTGGACTGCTGACAGAACTGGCCCAGGTTGATCATTGGGCCCTCGTGCCTCTTTCTGCTCGGCCTGGGCTGGCATCCGCTGCTGACAACCGAGAAAAAATGAGACCCAACCTAGAACGAGCAAGGTGGTCCTTTTCTTTTTCATTAAGATGACGAAAATATGTGCCCGAATCCGAAATCTCCACTCTTAACCAACTGAAACAAGCTCAGTCCCTGCTGCTGACAAGCGACAGAAATAAAATAACAGAATCATATAAACGAGCTGTATCTGTACGCATTAATACGGTGTGCAGTGCGCTATTCCATCTTAGGCTTCGTTTGGGAAGTACGGGTTTGGCGGGGATCAAGGGCTAATCCCGGCCACTCAGAGAACTAAATCCGCGTCGGGTTAGAATACACGTGCAGGAGCAAAACTGTATTTGGCTGCGGCGGGGATCGAAGACAATCCCGGCCAAACCTCATCAATCCACGGGTTAAGAGAACATCGTCGGTCGAGTCCAGAAACAGCTCCTCGTGGCGGCGTCTCTCTCACGGTGTTGGTCTGCTCGTCGCGACTCTGGCAGCGCTGAGGCGTTCTCCTTCACCTCCTCCCGCTCTCCCTCCTCCTCCTCCTCCTCCAGTCCTTCCTGCTATCAAGAGGGTGTAATCTCCACTGATGTGATAGATCTGTGAGAATGAACAAGTAAAGTGCTATAGGTGTTTAGTCTAAGTACCAGAAAATGAAGCTATTTCTCCTTCGTATTTGCTAGGCCATTGGTGGCGGCAGCTCCTGCTGTTTTGATGGTGTAGCCGCGGCAAAGGAGGGGCAGGAGTAGGTTGTAGCTGCGGAGGAGGCGAGCGCACTTGACGAATGAACCAAATTAATTCAGCCGTGGATTGGGTGACAGGTAAGGATCCACCTGATCCGCTCGTGTATCCATTAAAACGTGGATTGCTCTCTGTTATTGCCAAACGAAGCCTTAGTATACAACTGAAACGAAACTGGACACGAGTGAACGAACCCGACCATCTGGCATTCAGGCGGCGCACCACCTTTAATCATGCTCGTACGCATACCCTTCAGGGTACCCCGCTCCCCCTGGTGGCGGTGGCCAACCCTCGCCGCCGGACCCGGACGACCCGCCGGCGCGGACGTCGGAGACGCATCGGGAGCTGCTCTCCCCGCGGAACACGTACATCCTGACGAAGCACACCACCTTGACGGTGACCGGCACCTCGAACGTCCCCAGCACCAGCGCCTTGCCCGCCACCTTGACCTCCGCCACGAACGGCAGCACGCCGGCGACGGCGTCGCCCGCGAAGTGCGGGCTCCCGGCCACCTTCACCCCGTCCACCACCGTCGCCGGCTCGACCCGCCGCGTGGACCTGCCCCCGACCTCCCCCTCCGGCACCAGCGTCTCCCCGACGGGCACGCCGTGGTACGTCACCGCGCTCAGCGCCGCGCCGTACCGGAACGGCGAGCTGCTCGGGTTGCTCACCGCCACGTGCACGCGCACCGACGCCCTGAGCGCCGGGCGCGGCAGGAGCGCGAACTCGTCGACGCTCACGTCCACTGGCGTCGCCACCACGCGCGGCGGCCGGGGGCGGTACACGAGGTAGAAGGCCAGCGCCAGCGCGCCGAGGACGGCGAGGACGGCAAGCGCGATGCAGCACGCCGCGCGGTGCCGCTTCCTCACCCGCGACTTCCCCTCCGTCATGCCTTTTTGATCAGTACGCTCGTGCTTGCTCTTAGCACGTCACACGTCTGCGTTCTACTACGGATCTCCGAGACTTTATATCTGCTCTGCTTAGAGCTTGCTTGTTTAACGGTTTTTCATCTGGTGGTTCGGAAATTTGGGCGCATTTTATTTGAGAAATGGCTGCTGGTGAAACGCACTTTTATCCCTCTGTCTGAACAACGCAAAATAATGCATGAAAACCGTTATGCACGGTACGGCAGTGGTTGCCCTGTTCGCGTGCATAAACTGAAGTAAGGCAGAGTATTTTTTTGAAAGGCCATCAGATGATGAATTACCCCAGAAAATGAACAAACTGGCTTTCACTGTTATGGTCATCTTCCAGTTCAGCTGTGCGACTGAATGATAATTTGGGCCCTTGGATTAATCAGCGATGGGGATTGAGACAGGAAGATCCGCTCTCGCCATATTTATTTATTGTGGCATTTGATGTATTGCAAAGATTATTCTAGGCAGCTACGCAAGAAGGAGTCCTCTCTCCCCTCACAGTAATTGAAGCTCGACTGCAAGTCTCTCTATATGCTGACGATGTGATCCTGTTCACTAACCCAGATCAGAGAGAGGTTGGTGTATAGGGGACGCCACAGGTCTTCGGATAAATATTCAAAAAAGCACAGTCACACCGATACATTGTGAAAACTTTGATCTCGATGAGATGCTTAGAGACTTTGGTGGTCAGAGAGCAGAGTTACCGATATCATATCTTGGGCTGCCGATCACAACAACGAGGCTCTCAACCAGCCATTTGCAGAGTATCATGAACCGGGCGCAGTCCAAACTGGCGGGGTGGCAAGGCTCATTACTATCTATGTCCGGCAGAAGAGAACTGGTCCGCTCGGTGCTTGGATTGCTTCCAATATATGCTCTCACAGCACTCAGACTGCCAAAACAATTTATCAAGGATTTTGGACAAAATTAGGCATCGTTTTCTTTGGGCCGGGACGTAGGCAATACAAGGAGGAAAATTAAGGTGAGTTGGTCAAGGGTATGTCGGCCTTTAGATAGTGGCGGCCTGGGAATCTCTGACTTGGACAGATTGGGGAGAGCTTTGCGACTTCGCTAGTTGTGGCAGCAGTGGCAATCGCCAGAAAAGGCGCGGATAGGCATGGAACTCCCAACATACAAGGTTCATGAAAATTTGTTTTTAACTGCCACGAAAGTCATAGTGAAAAATGGACTTAAAACCAAGATTTGGACCTCGTCATGGCTGCACACCTTGCCCCTCTCTTGTTCTGTACCCTAGACTGTTCAAAGGCAGCCGTAGGAAAAACAAAACAGTGGCAAACGTCATGGCAAACCAGAACTGGATTCGGGATCTCGTATGTCAATTTACTATGGACATGCTATCGGAGTTCGTATCACTCTGGGAGGACTTACAAGAGGTCCAGCTCTCAGCAGGCCTAGATCAGGAGGATTAGGTAGTGTGGCTCTTCTCATCAAATGGAGAATACACATCAAAATATGCATATCAGTTACAGTTTGAGGGATGCCTAAGTTCTTGGTACCCGGATAGGATTTGACATGTATGGGCTCCTCCCAAGTACGGTGTTCACCTGGCTACTTGTGCAGGATAGGTTATGGACGGCTGCGCGACTCCAGAAACGTGGATGACCAAACCAATATTTGTGCCCAATGTGTTACAGAAGTGTTGAGACAGCATCCCATTTATTCTCAGAATGCCCCACTGTGCTTGGTATATGGATGAAGATCTCAGAATGGTGTCGAAGTGAGAGGGTCCACCCACGCAAATGGAGGGCAGGACTGGACATGACATCATGGTTTTATCAACTAACAGTTAATGGAGGGAGTTCAACCGCCAAAGGCATGAGGACCATGGTGCTCCTTGTGTGCTGGCACATTTGGTGCGAGCGTAACAGAAGGGTTTTTGACGAACAAGAGAAGACGGTTCCACAATTACTGAGTGACATCAGGACCACTGCAAGGTTATGGAGAACAGCGGGAGTTGTTGACCTTAGCTCTTTTGTCGGTCTTAGTGACCATTAGGCTTGATTATTACTTTTCCACACCGAGATAAACTCTCGGCTTTTGTTGTCGGCTCAGGGTTCGCACGGCTTGTGCAGACCTAGCGAACACCCTTTAAATTGTACTCTTTATCTTGCTTAATATATGGCTGAGCATCGACTTAGAGCTTTAAAAAAAGGCGATGAATTATAAGAGGAATAAAAATATAGTTTTACATTACATACTTTAACAAAGGGTAAGGAGAGGACGTAAACCGGGAAGTAAAAAGAGGGGGTGGGGGGCTAATGGGTCCTAACACCGGCTAAGCTCCACCGCTACTATGCATGAGCTGGGTAAGGGCCTTTGAACCTGCAAAACACCATTGTTGAATCTGTTCTTTTACTGCTGAGACCAATTCATTAGCCGATCTCTCCTGATCTTGAAAAATTCTAGCATTTCTTTCTCGCCAAAATTGTCCATAATACAGCAAAGACTAAGGATTTGATCGCTTTGGCCCTGCTCTGATCGTGTATAGCAGACAAACTGTCAAACCAGCTTGAGAAAGATACTCCAGCCTCCCAGTTATCAGGATGAAGAAGTGGCTCGCTAATCCATTGGCTGATTTGCCTCCGAATGTGCAGGGACAACAGGCAACCAGAGAAGAGGTGCTCCACTGTCTTCAGATTGCGATAACAGAGTGGGCAGAAGCAACTGTTCGGCCAGCCACGATGCATCAACCGATCCGCTGTCCACACGCGATATTGCAGCAACAACCAAATAAAGATTTTGAGCTTCGGTGGTGCCCAGACGCGCCATACCTGAGTCGGAAATGGAGATCGTACGCTCCCTTGAAACTGCATGCGATAGGCTGAACGTGATGTGTATACTCCCGAAGTCGTGGCTGTCCACCTAATTTCATCTTGTTGGTCTGGCATGAGTATTAGGCGAGTAAGGCAGAGTATTTGGTTGGTCCGTGTGATATCGATCGTTAATGTAATCTCAGTAGATAGAGGTTTTAGTCGTGGATTCGCGTTTTAACCTAATATGCTATCCCTCTATTCTGAAATATATGTGACGTTTAGAACATCTAATTTAGTTTAATTTTAATTAAATTAGCTAATATCGTATAAGTATAAGGCTTCCAAAGTTATTCACCTCCAGGGTTTCTTTCTTTCTTGTGCGACATGACATCTGGTAGTGTTCTCTGTGTATCTTGGGTGCCGTCTGATGAAAAGATCTTGTTTCGTCAGATAAGCGCCCGGGAAAAGACACGGCCGGGCAGACGTGACTTGCTCAGATGAGAAGGATTTTCAGCGCGACAAAGAAAAGGGTCTCCGCAGAAGCAAGTACAGTAGCTGCCGTTTGTTCCGTCGGCCGTAAAAGTAAAACGGAGCTGGCGGTTTGGTTTACTAGAGCCTGTATCGTGTTTCGAAAAGAAGAAATCATGAATCAGGTGTAGAACGTATGGATTGGTCGAGATCATCAGCTGGTCAAGATACTGGGCCGTTCGCGCTCGGCTTTACATGGCCCTTGACAAGTTGCTTGTCCCGGGCGGTTCCAGCCCATGCGTACATCCCATTTCCAAAATGGCAGACAGGCGACAAGCACTTCAGATTGCACAGAGTAAAAGATGCTGTCATGCACTGTTCTCCGTACTAACATTAGCACGTATCTTTCTTTGTTCTCTTTTTTAAACTAATCAGCGTCAAATAAAAATGACCGATACAGTACAAACAATATTTGGTGCGTGGTTACATATACTCGTGGTGGTGCTGAAGAGGTGAAGAATCATTTCGTGATTACAGACAGGACAGGACATCCATCCGTTTCAGGATTCAGACCCTACCCCGCATTAGGGGTGAAAACGGTCGGTCGGAAAAAATAATTAAGTTGTTTTCATATATAATTTTTTGGAAACGGAATCGGAAACAATACCATCAAAAACCGATATGATATCGGAAATTTCGGAATATCGAAAACGAATATATCGGAACGGATATACGACAATATCGGAACGGTTTTGATTTTTTTCGGAAACAACACCTCAAAGGCCAAAGTATTGTCATTATTATTTAAAATAATATAAGCAAACTATCATAATAACTTCACACTAGTAACCATAACAAATTAATGACAAGCAATACAAATCAAATATAATAATTTGTGTCAATGCAAAGCAAGTCGCGGACACGAGCGAAGTCGTTAGCCGGCTGCGGGAGCGAGCGGAGGCGGCGCCGCGGCAGCCGGTTGCGGGCGCGACCGCATGAGCGGAGGGGTGAGATTGGGATAAGCCGATTAGGGTTCCCGGTTTCTGGCTGCTTGAGCTGGCTAGCTGGTCTTGGGTCGTTTAGCACTGGACAAGGCTCATTAGGGAGCAGGGAGCCCTGTGCGCTGTGGCGATAGGGCTGAGTCAGAAATTAAACGGAAATTATTTGGAAATTTAAGAATAAATATGGAATTCCGAGTATTTGGTCAGAAATATATCCAAATCGTTTTCGTTCCGATTTTTAATTTTTTATTTCTAATTTCCAAGCAAGTGTTGTATAATTCTGTTTCAAACAGAAAACGGTTTGAAAATTTTCAAAATCGATGTAGAATAATTAGAGAAATTTTCATCCGTATTTCACCATACCCTGCATCCTTTTGGACCATTCCGCAGTCATAGCACGGGCACTCTCGGAGGTCCTACGGCCTCCCTGGTCTTACCCCAACAGCGTACTGGCCGGCGACGAGCCGCACGCACAAGGAGAGAGAAATTAAAGACGTCACCAGGTTCAGTACACTGCAGTAAACATCTCAGGACAGCGAGGTCGCTGAGAACTAAGCAGGGCCCGTTCTGCTGGGCTCAGTGGCCTCTCGTTGGCGACACGGCCCTTTCTTCTCGGTCACCCAGATCTGGAGGTAGTACCAGATCGCCGCGCCTATGGTGTACTGAAAATTAAACTAATGTTTTGTCCTAAATATTATTTGTTTCAGAACGCATTTATTTCAGAATGGAGGAAGTAAGACATAAAGCACCACGCAGGCGTCAGCAGGCCGGACATAAAATGAAGTCGCCTAATGATCGATCGACGTTGTGTGCTTACAGTGGAGAGCACCGAGACGAGGCCGACGCCACCAGCGAGCCTCCTCGGTGACAAGCCGCCTGAGGACAAACGACCTCACGCTCGCGATGACACGCTGCAGCATCGTGCTCAGAGTAGTGGTGGGACTTGGGCCGGGCTGCTTTCAGGCGGGCCGAGGCCCGGTCGAAAAGCACGACACGTGGCCCGGTCCTGCACGAAATGGAATCGTGCCGGGCTGGCCCGGCCCGAAGCTTCGGGCCGTGCCGGGCCTAGAAATCGGGCACGACGGGCGGCACGACACGGCACGAAGATTCGGGCCGTGCTCGGGCCGGCCCGGCCCGGCCCGGTTGGCCCGAAATTTTGAAAATGGCCTGATACAGCCCATCGGCCCGGTTTGGCCCGTAGGGTTTCGACTTAACCCAACTCGGTTCGGTTTTTTTGGTTCATTCCTCTCCTCTCCTCAGCGCGCCGTCGACCCTGCCCCCTGCGCCCGGCTGCCACGCGCGGCGCGCCCCACCCCAGCGCGTCCCGAGCGGTCGAGCCGCCCACCGGAGCCCCAGTCGGCCGCCCCAGCCCGGCGCTCCCACCCGGTCGCCCCAGTCCGGCGCACCCGCCCGACCGCCAGTCCGCCCCAGCACGCGCCCCCGCCCGGCAGCCCGGTCCCCCCTACGGCCCTGCGTGCCGCGCGCCCGGCCTGCCCGGCCCCCCCTGCCCTAGCCGCGTGCCGCAACAACAAGTTCACAGCCATGTTGCCAACTAGGGGTAGTGTTACTAGGAAGAAGGTTGGCGCATCATCGCGGCGTGGTCATGGCTACGAGGAGCCCGATCCACGTCGTCTATCTCCAAGCATGAGAGATTATGGGATGGATGATGTCGGTTTAGAAGGTGATGCATATGATGAGTACCAAGATGATTGTGTTGGTTTAAATAATGCAGGTGATGGTAGTTTCTCCGTCGATGCGCCCGCTACCACAAGCGATATGCCTCCACAACCCGAAGCTCCGCATGAAGAAATTCAAACATCTACTACTTCGGAACCCAAAAAGAAAAGAGCCAAATGTTGGGATCACTTCATTGAGCACGTAGAAAATGTCAATGGTAAGGATTTAGTAACTTCTACTACTTGCAAATATTGTAAAAAGGTTCTTACTGCAACATCTAGTAGTGGCACGGGCCACCTAAATCGATATTATGCCGCATGTGTTAAGAAGTTTGCTTTACGAAGAGGTGCCTCAACACAAACTCAATTGAACTTCAATCCCGATGGCTCTGTGAGTACTTGGGTTTATAATGCTGATGTTGCTCATTCTGAAATTGCTAGATTTATTGCAATAGAAGATCAACCTATTTGCATGGGCGAAAGTGCTAATTTTGAAAGAATGATTCAAGTTGCTTTTTGTCCACAATATAACAATGTTTCTAGAAAGACTACTCGAAAGGATATAATTAAAAGATACAATGATAAAAAGGTGATCTTGAAAGAAACGTTTAGGAGCATGTCATTTTCTGTTGCATTAACATCGGATATTTGGTTATCTTCACATCAAAGGACAAACTATCTTAGTGTTGTTGCTCATTACATAGACCCTGAGTATAAGTTGAATAAAAGAATTTTAGCATTGCGGGTCATTGATGAGAATCACACCGGTGAGGTAATTGCATCACATGTGTTTGATGTCATTAAAGATTATGGCATTGAAAATAGGATTGTGTCTATAACTCTTGATAATGCATTGGCTAACACAAGGCTATGAAAATACTTGAGCCACACATACAAAGCAACATTGGTGGGGTTGTGCTTCATCAAAGATGTGTGTGCCACATCATTAATCTTATTGTGCAGGCTGGCTTGGCGAAGGCAAGTTCATGCATTGAAAATATACGTTTTGCTGTTCGATTTTGAGGCGGACCGGGATCCGCTTATCCAGGATCGCAGAGGGTGGTGCCGCACGATGTGACACCCGACAGCACACGTCATAAGAACACAATATATTACATGGGAGAAACAAACTGAACTGTACAAAAAGGTACAACTTCAGTTACAAACTAGTATTTATTTTACATAGCGGAAGTCTACTCTGTACAACTCACGCCCGCCTATCTAGCAAAAGTCGGTTGCCCAGCCCTAGGGCAACCAACACTGGCTGCACTCCTCAGCTCAACGCGGCGTGTACGGCTCCCACTCAGCCGTGGTCCCCGACGGAGGGTAAACCTCGCCGGTGGACTCGTACTCCGAGTCCGTGGGTGGCTCCTCACCTGAAAAACACTTAAGCAGCAACCGTGAGCACGATGACTTAACAAGGCTTAACCGACTCACCTAAGCATGAAACTCTACATGAGGGGTACAATGACATAGGGTAGTAATATTGCAGCAAATGGACACGCCTACAAGTCCATCCTTAGTTCTTCTTTTAGCAACAAGTTAACAGTTTGGAAATCTGAAATTTAGTAAGCAATATTTGGTGGCACACATGTAGCAATACCATTATATCATAACAGCAAGATTGAATCATAACATTTTATACATTAGTCTATGTTACGACGCAGTGAACAAGCGGTACTCGTCACCGCGAGGGACGGCGAATCGACTCGATATACACCTGCAGGGAAACCCAAAGAACATGTCACGTATGCCCACCCGTGGAGCTGCACAGCACGCTCACTCGATGTCGTACGGGACAACCTTTCACTCAACAGACCGAACGTCGAACCGGTCGCACCGAAACGAGCAGGAGGTTCCCCACACGGAGCATCTCTCTATGCCCGTTGGTAGATTTTCACCTTGCTTCCCTCAGCCTACACCTATAAATCGGTGCGTTATGCCTCGACGCCCGGAGGTTTAGGCTACATCGGTTTATCGGGGCCCATATATCCGATATGCCTTCGGTACGTTCAATACTTGTTCAGCAGGGCCGCACACGGATCGGTCCTCAATCGACACGGGCAGGGCTGCGCACACAAGACTTCCTCTTGCTGCGCCCTAGCCCCTGCCTAGTCTCATTTTCATTACTAAAGTGATCTCACATCACTCAACCAAACCCGTGTGTCCCAAGCCTATCTCGCGAGTAGATTCCAAGTACTCGACTTGTACCGAAGTCCTATGAATCATTACGCATAGTCTGTCTACTCGAGGTCTTAGACACTACCCTCACTCTTATAGACAATTTCTGGTTATGCAAGTGGGATTCCATCCATCCTACACCTAATGCACATTTATACTTCATACTCGGCATGTGAACAAAGTAAAACTTTTATAAAAGAGATTGATGCAAACCGGGGCTTGCTTTGTTGCTGCTGGTCAGGGGTTAGTTCCTCTTCCAGAAGTAGGAAGTCCAGCACTTCCGGAGTCTCTTCTTCAGTGACTACACGTTTAATGAAATACGACATGTAAATTTAAATGCAATGTATAAACTTGAATACTTAACGATTAATACTCTAGCTAGCCCTCCCCTTTAGTTCTGAATTTTTTTATTGTGGCTTGGTAGGGTCCTAACCAGAGTCTTGACCAAGTTTCATTTGAAACAAACTTCATCTGAACCTTGTACAAATAAAAGCCCATTTGGTCAATATTTGAGCCTCTGAATAATTCTAGGGGTTTTCATGGCTCTAACCATTATTTTCTGGAAACTAGACTTTAAGATGGTTTTAATGGAATTGGTTTCATGTCATTTGAAGAATTATACTGAAAGTAATGTCCTAATTAAGATTGGAGAAAATCTGAAAAATGTTTTTGTACATTTTTCTATTTTCTCAGGGCAGTTCTCTTAATTACCCCATTAGCGTAACTAAATTAACTTGGATGAGTCTGAAAATTTTACTGGGATTCAGGAATTTTCCAATGAACCTCTCAGCCAAATTTCAAAATTTTTCATAAAGTAGTTCTCCAGATAAAATTCCCAACAGTTTAAAGTTTAGAGATTTAATTCTAGAAAACTATTTACTTTCATGAGCTGAGTTTGATATTGCTGGAAAATACTCAGAATTCTGAGTTCAACAAAATTTGGTTCATCGAATTTGGAGTTTCCTAGCCAAAGTTCTATGCATTTGAAGTTTGAACTAAAACTGGAAATTCCAAAAAACGTTTAAATCCTGTGGGTGGGTCCATCGCACACGTGTCGACCGCTGGAGTCGAGCCACACGGGGCCACAGACTCCTTCCCGCGCGGTCGCATTGGATCTTGGACGACAGAGAATCCCGCCCATTTATCTCCAGCCACTGACGAGTGGGGCCTCCCCCCTTCGTCTTCCTCCGGCCACCCGCGCGACCCCGCCGCCGAGCTCGCCGGAGCTCTCGCCGGAGAGGGGCTCCGGCCCTTGGAGCTTGCTGATTCTCGCCGCCTGTACCTATCTCGGCCTGGGGAACACGGTGGTGCCCTCCCTAGAGCTTGACAACAAGCGGAACAGTGCTCCCGCCGGCAACAGCGGCCGGGAGCTCACCGACGACGTCCAACTCGGCATCCCCTGCACCTTTTTCGATGCGGTTTGCTCGGGGAGTTCCGTTGACACCTGCTGGTCACGGACATGGACACCGATCCCCGTGAAAACGGCTGCAACTACGACCTCATCGGTGACCTAGGCCGGATATCGGCTGTGCTCAGAAAACTTCGAAGAACCGTAACCCTAGCCCTCAGTTCTTACTGGTTTTCGATCCTAGGTGGTCGTGGCAGTGTATAGAGCGTGTGCGTGACTTGGTATGCCCGGTGATGAGCTAACCCCCATGAATTTTGGGATTTGGTGGGAGCTCGGTCTTAGGACCCCCGAAACTTTCCCGGTGAAATACTCCCCCGACAGCCCATGAAATGAAGAACGGTTGGGACCAGAAGAATCAGCACCTCAAGGCGGTCCTTTCTTATGTTGCTCGTCGGGCACGAGAGCGCCTGTGCTGGCCGGACGCCGGCGATCAGGGAGGTCGGCGTTTCTGTTCGCGCGCGGAACCGAGAAAGAAACTCGGGTGGGGGTGGTTCTCGTTCGGGAAACAGGAGGAAGAGCGGCGTGGGCTGTGCGCTGGCCTTTGATCCGCGTTTTTGGCACCGTGAGGTGGCTGTTTGCTGCCTCGGTGGCTCGCCGCCGCTCCCGTGCCTTGCGCGCGAAGCCGAGGTCGGCTGCAGCAACCGACTACACCCTCGTGTGTGCAACTGACCTGTGGGCCTCCCCTTTACTCCTTTTTCTCTAATATTTCTTTTCTGTTTTTGCTGAATATCCCACCAGCTACTCACAATTTAATGTGAGATTTAGTCACCAAGTCTTTGTTGGAATTTGAATTCTCAAATTTGAACTGTGTTTGGCTAAATTTGCTGCATGTTTAAACTGAAATTCAAATTCAGTTTTGAATTCTTGCAAATTTAGCTCTTGACAAGATGAACTCCAATGAGGATGAAAATTGGTGGGCTTACTCAGAAAAATGTGCTGAGTTTGAATATGAATCTAACTTTTAAATTTGTGTGATGAAAGTTGCTGCAATTTGAATTTACATTCAAATTGTCCTCTTTTTCAAATACCTCCAAAAGTGCCTCAAAAAGTGTTGGATTTCTATGAAACTTTGACTGAACCTTCCCAAGACTTTTTAAGTTCTAGGGGTAAGCTCAATCTCTCATGTTCATGTGTACAAATCCCACTTTGTGAAAATGAAGGCTTTCCCCTCTAATCACTCTTTTGATGGAGGTTACTTGCTCTTCACAATATTTCCTAAGATATCCACAATAAAAACTATGGTGTGGTGAGGTTAAGAAAAGTTTTTGCAAGTCCCTTTTCTTGGGCTTTTACATCCCTCCCCCCTTAAAAGAATCTCGTCCCGAGATTACAAAAGAAGAGATAGCGATGTAATAGGTACTTACCCGTGTTGAGAAGCCATGAACTCCGGGTAGTTTGAGTGAAGGAATTCCTCACTCTCCCACGTCGCTTCTTCGGCGGTGTGGTTGCTCTAGAGTATTTTGTAGAACCACAACGTTCTGCGACGCGTGGTCCGGGCTTTTTCATCAAGAATTGCCACCGGATACTCATCGTATGTTAAATCCGGTTTCAGCTCGCCGATGTCTTCAGTAGGAACAGCAGTTGTATGCTTTAAACATTTTCGCAGTTGCGAAACATGAAAAACATCATGGACACCAGCAAGGGAGGCCGGTAGCTCCAGTCTATACGCTGTTGGTCCACACTTCTCAGTGATAGCATAGGGTCCAATGAAACGAGGAGCGAGCTTCCCCTTGACGCCGAACCGGTGCACGCCCTTCATCGGAGACACACGGAGGTACACGTGTTCACCAACGTCAAAGTGCAACGGTCTACGCCTCTTATCAGCGTAGCTCTTCTGCCGGGATTGAGCGGTCTTCAAATTGGCTTGAATTGTCCGAACGCGCTCTTTGGCGTCATTCACCACATGAACCCCGAATGTGACCCTTTCACCGGACTCGCACCAGTTTAATGGGGTGCGGCATTTATGACCGTAGAGAGCTTCGTAGGGTGCCATCTTGATAATCGCCTGATAGCCATTCTTGTACGAGAATTCCGCCAATGGTAGGTGATCATCCCAGTTCCTACCATGGTGGATGGCACATGCTCTCAACATGTCTTCCAATACTTGATTTACCCTCTCTGTCTGGCCATCTGTCTGAGGGTGGTAAGCGGAACTTCTAATCAGTTTAGTACCCAAAGCAGCATGCAACTGCTCCCAAAAGCGAGATACAAACAATGCACCTCGGTCTGAGACTATAGTCTTGGGTACACCATGCAGGCATAGAATCCTGGCAATATATAACTCCGCATATCTGTTGGCATGGAAATGTGTATGCACGGGGATGAAGTGAGCTGACTTGGTTAGTCGGTCAACGATCACCCAAATGGAATCATGTTTGTTGGATGTTAAGGGTAATCCCATAATGAAATCCATGCTCACATCTTCCCATTTCCATGCTGGAATTTTTAGGGGTTGTAGCAGCCCTGATTTCCTCATATGATCAGCCTTCACTTGTCTACACGTATCACACTCGGATACGTACTTAGCTACCTCCCGCTTCATCCGTGTCCACCAAAATTTCTTTTTCAAATCTTGGTACATTTTGTTGCTGCCCGGATGAATGGAGTACTTGGACAAGTGAGCTTCATCGAGGATTTTCTTCCTCAGCTCCATATCCCGGGGTACGACTATGCGGTCATTGAACCATAGCGTCCCCTCATCATCCTTCCGGAAACATTTGATCTCCCCATTTTCTATCCGTCTCCGGAGATGTGCCATGCCTTTATCATCTTTCTGAGCTGCAATGATGTCCTCCCTGATGGTAGGGATGAGGGCAAGGTTGTACCGCGATCCATAAGGAACCAAGTATAAACTCGGCTCTTCCTCCTCCACCGGTGTAATGGTGAGGTTATGGACATGTGATTTTCGACTCAGCGCGTCGGCAACTACATTCGCCTTGTCGGAGTGGTAATGAATCTCGATATCATAATCTTTGATCAATTCTAACCACCTCCTTTGCCTCATGTTCAGCTCCATCTGGGTGAAAATGTATTTCAAGCTCTTGTGGTCGGTGTAGAGATGCACCAGATTCCCCAGGGGATAGTGCCTCCACATTTTTAGCGCCAACACCACGGCAGCAAGCTCAAGATCATGAGTCGGATAATGCTGCTCATGGTTACGAAGTTGGCATGAGCCATATGCGACCACACGTCCTCCCTGCATCAACATGCAGCCGAGCCCAATATCGGACGTGTCACAATACACGTCGAAGGGCTTTGTTGTATACGGCTGAGCTAAGACCGGGGTTGTGGTGAGATGCTACACCAATGCTTGGAATGCTCCTTCACACGCCGTGTTCCAAACATATTTCGTCCCCTTCTTCAGCAATTCTGTCATCGGTTTAGCGAGCTTGGAGAAGCTTGGAATGAATCTCCGATAGTATCCCGCTAACCCGAGGAAGCTTCTGACTTCATGAACTGAAGTGGGAGCTTTCCGTTTCAGCACTTGCTCTATCTTGCTTGGGTCAACTGCAATGCCTTCCGCTGAGATGATATGTCCAAAGAATGGCACTTGGTTGATCGAAAACTCGCATTTACTGAACTTGGCGTAGAGCTTGTGGTCTCGCAATCGTTGAAGAACGATTCTCAAGTGTTCGGCGTGTTCAGCTTCTGTCTTGGAGTAAACCAAGATATCGTCGATGAACACTACCACAAACTTGTCCAGCTCCGGCATGAACACCGAGTTCATGAGATACATGAAATGCGCTGGAGCATTTGTGAGACCAAAGGACATGACGAGATATTCATATAATCCATATCTCGTCGAGAAGGCCGTCTTTGGAATATCCTCCGCCCGGATCTTTATCTGATAATATCCAGAGCGAAGGTCCATCTTGGAGAACACACTTGCACCCACAAGTTGATCAAATAATATGTTGATGCGGGGCAGTGGGTACTTATTCTTGATGGTGACGGCGCTGAGCGGCCGGTAGTCCACACACAACCTCAGGGTTTCATCCTTCTTCTTTACAAACAGCGCCGAGCATCCCCAAGGCGAGGAACTCGCCCTAATGAAACCCTTGCTCAACAGATCATTGAGTTGTTCTTTCAGTTCAGCCAGCTCATTTGGAGCCATTTTGTATGGTCTCCTTGATATGGGCGTAGTCCCGGGTGCAAGTTCAATCTTGAACTCGACATCCCGCTCAGGTGGCATGCCCGGAAGATCATCCGGGAACACGTCGGGGTACTCCCAGACTACGGGGATATCCTCTAACTTGAGAGCCTCAGCATTATTAATTGCTGAAATTTCCCGGACTGGCGTGTCTAACACCATGGAATGTGGACGGTGAAATGGAGAGTTTAAATGAACCATCCGTGTCCGAGTCTCCAGGACAGCGCCATGGTATTGTAGCCATGACATCCCTAAGATTGCATCAATCTTTTGCCCCAAAGGATTATCAAAGTGGTGGGATATAGTTTCCCACCTAAGCACAGAGGTGCTTTTGGAATCATCATATTAGCTGAAATCTTCCCTCCCGGTGAGCAGATCATATAAGTGCAGTCGGTTGGGAAGACTTGCATTTGATGCTTAGCCACATAGGATGCACTTGTAAAGCTGTGGGTTGCACCAGAATTAAACAATATGACGATGGCTTGATTGTTGAGAGTAAACGTACCCGCCAACACGTTGTCTCCCTCTGGGGTGTCCTCATTGTCGAGATTGCGGACACCCCCAGTCCGCTGACCAACCTTCTTCACCGAAGGTCGGCCTCGAGCACCGCCCTGGAACTGGGCTTGCCCGCTGCTCTGCTGCCCCTGGGGACAGTCCTTCGCGAAGTGGCCCGCCTGGCCACACGTGAAGCGGGTGAAACGGGGTGGTCCCCTGCTGATCGGTGGACGGAATCCCGGGGCGCGTTGTGGCGGTGGAAACGCTCGGGGTACCGTCTGCTGCTGCTGCCGCTTCTGCTGTCTTGGTGGTGGCATCGGTGGACGAAACGGGGGTGCCTGAAACGAACGTCCCCCGAACCGCTGAGGTCATGCCGGTTGATGCCACTGCTGCCCGGATGGTGTCCGATACACCATACGGTACTTCTGAGGCGCGCCACCACCACTGCTAGTTGGAGCGTTGCGCTTCCTCTGCTCAGCTGCCAACTCCCACTGAGCGTCCTCCTGCATGATCGCGGCATTGACTAGGTCGTTGAATGTGCCGCGATTCCACTGAACGAGATGTGTCTTCATTTCGGGGTGTAAACCCCGATAGAAGTGTTCTTGCTTCTTCTCTTCAGTGGAGATATAATCTGACGCATATTGCGCCAGATGGTTGAAGGCACGAGAGTAGTCATGGGGACTCCTCCCGCCCTGCTTCAGTTCCAAAAATTCTTGGAACTTCCTCTTCATGATCTCGGGAGGAATGTGATAGGCACGGAATGCCTCCCAGAACTCTTGCCATTCCACGGCATGGCCAGCCGGACGTGAGGCGACATAATTCGCCCACCACGCCCTAGCGACACCGTGGAGTTGTTGCGCTGCGAACAGAGTCTTCTGCCGCTCCGTACATTGGAGCAGCCCGAACTTGGACTCGATGGTCCGCAGCCAGTTGTCAGCCTCTAGTGGTTCTTCGGCTTCGGCGAACACTGGAGGGTGCGTACTCATGAAATCCGAGTACGACACTTCCCGGGGCTCACTAGGCCCTCTATCTTGACCCCCCCCCCCCCCCCCCCCGCTTGGGACGTATTCTGCACGATCGTGCGGAGCAGGTCGGTCTGCTCCTCACGACCACCCACCAGTGCCGCTATCACATCCGCTAGAGTAAGCGGAGGCGGCAGTGGTGGCTGCTGTTGCGGGGTGCTGTCGTAGGCCGGTGGCTAGGAGTCATCACCTCCCTATTGGCTAGAGCCACCAACCTCGTGCGTGGTCCTAGTGCAAACCATCTGCAACCATACGACAATAAACATCAGTCCCGCAACATATTGCATGCAGTCCAAATGAAATAGGCGTAAAAACATAATGACAATGAAACATGCGATACATCTCGTATGTAGATAATGTAATAACTTTGCACAAGCTACACCATTACGAGACCAAATACAAGCTAGTTACATTCAACTTGATGAACCTCCACTTTGGAAGCTCACCATAACTAGGTTTGGTCACTACGAGATATTACTATCGCTTTGTCATCACGTATACCACCCTTAGGGTACAACACCCCCTCCAATGAGTTCAACTGTACCTCCTCTGTCAGAATGACCAGTTTCTACCTATTCCAAGTTTTGATCTAGTTCAGGGCATTTTCATGACTCAAGTTGAATACCAAAGTTAAAGGTAACTTCAGTATCTTTCCAACGATTATTCATTTGCCCTCAGATAAGCTCTGGTTAAAAAGTTATGTTAATTCAAAGTCAGCAGAATTTCTGGAAGAATTTTAACAACACCTCCCTTGGAAAGTTGCTGTTTTCAACTCCGGTTTCCACTGAAATATGTGCTGAAATTTCAGAAACTTTGAATTGCAAAGATGTAACACATATTCTACCCTTTCTATGAATGTATCATATGAAAATTTTTGGTTTTGCTACTGGGAGTTATCATTGAAAAACAGAACAGTCCAGAGAATGTTTCACTCTGTCCTGGTTCTGGATATTTTACATTTCTCTGGGAATTAAACCATCTTAAGATGTGTTTCAGCTCTGGAAGTCTACAACAAAATTGTAGAGTACTCAAATACCTTCCCAGAACTATATACCACACCTCCCTGGGCTAAAAGACCTATGAGTTATGCTCTGTTGAAGATCAGTAACTTGCTGCCCAAAACAGAGCACTCTATTTTTCAGTCTTTTTGGATCTACACTCCTCACTATCCAATTTGTCTATCAACCAGGGTCCTAAATGTTGAACCTAATGATTTTAATTCCTTGTTATCATTATTTTCATGCATATGCCTACAATATCTCGGTACTACTTTCCTCACAAAAGGAAATCCTAACCGGATTATACCGGCATATACGTCTCAAGTGTGGCACTAACCGGTCTCGCGCACACGTTTTCTACACGGATACATACGTGGTTAGTACCTGCAGAAGACCACACAATAGTGATGCACTCAATGGTTGGTTTCATTTTAGGCAGTTCCATATTTAAAAGTAAATACAAACGCCCGTATCATCGTCATACGGCCGTCCTTGAGTTAGGTCACGTCTCAAGGTACGTGATCATGTTTCAACACCACACGACGGGGAACCCGAGTATGTCATGAACGGGTCGTCACGGTTGGGAATGTTATCAACCCAACAGATACCACCTACTGCCCTGCAGGGCACGCCGATGGCAAGCGCTGCGTATGTCCTCCTGGGCTATTTCCAGACGAACACACTCTCGCGTTACTGACCATGCGATGGGGTCTCCACTTACTTGCCTAATGCACGCTAGGGATCAGCGTTTCATATGAACTCAGGAACATGAAGAGTCCAAGAGTTTTATATTGACGTCTCACACCAAGCTGTGAGACCTATCCCTGAACCACGTTCCTCGTCAGGGGAGCTAAAATTGAACCGCTTTCGGTGGCGTTACTTACCATACTTACCAGAGCGTAGGTGCGTCGTTACATAATTAAAATTCAGAATTATAACACATAGGTTAGTATTTGCCACTTTAAATAACTATGCTAATATAGTCCTTACTTGGGCAACTACCGAATCCTCACCGTAAACCTAAGTTTTCCCATAATACAGTCCTTAAGTAATGTGCTATCCCCAATGCAGCTCTGATACCAGGCTGAGGCGGACCGGGATCCGCTCATCCAGGATCGCAGAGGGTGGTGCCGCACGATGCGACACCCGACAGCACACGTCATAAGAACATAATATATTACATGGGAAAAATAAACTGAACTGTACAAAAAGGTACAACTTCAGTTACAAACTAGTATTTATTTTACACAAGAAGTCTACTCTGTACAACTCACGCCCGCCTATCTAGCAAAAGTCGGTTGCCCAGCCCTAGGGCAACCAACACTTGTTGCACTCCTCAGCTCAGCGCGGCATGTACGGCTCCCACTCAGCCGTGGTCCCCGACGGAGGGTAACCCTCGCCGGTGGACTTGTACTCCGAGTCCGTGGGTGGCTCCTCACCTGAAAAACACTTAAGCAGCAACCGTGAGCACGATGGCTCAACAAGGCTTAACCGACTCATCTAAGCATGAAACTCTACATGAGGAGTACAATGACATAGGGTAGTAATATTGTAGCAAATGGACACGCCTACAAGTTCATCCTTAGTTCATATTTTAGCAACAAGTAAACAGTTCGGAAATCTGAAGTTTAGTAAGCAATATTTAGTGGCACACATGTAGCAATACAATTATATCATAACAGCAAGATTGAATCATAACATTTCATACATTAGTCTACGTTACGACGCAGTGAACAAGCGGTACTCGTCACCGCGAGGGACGGCGAATCGACTCGATATACACCTGCAGGGAAACCCAAAGAGCACGTCACGTATGCCCACCCGTGGAGCTGCACAGCACGCTCACTCGATGTCGTAAGGGACAACCTTTCACCCAATAGCCCGAACGTCGAACCGGTCGCACCTAGCCCCTGCCTAGTCTCATTTTCATTACTAAAGTGATCTCACATCACTCAATCGAACCCGTGTGTCCCAAGTCTGTCTCGCGAGTAGATTCCAAGTACTCGACTTGTACCGAAGTCCTATAAATCATTACGCATAGCCTGTCTACTCGAGGTCTTAGACACTACCCTCACTCTTATGGACAATTTCTGGTCATGCAAGTGGGGTTCCATCCATCCTACACCTAATGCACATTTATACTTCACACTCGGCATGTGAACAAAGTAAAACTTTTATAAAAGAGATTAATGCAAACCGGGGCTTGCCTTGTTGCTGCTGGTCAGGGGTTAGTTCCTCTTCCGAAAGTAGGAAGTCCAACACTTCCGGAGTCTCTTCTTCAGTGACTACACGTAAATGAAACACGACATGTAAATTTAAATGCAATGTGTAAACTTGAATACTTAACTATTAATACTCTAGCTAGCCCTCCCCTTTGGTTCTGAATTTTTTTATTGTGGCTTGGTAGGGTCCTAACCAGAGTCTTGACCAAGTTTCATTTGAAACAAAGTTCATCTGAACCTTGTACAAATAAAAGCCCATTTGGTCAATATTTGAGCCTCTGAATAATTCTAGGGGTTTTCATGGCTCCAACCATTACTTTCTGGAAACTAGACTTTAAGATGGTTCTAATGGAATTGGTTTCATATCATTTGAAGAATTCTACTGAAAGTTATGTCCTAATTAAGATTGGAGAAAATCTAAAAAATGTTTTCTGTACATTTTTCTGTTTTCTCAGGGCAGTTCTCTTAATCACCCAATTAGGGTAAATAAATTAACTTGGATGAGTCTGAAAATTTTACTGGGATTTAGGGATTTTCCAATGAACCTCTCAGCCAAATTTCAGAATTTTTCATAAAGTAGTTCTCCAGATAAAATTCCCAACAATTTAAAATTTAGAGATTTAATTCTGGAAAACTATTTACTTTCATGAGCTGAATTTGGTATTGCTGGAAAGTACTCAGAATTATGAGTTCAACAAAATTTGGTTCATTGAATTTGGAGTTTCCTAGCCAAAGTTCTATGCATTTGAAGTTTGAACTAAAACTGGAAATTCCAAAAATGTTTAAATCCTGCGGGTGCGTCCATCGCACACGTGTCGACCGCTGGAGTCGAGCCACTCGGGGCCACAGACTCCTTCCCGTGCGGCCACACTGGATCCTGGACCACAGAGAATCCCACCCATTTATCTCCAGCCGCTGACGAGTGGGGCCTCCCCCCTTCGTCTTCCTCCGGCCACCCGTGCGACCCCGCCGCCGAGCTCGCCGGAGCTCTCGCCGGAGAGGGGTTCCGGCCCTCGGAGCTTGCTGATTCTCGCCGCCTGTGCCTATCTCGGCCTGGGGAACACGGTGGTGCCCTCCCTAGAGCTTGACAACAACCGGAACAGTGCTCCCGCCGGCAACAGCGGCCGGGAGCTCACCGGCGACGTCCAACTCGGCATCCCCTGCACCTTTTTCGATGCGGTTTGCTCGGGGAGCTCCGCTGACACCTGCTGGTCACGGACATGGACACCGATCCCCGTGAAAATGGCTGGAACTACGACTTCATCGGTGACCTAGGCCGGATATCGGTTGTGCTTAGAAAACTTTGAAGAACCGTAACCCTAGCCCTCGGTTCTTACTGGTTTTCGATCCTAGGTGGTTGTGGCAGTGTATAGAGCGTGTGCGTGACTTGGTATGCCCGGTGATGAGCTAATCCCCACGAATTTTGGGATTTGGTGGGAGCTCAGTCTTAGGACCCCCGAAACTTTCCCGGCGAAATACTCCCCCGACAACCCATGAAATGAAGAACGGTTGGGACCAGAAGAATCAGCACCTCAAGGCGGTCCTTTCTTGTGTTGTTCGTCGGGCACGAGAGCGCCTGTGCTGGCCGGACGCCGGCGATCAGGGAGGTCGGCGTTTCTGTTCGCGCACGGAACCGAGAAAGAAACTCGGGTGGGGGTGGTTCTCGTTCGGGAAACAGGAGGAAGAGCGGTGTGGGCTGTGCGCTGGCCTTCGAGCCGCGGTTTTGGCACCATGAGGTGGCCGTTTTCTGCCCCGGTGGCTCGCCGCCGCTTCCGTGCCTTGCACGAGAAGCCGAGGTCGGCTGCGGCAACCGACTGCACCCTCGTGTGTGCAACTGACCTGTGGGCCTCCCCTTTACTCCTTTTTCTCTAATATTTCTTTTCTGTTTTTGCTGAATATCCCACCAGCTACTCACAATTTAATGTGAGACTTAGTCAACAAGTCTTTTTTGGAATTTGAATTCTCAAATTTGAACTGTGTTTGGCTAAATTTGCTGCATGTTTAAACTGAATTCAAATTCAGTTTTGAATTCTTGCAAATTTAGCTCTTGACAAGATGAACTCCAATGAGGATGAAAATTAGTGGGCTTACTCAGAAAAATGTGTTGAGTTTGAATATGAAGCTAACTTTTAAATTTGAGTGATGAAAGTTGCTGCAATTTGAATTTACATTCAAATTGGCCTCTTTTTCAAATACCTCCAAAAGTGCCTCAAAAAGTGTTGGATTTCCATGAAACTTGGACTGAACCTTCCCATGACTTTTTAAGTTCTAGGGGTGAGCTCAATCTCTCATGTTCATGTGTACAAATCCCACTTTGTGAAAATGAAGGCTTTCCCCTCTAATCACTCTTTTGATACTTGCTCTTCACAATATTTCCTAAGATATCCACAATAAAAACTGTGGTGTTGTGAGGTTAAGAAAAGTTTTTGCAAGTCCCTTTTCTCGGGCTTTTACAGATTTCTAATGAATTCTCCACAGCTTTATAGACATTTCAGTGATTATTACAAACTGAAGGAAAAGAAAGCAAAGAAATTTTTTCTGGACATGAAAGTGCGATGGAACTCGACCTATATCATGTTGACACAATTAAAAGGGTATGAGAGCATCTTCACTGATTTTATAAATGCTCAAAATGCAGGTATTGTGCTACATGAGCATGATTGGGAAGTTGCAAAAATGCTTCGAAAGCTCTTAAAACCGTTTTATAATGCAACAACCCTGTTGTCCGGTATTTATTATCCTACCTCTCCTCTTTTATTTGAGTGTCTCATGATATTTATTGAAAATTTTAAAAAAAAGGAATATGATGAAATTCTAAGTCCAATTGTTTATGAAATTAGAGAAAAGTACCTTAAATATTTTGATGGTGTTCCACATCTCTATTGTTTTGCTCTCATTTTTTATCCACGTAAGAAGTTAGAGCAATTAGAGGGTGCTTTACATTTTATTGGTCAACAACTTTGTCTTGATTACTCAAATGCTTACTCACATGTTAAGTCCGAGATATTTCGAGTATTTGCTTTGTATTACCAGAAATTTGGTCAACCTCGCCCTAGAATGGATGCACCACAAGTTGACAAGAAAAAAAGTATGGCGCCTCAAATGTGGAAAAAATTGAAGTCCAAGGAAACTACTTCATCCTCCTCACAGTCCACCTCTAGGTTAAATTGGAATCCAACTGCGGAGTTGACTCACTATCTCAAAATAGATCATGTGGCTCATGATCCAATGCTTCAGGTATGTATTTTACTTTTTTGTACATCCAAACGTGAATATATATTTTGATTTCTATTTTGATTTCTTCAGGATGATGTTGAAGTGGACCTCTTAGGGTGGTGGAAAGACAATGAACGTTAATTTCCGGTGCTCTCCCAATTTGCACGTGATGTGCTACTTATTCCAGTTTGTAGCGTCTCCTCTGAAGCTATATTTAGCTCAGCTGGAAGAATTATAGAAGAAAGAAGGTGATTCTCAAAATAGTTCATATTATGTTCTCTCATAATTATTTCATTCAACTTATGTCATTTTAATTCATTTTTGTAGGTCCTCTCTTACGTCCGATATGGTTGAATGCCTCACATGCCTTAAAGATTGGGAGGCGGCGGAAACTAGAGATCAACACCGCCTAGAGGATCCGAAAATAGTAAATGCGTTGGAGGATCTTGACCTTGAAGAATCCGAATGATTAGAAAATTTTAAACAAACTGTAACTCTTTTCCTTACGGGGGAAGCTCACAATGAGTTTAAGGTTTTTAATGAGGCAGTTTGTAAAAGACTTAATACTTTCAATTAAATTTTATTCCCCCTACATTTGTGTGATGTGTGATTTTTGAATGTGCTATGTCATTTGTGGATGTGTTATGTGATTTGTGATTCTTTTTTAGTATATTGATATTTATGTGAATGTGGATGTATATATGAGTATATCTGTCTCTCCGGAAAAAAATAGGTATATGTAAATCTGTCTCTCTGAAAAAAAAATTGGGCAGCCACCAGAGCGCTAGGCCCAGGCAGCACCACTGGCCCAAGTGCACCAGGCGCACGAGTAAGTAACGAGGCCCACAGCGAGGGCACAGTAGGCGGGCGGGACCCAATAGGCAGGGCGGGGCGAGCCGAGGCGGGGCCCAGTAGGCGGAGATCGGAGTTCACAGCCGGTACCGCGCTCCGCCTTATAAGCACGGCAACCGCACATAGAACTCCCTAGGTGGGACTAAATACGGGGCTTGGGAGGTGGGACAGGCGCGGGCGCGTGGCGGCCCAATAGGCAGGTCGGGGCCCAATAGGCGGGGCGGGGCGCAATAGGCGGGGAGAGGCCCAATAGAGAGCGCACGGCGGCCAAATAGGTGCGCCTGTTCCTTTTTTATATTCCTATTTAAATATTCAAACTTGTTTATATTCCACAAATTAAGTCCAAATTTAATATTCTTTTTTTCTATATTCTTAAAAAAAATACTCTCTACCACTTGGAACAATTCTTTTCAAACTAATATAGTTCTTCTTGTACTTTTTTATAAACAACCAAAACAAATCATATGTACATAATCTTCACTATTTTTTAAATCTCAAAATAATCAACAAAATGAATTGATTTTTGTTTGTGTAGGTGTGCATTGTATTTATCTGCACGTATGAATTTTTTGTAATTTTTGTGAAACACTTCAAGTTGTGCAAATTCAAATTTATCCTCATTTGAGTCAAAGGATTATAACATATGTGACATTCTATAAAAATCAAACACACATTCGTTCATTTTAATTTTTAAAAATCCCAAAAAAATATCATAGGTGTATACTCTCATATACAACTCCCACAAGAAATCCCACTTCCAAATTCATTTTATTTTGAGATATATAAAAAAGACAAAAAAACATTTTTTTGGTTTTTTGATACACTTTATATATTGTGAATTTCTGAACAAATTTTTTTTAGTAACATGTAATATAACTATATTAACCTACAATTTTTTTTCTAGATTTTTTATTTTTTTTACATTGCAGAACTGTCACTTTGGTGACATAGTCTATGACTTTTGGGCCCCACCTGTCAAAGGCACAGTGCAACATCTCTTCGGGCCGTTTTCGGGTCTGGCCCGGCACGAAGCCAGCCCGTCGGGCCACGTGCCGTGCTTGGGCCAGAAATTCGAGCAGTCGGCCCGACCGGCCCGGCACGAATCGGCCCGACGTGCTTTCGGGGCTCGGGCTGAAACGGCCCGAATCACGAACGTGCCATGGCGGGCCGGCCCGAGCACGGCCCGAGTCCCACCTCTACTTAGGAGCTTCGAAGGGTACTCCAGCAGCAACAGCCCCACCTAGCCACCTGTCACTCTATGAACTAGCGACAGGTGTTGATATGGCGTGTCACGTCATATTATCGTCTAATAAACATGTGATATGATAGTTATTTTATGAATTTTAAAAATAAATGGTTATTTTTATTAAATTAATATAAAAATATACTCTATCTATTCTGTTTTATTTGACGTTAAGATAAGATTTTTAGTTTATTTTTAAATAAAATTTTGTTATAACGTCAAATAATTAAGAACAGAGATGTTATATTAATAAAAAAATCACACATAATAAACCATCAGGTGGAGCCGCTGAGGATATGAACAACCTGCCCGGACAGGCGGACAGGCCTGGTATGGTATGACAAACACGCGGAACTACTTTCTTTGGGTCCCTTCGGTGAAAGGAGAGAGAGAAGAAGAAGGTCTCAAAAGGAAAAAAGGTACAAGGAGAAGAAGGCAACTGCGAAAGTGTCGTGTGCACGTCGCTCTCAGAACCAACTTAGCAGGGAAACCAAAGCTACACGCGACGGGCTCCAACGGCGTAACCAACATCAGCGCCGAGGCCGAGCGAAGCAACGACGACACGCGCGGCGCGGGCAAGGGAACGGACCGACACGACCGGCCGCTCGGTCGGCTTGCTTGCTACGCGGCTCTTCACGCGGGCAACGCCTGCCTGGCCGGTCGGTCGGTCGGTCGGTCGTTTCTTGACGCGCGACTCGCGGCCTACGCTCGGGCGCCGCCGCGGCCTGCTGCGTCGTGGCGGTGGCGACGTCACGTACATTTTTCCTCTCTCGGCGCCTTGTGCCCGGCGCGTCCCACTACTGACTCGAGTGCTGGGCGCGTACGTGGGAGCAGAGCTCAGCATCCTCTTCCTCCTCGCCTTTATTATTATATTTATCATCCACCTTCGACGGTTGACGGCGACTCGAGGTCGCATCACGAGTCCTGACTTAATTTGGTCTCTTTCAAGTTTGTCACGGCGAACATGTACACATATACTATTTTTTTATTTTAAATTATTTTACGTTGTTTAATTTAATTTTAAACTAACCAGCGTCAAACAATTTTAAAAAGTACTACAACAACCACACCTCATCTAGCTGACGCTACGTAATAATAAGGTATGCAACGCATTACGCATCTACGGAAGCCACGCATCGAAGCTCGTCGTCACGCTTCAAGAAACAAAGCGACCGGAATTTTTTTTCCATTCACGTCGACGAATAGACCGGCACTAAAACTTAATTTGTGCCGGCCGGGCGGTCCAGGCACATTCAATGGCACGACGTCACCTCCTGAACTGATTTTCATGCCAGCAACTTGGAGCGAGCGAGCGAGCGAGTGAGTAGACCTGCAGTGCAGTCCTGCACTGATGTGATGTTCCCAGCACCCTGAATCCGGTCGTAGCTTCCCTTCGTCGTCGCCACAAATTCTTCTCCGTCGCATCGGTTAATTCGCTTGCCCGGCCGCAGCTGAATCAGTTATTAGACCTTCGCGTCCGCATCGTCGTTACCCCGCACCTGCACCCGGGGCTCGTCCCTGTCGTCCAGCTGCAGCTCCAGCCCAGGTTTCCCCGCGCTCGTCTCGTCCCGTTTCTCGACGCTCTTCCCCCACAGCACGTTGTACAGGCCGCCGACCAGCAGGACGCCGGCAAGAAGGCTGCGTGCATCGTTCAGTTCAGTCGGAACAGAGGTCAGCCGATCGGTTACGTACCTCGTGCACACGGCTAGAGAACAGATCGAGATGAAGCGCAAATGTACTGTACTGTACGTGTACCTTCCTAGGCTGACGGCGTCGCCGACGATGAAGGAGGATATGGCGATGGTGAAGACGAAGGTGAGCGGCATCGACATGGCCAGGAACACCGGCCCGCGCTTGGAGATGGTCCACATTTGCATGTAGTACGACAGCGCCGTCACGACCACGCCCTGCATCACACGGCGGTTTGCCGTTTCGTTTCGTTCAGGTGTGTGCGGTAGCGGGGCAGGAGCAGACAGATCACGACGTACGCTGTAGATGATCGCGGCGAGGCTCACGTTCCACCCCAGCTCCCACTTGGAGAAGTCCCTCTCCGCCGCCACGGCCACCACGAAGGCCTGCGCCGACGCGCACGAGATCTGCAGCGTCGTGTTCATCAGCTTCGAGGTGTCCTCGATCAGGGGCCCCTGCAGAACACACAATAAAACACATCAGTCTTCAGGAGGTCTCTGTGCTCTGCCTAGCTAGCTGCTGCCCCTGCTGGTACAGAATTACTAGTACCGAGGAGCGCCGATGAATCCTGAAATCTATAATACGTAGTATACCTGAAGCACTGTCCACAGGCCTGCTAAAACGTTGGACAGCGTCATGAGGAAGATCCCAAACACCCACTGCTTCTTGGAGTGGGCGTCTGCGCCGGCGGGGGCACCGCCATGCTGGAAGAGGTGGTGGTGGTTGAAGGACCGGAACATCGGCCCGTCGTAGAAGGCCAGCACGGAGACGCCGGCGACGCAGAAGAGGATGCCCGCGAATTTCACTTTGCCGTGGAACCTCGTCAGCTTCATGGTCTCCATCCTGCGTTCAAGAAACAACACGTTGCCTCCTCCATCAGTACTGTCACTGAAAACACAACATGGCTTCTTCTTCTGACCTCTGACGAAACTGCGTGCATGTTTCTTAGATTGGTACTATCTCTTTTACCCCAATATGACGGCTAGGATGAATGTGACCACCGGCTGCACATTGTACAATGCCGATGACGATGTAGCTGAAGCGTAGTTGAGGCCAAGGTTGAATAAGTCGCCGCATGCCGTCACCCTGACAACCAACAAAGAACCTCAGGGATCTATTTCAGGTGGTCAAGGACACTATTTCCCCCCTTCAGAACTTCAGTCGCTGACGGAATTTCAGATTTAACATCTAAGAGGGTTCCCCAAGTCAAAATCATATTCTACTACGAGGTGTCAAAAGGCACGTTTTTCGCACTGTGTTGCATGGAGTGTGACAGCGTGCTCTGCTGGTGAAGCAATCATGACAGTATGAACCATGGCATCAGACTCTTACATGAACTAGGTACTCGACCAAGACGATTTTCATTCATGTATCATACTCGAATATAGTAAATTTCAACATATATACCCATATAAGGCGTGTATGAACATCTTGCATCCAATCTTGAACGTCACCGGCTTAGCCTTCCCCCTGCACAGCAAGATCATCAAGAACAGAGCAGGAGACGAAAACAAAAGCAATCAGGCGAGTAGGAGGAATTAAACGCTAGCAATCCGACCTCTCGAGAAGGAAAGTGATGGGGATCAACACGAGCGCCGCCGTGGTGTGCCGGTAGAACACGAACACCAGCGGGTTCATGCCTTGATCCAAGGCCACCTTGCTCATGACATGCATGCCGGAGTACATGAGCCTGATGAGGACGACGGCGGCGTACGCCTTCGCGCTGCCACCCACCATCTTGGCAGGAAGCATTGTTCCTGCTGGCTGCTGACTAACTGCAATGTCTCTGTGTGGCCTGTGCATGCTATATATACCTTGCGAAAAAGCATCGGCACCGCGACCTCGTAAGAGAGAATATGCCTTTTTTTCGTCCGGTGTGCAGGGCATGGATTATCCGGGTCGTTCCGGTGAAGTGCACCGTCACCTAATAAGTGGTGCGCCAATGGGGGGAGGAGGAGGAAAGCTAGCGGAGATGGAAACGTTGGGCACACCACTGATGAGAAGCAGAAGTTTAGTGAAGGGTGATCCGAGCATCCACTGATGACGGGAAGGGGAAAAGGATGACAGGCATGCAATGCGAGCGATCCGAGTCGACCCCAACTTATTTCTGAGGGGGGGGGGGAGGATTGTTAGTGGCTGAGCTGTTACCATTTGGAGCCTTAAGGACACTGCCTTTTTGTGCAAAGCTAATCAGAGGGGTTTAACAAACTGACTGTCAACATTACTTGTTTATTCGGACATTGTGTGTTCCATCTCGGGTGATGCCTGGTGACTACAAGGGGACAAACGAAGAAGAGGAAGTGACTGACGGAACAAGCAAACTTGACATGTAGAAAGCATGTTGAGGTCCACAACAGAATCAAGTGTCTGTTTGTTCTGAAAAACAACAACAACAACAACAGAATTAAGTGCATGCTGTGCTGGTTGTGAATGCTCGCTCCAGGTGTGCCGCACCAGGTCGACCTCGATCTGCTTGCTGGCGGTGTCAGTGCGTGAGTCCAAACTAATTTTCAGTAAATGTGGCTACCTCACATGTAAGGGCAAAAGAAGACATATGTCAGCACGAATGCAGAAGACAGAGACCCAACCATCAGCTAGGGAGCACTCATGAAAAGGCGTGTCCTAGACCTTGGGTCCGACCAACTGCTAAGAAGGGCTGCAAGGCTGCCACGTTTCTGCAGCCTCTGAGTCTTACTACCGGCCGAGGATGGCTCCAGAGTCGCCACATGTCCGATGGTGCCGGACCCGGCCTCCCGCCAGGGAGGACTCCGACACTGCCAAGTGTCCGAAACCTCCGAGCCACGTCTTTCGCCAGAGATAGCTCTGGAGGTGCCACGTGTGCTACGGCTCCAGGCCCGACCTCCAGCATGGGAGGGCTCCGGTGCTGCCACGTATGCAACAACTCTAGGTGTCCCTTCGTGCCAAGGAGTGCTTCGGTGCGGCCACGTGCATGACAGCTCCGGATCTCCCCTCCTGCCAGGGAGAGCTCCGGCATTGCCACGTGTCCAATGACTCCGGACCCCTCGCTACTCCGCAAGACAGCTCCGGTGACGACGCGTGTCCTAGGGGCCAGGCATCTGGATGCCGCACCGACAAGCAACGGGCAGATAGCCAAGGAGTAAAGAGGAAGGTGTGCTGTCCTATCGCGCATTTAAAGTTCGCATGTTCCCCAGGCAAGCAATCCAACGTATCCCGATACAGTCGTGCCTGGCAGCAGAGACCAGTCGTGCGGTGCCCTGACGGAGCTACAGTGCAGCCTCGCGGAACAAGACGCATTCCTACCGCCTTCATCAGACAACATTTATGGAAGCCGACATGACAGGGCGACGGGCTCCACGACGCGATCAAGTGCGCTACTACTGGCAGGGAGCATACTACACGAAGTAGAGTCAGCTACCCATAACGGGGCCACCAACCAGGATCCGGACCCACATGTAAGGTTGCTGGGCCTTGAACTATAAAAGGTCCAAGCAGCCAATGGGCAGGGGAGGCCATTCCAAGGCCATTCCAACCCCCATCAGGAGGCCATCCAAACTTCATTCTAGCTCAAACACAGTCCTAGACTCCGAACATCATTGTAAGCTCGCAAGCTCGAGCCACCCTTAAACTTAGGCAACAAAGAACAACCAACCCTCCGTGGACGTACGGTATTACGCTCAGATGGCTCGAACCACGTAAATCTTCGTGTTCATCTCGTCATTGTGCTACGTCGCTCAAAACCACTAAGGTCCTCTTAACGAAGAAACTCCGCGGACTGCTTCAGAGTGGACCGGAGGAAGTGTCGCAAAAAACACTTCGACACTATCGAGTGAGAGTAGGTACAGATGATCAGGTGATAACATTCAGTTGTTGGAATTGGATTTGCATGCGGACTCTCTTTTGCAGTGGAGGTAGTGTGTCCCTCTTTAATTGTACGACATTTTTGCTTCTAGTAGACTACAGAAGGTAGTAGAGGTGGTTACGTAATATCGGAGGGAAAGGCATGGTTTTTCTTGTCTAGTCAGGACACTCGCAGATTCAGATAGTTGCGTCTTTAAAGGAGCTGAAATTATCGGCAATCAATTATCTTTATTAAGGCTCAACAACCAAGAGATGACCCGACTAAATGTCACTGCATCCTCACGTCTTCACCCGGCATTAAGTGCAAACCGAACCTTCTCATCAAATCGCCCCCAATGAGTTCGTGCACGTACAACTTTATTTTTTCCCGAAAAAAAAACAGGAATAACCGGTTATATATTATAAGAAGAAGTTGCTGTCACAGTACCCGGGGTACAAAAGGTAAAAGCGAGACATAAACCACAAACCAGAAACAAAATCCAGACATCACTAGCTCCTAGGGGAAGTCATCACCGCTAGTTTTGTTGCCCCTTCTGCATAGCAGAAGGTAACCTCATCCTTGATTGCCGTCACCATGACGGCCGTCGATTCTCTGATGCTTGAAAGACCCTATCATTACGTTCCTCCCATATGACCCATATGACAGCAATGGCGAGCGATCGAATGCTGCTGCCTCTGGCATTGAAGGGGAGACCGAGCAGGTTATGAAGCCAGTCCGATACAGAGTTTTCTCCTCGCCAGTTTGCTGGTTGTAGTCTCGGTTCCTGAACCCAGTGACTGACCGTTGCCCAAACCTGCCGAATCACCGGACATTCTGCTAGGATATGCAAAGCGGTCTCCAAATTATGGTAGCCGAATGGGCAAAAGTAGTTGTTCATCAATCCTCGATGCTGTAGACGATCGTGCACTTTGGGGGTGCCCAGACTTTCGTGCAGGTGCAACTGCTGATAGATTAGAGATTACGTGCGACGACGTGCTAAAAAGAATTTCGTGCATAATCTTAACACAGCGATCACATATGTTTTACCTGCGGTAATCCTCGGTTCTTCAGTTTTAGCTGGTGTTAAAGTTCCCCTCCGCATAAGGGTAGCTGGCAAGTTTTGTGGAACCTTGACAATGGTTTCCTGTAGCTAGGTAACACTGATTCGTTTAGTAAAAAAGGATTTGAGTGTCCTACTTTTCGTTTTCTTCATCGAAGGCAAGCAACATGTTGGTAATTGAACTCACACATTAGAACTAAGTGTGAATTGAATTCTAATATGTTTAGGCATACATGATAGAGTGAACTTAAACCGTGACACAAAGTCGGACTATCCACACAGCGTAACCAGAGCACTAGAGTCACGACCAGTTGATGAGTCATCTCAACCCAAAACAGTATTTCAATAGGTGATGTTCCCTCCATCTTTTAAATCGGATTCGAATTTGAACCTGGAGATTTTCTTATTTGTGAATGAACCTTAAGCACACTATCGACGAGATTATATCGCTGTTGCAAGATGATATACAACTCTAGCCTCTAGCCGGTTGTACGCAACTCTCAGTTGCAGTAGTGGTACTGACCTATTCAAGCTCTGTTGTGAGCTAAACTCTTTGTACTCCTTCTGTTTTAAAATAAATAATGATTAGTTAGCTAATTTAGTTCAGACTAAACTAGATTTTTTGTCGTTAACGTCATTTAGTTTGGAACAGAGAGTACATGTTTTTTTCATTATTATCTTCTTATAATATAAAGCCAGGTCTTCTAGCGGTTCTTTTAAAAAAGAATGAACCTTAAGCGTTTCATGTGACGACCTTGACTAGCGCTATCATTTTACATACACCATAAACACACTTTGCCAAACTTGGTTCGATACAGTTGACTAGAGGTGACCAACTGATCCAAGTTCAAAAAAAATAGAGGTGACCAACTGATATACCCAAGGCTACCAGACAGCTCCCTGTTGTCTCGTTGGTGGCGGAACCGTTTGGGCCTCTGCCGGGAGCGATGGGCTCCCGTCACTGTTGGAGGCCGCGCGCCCGAGCCGAGAAGGTCCACACCGCCTCTCATCTCCTTCGCGCGCCGCGCGTCTCCTCTCTTCCATGGCATCTCGTCCGCAGCGCCGAGGGTTAGGGTTCGCGCAACGACTCATTGCGGCGTCCCCCGGTCCACCTGCTCGTTCCGCTTCGTCTTCCCGTGGGCCACTTCTCAGCATCGGTCGAGTGCTCCAAGGCCGCGAATCCGCTGGTAAGCCGTACAGCAGACGGCTGCCCACCACACAACTTCCCGGCGGGGTGACGATCGAGCACTCTGCGATCATCCCAAGTCATGAAAAGCTGCAACCACGGCGAGACGATTCAGCGGAAGCGAGAGACGCTGAGACGAGGAGCAGAGGAAGATCCAACAAGTGCTGCAACCACGGCGAAAGTCCAGCAGACCGTCAGTGGCAGCCACTTCGACGGCGGACTCACCCCGAGCAACGTCCTTGCGAACAGGCACAGCAGCCACCGTGACGGTTCCCATGTACAGGGGCACGGATCTAGGGCGGGAAGATGAGTACCGTACCGCGAGACTCGGCTGGAGTTATCATGAGGTCCCGCTCCCGCAGACTCGGCTGCGTCATCGGTAAAGACGGAACTTGCATCCAGCACGCTCGCTACCACACGCTGAAGCTTCTCTCGTTACAGACAGGTTGCTGAGCTTCATCGATCTGCTGCGTCGTGCCGGCCGCCGGCGCTGTCGATGGAGTTGAGGAGGTCGGCCGGCGGGTACGTGGCGCCACCGACGGACACGAGGATCTCTTTGTGCTGGAAGCCCACGAACACCTGCCAGCCACGCCTTGAGGTCCCCGGTCATGATGTTGAGCACCGACGCCGTTGCCTTGAACGCGTACGGCTGCACCTCACTTGAACCAAGTTAACGGATTTCTAATTTTTTTTACCTAGTTTTGCGCTAATGCATCGGCCTATGGGAAACCAAATTCTCTGGATACCGGATGCACCGGCCCCCTGGTCCATCCCCACGCGGATGACTTCCACGTATAATAGAGCATGGATCTCAAAGCTGCCTGCGCCGGCTCGAACCGGCTGCTGTTTCTGGCTCACGCGCCGTTGCAGCTCGCGCGCTAGCCATGCTACTCAGGGGCTGTTGCAGCTCACGGGCAGTTATAAAAAAAGTAAAAGAGGGATACGTATAGTCCAGCACGAATTCTCAGCCGTTTCGGCTCGAACCCTCGGCTGTTTCGTCTCGATATCAAAGGCAGAAAAAGATCTGCATGCAGCAGGAGCAGATTCACGTGGGAGGTGGTTGGGTCATGCGCCGCCGCTGCCGATCGCCCGCCGTCACATCGCCCAAGGCTTGATTTCGACATCGATTTGATAATCTCTCCACAACCGCTTTGATGTCAGCCTTGTTCAACAGATAAATCAACCTGACGCCCCTGATTGATATTGAGGATAGTTTCGATGGCTGCAACCGTGGTCATCGACGAAGGATCTCAAGCTTCGTATCCTCTGGTGATGTCGCCGATGGCAGGACGTGATCCACCTATCACTCAAGCGCCAACCCTATTGTCAAACTTGCCTATGGACTATGAAAAGTTTCAGCAGGTAATTTACACACTTTAGCCATGCATGAAAATTGTTAATCAATCTTGATCATAATTAATATCTTTAATAGGGTGCATCCGGCGCAAATACGGCCGCACGTGCATCATTGAACCCTGATTGTGTCAGCATGGCTGCCCCTACATCATCACCGTCATCTCCAAGGTCATTACAAAGTAAGGTACATAACTTGTTCAAATTTGTTATTTTCTCTCATATCCAACAATATATTTAAATTGTACATATTACACTGTAGAAGGATGATGCACACTGTCAAACCGTCGTTATTTCTGAAGTAGGCATGAACTTTGAGATGGAGAATGATGCATATGATATGTATAACTCCTATGCTAGACATATTGGTTTTAGCATTAGAAATAGCATCACAAAACGAAGAGCGGATAAAACAATATATATGAAGCGTCTAGTTTGTAGTAATGAAGGAATAAGAGCCTCACACTCAGTTCATGACACTGTAAAAGAAAATTCTATTACCAAGACAGATTGTAAAGCTCGTGTTCAGTTTAGTGTTTGTCGAAAGGGAATTTGGACAATTCAAAAGGTCATACTTAAACATAATCATTACCTTGCTAGCCTGAATAAAGTGCATAAGTTACGGTCCCAACAATGTGTTATAGAGGCAGATAAAGTACTAATCAATCAAATACGAGAAGCGGAAATGAAGCCAGCCCAAGTATATGATTTTTTCAAAAAGTGGTATGGTGGAGCCAACAATGTACCCTTTTTACGAGTGGGTTGTAATAATCAGATTGGTGGTCAGCATAGAAAGTATATGCCGTCTAACGATGCACAAACCTTGTTAGAATACTTGAAGAATAAACAGTTAGAGGATCCTGATTTCTTTTGGACCATAGAATTAGACAAATAATTTCTTTATTTTCATGGCAATGTTTTATTTCTTAAAATTTATTTTGATTGTAGGTATATTGTGCAAGCATGCTCTTCGTGCACTCAACATCAATGAAGTTTTCAACTTGCCACATAGGTATATTCTAAACAGGTGGACCAAGTATGCAAAAAGAGGTTTTCACGCTCACAAAGTTATAGTTGAAAAAGAATCATTAAAAACACATGCTGCACGAATCTCTCGAAAGGCAACTTCTGTTGCACTTAATTGTTCGGTTTCAAAGGAACTTTTAGATGATTTGGAGAGAGCTATTGACAAGTTAGATCTTGAGACAGATAAGTCTCTAATAAAAAAACTACCGATTGTTTTAATGTTTCACCAACAGGTTTTGAGAATGATGGGACCATTATAAAGGATAGAGTCTCAATCAAAATTCCTCCGGTGGTTAAAGGTCCGAAGGTTAAAAGGAAAAGAAATGTACTTAAAAAGAAGAGAGAGAGCAATAAAAAGACCGGTCGAAAAAAAACTAGTGGTAACTATTTACTGTATCATTTCTTTGTTGTCTGCATATTTTCAAATAACTTGATTCTTTTGTGTACGCAGAATTTGTAGGAGAAGAATCAAGTAACACCGGAGACAATATGGTCGTACCAATCATTCCCATGGCCAATTTTTCAAACACTGTGGCTAATATGGCACAAGGAGGATATACAAGTCTCTTACTTGGTCTTCATCAAGATAACGAAACTGCATGTAAACTACATTTTGGTGAACAGTAGAAATTGATATATATTATATTATTACTATTTATTGCTAATAACCATATATAGTTTGCACCGTGATGCATGACATAGCAAACCATTGAGTACTTATATGTGCTGCATTAGACTATAGCTTGGGATCATACACGAACACATTGGCACGTACTTAAAAACTGCACGGGACGCGATTGTGCATTCATCGCATGGACGTTGCCGCTGCCTGCGCGCGACAGTGCAGACGAGACAGACAGGACGGGACGAGCCTGACAGCCTGCAGCGTGTAGCCTCGCTGACGCAGCTCATCGTGCCTTGCGGTTTTTACGAGAGGGCGTGGGCGCGTGGTGTCACGTATCTATGAGCTAGTTATTGCAAGCCGCACGTATCCCTCTTTTACTTTTTTACAACTGCCCGTGAGCTGCATCAGCGCTTGAGCAGCACGGCTCGCGCGAGCTGTAACGGCGCGTGAACCGAAAACAACAGCCGGTTCGAGCCGGTGCAGACAGCTTTGAGATTCGTGCTCTATTATACGAGGAAGTCATCCGCGTGGGGATGTACTAGGGGGCCGGTGCATCCCGTATCCAGAGAATTTGGTTTCGCCCATGGACCCCAAATCCCAGGAAACGCGCGCTAATCGAGGAGACCGTCCGACTCGGAAAGGGGAGCGGGTCCTACGCAGCGCGCGGTTCCTCCTGCCGCCCGGAACTCGTTCCCTCGTGGTGCGGCCACCACTGGCCGACGCCGCCGACATCCATCACTCGTCCGCGCGTCGTGCCTGCGCCGCTCGTGGTGGTTAGTAGTACACTACTACTACTATGTGGAAACCACGTTGTTTGCCGTACGAGCAAGAACAGCAGCGCCACGTGGTCGCGTGTCATTCTTGAGCTTAGACTAGTCTCCTCCTCGATCGGCTGAACATGCGGTCGGAATTCCATTCCAGGTGGAGTGTCGGACGACTTGATTATTTATACGGGATCGGGCCTCTGCTTTTTGGGTAGTGCTAGGGCTACATTGATTCGGGCACTTCTTTTTCTTTTTCGAAGGTCGACCGACTGATCGATCCATCCATCCATGGCTGTGAGCGATGCGTATTGAACGCGTTAGAATTGTAGCTAAATTGCTAGTATTTCCACGTAGATTAGCAGTAGGGTGTCGCAATCGTTATCCGCTGCAATGATGCGGCATCCCCGCTTTAGATTAAAAAAATCAAGATGGCCTCCATGCCATTGACATGTAATCACTGGTGTAAGAGCATAAACAATTTATCAAATACTATACGATCTTTAATACTATTATTATCGACGTAGTAGGAGATCATATGTTTTTTTACGAGCTTTTTACAACGATTTACAGATCAGTCGCAATGGCAAATAGCCTTGCTAGCTTCTTCATCATTTCTTGAATTGAACCATCGGTTCGAAGCAAAGCGAGTCATCGGTGGCATAAAACCAGAGAGCTAGCAGCAACCCACCCACCCTGCTCCACCACCGACGCCGGCGCGCACGATGGCGGAGACCTCCCCACCGTCGACGCCCACCACCACCGCGTCCTGCCCCACCCCGCGGCCGCTGGCCACCGCGCCGCCGACTATGAGCGCCGAGCTGCTCCGCGCGGCGCGCACCGGCGACGAGCGCCGGCTCGTGAAGGCGCTCCTCGCGGACCCGGCGGCCCCGGACATGGAGGCCGCCGCCACCGCCGGGGGGAACACGCTCCTCCACGTGGCCGCCGCGGGCGGGCACGCGGACCTCTCGCCCCTCCTGCTCCGCCGCGCCCCGCGGCTCCTCGCCGCGCGCAACGCCGCGCTCGACACCCCGCTCCACCTCGCCGCCCGCGCCGGCGCGCACAAGGTCGTCGCCCTCCTCGTAGCCTCGTCCTCGTCCTCGCTCTTCTCCCTGCGCGCCTTGACCCGGGCCACGAACAGGCGGGGCGAGACGGCGCTGCACGACGCCGTGCGGGGCGTCCACGAGGCCGCCGCGCGCGCGCTAGCTGCCGCGGACCCGGGGCTCGTGTCGCTCTGCGGCGGCGCTGGGGAGTCGCCTCTGTACATGGCGGCGGCGGCCGGGTCCCTGGGGATGGTGCGCGTGCTCCTGAGGGAATACAGGAACGCGGAGGACGATGACGAGGTGCCCGTATTTCGTTCGTGCACGGGTCCAGGAGGGCGCACGGTGCTGCACGCCGCCGTGCTCGCTAGCAACGGTTAGTTCCTCTAACGAGCTGTTGACATCAAGTTCTCTTCCTTGGTCTGTTCGTGATGAATCAATGATTGAAACTGGAAATGGAATATATTTAAGATAAAGGGGACAGATTTAGGTTGTTATTGGAAATTCAGGGACTGGGTGAAGATTATCGAAATCAGAAAAATCTGTTTCGGATACAAATGATTGAACTAATCGGTCCTTGAATAGCTCTATTGAATCTAGAAGTTAGGATGTCACTGCTTCTAAAATAATGGACAGAACCGGATGACTAATGTCTGTCTGAGCATTGGTTCATAATCACATTAGTCTCCATTAATTTTTTAGTGTATAGCAGTTACCATTTTCAAGTCGAACTTGAACTGTAGTGTAAGCTAATATCTTCTCCATTCCTTTATAGCGTCTAATCAAAATTTGAAAATTCCTTTAGATAAAGGAACGGAGACAATAATAGCTATTTTATTTTAGGTTGGCTTTTCCTGACAGCACGGAGCGAGTAGGTAGGGTAACATGGTGAGTACGTTGTAGTGGATTTATTGCTGGTGGGCACTAAGGTACAGGTTTCTGACACATTGGAATTTTGGGTAGTACTCCCTCCGGTGCACAAAAAATTGTCGTTCTACACAGAAGCCATGAGTGCACAAAAAATTAACGTTGAAGCAGAACTGAGGAGTTTGTCTCGTGAAAAAAACGTAATAAACGCGTGGTAATGTGTGTGGCTAGGAATTGAACTTGCATGAGAGGGCTGAGAACTAGTGAAGTAGACCAGTCAAGCTATTAAAGGGACTGATAGTAATGAAAAGAAAGTTTATTTAATACTTCCTTAGTATGCGAGAACATGTCCAAAACGACAATTTTTTGTGCACCGGAGGGAGTACTTGTAAAAAGACAGGTTGTCCTAATCTGCACCACATGTGAATCATGAGACAAAAAGATAAAACGGTTTTCCTTGTTTTCAGTCGAGTCAAAACGGAGGATTCGTTCACTCGACACATGTGTTGTCTGATTTGTTTTATAACTTATAAGGCAGATTTATTGTGTAGGACTATGTATTGACTATAGAAAAATTATTAACTATAGAAAAAAAAATTGTTAGATGTATGAACAATTGAGTGAAAGGGCCCTAATTTTCAGGCGACTGAAAAATAGCAACTCCCAAGATAAAAGGGGTACATGTGGAAAGAATATTATTGAAAAAGGCATGTATACAGAATGTCCAGTTTGGACATTTGAAATTGCATAGTGCCTGTATAAAAGATGCCTGGATTCAAACCCACATGATTAATGTGAGGAATCTTAGTTCAACTGAAATATGGACTAGGAATGGCAGTATCTTCTGTCATTTATCTGGAAATTCTGTCCTCCATGCCTTGTGAATCTTACACGCTTAAAGTGGCATGATGTAATTGCTTTGTAGGAAATGAGCCTAGCTCACCTGGTCAATTACTTTTGCTTTCCTCATTTTTCTCTTCTTTCCCAAGTACATATCACCTTCTTTCATTTACTGAGCTGGTCAGGTGTATAAATACAGAATTTTGATTAGGAAACATGTTCCCTTCATTCCATTTTTTAAGCCAAAAGAGAGTACATGTAGCTCAGCATTATCCCTCGAGGAAAATCTTTATTGTCAAGGCGATAGTCTGTACAAGTTCCAAGAACGATAGTGTTTACGAGTTTGCAATGTGTTGGTGAAACACGCTGGTGTGCAAGCTGAGATTCATGCCAAAGCTTGACTAGGTACCCAACTACTCCTAATAAAAGATGGCTGTCATGAGACAGAGACTGAAGTACAGATCAAAGTGTGCAGGTGCACACTGACCTTGAGTTGATATCACTATATAGAAATGAACCAGGAAAAATTTGAGGTTGGAAGGTCTGGCTGGAAATCAGTAATTGGAACTTGACTCTACTTAAAGAATGTAGTTTGTCCTTCCTGGGAGCACATGTTATGTTGAAATATAAGTGAATTGTCCACACTTCCCCATCAGCTTAAACTTTTGAGATCAACTGGTCGGCGCATAGTAGCTTAACATGGTATCAGAGGCAGAGGTCTCGAGTTCGAATCCTGACGGGTGTGATTTATTAAATAAATTGCAGCCGAGTCCTATTCCACGTTTGCGGCCCGAGGGAGTCTGCACGTGAGGGAGAGTGTTGAAATATAAGTGAATTGTTCACCCTTCCCCATCAGCTTAACCTTTTGGGGTCAACTGGTTGGCGCATAGTAGCTTAACATAGAGGGGTTAGGTGAGGGATTAGCCACTGCAGATGTTGAGACTAGACCGAAACTCAGAGAACAGCGACGACGGGAGGCCCTTCGTGAAGATGTCGGCAAACTCCATCGTCGTTGGGACATGGTGTACCCGAACCTCGCCACGTGCAACCCGCTCACGAACAAAATGGAGGTCGATCTCCACATGCTTTGTGCGCTGATGCTGAACTGGGTTGGTGGAGCGGTACACGGCGCTGACGTTGTCGCAGTAGATCAGGGTGCTCCTGCCGACGGGAGTGTGGAACTCCCGAAGCAGCTGCTGAAGTCAGGAAGCCTCAGCCACGCCGTTAGCCACGACGCGATACTCCGCCTCAGCACTCAAACGCGACACCACGAGATGTCGCTTCGAGGACCAGGAGACGAGGTTATCGCCCAAGAAGACGGCGTACCCAGAGGTAGACCGGCAAGTGTCCGGACAGCCTGCCCAGTCAGCGTCGGTGTACACGACCAGCTCGGAGGTCGCGTCACGTCGAAGGAGGAGGCCGTAGTAGAGGGCACCTTGTAGGTACCGAAGAATCCGCTTCACGGCGGTGAGGTGCGGCTCCCTCGAGTCATGCATGTGGAGGCACACCTGCTGAACCACATAAGAGATATCTGACCTGGTGAAGGTGAGGTACTGAAGAGCACTTGCAAGACTCCTGTAAGTAGTGGGGTCAGTGACGGGTGTCCCGTCGGTAGCGGAGAGCTTCGCCTGAGTATCCACTGGAGTGGAGCACGGCTTGCACTCAGTCATGCCCGCTCGCTAGAGGATATCCAGGCAGTACTGTCGCTGGTGAAGGAACAAGCCACTTGGTCGGTCCTCGACCGCAATACCCAGAAAGTGGTGGAGGCAGCCCAGGTCCTTTATAGCGAACTCCTGCTGTAAAACAGAAATAGTGCGCTGAAGAAGAGCCGTACTGGACGCTGTGAGTACAATGTCATCGACGTACAGTAGAAGGTAAGCAGTGTCACTGCCACGTCGATAGACAAACAGCGAAGTTTCCGACTTAGCTTCGACGAACCCTTGTGAGACCAAGAAGAAGGCGAACCGGCTATACCAGGCTCTCGGTGCCTGCTTCAGACCATACATAGATTTGTTCAGCTTACAGACCATGTCTGGGTGAGCTGAATCAACAAATCCTGTCGGCTGACTGCAGTACACCGTCTCGGTCAGTGTACCGTGGAGGAAGGCATTCTTGACGTCCAACTAGTGGACGGGCCAAGAACGCGAGAGAGCCAATGACAGAATGGTACGAACCGTCGCAGGCTTCACCACTGGGTTGAAAGTCTCGTCGTAGTCGACTCCAGGGCGCTGAGTGAAGCCCTGAAGTACCCACGCCTTGCACCTCTCCAAGGTACCGTCCGCCTTCTTCTTATGTGTGAACACCCACTTGCCCGTGACAACATTGCCACGACCGGGCCGGGGAACCAGGTCCCAGGTCCGGTTGGCAAGCAGGGCCTCATACTCTTCCTCCATAGCGCGGGGCCAGTGAGGGTCGGCGAGGATGCTACGCATAGAAGTAGATATGGGTGAGATTGAAGAAGAGCCGGTCGGTGGAGATGTCGTCGACAAAAAAGCAGCTCCGGTGAAGCGCTCAACCGGCCGGAGACTCCCGGACGCACGTCCAGTCACCATCGGGTGGACGTGACCAGGATCCCTATGGAGAACAGGAGGGTTGTACACCGATCACTCGGGTACAACAACCTTCTCTCGTCGTGGGTAGACGAGAGTGGGTCTCGAGGCCGCGCGTGGCGCAGCTGGAGCAGGGGCCCCCTCCCGCGCTCTCGCTGGTAGACAAGTGCGGGGTCGGCGAAGCGAGAAGTCGTCGTCGGTGCTGTGCCTGGTGCGTCTTGTGATGTCGGGCTCGCTGCAAGTGACGTCGGGGAAGCTGAGGCCGCGCGTGGCGCAGCTGGTGACGTAGGGGTCACCCGAGGCGCAGCAGGCGATGTCGGAGACGTCAATGCTGCGCGTGGCGCAGCTGGTGACGTCGGGGCCACCTGAGGTACAGCAGGTGATGTCGGAGAAGCCGAGGCCGCGCGTGGCGCAGCAGGTGACGTCGGAGGCGTCGGTGCTGCACGTGGTGCAGCAGATGACGACGGGGGCACCTGAGGCATAGCGTGTGTCAAACCTGCAGAAGAAAGAGGCCAAGGCAGCTGGGGAGCAGCCTCGGGGTCAGTGGAAAAAAGAGAATCCAAGTCTGTGGTGGAACCGGAAGACGACGTGCCGAGAGATCAAAAGGCGGTGAGTAGTGAGATCTAAGCACCGGTACCCCTTATGATCAAGGGAATACCCGAGAAAAACACACCGTGTCGAGCGGGGCGCAAGCTTATGCGGGGCAGTGGCGGAAAGGTTAGGGTAGCAAGCGCACCCGAAAACTCAAAGATGATCGTATAGAGGATCGGTGACATATAGAGCAAAATAGGGGGTGGAGGCACGAATCGCCTTGGTTGGAAGACGATTAATCAGAAGTGTGGCAGTATGGAGAGCCTCCACCTAGTATCGGGCTGGAACAGATGACTGGAACATCAGGGAGCGTATGACATCATTGGTGGTGCGAATCATGCGCTCTGCTTTACCGTTTTGAGGAGAGGTATACGGACAAGACATGCGTAGCTGTACCCCATATGCGGAGAGAAAGTTACGAAACGCAGAGTTATGGAACCCGCTTCCGTTATCGCACTGGACAACTCGGATGGTGCGCCCAAACTGTGTGGAAATCCAAACGAAGAAGTGGGAAAGAGTAACGAAAGTCTCAGACTTCAATCGTAATGGAAAAGTCTAGGAAAAGTGAGAAAAATTATCAATGATCACCAAGTAATAATTAAAGCCCGATACACTGGTAATGGGTGATGTCCATAAATCACAATGTATAAGATCAAAAACGTGCTCACATGAGTCATAGAAGTGGGAAAAGGAAGCCGAACATGGCGACCAAGCTGACAAGCATGACATAGGGAGTGATGTGTGCCCCTAGAACACGAGATAACAGAACTACTAGACAACTTCGACATATTAGCTGCACCAGGGTGGCCAAGCCAGTGATGCCAAATGGTGGATGAAGTTGTCGTAGTCAAAGCAAAAGGTGGTGATGCAGCGGAAGTAGGAAGCCAAAGTGTGCATAGAGGCCCCGAGCTATCACATCGAAAAAGAGGTCGCCGGGTAGAAAGATCCTTCACAGAGAAACCAAACGAATCAAACTCAATGGAAACATTGTTGTCAGTGGTAAAACGACGGACATAAAGCAAGTTTTGAATGATATCCGGAGCGACAAGAATGTTTTTAAGCTGGAAAGAACCTGGAAGACCGGAATCACCTACTGAGGTGACCTGAAGAACAGACCCGTTCCCAACAATGATAGATGAAGGAAAAGAGTGATTGAGAGGGTGGGTGGAAGGGAGTATACCAACATTTGGGGTGGTATGGTATGACGCTCCGGAATCGGCTATCCAGTCAGCACCTGGTGGAGTAAGGTGCATGGTGCTGAAGGAAGAAGCCAGCGACTGTCGATTCCATGTCGAGGGTGGCTCCTAGAGAGGTGCCGACGGCTCCGAGTACCCAAAAGGATAGTCAGTGCCTCCGTAGGTCGAGGTTGACTGTCCGCCAGAAGGGTAGCTAGGCCCACCGTAGGCCTGAGTCGGCGGCCCACCAGCACTGTAGGCTGATCCATTATAGCCCGGGGTGGCTACGAACATCTGCTGGGGACGTGGTGGTCGTGGAGGCTGAGAACCCGGGGACGGCCCATGCCACATGTAGATCTGGCCAGCCCACAGGTTGTAGGGTGTGGGCCAGGGTGCACCTCCCCGGCCGGTACCACCACTACCACCAGTAGTCAGAGTAGTGGGTGTAGGAGTACCGCCTGCACTGCTACCTCCACCACGGCCGCCGTGCTTGCCTCGGCGGCGACGATTTCCACCTCCAGTGCTAGCAGGAGTGCCTAGGGTGGAAGGTGGTCGTGACGGTGGTCCACCAGCAGCTGGTAAGGGTGGACGAGGGGACTGCTCAAAGCCATAAAAGGTTGTGGCAGACCCAGAGCTAGTAGAGCCTCCTGCAGTGATCTCCTCAAGCTCAAGGTTAGACCATACCTTCTCGAAGGTAGGGAGTGGCTCCAGTCGGAGTAGCCACGTCCGTAGGTGACAATAGCGCTCATTCATGCCCTAAAGGACCCGAAGAACAAGAGCCCTGTCAGTGACCGGCTCGCCAAGGTCACGTAGAGCATCCGCCATGCCCTTCATCTCCCGGCAGTAGGTGGAGACAGGACGGTCACCCTGGACGGTGTTCTGAAACCGAGAGCTGATGTGGAGGGCTCGAGTTGTGCGGTTCACTAGAAACCGCTGCTCAAGGATCAGCCAGGCCCGTCGAGCGGTGCCGCCACCGCGCTGCCTGACGATGTCCTGTAGCTCCTCCGACAGGGAGCCAAGGATCCAGGATAGGACCAGACTGTCCATTCTGATCCAGGAGACCTCTACTGAAGTATCGTCCTGGAGGACGTGGTCGTCGAGGCAGTAACACCTCAGCGTGAGGAGCACCAGGTCACGCCACCGGGCATATGAAGTGGACTCAGAGCTGAGAACAACCAACACGAGCGTCCGGATGTTCTGAATCACGGCGGCCTGCGCATGAAGAGCCGCCACAAGTGAAGCCGAGTGCGTACCAGCGTCCGAGGGAGGCTCGTGGGCAGCACTCATCGGTCGGTGAGCACTCTCCTCGAGCTGGTGAGATAGAGCGGCCACGGAGGCACGCTCCTGCTCCAGGGCGAGAGCGAGTGACCGCTCGCGCTCGCGAGAGGCAGCCAGAGCTGCGGCGGTGTCGGAGGTGCCCGTCTTGTCGGTGCCGAAGACGGAGGTAGTAACCGCGCTGTCAACAGCAGCGCCAGTAACTGGAAACGGGAGCACCGTTGGAATGGTGGTCGTAGCGGCTGGATCGTGAGGCCTGGATGTAGTACCTGCCATGAACACAACTGCAGCGTCAGGTTTGCCGGTGATACCTACGAGAGGTTCGCCGGCGGCCGGTCTGGTCTTCGGAGATGCAGCGGTGGCGACAACTACCGGCGTGGGGTGGGAGGCGTAGGACGATCTGGTGTTGGGTGGCAGCGCAGCAGTGTGTGCAGAGGAGGTGGCGCCAGCAAGGGTGGCGGCGGCGAGGTAGCGCGCGGCCCCGGGCACGGCGGCGGCTGCACCAGTGGGCGCAGCAGCCCAGGGCGCGGCGGCGTGAGGCCTGGCGGCGAGGTCGTGCGCGGCCCTGGGCGCGGCGGCGGCTGCACCAGCAGGCGCAGCAGCCCAGGGCGCGGCGGTGGCGGCGTGGGGCGCGCTGGTCCAGGGCGCGGCGGCGTGGGTGTGGGGTGCGGAGCCGGCGGAAACTGCGGATCCAGCGGCGGCGGCCGCAGATCCAGCAGCGGCGGCTCGGGCGGGCGGCGCGCCAGCGGGTTCGGCGGCTGCTCCGGCGGGCGGCACGCCGGCGAGGGTGGCGGCGGCGCGAGCCCAGGCTGGCGGCGGCTGGGCCATTAGGGTTAGGGTTAAGCCCTAATTCTAATCAATCCTAGCTAATGATATCATATTAGAGGGCTAATAGAGGTTGTATTAGACAATTAAGATAATGAGAGTACAGGGTCCATTATATAGAGGGATTAGGTGAGGGGAAGAGACTAAACTACCACTAACCCTAATCTCTCACTAATGACTAAACTACCCCTGTATCAGCCACACAATTACAGAGTCTAACATTTAGTCACTCCATTTCTAGTTTTAGACCCACTATAAACTGTAGTCTGTTGATTTAATGCAGTTGAAGTTTTTACTGAAGTTCTTTAGTAACAGAAATGACACAGGAATTGTTGAAGTGGAACCCAACTCTTCTGAAAGAAGCTGATGATTCAGGCAGTACTCCTCTTCACTACGTCGCATCTGTTGGAAATATTTCCACATTGAAGCTGTTACTGCGCCGCGATACTTCTCCAGCATATGCGTCAGACTCAAACGGGTCATTTCCTGTTCATATTGCCGCTAAAATGGGATATGGTCAGCTCATTTATGAACTCTGCAGATACTGCCCAGATTGTGATGAATTGCTTGACAGTAGAGGAAGAAATTTCCTACATATTGCTGTTGCGCATAAGAAATGGAAAGTTGTTTGGCAGTTTTGTGGTACTGCAGAGCTTGAAAGGATGGCGAATGTCATGGATTCTGAAGGGAACACACCTTTGCATCTTGCTGTCAAGAATGCAGACCAGATGATTGTGAGCCTTCTGATCGCAACTAAAGGTGTACTGCCAAATATAGTGAACAACCAAGGCCTCACCGCCTTAGATCTTGCAGTACTGGCTACTGACAAAGGGATCAGTTATACATTGGTAAACTTCAGCTAAAGCGACATTCTTTTTTGCATATTTTTTTGTTTGCTCTTAAATTCCTTCTATATTTTAGCTTCCATCATTTGGTTTCCTGAAATGTTGATTTTCTTCTGGTAGAATCCACAGGTCATTATACTCCGTTGTTTGGCATGGACCGGAGCGGTCCTTAGTCCTCGTCGCTTGGACCATTTCATAGACGAGTTCAGCATTGGAAAGGTATCTGGAGACGAGCTCAAGAAATTCACCAACATTTCTCAGAATTTAATTGTTGGCTCTGTGCTTGTCTCAACGGTCACATTTGCCGCGGTTTTTACTCTTCCGGGTGGCTACATATCTGATGGACATCCACATGCGGGTGCACCAATATTGTCGCACAGATATACCTTCAAAGCATTTGTGATGGCAAACACCCTTGCATTTGTGGGTTCCACGTTGTCCACCATCTGGCTCACTTATGCTGGATCAGAGCATGTCCATCCAGTGCTTCGTGCCATCTACATGTTCCTCTCTGTGATTTCGATGGAGCAGGCAACAAGAAGTATGGTTATAGGATTCGCATTGGGAGCATATGTTGTTCTGAGTCCGGTTAGTGACCGCATTGCCATTGTGGTCTGCCTGTCTACCTTCACCACCCTCTTGCTCCGCAACCCATCTAGCTGGCAGCTAGGGTTCCTGATCATTCCGATAAAGAGGCGGTTGGGGTGGAGAGGAGCCTTTAAAACCCATCTGCCTCAAGAAACAAGGAGTCGTCTTACCGTTGGTGTTGGCTCCAATTTTGCTCGTCTGTTCTTGCGGAGGATGTTTGGAATGATATTTACTTATAGCTTCATCTTTCTGTTAGCGTTGCTATGAGATCTGAAATAGCGTGCCGTCGTGTAACATTCAGAATTATTTTAAAAGGGCTGCGAGTAAAGTTCTTCAAGTTGCATGATGCTGCAGTCGCCTCTTTCTTGAACTCAACGTGCCTTTGACTTTTGAGTGCTTGGTTGGGTTGTGCACCAAGTTGTCCTGCCAGTTGTCGGTCATGACCAAAAAACTTTTGGTCCCAAACCGAACGATAGCACAAGTTCTACTGTTCTATGAATGAGCACAGGTTTTGTTTTCCAATGGCGAGCCCACGTATCACAAAAAAAAACAGCAGAATTTGCGTGCCAAAATCTAACCATTCTTGCACACCATGACTTGGCGTGCCAAAAGAAGCAGGCCAACTGGGCGGAGGGAGTTTGGATTCACGAAGTGGGTGTCGACGATGCAATTACCAATTCTATGTTCCTGTCCAAGAACCTTCCAGGGATGTAAAAGGTAAATATGCTTCACACTTTGTGATACTTGTATTTACGCCGTGGTTGCTGTCGACGACGACTACTCCCTTTCTATCCGCTGCCGAAGAGGGGTTCCCGGTCAAAAGATTGGGACGAAGCAAGCGGACTCCAATAGGTAAATTCATGTGCATCAGTCCGTTTCATTTTATTTCAGTAGTTTGTCAAGTGTTTGCCCCTAATTGAATAAAGGATTTCCTCTAATTGTGTTTGTGTTATAGATTCAGTCAGGTTGAATTGAACTGGGCTATTCAATTCCCTCCTCTCCTGAACATGATTGGTTCGTGGTAGTATAGCTTAGGCGTAGCTTTACGCATTTCCCCTGAACATGGTGGATGGCTTACGTGCTGCAATGTCAGCATAAAATGTCCTTCCTATTCGGGTTGCTGAATAAGGTGCAGACCAGTAGATAACTATATTTGAGGTGTCCGTCACGTCTACCAAATCGTGCCATGTCATTGGGCCGAAGAAATCTATTTCAGCCACACTTGAGGCCCAACTATATTTTTTTTGGCAAGCGATGAGGCCCAGCTACCTGATGCCCTTGAGTGTTCGACCGAAACAGAGGAAATAAAACAAACGGCAGCGCAGCAGACACCCACGCCCTCATCCCCCGCCGCCGGCCCGCCGTCTCCTCCTCACCCACCGCCGCAAGCGGTTTCTTGATCTTGTTCCATCCGCTTGAAGTAGCGGCGTTAGTTTACCCGTACGAGCCTCTGCTCCAGCTCCGCTACGCATCCTCCTCCACCTCCTCCTCGCCCCGACATGTACGTCTCTACCCCGACCATCCTTTTAATCCCGCATTTTTTGTTAGTTACGGTGTCCAGGTGGTCTTAACGTTCCTTGATTTCGGATTGGAAAGTATTAGAGGACAATCAACTGGGTTGAAAGTAAAGAGAGGAACATGCTCCCTTCTGTTTGTTTGTTTGCTCAAATAGCTCCTGTGAAATGCTTGCAGGACTGGCTCATCTAAGAAGCATGAGCTGAAATCCAAGCAGAAGCTGGAAAAGAAGCTCAGCTTCTACACAAGTAAGCACGTCTATCACTTCCTGTTGAATTCATGGTTTTTTCTGTATGATCCTGAATCCTGATCCATAAAGACTTACCTTGATATTTTCTTGTGATTCAATACCTAAGAAAACAAAATAAACTAGGACAACTACGTGGCCAAAACCATCTCAGTTTAGGCCCTGTTTGGTACAGCTTCTGAACCAGCTTTTTTATAAAAATAATCTGCGGGTGTACCAAACAGTCAGCTTCTCCAACAGCTAATTAGTTCAGCTGCTTCTTAGAATGAACTAAAAGCAGGATATACGTTTAAGCTGCTGTTCACCAGCTTTTCAGACAAGCTGCTTTTTTAACAAGTTTAAGCCGTGCCAAACAGGGCCTTAATATATTTATTAGACAGGCATATGTCGATCAATGGAATGCTGAGGGCTACAGTTTGATTTTTTTGGGAGAGCTAACCAGACACTGATGACATTGACATTAGAGATATGAATTGTGTGCTATATTTGCAACTGTTGCTAGGGAAGGTGGCAGCTTTTCCAATTCATCAAAGAATATTGCACAAAGTAGTTACAGAGCAGAGATTAACCAGCAAAATAGGGTTCTGGATCCTGCACTCAAGACATTCTAGTGATTAAGCATTTACTGGCTCTGTTTAAAAAGCGGTCGCCTAGGCCGCTTAAGCGCTGCCTAGGCGCTGAGCGGCACTGGAACACTTCACTTTTCCCTAGGCGGCGGCATTAAGCGGTCGGACCGCCTTTTTCCGTTTTTTTCGCTTCGGTCCACTTTTTCTGCTTTCTTCCGCTTAATTCCGCTTTCCACCGCTTTGTGTCCATATAAAAAGAACAACTAACTCTAATTTTTTTTCATCCCTATCGGTGGCGGTTGCTGTTAGCAAGGTGGTACTGCCCTTAGTGTCTGGCTGTCTACACAAGATAGTGTCACACTCTATCTCATCTCATTTTATTGATTGATAAAATATTTTTAAATTTAAAAATATACATATATATATAATATTATATGGATTTAACTCTGCTTTTTGCGAAGCGCCTAGAAACGCCTAGGCGCCGCCTAGGCAGCTAGGCGGAGCTCCTCCGCTCGCTTTTTCCTACCGCTTTTTTAAACACTGTTTACTGGTTAATTAGCCATTGCAATTGGCCCCTATAAGTATAAATTGTATGCGTTGTGTACTGTGGCGAGGAGAACTTAGCTTGGCACATCAGTACAAATTATATTGAATCTAATTTATGATAGGAATTCCTTGCAGTCGACAATTGTGTCGTCATTGCCTACTTGCATTTGCCTACTCCCAGTTCTTCCTATTATTCTGCAAAAGAAATATCGCCTGTTATGTTAAACATTGTTTATGTACTCATTGAAAGTTTCTGTCTTATTTCAGAAGTAAAAGATGCAGTTACTACACTAAATGCTAACAAGACTATCAGTAAGGTACTTATTACCCCCCCTTCATTGTCATTTCATTTCTTTTTCTCTGATAATTCTTGGATTGTAGAATTTTGCTTCGTTATGCACCATCTAAGCAATCATATTGTACAATATTGTGACAGAAAAATTGTTGTTGTAATATTATGAACTCTGATGTATTCTTATTGTGATTTCTTTTGCTTAGTACTTTTGGGCATGCTGGTTATCAAATCTATTCAGCATCGTGGGTATTTACCTTGTATTATATGTCCCCCTTGGCCCCTTCTGAAGGCTAGTACATTTTTTTATTTACTGGGTCACAATGTCACATATGGGTACCGTCACAGGCTAGTATGATACACTATGAGTTTCATTATTTGTACCTGCTCAGATAGCTAATGCAGGTTGCAGGACATGTCTGCTGAAGTTCTATTGTTGCTGCTGATGCAACTTGGATAGGGTTTACCTTCTAAAATGTCGAACGAAGGTCATGTTTGGTATACTGTGCAGAACAATAGCTTGCAAACGATTTTACTCTTTCTCAAAAGATGGCAATTTAAATGTGTGGGTCTGGTGCAGTGGTACCCTCTCTACTTGTGCCATGTAGGTCCTGAGTTCGAATTAGGGATGGCTTCCTAGAAATTCCCTTCCCTAGAACCCACAACGTGTCAGAGCTTTGAGCACTTGGTATGCTGTATGCCCTTTTAAAATGTTATCAATTTGAAGAGAAGCTAGGGGTTGGGGTGGTATTAGTTGCTCATGGCCCAGTGAAACTTGACATAAATACGGTACCCAATCCTATTTGTCAGAGGTTGTATAGGAAATTCAGAACAGGTCAACTGGCTACATTTGGCTATTTATCAGATTGTTTCAAATCCTCATACTTTTACTTCCTCATGCTTCTCGAAATAGTACTGCTAGCTGTAGCAGCTGCAATTTAGTGCCAAAATTCAATGAGATCAATTCCTGCATAAACAGAACTGATCTTAGAACTTATATAGAAAGAGATTTCGGTTCTATTTCTTTTTTTTTTGTTAACCCTCTTATTTGTAAGGGCCTCAGTTTTGACACACATTGTCAGTGTTCATCACCACACCACACACCTCATTTGAGTAAGGATGATGAACACAATGAAGAGCAAGTAACAATTATCAACATGCTCATTAGAGAACAAACTCACACATTGCAAAAGTGGTATTTCCCACATGTGATATAGATGGGCTGGACATATGAAAACTCCTACACTTTACTAAGGATGTCCATGCCAAGTTTCACCCAAATTCAAAACCTTTTTGAGGTCATTTTGGGTATAGTTAGGAAGAGGGCAGTTTGAGATCATATTGAAATTCAAACTGTTTTTATCCAATGAATTTAAAAGTGGGGGGCATATTCTTACTCAGCACATTTTTGTGAGCTCACACACCAATTTTCACTCCATTTGGAGTTGATCTTGACATGAGCTAAGGGGGAGAAATTCAAACTTTAATTGAATTTCAAACTGAACTTGTGCTGAAATTCATTCAAACCAAACCTCATTTGAACTTTGATCAATTCAAATAGCTCATGGGTGAATAATTTGAATTGTCAAGGGTAGTATGGGGTTCACTGTTTACAACAGTGATTAGGAGTAAATTTCAGAGGTTAAAACTGGAGGTGGGACCCACATGTCAGCCACTGCTCAGATCAAACCGACTGAGACTTTTTCACTCGGGTCGTCGAGCCGCAGCGGTGATCGCCACCGAGGGCAGCCGCCGCGCCAGCAGCTGCTTGACCACGCGCGGACGTGAGGCGGTGCAGAGCCTTCTTAAGGCGCCTGCCCCCCTCCTCGGCCGAGGCACCGCTGTTCTTCTCCGCAAGAACTCAGCGCCGGCCGAAAACTTCCGCAGCTCGGACTTGATCGGAAAACGCCGATCGCAGCTCCCTCCGTCCACTCCAGAGCCCTAGCAAGGTACTAGAGACCTTCCTCCGTCCCCCCCGTTGCTAGAATTCGGTTGAAACCGATTGATATCGGCTGTGCCGAAAGATCAAATTCGGGACTTGGAACCGCCGCACCTCGGGCTCTCGTGGACAGCCCAACCAGGGCGTTGTCACGCCCGAGCCAAGGCACCCTTGGACGCGCGGGTGACCGGTGCTGCTCATCCCCGAGCCACAGCTCGAGTGGTTGCTCACCGGCGGCGAATTTCCACTTTTCCCCTTTCTATGTGCAGAACGACATTAGGGTACGATTCTGTTTAATTCATGCTCTAGAAAGGATTAGAGGGCCTCAAGCCACTCTCACACGATCTAGACACGGTAACGCACAAGTTGCCTTCACAACTCTGGGCCGGAGAACCTCTGTGCCCGGCGTAATTTGAGGTCTACTAATGGCGGAACGAACGGGCGGCATCGGGCGCACGGTGAGGACCTATTTCGGGCCTTCCCCGAGTTGGCTCGAGCTCATGTCGACCTTCTCTGAGGTCCACTGATGCTCCCCGACCGATTTCTCAAGTAGTTGAGGTGCTAGGAAAGTCAGCCGACATGGCCGAAGTCGTTCCGAGGTGACGGCTCGTCGCCGACCATGCTCCGGCCATTGTCATGAGCAGCTGACCCTAGAATCCTGTTCCCCGAGTAAAAGTAGGCAGGGGCGGCCAGAATCGAGGAGTTTGGAGCTGTACAGCAGCCGGCGGCGAGCTCTCCGGCGAGATCCCTCGGCGGCAGGGCGCGGGTGTCGCGAGGTTGAAGAAGGGGGTGGACCCCAGCTGTCAGCGGGAGATATTTTGAATCGGGATCCAGCTGCGGCCGGGATCGGGTGTGCTGGCGCGCAAAATCCTTGTGGGCCGCGATGTGCCATCGCCTCGGCGTGCGACGCGTGTCCCCTGGGCCCACACGCGAGTTTAAACTTTTCCCCGATTTTCAGATTTCCTTCAAACTTCAAATCCTCATAACTTTGGCTAGAAAGCTCCAAATTGAGTGAACCAAATTTTGCTGGATTCAGCTCTCTGAGTACTTTCCGGAAAATCAAGTTTCACTTCATGAAATTCCTTATTTCTCCAGAATTAATTCCTCAAAGTTTAAACTGTTAGGAATTTTAACTGAAGAATCCTTTGAAGGAAAATCCTGAAATTTTGCTGAGATGTTCACCAAAATATCCTTGAACTCCCATAAAAATTTCAGATCCATTTGAGCTCATTTAATCCACCTAATGGTGTGATTAGTGAAACTGTTCCAGAAAAAATAGAAAATATTCAGAAACATTTTCAGAATTTTCTCTGAAATTGTTTGGCTCATATCTCTAGTTAGGAACCTCCAAATTAAGTGAGACCAAATCCCTTAGAACCCTCTGAAAATCTAGTTTTCAGAAAGTCATAGTTTGTTTCATGAAAATCCTTAGAACACCCTAAAAACCCTTAATTAAGGTCAAGGATATAATTAATTGTGGAGGGCTCAATTGAGCTTTGCTGCAACTAAAACTTGACCAAGTCTCTGTTTAGTTTGTAACCAAGCCACAGTAAAAGTTTCAAAGTCATTAGGTCTGTCTAGCAAAGGTTATAGACTTCACAACTTCAAAGTTAATACCAATGCATTTAAATTGATACATATATTGCTCTTATCATGTAGTCGCTAAGGTCGAGGAGGAACCCGAAGTCCTAGACTTCGTTACTCCGGAGGAACAGCTAGCCTACGACCAAGAGCAGCAAGGCAAGCTCCGGTTTTGCATTAACCTTTTTACAAATTTTTATTGTTTTGAGCACATACTTGTTTCCTTTGTTCTGTGCATTAGAGTCTTGTTTGGAAATCCAACTGCATAGCCAAGAAAACCACGGGTTGGGTTTAGGATTGCAAACCCCGTTAGCTACTGCAATGCTAAGGTAGAGTAGGATTCGGTACAAGTCGAGTAGTTGGAACTACTCACGAGAATAGGCTAGAGGCACATTGCTCGGGTAGAGATAGCACATGATACACATGGCAAGAAAATGAGACCGAGCGGAGAGTAAGGGCAACAAGACTTTGGGGCCTGTGTGCTATAGCTCCGCTTGTGTCGATTGAGGACCGAGCCGTGTGCGGGCCTGTTGAACAAGCTAGAACAGTACCGAAGACCTACTGGCTATATGGGAACCGGGAAACTGATGTAACTCGGGTAGCTGGGTATTGAGGCATTGCCCGTCGTTCAGAGGGTAGGTTAAGAGCTCGAGGTGTAAATCGGCTGGCGGCACGGAGATGCGCGTGCAGAGACCTCTTGCTCGGGACGATGGGACCGGTTCAATATTTGGCTAACGGGTGAAAGGTAGTTGCGTACGGCGTCCGTGATGGTTGTTGTAGGCAACATCGAGTACGGACGTACGTGACGGGTTGTTCGGGTAACCCTGCAGGTGTAAATCGATTATAATCGCCGTCCCTCGCGGTCAGTGAGTACCACTTGTTCACTGTACCGTGACGTAGAAAGAACAGGCTAGTTACATGTTAAAATGTTGCTGATTGAAAGATGGACTTGATTGCTAATGACTTGCTGTAGTTTAGAGCTAACTAAAGTTCACTTCAACTTTGGGCAAAGTACATGAGAGAAATGCGTTTCTTGTTTGATTGCGGCTCTCTCATGTACCTTAGCGTAAGGTTCTCCACAACCTGCTGCTAAAACTTGAAAGTAAGGTTCTACTAATTAGGCGAGTCCTTGCAAATGATTTTTACCCCATGCAACCCATTACCCTCATGTAGAAGTTCCATGTTTAGGTGAGACGGGTCAGACTTGCTGAGCCTTCGTGCTCACTGCTTGTGTTTGAAGCTTTTGCAGGGTTCTATGAGGAAGGGACTCCCGAAGAGGAGACGGAACCCCAGGAGGGGAACCCCGTCGAATGAGAGTCGTGCACGCCGCAGAGTTAGTGTGCGTGTGTGCTAGCAAGGGCACGTTCAAGGGCTGAACGTGCACTTGATGCTTAGTCTACGCCCGCGAGTGTAGACTGAACTTATTTTGATGTAAACATGTTCATAACTTGTTTATGTAATAAAATTTCGCTTCCGCTTTGTACCTTTGACGTGTGTTATACGGTGCTGTGCAACGCAACACCCCTCAGCGTGATCCTGGCTTGACAGGACCAATGGGGTCGTGTCAGCGTGGTATCAGAGCTCGCTTGAGGTTTAACACAGTACAAAGGTCGTCTTTTTCAAAAATCCAGTGAAGAACGAGTTAGTAGCCCGTATAAGGATGTTATTAGTATATAGAAAGTGGCATATTAACCTATTTGTTATGTCGGAAAATCGTGCATCTCGGGACGTTCATGTCTTGGGGGGTGCACGTAAGCGCTGTCCACCAGTGCGCACAAGCTGAAGGGTGGAGCCCCATGGGTGGCAGGTAACCCGACCCACTTTGATATCCTCTACGACTCTTCATGTCGTTTGGGGTATTCGAGCAACGTCTGTCCCTGGCGTGCGTGGTGCAACTTGGGAGACCCCGTCACGTGGTCTAAAACGTGAACACGTAACTCAAGGCGTGGTTGGCTTGAGAACATCCGGGTGAGTGATGACGGCCGGGTGTACTAACTGTATGGATTCCGGGCTCGGTGTGCAGCCGAGTCTGATGATTGTTTGAGTTTCTGCAGGAAGCCTGACCACGAAACGGTAGACGTGTAGCATCCGTGTGCGAGTGACGTTTAGTGCCACTGAAGTAACGAAGCCGGCTAAGTCCGGTATAGATTTTCTTTGTGAGGACGTAGTACCGACATAATTTGGTGACGCATCGACGTCACACCCCACCAAATGAACAACTTCATTTAAAAACTTGAAAGTTTTGATCCAAAGTAGTAAAACTTGATGTAACTCCTTCCCTTGTACAGGATATTCAAAGTTAACAAGTTTTCAACTTATAGGATGTTAAGGACAGAGCACTCTGTTTTCAGCTGAATCAAGGCTGGAGTTAATCAGAGGTTAGAGGTTGAGTTCTTTTGAGGTTGGGGTTGTATGACACATTTCTGGAAAGCTTTGGAAGAACTTTACAACTTTTCTGTTGAGGTCCAGAGGTGTTTCATCCCTTAACCGCTCGAAAAATGCAGTAGAGTTGAAACTGTCTAGAAAACAGGACAGAGTAAAGACTCTCTGTAAATTAAGCATAACTTCCTGCATAAAAATCCAAAAATAGAAAATGAAGTAGTTCTGGAAAGCTTATGAGATGGGTTACAACTTTGTAACAGAAAGTTTTGTCAGATTAGGAACAGAAGTAACTGGGATTCTTGGATCAAATCAGTACCTAAGGCAGGGAGGTGCTGTCCAATTGTTTCCAGAAATTCTGTTAACTTTGACATCTCATAACCTTGAACCAGGACAGATCTTAGGCCAAGCAAATACTGGCTGGAAAGCTATTGAAGTTAGCTTCAACTTTGATGTTGAGCTCCAGAATTAGTTTTGCCTTTAACATGGCCTAAATCAGGTTGAAATGGAAACTGGTCAGGGCTGTCATGGGAACAGCAGATCAGCAGTCAAATTTGTTTAAAATTTGAACTATGTTTCCAAGTTTTATGGGTTCAATGACATGTCTTATGTTATAACTCAATGGGTTACTGTTTAAATAAATATTTGACATTTCTCAAATATATTTTTACAGATGGCAGCAGATAAACAGTTGGAGAACGGGTGGGTAGTTTCCCACTGTTCTGACCGTAGCGGCTACCCGGAAGCATTGTGGCAAATGCTCCAATATTTCGGGTACAATCAGATGCCGCAGTACTTCGCCAAAGAAGATGGCGAAGGGGGGAACAAGACGTGGACAATCCATGTCGAGGTTCTTGCAGGACCTACGCCACCCGGTTGGTGCCATTCACCGTCACGGTGAGGGGAAGACAGACGGAAGGGATGTGGCAGGTGGCAGCCCGTGACACTATGTCACGTTTCTGCCAACTACACGTGCAGACTATGGAGGGCACTCCATACGCACTCGTTCCGGTGGAGGGACGAGCTCAGCAGGTGTGGGAAGAGAGGTACCTGGAGGCAACAGACCCGAGTTGCCCAAGGTACAACCCCGCGGAGGCAAATCTCAGCCTCCAAATGAGGGCGGGAAACGCGGTGATGGACAGCCAAGCTGTTCATACGGAGCATCTCGCCACCAGGCTCAAGGAGAGCACAAGCCGTGGAGATCATTTCGAGAGTGCTCACAGCGCACTCCGCAATGTGCTCCTTCCGACGATCAAGCGACTGAATGAACAACACAATCAGTTGCGTCGTCTGAAGAAGGCAAAGAAGAAGAGCCGTGTTGACATCGCGGCGTTGCAAGAGCTGGTGCAGACCCTAACCCAGCAGAATGAGGACCTTGCCCAAGAGCGGGACGACGCTATCGAGGAAGGCCAAGGCTGGGAAGAGGACTACAACCAAGCTATGGACGAGGTGCATGCTTTGCAGGACCTCGTGCCCCCGGTGTTAGGCGTATCGGTAGTCTTGGGTCTTCCAGCAATGGGAGAACCCAGGATGGGGGAAGAGGTGGTAGACCCAGAGCCACCAGCAGAGGTACCGGAGGAGGACGACCCACAGGAGGTCGAGTTCTACTCCGAGTAGGGGGGGTTACGGTTGCCAAGTAGGGCAGCTAGGGTAGCGTAACCCAACTTTTGTAATCGGTGGCATGTCGTATAGACAGTAGAGTATGTATAGGTAGTGATGACATGAGCACGACTTCTCGGAGACCCGAGAATAATGTATCTTGTATAAAGTTTCTGCTTTATCAATATATGTGAATGTTGTGCGAATTAATCATGTGTCACTTCAATACCTACTGTTGCGTATGGAAGTTTAAGTAAGACATGTGCTAATTGCTGCTGTTTTGAATTTCAGAATGACGCGTACTCGTGCCAACCCTGACGTTGGGGGTACCAGTCAAGGGGGAGAGACCTGCCAACCACCTCCCGAGGACTCCTCGGGACAGCAGCAGCAACAGCAACAGCAAACACCGCCACCGCGACTGCCAACGGTTACATTGGCCGACATTGTCGCGGCAATGGCGGGCTCGCATCAGCAACACACAGAGTTGCTGCAGACTCTTATCGCCAATACGTCTCGCCCAGAGAGACATCAAGATCGTGAGGAGCGCCAACAGAGCTCCTACTCCGACTTCCTGGCGACTCATCCCCCTGTATTCTCAAGGGCGGATGAACCACTTGACGCGGACAACTGGCTCCGCGCCATAGAGATGAAGTTCGGGCTGCTTCAAATCAGCGAGCAGCGCAAGACTCAGTTCGCGGTCCAGCAACTCCAAGGATCCGCGAGCGCGTGGTGGGCCAACTTCCGTGCTTCACAACCCACCGACCGAGTGATGACCTGGACGGAGTTCCGGACGGCCTTCAGGGCCTATCATATACCGCCGGGTCTGATGAAGAGGAAGACGCAGGAGTTTTTACACCTGCAACAAGGGAGCCGGAACGCGCTGGAATACTCCAGGGCGTTTAACGATCTCGCGCTATATGCGTCGTATCATGCTGATACAGACGAGAAGCGGCGAGACCATTTTTACCAGGGGCTTAACCCGCTCCTGAAGGACAAGTTGGCGATGTTCAATCGCGGCAGCCTCAAGAGCAGCGGAGAAGGAGGCGGTCCTTCTCAGAAGTTCCGAATGGTGAATCGCCCACCATCAGGTCCACGCTGGCAGCCACCACAGCGGTCGATGCCGTTCCGCAGTCGGCCGTATTCTTCGCCGGCATTCCGGCCGGCACTGCCAGTACCACCGCAACAACAACAACAGCAGCGGGCGATGCCGCGTGCGTTTGCACCTCCGCAACGCATGCCGGGCTTTCGTCCACCGAGTACTCCACCAGCAGCGGCCACATGTTACAAGTGTGGTCGTCCAGGACACTTCGCGAGCAGTTGCCCGGAGAGGCAAGGCGGCGGAGTGGCACCACAGTTTCCGGGGAGGAATCAACCCCGGAACCCTACCAATGCGCGGCGGGCAAACCCTAGGCCCAGCACTGTCCACCAACTTGCCATTGAGGACGTGCCGGAGGGCGAGCCAATCCTTGCGGGTATGTTCCAACTCCACCAGCATCCCGCTATAGTACTGTTTGATTCAGGCGCCACGCATAATTTTATTAGCCAAGCTTTCATTGCTAAACACAGTTTGCCAATACTACCCACCGATAGTCCATATTTAATTTGTTCACTGGGTGGGAAGATTTCAGCAAGCGTAATGGTCTCCAAAGCATCATTATGCTTAGCGGGTAGAGTGTACCCCACGTCTCTCATTATCTTGGAGGGACAGAAGGTCGATGTCATCCTAGGGATGTCGTGGTTAACCCGCCACGGCGCTGTTTTAGACACCGTCCTTCGAGTCGTGCACTTAAACTCAGAAGTGCACGGTTCTCACTCATTATTTCTGGACAGTCCAGAAATAAAACTTCCAAGTGTCTATCAAGCCACAACCATCAGATTGGAAGACATTCCAGTGGTCCGAGAGTTCCCTGATGTATTCCCGGACGATTTGCCGGGGATGCCACCCGATAGAGAGGTGGAGTTCAAGATTGAACTTGCACCGGGAACCATGCCAATATCCCGAAGGCCGTACAAGATGGCGCCCAAGGAGTTAGCTGAACTGAAGACTCAGCTCACGGACCTTCTGGAGAAGGGTTTTATTAGGCCGAGCTCCTCGCCATGGGGCTGTTCGGCATTATTTGTCAAAAAGAAGGATGAAACGTTGCGGCTTTGCGTGGACTATCGTCCATTAAATGCCGTAACCATCAAGAACAAGTACCCGTTGCCACGGATCGACATGTTGTTTGATCAGTTGGTCGAAGCAAAGATCTTTTCCAAGATGGATTTAAGATCCGGGTACCATCAGATTAAGATAAGGGCGGAGGACATTCCAAAGACAGCTTTCTCGACAAGGTACGGACTTTATGAGTACCTGGTCATGTCCTTCGGCCTCACCAATGCTCCAGCTCACTTCATGTACTTAATGAACTCGGTATTCATGCCGGAGCTGGACAAGTTTGTCGTGGTCTTCATCGACGACATCCTGGTATATTCCAAGTCGGAGGAAGATCACAAGAAACATTTGCGTATAGTCTTGCAACGGTTGCGGGACCATAAGTTATACGCAAAATTCAGCAAATGCGAGTTTTGGATATCGCAAGTGCCTTTCCTCGGGCATATCATCTCAGCGGAGGGTATCGCTGTGGACCCGAGCAAGATCACTCAAGTGCTGAATTGGAAATCCCCGAGAACTATTCACGAGGTACGGAGTTTCCTCGGACTCGCAGGATATTATCGGAGGTTCATTCCGAACTTCTCGAAGATTGCCAAGCCAATGACAGAGCTGCTGAAGAAGGCTACCAAATATGTTTGGAGTCCAGCATGTGAAGCAGCATTCAAGGCTTTAGTCAAGCACCTGACATCAGCACCGGTTTTGGCGCAGCCAGACACAACAAAACCGTTCGATGTGTACTGCGATGCATCCGGCATTGGGCTCGGATGTGTGCTGATGCAAGACCGAAGAGTGGTCGCGTATGGATCACGGCAGCTTAGGAACCATGAGCAGAATTATCCAACTCACGACTTGGAGCTCGCTGCTGTGGTACTTGCACTAAAAATGTGGAGGCACTACCTACTCGGTAACCTCGTACATTTATATACCGACCACAAAAGCCTCAAGTACATATTCACTCAGAAGGAGCTGAACATGAGGCAACGAAGATGGTTAGAACTGATAAAGGATTACGAGATAGAGATCCATTATCATCCGGGCAAGTCAAACGTTGTGGCAGATGCGCTGAGCCGCAAGTCACACGTCAATAATCTGACCATCACACCTTTGGAAGAGAGCGAACCACCACTCCATGTGATTCCACACGGAGCTCTCTACAACCTAGCTTTGATCCCCACCATCCGTGAAGAGATAGCGGCAGCCCAGAAGAATGACAAGGGCATGTCACATTTACGGAGACGTGTAGACAGTGGGGAGTTGAAATGTTTCCGGAAGGACGGAGACGGCGTCCTATGGTTTAAGGACCGGATCGTCGTACCCCAAAACCCGGAATTACGGAAGAAAATCTTTGATGAGGCTCACTTGTCAAAATTTTCTATTCACCCCGGCAGCAACAAGATGTATCAAGAACTCAGAAGCAAGTTTTGGTGGACACGGATGAAGCGAGAGACGGCAAAATACGTGTCCGAGTGTGATACATGTCGAAGGGTGAAGGCAGACCACATGCGGAAACCGGGACTGCTACAACCACTGGGCGTTCCTGCCTGGAAGTGGGAGGACGTGAGCATGGATTTCATCGTCGGTTTACCCACCACCTTGCAGAAACATGATTCTGTGTGTGTGATCGTCGATCGGCTCACCAAAGTTGCTCATTTCATCCCGGTCAACACCAACTACAACGCTAAGAAGTACGCTGAACTGTACATCTCACGGATCCTATGCTTATACGGCGTACCCCGTACTATCATATCGGATCGGGGCACTTTATTTGTGTCCCGTTTTTGGGAGCAGTTGCACGCTGCCTTGGGGACGAAGCTGATCCATAGTTCAGCCTACCATCCGCAGACGGATGGACAAACGGAGCGGGTAAATCAAATCTTAGAAGACATGTTACGAGCTTGCGCTATCAACCACAACAAGAATTGGGATGATCACTTGCCGTTAGCCGAGTTCTCGTACAACAATGGGTACCAAGCCAGCATCAAGATGGCGCCCTACGAGGCGCTATACGGGAGAAAATGTCGCACACCATTGAACTGGTGTGAGTCTGGCGAAAGGGTTGCCTTCGGGATTGACCTTGTCAACAACGCGGAAGAAAAGGTTCGACTAATTCAAGCGAACCTAAAAGCCGCTCAATCCCGTCATAAACAGTATGCGGACCGGAGAAGGCGCCCATTACAATTCGAAGTTGGAGAGCACGTATATCTACGGGTATCTCCAATGAAGGGCGTAAACAGATTTGGTGTGAGAGGAAAGTTGGCACCCCGATTCATCGGTCCATTTCAGATTACCGAAAGATGTGGATCAGTGGCATACCGGTTGAAATTACCAGAAGCACTTTCCGGTGTACACAACGTCTTTCATATTTCCCAGCTGAGGAAGTGTCTCAAGCTATCAACTACCGTTCAGCTGGAAGACATTAAAGAACTGCAACCGGATCTCACCTATCGGGAGGAAGCGGTGCAGATTATTGATGAAAAGGCCCGAACCACACGCAACCGTACGTTGTGGTTCTACAAGGTTCTATGGAGTAATCACTCCATGGATGAAGCGACATGGGAGAGCGAAGAATTCCTTCGCACTAACTACCCCAGTTTTTTCACGTCGCATATCCGGTAATTTTTCACCGTCCTCTCTCTCATTTTCACCTTATAATCTCGGGACGAGATTCTTTTAAGGGGGTAGGAAATGTAAGGGCCTCAGTTTTGACACACATTGGCAGTGTTCATCACCACACCACACACCTCATTTGAGTAAGGATGATGAACACAATGAAGAGCAAGTAACAATTATCAACATGCTCATTAGAGAACAAACTCACACATTGCAAAAGTGGTATTTCCCACATGTGATATAAATGGGCTGGACATATGAAAACTCCTACACTTTACTAAGGATGTCCATGCCAAGTTTCACCCAAATTCAAAATCTTTTTGAGGTCATTTTGGGTATAGTTAGGAAGAGGGCAGTTTGAGATCATATTCAAATTCAAACTGTTTTTATCCAATGAATTTAAAAGTGGGGGGCATATTCCTACTCAGCACATTTTTGTGAGCTCACACACCAATTTTCACTCCATTTGGAGTTGATCTTGACATGAGCTAAGGGGGAGAAATTCAAACTTTAATTGAATTTCAAACTGAACTTGTGCTGAAATTCATTCAAACCAAACCTCATTTGAACTTTGATCAATTCAAATAGCTCATGGGTGAATAATTTGAATTGCCAAGGGTAGTATGGGGTTCACTGTTTACAACAGTGATTAGGAGTAAATTTCAGAGGTTAAAACTGGAGATGGGACCCACATGTCAGCCACTGCTCAGATCAAACCGACTGAGACTTTTTCACTCGGGTCGCCGAGCCGCAGCGGTGATCGCCACCGAGGGCAGCCGCCGCGCCAGCAGCTGCTTGCCCACGCGCGGACGTGAGGCGGTGCAGAGCCTTCTTAAGGCGCCTGCCCCCCTCCTCGGCCGAGGCACCGCTGTTCTTCTCCGCAAGAACTCAGCGCCGGCCGAAAACTTCCGCAGCTCGGACTTGATCGGAAAACGCCGATCGCAGCTCCCTCCGTCCACTCCAGAGCCCCAGCAAGGTACTAGAGACCTTCCTCCGTCCTCCCCGTTGCTAGAATTTGGTTGAAACCGATTGATATCGGCTATGCCGAAAGATCAAATTCGGGACTTGGAACCGCCGCACCTCGGGCTCTCGTGGACAGCCCAACCAGGGCGTTGTCACGCCCGAGCCAAGGCACCCTTGGACGCGCGGGTGACCGGTGCTGCTCATCCCCGAGCCACAGCTCGAGTGGTTGCTCACCGGCGGCGAATTTCCACTTTTCCCCTTTCTATGTGCAGAACGACATTCGGGTACGATTCTGTTTAATTCGTGCTCTAGAAAGGATTAGAGGGCCTCAAGCCACTCTCACACGATCTAGACACGGTAACGCACAAGTTGCCTTCACAACTCTGGGCCGGAGAACCTCTGTGCCCGGCGTAATTTGAGGTCTACTAATGGCGGAACGAACGGGCGGCATCGGGCGCACGGTGAGGACCTATTTCGGGCCTTCCCCGAGTTGCCTCGAGCTCATGTCGACCTTCTCTGAGGTCCACTGATGCTCCCCGACCGATTTCTCAAGTAGTTGAGGTGCTAGGGAAGTCAGCCGACATGGCCGAAGTCGTTCCGAGGTGGCGGCTCGTCGCCGACCATGCTCCGGCCATTGTCATGAGCAGCTGACCCTAGAATCCTGTTCCCCGAGTAAAAGTAGGCAGGGGCGGCCAGAATCGAGGAGTTTGGAGCTGTACAGCAGCCGGCGGCGAGCTCTCCGGCGAGATCCCTCGGCGGCAGGGCGCGGGTGTCGCGAGGTTGAAGAAGGGGGTGGACCCCAGCTGTCAGCGGGAGATATTTTGAATCGGGATCCGGCTGCGGCCGGGATCGGGTGTGCTGGCGCGCAAAATCCTTGTGGGCCGCGATGTGCCATCGCCTCGGCGTGCGACGCGTGTCCCCTGGGCCCACGCGCGAGTTTAAACTTTTCCCCGATTTTCAGATTTCCTTCAAACTTCAAATCCTCATAACTTTGGCTAGAAAGCTCCAAATTGAGTGAACCAAATTTTGCTGGATTCAGCTCTCTGAGTACTTTTCGGAAAATCAAGTTTCACTTCATGAAATTCCTTATTTCTCCAGAATTAATTCCTCAAAGTTTAAACTGTTAGGAATTTTAACTGGAGAATCCTTTGGAGGAAAATCCTGAAATTTTGCTGAGATGTTCACCAAAATATCCTTGAACTCCCATAAAAATTTCAGATCCATTTGAGCTCATTTAATCCACCTAATGGTGTGATTAGTGAAACTGTTCCAGAAAAAATAGAAAATGTTCAGAAACATTTTCAGAATTTTCTCTGAAATTGTTTGGCTCATATCTCTAGTTAGGAACCTCCAAATTAAGTGAGACCAAATCCCTTAGAACCCTCTGAAAATCTAGTTTTCAGAAAGTCATAGTTTGTTTCATGAAAATCCTTAGAACACCCTAAAAGCCCTTAATTAAGGTCAAGGATATAATTAATTGTGGAGTGCTCAATTGAGCTTTGCTGCAACTAAAACTTGACCAAGTCTCTGTTTAGGTTGTAACCAAGCCACAGTAAAAGTTTCACAGTCATTAGGTCTGTCTAGCAAAGGTTATAGACTTCACAACTTCAAAGTTAATACCAATGCATTTAAATTGATACATATATTGCTCTTATCATGTAGTCGCTAAGGTCGAGGAGGAACCCGAAGTCCTAGACTTCGTTACTCCGGAGGAACAGCTAGCCTACGACCAAGAGCAGCAAGGCAAGCTCCGGTTTTGCATTAACCTTTTTACAAATTTTTATTGTTTTGAGCACATACTTGTTTCCTTTGTTCTGTGCATTAGAGTCTTGTTTGGAAATCCAACTGCATAGCCAAGAAAACCACGGGTTGGGTTTAGGATTGCAAACCCCGTTAGCTACTGCAATGCTAAGGTAGAGTAGGATTCGGTACAAGTCGAGTAGTTGGAACTACTCGCGAGAATAGGCTAGAGGCACATTGCTCGGGTAGAGATAGCACATGATACACATGACAAGAAAATGAGACCGAGCGGAGAGTAAGGGCAACAAGACTTTGGGGCCTGTGTGCTATAGCTCCGCTTGTGTCGATTGAGGACCGAGCCGTGTGCGGGCCTGTTGAACAAGTTAGAACAGTACCGAAGACCTACCGGCTATATGGGAACCGGGAAACTGATGTAACTCGGGTAGCTGGGTATTGAGGCATTGCCTGTCGTTCAGAGGGTAGGTTGAGAGCTCGAGGTGTAAATCGGCTGGCGGCACGGAGATGCGCGTGCAGAGACCTCTTGCTCGGGACGATGGGACCGGTTCAATATTTGGCTAACGGGTGAAAGGTAGTTGCGTACGGCGTCCGTGATGGTTGTTGTAGGCAACATCGAGTACGGGCGTACGTGACGGGTTGTTCGGGTAACCCTGCAGGTGTAAATCGATTATAATCGCCGTCCCTCGCGGTCAGTGAGTGCCACTTGTTCACTGTACCGTGACGTAGAAAGAACAGGCTAGTTACATGTTAAAATGTTGCTGATTGAAAGATGGACTTGATTGCTAATGACTTGCTGTAGTTTAGAGCTAACTAAAGTTCACTTCAACTTTGGGCAAAGTACATGAGAGAAATGCGTTTCTTGTTTGATTGCGGCTCTCTCATGTACCTTAGCGTAAGGTTCTCCACAACCTGCTGCTAAAACTTGAAAGTAAGGTTCTACTAATTAGGCGAGTTCTTGCAAATGATTTTTACCCCATGCAACCCATTACCCTCATGTAGAAGTTTCATGTTTAGGTGAGACGGGTCAGACTTGCTGAGCCTTCGTGCTCACTGCTTGTGTTTGAAGCTTTTGCAGAGTTTTATGAGGAAGGGACTCCCGAAGAGGAGACGGAACCCCAGGAGGGGAACCCCGTCGAATGAGAGTCGTGCACGCCGCAGAGTTAGTGTGCGTGTGTGCTAGCAAGGGCACGTTCAAGGGCTGAACGTGCACTTGATGCTTAGTCTACGCCCGCGAGTGTAGACTGAACTTATTTTGATGTAAACATGTTCATAACTTGTTTATGTAATAAAATTTCGCTTCCGCTTTGTACCTTTGACGTGTGTTATACGGTGTTGTGCAACGCAGCACCCCTCAGCGTGATCCTGGCTTGACAGGACCAATGGGGTCGTGTCATTATTCTTCAGCGGTTTTACAAAACATAGTACGACCTAGCAAATTCATTTGACAGATATTTTTATTTTTCCTTTTTGTTAGAAAAGTGAGAATATGTAATGTCTTGATGTCATCCAGGTGTAGAAAATACTAATATTTAGTAACAATCGGCTCAAATATATGACCAGAGATTAGAGAACTACTGCTTTCAGTTAGTAAACTGACTAGGTGACTACATAAGAAACTCCCCATTCTTCTCATCTTCTGGAAGATGAGGAAACTTTTTCTGCAACTCACATTTCTTGTTGAATATGTGGAAACCTGCTCCACAATTTGCCCGTGTTCTTCACACAAGTTTTACTTGCATGGGCAAATTTTCAAAGTTCTTGGTGTATGACTTGGTCACACTGATCCCATAGCTCCATTGCTTTATATGTTCACATTACCCTATGTATTCATGATTACATGATGTACAGAATAAAATCTGCTGAAGTGTACTCCAACAATACAAATTTTCACCCATTTGTATACACAAGAGGATAACATAAGTATTGATTTGTTAATTGATCAGAATTTAAACTGTAGCTTTATTCTTTCAATCTAGTGAAGCGAGCTAGGCCTATGCTTCCATTTCTTTTTTGCAGATGCACTTATGCCTTCGATGTGTAATGCTGTGGGACAGTTGTGGTTTACCTATTTGCATTTGATACATTCCACTACCAATACGCACTTGCATCATGATAACTTTTATCTTTTTATTGTTCTCAATTTAGTAGCTATTTCGTTCCAGATACATTTGAAATTCTTAATCTGCAGAAAAAGAAACAGAGGAGTCGTAGTCGTCAAAAGAAACTGAAAGCATATGATCTCTCGGCACTTGGTGAGTTCCTTCCAGAAGTGACTGTACCGGAGCAAAAGACCGAAGCGAAGCTGAACTGCAAGTCTAGACAGACTTTGGTGTAATCTTCTCCACACAATTGCTGTTTCCTTGCTTCAGATTTTTCTGCTTTTCACTTACGGTTCTGAATCCTGAAATCCCACATTATTTTTCAGGCTACGGGAATCTGCTCAACTGAAAGCTGTACTGAACAATCCACAGTTCCAACAAGACCCGTTTGCCGCAATCCATCAGCACCTGCTAGCGACACAGCCAACTGATGTTGCGAAGAAGGATGATGCTGCGAAGCATGGTAAACACTGCAAGGACAAGAAAAGGAGGAGGAAGAAGAAGAATGCTTCCTCGGGATCTCAATCAATGGAGATCTGATGCTGTAAACATATCAGCTGGTTAGATACACCACAATGAACCTAATCGATCGTGATCATTTTAATTAATCTAAACTCCAAGATTTATAAAAAAATCAATGGTGTATTTTCCTTCTCTTTTTATAAACATGGTGCCTTGAAAGCGAACGTGATGATTCCTTTTAACCTTTAAATATTAAGATAATAATATTTTTTCAAAGAGTAGCTAAACACAATTCAAGACCTGGAAGATAAAAGATGCCAGCAAGAAATGTGAAGTACGCAAGAGCATAATGCGGTCCTACAGAATTCCAAGTTTGTCTCCCATCCACGTTTATGCATCCTACAAACTAATCCTGATCCAATTCCGCTAATAATCGCCCTTTTTGCATCCAAAAGCGAGCATGTCCAATAAAGAATTATGGGACAAATCAGACCCGAAGACTTCACACACACACATATATATATATATATGGAAAATTGCACGAGGGGAAAATTTCATGACCCTTTGAATAATATGGCAATACCAGCAAAAAAGAAAATAGCAACACTTTGCATCTAGTGTTGTAGATGAATGGTAATCGCCTCACTTACCTTGAATTTTATTATATAACTTAATTCGATGTTTACCTAACACTTTTCCTTCATATGGTACTGCAGCTTGATTCCGATCTAGACATCATTTTTAAAAAAAAATCATAATCCACTTTTCATTTAAAAATTATGACCTAGATACTTCATCTAACCATTTGTGGGCCGTATTAAAATATGGGCCTAATTGAGAATAAGTGAGTGGGCCGGACCAGGCCTGGACGAACAACTTGCTGACTTGTAGCCCACATGAGATAAATAGCTTCGTCCTTTTTGTCGAAAAAAATGGAATATTCCTAGCATGGCCGTTTCCACGGAGATGTCCGAGGAGACGACCCCCAAGTTCTTTTTCTTTCCATCGGCAGCGCGTCGTATTAACCGCCGTTCAATAAGCATAATGTCTCTTTAGTTAGTTACTAAACCCGTTTGTCTGCTAGTTAATCGCTTCTAGTGCTGGCCGGCGCTGCCCAGATCATCATCGTCATCCTCGCCGGAGCGGCTCGTCCAAAGGCGTCCGTCCTCCTCCGCGCCCGCAGTCGACCTCTGTCCTTCGCGCGAGGGACCAGAACAGAGGGCTCCGGCCGTCCCTTCTCCTGGGAGTACGGGATGAACAACCTCCTCATGGTACGCTCGTGCTCTCAAGATATCTGGGGACTCGTGGCTCCTTATTTCGTGTGATCATCCCCTTTCCTGTCTCTGAAACTGACTGCAGCGATGTCTGGAACTATCCATAAGGCGTAGGCAGTAGCACTTGCTTTCTTTTTCTTCTCTTCTAGTTGGCATGATGAGTGTCCCAGGATACAAAAAGTGATTTGGACCAACTTAGAAAGTTAGAGCATCTTGATCTCAAGGCTAAGTGGCTTTACGGGTTGGTGAAACTACCAGTATGTATAGGCAAATTCGTGCCAAATTTACAGTCATTTCCTCACCGGATAGTTCAGTAATATGATTATCGGCGCAATTTCAACACTATATGTTTGTTGGCCCATTTTAAAAAGTGTACACCTTTTAGAATCACCGTCACCTCTTATAATACCATGGCAGGATTCCTTTGAAAGGGACGAGAAGCCAGAAAGGGAGAGGGACATTGAGATGGGCCGTCGAGATCCAAAGAACAACTCAGACTATGGCCTCCAAGACTTCTTTGAAGAGGTTTGGTATTCGGTTTGTCACGAACTCACGATAGCTAAAGTCTACAATGGAACTCGTCGTTCCTGATGATACGAATTAGAATTAATCTGTTCTTATAAGGATTCATCTTGCTCTAGGTCAAAGAGATAGAGATGCTATTGGATAAGATGTCCAGCATAGTTCACAAGCTCCAGGTAACAATATTTGATCGGTTTTTTGAAATGTTCCCTCATCATATTAGTTTTCAACTTCTGCGATAGAAAAACTATACTCTCTGCATACCTGCAGGAAGCCAATGAGGAATCAAGATCAGTCACTAAGGCTTCTGCAATGAAAGGTGCAAGATGGCATATACAATATCTGTGTTTATAAACGGAACGATTTAACTGGTGCATGCATATGAAATAACTCAACTCGCAGAAATAAAAGTACGCATGGAGAAAGACATTGATGAAGTTGGGAAGATCGCACGCAAAGTCAAAGTAAAGCTAGAACAAATGGACAGAAATGTACCGATACTAACCTGACCAGATCTTCGGTATGTGGATTCACTTGATGTTCAGCAGGGCTCATTCATCTTTCCGGCTTGCAGAATCTTGAGAACAGAAAGCAGACAGGGTGTGGGAAAGGCACAAGTGTCGACCGGTCGAGGATGTCAATGACCATGTACGATCATCATGCATTAGTAGAGTACTGCATGAATAAACCTAGATTGCGGAGTGGACTGTTTTAACTGGATACTGCTAATTGCTAAAGCACTAAGAACTACTGAACTCTTTAGTTACTACAACATAAATAAATCCAAATTGGTCCACAATTGATCGTCGAGCAGAAAATATTTTAACAACTCCTTGTCAGTTGAATATATGCTTTTGAATAACATTTTTCAACAAAGAAAAGTTAATTTTCGTTGCAGCGCACTGAAGAAGAAGCTGAAAGAAAGAATGAATGACTTCCAGGTGAAGTTTCCTACCTTATTCCATCTTCTATGTCAGGTATTCCTAGATCCAGTAGCATATTGATTAGAATCCGTTACAGAATCTAAGGCAAACTATACAAGAAGAGTACCGAGAAGTTGTAGAGAGGAGGATCTTCACGGGTGAGTAACTTTCCAGATCGCTTAAGGATCTCTCTGATCCATAAACAATTTTGAATTATATGTCATGCTGCTCTTTTTCCTGACAAACTTGAGTCTTTGACTTGAACAGTCACAGGGACAAAGCCTTCGGAAGAGGTGAGGGTACCATTCTGGATTCTATTAATACACTAGTTACAGTGATATGCTTCTTTTCATGACATTTTGGCACAATGACCAGGTGATTGATCGTCTCATTGAGACTGGCAGCAGCGAGCAGATTTTTGAGAGGGCAATTCAGGGAATGGGTCGAGGGCAGGTAGCTAGTAGTTCAGTGCTGTTCAGTTCCACTTATGCTGTCCATTTCAAGGAATTAATTTTAACTATTCTTGCTTCATGTCTCATAAATGGCGCTCATGGTACAGATTCTTGCAACTGTCGAAGAAATTCAGGAACGGCATGATGCAGTCATGGAGATAGAGAAAAGGCTTCTTGAATTGCAACAGGTAGCTTTCGTGGGAATCAGGGCATTGGCATCCCAGCCGACGTCAAGATCGCATTATTGAATCCTTGATGTTCATGCTAACAAAGCTGTTCAAAACTTCAACAAACATCTGTAGTTTCAAACTAAGAATTACCGTATAATCATGTTCATAGTTGACAATATAACCTATCCCGAATTCACCGTGAGCGCTAAATCATGGCATGCACCGTTTCTTTTCAGATTTTTGCAGACATGGCAGCTCTCGTCGATGCACAAGGAGAGATTCTAGACAACATAGAGAATCAGGTTGGTAGCATCCCTCCTTCCTTCTTTTCCATTAACTTTAATTACAGAGAAGCCGAGGTCAGCGGTGCTGCTAGAAACTCTGCCAATTTTTTTGCTTTCTGAAAGCATATTCGACTGTAATAACAGGTTCAAAATGCCGTAAACCATGTGGTGAATGGCACTGAAGCACTGCGCACAGCGAAGAGCCTGCAGAAGAAGTCGAGGAAGTGCATGTTGATTGCAATTATCATCCTCCTGGTTATTGCTGCGATCATTGTGCTTTCGGTTTTGAAGCCTTGGGCTAAGTAGTAGGGAGAGGGGAGAAAAACTACGTACCTGTTGCATATTTTGTGGACCTATGTATACGTATACTGCATGTCTTGTAAGCTCAGTCACGTACCATTTGTTTATTGTGTTAAGGAAACAGTAGGATCGTCCCCTATTGGTAGCAGAACTGATAAAAGAGGACAAAAATTTATGTACATGGAGGGGGAAATGTTAAGCGTTCTGTGCACGACTTGGAAATTTAGAATACGACGTGGGATTCGACGTCTCGACGTCGTCTTCGCCACGGTAGACTCAAGTCGTCCGCCGCCTGGCCAGCCGGCGGAGAGGCGAGGACGCGTACATCACCTTCGGTCAGATGGTGTGGATGCTCTGGAAAACATGCTTGAAAGCATCATTGTCACTTTAGAGTGTAACCTTCAAGGAGATAAACAGAAATATAATTAATGCGTGGGTTGAAAGATTATAGGTTTTTTTCCCATCTCGGGAACGTACCAGCTTATAGCTCTGAGCTTGGGTTTTAGAGGTTTTCTCCTCTTATAATAGCCTATGTAGGGCTTTTGTTATCAATATATTCATTGTAGGGGTTTTCCCTACAGTTTTCTGCTAAAAAATTTTAAACCTTATACTACATTAAAACTTAAATAAACCTAAATTAAAATAATAATACAATTACATATACAATTAATTAAATAAACTATAAATAACATTAACTACACATATTTATAAATTTATACATTTTTCCTTTTTCCCTTTTTTCTTCCCTTCTTTCTTTTCTTTTCTTTACTTCTCTTCCTCTTCCCTCTTCTCTCTTCTCTCTTGCTTCGTTAACTTGGGTGCGGGAGGAGTGTGGGGAGAGAGCACGCGGGTGCCGCGCGCTTATATAAGAAAACTGTCGTCCATCCAATGGACGACTCTTCCACCGTGTGGACGAAAGAACATGTCGGTCCAACGGTCCGTGGCCGTTGAGCCGACGTGGCTGCCACGTGGAAGAATGTCGTCCATGCCGTGGACGATTACTCATTCACATGGACAAATCGTCCACGCGGTGGACGAGTGGTGACTATTTTGCTAAAAAAATATTTTGCATGCTATTAATATTAAATGATTAAATAGTAGTGCTAAAATAAAAAAGGGGATATTATGTTTATACTTCTGATTAGAAGTTGAATTATGATTTTATCCTTAAAAAAACAGTGTTTGTGATTATACCCCCGCTTTTTCAAAATGAGGGCAAATTATATCCTTACACCATTAGGAGTTCTTAACGGTGTTAAGTATTAGAAAAAAAGACAGATACACTCTTTTGATTTTACCCTTACTTTTTATTTGTGTTTGTGATTTTGCCCCTACTTTTCTTTGTGTTTGTGATTTAGCCCTTATTTTAGATAACCATGTTAATAAATTTAGAATGTATATATATATATACGTATACTTTATATATTCAGAATTACAATTCAGAATGTATATATATAAGATACTTCGTATATATATATATATATATATATATATATATATATATATATATATATATATATATATATATATATATATATATGAGATACTTTATATGAAGATATAAAATATTACTAAATTTCAAAGTAATATTAATTTGGACAATATTTCAGTAGTATTATTAATATCACATCCACATTGTGCAAAAGTAACATAATCATATAGTAATTTGAACAAAAGTCTCAATAATCACGACATGTTCATGCAAAAGCAACACCTAATGGATGATCGAACCAAATCACTATCATAGCTGCTATCACTTAGCGCTCTAAGTGATTCAGTGTCTAAATATGCACTCTCACTTGAGGCTCTCTCAACTGTTGAATTTGTCAAATCTTGAGTGACTTGGGATAGATAAGTAGGAGGGTCCATATTTAGTGGTGTATCAGTCAATCTCTTCCTCACTTTAGGATGGCATCGATATTTAGTAGGTGAAAATTGCAATGGCCCATCAAAATCTTTGATCTCAACATCAACATGCATAACCGCATTCTCAAGATTAAGATCAAACCATTCTAAAAGTTGTTCATCGATTTTTATCTAAATTGCAACATCATATGAATTAGAACGTCACAGAGTTATGTATTGTTTTGAACCCCATATGCATTTGGAACCTGTGAAATCTACCAATCCCAGAAGCTCACAATTATGTCTATTAAGAACAAATGATGGTAAAGTAGTTCTTCGACAACAACACTTTGGTTCTCCATTCGGTAAAGCGAAATAGGAACCAACTTTAGTAACAACATGCAAATCATTATGTGTGGGCCTATAAATTAGAACAGTATATATATAATTTCAAATTTCATATTAGAATTGTCCTACAAAGTAAAACTAACACGCCCCAAAAGAGTAATTGAACAAACATGCTAGGAAGGTGAAAGCAAGTCTTACCCTACAAACTCGGTGTTGGATTTCATTAATGCCATTAGACTGAACACCCACAATCTTCTACTAAACAAACACAATAATTGAGGCTTCCATACAATATGAATACAAAGTGAAAAAACAGATCAAATTAAATCACTATTACTAAGCTTTGCTAGTGGCAAGAATGTAGTCATGGAGATCCTTCCTCAGAACTACCAGCATCGAATCAAAATTTTTATATATGCAAAAAAATTCATATTTGTAGGAGAAATCACAACCTGCGGCGGCCGGACACGCTGGATCGAGGGTGGCCGGGCGCTCGACATTGAAGGGCAGCGGGGGGGGGGGGGGGGGGGCACGTTGTAGGGTGGCCGGACGCTCGGCGTTGGTGTAACACCCCAAAATCCTTTTAAGAGGGGAATTTAAAATTTTTTGGATGTGTTGCATGTATTGCAAAAATTTAAATTCAAATTGGAATTCAATTTAAACTCAAAACAGAAAAGAAATAGAAAAAGAAAAAGGAAAACAGAAAAAAAACCGGCTAGTGGGCCGAAACCCACCAGCCGGCCCAACCGATCCCGCGCCAGCCCGCAGCCACGCGCGCCCCCTTCTTCCCACTGACATGCGGGGCCCGCCAGTCTTTCTTCTTCCTCGCGCTCACGCCCGCGCTTGCCGGACTCTCTCACCCCGAATCAAAACCGACCCGGATCCCTGCGTATCCCAGCCGAATTTCGTTCGTGGGCGACGCAAACTCGATCACAACCGAACGCCGCCTTTCCCCGTCTATAAAAACCCCGGCATCGTCCCGTTTTTCCCCACGATCTGCCGATTTTCTCTCCGGTGAGAACCCGAGCCCCTCCGGCGAATTCTGCCGATCTACGCTTGGGAATTCCGATGTAACTCGCTGGTCTGGATCCACCGCCTCCGTAAACCTCGCAGGTGCAGAAAACGCGGTGGTTTGCGGTTCAAACACAGCGCCGATGAGCCTCGCCGTGAATTCACCTCGGACCTCATCGCCGACCGTCTTCCAGGACCTCCGAGCTCAAGAAAACGCCCGAGGTGAGATCCCCGACCTCCCCTCTACCGATCTATGCCATAAAATCACAGTTCTAGGGAGAATTTACGAAGATCCGAAACTCTCCGGCGAGATCGCCGCCTCTCGCCGCCGTGCGCCGCCGAACAGCGCCGCCCGAGCTCGATCAGAGCGACGTGGCCGCTTGTGCGCCGTTTATTTTAAATCGCACGGTAGAGTTTAAATCCTCGCGTACCGGTTCGACGTTATAATCTCAGTGAAAGCATCTAGGCCCCCGTGAGATATGGTTTCGGTGATTAATGACAACTGTTCGTTATTACTAATGAGTTTGTGGATGCAAGGTTTCACGTACATCACATCAAACATTAAATGAACTATCTATTCACACCATCTACTGCTCATTGGATACAAATGGAGACCCCTCAACGATCCATTCTAAGGGGTTATTCGATACTCATGAAAACTAAATGAAGAACTCATACAACGACTCTACTTTATCAAAATTGGCAACACAAGGAGCTTACACTTCATCGTAATATCATTTCAAACAAGTGTCAAAGAGGTCACTCAAGAAGATTCTAAAAGATCAACTCAAAACAACTCGAAGCAAACAAGTTGCATTCACCGGATCATCCGATGTCTTGCAAAATGACTACATCGGTCGAGTTTGAGTTGGCAGAAGAAGAAGACCTCAGAGCCCAGTAAACACCGGATCATCCGATGTGAAGGAAGTGGCACATCGGTTGCTTTCAACAGAAGGATAATTTCTGAGTAATTCTGAAGATCAACTCACCGGATCATCCGATGATGAAGTAAGTATACATCGGTCAAATTCAATAGAGACAATATTTCTGACCCAATTCTGAAGATCAACTCACCGGATCATCCAATGATAAATTGAAGTAACATCGGTCGAATAAAAGATCCAACGGTTATATCCAACGGTCACATCTGACACGTGACATCAGCTAATTTGGAATTCGACCGATGCTCATATAAAGGGGTACATCGGAGGATCCGATGTTCACTGAAAAAGTCTGCCCACTTTTCCAACGGCTATCTCGTGTGGGCTGGCTATATATACCCCTCCAACCGGCCATTTCGACAAGTCTTGATCACCAGAGCCTCTCTAGACATTCTCAAGCATTCAAGACCAAGAGCTACCACTTCCACACTTCAAAACCTCTTGTACTCCAACTATAGGTTATATCTAGCGAGAGAGAAGCTTGTGTGCGTCCATTCTTGGTGATTGGAATCTCTAGGCTAGTGAGAGAGAGTGTCTTGGTGACTTCTCTCACCTTGTAAACGTTGGAGGAAGAAGAGATCACTCCGGAGCTTACCAAGGTGTTTGTGGAAGCCCGGAAGATCACCGTTGTACAAGGCTTGAGCTCCACCTTGCCGGAGAAGGCGAACGGAGAAAGATAGTGGATTCCCTCGTCTTGGTGACTTGGGAGTGGCTATACCCTTTGGTGGGTGCCACGACGTGGACGTAGGAAGATTTTTGTGATCTTACCGAACCACGGGAAAAATCGCCGTGTCTCCGAGTCTCCGCGGGAGTTTGCATTTTTCTCCTCACCCCTTACTATTACGCTTTTACTATTCCGCACTTAACTCTCTTGCTTGCGTAGTTAGTTTGCATAGGGAATTGGGCTTCAACCATTAAAGTTTTAAATTGCTCCAAAATTTTAAAAAGCCCAATTCACCCCCCCCCCTCTTGGGCGTTTCGATCCTTACAATTGGTATCAGAGCAAGGTTGCTCATTGGATCATTCTAGCTTCACCGCTAGAGAGCGAAAATGGCCAAGAATGGGGGTTCGGTTCCTACCTTCGAGGGCAAGAATTTTGCTTATTGGAAAGCACGCATGAGCGCTTACCTTGAGGCAATTGCTCCCGAAGTGTGGGAAGCGACCCATGCGGGGTTTGGAAATCTTGACTATGTTGGTGACCAACTAAAATGGGATGCTAAGGCTAGAAATGCCATATATGAATGCATTAGTCAAGATGTCTTTGCTAGGATTGCTAGTAAAGAAAAAGCGTGTGAAATTTGGGCATGTCTAATTGAAATACATGAGGGCTCATCTCGGGTTAAAGAAATCAAATATCACATGCTTAAATCAAAATATGATGAATTTAAGATGTTTCCTCATGAGAACGTTAACCAAATGTTTTCTCGTTTAAATGTGCTCATTGAGGAAATTAACGCACTTGACATTGCTTCTCTTGGCAAGGGACTTATCAATCGTAAGATCCTCATGCTTCTACCCAAGCCCAAGTACAACATTATCAATTCAATGCTCCAAAAGGAGTCACTAGACAACATGGAAGTTTCGGAGCTCATTGGAGAAATCCATGCTCATGAGATGAGCGTACTTGGAATGATGGAGGAGTCATCATCAAAAACCATTGCTCTCAAGGCTTCAACCAAGAAGACAACTTCCAAGAAGAAGAAAGTGGTTGAGCCTAGCTCAAGTGAAGAAGAGCAAGAAACAAGCGAAGATGATGATGATGAACTTGCTTTGATGATGAGGAAATTCTCACGCCTCAACTCCAAGATTGCAAATAAGGGATACTCTTTTGATCCTAAAAAGAAAGCCTTCTTGCCAAGAAAAGATGAAAACAAGACGTGCTACAATTGTGGTGATCTAGGCCACATATCATATGATTGTCCAAGACCGGACAAAAGGAAGGAAAATGGGAAGCATTACAAGCTAGAAGAAAGTGATGATGAAGAGGAGGTTAAGCCCAAGCGTTCTTTTGGAAAGAAGAAATTTGACAAAGGCAAGAAAACCAAGCTCTTTCCAAAGAAGAGAAGAGGGCCTCAAAAGGTCTTCATGTGTGAAGCCAATGAGTGGATCACGGATGAAGAGTCAAGCGGCGAAGATAGTGAAGAGGAAGAAAACTTGGCGGGCCTCGCCGTCGTCAACAAGGATGACTCACCTCTTCGTCCACCTCCCATGTGCCTAATGGCGAAAGGTAACTCAAAGGTATGTGAAGATTCTAGCGATGATGATGATGAGCTTTCACCCGATGAATTAGCATCTATGATTAATGAATATCATGCCATTATAAAAAGGGAAAAGGCTAAGGTTAAGGCTCTTGAGCTAGCTCGAGCTAAGCTTGAAAGTGCCAACCTCGATTTGCATGATAAGTATGTAACCATACTTAAAGAGCATGACACGCTCAAATCAAATGTTAAGCAAATCGAGGAGGAGAATGCTCAAATCAAGCTTAAGTATCATGAGCTTGACTTAGCTAACTTAGCACTCTTGGCAAAGCACAATGAGTTGGTTCAAGAACATGAAGTGCTTAACCTTGCTTATGAAGCGATTGAACTTAAAGTGAAAAACACAAAGAAAGAAACCCTTGATGGCAAAATATCACCTAATTCACATGCCACTAATATTTTGGATGAGTCTTTGCCTTTGAAAGCAAGCCCTAGGGAGAAGGAGCTAATGGACGAAATTGAAAGTCTTCGCACTAGTGTGGCAAGACTTTCTAAGGGGGAGGACAAGCACAAGGAGATCCTCTACCAACAAGCTAAAGGCTTCCACAAGAGGGGACTTGGATCCTTCCCGGTGCCCAACAAAGGAAAGGTGCCCTCACCGGAGCTTAGGACAAACTTCATCAAGGAAGTTGGTTCCTATTGCCAACATTGTGAGGTCACCGGACATCACACGAGGGAGTGTCCTCTTCCCAACCGTCCTTCTCCCAAATTGCCTCCCAACTATAAATCTACGTTCAATGATTATCACTATCTATTGAGCAAAGTAGGTGGAAAAGTGAAGGCAAGGTTCATCGGCAAAGACATCAAGGGCATGAAGGGGAAGCTCCCCAAGCAACTTTGGGTTCCAAAAACACTTGTATCACACATACAAGGACCTAAGTTGGCTTGGGTTTCTAAACTCAAAAACTAACTTCATGTGTGTAGGTGAACTACAAAGCCGGAGGAAAGCATTGGGTACTCGATAGTGGGTGCACTCAACATATGACCGGTAATGATGGTATGTTCACCTCCATAGAAAACCCCGGCAATCATGAACAAGTCACCTTTGGTGATAACTCAAAGGGGAAGGTGATTGGTTTGGGTAAAATTGCTATTTCTCACGATTTGTCTATCTCTAATGTGCTTTACGTTAAGTCTCTTAGTTTTAATTTACTTTCTATTGCACAATTATGTGATCTTGGACTAACATGCACATTTGACAAGAATGGTGTTGTGGTGACTAGTGATTCAAGCAAAGAACTAATATTCAAAGGTTTTCGGCATGGACATCTCTACTTGGTGGACTTCTCCAACAAGGATGCTAGCTTGACCACTTGTCTTTTCACCAAGACAAGTTTGGGATGGCTATGGCATCGGCGCATTGCTCACATTGGGATGAGCAAGCTCAAGAAGTCATTCAAGATTGGGATGGTGACCGGCGTGAAGGATGTCACATTCGAAAAGAACAAGCTTTGTAGCGCATGTCAAGCCGGGAAGCAAGTTGCCTCACACCATCCGATGAAGACAATGGTGTCAACCTCCAAGCCACTTGAACTACTTCACATGGACCTCTTCGGACCATCCACATACCAAAGCCTTGGCGGTAACCTTTATTGTCTTGTCATTGTTGATGACTACTCTCGGTATGCTTGGACACTGTTTCTAGGTGACAAGGGTGAAACTCCGGAAATCTTCAAGACCTTCGCTAAACGAGCGCAAAGGGAATTTCAACTTCCTATCATCAAGGTCCGGAGTGACAACGGCACCGAGTTCAAGAACTACAACATTGGGGAGTGATGTGATCGTGAAGGCGTGAAGCACGAGTTTTCGGCCACATACACCCCTCAACAAAATGGTGTCGTTGAAAGGAAGAACAAGACTCTCATCACCCTTGCAAGAGCAATGCTTGATGACTATGGCACATCGGAAAAGTTTTGGGCCGAAGCAATCAACACGGCGTGCCATGCCGCAAATAGGGTCTACCTTCATCGACTACTTCAAAAGACCCCATATGAGCTCCTCATTGAGAGAAAGCCCAACATCTCCTACTTCCGAGTCTTCGGGTGCAAGTGCTACATCTACCGCAAGAAAAGGCTCAGTAAGTTTGAAAGAATGTGTGATGTTGGCATCTTTCTAGGTTATGCGTCAAACTCAAAAGCATATCGAGTATTCAACCAAACCTCCGGGTTAGTTGAAGAAAGTTGTGATGTTTAGTTTGATGAGACTAATGGCTCCCAAGAGGAGAGTTTTGGTCATGATGATATAGATGATGAGCCTCTACGAGAAGCTATGAAGAACATGACCATAGGAGACATCAAACCCGAAGTTGGGGAGAGCCATGATCAAGGGGGAGCCCCAAGTTCCAACATCAACACCTCCATGGCGCCTCAAATTGATGAAGAAGAAGAGAAAAATGATCCATTGCCAATGCAAGATTCACATGCCACACAACACCAAGAAGAAGAAGAAGTCCAAGGTCAAGTCCAACCACAAGACGAGCAAGATGCCTCACCACCACCAAGTGCCTCACAACCTCTTATGAGGCATGGGCGCATCTCCAAGGCACATCCGATGGATCAAATCATCGGAAGTCCGTCACGGGGAGTAAGTACTCGTTCTCGCCATGTTGCTTCATTTTGTGAGCACTACTCTTTTGTTTCGTGTGTAGAACCCACAAATATTGAGGAAGCACTCCAAGATCCCAATTGGGTGATGGCTATGCAAGAAGAACTCAACAACTTCACCCGAAATGATGTTTGGGTATTGGAGGAGCGACCCAAGAACAAGAACGTCATCGGAACAAAGTGGGTGTACCGCAACAAGCAAGACGAGAATGGCGTGGTGGTCCGCAACAAGGCAAGGCTTGTGGCCAAGGGTTTTTCACAAGTAGAAGGACTAGATTTTGGAGAGACCTTTGCCCCGGTCACACGGTTAGAAGCTATTCGCATACTCCTTGCTTTTGCTTCACATCACAATATTATGCTTTATCAAATGGATGTGAAAAGTGCCTTCCTCAATGGTTATATTAACGAGCTTGTTTTCGTTGAGCAACCTCCCGGGTTTGAAGATCCGAGGAATCCTAACCATGTGTATAGGTTACACAAGGCGCTCTACGGGCTCAAGCAAGCACCTAGGGCATGGTATGAACGTCTTAGGGATTTCCTAGTCATGCAAGGATTCAAGATCGGGAGGGTGGACACCACACTTTTCACCAAGGACATCAACGGGGATTTATTTCTTTGTCAAATTTACGTTGATGACATTATTTTTGGCTCAACTAACAAATCTCTTAGTCTTGAGTTTGGCACCATGATGTCTAGGGAGTTCGAGATGTCAATGATTGGAGAACTCAATTTCTTCCTAGGATTTCAAATCAAGCAACTTCAAGAGGGGACTTTCATCTACCAAGAAAAGTACACCAAAGACCTCTTGAAGAAGTTTGAAATGGAAGATTGCAGCTCAAGAAGTACTCCAATGGCAACAAATTGTCATCTCGACGCGGACATGGACGGTAAACCTATTGATCAATCTCATTACCGTTCCATGATTGGTTCATTATTATATCTTACCGCATCTAGGCCCGATATCATGTTTAGTGTGTGCTTGTGTGCTCGCTTTCAAGCGGCACCTAAAGAATCGCATCGTAAGGCGGTCTTTAGGATACTTAGGTATCTCAAGCATACCCCAAGTGTAGGTTTGTGGTACCCCAAGAACGCTAGTTTTTATCTCTTGGGTTACTCGGATTCGGACTTTGCCGGATGCCGTGTGGATCGCAAGAGTACCTCCGGTGGGTGCCACTTACTTGGGCGTTCCCTAGTATCTTGGTGAAGCAAAAAGCAAAACTCCGTGGCTTTGTCCACCGCGGAGGCAGAATATATAGCGGCCGGTGCATGTTGTGCCCAAATTATATATATGAAGCAAACCCTTTTGGACTTTGGAATTAAGTTTGATTGCGTGCCTCTCCTTTGTGACAATGAAAGTGCGGTTAAGATAGCTAGAAACCCCGTTCAACACTCCCACACTAAGCACATTGATATTCGCCATCACTTCTTGCGGGACCATGAGGCTAAAGGAGACATCTCTTTGCAAGGTGTTAGGTCCGAAGAACAATTGGCGGATATCTTCACTAAACCACTTGATGAGAAAACTTTTTCTAGACTTAGAAGTGAATTGAATGTGCTAGATGCATATAACGTCATGTAAGTTGCCATGTTCATGTAAGGTTGCATATCAAATAGGTCTTGTCTAACTCCCAAAGGATAGGGGCAAGCTAGAAATAGCTTTTCCTGAGGAAGCCTTTGGTAGGTTTAAACTTGGCAAGATAGATTTACATTACGCCTTGCATGATTCCTGCCATATAGACTTGAACTCATTCAATATCTTGCATTATTTTGTTTGGCATTGCATACGGTAGATTGTCACAAAGGGGAACCCACATCATGAGAAGGAGACCTGTTCAAAATGCAATATCTCAACTCATATAATGTGGATAGAGCAAAATTCTAAAGGTACATGCTTTAAGGAGATAGAAGTTTTCTACACTCTAGCTCACAAAGCATGAGCCTTACATTTTCGTGGTTTCCCTCCTAACCTTGTGTGTTCTCTTTGCTTAAGGGCTTAGCCAATATGTGGCACTATATTTAAAGCCTTATATTAGAGGTTAGGAGTTGCCCAAAAAGCCCGAGGACCCATCCTTATCTTTGTGTGTTTAAGTCCAAGGACACATATGGGCAGTCTTAGGTTTTCTGTAGTCATCGGATTATCCGATGCCAGGGCCAGCAGATCATCGGATCAATTGGTGCTTCAGTTCAAGTCAGATGTCACAAATCAACCGATGAGTTCATTTCAGAAGACATCGGAGCATCCGGTGTTCAGTTTTCCTGGTGCCCTGCAGAAATCGACCGATGATCGCCACCTCAACGTCGGTCCATCCGGTGTTCAAAGAGAGTTTTGGAACAACTCTCTGTTGAACTCGACCGATGCATACTCCGATGATCATCGGTCCATCCGGTGTTTTATGCGCAGCTAGGGTTTGCCCGTACAGTTTACAAAGCGGTTCGGCCGCCCTTCGGCTTTCTTTTTCTTTCCCCGAGCTCCGCCGCCGCCCGACGCCCTCGCCGCCGTCCTCACGCCCCCCAAGCGCCGCCGCCGCCGCCCTCCCCCAGGCGCCGCCGCCGCCGCCTCTCCTGCGCCGCCGCCTTCCAGCAGCCGCCGCCACCACCTCTCCCGCGCCGCGCCGCCTCCCAGCCGCCGCCGCCGCCGCCTCTTTCGCGCACGCCGGCTCCAGGCGCCACCGTCAGCCCGTGCCAGCGCAGCCGCCGTTCCACCGCGCCGCCGCAGATCGCCTCCCTCGCCGTCTCCCCTCCACCACTCGCCGCCGGCCCGCATCACCCTCTCCGCTAGGGTTTCGCTGTACTTCGCCGTTCGTCGCTAAGATGGGTCGCGATCGCAAAGGAAAGGGGAAGGCTATTGAGGAGCCCGCCGCGAAGAAGCGCAAGATGTCCAAGGACGCGCGTCGTGCGGAGTTGGCCGCTCGCGCCGCCGAGGAGCGTGAGCGCGGCCACCGCGGTTCCTTACGGATCCGCGAGTCCCGGCAGAGGCAGGAGCAGCCTTCGATCCAGCCGGTGCCTCCCGAGGGTTCCGACGAGGAGGAGACCGAGGTGCCGCCTCTCATCCGCCGGCGCACCCCGAGGACTCGTGGGGGTGGACAGACTCCTACGGCGAGTCGGCGTCCCTCTGCGGCTGACCGCGCCGAGGACAGAGAGGCCGAAAGGGCCATCCACCTGATGGACACAGCAGTCCGAGTTGCCGAAGATGTCAGACTCACAGACTACAGGAAGATGAAGGCAAGGCAACTGAAGAAGCTTAGATGGTCAGCACTGATTGAGGAGTGGTTCCCGCGGCCTAGGGACTCTCGAGTTGACTCCCGTTTCTGGACCCTGACACAGGCGTCCCTGTACGAGACTTACAGGCGTCGGGGTCACAAGCTATTCCAGCATAACAGCATTGACTGGGATCAGCTTGCAGTGGCAGCAGGACACGGGATCAGGCCCCTTTTTGAGAGATACAGAGGACTGGTGGACTTGCTCTCACACCCAAGGAGTGCTTACGTCAAGGAGTGGGTTAGGGTGTTCTACGCGACACTCTACGTCTCTGAGGGTCGTCGCTCGATTCACTTCATGTTCATGGGGCGAATCCACGACGTATCCCGAGACCTGATGGGCAGACTGCTTGGTGTGGAGCTCTCCACTACGTGCCTGCACCAGATAGTCTACGGAGATGCAGATCCGCCGAGGAGGCCACTGACTGGAGGAGTGGCACCGCCCCTCGAGGAGATCAGAGGTCTGTTCACACAGCCGTTCACACCTGACCAGCCGAGGGTGCCAGCGCTTCTCACCCCAGCAGCTCGGACAGTTCACCACGTCCTCAGGCGTACCCTGCTACCGAGGTCCGGCTACTTGGAGGGTTTCACGAGCCTTCAGCAGACCATCCTGTTCTATGTGATGAACGGGATGGAGTTCGACATAGTAGACATTCTGATCTGCGAGATGGAGGACGTGATCACCGACGGAGTTGGGATGCTACGACAGCTGGTCTTTGGTCACTGGATCTGTCACCTTCTTCACCAGCTGGTTCCAGAGGACACTCCAGGAGTCTCTCAGCTGACGGAGATGCACGTGACCCGGTTCAGCCACTACCGAGTCCCCACTCCGGGAGACCGCCGCCTTGGACGCCCCGTCGAGCGTGAGGTTCGAGCCAGACTGTCAGAGGAGGACTGGGCAGAGCTGACTCAGGAGGACGCAGAGCTGGCACAGGCAGAGGCTCAGGGAGGAGACCTACAGCACGTATGGTCGGATAGCGACACTAGTGACAGTGTCGAGGAGTACTTCCCTCCTGCTCCTCCCTCACCGAGGCAGCACGATGCAGAGGCAGGAGGCTCAGCTGCTCCACCACCTACACCTCCTCCAGTGTCAGAGGCTCAGGTGACTCAGCCGTCAGAGCTCACCACCTTACTTCAGCGGATGGCTCAGCAGCAGGAGCTGCAAGCAGCTCGACAGGAGCAGCTTCAGAGGCAGCAGCAGGATATGCAGCTGGAGATCACCCGTCAGAGGCGAGAAGACACTGATAGGTTCACCAACCTTGTCGATCAGATGACGCGACGCACTCTGGACCAGCAGCAGCAGACTCAGCAGATGCTGTTGGGCATCCTGGGGTTGGTCACCAACCTCTACCAGCAGACTGGAGTGGCTCTTCCACCTCAGCACTTGGGACTCAGTCAGGCTCCAGGTGCACCCCCACTGGCACCAGCTCCAGTACTGCCACCGACGTCGCTCCAGTCCTCACCTCTTCCGGCAGTACCTCCACCGGCGCCAGCAGTCTCAGCGGATCCCCCAGCAGCTCCAGCTCCAGCTCCAGCCCCCACAGTAGCTCCAGCTCCTCCCGCTCCAGCTCCAGCACCAGCGACCTCCACCTCCAGCAGCTCCGGCGACAGCACCGTCGACGCCGACCGCTTCACCATCGCCAGGAGCGCGTCTGAGTCGTAGTCACTCGACTTTCCTTTTTAGTGCCTTGATGCCAAAGTGGGAGAAGAGTTAGAGTCAGGAGGAGGTTAGCTTAGTTCTAGGGGGAGTACTTGGTTCTAGGGGGAGTGTCTATCCCTTTTTTTGCTACTTTATTGGAGATTATTATTATTTGCTATTATTGTACTCCGGGTGCTACTCTGTGCTCTTACGCTTTATCAATTATTATTTGAGCCTTCGAGTCACTTGTGCTACAATTTGTACTTGTTATGTTTCCTTTTTGAGCATTACGTTTTAATTTCATACTCTACTCGTTGTGTTGTCATCAATCACCAAAAAGGGGGAGATTGAAAGCATCTAGGCCCCCGTGAGATATGGTTTCGGTGATTAATGACAACTGTTCGTTATTACTAATGAGTTTGTGGATGCAAGGTTTCACGTACATCACATCAAACATTAAATGAACTATCTATTCACACCATCTACTGCTCATTGGATACAAATGGAGACCCCTACGATCCATTCTAAGGGGTTATTCGATACTCATGAAAACTAAATGAAGAACTCATACAACGACTCTACTTTATCAAAATTGGCAACACAAGGAGCTTACACTTCATCGTAATATCATTTCAAACAAGTGTCAAAGAGGTCACTCAAGAAGATTCTAAAAGATCAATTCAAAACAACTCGAAGCAAACAAGTTGCATTCACCGGATCATCCGATGTCTTGCAAAATGACTACATCGGTCGAGTTTAAGTTGGCAGAAGAAGAAGACCTCAGAGCCCAGTAAACACCGGATCATCCGATGTGAAGGAAGTGGCACATCGGTTGCTTTCAACAGAAGGATAATTTCTGAGTAATTCTGAAGATCAACTCACCGGATCATCCGATGATGAAGTAAGTGTACATCGGTCAAATTCAACAGAGACAATATTTCTGACCCAATTCTGAAGATCAACTCACCGGATCATCCGATGATAAATTGAAGTAACATCGGTCGAATAAAAGATCCAACGGTTATATCCAACGGTCACATCTGACACGTGACATCAGCTAATTTGGAATTCGACCGATGCTCATATAAAGGGGTACATCGGAGGATCCGATGTTCACTGAAAAAGTCTGCCCACTTTTCCAACGGCTATCTCGTGTGGATTGGCTATAAATATCCCTCCAACCGGCCATTTCGACAAGTCTTGATCACCAGAGCCTCTCTAGACATTCTCAAGCATTCAAGACCAAGAGCTACCACTTCCACACTTCAAAACCTCTTGTACTCCAACTATAGGTTATATCTAGCGAGAGAGAAGCTTGTTTGCGTCCATTCTTGGTGATTGGAATCTCTAGGCTAGTGAGAGAGAGTGTCTTGGTGACTTCTCTCACCTTGTAAACGTTGGAGGAAGAAGAGATCACTCCGGAGCTTACCAAGGTGTTTGTGGAAGCCCGGAAGATCACCGTTGTACAAGGCTTGAGCTCCACCTTGCCGGAGAAGGCGAACGGAGAAAGATGGTGGGTGCCACGACGTGGACGTAGGAAGATTTTTGTGATCTTACCGAACCACGGGAAAAATCGCCGTGTCTCCGAGTCTCCGCGGGAGTTTGCATTTTTCTCCTCACCCCTTACTATTACGCTTTTACTATTCCGCACTTAACTCTCTTGCTTGCGTAGTTAGTTTGCATAGGGAATTGGGCTTCAACCATTAAAGTTTTAAATTGCTCCAAAATTTTAAAAAGCCCAATTCACCCCCCCTCTTGGGTGTTTCGATCCTTACACTCAGCCGTCTGTTTTAAATCGGACGGTCCACGTCAGCCCCGCGTTATAAAGACTGGAATTCTTACGCGCTACCCCCTGGGGTTCTCGGGAAATAAGAGCTAGCCCCGGAAACTTCTGATATAGCCCCTGGAACTTTAGAAAATCATGTAAATTCATTTAAAAATCAGTTTTAGCCCCTGGACTTAATAAAAATTAGGAAAAACCCCTCTGTTATGTGTAGCTAGACCCCTGAAAATTCTTAAAATAATATTATAGACCCTGTAGTGGTGTGAGTTTACCTTTTTAACCCTATTTGATACTAAATTTAGGAATTTGAATATGTGATTAATATTTAAAATTTAAAAGACGGGACAAACACATTGTAAATTCAAATTAAAAACTTTCCTAGTACTTGGAAAACTTTGGAGTGAGATAAAAATAGATTTTTGGCTGAAATGAATCTGTTTAATTGATTATTCACATTTATTAGTTATATGGACACATTTTTAAGTAGAGAATAATTCTGAAAATTTGTAAAATAAATGTAAAATAGTTTACATCAGAGGAAAAGATCAAAAATCTATTATTAACTATTTTGGATCAGAACCTATTCTGTTTAGATGATGTGTCTTACTATTTGCATAATAAAGTTCACATTTAGGCATAAGAACTAAATTTGAAAATATAGCAAACTAGGTATGAATAACTAGAAAATTATAAATGAAGTTTCTAAAATCCAAAGAATTCAGTTTAGGGTTGGTAGAAGGACTGAAGACACATATGGAGTAGGAAAATACCTTTCATGCATACTTGGTAGCTAAAAGGTGTAGTAATTAAATATAAGGAATTTATTTAAATTGGAAACTCATATATATAGTATGTAAGCATAAATGTGAATACAAAAGTAGGAATCATATACACATGATTAAAAGTACATGTAAGCCAAAGATCAACACACATAGAGTAACCACAACACATAGAATTTGTGAATGGCTTTCATAAATGTGAATGTGTGGTTTGTATGAAGTGGAAGTGTGAACTATGTCTTATGGATTGTTGTTTTTCTTTTGCTATGTGTGATGGTATGATGTAGAACCTGCTCTAGAGCAAGTTCTTCCTTTCCAAGATCAGAACTACCCATTCCAAGAGCAGCAGTAAGGAGGCAAGTGTCCTTGATCACTTTGATCCTATGATAGGATGTGTAGATAGAATTTTTTGCATTGTCAAATGAAATATGAAACCCATGTTAGGAAGTTTCCCCAGAATTGCATTACCTTGTTTCCTTGTAGCTTGGGTTGGGATTTATTTTATCATGTCATTTATTATTATACATATGCTTAGCCATGCTTAGAATGGGATATTTGGGATATGAGGTCATCAGTTTATTTTACCATACTCTTAATGAGATATTGTGAGTTATGTAGAGGTAGGGATCAAGGCAAGTTGGATGTTTTGGTTGTGTGCTGGGTGCACGAGACTCGGGTTTGTGTTTAGTACTTGCCTGGATCCTAAGGACCGGTTCATGGAGCATGTAACCTGGCTTTACCGTGCCAACCACATGCTGAGATGGGGCAGCTTGGCCAATTAATTAGGTGTATCCCCGGCGTAGTATGGGTGTGTTGGATGGTGCGGGGAATAGGTGTCAGCTAGACTACCATAAGAACCGCAAGGCTCAAGAGGGGGCCACTGCAGCGGGGTTGGAGCCTCTTGTATGCTGTTAGGGGTGAAACCTCAGTGGGCCCACGCTCGTCGGGAATCCCTTTGTAAAGGCTTTGTAGTGATCTCCTGGCTACACACCTGGAAAGTGTGAATGTGGTTCGTAGCCACTGGCATAATGGAGGTTCTTTTAGTCCACCCGATAACGGGGGATGAAATCACTACATGTGGGTACAGTGGTGCAAACTCTACAGAATCAAAATTGTCATGACAGTCGTGCTCACGGTCAAGAGCGGCTTGGACTTATTCATGATTAGTGGATTGATGGTTTTGGAAGTTGTGGATGTTAAGTGGGGAGCTTAACATTGGAAATGATGTTATGGTTATTTGATTATGATGATGGGATGGGAGATTGGGACCATTAAACCCATGTAGTAATGTAGGTGCTTAATAAGCTAAGGAGATAGGTATTAATTGCATAGTGCTTTAACCATGAGTTCAACCTCTCCTTGTTCTAGCCATGCATGACATAACTTTCCCACACTTGCTGAGTACCATCGGTACTCAACATTGCATAGTTGTTGGTTTATATTGCTGCTCAGGTCAAGATAATGAGGTGGTGTATAATGACCAAGACTTTGGACCCGAAGAAGGTTTCTAGGTTCATGGAATCCCCCGGGCAACGCCTGTGATGGAGCCCTCAAGAATAATATTCCGCTGCTAGTTTATTTACTTGTGATGAACTTATTATTGTCCATCGAGACATTTGTTATGTAAGACTTATTTATATTCGACACCTGGCCTATAATAAATGATGCTTCACTATTTGTCATCACATGTATGGGAAAATGATGTTGGCATACATGTGATATTCACTTGGTTGTTCTTCGGAAAAACCGGGTGTGACAGAAGTGGTATCAGAGCCAAGGTTGCCCATAGGAACGTGGACCTAGGTAGAAATGGACGTATTTAAGGGCTCTATTTTCTTAAAAACTATTTTACAAGGTGTGTGTTGAAAAGTGTTATTTAATGGAGTCACTTTGTTCATCTTACCCCAACTTTCCTTCAAAATAGGTTTTTTGTTTAAAAGTTTATCTAACCTAAGTTTAAATGCTTTTTATTTTAGATGGTTCGCATGATTCGCACCGCTCGCAAGTCCACAGGAGGGAGAGTTCCCGTAGTTGCCCTTGCCGAAAGAGAGGAGAGCCGTCCGGTGACGTACCTTTCCTACGGATTGGCAGTAGGAGGCTTGTTGCGCCGTCTTCGACGTATGCTCGAAGCCGCCGGCAATACGGGCAAGCTAATCATACACTATAGCTCCACCAGGACCATCCGGGAGAAGCGGGAAGAATGGAGTTCAGAAATGAGGATTATCCATGAAAATCAGCTGCTTAAGATCCACCGCTCTCCAGCTTGTCGAGCGACACAGGTCGATGCGGAGAAGGATGTCACCTGGGAGGCCATCACCTGCCAGAGTCACATCTATCGTCGCCACCTGGACAGGCATGAGTACATGTATGTCCTCCAGCGCGAGAGTGGTACCACGGAGTATAAGTACCCGCCGGTGCAGCAAGGGACTTCCCATGAGCACATTGATCTGTGCTTGGAGGATGCTGCTATGCTCAGCACTCGACTGCAGGAGTGTCAGCAAGAGCTTCAGGATGTTCGGAACACCTTGAAGGAAACGGAGGCGTTGCTGCGAGCCTCCTTGAAGGCGAGAGAAAGAGGAGATGAGAACGAACTGTGTGTCACCGTGAATGATACATGGACTCCTGACTCCCCAGACCGCCGGGCGATCAGGCGTCGTCGTACTTCTCCACCAGCAGCTTCCCCACCCAAAGCATAGTCAGAAGGCAGCCGCAATGATGAGGAAGACCCCGAGGAGTCAGCTCAGTGAATACGAGTAGTGTAGAGTCCTTCCCTTAGTTTAGCAGGATATCGAGTAGTCGAGTCGTTATCTTAGTTAATGGTGTGTTAATGATTGGTGTGTGACGTGAGTTGTGGAAGCCATGAGCAATTGTCCACAGCCTCGTCTCCAGATTGTTTTGCTTTGGTGTGTGAACCCACATGAAATAATATTGCATTTATTTTTGTGTGAGATATGAACCCTCAGAAAAATGTATAACAAAGCCTCAACACTTAAAAGTACAAACAAGTGAAAGTAGTAAGATGATACGTAATGCTTTAAATTAACATTGGTTGATCATGCCAGATGGCCGGAAGAGGAAAAGGTCGTGCCGCCAACCCCGCCAACAACAACGATGAGGCCTGCAACCCTCATCTTTCTAGAGGCCAGGACAGGGGTGGTCGCCGTGAAGGAGTTGATCCCCTCCACCAAATGCTGGAGAATCAAAATCAGCTCATCCAGAACTTGACTCAAGTGGTGGCCAACTTGCATCAAGTTCCACCTCCACAAGCTGCACCACGCCAACCAAGGTTGAGTGAGTTTCTAGGAACTCAACCTCCAAACTTTGCAAATGCTGCTGAACCTCTGGAGGCAGATGATTGGCTTAAGACCATTGAGAGCAAGATGAGGATCATACAGTGCCAAGGGTACGAGAGGGTGCTGTTTGCCTCTCATCAATTGCATGGACCTGCTGCTGATTGGTGGACCGCCTACGTGGCCGCCCATCATGACCTTGAGAACATCACTTGGGAAGAGTTCAAGCGTAGCTTCCGCAACCATTACATACCAAGGGGTGAACTCAAAAACAAGAGGAAGGGGTTCTTGGGACTGCAGCAGGGAAACATGACGGTGAGGGAGTACCTCACTAAATTCACTCAACTTTCCCGTTATGCCCCACGGGACATAGAGACTGATGAGCAGAAACAAGATTGTTTCGTGGAAGGACTTACCGCAGAAATGCAGTGTGCAATGTCCTCAAATGAGTATGAAAGCTTCCAAAATATGGTGGATAGAGCGTTTGTGGTAGAAAGGAAGCTGAAGGCCTTGGAAAATGAGAATAAGAGGAAGGCCAGGTGGTCACATCAAGCCTCAGGGAGCAACACCCGCCCACGTCTGATGCAGCAACCCGCAGGCCAGACGAACCGTGCTGCGGTACCCTACTCAGCACCAAGAGGGTACAACCCGGACTACAGGCCTCCGGCAGCACCAATACAACCACAATGTCAGTTCGTACAGCAGCCTCGCCCTACATTTCAACCTCGACCAGCAGGACAAGGACCTCCAAACCAACCCCAAGACAACAAAGGCCAGGCACCTAAGGTCGGGGTGCAATGTTTTAGCTGTGGTGAAGTGGGGCACTACGCCCATAAGTGCCCAAAGAAGAAATCCACGCAGCCACAACAGCAGAATGTAATGAGAGGACGGGCGAACCACGTCACTATGGAGGAAGCACAAGAGGCACCCGACGTGGTAGTTGGTAAGTTTCCTGCCAATTTACACATTGCAACCCTGCTGTTTGATTCTGGTGCTACCCACTCGTTCATTACTCAAGGTTTTGTTAAGAAGCATGACCTAGCAACAACACAAATGAACCATATGCTAGCCGTAAACTCTCCAGGTGGAGAAATAAGGACAAGACAAGTGTGTCCCAAAGTGAACCTAGACATTAATGGGGGTAGTATTTACTGCTAACCTCATAGTGATAGATTCACAAGGGATAGATATTATCTTGGGTATGGATTGGTTGACCAAACATAAAGGAATCATCCATTGTTCGACCAGAACGGTGGAACTAACTCACCCTAGTGGCACAAGAGTAAAGTTCATAACAATACACGAGCCTAGGAGGGACATTAAATTAAATCAAGTTGAGGTGAAAGTTGAGGAGATCAGGACCATCAGGGAATATCCAGATGTTTTTCCAGAGGAGTTGCCAGGTATGCTTCCCGATCGTGAAGTGGAATTCGTAATTGAGATAGTGCCTGGAACAACCCCGATATACAAGAGACCTTATCGGATGGACTCCAAGCAGCTGGGAGAACTCAAGGATCATTTGAGAAAATTGACGGAGAAGGGGTATATTCGTCCTAGTTCCTCACCATGGGGAGCTCCAGTGATATTTGTGCCCAAGAAGGACGGAACCCAAAGGTTATGCGTGGATTACCGTGCCTTGAATGAGGTAACCATCAAGAACTAGTACCCATTATCCCGCATTGAAGACTTGTTTGATCAGTTGAGGGGAGCTTGTGTGTTCTCGAAAATTGATCTCAGGTCGGGATACCACCAACTCAAGATAAGACAATCTGATATTCCCAAGACAGCTTTCGTATCTCGGTACGGACTGTATGAATACACTGTCATGCCTTTCGGGCTAACTAATGCCCCGGCATACTTCATGTATCTCATGAACAAGGTATTCATGGAATATCTGGACAAATTTGTGGTGGTTTTCATAGATGACATTCTCGTCTTCTCCAAAGATGAAGAAGAACATGAGAAACATCTAAGGTTGGTGTTGCAGAGGCTGAGAGAACACCAACTATATGCCAAGTTGAGCAAGTGTGAGTTTTGGCTGAAGAGAGTTCCCTTCTTAGGACATATAATCTCGGAGGGAGAAATCTCCGTGGATCCTGCCAAAATCGAGGATATACAGAAGTGGAAGACCCCTGAAAATGTCGGGGAAGTTCGAAGCTTTTTGGGATTGGCTGGATACTATCGACGGTTTATTGAGGGATTCTCTAAGATCTCGAGACCCCTTACCAAGCTGTTGGAGAAGGGAATCACATTCACATGGACGCCACAGTGCGAGATGAGTTTTCAGGAGTTAAAGAAAAGACTGACAACAGCCCCAGTGCTGGTTATGCCAGATATGCAGAAGAACTTCACGGTGTACTGCGATGCCTCTGGAAACGGGTTGGGATGTGTTCTCATGCAAGAAGGGCATGTCGTGGCTTATGCATCCCGACAACTCCGGAAGCACGAGAAAAACTATCCTACACATGACCTAGAACTAGCCGCAGTGGTACACGCGTTGAAAATTTGGCGCACTATTTGATGGGGAAGAGGACCGAGATATATACAGATTATAAGAGTTTGAAGTACATTTTCACACAGCCAGACCTCAACCTCAGACAAAGGAGATGGTTAGAGCTAATCAATGACTTTGATGTGGGCATCAACTATCATCCTGGGAAAGCAAACGTCGTGGCCGATGCTTTAAGTCGGAAAGTGCAGGTCAATAAGTTGAGCTTGAAGGACATGCCTGCAGAATTGAAGGACGAGGCTATAAGGCTCAATATATGTCTTGTGAATAGTGGTGAAGCCATCGCCATGGAAGTGGACTCCACATTAGAGCAAGACATACGCGATGATCAAAAGAACGACGAGAAGATACAAGAAATCAGGCAACTCATCAAGGAAAATAAAGCTCCTGGTTTCAGAGAGGATGAACAAGGTACGGTGTGGCACGTGAAAAGGATCTGTGTGCCTCAAGTAAAGGAGATCCGTGAATTAATTTTGAAGGAGGCTCACGATTCCGATTATTCCATTCATCCTGGGAGTACGAAGATGTACCAGGACCTCAAGAGCAGGTATTGGTGGTATGGCATGAAGCGAGATGTCGCGGAACATGTTGCCCTATGTGACACATGTCAGTTGGTGAAAGCAGAACATCAACGACCCGCGGGATTATTGCAACCACTCAAAGTGCCTGAATGGAAATGGGAAGAAATCGGTATGGATTTCATAGTGGGATTGCCTAGGACCCAATCAAGATATGATTCAATATGGGTCATCATCGACAGGCTAACCAAGGTAGCTCACTTCATCCCCGTGAAGGAAAGCTACAATGGATCCAAATTGGCGGAGTTGTACATGTCAAGGATCGTGTGTTACCATGGGGTGCCGAAGAAGATAGTGTCGGATCGAGGGACACAGTTCACCTCGAGGTTCTGGCAGAAGTTGCACGAAACCATGGGAACCCATCTGAACTTTAGTTCTGCCTATCATCCCCAAACTGATGGGCAGACGGAAAGAACTAATCAGATTCTTGAGCATATGCTGAGGGCATGTGCACTAAAAAACAATCGGAGTTGGGACAAGAACTTACCGTATGCGGAATTCTCCTATAACAACAGCTATCAAGCTAGTATGAAGATGTCACCGTTTGAAGCTTTGTACGGGAGGAAGTGCAGAACTCCCCTATTTTGGAACCAAACAGGGGAAAGTAAAGTGTTTGGTCCCGAAGTACTACAAGAAGCCGAGGCGAAGGTGAGGGAAATTCGCAACAACTTGAGGATAGCATAGACACGCCAAAAGAGCTATGCCGATGTACGAAGAAGAGAGCTCGTTTTCAATGTGGGAGACTATGTCTATCTCAAGGTGTCCCCTATCCGAGGACTTCGTCGATTCAAGGTGAAAGGGAAGCTGTCACCTCGATACATCGGGCCCTTTCAAGTTCTGGAGAGGAAAGGCGAAGTGGTGTATCAACTAGATTTACCGGCTCGCCTATCGGATGTGCACGATGTATTCCATGTGTCACAGCTCAAGAAATTTCTGAGAACGCCTGAAGAGGTGTTACCCATGAATGAGATAGATGTAGCTGAGGATTTGTCTTATGCCGAGCAACCATCTAAAATTTTGGAGACAATGGAACGCCTCACCAGAAATAAAAGAATCCGGATGTGCAAGGTGCAGTGGAAGCATCACTTAGAAGAGGAAGCCACCTGGGAGCGAAAAGATGAGCTCAAGGCACAATTTCCGGAATTGTTTTCTTAGAACCACCAATCTCGAGGACGAGATTTTTTTTAGGGGGTAGAGCTGTAACGCCCCAAAATCCTAATAAGAGGGGAATTTAAAATTTTTTGGACATGTTGCATGTATTGCAAAAATTTAAATTCAAATTGGAATTCAATTTAAACTCAAAACAGAAAAGAAATAGAAAAAGAAAAAGGAAAACATAAAAAAACCGGCCAGTGGGCCGAAACCCACCAGTCGGCCCAACCGATCCCACGGCAACCCGCAGCCACGCGCGCCCCCTTCTTCCCACTGACATGCGGGGCCCAACAGTCTTTCTTCTTCCTCGCGCTTGCGCCTGCGCTCGGCTAGACTCTATCACCCCGAATCAAAACCGACCTGGATCCCTGAGTATCCTAGTCGAATTTCGTTCGTGGGCGACGCAAACTCGATCACAACCGAACGCCACCTTTCCCCCGTCTATAAAAACCCCGGCATCGTCCCGTTTTTCCCCATGATCTGCCGATTTTCTCTCCGGTGAGAACCCGAGGCCCTCCGGCGAATTCTGCCCGATCTATGCTCGGGAATTCCGATCTAACTCGCTAGTCTTGATCCACCGCCTCCGGGGAACCTCGCAGGTGCAGAAAATGCGGTGGTTTGCGGTTCAAACACAGCGCCGACGAGCCTCGCCGTGAATTCACCTCGGACCTCGTCGCCGACCGCCTTCCAGGACCTCCGAGCTCAAGAAAACCCCCGAGGTGAGATCCCCGACCTCCCCTCTACCGATCTAAGCCATAAAATCACAGTTCTAGGAAGAATTTACGAAGATCCGAAACTCTTCGGCGAGATCGCCGCCTCCCGCCACCGTGCGCCGCCGGGCAGCGCCGCCCGAGCTCGATCAGAGCAACGTGGCCGCTTGTGCGCCGTTTATTTTAAATCACACGGTAGAGTTTACATCCACGCGTACCGGTTCGACGTTATAATCTCGACCGTCTGTTTTAAATCGGACGGTCCACGTCAGCCCCGCGTTATAAAGAGTGGAATTCTTACGCGCTACCCCCTGGGGTTCTCGGGAAATAAGAGCTAGCCCCAGAAACTTCTAATCTAGCCCCTGGAACTTTAGAAAATTATTGTAATTTCATTTAAAAATCAGTTTTAGCCTCTGGACTTAATAAAAATTAGGAAAACCCCTCTGTTATGTGTAGCTAGACCCCTGAAAATTCTTAAAATAATATTATAGACCCTGTAGTGGAGTGAGTTTACCTTTTTAACCCTATTTGATACTAAATTTAGGAATTTGAATATGTGATTAATATTTAAAATTTAAAAGAGGGGACAAACACGTTGTAAATTCAAATTAAAAACTTTCCTAGTACTTGGAAAACTTTGGAGTGAGATAAAAATAGATTTTTGGCTGAAATGAATCTGTTTAATTGATTATTCACATTTCTTAGTTATATGGACACATTTTTAAGTAGAGAATAATTTTGAAAATTTGTAAAATAAATGTAAAATAGTTTACATCAGAGGAAAAGATCAAAAATATATTATTAACTATTTTGGATCAGAACCTATTCTGTTTAGATGATGTGTCTTACTATTTGCATAATAAAGTTCACATTTAGTCATAAGAACTAAATTTGAAAATATAGCAAACCAGGTATGAATAACTAGAAAATTATAAATGAAGTTTCTAAAATCCAAAGAATTCAGTTTAGTGTTGGTAGAAGGACTGAAGACACATATGGAGTTGGAAAATACCTTTCATGCATACTTGGTAGCTAAAAGGTGTAGTAATTAAATATAAGGAATTTATTTAAATTGGAAACTCATATATATAGTATGTAAGCATAAATGTGAATACAAAAGTAGGAATCATATACACATGATTAAAAGTACATGTAAGCCAAAAATCAACACACATAGGGTAACCACAACACATAGAATTTGTGAATGGCTTTCATAAATGTGAATGTGTGGTTTGTATGAAGTGGAAGTGTGAACTATGTCTTATGGATTGTTGTTTTTCTTTTGCTATGTGTGATGGTATGATGTAGAACCTGCTCTAGAGCAAGTTCTTCCTTTCCAAGATCAGAACTACCCATTCCAAGAGCAGCAGGAAGGAAGCAAGTGTCCTTGACCACTTTGATCCTATGCTAGGATGTGTAGATAGAATTATTTGCATTGTCAAATGAAATATGAAACCCATGTTAGGAAGTTTTCCCAGAATTGCATTACCTTGTTTCCTTGTAGCTTGGGTTGGGATTAATTTTATCATGTCATTTATTATTATGCATATGCTTAGCCATGCTTAGAATGGGATATTTGAGATATGAGGTCATCAGTTTATTTTACCATACTCTTGAATGAGATATTGTGAGTTATGTAGAGGTAGGGATCAAGGCAAGTTGGATGTTTTAGTTGTGTGCTGGGTGCACGAGACTCGGGTTTGTGTTTAGTACTTGTCTGGATCCTAAGGACCGGTTCATGGAGCATGTAACCTGGCTTTACCGTGCCAACCACATGCTGAGATGGGGCAGCTTGGCCAATTAATTAGGTGTATCCCCGGCGTAGTATGGGTGTGTTGGATGGTGCGGGGAATAGGTGTCAGCTGGACTACCATAAGAACCGCAAGGCTCAAGAGGGGACCACTGCAGCGGGGTTGGAGCCTCTTGTATGCTGTTAGGGGTGAAACCTCAGTGGGCCCACGCTCGTCGGGAATCCCTTTGTAAAGGCTTTGTAGTGATCTCCTGGCTACACACCTGGGAAGTGTGAATGTGGTTCGTAGCCACTGCATAATGGAGGTTCTTTTAGTCCACCCGGTAACGGGGGATGAAATCACTACATGTGGGTACAGTGGTGCAAACTCTGCAGAGTCAAAACTGTCATGACAGTCGTGCTCACGGTCAAGAGCGGCTTGGAGAGGATTGATGGTTTTGGAAGTTGTGGATGTTAAGCGGGGAGCTTAACATTGGAAATGATGTTATGGTTATTTGATTATGATGATGGGATGGGAGATTGGGATCATTTCACCCATGTAGTAATGTAGGTGCTTAATAAGCTAAGGAGATAGGTATTAATTGCATAGTGCTTTAACCATGAGTTCAACCTCTCCTTGTTCTAGCCATGCATGACATAACTTTCCCACACTTGCTGAGTACCATCGGTACTCAACCTTGCATATTTGTTGGTTTATATTACTGCTCAGGTCAAGATAATGAGGTGGTGTATAATGACCAAGACTTTGGACCCGAAGAAGGTTTCTAGGTTCATGGAGTCCCCCGGGCAACGCCTGTGACGGAGCCCTCAAGAATAATATTCCGCTGCTAGTTTATTTACTTGTGATGAACTTATTATTGTCCATCGAGACATTTGTTATGTAAGACTTATTTATATTCGATACCTGACCTGTAATAAATGATGCTTCACTATTTGTCATCACATGTATGAGAAAATGATCCTGGCATACATGTGATATTCACTTGGTTGTTCTTCGGAAAAACCGGGTGTGACAGGGCGGCGGCCGGGCGCGCCAGGGAAGGCGGCGGACAAGCGCGTTGGAGGATGGCGACAGGGCGCACGCGCTGGAGGGTGGCAGGACACTCGGCGTTGGAGGGTGGCGGCAGGGCGCACGCGCTGGAGGGCGGCAGGACACTCGGCGTTGGAGGGTGGCGGCCGGGCGCGCTAGGGAAGGCGACAACGAGGCACGTTGGAGGACGGCGTCCGGGCGCACGCGCTGGAAGGCGGCGATCAAAAGGAGATTGCTTTCGAGAAGGAGATAACAGTGAAACACAGGAGGGCAGAAAGGTCATTTCTTATTTACGAAACAATTTTATTTTTCAAAATTGCAAAAATCGGTTTGACTAACAGTGTTACAATTCAAGGGCAAACGGCAGCTTCATTTACAAAAACGAGGGTAAAATCACAAAGTGTACATTTTAAGGGTAAATTTACTATTAGAATTTTAGTTAGAGTTAGAAACACAATAATCCCAATAAAAGAAATTCCATCGTTCACTATTATCATGGTTCTTGGGCCTGAGCTCGCGACAGCGTCGCCCGAACGGCCCGCCTGGCCCACCTCCGGGCTCACCAAATCCTCCTTTTTCCGGTAACCGCTGACGTGCTGGACCCACCTCCACGGTCCACGCCGGCGCGCGCCGTACAGGAAACTCTTCCAGAAGAAGCATTTTAACAGAAATCACCTCCACTAAAAATTTATCAGCCTCGCTCGCGGAGGGCGAAACCAACCACTGTAACAACCAAAACGAAGTTATACTTAAATGTTGGTAGGACCTAAGAGCATAAACGACGCGAGTGAAGCCCCGTCAAATAAAGACGCCTCCGTTTATTTTTGGCTTTTACTGTATCTATCTTATCCCAGTAATTAATTAATTTAATAATCCGACCGGAAATATCCCCGTGCTGCCGCGGCAATAATTCTGCCCCCCCCCCTCGTCCTCCTCCTCCCTTCCGTCTCGCCGTCGCGGCGTCGGCCTTTTCTTCGCTTCCATAAAGCCGAAGGCGCGCGCCGCAAGCAAAGCTCCTCCCCCTCCCCCGCGCCTCAAGCAAAGCGCCGGATCGGGACACGCGCTAGGGTTCGACCGCGCGCCCGATGCGACGCGCGGCATGGCGGCGGTGAACGCGCTGCACGTCGCGGCCGCCTCCACGGCGGCCAGCGCCGCCGCGCTGCAGTGGTGGGCGGCGTCGGTCCTCGACGAGGCCGGGGACGCCGGGGACCGGCTCGCCGCCGTGCTGCGTTCGCGGGCCACCGTCGCGCTCCTGGCGAATCTGGCGGCGCACGTGTTCCTCCTCCTCATCCTCGCGCTCAAGGTAACGACCGCCCTCCTCGTTCGAGGTGCTTGCTTTCCAATTTCGGGCGGGGTGCGTGCGATTGATGCAGCTATGGGCTCGGTAGAGACTAATTGTGTCAGCTAGCTGCGTATTCGTGTCGATGTGTACCCTATGCTGTCACTTTTGATGGATTGATGGAAGCCGTTACCTGCTTGAGCTTGTGCAATTTGCTCGCCTTACATAAGAGGATAGTTGGAAGTCAGACCCGAAATTAAGGTGCTTTAGTTGATCAACATGCTGATTGAATTTGTGAACCCAGGGATTCCTGTTTGGAGCCAGTGCTGGGGTAGACGAAATTTATGTGCTACAAAAGCACACACATTTCTGTGTATTTGAACGTTAGTTATTATAATCCTTGGCTTATGCAGTTATTTAATAGTCTGGAATGTAAGCTTGTGGTCTTTAGTTGAGCATGTAATGCCATTGTAATGGGACGGCCACGATCATCAGTTTCATATTCTAATTGCTGTTGCTGGGGTGATAGCAGTAAAATGGCACTATACTAATATGGTTGCCAGGTTGAATATTGATACAAGTGTTGGGGATAAGGCACTACATCAATATCAAATGGTATGCCTTAGTGGGCTGGAACGTCAGGAAAGAAAGATAGCATCATATCGGCCGCCATTCAGAGAATTCCTTTTTATTTCCCTCTTTGTGGTGCAGGATGTAGCTCAGTGGATCTGAGAGACCAAGAACTAAGTATTGATGTTGTTTTTTTCCTTGTGCAGACTCTCTTTTTTGTTCAGCTAACTTCTTCAGAGACCAGAAAAGTTTTGGAGCAAATCATTAACTATGTAATTTACAAGGTAGTTTCTCTCTGTCAGTTTTTATGCTGTGTTATCCTAAACAGTAGATAGTCAGTGAATGTCTGTTTACCGTTTAGCCTATCTAAACGGTGTTTAAACAGTTTGTATTGTAGCTACACTGTTGCAGCAAGTAAAATATTTTTTACTAACCTTTTTTGAAGTACATTTGAATCATTTTATGTCCTCAGCCGGTTCTCACATTTGAATCATAACACAACACTATTGGATACAATACTGTGAATTCATCGGCATAATATGCAACAGTAGATAAACCTAACAACATGCATGATGTTCCCAAATAACAGCAGCAATCTAGATATATGCTTTTAGAGCTTACAAGGTTATAGGAATAAAATAAAGTAGCATATTGGCATGGTACTCTATGCTTCTGAGCTAAGAGAGCATGCAAGGGGGGACGGAGCTTTGTGCACCGCGCGGGGACTCGGGCGCAGCTGCGAGGGGGGAACCAAGCTTCTTGCGTGCGGGCGCTGGCTGACGGCGGGCAACTCCAGTTGCGAGCCGGAGGGGGCGGGGGCGTACCCGGCGACAGCGGATCGACGACAGATTGAAGACTACATACCATGTCGATGGAAGTGATAAGAGTCTCCAAGCGTGTGCAGATTAACGTGCCCGTAAGAACTCGGTTCGAACATCTTCACTTCGTCTAAACGGGTCAAAACACGTTTAAACTTGAACATTGTTTTAAAAAGCGGTAAAGAAAAGCGAGCGGAGGAGCTCCGCCTAGTGCCTAGGCCGCCTAGGCGGCGCCTAGGCGTTTCTAGTCGTTTTGCAAAAAGCGGAGTTAAATTTATATAACATATTATAAATATGTAGATTTTTAAATTTAAAAAGTATTTAGTTAATCAACGAGATGAGACGAGATAGAGTGTGGCACTGTCCTGTGCAGGCAGCAAGGCACTAAAGCAGGGCACAACCAATTTGCCAATATCAAACGCCACCGATAGGATGAGAAAAGAAACTAGAGTTAGCTATTCCTTTTATAAAGACACAAAAAAGTGGTGGAAAGCGAAATTAAGCGGACCGGAGCGAAAAAAATTAAAAAAAAAAGCGGCCTGACTGCTTAACGCCGTCGCTTTGGGAAAAGCGAAGCGGTCTGGCGGCGCTTAGCGCCTAGGCGGCGCTTAAGCAGCCGCCTAGAACACTTTTTTAGACAGAGAACTTGAATAAAACCCGTCTTGTTTAATCCGTTTACACCGTTTGAACTGCCATTGACCCTTTTAAACGAGTCAATCGTTTACATGAATGTTTAGAGCCTAAACTATACTACAAGCAGTGTTTCAAAAGGGTGTCTGGACGCCTAGGTGACCACCTGGCGCCTAGACGTCAAGGTGCTTGCCTAGGTGCCAACGCCCGCCTAGGCGACGCCTTTTAAACATTGACATCAAGTGTCTATTTACTGTTTAAACATGTTTAAATGGTCGTTTAGGATAACACTGGTTTTATCCCATGCTTGGCATTGCAACTTTGGAAGAGTACTTTGCATCGGATTAGTTGAATGTGTTAACTTCTTCCGGCAATCTTGATGACAGCAAAGTTGTGTTTAACCTTGTAGTCAACATGAAATTTAAATACAACAACAACCAAGCCTTTATCCCAAGCATGTTGGGGTCAGCTAGACATGAAACCCAATATCAATGAAATAAAAGAGAGGAAGAGATATAAGAACAACAAGGAAAAAAAGAAAAAAAATAAGACTAAGATTCTAGCACATGAATTGATAGTTTCCATGCGGTCCTATCATGAGCTAAGTCTCTGGATACATTCCAATCTCTCAAATCTCGTTTTACCGCCTCCTCCCAGGTCAACCTTGGTCGTCCTCTACCCCTCCTAATATTTTCTTTACCTCATAAAATCCCACTGTTGACTGGTGCTTCTGGAGGTCTCCGCTGGATATGTCCAAACCACCTAAGTCGATGTTGGACTAACTTCTCTTCATTCGGCGTCACCCCTACCCTATCACGAATCGCCTCATTACTTATTTGGTCTCTTCTCGTGTGCCCACACATCCATCGTAGCATGCGCATCTCTGCGACACTCATCTGTTGGACATGTTGCCGTTTAGTTGGTCAACATTCCGTCCCATAAAGCATCGCGGGTCTGATCACCGTCCTATAGAACTTTCCTTTTAGCTTTTGTGGGACCTTCCTATCACATAGGATTCCAGAGTCTTGTCGCCATTTAATCCACCCTACCTTGATCTTGTGACAAACATCCTCATTAATATCGCCATTGCTTTGTAACATTGATCCTAAGTATCGGAAAGAGTCCCTTCTAGGTACTATTTGTTCTTGTAGACTAACACTTCCCTCTTCACGACCAACACCACTAAAGTCACACCTCATATACTCGGTCTTGGTCCTACTAAGTCTAAGCCCCTTGGACTCTAAGGTTTGTCTCCATAACTCTAATTTCTTATCAACACCATCTCTAGTTTCATCTACCAGCACTACATCATCAGCAAAGAGCATGCACCAAGGGATATCCCCTTGTATATCCTTCGACACCTTATCCATCACCAAGGAAAAGATGTATAGGCTCAAAGCTGATCCTTGATGTAGTCCTACTGTGATAGGAAATGCATCAGTCTCACTATCACTTACACGCACACTTGTCCTGATATTATTGTACATATCCTTGATAAGGGTAATGTACTTTGTTGCCACTTTATGTTTCTCTAGTGCCCACCACGTAACTGACCTTGGTATCTTGTCGTACACCTTCTCCAAGTCAATGAACACCATATGCAAGTGCTTCTCCTGCTCCCTATATCTCTCTATAAGCTGACGAAGCAAGAAAATCGACTCCATTGTAGACCTCCCAGGCATAAAACCAAACTGGTTTTTAGTGATATTGGTCACTTTCCTCAGGCGGTGTTCAATCACTCTCTCCCAAAGCTTCATAGTATGACTCATAAGCTTAATCCCTCGATAATTAGTACAACTTTGAATATCTCCTTTATTTTTGAAGATAGGTACTAATATACTTTTCCTCCATTCTTCAGTCATCTTGTTTGACTGAAAAATATGGTTGAATAGTTTTGTGAGCCATACTATTGCCACGTCCCCAAGGCATCTCCACACCTCAATAGGGACATCATCAGGGCTGAGAGTCTTTCCTCCTTTCATCCTTTTTAAGGCCTCCTTAACCTAAAACTCTTGTATGCTTCGCACGAACCGCCTGTTGGAGTCATCAAAGGGGTCATCCAACTCAACCATAGTGCTCCCATTCCCATCATTGAATAGCCCATTTAAAGTAATCCCGCTATCTATTCTTAATCTCTCATCCTTCACTAGAATGCGGTCAAACTCATCTTTGATGCATTTTTCTTGGCCTCTTTGTACTTGAGCATGTTGCTTGCGCTTTTATCATTATGTCAACTCTTGTAACACTCCTTCTCCTTAATGGCCTTTTGTACATCCTCATTTCACCACCTAGTGTCTTTATCTACAAGTTTCTTTTCTTTTGTCACACCGAACACCTCACTAGCTACCTTTCTAATGCAAGTTGCCATCTTCACCCACATACTATCTGCATCTCCATTTTCTTCCCAGGGTCCTTCTGTGATCATCCTATTTTTAAAGGTTGTGATTCTCCTTTCAACTTCCGTCACTTTGTTCTTGTGATTTTGACACCTTTGTCCCGCAAAGAACATGTATGGAAGCGAAAGTCAACTACCACAAGCTTATGTTGTGTCACAACACACTCCCCGGGATCACCTTACAATCTAGACACTCCCGTCTATCTCTTCTTCTAGTGAGGACAAAGTCAATCTGGCTAGAGTGTTGGGCACTACTAAAGGTTACTAGGTGAGATTGCCTCTTCCTAAAGAGGGTGTTAGCTGCCAACAGATCATAGGCTACGGCAAAGTCTAGGATGTCCTTACCCTCTTGATTTCTATCGCTGCATCCAAAGCCTCCATGTACTCCCTCAAATCCTAGGTTAGTTGCACCCACATGACCATTGAGATCTTCTTTTATGAGGAGTTTCTCGGTTATCGGTACACTACTAACCATATCCTCCAAGTCCTCCCAAAATTGCCTCTTAACACTCATGTTGAGCCCAACTTGTGGGGCATAAGCACTAATAACGTTCAAGACAATGTCTCCAATTACTATCTTGGTTAAGATGATCATATCTCCTTGTCTTTGAACATCCACTACTCCATCCTTAAGACTCTTTGTTGAAAATCCGAGATTAATTTTCTCTCTAATCTTTTCTCTTTTTATTCTCAATGGAGGGCTGTATATATAGCCCCAAATTACAGAGTCCTTATCTAATACTAACTCCTACTCTTATTGGACTAGGACTCTATCTCTAACACTAATTATTCTAGAAAAACGAGATTATATCTAATAATCACCCCCTAATCTCGTTTTTCTAGATCACACTCACACTAAGGATGGAGACACACTTCCACCCTAAACGCACTTTCGGGATGGACACAACTGCACCCCCAGGATGGTCACATCTACACCCTGCACAACTCAATTTTGGGATGGGCACGTCTTCATCCCCAGGATGGCCGCATCTTCATCCTGCACACAAATTCGGGTTGGTCACATTTTCAACCCCAGGATGGGCTCATCTTCATCCTGCACACGCATTTAGGTTGGTCGCATCTTCAACCCTAGGATGGACTCATCTTCATCCTGCATTTGATCTCGGAATGGACACATCTTCATCCCGACCACATACTCGAGATGGTCACATCTTCATCTCGAGCACACCTTGCTTGTGAGATCAAAACAAAGTATCTTCTGACGTAAGAAGCGCCATCTCATCTTCCTTTTCGTTCTTGGAGCATTCTTTGGCAAAGTGACCAAGTTTTTGACAATTGAAGCATCGAATCTTCGATTTGTCAAATTTCTTGTTCTTCTTTTGACCACCCTCTTGAGCCTTCCACTCTTTTCTTGTCAAAAGAAGCTTCTCTCTACCCTTTGCTTCTCTTGCTCTCCACTCCTCTCTTGTTAAAAGGAGTCTTTCTTCATGATCTTGGTTGTTGAAGCCAAGTACACGCTCCTCATGTGCTTTGAGCCTATCGACGAGTTCTTCCACAGTCATTGCCTTTAAGTCCACAAATTGCTCAATGGTGGATGCAATGTGAAGGAATTTCGAAGGTAGAGCTCACAATAATTTCTTCACGATGTAGCTTTCTTCAACTCTTCCCCCAAGACCACGGATCTTTGTGACAATGATCATTACTCTTGTGGCAAAGTCGTCGACGGAGTCTCCTTCGTTCATGCGCATTAGGTCAAACTCATTTTGAAGAGTCTGGATTCTTGCTTCCATCACGTGTTCTTCACCCAATAACTTGATCTTGATCAACTCCCATGCTTCTCTAGCTGTCTCCTTCTCAGAAATTCGCATGAGAGTGTCTTCATCAATAGCATGATAGATGGCCGCAAGAGCCAGTTGATCTTGCTTTGGATCAACGTTGCTTTTCTTCTCCTCAATAGCTTCCCATACCCCTTGCGCCTTCAAGAAAACCTTCATCTTTATAGCCCATGCTGTATAGTTGGTCTTCGTTAATAAGGGATAATGAAGTGTCATTGATTTACCCTCCATATTATGTACACCTCTTGTGTACGTTTAGTAAATCAATATCAATCCCTGGTACACTTCGGGTGGCTTTATCAAATAATAACAACAGCTGGACCCAGTTCAATTTAGCCAAGTGATCTGAAGGGCTCAAACAGCCCAGCCAGCCCGTCACGCAGCAAACCCTAATCAGCCACACAAGCCGCCTCCTCCTATCTGTCCAGCCTTCACCTGCTCCTTCAGCGCCGCCACAACACAGAGCTTCTCCTGAGCCTGCAGCGCCCCTCTCTTTCTCGCGCAGGGACGATGCAGAAGAGCCTTGGACCCAAGTCGACGGCGCTGCGGCGCCCGCTCCGCGTCCTCTCCTGCAACAAGTCGCAACGCCCGCCGAAGTCCGTCCTCGGCAAGCACCCTCAGCCCGCGGCCGCGCACCAGCCGGAACCCGTCCGCACCAGGCCCCTTCCTCCCGCGGAGCCCGCCGCCACGGCCGGGAAGGCGCTTGACCGCCTCCTCGCCCGCTCCGACCTCGCAGGCGTCGTCTCCCACGTGCTTGCCGCGGCCTCCTCTGGATTGAGCGCCGTCGAGCCCGTGCTCCCCTTCGTCGGATTCAGCCGCTGAGTTCGTCGGATTTGGCTGCCGCACGTGGCCTAGGGTTTCGGGGGGGGGACGCCTGACGAACCAGCGCGTGCGTGTTCTTGGCCTCCTCCCGCCGGCGGCTTAGCCCGCTGTCGCCCGGCCACCTACGCAGCCAAGGACCTCTGCGCGGTGAGATTCCGGCCCCCCCCCTCTGTTTTCTCAACCTAAAGCTCTGATACCAAATGTTGGAAATCCGAGATTAATTTTCTCTCTAATCTTTTCTCTTTTTATTCTCAATGGGGGGGCTGTATATATAGCCCCAAATTACAGAGTCCTTATCTAATACTAACTTCTACTCTTATTGGACTAGGACTCTATCTCTAACACTAATTATTCTAGAAAAACGGGATTATATCTAATACTCTTATCTATTAGAACACCTACCCATTTCTAGTCCCAGCCGATCCAGAACACCTACGCCATTGTCACTTCACTGCTGTCATAGCATTTGTCAAGTGGATCAAGTGGTGAGCAGTACTTTAATTCCTGCAGGGTAAGGTAGATATAGCAGAGCCACTTTCTAGATAACTTGTAGTTCTAGTTTTGCAGTGCCATCTTAAACGGCTACTTTCAGCTAAGCATAATTTGTACTATAAATTTCAATGCAATGGAGGAAAGCTAGACAGACCTTCAATTTGCAAAAAAACTTACCTGTGTTCTTCCTCTCCTCTCTGTTCTTGCTGCTGCGTTGAGAAGGTGAAAACCAACATTTTTGTCCAGTGCTCTAGTGAGATTCAAGCAATAGGATACTTCTGTGTCCATAATAGTTCATGTGATCTTGACGATTCTATCACCACTGTTCATGTTTAAATATCCGTGTAGCTTATAGTGCCATTGAAATACAAATTATTATTTGACTATAATTTCTTTTCTTGAACAATGCAGGAGAGTTCGATTATAGTTTTGTACTTGTAATACTAATATCGCATGCTTCATGGTTATAGCATGGCTAGTTTTCACCTTGCTAACTGAGAAATAATGAGAAGAAAAAATTAGAAGAAATTAAACCCCAGATTTACATCACCAAGTGCCTGCATTTCTTGAGGCCACCGATTGATTGCAAGTATTAACTGTTCTTAAAATGCTGCACATTTTTTTTCGTATTGTTGAACTAATTTAAAGCTGATCCTTCAGATGTCTTTTGCTAGCTTTATTGTGATCCATTAATTAATAGAAAGAGCAGCCCAGTGCATGGAGCTCCTGCTTGCGCAGGGTCCGGGAAAGGGTCCGACCCACTTGGGTCTTTTGTACACAGTCTTACCCTGCATTTTTGTAAGAGGCTATTTTCAGGATTTGAACCCGTTACCTCATGGTCACAAGGGAACAGCTTTACTGCTGCGCCAGGCTCCCTTCTGATCCATTAATTAATAAATTAAATGAATTGGCTTATTCATTTATTTATTTGCATGTGGTCTGCAATTGAACTAAATGTCTGTTAGGACATTTTTTTCTAATGCAACGTGTCTGTTGTGGTACAGGGAACTTTCCTTCCACTTGTTGTGCCTCCTAGTTCTCAACAAGTGATCCTTTGGTCAACCTGGCTGGTCATTCTTTGTTCACTGAAGGTACTGTGTGCAACTTGTGCTTGCTGAAATTCTATCGACCCCATGGACTGAAATGCATGTCACATCCAGATGTTTCAATCATTGGCCAGAGAACGTCTGGAGCAACTCAATGCTTCTCCCTCAGCAACTCCATCAAAATATTTCCGTGTGTATTGTGCATTGCTGCTGGTTTTATCAACTGATATACTATGGTACTATCCCTGGTTAACCTGCATTTGGCCATTTATTCCACCGCCTCAAGCTATATGTATGGCGTCACGACAAGGAAGCTAGAGCAAAACTGTGCTGTCACCTTCGTCTTAATGACATACCTAAAAAAATAGGCTATACAAGCTGTCTACTAATGTGTTTGTGTTGCTTATGTCCTGGATTTCTGGTGCATTCGAAAATATATTTTCATACACCCATAACCTGTGAGATATACAGGATGTGAAATTGGCTATTGTTCTTGTTAAGCTACTTTGCGTCAACCAGTTGACCTCAAAAGCTTAACCTGATGGGGAAGGGTGGACAATTCACTTATATTTCAACCAGGGTTGTGAATCCACGCCTGGACGCCTAGGCGCCCTCTGGCCGTCGGGACGACTAGGCGCTTAGGCGAGCGCCAGGTGAGGAGGGCGAGGGCGGGTGGGCGGCGGCAGATGCGGGTGGGCGGGCGGTGGCAGATGCGGGCGGCGGGGAAAAGGAGGGCGGGCGGGCGGCGTCGGCGGTGGCAGAGAAGGGCAAGCGTGATGAACCCAACGGGTACGGGGGACACCCTATCTTTCGATGAGAGATGTTGGTAATGAACGAATTTGGTGGAGGCCGACGTTGGCTGCCCGACTACCACAACCAGAATGGTGTGACGCCTTGAGCGACAGTTACACTGTCTCCTGGTAACTACGATTTGGGTGGAGGTCGACGTTGTGCTACCTGACTACAACAACCACAAGGATGCTGCGCCTTAGCGATAGTTACACCGGCTCCTATTGTTGCTGTACTTGCCGTGCCAAGAACAGCCTTGAACCTGCAAGCAATCGAAGAACAAGCAAGAACAAGATAACAAGCAAACACTCACGGGTGTGAAAAAGTTGGGGTTCTGATTCAAGTAATCGGAAGGTCTCGTCGACACTTGCGTTACAAGGAAGTAGCAATGGCTAAACTTACAGAAAACAAAACCCGCCCTGTCAAGGAGCTCTTGGACTACTTAAATAGGGGAGGGAAGAGGGAAATTCGTCCAGCAACAAAGGTAGGACGTGATCTCCCTTATTCCCTTCCTTTTTCTGTGATAGAATACCATTTAATAGGGAAAGAAAGAGGGAAACCCATCCAGCAGCAAGACAGGATATGATTTCCTCTATTTCTTTCCTTATTATAGCACATCTATCTTTAAATGGGGAAGAAAGAGGGAATTTCGTCTAGCAGCAAAGTTGGACGAGATTTCCCTTATTCCTTTCCTTATTTGTCTAAATCTCTCTTTATTACATGGCCTCAGCCTCAAGATTTCTCCTCGGGTGGAGCAGCCTTTATTGCATTAATCCCTCCATCCCTCCTAGTTGGATCAATTCCCAAGCACCTAATAATAACAAGGTCATCACAAGGCTTTAATAGGTCCCCATTTGAAGGATAATTACTTTGAACAGCCAGGAATGAATTCACCTGATAATTAAGTTGACGTGCACGAGCGCGTGTCATTGGACCTTGATTAGCTGAGAGTGGTGAATGGGCTGGTGTTGTGGTTGTATCAACGGTAGCGATGTCCGCATCAAAGCGGGCGGCGGGGCAGAGGCGGGCGAGCGAGCGGCGTGGCAGAGGCGGGCGAGCAGGCGGGCGGCGGCTGGTGGGCGCGGGTGGAGGAGCTGAAGACTTTGTGCCTCATGCTGATTTGACCCAAACTAATGTGGACCGTCGGATTTTTAGATTGGGTATATAAAAACCTACTCACTCTAACCCTAACCATTTCTCCCTCAACCCTCTCTTCTCCACTGGTCTGAGCGGCGGCGGCGGCGAGCGGCGACTTCGGCGGCAGCGGCGAGCGGTGACACCGGCGACAGCTGCGACAGCCAGCAACGGCGAGGCGTCGGCTGCGCTAGGCGGGCGGCAGCGATGGCGGCGGCTAGTCGCCGGCCAGGCGAGTCGCCCGGCCATGGCGTCCGGGCTGGAGCACCTGGACGTCTAGTCGCCAACTAGGCGTCGCCTAGGTGACGACTTGAAAACGCTGATTTCAACACTCCCCCTCACGTGCAGGCTCCTTCGGGCCGTAAAGTGGAATAGGAGTCGGATGTCATTTATTTAATAAATCAAACCCCCTAGAATTCGAACCCGAGACCTCTGGCTCTGATACCATGTTAAGCTACTTTGTGCTGACCAATTGATCCCCAAAGCTTAAGCTGATAGGGAAGGGTGGACAATTCACTTATATTTCAAAAGTTCCATATTAAAGTAACTTAGCTGTTGTGCATAGAACATCTCATGTAGTCTATATAGTACAAACTGGAAAAAATTAGCAGTCAAGCAAGCACATTATTCTTTGTAACCTGCATATAGTATAGGGATAGTGTTTATATACAAGGTAATATTTGAGCAACAGATTCCATCATGCATGTGAAATCATTTGTGACTTATGTCTCCAGAAGAAGTTATATGGTTTTTTAGCACCCTTTGATAGTATGTAAACTACCTTAATTGTTCATTAGCAAAATCCTTTTGTTCATATTCTTATTTCCTTATTCTTATATATATATTTTATGTAATGAAGTTACTTGGACAATCCATTATATACCATACTTCCTTTTGCTATGCGCCCCTGAATTCAGTAATAATATTGAGTATCTTTTAAAGGTTTAGGCCACTTTATTTGATGTGTTGTATTTTCTTTTCTGTTCAATATATTTGTTTTTCTTACTTCTTTATCCAGGATGAGGCTCTGTGTAGGCTTCTGCAGCTCCTGTAATTCCAAATTATTTTGGCTTCTGTTCTTTGAGCCACTTGGTATTGCCTTTGAGACACTGCAGGTAATTGTACAAGAGTCCCTGAAACTACCACTCATCAAGTCAATCTCAAATGAACTATTGGAATAGCCATAGAACTCCCTGACCTATCTACTTGCATGAAAATATTTTAAAAAACATTATATGCAAACATAATCAAAAGTCGCAAAGAGTAATAACTCTTCACTGATAATCATGTCCTCTGATAGGAGCACATGCTACTCAGTTATGCTTATGCATTAAGGCACGGAATCTTCCTGTTGGAGGTGGTAGGATGTACTACAACCTTAAACTTTAAAAGTAATCTTTTCATGCAGTATAACTTCATCCTCAAAACCTGTAGATAGAGTTTATCTGCTAAGCGATCTTTTTATGTACTAATATAGACTGCCTCACTGCCATTCCAAAGATTTCATGAAAGTTTATCTCTTGTACTTTTGTACTTCTGAATTTCCTCATGCCTTATCTCGCATAGTTATTTTTGGGCAGTTTATCATGGTGCATGGATTCCAGTTGTTTGACATTTGGCAGCGACATCTTATGGATAGTGGTGCAGATTTTCTTGATTTCCAAAAATCGTATAAGCAAGCAGCAGGTGGTATTTGTCTATTTGACTATCTTCTCATCTGTAATTAGCTGATGGTTCAATTACTATAGTTAGTTGAAAAAAAATTTGGTGCACACATGATCAATTCTTGTGGATGTAATCTGGAGAGACATAAATTACACCTTTACGAGAAAGGTAGACATCCTAGAATCATACAAACAGTTTAAACTTCAACCAACATCTTTATGAAAGGTTGACTTCAAAAATGATCTAAGTACTTTTTTCTAAGGAAAAAAGTTTATCGAGTAACCCTCAACTATTGGCCCAGTTTCTCTTGCAACCTCCAATTATGAAGCCATCCACATTTTCAACCTCCAATTATCAAGCCTTTCATTTTTCTACCCTGCACAAACCTAGAGTTGTTTTAGGTGACTAATGTTCACATGACTTAGAAATGAGTATAAACTCCCTGGAGAGTGGAGACTGTGCGAATGGCCAAGACACTACTTCTGTTTTTTCATGACGAGAGGGAGTTTATAGAAATGGAGAAATAAGTGGTTTCATTTTCACATCTGATACTGGCTTTAAATTTTATCACCTCCCACCGTTGGTGTCTTGCTCTTTTCATGTTGTGCCAAAGAGCTTACCGTTTCTTGAGGAGCTGCGTTGACTATCTTTTTCAGTTTAAATTGAGCAGGTCTACTATCAAATAATCAGTCTTTATGCATGCTCTTGCTGAAGTCTTCTTATTTCACAGTGACCTAATCATGCTTTGTAACTGCAGGTTCTTTTTCTGAATTAAGAGGCGAGCTTATCAGGAATTTTGGTTTTGCCATTGACTTGATAAGCTTGTCGATGTCACTTGGTCATTACTCAATGATCTTTTGGCTCCGTGGTATGGCGTTTCATCTTGTTGATGCGGTTCTCTTATTGAATTTGCGTGTAAGTGAGGCATGCACTTGTTAGCGCTTGCTGGCTATGTTCAAGGTGATGTACTGATCTTGTATTTAAAATTTCAGGCTCTTATAGTTTCATTTTTGAAGAGGATTAAGGCTTACATCAAGTTGCGGAAGGCACTTAATTCACTTGATGGATCACTTCCAGATGCTACATATGATGAGATCTGCGCATATGATGATGAGTGTGCGATCTGCAGGGTAAATAATTTACTTTGTTTAGAGATTTGCTGTGGTGTTTGATTACTTGTGTATCTGGCTTTTAATTGCCCCTGCAACTCGCAGGGACCCATGGCTCGAGCAAAAAAGTTGTCCTGCGACCATCTATTTCATCTAGCTTGCTTGCGTTCTTGGTATGTCCCATGTTACTTTTATTTTAGTGCAACTGCAACTTGATATCCATACAGTTCATAGCCCATATTCTTGTAAAGTGAACCTTTTGACTTATTGTTCTAGTTACTTTGAACTGATGCTCGGTTTCCTACTGTTTTGTGAGGAAATACCGCACTAGCTGTGAATAATTATGTCCATGCTAATTGCTAGCTGATATTTGTGAAGTCCAAAATAGCTAGATTAGCGCCCTGGTCCGGGTATTAGCTTGGTCTGCTTTCAGATGAATATTTGATTACCCCCTTGCAGCTCTGATCAAAATAAAAACAGGGACGTGAGTTTATTGCCAAAACAGTGGGGAGCCAGTTCTGGCCAAAATATAATGGGATTATCCAGGCACAATTTGAGTGAGCACTTAAAATTCTGAACTGGGTATACTTGAGAATAAGTTGGACCTCTTATCACAGTGATTTTGGAGTTCTTACATATAAGTAGCTGTGAGTATGAAAGTAGAGTAATGTTGGAGGATCTCGCTATAAGGGCAGGGACATTGGCTTAATGGTTCTATACGTCGTTATAGCATCAAATGTATGTAATATGTTCCTTAAATTGTATACTTCTTTTTCTTTTCCTTACATTTTGCTGCCATGTGTAGGTTGGATCAAGGGCTCATGGATGGTTACTCTTGTCCAACTTGTCGAAGACCACTTTTTCTTTCGTCTGAAGGCCATGTGAGGTCTACGGCTGCAGAAGTAGAAAATGTTCAGCGAATCGCGGAACAGCTTAATATGGGGCTGACTCAGCAGAGGGTTCCTGGCAATGAACTTCCTGTTGAACAGGACAACACTTCAGATGCTGTTTGGAGGTGATTGTTCTATCATCTTACTTTTACGTGTGCACTGTATTCACCTTGGCAAGAGCATTTACTCCATCTGAGATACTGCAATTTGCATGTTACTATAATTTTAAAATTCACTGTCATTTTCATAGGCATGAAGATAGTTTGATCTCAAAGATATGGGCTTCAGTTTTTAGCTTCTTACTACGGTAGTCCCATGGCCATTAGCACCTTCTTAGTACTCCTTGAGCTATTCTCTCATTGCTTTTGTGCATTAGCTCTGGAATGTTATTTGCTAACATGATAGCCCCGGTCATAGCTCACTAAAGATTTTAAGTAGGTTTACTTGGACTATGCTACCTCTGAATAATATATTTTTATTTCACACTTTGCTTTGAAATTCTTTTCGTTCTGACCTGAGTGAACTAGAAAACAACTAGCTGCCACTGACCGAACATCTTCAACTCAAATACGGAGGGAGTACATCATAGGATAATCGTGCGCTGCTTCCAATTTCAAGTCAAGAGATAGATAAATAACCATAACCCATTGCACAGTCTAGAGTGAATCAAGTTTTTACTTCACCTCACCTGTTAACTGGAGGAACATACAATCCCACCTGTCGATTGGTGATAGCTCCAGTTTTGGAGTCTTGTCTGATATTGTTATTATTTCAACTGAAATTAGCCCCAAGAGATTAACCTGCTGATACAATGAGCTAGTTGATTTAGTGGGCAAATTAATGATTTTAACAGTGGAAAATGAGGAAACTGTCTATATCGCTGAGCATTTTCTACAAGAGAGTAATGATTGCTCGGTTACAGGATGGAATCAGTAAGTATTATCCTATGGCCTGCTTTTGTTTCTCATCTGGTTACCAATGGTTTCCCTGGTTTTTTGTCATGATCTTTCCCTGCCAGCTTCACGTTTCGAATTTCTAAAATGTATTCTTAAAAATAAATTTGTCTCATTTCCATGTCTAATCAAAATATTTGGAATCAGAACCACTCAGGGCACAATATGTTCCGCGTAAAAGGATATTTTGTACCCCAGCTGAAACCAGATAAACCAGTTTTTTTTAAGTACAGTGTTAGCCCCCCTTTGGTAGAGCTCCACAACCTGATTCTTTTATATTCACTTCTAACTCTATAATTCTCTGGTGGAGTAGTTCATCTGATTCTTCTAGTGAATCAGAATCCGTTTGTAAAAATCGTTTGGCAAGATAACTAAATTTATGATTAGATGAAACGATTTGGTGTTCGATGGCATTTGCGGGTAAATAGATAGCAAGTATAAGGATATGTTTGTATTTGCTTGGTTGAGAAGCTGTTTTGGAGTTGCAGAAGCAGGTTTTTTGGTTTCACAGTTTCTTCACAAAAAATGAAGAATCGATTCACCTGATTCTACCATGAATCAGGTACGCAAATCACCCGTTTGACAAAGCTACTCTGATTCTCGTCAAGAATCAGGAGCTGGGAGCCCTGCCAAAGGGGGCCTTAGTGAAAAGGTTACAATGAAATGGAGATGCTGTCTTGTTGCTGATCTTGAGATCTGCCTTTTTCTTTGTTTTCTTTCATCTTTGACCAGACAATGTGATGCAAATACCAGTATTAGTCAGCTTATGTTAGAATAATTGTTGATTTTACCACTTACAAGCGAACTTGGGTAATGTGTTGAAACAACAATAGACGAATTGCTTAGTTACCCAAATAATGTGATGCAAGGACACAGCATATTCGTTGGAATGATTGTTAGTGTTATGAGTGAACTTGGGTAATGTGTCCAAACAATATTAGATGAAGGCTCTAGTAGATATATCCTCTAAAATATGGTTTTGATCTTGCATCAGTGATAGTACAAGTGTGGTATATCATCATACCCTGATATGTTTCATTTAGTTGATGTTATGACAGATTTCAACCTTTGATTCCATAATTTGCCCTTCCTGATGATGCAGAGGTGGTGGTCTTGATGCTAGCTGGGTTCCACCATGGTCAAGCCCTGGGATGGACAATCCGAGCTCATCTGCAATGGGATCAGTAGGGCTTACCGGAGTTCAGATGATGATGAGGCAGTTGGCTTCTGTATCTGACAATTATGGGCACACTGATGCCACCTGGAACCTGTGGCCTGATCCAATGTCAGGGTCATCCCTTGTTGCATCATCATCCTCATTGCCTAATAGTGCATCTGCTGCTGGACTGCGGCTCCCAGGCACAGCAGGAACTGCTAATGGAAGTATGTCAGAGTTGCTCACCATGCTAGATAGAGTACGGGAAGTTTTACCTCATATCCCTGACGAGTTAATTATGGAGGTACCTCTCTGTTTTGCACAACTTGGAAGTCATTCTTAAGACTTTTACATGCACTGACATATCTTTTTAATAATTTTTTCATTGTAGGATTTGATGAGAACAAACAACATAAATGCTACTGTGAATAATCTCTTGCTGATGCAATAGTAGATAAATCAGCAATACAACATATAACTATGATGTTTACCGGCTATAAGCTGATATGGAAAAAGGCTATATATAGTTAAAAGGCGAACCAGGGGTGTAAAAGCACTCGGTTCCTATAATAATCCTTTTTTATTTTGTTCCCACTGGTTTGTATAGCAACCATAGTTGTATAATATCAAGCTTAGTAGTCAGTGTATGTAAAAAATATTATCTTCCAAATAAAATTGTTTTGAGATGGGATGTGTTGTCTCATTGATGAGAAGAAACTGTTAATGCCAAATAAAGACCCACTCTTGGAAGTAGCTGTTTGTTCCAGCATTTTCTTTGAGCGAGAAATGTAACCTGCAGCTTTGATGAACATTTGGTAGAAGGAACAAAATGCAGTAGGATCGTTGTTTCGTTCGGCCAGTGCCAGTGGAAACTTGGGTTTCTGTATGGCGTATATCCACCAGTGCTATGCGCGCCATTTTCGTTAGTATATGTACCTACTAGATCATGATCAATGTCTTCAGTGACTGAGCGAGCTCTGAGCTGGATAAAATACATTGCTTTATGAAGAGCCGCTGTAGGTTTACTGATTTTGTTTTCTGGATGGACGCTGTTTGTTTCCTGTTGGTCGAAGGTTGAAACCTAGAATGAAGCTGGAGATCAGACGATCTGCACGTTCTGAAGTGGGTGATGCCTGTAATCGCGACTGGAAGATTATACATAATGGGATGATACAGACACTGTTTGCAGGATATATTCAAAACAATAGCACAATGTCTATATTAAAAGATGGGCAAAATGCATTCTTATGCCCAACGAATTGCATCCACATGTGCCCTTTACAAAAGAAAAAAAAGGAATTGGGACTAGTAGAGGTGAAACGAACGTGATGGAACAATCAGAGAAACGTCTCAAAATATAAGGAAACAAATACGTGTAGTTTCTGGATGATTAACGGGTGGGTTTCTGCTGAGATGCATCGATCTTGCTGGTTGATGTGACGGTCAGTTGGTTCGGCCCTTGACGACGTCGAGGCTCATCTCGCTGGGGTCGGTGGCCTGGATCTCGCACTGGATGCCGTCCAGCTCCCTCCTGAACCTGTCCTTGGAGCTGGCGTACAGCATCTTGCTCCGGGTCCTCGCGGTGTCAGGAGACCTGTTCCGAGACGCAGAGATTCTTATTAGAGCATAGCATCAGATACTGGGCGGTTTCATGAGATGGATGATTGAGGTGTAAGATTAACATGCATATATATATATACCATGAGAAGAAGAAGATCTTGCTCTTCTGGCAGTTCTCTACGGTAGTGAAGTCGAGGTCGTAGATGGCGTAGCGGCACTCGTCGGCGGGGAGGCTGTCGGTGAAGTCGCCGTACCCCTGGGCCGGGTCCCCGAGGCGCTCCACCTGGATCTCCATGGCCTTCTCGTCGATCTTGAACACGATGAACCGGAAGCTCCGCCGCGCCTTCAGCTCCTGGAACCTGACCTTGCACTCGTCGTGCACCGCCAGGCCGGACGCGGAGTTCGCCTGCAACAACGCGGCAACAAGCGCACACGGGTCAGCCACCGCGCGTTGCGCCGATCGAGACGACGTACGCGAGCCGAGCCATGGCGGGTGAGTGATCGGAGGGACGATGGGGGAGGTATCACCATGGCTGCGAGCTCTGTGCGTTCTTCCTTCCCTGCGCAATGCAATGCAATGGAGAGAGAGAGAGAGAGATGGAAGAGGCGGAGGAGCTCGAGGTCAGGTGTTTGTTGCAGGCGAGCGGACGGGAGAAGAACGCGCTGGGAAGGAGAGAGAGAGAGAGACGAGAGAGGGAAACATGCTTGGCGCCACGTCTTGTCCTGGGGGAGGCCGGCCACGTTTGACTAGGTCTCTCGCAAGGGAGCCCAGATGCTGCTTCCGATGCATGCATGAACATCTCAACTTCAAAAGGTCAAAAGTTTGAGCCATGATTTGGGTCGCAGCTCGTTTAACGTTGCTGGTCTTACGGAGAAACGAGAACCTGGAAGTAATTGATTTTTTTCTCAGACCCAGTTGGGCTGTTTCTCCATTACCTGGGCCGGTGGAGCTACCAACGCAAGAAGATTCTGAGTTGCGTTGAGATGATGGACTGGGCTGACTTAGGTGTGGGCGCGGTTAACTGCAAACCGTAAAACCTAACAACCGGAATGAACTGAAATTTATGGTTAATCAAACTTCCGGTTAAATATGGTTTCTATTTTTTGGTATTTCAATAACCGAATTTATTGGATTTTCACGTCGGGTTAACCGATTTAACCGAATATTTAACCTACACTGACCCATAAACACAAAGCTTAATAGTAGTAATCTTCCTTTTCATCGAGTTTTTTCATTTAGTCAAACCTAATCTTAATAATTCCACCCATCATCGGTGCATACATGTCATTTTTTATATATTTTTACTATTTTTGATGTGTTTGTTGTCATTTTTATTTAATAAATTATATTGCAAATTAAGATACGGTTATCTAAAAAACCGAACCGAATTAACCACAACCGTATTGTGCGGATATGAATTCTTTTTTAATCAAATTCGGAATTTTGGTCAAAGGGGCTAGTCCAACTAATGTTTTTAATAAATCTTAGAACCGAACAACAGGAACGAACTGAAATTCGCGGTTAATCAAATTTTTGATTAAATGTGCTTTTCATTTTTGGGTATTTCAGTAACCGAATTTTATTCAATTTTCAGGTCGGGTCAACCGATTTAATCTAATATTTAACCTACACTAACCCATAACCTATAAACACAAAGTTTAATAGTAGTAATCTTCATTTTTATCGAATTTTTTATTTAGTCAAACCCAATCTTAATAATCTCCATCCATTATCGATGCATACATTCCATTTTTGTATATTTTTGCTATTTTTATGTGTTTATTATCATTTTTATTTAATAAATTATATTTTAACCAAAAACCAAACCGAATTAACCGCAACCGAATTATGCGGTTATGAATTCTTTTTGATAAAATCCGGTCATCAATTTTCCATAACCAAATTAAGCGAACTGACTTAACGGAACACCCATCCCTAGGTTGACTTCTCATTATTGGAATTTTGGTCAAAGGGGCTAGTCCAACTAATTTTTAATAAATCTTAAAAGCACATGTAAGACAAAAGTAAATGCTAGTTTTAAGTCTATCTATCGTGTACAATTGTAGTATATATCCATGTGTGCATACACTCACACCACCCATACACACCTACACACACCCACACACATTCAACTCTATAACTAAACACAAATTCTAAGATTACGTCCTTTAAGAGATCAATGAAATCCACCAGAGTACAATACGTATTACACTACCATTATAGGCCCACGTGTGAGAGACACCGAAACATTATTTCAAAAATAAATTTCAATGAGACACACTCAGTTTGACAAGAATAGACCTGATGGGCTGCCCTCACAACGAAGGGGCTAACCGCTCAGCCATTGGCTAGTTCTCAAAGTAAGTGCTAATTTTAGTATATATAGAGAGCGAGAGTGGAAATAGAATTGTTTATAATAAAAGTTATTCTACCACTCTCCAAATGAGTGGTTAAATTTGAGCCGAGCCTTGCGATCCTACACCGGCCTATCTTCATCAACGCTATATAACAACAACATTTCAATCTATTATTGTGATATGTTCATAGTTACGTTTGCGTTGCTACTGTTTATATTGATTTATTACTTTTGCCATGCGTTATCTTCCAAAATTAATCGGTAAATTGGCAATCTTCTAACACTCATTGAGAGTTTACCTGTATCGATTCTTAATCTCTATATATGATGCCCTCTTACGACTAATTACCACTTTATCGTTTCGGAAAAAAAAAGCACCACGTTAACCGTTCTCACATAAGATCTTTTTTGATCTTTGGGGTCACCCGTTGTCGTCGTCGTCGCTGGGTGGGTCGAGGGAGCGAGCCTGACGTGCGTGATGGAGTCAGCCGTCGCCGTCGTGCTGGCGTGGCTGGGTCGATGAGTGGGCCCCACATGGTTGGCGGGTCACAGGTCACGATGAAACAGACAGAGTCGTTGTATGTACGTGCGCACGCGGTGGGGGCCTCGCCGTACACGGAACGTCCACGTGTTTGGCGGCGATAAAGTTTTCAATCCCATGGAGCGGCGTGAATTTATTTTCTGCACCGCGGTTAAACAAACACAATCCAAAGAGAAGTAGATACTTGCTCCGTTTTTTTAAATCTTTGTCATTAGAAAAACAATTTTAATTTCAAAAATTGAAACTGAAGTTGTTATCTTAACTACAACAATTTAAAAACAATGAGAGTATCTCAACTAGAAAATATCACAGATATTTTCTACTTATACATGCATACATAGCGGTTGGACCAGGGATGTATGCATATATTAGAATAACAATTTAAATTTCAAAAATTAAAACTGAAGTTGTTATCTTAATGACAGCAATTTAAAAACGAAGATAGTATCTCAAATAGAAAGTATCGCACATGTTTTCTACTTATACATGCATACATAGCGGTTAGACCAGCAGAGGATGTATGCAGATATAGAATAACGATTTAAATTTCAAAAATTAAATCTGAAGTCATCTTAACGACAATAATTTAAAAACAGAGATAGTATAAATATCGCAGATATTTTTACATGCATACATAGCGGTTGGACCAGCAGGGGATGGAAAATGACACGGATGTTGTTAAATCCTCGCAACCAGATGCCGCACGCCACCCATTGGTTAATTATTCTCTCTACGCCTCCCGTCCAAGTCAAAACCGCCAAGCCAACATTATATATATACTTATCTTGTATAGGGATGGCAACGGGTAAAAAACCCGCGGATATCACTCTGGGTTACCCGTACCCACTGGATAAAATTCGTACCCGAATCCGTACCCGTTACCCGCAGTGGGTATAAAACATTATCCGTATCCGTTACCCGCAGATATTTTTTATCCGCGGGTATATCCGTTACCCGAAAACCTTTAATAAAAAAATACATTGCATATAGATTTATGGAACAGTTTAACACCGAGCGGCCGAGCAAGGGAGTTGGAAAGAAAAGAAAACCAAACTCTAGGAGCTAGAACTATTATATAATGGTGTATTGGCCCACATGTCAGAACGGGTTCAGGTATACGGATATGGGTATGAATTTTTTTTACCCGATAAGAATATCCGTTGGATTCAACCTGTTACCCGAACCCGTACCCGTGGATCTAAACTTATACCCAAATCCGTACCCATCGGGTTGGATATCCGTGAGTAAACGAGTAATGGGCACCAGTTGTCATCCCTAATCTTGTATCCAAAGTTTGGACTAGCGATCGGACACATGCAACCTTTGGTCGATGCGGCTAGCCCGGAAAAAAAAGGACGAACCATTTCGGTAGCATTCCTTTTGCGTTTGCCGTCTATCTGTCGTGTGCTACACGATGACACGCTCCAAAACTATCGCTTAATAAATAAATTAAGGCGATCGATGGGGAATTTTACAAAAACGAGGTCTGTGGATTTGTGTCTTATCTGTGGTCGCTTTTGGCTCCTTGATGAGCTACCTGCTACCCTAGCGGCCGTTTACCGTGCCCTGACGATCTGGAATTCTGGATCCTATATGCCGACCAGTAAAGTACTAGTCGAACTAGACCCTCTGCACCAGTGGCTTTAACCACATGTTGTACATGTCTTGCTAAATCTGACCAAAATTAATTTGTCAACGGCAGTACAAGTTGCTGCGACTCATCAGATTTGGACCCGAGCGAGCTCCTTCCTCCTTGATCTGTCCTCGCAAAAGTCGGTATCCACACAGATTGATGCCACCTTTTCTTTTTCCCCATTTGAGTCGAGCCATTAGTAGTTGTGGCATTGATACTACGCAGCTACGTACTGCAAACTTTTTTATTACTTCCTCAGTCTCATCTAAAGTTTATTTAAACGTATTTAATTTTGACCAAGTTTATAAAAAATATTAACATCTATCATTTAAAATTATGAAAATACAAAATACAAGTCATGATGAATTTAATGGTACTAATACGGTATTATAAAAATTAATAAATTTTTCTATACATTTAGTCAAACTTAATCTGGTTTAACTTTAATCAACTCCAAAAATAGAGTTTGAGTGGGAGGGAGGGAGGGAGTACGTCACAATTTCATGACGAGACAGTAACACATAAATTAAATCACCGTGCTGATGATTCGGCTGCCATGGTTTAAAAGGGCAGGTACAAAAACTAAAGACAAGAGCACTAGTCTACTGGCGCTGTCACTTGCAAATGGAAATATATTTTTCTTTTGATCAGAGAAAGAGACAGCCCAACTCTAATTTTTAATTTAAAAACACAAGGATATTTAAACCCTCAAAGTAGTCAGCAGGTTAAGTTTTGGACGTCCAAGTAGGAGCATGAAACCGACGCGAGATGGATGGACCTTCAAAATTTCGCACTGATAATTGATAAGTAAAGGATGACCAGGGCAGAGTATCGGAACAACTATCATACATGACACTTAGCAGTATACAAAAACATCAGAGCAAGAAAGACGGAAGCAAAAGGAAGGGTCTGCATAAACATCAAGCAAGTGACTAAGCACAAGGAGAAGAAACCATAACAATGGTGGCCTGCTCACTCACAGTGAAGGGTCAATGTAGCAAGTGATGCCACCAAAGCTCACCATCCATTCTTCCATCCATCAGAGTCTTTTCTACTCATCTGTCCTTTTCAAACTTAAAATTTTTAATCTCTCACTCTCTCTCCTCTCTCTCTTTTAATGTGTACAAACAGTCATGATTATATTATTGTCCCATGCCATTACCTCTTCAGTCCACACGCTGCCATCCGTGTTATCTCTTTCCGGCCGCCGGTTAGTAATAATCCCAAGGAAGAAAGCTCCAACGTCCCCACACGGCACCAGCAGCGACCGCACGCCCGCAACAAGAGCCACAGCCGAACGAAACCACCGTGCATGTGTTCCTCGCTCCATTATAGGCCCGGCTCTGCCTCTATCCCTGCGAGTGGTCTATCTCTTTTCTTTGCAGTTTCCTGCTCCGCCATGGTTTAGGATTTCCGTGTGCCCAGCCCTCTCTCTCTCTCTCTTTCTCTCTCTCTCTCTCTCTCCCCTAACTAGAGTGAGTTAGTCTACCCTCCTCTCCAATTCTTCAACCGCTGTCCTTGAACTCGAGGAATAATCCGGCTACCTGGAACACGAGCAGCTCCTGGCCGGGAGGTCGCAAGGCTACTGCTTCAGTCCCAAGGTAAGCAAGCAAACCTGTCCTCCTCTCTGGTGCCTCCTGAATTAAATTTGCAAAGCTCTTCTATGTCTTTCTTGCCTTAAGACCAACTTGCAACTGTCCCTCTGTCTCCCTCGAGCACCTGCAAAGTTCTTGTTTGTCTCCTGACATAGGAGGGCGAACCCGGTTAGTAGTCACCGAGTTTCTTTCGTCGCCCCACCTTCTTTCTCGAGATTCTCTCCTCCGTTGAGATCCTCACCTGGTGATGTTCTCGCCTTGCGAATCTCTTGATTCCCCTTGCTTTTCGTGTGACGACGTATGATAGAACAGGATTACTATGCAGGAACATACCATGTCTCAGGAATATACCACCGAAAGGGTTACGGGGTTGGTCAATTTGGAGTATATATTCTCCTGGAAAACATCGACTAGTCGTACACCTGTGGTGGTGCAACATGGTTCCCTGTTTTCTTCTCAAATTCACAGTATATTACCCTCTGAAAAGTCCAAACTGAAGGTAGATGTCCAGGCCAAGGCCAAATTTCTTGGGAAAGGCCTAGTTTCTTCAGTCCAAAAAAAATCTGCTCTCGATTGGCTGTACGACTATGTTAGTTCAGCAATTAACAATCTATTTAATGAGATTCCTGAATTCGCGCAGACAAGGCCGTAAATAAATAAATACATAGTAGTTATCTACGGATTGAGCATGGGTTCTGGTATCCTGTGACTGGTAGAAGCAAACATCATGGAGAACTTCATCACTCCATCATCCATGGTTCCATCACCTGCCTACCTACCTACCAACTAACCTTTCTTCAACCGAGAAAATCCAGTTGCCACTTTCAGGACACACCAGATTTTCGCTGCTTCATTTATACCGAGAAACATCATGGAGAACTTTATCACTCCTTTCCCTGTTAAGCGTTGCGTATTCTGCTCAAATTGGTGGCACCGTTGCACATCGTATTCGTACTAAACCGTGCCTGCTATTGCTACGAAGTTTCAGTTAAGTTGTGATTTTTCGGCAACGATTGTAGTCGGTGGAAGTCTCCGTCAGAAAAGAAGAGGGCTGGTGGCCTATCCCTTTCCTTGCACTCTCATATCAGCACATTATGCTGATGCATGCCAGTATCTGGATTGGATTTAGAAGTTGTTCTTAGGCTTCAGTTTTGGTCGCTGTCTATGCGTACACCACAAACGGCGTCAGTCTTGCATGTACTACATTTTTTGAAAAGTTATACCTCATGGGTTTTAATGATTGTTCAATAATGGTATGTATAGGCTTGTTCAATAGTGATAACAAGTGGGTGTAAGAGTTGTAATAACTAATATATTTGTTCAGATAAGATTGATATCCTTCAAAGACTTGAAGCGCAATATAGATGGCCATCAGCTCCAATGTTTGTTCCAATCAGAAGCTGAACTTGAAACTTCCTGTATACTATTCTACCACCAAACCTTTTTGCATTCTGCAGTACCCGTGACCTGTGTTACGCCGCCGGGGCCTCAGCCCACGGCACAAGAAGAGGACCTCTAGCATTTTTCTTTCTTGCCTGCCTCAACAAAGACTCAGGCGTCTAACAAACCAAAGCAATAAATTAACAACCCTTCTGATCTAAACAACCTGTTAATTAAATTTATCTAATCTAAACTAGATGGCTTGACTTAATGCTTATCTCTTTGTGTTGTGCCTACACGCCACAACATTACACCACTCCAGGAAGACAACCCACTCCTTAAGCTGTCCTATGGTCGTCATACTGATGCGTGTTCCATGAGCCCCTGCTGCATTGCTGCATAGCCATTGTGCTGCCCTTGATCCAAGGTCTAATGCCCAGAATATTTTAACTGTTAGTTACAGTGGATGTTGTCTTAGTTTCTGCAATCAAAGATTTCTGACACATTTTCATTCTTATTTCAGAATAAGGTGCACCTTGACCGTCGTATAAGATCAAGCGGTGGACCGCGATGAGCAATCTTAAGCTTGGCGTTGAAGTTCTCAGTGCTCATGACCTGCTCCCGAAAGAGCAGGGCACAGCCAATGCCTTCGTCGAAGTCGAGTTCGATGAGCAGAAGTTCCGCACATCCATCAAAGACAGGGACGTCAACCCTGTCTGGAATGAGCAGTTCTATTTCAACATATCAGATCCATCCCGCCTCCCAGAGCTACATCTTGAGGCATATGTGTACCACATAAACCGTGCCAGCAATTCCAAGGCTTGCCTTGGCAAGGTCCGCATCTCCGGCACATCTTTTGTCACCCAACCTGATGCCGCACCCCTGCACTACCCCCTGGATAAGCGCACAATCTTATCACGTGCACGTGGTGAGCTTGGCCTAAGAGTCTTCCTGACAGATGATCCATCGGTAAGGGTGTCTTATCCAGGTCCGGAATTGGATCTGGTGAGCACGCCTAGCACTACACAGGAGCAGGCAGCGGCCAATTCTATTCCAAATCCATTCCAAGAGACCAGATCAGACCAAGTGAGACAATTCCAGCACTTGCCAAGGGAACAGCACCGTCCAGCACCAATGAATGGACAGCAGTACTACGCTGAAGGTCCATATGTAAACCAGCAACAGAGAACCTTTTCTGCTGTTGAGAATAAAACTGGCGCCCCTCAGCCTCAGGTACAAAGGATGTATGCTCCAGGCCCGCAGCAGCCTATTGACTTCCAGCTGAAGGAGACAAGCCCAACACTTGGTGGCGGGCGTGTTATTGGTGGCCGGGTAATTCCTGGTGAGAAGGCTGGGGCATATGATCTTGTTGAGAAGATGCAGTACCTCTTTGTGCGTGTGGTCAAGGCCCGCAACCTGCCCAACATGGACCTCACTGGGAGTCTAGATCCCTATGTCGAGGTGCACCTTGGAAACTATAAGATGAAGACAAAGTACTTTGAGAAGAACCAGAGGCCTGAATGGGACGTGGTGTTCGCATTCCCTAAGGAAGTATTACAGTCATCGACACTTGAAGTTATAGTCAAGGATAAGGATGTCATCCGAGATGACTATGTTGGCCGAGTGATGATGGATCTGAATGAAGTACCTCTAAGGGTCCCTCCTGACAGCCCACTGGCACCAGAGTGGTATCGTCTTGTGGGCAAGGATGGCATGAGGAACAGAGGAGAGCTGATGCTTGCTGTATGGTATGGAACTCAAGCAGACGAATGTTTCCCAAGTGCCATCCATGCAGGATCAACACCAATCGATTCACATCTCCACAATTATATCCGTGGAAAGGTCTACCCTGTACCAAGAATGTGGTATGTGAGGGTCAATGTAATTGAGGCACATGATATAATACCCATGGAGAATCACATACCTGATGTCTTTGTAAAGGTGAGGCTAGGCCACCAGTTGCTGAAGACAAGGCTAGTTCGCTCACCAAACAGAAACTTTATGTGGAATGAAGAGCTGATGTTTGTTGCAGCAGAGCCTTTTGAGGAGGACTTGATCATATCGATAGAAGACCGTGTTGGACCTAACAAAGATGATGTGATTGGTGAAACTATCATACCACTCATAAGGCTTCAAAAGCGGGCTGACCACAAGCCAGTAAGGCCAGTGTGGTTTGATCTCAGAAGGCCGGGGCTTATTGATGTGAACCAGCTAAAAGAAGACAAATTCTATGCAAAGATAAACCTCCGTATTTGCCTTGAAGGCGGTTACCATGTGCTTGATGAGTCCACACAGTATTGCAGTGATCTCAGACCAACAATGAAGCAGCTGTGGAAGCCGCCAATCGGCTTGCTTGAACTTGGTATTCTAAGTGCACACGGTCTCAATCCAACAAAAACTAGAAATGAGAGGGGGTCGTGCGATGCATATTGTGTTGCCAAGTATGGTCAGAAATGGGTGCGGACTCGCACAATAGTTGACAACTTGAATCCTCGATTTAATGAGCAGTATACATGGGATGTCTTTGACCATGGAACAGTAATCACCATAGGCCTGTTTGACAACTGCCATTTAAACGGAGACAGCAGTCATACTTCCCAAGGTCATATGGATAAGCCCATTGGGAAAGTACGAATCCGCCTTTCAACACTTGAGACTGGACGCGTGTACACTCACACATATCCATTGCTTGTCCTACACCCATCAGGAGTGAAAAAGATGGGTGAACTGCACCTTGCCATCCGGTTCTCAGCCACATCCCTGATCAATGTGCTCTTTGCATATTCCCGACCCCTCTTGCCCAAGATGCACTATGCACAACCTCTGTCAATTGTCCAGCAGGAACTACTGCGTCACCAGGCTGTGCAGCTTGTTGCACAGCGCCTCGGGCGCATGGAGCCACCAGTTCGTAGAGAAGTTGTTGAGTACATGTCAGACGCCCGCTCTCACCTGTGGAGCATGCGACGGAGCAAAGCTAACTTCTTCCGCCTTATGCAAGTCTTCTCCGGAATCATTGCTGCAGGAAAGTGGTTTGGCGGTGTCTGCCAGTGGAAAAACCCACTCACCACAGCCTTGGTTCACGTGCTGTTTATCATGCTTGTGTTCTATCCAGACCTTATCCTCCCGACGGTCTTCCTCTACATGTTCTTGATAGGGCTGTGGAGTTACAGGTTCCGACCACGCTTCCCACCACACATGAACACAAGAATATCTTACGCGGATGTGGCCCATCCAGATGAACTTGATGAGGAATTTGACACATTCCCAACAACAAAGAGCTCAGATCTCATCAGAATGAGGTATGACAGATTACGTCATGTTGCTGGAAGGATACAGACAGTTGTTGGGGACATTGCCACCCAGGGAGAGAGACTGCAGTCACTGCTGAGCTGGAGGGACCCAAGGGCAACGGCTATGTTCCTGTTATTTTGCTTGACCACTGCAGTTATATTGTACGTTACACCATTCCAAGTGATCGCACTCTGCCTTGGGTTCTTCTGGATGAGGCACCCTAGGTTTCGTCAGAAGGTGCCTGCAGCGCCAATAAACTTCTTCAGGAGGCTACCTGCAAAGACAGATTCTTTGCTATAAAACGTCTGCTGTAATCAGTTACTACTTACTAGTGATGTCCAACATGCTTTTTGTATCTTTTTTTTTGTTTTCCATATATTGTTGTATAATAGCATTATGTGATATATAAAATGTAATCATTCCTTCATGAGACAGCACAAATAAAGTTCCATCAGATATCTCCAGGTTCATCATACAAGCAAATTTCTGTGTAGCATGAACTGTTTATAAGATGTATGTATCAACAGAAGTCTCTTCGAATGGATCTACGTTTTTAATGCTGAAATACTGCTCAGTTTCATATGTATCAAAGGATTGCACAGAACCCACAAAGTTGAGGCTTTTGTTATCTTCTGGATATATATAGCCTTGTGGGCAAGTTAAATGAAATTAACAATCATGCTAGCATACACTAGTTTATGTACGAGTGTCAAAACCTTGTGGTATTATGAGGATGAGCATTGGCTAATGTATTTGAACACTGTAACTGGCATTGGCACAGCTAGGCACACAAAACTTTAGAGTAATTATCTGTACCTCCTTTGGAGGAGCGCCTTACCTGGTACCTGGAAATCAAATCACATTAACTATGGTACATGGAGATTTGATAGTGAAGAGTATATCTGGAGCACAGTAATATTGATACTTTAGCTCTGTCATTGGATACAATGTGGAGCACATGCAATCGCACAAAGACTTACCAGATTAGAGCACTAACATAACACCTTATATTTCCAACCCACCAACTTTTCTATGTATTCAAGAGTTTTATAAGACAACCCAAAAACGAATTGATTAGTTCTCAAGATTCACTTTATGAACGGATACTCAAGATCCATTCAGTTCAAAAAGAATACAATCAGCCCATAACAGACACTGGCATCATTGCCTTAAACCAGAAAGGACATTTATAAAGCCACTTACCTTGCTAGAAAACTTCAAAGATACCTTTCGGGATCCAATTTCCATGACTGTGACACAGGATGTGAAAATTGCATGTACCAGCAAGATGCATTAACGGCAGTGGTAACTTTCAAACCAATCAGCACTGACAAAAAAGCGGTATGGACCTTCATTTTATTGTTAAATTTATAGAAAATCCATCTCTTTAAGCTATTAATATTCATTTACCAAAATTATACAACTATTGGTAAAATAGAAGAAATGCCCAGATGTAAAAAAGGGCGTACCCAGTGCTAAAGGCTCCCACACATGTGGGGTCTGGGAAAGGGTTATTTCTAAACAGCCTTACCCCTGCTTTTACAGAGAGACTGGTTCGAACCCAAGACCTCAGGACACAAGTGGAGACACAGATGTAAATACATCATAAAATTAATAATCAGAAATGAGAACATTGTAAGGATTTCAAAAATGAGATAATGAAATAAGCTACTGGTAGGAAAAAAGATATATCAAGAAGACATTTATTAACATATTTTACTCATTTACAAAAAATATCCAGCTTTTGTGACCTTGGTCAATCAGTTGAATGGCCCCCTTTTAAAACATAATTCCAGACACACAAACAACAATACAATAAACATAGACAATTTGCCTAGAATCGTTCTCAACAAATGCCATCGGTCACAAATAAACATAAGATGTCCAAATAAATAAATCAACATTTAAGTGCGATTCTTCATGCCATTGAAGAACAGAGCTTCTCTTTTGCTGGTGCAGCCCACTTTACAAATGCCTTGGAATTCAAAAGTCAAAACTCAAAAGTATGGCAGGTGTTTGGTGAATCAATTCCAGTACAAGTTCCTGTAACATTTATTTTGCAGGAATTAGTACACACATCACAGTTGAGAAAAGACTGGAAGTATGGAACGATATGGAAAGCAGATATTTGAGCATTCTGCACAGAATAAGGTGCTGTAGCTATTGACAAACTATATTAGTAAATAATTAAGTACACCCTACATTTTAAACTAGGTTTCAAATAGTATATTTATAAAATGAATGTAACATCAAAGGGCCTATCATCAGAGGGGCATGTGCTATAGTTCATAGTTTCCATTTTGCTTTAGCATTTTTGCTATTAATATTTTTTAAACAAATATATTGCCTGGGCATGTGAGGACAAAAAATAAAATTAAAAGTAAATACCATTGTAAGTGATTCGGAAACGAGTCAGGCTTGCAGCAGTAGTTACCTTCTACAAACCACTGATTATAAGCATTGACTAGGGGAGTCGGAGCAATTGATTGACGGCCAGATCTAATGAGTCAACATTCTTCCGCAGAGTTTTTCTTTCGCAGGAATTAAGCCTTAACAAGTAGCTCCAAAATGAGGAGTGATCAACTATTATGGAAAATAATAGACATGATTCCAGTGAAATATTCTTTTACTAACTGAACAACATAATTGCATGACTACACATTATCAGGAACTAACAAAAGGATACAATTGCATAGCTAAGCTTTCGAGGCCTCTCATTTCCTCATTCAACCTGCAATATATGCGAATAAAAAATGATTCTAGCAAGAACACAAGATACTTTAAAAATGGATCAACCACTAAGAGACATAAAAGAAACAATGCAATGAATTTATTTCACTCTCTCTAATACAACGAGAGTAAGGAATGGGTCCAAGCCAAGTGGCCTTCTACAACATTAGTTCAAAATGATCACCTCAAGCACGAATTGATATATTTATTTCCCTTCGAAGATGCTTCTAGTGCTGCAAAAACGCATTAATAAAGTAAAAAATCATAACCTGACATGTAACAGAAAACAAAGAAAAGTTCAGAGATCCCAAATGTCAGAAAAGGTTTGTGTGATACAAGTCTAAACAAAAGAAGACTACAGAATTCTACATTCCTAATTACTACAGTAAAACAAAGTCGCTGCATTTGAAGGCTAACAATCCCATCCAAACATTCATGCCCGAATTATTATCTATTGATAACACTTGAAATTACATAGAACATAGTAAATCATCAAGTGACTCACTGGATTCCTGGAGGCGGCCAACAACGTCGCCCAGGCATTCAATGTTCTCCGCCGACGTGGAGGTGACCTTTATTTGTTTCCAGCACGGCAATCAAGATACATCCATTAGTGAGCCGTAACAACACCAGCAGAGCAGGAGAGAGCTCAAAGGCTCGCCGCGTCTCGGGACCTAAAGAGAGCACATACGTTGGAGAGGGCGACGCGGAGGGAGTCGAAAAGGGAAGCGTAGCTGTCGGCGATGGCGACCGCGTCCCGCTCCACGGCCTCCATCGCCGCCGCCATCTCCCGCGCCCCGGGAGGCGCCGCCGTACCCGGCGAGACTGCAGCAGCGGAGGACGGGAACGAGGGTTCTACCGGAGAGGGGTCCTCCGGAGCCGGCGCCAGCAGCGGATCGCTGAAGTCTCCGGCGGCGGCGACGGATTCCATCTTGTTCGTCTGGAGATTTTCTGTGCCGTGCCGTGGAATGAAGAGGGAAGAGAGCACACGTCCATCTGTGGGTGATGTGTCTCGCCACGTCATACGCTCAGCTGTTAGTGGGACTGCTGGAACCTGATGCGGATCAGGTGTTTAAGATATTGAAGGATACTACTTCCTCAATTGTTATTGTTAGTATACTAACATTAGTTATTTTTAAAATAAATTATTGTTCTAACAATAATAGTTTAAAATAGAGGTAGTATTTTTTTATAATTGTGATATAAGGGAAATCTTTGGTTTCTTGTATAGTGATGTGTTATTTGATGCCATGCTAGCTATTATAAAGTGTGGGGCACATGCACTGTAGTTACCCACAACTCAGTTTGATCGACAACCCAATCCAGGGTGGATCTAAGTCGAACATATAATTACTGAGTGATATGTGTTGAACAAAGAATACTTGAAGATGCAACCTGTCGAAGTGTTCGGTCGACACTTCCCCCGGGCCTGCACTGGGCAGCCCGCGGAGGTTCTTTTTTCGGTGGGGCTAGTCCCTTGCGGAGAGCTTGCGCGGATGGACGAGTTAGTAAGAGCTTGACACGGTGAGTTTTACGTGGTTCAGACCGCCGGAGCGTAAAACCCTACGTCCACGGCGAGCTATGGAGCTCGCTGTATTGCTTGCTGCTCAGAACCGGAGTCCTGAGCTTGGGGGTGAGTTACAGCTTGGGTGTGAATGGCTAGCGTATGAGTTGCAGAGGTGCGAACCCTTGCTATCGTCGCCTACCCGAGTCTTTTATAGTCCAAGACTCGGGTGGCTTACAAGGGGGGCCCGGGACCCGACAGGTGGTCCCGGGGAGATTGACTGTGATCTACCGTATCTCCAGTTATGCCGGTAGTTGTCTCTGGCGAAGGCTTCCGAGTTTTCGTCTTGCAGCCCTGCCCATGCCGCATGCTAGCCGTAGTGGATGATGACGGCGGGGGCGGCATGAGATGTCTTGTCACTGCGTTTATTGGCTGGCAGGCTCTGACACCGCGCACTAGTCTGTGATGCGACTGGGCGCAACGGCACCTGACAGAGGCGTGCTCCGCGTCTCCGCGTCTTGGGAAGACGCGGGCCTTGAATACCTTGTACGGGCAAGGTATGGGGCGTCTTTACGCCCGCTGCCTATCGCTCGGGGGCAGGCAACGCTGTTCTGCTGGCCACGTGGTGGGCCCGGAGCCCTCCTCAAAGGAGAGGGGGGGTCCGGCCCCGCGGGACACGTGGAGCCTTCGGACCTCTCCCCGCGGAGGGGGAGGTTCGGCTTCTGTCGGCCACGTGGCGGGCCCGGAGCTCCTCTCTGAGGAGAGGGAGGTCCGGCCCCGCCGGACACGTGGCACCTTCGGACCTCTCTCCCGCGGAGGGGGAGGTCCGGCCTCTGTATGCCACGTGGCGGGCCCGGAGCTCTCCTCTAAGAAGAGGGAGGTCCGGCCCCGCCGGACGCGTGGCGCCTTCGGAGCTCTCCCTGCGGAGAAGGGCGAGTTCCTTAGGCATTTTCACCTGTGCGCGGGGGTACCCCATATCGCAGGTACCGACAGTGGCCCCCGGGCCCATCTCGGGGGAGATAGCGAGCCCGAGGTGGGACCTCCGTCTCTTCTGATCCGCGCACTTTCTCCAAGTCCCGCATTGACCGCTACCGGAGCATGAACGACCGCGGGATCGTGGGAGCGTGCGCCCACGTGATGGTTGCTTTTACTGCGGCAGTTCCCAAGACTGCCACTTCTGCACGTTGCGGCGCTTTCTTCGGGAACCGCCAAAGTGCCTTACCGGCTCATCTTCTCAGGAGACTGACTCCTTGGCCCACCGCTTCAGTTGGGCGGCTTGGGTCCACCTGTCATCGACGCTCGGTCTCGGAGCCAAAGCGGTTGCCGATGCGGTGTGTTCGAAGAGTCTCGAATTGCTTTGACTTGTACCTGGAAGGTGTGAAAAGAAACCACCACGTGGGTACGCTCCCCTTATAAGGCTTCCAGCCCTTGCGCCTCCCTCGAGTCTCTGCGGTCTTGTCTTCTTCCACGGCTCCTAACCCGCCTTTCGGGGGAGGAATCACTCTCGATTTCCTACAGCGACGGCGTCTGCACCAAGTCTGGGACCCAGGGAGCCTGCCTGCCTTGCCTCTGGCGGTGGCGCCTCCAAGGGGTCTCTGGTTTGTCCTCCCGACGGGGTCCTTCCTTGGTGACGACAGGCAGAAAGCTCCCTGGCGTTGCATCCCTTCTCAGATGGTGGAGCCTTCAAAGAAACCGTTGAAGCGCCAAAGAGAATTCCAGGCGGCAGAGTCTCCGAGAAGACCGCTGAAGCTGCGGAGGGGGCCTCAGGAGCACCCTTGATGGCACTGGCTTTTGCGCCGGTGATGAGGGAACTTCAGGAGAAGGGAATCGTCGATGCACCAAGGAGGATCTCAGGCAGAAGAGTCTCCAAGAAGACCGCTGAAGCTGCGGAGGGGGCCTCAGGAGCACCCTTGATGACACCGGCTTTTGCGCTGGTGATGAGGGGGGCGATTCCTACGCTCGGGTCATGGAGCGGGAGAGCGCCGCCAGGGCTGAAGCCTGGTGACGCGGCCGTTCTTGCAACTTCTAGACTCTGATCGTGCCAGGGGGACCTTGGGGCTTGTTTCTTTCTTTTTCATCGAGTTTGTAGCCCATCTCATGGAGCCATGAATACATGAACTCTTATGACCCTTCGTGCCTGCGATTTTTTCCGTCTCCTTCTTGGTTTTGCCTGACCGAGCCCTTAGCTCCGCAAGGTGCTCAGAGGCCTTCACCAATCCCGACGTTCTGCTCCGGCACCTTCCCCGGGTCCTTATTATATTAAGGGCCCCGGAGGTCCTCGGGCCCGCCTCATGAGGATGGGGAGGCTCGGATCAGCCGGCCACGTGGCGGATCCGGAGCTCTCCTCTGAGGAGAGGGAGGTCCGGACCCGCGGTACACGTGGGGTCTCCGGGCCCCTCCCCTCAGAGGAGGGGAGGTCCGGTCCCGTTGGAGCCGTGGATCCTTCGGTCTTGCCTTGGAGTTCCGGTCTTGCGTGATTCCGTAGTGGCCCCCTGGCAGGGGCGTCCCATTGGTCAGGTGCTCCTACCACATTCCTGTAGGGATCCGAGGCCGAGAGGTCCTGCACACAAGTAGGGAAAAAGTAATTCTCCTTGGGAGCTCCCCCTCCCTTATCTCATAGTCTTATTCGACTTATGGCCCCTAACCATATGCTCGGTGCTTGGGGACTGTAGTGCGCGAAGCGTTCGGGGGCTCAGGGCCCCCTCGACTATCGGCAGGTACCCCCGATGCAACCGCCTCTGGTAGGGCAGCGAATGCCGACTAGTGGTGAGAATGAGAAGGGGGAGCTGAGCATATGGCAGCCATGCACCGCAAGGGTAGTCATAAAAAACTTAGTACACAATTTAAATGAGTACGAGGAAAGAGCAAAGTAGAACAGGTTTCTTTTCATATAACTTTCCATAGGAGGAAGGCAGGCTAAACATGGAGGCCACGACCCGCCCCATTAAGAGGGGAAGCAAGACTCTACGCGCTTGGAGTCGGAACCAGGCAAAGCTGAACGTAGTCCTGTACCGTCCCTTGGGGCTTAGCTGCTCCGAGCGCTGTTCCTGGACTTTATGGAGTTTTATTACGAAAAGAAAGTATTGTCCCATCTTTGCTCTAGGGATAGAACTTACGGAGGTGTTCTATGTTCCAAGGGTTTGGGAGCAGGTCCCCATCCTCGGTGGAAAGGCGCACACACCCGGGGCGGCATACTTTCACGACTCGGAAGGGACCTTCCCAACTAGGGGAGAGTTTGTGGGCCCCTTCATGAGAAAGTATGCGCCGCAGCACCAGGTCACCTTCCTGCAGCTCCCGGGCACGCACAGATCTCTGGTGGTAGCGCCGAAGCGCTTGTCTGTACCGCGCGTTACGGAGTGCTGCATGCAATCTTACCTCGTCGACGAGGTCGATTTCTCCACGCCGGAGGTTGTCCTGCGCGGCTTCGTCGTAAGCCCGGACACGGTGAGACTTCATGGTGATTTCTGGGGGAAGTACAGCTTCGGCCCCATACACCATGAAGAAGGGTGTCTCTCCGGTGGCCCTGCTCTGGGATGTCCGGTTAGCCCATAGTGTGCTCGGAAGCTCATCTACCCAATTGGCACCATGCTTCTTCAGACTAGCGAAGGTGCGAATCTTAAGGCCCCGGAGAATATCCGTGTTGGCCCTCTCGACTTGCCCATTGCTCTTTGGGTGGGCGACAGAGGCATAGCACACCTGAATGCCGAGGTCTTCGCAGTAGTCTTGGAAGGCTGCGCTGGTGAACTGGGCCCCGTTGTCGGTGATGATTCTGTTCAGGACCCCGAACCGGCAGACAATAGACTTGATGAATCTTACTGCGAATTGTTTGTTGATGGTGATAACTGGTGTAGCTTCTGGCCACTTGGTGAACTTGTCGATGGCGACATAGAGGTACCGGAATCCCCCGACGGTTCTGGGAAATGGTCCCAAGATGTCCAGCCCCCATACGGCAAATGGCCACGAGGGCGGGATCATTTGTACCGCCTGAGCTGGTGTATGGATCTGCTTGCCGTGGAACTGGCACGCCTTGCAGCTCTCGACCAGCTTGACGGCATCCTGGAGTGCTGTCGGCCAGTAGAAGCCATGCCGAAAGGCTTTACTGACAAGCGTGCGTGAGGAAGAGTGACTTCCACATTCGCCTCCATGGATCTCAGCGAGCAAGTCGCAGCCTTCCCCCTGGGTTATGCACCGCAATAGGATGTGGTTGGCGCCACGCCGGTAGAGATCCCCCTCTACCAGTGCGTATCTCTTAGCCATACGCACAATCCGTTCAGCAGTTGCATGTTCATCAGGGAGGATGTTGTCCTTCAAGTAGTCCCGGATCTCCGTGATCCATGCATCGGGTCTGACTTGAGCTTCTGGATCTTGAGCGCTGGGTTGCACGGAGTCCCCAGTGACGCTTACGATCCTTGGCGGCATCCATGGCTGTAGGGCCGCCGGGACCACCAGCTTCGAGGTGCTGGTCAAGCCCCCTTCGCCCGGCTCGGCGGGCCGGGCTGTAGGCCACAGCAACGTCCTCTCGAAAACTCCTTCGGGCGCAGGGGCTCCGGTGGAAGCCTTCGTTGAAAGGTTGTCAGCCGCGGCATTGCCAGCGCGCGGTACGTGGCGCAGGTCCAAGGCGAGGAATTCTTTCTCCAACATCTGCACGTGAAGCAGATACGCAGCTAGCTGTGGGTCATTGCAGGAGCATTCGCCCTTGACTTGTTTGATGACCAGCTGGGAGTCGCCCTGTGCCAACAACTGGCGAGCGCCTAAAGACAGGGCTGTCTGCAGGCCAAAGATGAGTGCTTCATACTCCGCCATGTTGTTGGTTGCCTTGAAATTGAGACGCACCATGTACCCAAACTGTTCCCCCGATGGCATGAGGAGCAGTACGCCGGCATCGGCCCCCTCCTTTCGCGAGGAGCCGTCGAAGAAAAGTGTCCAGTGGGGCTCGGTGAAGACCGGAGCTTGGTGCTCTGGTTCACCGTCTTCATGGCCCCCTGGGTCAGTCTTCGTTGGTGTCCACTCTGCCACAAAGTGAGCCAGTGCTTGGCTCTTGACTGCATGGCGTGGGAGGAAGTCCAGCTCAAACTCCGCCAGCTCCGCCGCCCATTTAGCAACGTTGTTAGTCGCATGGGGGCTGTGAAGAATTGTCTTCAGCGGATACGAGGTGACTACCGAGACCCGGTGGGCCTAGAAGTAATGGCGGAGCTTCCTGGAGGCCACGAGCACCGCATACAGCAGCTTGTGGACTTCTAGGTACCTTGTCTTGGCATCATGAAGTACTTCGCTGATGTAGTAGACATTCCTCTGGATGGTTCGAACCCTCTCTCTTAGGCCTGGGAGGTCCTCGTCCATTGGCCCTGGCCCGCTGGAGGTGAGTGGACCCACGGGGGCCTCCGGGAGCTGGGACCCGGAGGCCCTTAAGCTATCTTGGTTATCTGGGAGCTTCGGGGGGTCTTGAGGGACCTCCGGGAGGTCCCATTTGGCCCCCGTGGGGTCCCGCAGGACCCCTGGGGGTTTATCTTGGGGGTCCGGGAGACCGCCCTGGACCTCCGGGAGGTTGCCTTGAAGGTTCGGGAGACCGCCTTGGTCCTGCGGGGCCTCCTGGCGTCTGTCTCCTGCTACCGGAGCAGGTTGTGAAGATGAGGGGTCCGGCCGCTCTGTGACGAGGACCATACTCACCACTTCAGTTGTCGCCGCGATGTAGAGCAGCAGGTGCTCTCCGGGCTCAGGGGCTACCATGATAGGTAGGGTCGTCAGGAGTCGCTTCAACTCCTGGAAAGCCTCTTCTGCTTCGTCAGTCCAGGCAAAAGGGCCTGACTTGCGCAGGAGCTTAAAGAAAGGGAGTGCCCGCTCTGCTAGCCTCGGTATAAACCGACTCAGCGCGGCTAGACATCCCGTGAGTTTCTGGACATCCTTGACGCGGGCAGGGGCCACATCAAGTCGATGGCCTTGATCTTCTCTGGGTTGGCCTCAATCCCTCGGTGCGAGACCAGGAATCCTAAGAGCTTCCCAGAGGACACACCGAACACACATTTATCGGGGTTCAGCTTGGTGCGCGTAGAGCGCAACTTGTCAAAGACTAAGGCTAGGTTATCTAATAAAGATGAACCCTGCTTGACCTTGACAACTATGTCATCGACGTACACCTCAACTAGGTCTCTTATTAACTCCCCAAAGGTTTTGTGCATTGCTCGCACAAAGGTGGGGAGTGCATTCTTTAGGCCATAAGGCATAGACACATAACAATAAAGGCCGTCTACTGTGATTAAGGAGGTGTGCTCCTCATCCTCCCTAGACATGGGGATCTGATGGAAACCCGAGTAGGCGTCTAGGAAGCACAACATATCACAGCCTGATGTTGAGTCTACTATTTGATCTATTCTAGGGAGAGGGAATGGATCTTTGGGACATGCCTTATTGAGACTGGTGTAGTCGATGCACATTCGGAGCTTCCCGCCGGCCTTCAGGACAACGACGGGGTTCGCCAACCACCGGGGGTGGTGGACCTCCCGTATGAAGCCAGCGTCCAGCAGCTTCTTGACTTCTTCACGAATGAAGTTTTGCCGCTTGATGGACTGCTCGCGGGGCTTCTGTTGAACCGGACGGGCGTCGGGGAAGACTTTTAAGTGGTGCTCGATCACCTCCCTGGGGATCCCCAACATCTGTGACGGCTGCCATGCAAACACATCGACGTTGTGCCGGAGGAAGGTGACGAGCGCGCCTTCCTATTTGCTATCCATGCCCCCGGCTACCCGGGTGGTCTGGGTGGCTTCGGCGCTGACTTGGACGACCTTTAAGGGGACGCCGCCCTCATCGAGAGGTTGCATCCGGGGTGCTGTGGCGGAGGCACGGTGGCGTGCGCTCGGGCGGAGCTGGTCCGGCTCTGCACTGCCGGGGGCTGATGCCCCAGCTGTTGCGAGCGCTTGGAGTTTCTCTAAGACCGACACTACAACAGTGCGGTCTCCACGAATCCTGAGGACGCCCGTCGGTGTCGGCATCTTCAGGATGAGGTAGCTGTAGTGGGCTACTGCCATGAATCGATACATGGCTGGCCTGCCGATTATGGCGTTGAAGGGGAGGTCTATCTCCGCTACATCGAACAGAATGTACTCTGTCCGATAGCTGTCCGGAGCCCCGAAGGTCACCGGGAGGCTAATGTTGCCGTAGGGAATGACCTGTCCCGGCCCTACCCCTGAGAACGGGCTCGACGGGGTGAGCTTGGCCATCGGGATCTGCAACTTCTAGAAAGCTGCACGGCTGATGAGGTTCAGCCCAGCTCCACCATCTACCAAAACGTGGTACATTCTCACGTTGGCAATGGTCGGAGCTACCAAGAGCGGTAGTTGGCCGGCCCCAGCCATGTTCCTGGGGCAGTCGGTGGCGTCAAAGCTGATGGGGGTCCCCATCCACTTGAGGTGTGGTGCGGCACTTGGGAGTGGCGCCACCGACGCTACCGCTCGGCGCAGAGTCTTGACTACGCTTTGGGACGAGGGGTCGGCGGACCCGCCGTATATGACGTAGAGCTTCTTTCGACGCTCATCGTCGCTGGAGCTGGAGTCCTCATGATTGCGTGCCGCCTTCACGGCGCGCTGAGGCTTATGGATCTCCTCTGGGTGGTCGATGCTGTCTGGGACATCCACCCTCTGTTTGCCCTCCTTTGGACGGAAGGGTGGGGCATCAGCCTGCTGCTGCTTCCCTTTGCGGAAGCGCTCTGCGAGCTTTCGGACCTCCCGGCACTCGGCAGTAGTGTGGCGACAGCTGCCGTGCACGGGGCACATATTGTCTTGATCACCTTCTGGGATTGGTGATCTTCGCTGCCTCTTGTCGAGGCGTGGCCCCCGAGCCCCACTGAGCGTCGCTGCAGTGACGACTAGAGCTGCGGTCGGTGATTCTATCTTGCCTCTGCCTCAGTTCTTGGCCTTCCTGCTGCCTCCACAGGGAGTAGGACCAGACCCGGGCTGTCCTCCTGACTTGGAGGACGACAGTGAGTGCTAGTTTCGCCCTTCGGCTGCCCTCGCGCACTTGTCTGCCAGGCTGAAGAGCTCTAAGACATCGTGGACCTCCCTGGTCGCGAGCTTCTCGAGCATCTTCTTGTCCCGGACGCCTTGCCGGAACGCCACCACCACAGAAGCATTTTGAATGTGTGGGATGGTGTTCCGCACCTGGGAGAACCGCTGGATGAAAGAGCGCAGCGACTCCCCAGGTTGTTGCTGGATGGCGTGGAGCTCGAGCTCCGTGCCAGGCCGGGTGTAGGAACTGCCAAAGTTGGCGATGAACTGCCGGCAGAGCTCTCTCCAGGAAGTTACGGAACCCTGGGGGAGGTTCATGAGCCAAGACTGGGCTGGACCGGTCAAGGCGACAAGGAAGTAATTGGCCATGACGGCTTCATTCCCTCCTGCGGCAAGTACGGCGGTGGAGTAGATCTAGAGGAACTCCGCCGGGTTGACGCTGTCGTCGTACTTCTCGGGCAGGTGCGGCCGAAACTTGCGCGGCCACTTCGCAAAGCGAAGGTGGGGCGCGAGGGCCGCACACCCTGCTTCTGTCGCCGCAGGTTCTGGTACCGCGAACGCTCGGTTCGCACTGGGCACAGTGTACCCCGGTACGGGCAAGGCTGCACCATAGGCCGGGGGCGCCATCTGCACCACATATGACTGTGGCATATTCTGCACGGCGCAGGCCTGGGGCGGAGATCGCGTGGCGAAGGTCTGCTCTTCAGGCTGGGTCGAGGCCGACGTCATGCTGTCGTCAGGCTCTTGGTAGCGACGCCTTTCTCGGCGTTGCTAGAGGTATACCCAGGCATCTTGACCCAAGCGACGCTCCAGCTCTGTCCTCAGATCCGTCGATTGGAGCCTGGTAGAGCTGGAATCTGCCGTCTGTTCGTCAACCATTGGCGTGCGCACCAGCGACACGGCCGATTGGCCAGAGTGTCGTCCCCGCCGAAGTCGAGGGTTTGCGGCGGCGACGACGAGACGGTCTACCTCGCGAATCCACTGCTGGGTCGCTGCCTGAGGCGCGCCCCCAGCGGGCGGATTTTGCAGTAGCGCTCTTGCTACAGCTAGCGCACCCCCACCGGGTACGCCCAGCGCTACTGAAGACCTGACGCTGGTTGGAGCCTGCATTGCCGGGGTCGGCGCTGTCAGAGCCGGTTGCTGGCTCCCAGCTTGTACCGACACACTCCGTCCCGAGTGTGTTGACATGTACTCCCCCCTGGTCGCAGTTCGCCGCGGAGGCGGGGGGGGGGGGGGGGGTGAGTTTGCCGCTGAAGGGAGCTTGGTCATCTTCGTCAGCGGAAACTCATCGCGCAAGGGGAAAAGCCCCCTACCTGGCGCGCCAAATGTCGAAGTGTTCGGTCGACACTTCCCCCGGGCCTGCACTGGGCAGCCCGCGGAGGTTCTTTTTTCGGTGGAGCTAGTGCCTTGCGGAGAGCTTGCGCGGATGGACGAGTTAGTAGGAGCTTGACACGGTGAGTTTTACGTGGTTCAGGCGGCCGGAGCGTAAAACCCTACGTCCACGGCGAGCTATGGAGCTCGCTCTATTGCTTGCTGCTCAGAACCGGAGTCCTGAGCTTGGGGGGTGAGTTACAGCTTGGGTGTGAATGGCTAGCGTATGAGTTGCAGAGGTGCGAACCCTTGCTATCGTCGCCTACCCGAGTCTTTTATAGTCCAAGACTCGGGTGGCTTACAAGGGGGGCCCGGGACCCGACAGGTGGTCCCGGGGAGATTGACTGTGATCTACCGTATCTGCAGTTATGCCGGTAGTTGTCTGTGGCGAAGGCTTCCGAGTCTTCGTCTTGCAGCCCTGCCCATGCCGCATGCTAGCCGTAGTGGATGATGACGGCGGGGGCGGCATGGGATGTCTTGTCGCTGCGTTTATTGGCTGGCAGGCTCTGACACCGCGCGCCAGTCTGTGATGCGACTGGGCGCAACGGCACCTGACAGAGGCGTGCTCCGCGTCTCCGCGTCTTGGGAAGACGCGGGCCTTGAATACCTTGTACGGGCAAGGTATGGGGCGTCTTTACGCCCGCTGCCTATCGCTCGGGGGCAGGCAACGTTGTTCTGCTGGCCAAGTGGCGGGCCTGGAGCCCTCCTCAGAGGAGGGGGGGGGGGGGGTCCGGCCCCGCGGGACACGTGGAGCCTTCGGACCTCTCCCCGCGGAGGGGGAGGTTCGGCTTCTGTCGGCCACGTGGCGGGCCCGGAGCTCCTCTCTGAGGAGAGGGAGGTCCGGCCCCGCCGGACACGTGGCACCTTCGGACCTCTCTCCCGCGGAGGGGGAGGTCCGGCCTCTGTATGCCATGTGGCGGGCCCGGAGCTCTCCTATGAGAAGAGGGAGGTCCGGCCCCGCCGAACGCGTGGCGCCTTCGGAGCTCTCCCTGTGGAGAAGGGCGAGTTCCTTAGGCATTTTCCCCTGTGCGCGAGGGTACCCCATATCGCAGGTACCGACACAACCCTATTCAAATGAACATGGAAGACTCAAGGTATTGGATGAGAAAACTAGAGATAGATTTTCATATCAATGTCTTCTTGTAACCGACTATTAAACATTCTCATGTAACCCTACACTTCATATAAGGGACATAGGGACCTGTCTCAAAACTATATCACATACACCCTATTGGGCATCATCATCAATACAATTCACAACATAGAACATAGTATATTACGCCTACTTGGCAGCACGAACCTCTCTTAAACTCGACCTCTTGTGTTACTCCCAATCTCTTGGTCTCTCATTTAATCCCATATTTTACTGTAATATATATGAATGATTAGAGCACCAACACTACAGGAAGCACTTCAATTTACGACGGCCGACCTAAGTTACGATGGTCCTATAGGGTTGGTCGTCGTAATTTAAATTATTTACGACGGCCAGTTTTGGTCATCGTAAATAAGCGGTTGTTACGACGGTTTGACATAGGTCGTCGTAAATAGCAATTTAATTACGGTGGCCGGGGCCCGACCGTCGTGATTAAGCTTATTAACGATGGTCAAACATTGGGCCGTCGTAAATAGGCCTTATATACCCCGCGGGCCCAGGTCGGCGCGTGCATTCGCGCCCGCACCGACCCGAGCTACAGCGCCCGCCGCCGCCGCGCCCGATCCGCCGCCCGCCGCCACTGCTGCCTGCCGCCGCCCCCGGACGCTGCCGCCCCGGGCCTCCCTCGTCGGCGCCACCCCGGATTCTCCGCCCCCGCCGCTGCAACCACTGGAGCCGACTCCCCCGAGGTCCCTGGTCCGCCCCGGAGCTCCCCCGGCCTCCCCGAAGCTCCCGGCGCCACCACGCATCGTCCCCGGCCTCGCCCGCGCCTCCACCGTGCGTCGCGCCACCTCCGGACAAGTAAATGTGTTTTATGTTTATTTTTTGGAAATTGTTGGTACGAAATGAATTGAATTGAATCAAATTAGTAGAAATTGAGTTGAATTAGATGAAATTAGTATGAATTGAATTGAATCAAATTGAATTGAATTGTTGAATTGAATTGAATTTAGTTGTTTTAGTTTATGTAAATTACTATTATTATTATTGTATAATTGCGTTGTTTTAGTTTATGTAAATTACTTTTATTAGTGTTGAATTGAATTGCATTGTTGAATTGAATTGAATTTAGCTGTTTTAGTTTATATAAATATCTATTATTATTGCATAATTGTATTATTTTAGTTTATGTAAATTGCTTTTAATAGTGTTGAATTGAATTGAGTTGAATTGAATTGAATTGCTTTTATTAGTGTTAAATTGCTTTTATTAGTAAAAATTTTTAGGCCACCTGGCCAGCCCATTAGGATTTCATCTCTTATTCTTCTTTTCACTTTTACCCCCTGGCGCCTCTCTTTCTGCCCCTCCCCTGGCCAGCGCCGCCCGCCTTCTAACTGGCGCCGCCCGATCCCGAGCCCCTCCCCTGGCGTTGGCGCGCCGCCTCTCCCTTGCTGCCGCCCTCCTCCTGCCGCCGACCCTCCTCGTGGCACCGCTCCTCCCCTAGCGCCGACCCTCTCTGCATGGTTGTGTGAAGCCGTCGCCACCCCCTCTGTTCTGTGTTCCGTGGAGGCGAACACTCATCGAACCGGACACGGAAGCGAATGGTAGCGATGCGGAAGTCAAACGCTGTTGGAACAAGGACACGGAGGCTAATAGAGAACACGACCATTTCTTAAACATTTCCCTCTCTCTCTATTTCTTTCATATCTCTCTCTCAATGGAACACATGAGAAACGTTTTAATGTAACCTATGTGTCACCCATTTCGAACCTATTCGTGACACACATGTAGGTTCGGAATTGTCCCTTTCTTGGACAGCCTCGAAGTGACTGAGAGAGCTTGCTTATGGTGAGACGTGAGAGGTATGGATTCTGATAAAGTTTCGGTTGTATAACCCTGATGTTCTGTGTTGCACCAGTTGGAGAACTGCGGGGTTATGCTGTCGAAATTTTGTCGGGATCCGGACCCCGCGTCTCGTTGTAAGCAAGCTCTCTCGGTCACTCTTGGGTATGGGTTTAGAACACATCCTTCCTAATAGAGATGTAGATGCGTGATATCTAACGCTGAATTTGTTTGTAGGCTCAAATATAGATGAAGACCGTAGTTGGATGTATAGTGGTTGGAAAAATAATGAAAGTCACTCAGATGAGTGGGTGACCAAGACTACAACTTTTGTGGATCGTGCTTTTTCGTTAGCCAAGATAAATAAGGTGCGGTGTCCATGTAGCAGATGCCAGAACATGATATGTTTAGACAAGAGAACACTTTCACTGTACTTGTACCGATATGGTTTTGTGCCACATTATGAGGTGTGGGTCTTTCACGACGAATCAACGTCTAAACCCATAGAAGAAGAGGATGCTTACAACATGGGTTTGATAGGATGGACGATATGCTTGAATCTTTACAACCAGAATTTAACGAAGGCTCTGCTACACTAGAGGTTGAATCATTCTTCAATCTTGTCAAAGTCTCAGAAGAACCGCTACATGAGCACACAAAAGTGACACTCCTTCCTTTCTTCACACGACTTATGGCAATTAAGTCTAAGTATTTTTTCTCAAATAATTGCTATAGCGATCTTGTCAAATTGATCAGCGATATTCTTCCAAAGCCTCATAAAGTTCCTAAAGACATATACGAGTCAAAGAAAATACTTTCTACTTTGGATATGAAATATGAGAAAATTGATGTGCCCAGAAAACTGCATGCTTTTCTGAAAGAGCATGGCAAAGAGAACAAATGCTTACAGTGTGGTAAATCAAGGTTTGTTAAAGTTGTTAACGACAACGGTGATAAGGTGATGACAGAAGTCGCACATAAGCAACTTCGTTACTTCCCCAACGCACCTCGGTTGAAACGATTGTTTCTTTCTAAAAGTACTCCTAGACATATGAGGTGGCACAAATAAGGTGTGTGTGACAACGATCGAGTAATGGTGCACCCGTCCGATGGTGATGCATGGAAGGCACTAGACAGCTTCGATGCAGATTTCGCTAGTGATACGAGAAATGTTCGCATCGGTTTAGCGACATATGGCTTCTCACCTTTCAGTACAAATGCCACACCTTACTCATGTTGGCTAGTTTTTGCTATTCCGTACAACATACCACCTGCTCTTTGTATGAAATATGAGTTCATGTTCCTTTGTCTCATTCTACCTAGACCGGATCATCTTGGTCCACGCCTGAAAGTGATGTTGCAACCCCTAATTGAAGAGTTGAAACAGTTGTGGACTAGAGTTGAAGCGTACGACTGTTACAAAAAGCAGAAATTCAACCTTCAAGTTGCGTACTTGTGGTCCGTCCATGATTTTCCGACATACGACATGTTTGCTGGCTGGAGTATCCACGGACGTTTGACATTTCTGATATGTGCTTCAAACACGGATTGTTTTCGTCTTACTCATGGTGGCAAGATCTATTACTTCGATTGTCAAGACGTTGGTTGCCCCAGAATCACGTGTTTAGCCAACATAAGAATGCTTTCACAAAGAACACTATTGTGACGAAGAGACCATCAAAGCGTTTAAGTGGATCAAAAATTGCTAATATGTTGGAGAAACTGGTGTTAGATAAAGATCGTCCGGGATTTTTTATAGGTTACGGAGAGGTACATAATTGGACTCACAGATGTGGACTATGGGACCTACCGCATGTCAAGTCGTTGATTTTAATGCACAATACTGATGTCATGTACCAGAAGCGTAACATGGGCGAATGCATCATAAGCATGTGCATGGATATGCCTGACAAAACAAAAGACAATATAAAGGCTCGAAAGGATTTGGCAGAGCTTTGTAATCGTCCAACGCTTGAGCTCTCTAAAAGTGGTGCCAAGCCACGTGATTCATCATGTCTTAAACCTAACCAAAAGAAAGAAGTTCTTAAACCTAACCAAACAATTGTACCGCATAAGAAAGGAAGACTGTTTTGCTGTATATGTATGCTAATATAGATGGGATGTATAAATATTTCGAGTAAGTATTTGTTCTACTTCTATGTTATATAATATTTTTTACTATACCTTAATGCTAATAGTCATGTTTTTTGGATAACGCGTTTCACAAGCAAATTTGGACACTTAGACATCAACTGACAAACAGGCAGGTAGAAACGATGCGACGAGATGGCATTAATGGAGCATCTAATTTTCTGTCTTGGTTTTGAGATCAAGTAACATTTTCTTGCCCCTTCTCTATGCTGAATTATATAGTACTATGTAAAAAAATTCTTATAAGTTCATATTATGGAAAGTGTGCAAAAGATGTCGACGTCCATCAAGACTTGCGACAACTATCTCACAGAATATTCAAAGTTAGAATGTACGGTCGGTACGACATCAACTGATAACGATTCCATTCGACTCAATTTGAAGCTCTCTATCCTCTTACGGCAACGACTAATACCGGAGTTGTGACGAGAGCAATCAATGTTGAAGGACGGGAAATAAATTATTGTGAGATCATTAACAAAATTCTCGAATTCAACTTTGCCAGCAATAAGGAACTTAAAGTAGTTTTTTTTAATTGTGACTGGTTTGATAACCACAATGGAATCCATGAAAACCAATTTGGCATGGCTGAAGTGAAACACAACGAAAGGTTGTGAGGGTACGACTCTTTTGTCCTTGCAGATCAAGTTGAGAAAGTGTATTATCTACCTTATCCATGCCAGACGATGAGTGCTTGGTGGGTCGTATAAAAGGTCAATCCTCGTGAATGGTTATTTACCCCAAGCGATGTTGGATACCATGATACTCCTACTTCTGGTGGTGAGTTTAATAATGTTTACCAAGAAGAAGATCTTCCATCCTCATTTATCGTTGAGCCTGGTCAGAGCTCGATGATTTAGTTGGAGATGCCGATGATGTACAGATTCGCGAGAAGTGCAAACGGAAATCAGTCACTAAAATAATTCGATAGTCTTATTTAAAGAGTAGAGTAAATGAGCGAGATTCTGATGACTTTTAAAATTAATACAAGTAATTCTTTCTTCATTTAATATTCATGTTGTATATATTATAATAACTACACTTATCAAAACATCGTTGAAATAGGATGTTGTCAGACAAGGGTAAGGGGATAAAGAGGACCGTGAAGAGGTTCCTCAGCAGTACAAGCATGATGGTTCACACATGAGACGTGGCGGACACCCTTTTTCAGTGGGTAGTAGCTCTGTAGAGAGCAGGCGGTCTTAGTTGTTGAGACACGTGCCTTTAAAGCTGTCAGGCAGACCTGTTGTCTTTTAGCGGACCGAGGTAATTTCACTTAACACACAATCTTATTTCATTACATTATTAATTAATCTATTTATATTTCTTAAAACTATTATAATATTGCAGGATGACTCAGAGTCAGGGTAACAGGCCGAGGTCGAGGCCGAGGCTCCTCCTGCGCCACAGTCGGCGGACCACCCTTCTGGGTTGACGGACCAGTCTTCCAGGTCGTTCGAGGACACGGAGGCGCAGAGAAAGCGACAAATGAGGAGGAGCCATTAAGTGGCTTCTCCTTCAGTTCCTAGAGAAGAAGCAATGTTGCCGGCTATTCGCCCTGTTGGCGATAGGTAAGAATCCCTTACGGTGTACCTTTAAAAAAATACGTAGTGATAAAACTCTTTCATGCATAATTGTTCTTGCAGCAGATGGGACGACACTACCTTCGACGGTAGAGGACGTCAGAGACACGTCAACGCTGTCTTAGAGAACCTCATCGTTTGCACTACCCTGGCAGCGGTGACGAGCGTATCCCTGCCAAGTGCTACTGACCTGACGTACGGGACTGCTCAGGGTGGAGCGTGGGCCGACTTCTGGGTAAGTATGTTTAATATATGTTTTAAATTTAGTTCTTCAATAGCTACAATGTTTAACACTTAGGTTTCTATCTTCTTGTAGAGACGGTACCATTTGGCGGATCCAGCGGATGCCGACCATGCGAGAGTCGTCTTCAACAAGAACGCTAGGAAGCTTGTTACACATGAAATCCCCTATGCCCATATTCAAGCAACAAACAATTATTTGAAGAGACATCAAGGGCAGGAGTTTGCAGCGTTCAGAGACGACTCGGACACATACTTGACCGAGGAGCAGTACGCCGAGCTAAACTAGTAGTATTTTACTTAGAAGTACGATTTCGTAATGTCAACGTTATTTCAATCAATTACTAAATGCATGCAGGTAGGGATTTATTGGTTGGAGGACCGTCCGGAGGCTTACTGGGCCCTCTGTCGCCTATGGTCGAATGAGCACTTTGTCACCAAGTCCAAGAGGGTCCGACAGTGCAGAGGCTCTGTCGGAGGCCATACGTATGGTAAGGATGACCATCTACGTCTTGCTAGACGAACGGTAAGTAAAATATGCTCAAAACTTTATTTATCTAACTCGTATTTACAGGAAAACGAGCTCAGTGAACGACCGAGCGACCTTCAGGTGTATAAAAGAGGTCACAGGGCAAGTGACCCGTCACAACCCGACCAGCTATAAACTCCGGTGGACACAGCAAGACTGGTGAGCACTTTAAATAACATATTGCTTTACTTGTAACTAACATTGCTACTGAACGTTATTATGTATAGTTTGTATTTGTAGGAGAAGTATGGGGAGAACGCGGTGAAGATTCACGACTAAGATTTTGATTGACAAAACGCACCAATCGATGCGAACGCCGTGTATTCGAGCGGTGACGGTAAAAGCCCATGGACGGTGAGATGCTACTTGTTTTTTTTGTCAATTCGACATACATTATCTAACTTCTAATCTTTTTTGTATAGTTTTGCCATTTTGGATGGAGTGATTGACTCGAGGGAGACAAGGCCTTCGAGGGTTTCCCCTCGCAGTCTTCGTCCGCTGAACCCAGCCGGCGGATGTCAGCGAGGGAGTTGGAGCTTCTAAGTGTCCAGGAGGAGCTACGCCGGGCATAGGAGAAACTCCAGGAGCAAAAAGACTTATTGAAGGCCATCCAAGACTCTCAAGCCACCTAAAACGCATAAATACAAGCGGTGATACAAGTAATAGATTCAAATACAAAGCAATTATATAATTTTATTCCTATTCATGTTCTAATGTTTTTCTATCATAGTATTTAGCACAAGAGCAACGAATTACCATTCCCACATGACCGCCACTGATGCCGGAGCCGCAGGTGCCTTCTTGTGTGGCACAGGTAAGCACTATTTATTCAAAACATCTTACATTATATTACTATAGCAAACTAGGATAAATTTAGTCAACAATAGCAAAACTTAGCCAACACTTAGTCAAACTTAGCTATATTTTTCAGACATAGCCATAATTGCTCTTACATCTTATAGGGATCGGTGGCGGAGGCTTAGATTCCATCGCATGTGCTACCGGGACCTGAAATACGATGTGAGGACGATATTCCGGGCTCCGGAGGTAGCATACTTGGGAGTGTGTAGTGTAGTGGGTTATGTGTGATAGTATTGGATATTGAACTCCCTAGGTGTTTGATCTATATAATTTTCTGTCTGCCTGTGAGCTGGCCATCGTGTGAGGTTAGCATTTTTTTAAAATTACAAAACTTATTTAAGATGGCCTGAAGCTGACCGTCGTAAATAAGCATATATTGTTTACGACGGTCGGCCGCTGGGCGTTGTAAATAAGCCACTGTTGTTTACGACGGCCATGTGCCGGTCGTCGTAAACAACCTTCCAAAGGGTGCCACCTGGCACCTCTCATTTAATTACGACAGCCAGGTACCACCGTCGTAAATAACTTATTTACGACGGGAGCCGTCATAAATAAGCTTATTTACGACAAAAAAAGTTGTGACGGTCTTTTGCCATCGTAAATAAATGAAAACCATTGTAAATAGCTTGATTACGATGGTTTAGGGCTTAATTACAACAGTTGTGTCCGAGTTTCCCGTAGTGCAAGTAGAGGGTATTGAGGTCCATCTTGTCGAGATTGATGGCTTTGATCTTCAACGACACTTTCTCTCCTACCTCTGATTTCCGCTTTGGGACTCTTCACTTCATCGATGACGACCCGTAGCTCCAACAACACTGTCTATAGGCCTCACATGACCAGGCGCAGGACATACCACACTGATTCTATATTGATCGTTGACCTGGACGGTAGAGTTCAAGGGTCCCCGACTAGTTTTGGATCACGACGAGCACCTTCTAAATGCTTTGAAACTTGAAAAACCCTAGATCTCAGAAATTAAAAAATTAAACCACAAATTACTCTCAAACATAAAAAATAGAAGGTGGACATCAACTACCTTATAGAACCAAATCCACGAAAACATTTAAAAACAAAACCTTCCCCTCCTATTTTTAGGTGAGTTTCTGGCTACCGTAGGCTGTTGTGTCTTAGTAGCTCGTGGTCTGGACTGGGCAGGCCGAGGGGCCCTTCTATAGGCAATTCTTGGGCCACCCGTTTGTCATCTTTTTCTGCAGTGAATGAGAAAAAAATCCAAGACCATACAGCTTTAAAAAATAATATGACTTATAACAAAAATAATTAATAGTCTACCACTCTTATCTTTTTCGATATTATTCTTGGCTTAATAAAATACTTGTCACTACTGGTGAGTAAAAAGTAACATATCTACACCGTAGGATCAAAATACTATGTAGTAGTTTTAAAAGAATATTACTTGCTATTTAAGCTATAAAAGTTACTAATTCAACAGTTAGTTGCCTCATATACGCCGACCACTCCCTTATTCCCTCGCTCAAAAAGGTCCTGATGAGCTCACTTATAACCATTTCGGTTGGTCGCCTATTTTTCTAAAAGGCCATACGGCGATCAATTATAAGCAGAGTAAAAGATCCAGTTTATGTACCACAATGGCGGTTGGGTAAGAACGCCTATTCTTTTCTTTTATATAAAATCTTTCAAAGGCAGACCATCGTGGCAGGCACGAAGTGTATCAAGACACTAGTATATTACGTCGCTTTGCTTAGAAGTTAATTTAAACGGATAGACCCTTATGGGATTGCATGTTTAAGAAGAGTGCTCATCGCACGAGATAAGATCAACTGGTCTAAGCATTGCCGTTGGTACACAATGATAGAATATCAGGTTAAAATGATGCTTGCATGTTTTCCATAGGTTTGTAATTAATTTTTGTATGCGAGTCATGATTGTATTCGGCAGCTTGCTGAGATGAGTTCTCAGGTCTAGGTTGATATACCAGTTTGCATTGCTTATATTACTCCATAACATTAAAATACTCCTCATGAATGTTGAACAATAAAGTCGTCCCAGCATTTAGCTCACATTAAAGAAAAAGGATAGGAAGGGTGAAGGACATACTCACTCTGCTTATGAATACCTTGATGAGCATTATTAGAAAAGGGAGTACATTTTTAAATGTATGAAGACTATGAGGCATGGTACATGCATAGTTACTAAATGGCAAGCATAGGTGCAATGGTTTAAGAGCCTCCTGGGTTTCAGTCCATCTAGGATGTGAGTGTTTGAGCTGGAAAGACGAAGGAGTGTCATTTATGCAAGGGGAAGACTAATACGATGACCTACATAATTAGTTAGGTATTACTTCCTCCGTTTTAAAATATTTGACGTTGGTTAGTTTAAATTTGAACGAAGAGAGCACAAGTAGAGATGAATATTCAAAACATGATGTTACACCTATATGCACCTTGATTTCAACCACCAGGCGTACATTATATTGGTCCACTGTGAGACAATAATCCATGCATCAACATGGTGTCATTGTATTTTATTTCTAATGAGAGAACACTATATTAGAGACTTTGAGAAGTACATAGCCCTCACATCAGCGGCTCTAAAATGCATGTTAAATATAAAAAAGATATATCTAAATCTTCTACGCTTCTTTCTTTTTCTAGAAAAGGTTGGCGTTCAATTATAAGATGAAGAAGGAAAATATATGTACAAGACATACATTAAAGAGCATCATAAATGCTAATCACCCATATGACTAGGTACCAAAACAGCCAGACGTTTGGCATCAGCTACACACCATAAATTGACCTCATCTTTATCATATCGACTAAATTTTCTATGGTGCCTAAGATTCTAGCATTTGGTTCAGTCTAGATGGTTCATATGACCAGCATAGCCAATGTTCTGATGCCCTTGACCCGACAAGTACTTGAGTTATCTGGGAGTCCATCGAACAAGTCGACGATCGAGTTCCTGACGTTCTAGTTACTCGAGTGCAGTCATGGTTACGTTATCAACTCGCTAGCTGCAATCCAAAAGTTCCTTTGCCGTAGAACAAGTCAAAAAAAGGTGCAGCACAGTCTTTAAGTTCCGGTAACATAGTGAGAAAAAATAGTTGTTTGATCATCCTCTATGGTAAAGGCAACCCACCGTCCACACTCCATTCACCGTCGTCTACTCATCTTTCACCATTGCCTCTCCAATTGATACCACCAGAGAGTAAGAACGACAAAGCCAAATCCTATTCAACCAACAATGAGAGACACCCTCTGTCAACAGACTTTGTTCTTACGAGGTACTATATTATTTTATTTTGAAGAAACAACAATATATCAATGCAGTTGTGACGAGCTTTATACTGGTCAATTTGAAGATGTCGACATGATATAATATTTGATAATATCAATTATACTTAATTTATGCAAGCTATTTTTAGGGGAACATATTGGTTGCGATATTGGGCACTGTTACAGCATGATGAAAAGACAAAGAAGATGTTTTATAAGGCAAGCAGATTATTGGAGACAACTGCATTAGAGATATTCGGCAAATATGATTAGAAACATAACAATAGAATTTGTCAATCATAATAATCATTTGAGTGTGATTCTCCTTTGTAATCAGCGATGAGGCTGAAATTTATAATAATTTGGTGACTGTATACAATGTAGAGGCCGGAATTTTTTCCATTATCTAAAAAATCAATGCAGTCGTGATGAAATGTGACGTACTTAGAGCCTATTTACCACTACCAAACCTTTCCGTTCTTGTGTACCTTCTTTACACAAAGCACAACCACTAACTTGCACGACGGACACAATTAAAATATCCTTGAAATGCCCCATGTCTAGGGAGGCCAGGCTATATGCCTTATTATTGCTCTCTAGAGAGTGACTGTTGGAATAATCAAGTTGCCGTGTTAGTTGCTTAGCCGAATAAGTAGCATCGTGTGTGCGCCGAGTTTGTTGTTTGCATGGATGAACATGCACGACGTGCGTTTGTGTGCGGTGGTATGCATGGGGTGCATGCGCAATGTACGTGGCATGGAAAGAGTCCAGGGGTGAGGCGTAGAGCGATAGGTGCGGATCGAGGCGCCGGAATCGGTCACCACATCCCGTCGTGTGTTGTTTTTCATGCACAACTATAAGATCGGGTTTCATAGTTGTGTGAAGTTAACACAACGAAAAACCCCTTCCAAAGCTCAAGTGTGTGATCCAGTAATCCAGCGCTATCATTGGCATCAGAGCTGGTTTGCATCCTTGGCGTCCATGGCGAGCAACGGCGAGAACACTCCAGCCATCAGCGACTCACTCGCGCGTTCTGCCATGCCACCACGTTCGCGAGATCAGAGCCACGCCCGGAGCCATGGAAGGAGGGAGCGGCAGATGGTGATCCGTTAGCAAGCGCCGGAACGTGCGCCAATCATACTAGGGGCGGGCATCACGTTCCCGACGCTCACAGCGACGGACTATATGGAACGCGCATTGCTCATGCAGGTGCACATGGAGTCCTGGGGACTTCTGGATGCCGTCGAAGGGAATGCAGCGTCTGTGCATGAAGACAAAGGTGCCCTCGACGTGATTCTTAGAGCCGTGCCGCCGGAGATACTAAGTGTGCTCGTCATCAAGAAGACTGCCAAGGAAGCATGGGAGAAGTTGAAGGTGATGCACATGGGCGAGAATCGCGTGCGTGAAGCCACGGTACAATGGCTATGCTCTGAGTTCGAGCAAATCACCTTCCGCAACGGTGAAACACTAGACGCCTTCGGCATGAGGATCACAGGCCTCGTCAACCAATTGCACATGCTTGAAGACAACGTTGAGGAGGTACGTGTGGTCCGGAAAATACTACGTGTTGTTCCCTCACGTTATGAGCAGATAGCAGTTGCAATAGAGACCCTCCCGGACCTGAACACACTCTTAGTCGAAGAGCTACTCAACCGGCTGCATGCCGCCGAGGATCGGTTCGGCACCGACACGACTCAACCAGGAGGAGGCCAACTCATTCTCACGGAGCAGCAGTGGGAGGCATGGTGTCGGAAGTGCGAGCAGGGACAAGGCTCGGGCTCCGGCGGCGCCAACGTTGGCAACAGCGAGCGTGGGTGCCGTGGTCACGGCAAGCCATGGAACAATGGCCACCGCAGTACATCACAAGGCCAGAATGGTAGTGGAAACCGTGATTGTGCGAGTGGCAGTAAGCGCAACATGAGTAAGGTCAAGTGCTACACCTGCAATAAAGCCGGGCACTTCTCTTGTAATTGCCCTGAGCAACGACGAGAGCGCAAGGAGCAGGTGAACCTGGCGCAAGCCGAGGCGCGGGAGAGCGCGCTGCTCCTCGCGACCTCGAACACGACCATTGTGCCAGCACAACCCGTTGAGCACGTAATGTTCAATTAAGAGCGCTCTTAGGCATGTGCTGCCGCCGATGGTGTGCGCTATAACACCGAGTGGTACCTCGACACCGGGGCCTGCAACCACATGTCCGGCCGCCGGGAGATCTTCTCCGAGCTGGACACCGGAGTTCGTGGCTCTGTCAAACTAGGTGATGGGTCTGCAGTGCAGATCGAGGGGAGAGGAACAATCCTGTTCCAGTGCCGAAACGGTGAGCACCTGGCCCTGACGGAAGTCTATTATATATCGCGTTTGTGCAGTAACATCGTAACCATTGGGCAACTGGATGAGATTGCCTACGACATCAGCATCCATCTTGGGGTGCTTGCGAGATCCCAGCGGATGACTCATCGCCAGGGTTCAACGCAATCAAGGAAGGTTGTACGTGCTGCAGCTCACTGTGGCTCGACTAGTGTGCTTCGCGACGCAGAACAATGAGGAGGCTTGGCGTTGGCATGCACGTTATGGGCATGTCAACTTCCGTGCACCGCGCCAACTTGCAAATGGAAACATGGTCCACAGTTTGCCTCTGTTCGACGAGGTGAACCGTGTCTGCGAGGCCTGTCTCGCTGGCAAGCACCGGCAGACTCCTTTTCCCTTCCAGGCGATGAACCGAGCAAAAGTTGTTCTGGAGTTGGTGTATGCAGACTTGTGTGGACCGATCAGTCCACCAATGCCGGGAGGGAAGCGTTACTTCCTCCTCTTGGTCGATGACAAGAGAAGATTCATGTGGATATATCTGCTCACGACCAAGGACAAGACGCCAACAACTCTGAAGCAGTTCACTAGAGTCTGGACGCAAGCTGAAGACGCTTCGCACGGATCGCGGAGGCGAGTTCACGTCGAACAGCCTTGGTGAATACTTCGTCAACAAAGGGGCGCAGCGACAACTGACTGCACCGTACTACCCGCAACAAAATCGCATGGTGGAACGCCGTAACCAGACTGTCGTTGGAGTGGCACGGAGTCTGTTGAAGGCAAGCGTGTTCCGGCGTGTTTCTGGGGAGAAGTTTTGTCAACGGCTGTGTATCTGCTGAATCGATCGACCACCAAGAGTGTGGCGAACATGACTACATTCGAGGCCTGGTCAGGCAGGCGCCCGTCTGTGCATCACCTCTAGATATTTGGAAGTGTAGCTCACATCAAGGTAACTCGTCGCAACTTGTAAAAAGCTTGATGACAGGAGTCAGGCCACGATGTTCCTGGGTTACGAACCAGGAGCGGCAGCATACCGTGTCTACCACCCGCCAATGGGGCGTGTCCTGGTCACCAGGGACGTGGTTTTTTATGAAGACACTACGTGGGATTGGAGTGGCGACAAGAAGAAGGAAGGTTGGGGGATTAAGATGTTTACCACCGACCTCGAACCTTTGCCAGCAAACTGCAACGTCGACGTACCGCAAGGAGCTCCATCGGCCAACGAGTCTTCCTCACCTGCACCTGCATCGACACCAGGGTCGGGCGTAACACCGGGGTGTGTCACGCCTGAAATACCCGCCACGGGTGTTGAATTCGTATCGCCGCCAGCCGGGGCGTCTGAGACAACCCCTGGAGAAGAAGCCCCAAGATGGTACCGCAAGATCGAAAACTTGTGGGAAACCACTAAAGAAGTCGATGCACCAGAGAGCAATCTTTGCCATTTCGCAGGAGAAGAACCGACATTGTTCGTGGAGGCTAAAAAGGACCCTGGATGGAGCAGCGCGATGGACGATGAAATGAAGAGCATTGTCGACAACAACACCTGGGAGCTGTGCGAGCTCCCACCCGGACATCGTGCCATCGGACTCAAGTGGGTCTACAAGTTGAAGAAGGACACTAATGGCGAGGTGACGAAGCGCAAAGCGCGGCTGGTGGAAAAAGGATACGTTCAAGTCCAAGGAGTGGACTTCGAGGACGTGTTCGTGCCCGTGGCACGTATGGACTCCGTGCGCATGCTCATCGTGCTCGCCGCCCATCACTCCTGGCCGATTCATCACATGAACGTAAAGTCCGCGTTTTTGAATGGGGATTTGATGGAAGAAGTCTACGTCGTCCAGCGCCCCCCAGATACGTCAAGCACAGAGAATAGAACAAGGTGTCGCGCCTTCGGAAGGCGTTGTATGGACCGAGACAGGCGCCACGGGCTTGGAATGCCAATCTCGACGCAAGCCTGAGCTCACTGGGGTTCAATGATGCCTGTACGAGCACGCCGTCTATCGCCGGGGAGAAGGGAGAAAGCTTCTGCTGATCGGAAACTACGTCGACGATCTTATCATCACTGGCTCGGACCCTAATGAGGTAACTTTGTTCAAGCAGCAAATGACTTCTCTCTTCCGCATGAGTGATCTCGGTGAGGTCAGCTACTACCTCGGCATCGAGGTCCATCAAGAGCACGGAAGGATCACGTTGTGCCAGCCAACGTACGCCCGAAAGCTGCTGGAACGTGTCAAGATGAGCAACTGTAATCCCAACAGTCTGCCAATGGAGACGCGGCTCAGGCTGAGCAGAGAAAGCAAGGAGAAGACGGTAGACAACACGTTGTACCGGAGTATCATCCGAAGTCTGCGCTACCTCATGCACACCAGGCCGGACATAGCTTTCGCCGTCGGCTATATGAGTTGGTTCATGGAGGTACCAGCTGCAGATCACATGGCAGCAGTGAAGCGACTTCTAAGGTACATCGCCGGCACACTGAACTACGGTTGTCGAGGAACGCCTGAGTTGACAGGCTATAGCGACTCGGATTACGCCGGCGACGTCGATGACATGAAGAGTACGTCCGGTATGATCTACTTCCTCGGCGGAAACCCGGTAAGCTGGCAATCCCAGAAGCAACGTGTGGTGGCCATTTCCTCATGTGAGACCGAATACACAGCGGCTACTACAACGACGTGTCAGGGAGTGTGGCTCAGCCGGCTCATTGGGGAGATGATGAACGACAAGGCTACACCACCAAAGCTCCTGGTCGACAACAAGTCGGCGATCTTCCTCAAGAAGAATCCCATCTTCCATGAAAGAAGTAAGCACATCGAGCTGCGTTATCACTTCATCAGAGAATGCGTGGAAGAAGGGTGAGTCGACATCGACTACATAAACACCAACGATCAGCTCGCCGATGGTCTTACGAAGGCTCTCGGGCGCAACAGATTCTTGGAACTCAGAGGCAAGATCGGCATGCTGAAGGTTGGCAATGACTAGATTAAGGAAGGGATTTGTTAGAATAATTGAGCCGCCGTGTTAGTTGCTTAGCCGAATAAGTAGTGTTGCGTGTGCGCCGAGTTTGTTGTTTGCATGGATGAACATGTGCGGCGTGCGTTTTGTGCGGAGGTATGCATGGGTGCATGCGCAATGTACGTGGCTTGGAAAGAGTCCAGGGGCGAGACGTGGAGTCACTAATGCGGATCGAGGCGCCGGAATCGGTCACCACGTCCCATCGCGTATTATTTTTCGTTCACATCTATAAGATCGGGTTTCATAGTTGTGTGAAGTTAACACAACGAAAAACCACTTCCAAAGGTCAAGTGTGTGATCCAGTAATCCAGCGCTATCAGTGACAACCACGATCCAAATCTAAGGCAAGAACACGAGTCACCTTCATCGCCGTTCTTGCTCAACTCATCTCTCCTGCAGGCCTAAGGCAGGCTTGGACCAAAGACAACAAGCTCGAGCACAACGATGAGCGACAACAGTTCTGGGTTCCCGGCCTTCCACAGCCACAACTACGACCGCGACTACGCGCGCCCGCTGTTCCGCGTCGCCTCCTTCTCCGACAGCGGCGACGAGCAGGAGCGTCACGCGTCATCGCCGCGGAGACGCAGCAACAGCCTGAGCCGTACGCCGTCCAAGACGGCATCGCGCCTCTCGCCGTCGGTGAGCAACAAGCTGAGCACGAAGAAGCTGCAGCAAGCTGTCGACGAGAAGTCGATGGAGGATGAAGGTATCGGATGGCGACCCTAGTTCGGTTGACCTGCATTGCATGCCCTGTGGTGTTCTTTTTCTGGTGCTTGATGAGTTTTCTGTTCAGAGATGGAGCTGATGAAGGAGAAGTACACGAAGTTGCTGCTCGGAGAGGACATGTCAGGGGGAGGGAAAGGTGTCTGCACCGCTGTGGCCATCTCCAACGCCATCACCAACCTCTATGGTATCTTGTGAAGATTCAATGGATTCCCCATTCCTCGGTTAAAATGATCTACAACGGCCTGCTAACTTGCTTTGCTTGTCCATGGCTGCAGCAACTGTGTTCGGGACCTGCCACAGACTGAAGCCACTGCCACCTGAGAAGAGGTAAATGTGGAACCGGGAGATGGATTGCCTCCTCTCCATTTGCGAATACATCGTCCAATTCTCGCCGACTGTGCAGGCCATGCCCGATGGAAGCACACACGACGTAATGCCACCCAGCCATCCCATAGACATCCCTATATACAAACGTTCCTGATGAATCTCAATTCTCTTTGACGTCTGCTGAGGTACAAGTTTGCGATTTCACAGGTGATGGCAACCTCACCAAGATCAGACATTCCGATGAACCTTCCAGCTCTTGAAAAGCTGGAAACCATGCTTCTAGTGAGTCTCGATTATCGTAATTATAGAAGCTCTAAATGAAACAATGGATTTATGTAGTAACGATGTATAACTAAAACTGAAGTTTTGTTTGCAGGGAATACTAGACAGCTCTGAGAAGCAGACAGAGTTCTGCTATGCAGACCAGAGCAACCAAACCTTCACTGAAAGCAAGAAGAAGTCACTCCAGTGCAACGAGGACAAATGGTGGTGTCACACCCAATTTTTCATAAAGAACAACCGAGAGTATTGTCATATGTATGTCAGGATCAATTGACTCATACATGTGCTCACAAGAGTGAAATATCATTATATTACAAGACAAGTTCAACGTATAACATAATATTACAACATAAGTCATAATATACTATTATACTAAGTATATAATCAGTGGAAGACATCAACGTGGAACCCCAATCCACAGGCGTCGCCAAGGGGTTTCGCCAGCCTAGAGCAGCTCCTCGGGATCAAAGTCCTCTTCATCGAAATCTATATCTTCATTTACACCTGAGCAACATATAATATCCAACAAAAACAAGTTTGAGTACCCAAAGATACTCAACAAATGTAGGAAAAGATGTTATGAAGGCTATTAGAAAGAAAATTTGACATGGTTAAGCACTATGAATTAATCCTAGTTCCTTAGCTTTCATTAGCAACCTATAGTACTAAGTGATCCATCACACCATCTTTACAAATAAGTCATTAATATCAGGTTACACCACCTAACAACCTTTTCCAACTCACATCCATGTTCTTCTAATCATGGACAAGTCCAAGCCGCTGTTGACCGTGAGCACGCCTGTCATGACAGTTTGGTTCTCTACAGAGATTATACCACTTTACCCACAAGTAGTGATTTTATCCCCTGTTGTCAGGTGGACTAAGAACCTCCATGATATCCGTGGTTGCAAGCCATATTACACACTTCCTTTGGTGTGCAATCAGGGGGATCACTACATGGCCTTTATAAAGGGTCTACCGGCAAGTACAAGCCCACTAAGATTTCACCGCTGCAGTTCGTGGGAGTAAACCCTCCCGTACAGAACCACCTCTTGAGCCTCGCAGTTCCCAGGGTAGTAAAAAATGGACTACCATTCCCTGCACCATCTAAACACTCATACTATACCAGCAAACTCCTAATTAATTGGCCAAGCTGCCCCATCTCAGTTTGTCGTGTGTAACAACCGAAATTATACAAAAGCATGCGCCAAAACCCTTCCCCTCTCCTCCCCCACTGCCACCAGGGCCCAGCCGTTAGTTCTTTCCCCACCAAAACCGCCGCCGACTCCTCTCTCTCTTCCTCTCAAAGTCTATTATCGCATGTGAACAAAAACGGCTTCGGCCACGTGCAAACACCGCGCCCTTGTGGCAACCGTCGCGCCCCACGCCGCCGCCTCTTCATCCTCTATATAAGCAGCCCGACCCCGGCCAAAATCACCCACGCAAACCGCCCAATTCGTCTCGGTAGGCAAAACCGCCCCTTTTCCAAATTCTTCGAAATTCTCTCGGATCAATCGGTTCTAATCCCTCCTACATCATCACAAGGCATCCAAAAGGAAATCCCGACAAGAATCATCGAAGGTCTACGCTTGGGAAGCCCTGCCGACGAAGATCGCCGGAGATCGTCACCGCTCGCCGTCGACAGCCCTCTCCGTCCGTTTCTGACCCCCCGAGAACCCCCTAAGTGAGTCCCCCATTTCCCCCTCTTTCTTCTGGTACCAAGAGATCGAAGAACGGTGGAGAAATCAAAGAAACCGAGAAATTCCGGCCACCGCCGCCGCTCGCCGGCGATCGCGCGGCTGCCGGACGCGGGGGAGACGGGTATAGGGCGACGTGGCCGATTCTGGTGCGTCGGATTTGAGTCAACGGCTCTGATTAGATTACGCGTACCGGTTCGGTTATTTTAAATCTGGGCCGTTGATCTCAGATCCAACGGCCCACATTCAAAATAGTTATAAACGTTGGAAATTTCATAGAGAGGTCCCTGGAGATTCAAACAACTAGGAAATAGCCCTTGTTTCTTACAAGATGAACCCTAGGCTTATTAGAAATTAGGAATTTAGTTTAAAATAACCAAATAGCCCCTGCATGATTTGTAAATTAACCAAATAGTTCTGTATTTTCAATTTGAACCCCAGAAAGTTTGAATTTATTACAAATTAGCCCAAATCAATTTAAAAGTTTGTTTTTAATTCTGTAATTATTCCAAATAGGCTAAATAAATTCTGGAAAATGTTACAAATTCATTCAAAACACTATTAAAACATTCTGACCAGAATATTAAATCTGAAATTAAAAGTAATTAGTTCCAAAGACTGAAATTAATTATATAATGACAAATTAATTCTGAAAATTTAAACAAAAATAATATAAATATCATAAAAATTGTAGAAATTTATTAAACAGCACAATATTATTCTGTTTCTATGTTTTTATGCATTTGAAGTTTCTGTAGTCCAGAATAATTATTTAAATGGCTGAAAATGCATTTTTTGGTATTAAATAAATACTGAAATATGGATAAAAATAGTGTATATTAAAGAAATTTTTGGAAACTGTTCTAAATACTTAAATAGGTTCTGAAATGCAGAAATTAGAAATATGAGTTCTGAAAATCATTATAATAATAATTTAAATGATTTTTAGGATTTAATTTATTACAACAATTAACATATATATCTATAAAACTCTAAAATTTATTCAAATCATCCCACAAACTGAAAATGAGTGTTTAGCTGTGGCAATAGTAAAGTAGAAGGAATATAAGTACCCAATTGAAATTTATTTTCATTCTAACCCACATGAAATGATACAAAAACAATAGGTGCATGTGTGTATACAAACATATATGATTGTAATACATTGATAGGATCCTTATGGCATGTTTGGCATTGTTTTGTGTGCATATGAATGGCTAGAACCAAATCAAGAACTACACCCAAATCTTCAAGAGCAAGAATTTGAAGTGAATCACCCTTCCTTTAAAGGCAAGTGTTCCTTGACCACTTTGCTCCTATTCTAGAATGAATAGTTAGATTAGTTGCATGATGTCATTAACATGAAACCTAATTTAAGTTGTTTCCCTAGTATATTCCTTTATCATTCCTTGTTGAACCATGGAGGGACTTAGTTGATATTTGTTGGTTATCATTTTATGTGCTTAGCCAAGCATGCTTAGAACTTAGAAAATGAATGAAACATTATGTGGATAGTCTTGTGGAATTATATAAAGGACACAAGAGTGTGTCATGGTGTTGGGAATCTAGGCAGGCTGGTTGTTTGGTTGGTGCTTCGTGCACGAGACTCGAGAATGAGTTAGTGCCTATCTTAGATTCTAAGGACCGGTTCATGGAACAGTTAACCCGGCTTTACAGTGCCACCACAAGACTGAGATGGGGCAGCTTGGCCAATTAATTAGGAGTTTGCCGGTATAGTATGAGTGTTTGGATGGTGCGGAGAATGGGAGTCCATTTTTGAGTGCCCTGGAAACTGCAAGGCTCAAGAGGGGGCCTCTGTAGGGGAGGGTTACTCCCAGGAACTACATCAGTGAAACCTCAGTGGGTTTGTACTTGCCGGTAGACCCTTTGTAAAGGCCATGTAGTGATCTCCTGATCGCACACCAAAGGAAGTGTGTAATATGGCTTGCAACCACGGATATCAGGGAGGTTTCTTAGTCCACCTGGCAACAGAGGATGAAATCACTACTTGTGGGTAAAGTGGTACAATCTCTACAGAGAACCAAACTGTCATGACAGCCGTGCTCACAGTCAAGAGCGGCTTGGACTTGTCCATGATTAGAGAAACATGGAAGTGAGTTGAAAGAGGTCGTTGGGTGGTGTAACCTAACATTAATAACTTAATTATGATGATGGTGGGATTATCACTTAGTAAGATAGGTTGCTAATCAAAGCTAAGGCTTAGGATTAATGCATAGTGCTTAACCACGTTAGCCTTTCCTTGCTATTGGCCTTCATAACATACTTTCCTACACTTGCTGAGTACCTTCGGTACTCAAACTTGCTTTTGTTGGATATCATATGTTGGCTCAGGTGCAACTGAAGATGTAGACTTTGATGAGGAGGACTTCGATCCCGAGGAGTTGTTCTAGGTTGGCGTAACCCCCGGGCAATGCCTGTGGAACTGGAGCACCCACAATGTAGTCTTTCACTGTTGTGTTATAGTGTAGTGGTACTCTTATTTGATATTTCATGTACTATGATGTAATATTATGTTGTACGTTGAACTTGGCTTGTAATATAATGATATTACACTCTTGTCGGCACATGTATAAGTCAACTGATCCTGGCATACATGTGAGTATACGCTCGGTGTTCCTTATGGAAAACCGGGTGTGACATGGTGGCACTGTAAAGTCGGGTTAACTGTTCCATAAACCGATCCTTAGAATTTAAGACAAGCACTAACAATAACCCAAGTCTCGTGCACGAAGCACCATCCAAAACAATCAACCTATCTAGATTTCTATCATTATGACACACTCTTGTGTCTCTCATAAATACCACAAGACAAGTAATAACTATATTTCATTTATTTATTAAGTACTAAGCATGACTAAGCACATAAAATGACAATTAACACATCCTAACTAAATCCCACCATGATTTCAAGGAATGATATGGAAAGATATAGTCATATGTCCTAAACTGGGTTTCGTATTGAAGACAACATGCAAACATTCTAACTAATCATTCTAGAATAGGAGCAAAGTGGTCAAGGAACACTTGTCTTTGAATTGCTGCTCGGTGACTTTGAAATCTTCCTCTTGAAGATTAAGAAATGTCTCTTGTGACGGTTCTACCCATTAATATGCACATAAAACAATGTAAACATGCAATAAGAACATAGCATTTTACCTAAAACTTATATGTATATATAATTTCATTCATTTTTCATTTGTTTCTATGTGTGCTGAGAGCAAGAATGGTTTAATAACATGATATATATCTTTATATTTAGTTTTTGTGTTAACAAACTATTTATTTCCTAACTTATAACAATTTATAACAGTTTTTAGAGTGTATATATGCATATATACAAATTTTATTATAATTTCAGACCTAAATATTGTTCTAAAAGTTTTATTACAACTATTTCTAGAGTATATATTGGTTTTATTGCATTTTCATAATTTATCTATACATTTTAGATAATTTCCACAAATTTTCTGCAATATATATGGTTTTTATTTTGATTTCAGCAATTTATTATTTAAAATATAATTCCAGTCTTGGAATATATTTATTCATAATTTCAGAACATATATATGTATTAAAATGTACAATTAGTTTATTTATACATTTTCTATGACTTTTCAGAATTTATTTATCTAATTTTTGGTTAATTATAGAATTAAATGTGAAATTATAAATTATCTTGGGTCAAAATGTGATAGATACAATTTTTCTAAGGGTTATAATGAATTTACAGAACTATTTTTCCTGATAGTTTGTAAGTAAAGGGGCTTTTAGACTAAAATAAAGTGTATTTCCTATTTTCAGTAAAGACTAGGTTTCTTTTTATAAAGTTTAGGACTTATATTGATTACTCAGAAATCTATAAATCTATAGGGGTTATCTGTGAATGTTCCAATAGTTATAACTAGATTAAATATGGGCCGTTGGATTTAAAATGGAGGGCTCTGATTTAAAACAACTGAAGGGGTATCCTCTTTTTAATCAGGACCGCACACGTGAGATCAAGTGCTAGGGTGAAGCCACGTCATCTCTGACGAGGTATGAGGCTGCCTGAGATGAGGAAGATGGTGGTGCCATGGCCGGAGTTCGCCGGAGTTGGCCGGATCGCGTTCTTGTGATCCAAACTTGATGGGATTTGAGGGAAAATGAAGGGGAGCTTGTGGGGAACTCACCATGGTTGTCGCCCATGCGAAAAATGGTCGGAAGTGTGTGTTCCACGATAAGGTGCGATGCCCAATCTTCGGCGGCGTCGAGGAGGGGCCTCGGCGGTGAAGTGTTGGGATGACCGGCAACAAGTCGGATGAGGTCGGGGCCGGTTTATATAGAGGGAGGCGCTTGTGGGGCAAGGGACGCGACCGATGACGGGCGCGTGATGCACGAGCAGGCGTGGTTGAAGCATCGCGGCTCGAAGTTAGAGAGAGAGGGGTGTGACAGGTGGTTACCTGAGCCTTGTGTCCGTGAGTCAGGCCTCTCCGATCGCATGCACCGTGAACTGCAGCAAAAGAGGGACCAAGCAAGCCAGATCCACAAGATGGCCATGGAGATCAACAGCAGCATCCTCTCTGAAATGCAGGTTCCATTGTCATACTTAGAGACATTTCCAAAGGTATAACAGTTGCCCGGTCCGACCCACCGAGTGATTCTCCAAAGAGTTACCCATCTGATTGATATATTTCTGTTACTCTGCAGAGTGGGAGGGTGGGTGTAGGTGATGCCGTATACCGGTACATGTCTTCAGGGGATCAGTTCTCTGCAGATCACCTCCTCAACTTCCTTAACTTGAGCTCGGAACATGAGGCCCTTGAGATTGCTGACCGTGTTGAGGCTGCTATGTATGTGTGGCGAAGGAAAGCGAGCACGACACACGTGGTGTCCAAATGGGAGAATGTTACCGAGCTGAATGCAGATGGGGACAAGAATCTGGTTCTTGCAAGTAGGGCCAGAAGTCTGCTCCTGTGCTTGAAGCAGAGGTTTCCAGGTCTGTCACAGACAACCCTGGACACAAGCAAGATTCAGTACAACAAGGTAATTAGTGGTTAATATACAGGAAACAAGCAAATTTCAGGTTATTCATGTGTTCATCTGTATTTCTCTTACAGAAAAAGATCTGTTCACTACTAAACATACGAGTATGCTAATGGATGCTTATGCAAATAAACTACTATATACTAATAAATCTGTTTCAGAGTTTCAGTAAAAAACATCTGTTCAAGATATTGTAGAAGAACTATAATGCCTTGTAATACTAACCTTCTTGCATCATCATTGTACCAACTTACAGGATATTGGGCAGGCAATACTAGAGAGCTACTCAAGAGTACTGGAAAGCTTGGCCCATAATATAGTCTCATGGATAGATGATATTCTCACCGCAGATCAAAAGGCGAAAAGGGGGCACAAGATCAGAATGCAGAAGCAGGTGTACAGTCAGACCTCTCCCCAACGCTGAACATGACAAACTGACGTATAAATGAACTTTTTTATTATGTTCGACAGCAACTGATATGCAATCATTATATAAGTGTAACAGTGCAATCAACTCATCAAGACCACACGATCTCTGATCATACGGTCAACTCAGGAAGGGGTTATTTGTGAACTTGCGTTGCTAAGCGTAGAGAGGCTTAAAGAAAAAGATACAGTGATCATAGATGAACTGCTTGCATGATTGCACCTCTGTGTTAATTGCATGCCAGTTGCTCTTATTATAGTGTAAAAATCCTTGTGTATTATGTTTTAGAGTTTTGGCAAAGACGCTGGAGAGTGGTATGTACAATTTGACAGGATGCTTTGGTAGATATAATAGTATATGAGATCCTAGTCGAGGGGGCAAACGGTTATTACCATAAATTGCAGTTTTGTTCTACTGTTGTTGCATGAAGCAACTCGTTCACCATAATCAGCACTAAGCGTTTTACTTCTTTTCACTATGAGAATATCATGGCCTTGGCGTATTACTATCAATAAGCAAACAATTATGTCTCTTTGAACTGAAGTTGATCACTCTGTTTTCTTTAAGAAACAGCATGGGAAAAATGGCCACAATCTATTACGGAGTACTCCATTAGCTAGTTTTATGTTTGTGCTAAGTTAATTTTTTTAACTTTGATCATCCATAACAAAAAATCTATAAAGATTCAACGCAAGAATGCTACTGCAAGATTGATTATGAATCAAGCTTATAATACAAAACTCTTGCATGGTTAATATTTGTAATTTTTTTACTGCAGACAGAGGGAGTAGTTGGTTTCTCGCTCCCTCTTAACTTTTATTATGTCTTTCTGAACTCAAATTAGTTATTGGCATCCATGTGCCCCGGGTTTTGATTCACATAAAAAATTGAAGAGTTAAGTTTATGGACTGATTTCTAACTTTTTTTGGAGGGGGTGATCTAGGTTCATGAACTCTTAATTTACACATTTAAATCTCCGAACATGCTTATTGATTCATGCACCATCTAGATCACCCTAATTAGTATTGATATGCCTAGTTGGTGTCTCCGTCACAACCATGTACTCAAGTATGTGAACTCATCATTTGTGTTATTATCAAGCCCACACAAAAGTTAATAAAAATCAAGAGAAAATAGAAAAAAAATCAAACTTTTGATTTACATTTTTTATTTTAACATGCAGAATATAGTAATACAAATGATGAGACTATCAAATTGGATTACATGCCATAGGGACACTAGCTAGATGAATCAATGCTAACTAGAGATGAATCAAAAACTGAAATGTCCAAATTAAAGAGTTCAGGACCTATATTGCACTCCCTCGAAAAAAAGTTATAGGACTGGTTGCATTTTATTCAAAATTAAATATTTTGCAACTCCACCAAAAGGAGCATCTCCAATGGAAGAACTCTATTTCTAGATCAATTCATGAGTGTACCTTGGAACTGCACATTAGTTCATCAGTTATGAACATTATTCCAAGCGCTCCAAATATGTCTTACAATCTATGCATCCAATCTTCTTGAACTCCAAATCCCAATATATTTTAGAAATTCAAACCATAATCAGATCTTTTTAGGAGAGAGAAAAAAAGACTTAAACCATCACTTCTCATTGTGATGTTCTTCAATAATCTTCAACCCACATTGGAGGACTCAGGTAGCAGGTGTACCCACTCATACACTACAGGAAAAGGTTAAATTTACGACGGTTAAGTTTATTTACAGGAGAGAGAAAAAAAGACTTAAACCATCACTTCTCATTGTGGTGTTCTTCAATAATCTTCAACCCACATTGGAGGACTCAGGTAGCAGGTGTACCCACTCATACACTACAGGAAAAGGTTAAATTTACGACGGTTAAGTTTATTTACGACGGATTTAGAGTTGGTTATGGTAAATAATAGTATTTACGACAGCTAAAGCAGGTCGTCGTAAGTTGCTTATTTACGACCGCAATTCCACGGCCGTCGTAAGTTAAAGCTTATTTACAACAACCCTTTTTTAGCCGTCGTAAATTAGACATATTTGCGACGGCTCAGGGACGGAACGTCGTAAATAAGCGAACTATACCTGTTCGCGGCCCGCTCCTTCGCCCGTGCCCTCGCCTCTCCCGCCCGTCTGCGCTGCCGCCGCTCCGCCCCGGTGCCACCCGGAGCCGCCACCCCCGCTGGCCCTCGGCTGCCCTGCCGGTCCCGCCGCCCGATTGCGAGTAAAATTTTTTATTTATCGTTTAATTAGTGATGACATGTATTTAATAGTTGTAAATTGAACTTAGTGTACTTTGGAGGTTAATTAGTTGTATTAGTTAGTTTAATTGTTAATTATATTTTTTATATGTTTATTTAGTTGTAAATTGTAATTATTTTTATTATTAGTATTATATTAGTTATAATTTGAATTTAGTTTAATTTGTTGTTTACTTAGGTCTATATTTAGATTATTAGTTAGTTCAATTGTTAATTATATGTTTTATTTGATTATGTAGTTGTAAATTGTATTTAGTTTGTTAATGAGTACTATTTTAGGTGTTAATTAGATGTTATATTAAGTAATTATTATGTTGTTTGTTTAATTGTTAATTATTTTTTATTTGTTTATTTAGTGGAAAATTGTTTGAAAATTGAGTGTTAATTATTTACTTCATGACGGCTAGCTATATACACCATCGTGAGAGCATGTAGTACGATAATTATGAGTAGGACAACTATCATGCCGGGCTTAGAGGAACGATGTCGGTGCGGGGCACATGCACTGTAGTTACCCACGACACAGTTTGATCGACAACCCAATCCAGGGTGGATCTAAGTTGAACATATAATCATTGAGTGATATGTGTTGAACAAAGAATGCTTGAAGATGCAACCCTATTCAAATGAACATGGAAGACACAGGGCATTGGATGAGAAAACTAGAGATAGATTTTCATATCAATGTCTTCTTGTAACTGACTATTAAACATTCTCATGTAACCCTACACTTCGGATATATAAGGGACATAGGGACCCGTCTCAAAACTATATCACATGCACCCTATTGGGCATCATCATCAATACAATTCATAACATAGAACATAGGATATTACATCTACTTCCAAACCTCTCTTAAACTTAACCTCTTGTGTTACTCTCGATCTCTTGGTCTCTCATTTAATCCCATATTTTACTGTAACATATATGAATGATTAGAGCACCAACACTAAAAGAAACACGTCAATTTACGACGGACGACCTAAGTTGCGATGGTCCTATAGGGTTGGTCGTAATTTAAATTATTTACGACGGCCAGCTCTGGTCGTCGTAAATAAGTGGTTGTTACGACGGTTTGCCCTAGGTCGTCGTAAATAGCGATTTAGTTACGACCACCGAGGCCGGACCGTCGTGATTAAGCTTATTGATGACGGTCATTCAAAACTTCTACGGTAGAACAAATTCGGGAGACATCGTGTCGTCGTAAATAGACCTTATATACCCCGCGGGCCCGGGTCGGCGCGGGCATTCACACCCGCGCCGACCCGAGCTACAACACACGCCGCCGCCGCGCCCGAGCCACCGTCTGCCGCCACCGCTGCCTGCCGCAGCCCCAGGTCGCCACCGCCGCCGCCCCCGGACGCCGTCGCCACCGGACCTCGCAGCCCCGGGCCTCCCTCGCCGGCGCCACACTGGATTCCCCGCCCCCGGCCGCTGCAACCGCTAGAGACGCCTCCCCCCGAGGTCCCCAGCCCGCCCCGGAGCTCCCCCGGCCTCCCCGAAGCTCCCGGCGCCTCCCCGCGTCGCCCCCGGCCTCCCCCGCGCCTCCACCGTCTGTTGCGCCACCTCCGGACAAGTAAATGTGTTTTATGTTTATTTTTTTGGAAATTGTTGGTATGAAATGAATTGAATTAAATTAGTAGGAATTGAGTTGAATTGAATGAGATTAGTATGAATTGAATTGAATCAAATCAAATTGAATTGAATTTAGTTTTATTTTTGTTTATGTAAATTACTATTATTATTGTATAATTGCATTGTTTTTAGTTTATGTAAATTGCTTTTATTAGTGTTGAATTGAATTGAATTTAGTTGTTTTTAGTTTATTTAAATTACTATTATTATTGTATAATTGCATTATTTTAGTTTATGTAAATTGCTTTTATTAGTGTTAAATTGCTTTTATTAAATAAATTTTTTTAGGCCACCTGGCCAGCCCATTAAGGTTTCATCCCTTATTCTTCTTTTCACTTTTACCCCCCCCCCCGGCGCCTCTCTTTCTGCCCCTTCCCTGACCAGCGCAGCCCGCCTTCTGACCGGCGCCGCCCAATCCCGAGCCCCTCCCATGGCGCTGGCACGCTGCCTCTCCCCTGCTGCCTCCCTCTTCCTGCCGCTGGCCTTCCTCCTGGCACCGCCCCTCCCCTGGCACCAACCCTCTGCGATGTTGTGTGAAGCCGACTCCACCCCCTTTGTTCCTGTGTTCCGTGGAGCCGGACTATCATCAAACTGGACATGGAAGCGAATGGTAGCGATGCGGAAGGCAAACCTCGTTGGAACAAGGACACAGAGGCTAATAGAACCAATAGCGTGTGAACACGGACATTTCTTGAACCTTTTTCCCCTCTCTCTATTTCTTTCCTATCTCTCTCATTGGAACACATAAGAAACGTTTTAACGTAACCTATGCGTCACCCGTTTCGAATCTATACGTGACACACGTGTAGGTTCAGAATTGTCCCTTTCTTGGACAGCCTCGGGGTGACTGAGAGAACTTGAATATGGCGAGACGTGAGAGGTCTGGATCCTGATGAAGTTTCGGTTGTATAACCCTAATGTTCTTTGCTGCACCATTTTGGGTGTGCAGTTGGAGAACTACGGGGTTATGCTGCCGAAATTTTGTCAGGATCTGGACCCCGCATCTCGTTGTAAGCAAGCTCTCTCGGTCACTCTTGGGTGGGTTTAGGACACATCCTTCCTAAAAGAGATGTAGATGCGTGATATCTAATGCTGAATTTGTTTGTAGGCTCAAATATGGGTGAAGACCGTAGTTGGATATATACTGGTTGGAAAAAGAATGAAAGTCACTCAGATGAGTGGGTGACCAAGACTACAACTTTTGTGGACCGTGCTTTTCCATTAGCCAAGATAAATAAGGTGCGGTATCCATGTAGAAGATGCCAGAATATGACGCGTTTGGACAAAAGAACACTTTCACTGGACTTGTACCTATACGGTCGTGCCACATTATGAGGTGTGGGTCTTTCACGATGAATCAACGCCTAAACCCATAGAAGAAGAGGAAGATGATGCTTACAGCATGGGGGTTGATAGGATGGACGAGATGGTTGAATCTTTACAACTAGAATTTAATGAAGACTCTCCTACACCAGAGGTTGAAGCGTTCTTCAATCTTCTCAAATCCTCAGAAGAACCGCTACATGAGCACACAAAAGTGACACTCCTTTCTTTCTTGACATGACTTATGGCAATTAAGTCTAAATATTTTTTCTCAAATAATTGCTACAACGATCTTGTCAAATTGATCAACGATATTCTTCCAAAGCCTCATAATGTTCCTAAAGACATGTACCAGTAAAGGAAATACTTTTTGGTTTGGGTATAAAATATGAGAAAATTGATGTATGCCCAGACAACTGCATGCTTTTCTAGAAAGAGCATGGTAAAGGGAACAAATGCTTACAGTGTGGTAAATTGAGGTTTGTCGAAGTTGTTAACGATAACGATAACAAGTTGATGAAAGAAGTCGCACATAAGCAACTTTGTTACTTCCCCGTCATACCTCGGTTGAATCGATTGTTTCTTTCTAAAAGTACTGCCAGAAAAATGAGGTGGCACAAATAAGGCGTGTGTGACAACGATCGAGTAATGGTGCACCCGTCCGATGGTGATGCATGAAAGGCGCTAGACAACTTTGATGCAGACTTCGCTAGTGATGCAAGAAATGTTCGCATCGGTTTAGCGATAGATGGCTTCTCACCTTTTAGTACAAATGCCACACCTTGCTCATGTTGGCCAGTTTTTACTATTTCGTACACCCTACTACCTGCTCTTTGTATGAAATATGAGTTCATGTTCCTTTGTCTTATTCTACCTGGACCGCATCATCTTGGTCTGATGTTGCAACCCCTAATTGAAGAGTTAAAACAGTTGTGGACTGGAGTTGAAGCGTACGACTGTTACAAAAAGCAGAAATTTAACCTTCGAGTTGCGTACCTGTGGTCCGTGCATGATTTTTCGACATGTTTGCTGGCTGGAGTGCCCACGAACGTTTGACATATCCGATATGTGCTTCAGACACGAATTGTTTTCATCTTACTCATGGTGGCAAGATCTGCTACTTTGATTGTCATAGACGTTAGTTGCACTAGAATCACGTGTTTAGGCAACAGAAGAATGCTTTCAAAAAGAACACTATTGTGACGAAGAAACACTTCAAAGATTCACTAAAAAGACAGTTGGCAGGTCTCTTTGTATGTCTTGTCCGGAAAGAGGCAAAGTGTTTAAGTGGATCAGAAATTGCTAATATGTTGGAGAAACTGGTGTTAGATAAAGATCGTCCGGGATTTTTTATAGGTTACAGAGAGGTACATAGTTGAACTCACAACTGTGGACTATGGGACCTACCGTATGTAAGTCGTTGATTTTAATGCACAATATTGATGTCATGTACCAGGAGCGTAACATGGGCGAATGCATCATAAGCACGTGCATGGATATGCCTGGCAAAACAAAAGACAATATAAAGGCTCGAAAGGATTTTGCAGAGCTTTGTAATTGTCCAACGCTTGAGATCTCTGAAAGTGGTGGCAAACCACGTGCTTCTTTCTGTCTTAAACCTAACCAAAAGAAAGAAGTTATGAATTGGTTGAAAGGGTTACAATTCAAGGGTTACAATTCCCCGATGGCTAAGCTGTCAGCTTGAGACGAGTCGTTAACGTCGGGACAGGAAAACTAACTGGGTTAAAGAGTCATGATTATCACATAATTATGGAAAGACTTCTGCCGTTATGTTTCGGGGCTACGTTGATGATACAGTTTGGAAAGTGTTAGTCAAACTTAACTATTTTTATAGACACCTATGTGCTAGAGAAATTACGATACAAATGATGAAGAAGTTGGAAAAGGAGATACCAGTTCTTTTAAGTAAGATGGAAAAAATATTTCCTTTAGGATTCTTCAATCCAATGCAGCATCTCCTTATTAATCTGCCGTATGAAGCTAAAGTGGGCAGCCCTGTACAATATAGGTGGATGTATGATATTGAAAGAGCTCTAAGATATCTTAAACCAATGGTAGGCAATAGAGCTAGAGTTGAAGGGTGCATCGCTGAAGCATTAACTCTTAAGGAGGTCGGATACTTTTCAAGTGTTCACTTTGCAGAAGAAAACAATGTCAATGCTTGTACGATGCGGTACAATATGGATGAAGATCCCCTTTGTAGTGACCTATCCATTTTTGCGACGAGGGTCACCCTTGTCGGTAGTAGCACGAGCTACAATTGTACTGCAGAAGAAAGGAAGACTGGTGTCGGTACCCTCAATATCGGGTACCCCCGCGCACAGGAGAAAACCGCCTAAGGACCTCGCCCCTCCGCAGGGGTAAGCTCCGAAGGCGCCATGTGTCCAGACGGGTCGGGCCTCCCCTCTCGTGAGAGGTGGGCCCGGGCCTGCCACGTGGCCAGCAGAGCCGGACCTCCCCCCACCGCGGGGGAGAGCTCTGAAGGTGCCATGTGTCCAGCAGGGTCGGGCCTCCCCTCTCCTCGGAGGTAAGCCCCGGGCCTGCCACGTGGCCAGCAGAGTCGGACCTCCCCCCTCCGCAGGGGAGAGCTCCGAAGGCGCCACGTGTCGTGCTGCCCACCCCGGTTCGGTAGGCAGCAGGAGTAAAGGTGTGCCATGCCTTGTCCAATCAAGACATTCAAGACTCGCGCCTTCCCAAGACGCAAGGACGCGGCGCACGCCTGTCAGGTGGCATTGTGACCAATCGCGTCACAGTCAAGACAGACGCCCATGTCAGAAGTTGTTGACTAATGAATACAGTGACAAGACATGCCCTGCCGTCCCTGCCATCATCAACCACTACGCCTAGCTTGCAGCACGGGCAGGACGGCAGGACGACGACTAAGAAGCCATCACCAGAGACAGCTACCAGCATTCACGGCAAGATATGGTGGATGGCAGGAAATCTCCCCAGGGCCACCTGTCGGGTCCCGGGGCCCACCTTGTAAGCCGCCCGAGTCTTGAAGTATAAAAGACTCGGGTAGGCAATGTTGTAAGGGGTTCGCAACCCCGTGAACTCATCCTCATACGCAAGGAAGCAGTGCACCAAGCACTCCCGTGGACGTAGGGTTTTACGCTCCGGCGACCCAAACCATGTAAAATCCTGGTGTCAATCCTCTCACAACCGACGCGATCTCTCGAGAGAACTAGCCCCTCCGAAAAAGAACCTCCGCGGGCTGCCACTGAAGCAGGCCCGGGGGAAGTGACGACGACAACACTTCAACAATTGGTTTGCTGTATATGTATGCTAATATAGATGGGATGAACAAATATTTCGAGTAAGTATTTGTTCTACTTCTATGCTACATAACATTCTTTACTATACCTTAATGCTAATATTCATATTTTTCGGACAACGCGTTTCATAAGCAAAATTGGACACTTAGACATCAACCGACAAACAAGCAGGTAGAAACGATGCGATGAGATGGCATTAATGGAGGGCCTAATTTTCTATCTTGGTTTTGAGGTCAAGTAACATTTTCTTGCCCCTTCTCTATGCTGAATTATGTAGTATAATGTAAAAAAATATTCTTATAAGTTCATATTATGGACAGTGTGTAAAATATGCCGACGTGCATCAATACTTGCGACAACTATCTTACGGAATATTCAAAGTTAGAATGTACGGTCGGTACGACGTCAACGGGTTCCGATTTTGTTCGACTCAATTTGAAACTCTTTGTCTTCTTGCGGCAACGACTAGTACCGGAGTTGTGACGAGAGCAATAGATGTTTATTATTGGATCATTAACAAAAATTCTCGAATTCAACTTTGCCGGCAATAAGGAACTTAAATTAGTTTTCTTTGATTGTGACTGATTTGATAACCATAATGAAATCCGTGAAAACCAATTTGGCATGCGTGAAGTGAAACACAACGAAAGGCTGCGAGGGTACGACTTGTTCTTGCAGACCAAGTTGAGCAAGTGTATTATCTACCTTATCCATGCCAGAATATGAGTGTTTGGTGGTCGTACAAAAGGTCAATCCTCGTGAATGGTTATTTACCTCAAGCGATGTTGGGTACCATGATACTCCGACGTCTGGTGGTGAGTTCGATAATGTTTACCAAGAAGATCTCTCACCCTCATTTGTCATCGAGCCTGGTCAAGAGCTCGATGATTTAGTTGGAGATGCCGATGATGTACGGACTCGCGAGAATCGCAAACGGAAACCAATCACTAAAATAATTCGATGGTCTTGTTTAAGAAGTAGAGTAAATGAGCGAGATTCTGATGACTTTTAAAATTAATACAAGTAATGCTTTCTTCATTTAATATCATGTTGTATATATTATAATAACTATACTTATCAAAGCATCATTGAAATAGGATGTCGTTAGACAAGGGTAAGGGGATAAAGAGGACCGTGAAGAGGTTCCTCAACAGTGTGAGCATGATGGCTCACACACGAGACGTTGCGAACACCCTTTTTAGGGTAGTAGCTCTGTAGAGAGCAGACAGTCTCAGTTGTTGAGACACGTGCCTTCAAAGCTGTCAGGCATACCTGTTGCCTTTCAGCGGACCGAGGTAATTTCACTTAACAAACAATCTTATTTCATTACATTATTAATTAATCTATTTATATTTTAAAACTATTATAATATTATAGGATGACTTAGAGTTAGGGTCAGAGGCCGAGGTCAAGGCCGAGGCTCCCCCTGCGCCACAGTTGGCGGACCACCCTTCCGGATTGGCGGACCACTCTTCCGGGTCGTCTGAGGACACGAAGACGCAAAGAAAGCGACGGATGAGGAGGAGCCATTACGTGGCTCCTCCTCCAGTTACCAGAGAAGAAGTAACTTTGCCGGCTATTCGCCCTGTTGGCAATAGGTAAGAAGCCCTTACGGTGTACCTTTAGAAAAATACGTAGTGCTAAAAATCTTTGATGCATAATTATTCTTACAGCGGATGAGAGGACACTACCTTCGAGAGTAGAGGAAGTTAGAGACAGGTCAACGCTGTCTTAGGAAACCTCATGCGGTTGCACTACCCTGGCAGCGGTGACGAGCGTATCCCTGCCAAGTCATGGGATGATTACGCTCGTGCTACTAACATGACGTATGGGACTGCTCAGGGTGCAGTGTGGGCCGACTTCTGGGTAAGTATGTTTAATATATGTTTTAAATTTAGTTCTTCAATAGCTACAACGTTTAACACTTAGGTTTCTGTCTTCTTGTAGAGACGATAACGTTTGGCGGATCCAGCGGATGCCGACCACGCAAGAGTCGTCTTCAACAAGAACGCTAGGAAGCTTGTTACACAGAAAATCTCCTATGCCCGTATTCAAGCAACAAATAATTATTTGAAGAGACATCAAGGGCAGGAGTTTGTGGCGTTCAGAGACGGCTCGGACATATACTTGACCGAGGAGCAATACGACGAGATAAACTAGTAGTATTTTACTTAGAAGTACGATTTCATAATGTCGACGTTATTTCAATCAATTACTAAATGCATGCAGGTAGGGATTTCTTAGTTGGAGGGCCGTCCGGAGGCTTACCGGGCCCTCTGTCGCCTGTGGTCCAGCGAGTACTTTGTCACCAAGTCTAAGAGGGTCCGACAATGCAAAGTCTCTACCAGAGGCCATATGTATGGTACACATGGCCATCTACGTCTTGCTATACGAATGGTAAGTAAAATACGTTCAAAACTTTATTTATAGTATATTTATGCCATTGACTCGTATTTACAGGAAAACGAGCTCGGTGAACGACCGAGCGACGTTCAAGTGTATAAAAGAGATCACAGGGCAAGTGACCCTTCACAGCCCAACCAGCTATGCACTCCAGTGGACACAGCAAGACTGGTCAGCACTTTAAATAATATGTTGCTTTACTTGTAACTAACATTGCTACTAAGAGTTATTATGTATTGCTTGTATTTGTAGGAGAAGTATGGGGAGGATGAGGTGAAGATTCATGGCCAAGATTTCGATTGGCAGAACACACCAATCAATGCGAACGCCATATATTCGAGCTGTGGCGGTAAATCCCATGGACGGTGAGATGCTACTTGTTTATTTTTTTGTCAATTCAACTTACATTATTTAACTTTTAATCTTTTTTGTATAGTTTTGCCATTTTTGATAGAGTGGTTGACTCGAGGAAGACAAGGCCTTCGAGGGGCTTCTCCTCCGAGTCTTCGTCCGTTGGACCCAGTCGGCGGATGTCAGCGAGGGAGCTGGAGCTTCTAAGGGCGTGTTTGGCATGACTCCACTTCAATGCAGAGCAACTCTGCTCCAAAACTCTGGTATGAAGCAAATCTGCTATAGAGTTAGAGCTGTTCATAGTGGTGTTTGACTAGAATATTCTTCTCAGCTCCAGGAAACAGAGTTTTAAGGGTGTAATACCATTCTTAACCCTGTTATGCTGATTATATTTATTTTGTGAATAGCAAAGTGTATGTAATTTAAAATATGATTTGTATTTACGTTTTTTTGGAAAAAATTGTAATGCAGAATAACAAGGTATATGTACCTATTTCTCAATAATTTTTATTGATTCACCTGCTTGTACCATAATGATGTGGGACCAAATATCCTTTCTTCCAACACTAGTTTCAACCATATATGAAAAATAAAGTGATAGCATAGTACGTGATAATTGTATTCATATAAAGCACTATGACTCATATATTATCCTAAAGTATTACATAAATATTTGATACTAATTCCAAGCAAGAGAAAGAGATGTTGCCACACTATCACGAAATGTATCCATTGTAACAAAACTTGACTCTGAAGTTGAATCATTGGAGGCATGTGCTGACACGACATATTTGTTGTACCTATACGTAATTATAGGCACAAAGTCAGGATCACGACCATAATTATCAAAGTCCACATCGCCACTTGAATGCTCTCGAATGAAATTGTGAAGAACCATAGTGGCAGCAATAGTCTTTTTTTGTGTCAACAGTGAATATTTAGGCATCTTGTATAGTATTTGCCATTTCATCTTCCATAGTCCAAATGATCTCTCAATAACATTACGAATAGATGAGTGTACTCGATTGAACTTCTCTTTCAGTGTACTTGGTTCCATACCTCTGTGCCATTCGGGTAAGTGATACCTTTCACCTTTATATGGAGCTAGGTATCCCGGGTGGTTAGGATATCCCGCATCTATACATAGTACTTACCTACACAATTTACAAAAAATAAAAAGGTAAGAGATTAGCAATGTGACAATAAGAAATCATTTTGACCATATAGTAATGTTACCTTGTGGCGGATGTGGGAAGTGATTCTCAGATTCCTTTAGCGCATGATACAACACACTTGTGTCATGATAAGAACCCGGTTGACCAGCAGCCACATAAGTGAAACACATATCAAAATCACAAATAGCTAGAACATTATGTGTTGGAATGCCTGTTTTTCCAATGTACCTCACTTGTTCTTTAGGTGAAAGAGAGACACGGAAATGTGTTCCATCAAGAGAACCTATGCAATCCTTGAAGTGTGGATATGCTCTTTTATCATTTTGAATCCTCTTGTGTATGGTACAAAAATTAGGATCGGTTGGTCTTAGATAATGCTCAGCCACTGCAATCAAAGAATCTAACACCTCGTGAAATTTCCAGCTAATTGTTTAACCAGAGTGTGTGAATCTATTTGTCCCTTTTTATTGGACTTACAACCAGCACAAATGAATAGGAAAATAACAAGCATCTCATATGTATTCATATGTTTTGGTGATTGCAGCTTGTACCTCTCAACCAAAGTATCATGAAGATCAAGAAATATTTCTTTATTCATTCGAGGCATCCTGTGACACTCTCCTGGAGTGTTCATAGTCTCGTGCAACTAGCCCATTCCGGTTTGAATTGACATTCTTGGTGCTGCCTTATTTAAGTATTTATCCGAATATAATGTTGCAAGCTCACCAACAGTCAAGATTATATTGAAAAGACGATCACCATCCTCACTTGAAGAATCACTCTCATTGTCAGACATCTGTAGAAACAACAATGATACAACAATGAGATATCTTACACACATTCAAATTGAAATAGAGACAAAAGTCACAATGATAATACAATGAGATGGCATCCAAACATTAAAATTGAAAAAGAGACAAAGGTCATAACGATACAATGTTTCATCTGAAATAAAGGATACAAGAGATAATAAAGTCTCATAATCTGATATAATGCAATCCAAATTATTTCAAACCATAATAATACGCCATTCACTAATTTCCATATTTGTCCTTATATTTCGTAGTGAGCCAATTGAACCTAATCTCATTTGTGGGTAAGGTCATGAACATCTCACTCTGCTCCTTTTTCACAAATAATTCAGATGCAATGTAATGTTGATTGGTCTCGTAGGTAGCACCACAAGCTATCACGTGCCCCATCACTTTATCAATAGAATATTTTCCTTCTTTGTTGGAAGCATAAGTGCTCGCCGACGTAGCCATACTTGACATTGCCTCTTGAATGAGTAGTGATGTCCCTGTCTTAGCTTTTTTGGCTTTATCTTGAGCAACTCTTCGTGGTCTTTTGTTGTTAGCATTGACTGGCTGAAGTTCTTCACCTTCATTTGTGTCACCTCCCTCAGCATCAGTAGGTACCTCTTGTGTGTCAACAAATGCATCCTCTTGTGTTTCATGTTGCTCAACATTCATGGATACATTAGCCATATGAGGAGACCAATGGTCCATACCATACTTGTGATGTCTCCAAAATACCTCTGTAGTTCCTCTTTATTTTGAAGACCCATTTTTCTAAATTTACTACATCCTAGAATATCCTGAAACATGAAACATGTAATCAAATTAACAAATATAACGATAATTACAAAATATCAAATAAAAACATTTTTTCAACACTTACAGCTCGAGCTTTCTTCCATCATTCATCATTCATAACAATGGTACCCTTTGTAGGGCACCAACCGGTTCCGGTCTGTCTCAACATTAGCTTCCTCCATGCCTTGAAATCTTCTTTCAACTTGTCCCATTTATTTTTGATTTGTTGCTTCGTTGCGACAATACCTAATATATCTTTTAATCCTTTCTTCGCGGTCTTTTGTTGTCAGCATTGACTGGCTGAAGTTCTTCACCTTCATTTGTGTCACCTCTCTCAGCATCAGTAGGTACCTCTTGTGTGTCAACAAATGCATCCTCTTGTGTTTCATGTTGCTCAACATTCATGGATACATTAGCCATATGAGGAGACCAATGGTCCATACCAATACTTGTGATGTCTACAAAACACCTCTGTAGTTCCTCTTTATTTTAAAGACCCATTTTTCTAAATTTACTACATCCTAGAATATCCTGAAACATGAAACATGTAATCAAATTAACAAATATAACAATAATTACAAAACATCAAATAAAGACATTTTTCAACACTTACAGCTCGAGCTTTCTTCCACCATTCATCATTCATAACAATGGTACCCTTTATAGGGCACCAACCGGTTCCGGTCTGTCTCAACATTAGCTTCCTCCATGCCTTGAAATCTTCTTTCAACTTGTCCCATTTATTTTTGATTTGTTGCTTCGTTGTGACAATACCTAATATATCTTTTAATCCTTTCTCAACCTCAGCATAACCAATCGAGTTCAAGTATGTGTTTGGACGATTTCCTCTTGCAACTTGTTCGGCAAATAATTGACATAGGACACGGGTGGCCTTAATATTCCAATCAATTTCCACCATCTAGAACAACTATAAGTTCTTAGAATAAAATAAAATCTAAATATTCATTATGCAATTGTACTGGTAGTATAAAATTATAGCATTGTATTATTGGCATGATGAAATAGTTATATCAACGTTTTAAAACAAGAATATTGGGAAGTTCCTGCAAGCATAGGTTCCACAAGTTGCTCCAAAATTATTTAATACAACAACGTATTTTCAGCAGCAAATCCTCCTCTACACAACAAATCTCACCTTGAATCAGCCGAACGAGGAAGAGAAGCCAATCGACACTGAGGTCGACGGAGATCGGCTGCTGGAGATCGACGTGGCAGGAGGGCGGTGGGTGGCGAGGCGTTGGGGGGCCCGGCGGGCGGCGTGGCCAAGCGGCTGCTGCTGAAGATCGGCGCCGCTGTTGGAGGGCGGCCTGGCCGAGCGGCTTGGGCGGCGAGGCCGGAGGGGGGGTGCGGCGGGCGGCGTGGCCGGAGGTCGGCGCCTCTGCTGTCAGGCGGCGTGGACGAGCGGCCTGGGTGGCGAGGCACTGGGGGCGCGGCGGGCGGCGTGGCGGAGGGCGGCGCCATTGCTGGCGGGCGGCATGGCCGAGTGGCTTTGCGCGGCGAGGTGTTGGGAGGCGCGGCGGGCGGCGTGGCTAGGCGGCAGGCGGCGGCGTAGGGTGGCCGGGCGGCGGGCGGCGTGGGTGGTCATGCATTGGGCGACGACGTATGGTTTCTACGGAAGCCGAGCTCGGTGGAAAAGAAAAAGATGAACAGTTTTTTGCAACCAGTGGCAAAAGCGGGTAAATACTCTCCATGTCTACTTCTATAACGATTGGTTCTGGAGCAAGAAAACAGGTACTCTGAAAAAATGAATTGGAACTCCTCAAACTCCACAGAGTTGGGCTGCTTCTCAGATTTCTAGAGTTTAGGTGTTTGGAAGTAATTTTTTAACTCTAGACTAGAGTTTGGCTTCGGAGCCATGCCAAACATGCCCTAAGTGTCCAGGAGGAGCTACGCCGGACACAGGAGAAACTCCAGGAGCAATAAGCCTTATTGAAGGCCAATCAAGACTCTCAAGCCAGCTACAATGCTAAAATACAAGCGACGATACAAGTAATAGATTCAAATACAAAGCAATTATATAATTTTATTTCTATTCATGTTCTAATGTTTTTCTATCACATGCATTAGCACAGGGACAACAAGTTACCGTTCCCGCATGGCCGCCGCCGATGTTGGAGCCACAGGTGCCTTCTTCTGCGGCAAGGTAAGCACAATTTATTCAAAACATCGTACATTATATTACTATAGCAAACTAGAATAAATTTAGTCAACAATAGCAAAACTTAGCTATATTTTCTCAGATATAGCCATAATTACTCTTACATCTTACAGGGATCGGCAGAGGCTCACACTCCATCGCCAGTTCTACCGGGACCTGGAATACGACGCGAGGATGATATTCCGGGCTCCGGAGGTAGCAGACTTGGGAGTGTGTAGTGTAGTGGGTTATGTGTGATAGTATTGCATATTGAACTGCCCGTGTGTTTCATCTATATAATTTTGTGTGTGTCTGTGAGCTTACCATCGTGCCAGGTTAGCATTTTTCTGTTTTTTTAATTACAAACCTTATTTACTACATGTTGGAGCTGACCGTCGTAAATAAGCCTCTAATATTTACGACGATCAGCCGTTGGCCATCGTAAATAGGCCTCTGTTGTTTACGACGGCCAGCCGTTGTAAACAATCTTCCAGAGGGTGCCACGTGACACCCTCTCATTTAATTACGACGGTCACGTACACCCATCGTAAATAAGCTTATTTATAAAAAATTGTGACGGTCTTTGCCATCGTAAATAAGCGGAAATTGTCGTAAATAGCGTAATTACAATGGTTTAGGGCTTAATTACAACGGTGCAAGTAGAGGGTGTTGAGGTCCATCTTGTCGAGATTGATGGCTTCGATCTTCAACTACACTTTCCCCCCTGCCTCTGATTTCCGCTTTGGGACTCTTGACTTCATCAATGAGGACCCCTAGCTCCAACAACACTGTCCATAGGCCTGACATGACCAGGCGCAGGACATACCACACTGATTCTATATTGATCGTTGACCTGAACAGTAGAGTTCAAGGGTCCCCGACTAGTTTTGGATCACGACGAGCACCTTCTAAATGCTTTGAAACTTGAAAAAACCTAGATCTCATGAAATTAAAAAATTAAACCACAAATTACTTTCAAACATAAAAAATAGAAGGTGGACATAAATTACCTTATAGAACCAAATCCACGAAAACATTTAAAAACAAAACCTTCCCCTCCTAATCAGAGCCATCCTCTTTTGAGCACATCGGAAACTATGTCGAGGAGTTCATCAACACCATCGCCGATGGTTCTACCGACCCTCGATCCGCCCGTTACTGAAAAACTCACGAGGGAGAATTTTCTCCTGTGGAAAGCTCAGTTTCTTCTTGTTCTTAGGGGAGCACAACTGATGCGGTTTCTCGATGAAGATGCGAAGCTGCCACAAGAGAAGATCACGGTCACGAGAGAAGACAAGAAGACCGAGATCATGCCCAATCTTGAATATGCGACATGGATCGCTCAAGATCAACAGGTACTTGCGTATCTTCTGAATTCCTTATCAAAGGAAGTGTTAGCGCATGTGGCAACAAAGGAGACCTCAGCAGAAGCGTGGAAAGGTCTCCAAGATTCTTTTGCTTCGCAGTCAAGGGACAAGGTGACGAATCTCAGATTCGCACTAACAAACAGCAAGAAGGGAAACATGACTATGGCACACTATTTTGCCAAGATGAAGAGGCTAGTAGATAAACTAGCGTCCACCGGTAAAGTTCTTGATGATGAAGAAATAGTCTCATATATTCTAAATGGACTTGCCCCCGAGTATACTTCCTTGGTTTCTTCTGTGATGGCAAGAGGAGATCCGTTCTCGATAAGTGAACTGTATGCTCAAGCGCTTGGTTATGAGCATCATCAAGATATGCTTCAAGGAGAGGAACAATATTCGTCTCCGTATGGCACACCATCTGCTAACTCGGCCATGAGAGGACGTGGCCGGGGAAGAAATCTTGGAAGAGGAGGAAGAAATAATTTTGGTCGTGGTCAGAATCGAGGCAGAGGTCAGATGAGATCAAACCAAGGAAACACCAATCAAAGTATTCTGCCAAATCTGTGGCAAACCAAACCATCAAGCCATAGATTGCTGGCATCGATTTGATCAAGATTATAAGAAGGAAGAAAAGTTTGCAGGTGCGACTGTGCCTTCATATGGTGTGGATACCAATTGGTATACCGACACGGGGGCCACAGATCATGTCACAGGGGAGCTAGACAAGCTTACAACCCTAGAAAAGTACCAAGGACAAGATCAAATTCATGCTGCGAACGGGAAAGGTATGTACATCAGTCACATTGGCAATACCTCGATCTATTCCCCTAAAAGATCCTTATACCTTAAAAATGTCCTTCATGCTCCTAGTTCAAAAATTAGTCTTTGCTCTGTGCATAAACTTACTAAAGATAATGATGTCTTTATTGAATACCATCTCTGGTGTTTCTTTATCAAGGATTGTGCTACGAAGAACACAATTCTTGAAGGAAAGTGTGAAGGAGGCTTGTATTCGATTAACTACTCGACCAAGCCACACAACAAACAATCTCTAGCAACAATCAAACCATTTGTACAATCTTGGCATAGTAGATTAGGACATCCATCTTACATTCTTGTTGATCATGTCTTGAAGAACAATAATCTTCCTTTTTCCAAGAGTTCCAATAAAAGAATAGTGTGTGATGCTTGTCAAAAGGCCAAGAGCCATCAACTTCCTTACAAAAAATCTGAGAGTATTTCTACTGTCCCTCTTGATCTCATTCACTCGGATGTATGGGGACCTACCCCTAAATCTATCAACATGAATAGATACTATGTGAGTTTCATAGATGACTTCAGCAAATATACTTGGGTCTAATTGCTGGAAACCAAAGCTGAAGTATTTCAAATATTTCGAAAACTCCAAAGTCTAGTTGAAAGGCAATTCAACAGGTAGATACTTGCCATCCAAACTGATTGGGATGGTGAGTATGAAAAATTAAATTCACTCTTTCAACAAGCAGACATTGCACACCACGTTTCCTGTCCTCATGTCCACCAACAAAATGGTGCCGTAGAAAGAAAACATCGACATGTAGTTGAAGTATTGCTCTACTTGCTAATGCATCTATGCCTCTAAAATTCTGGGATGAGGCATTCCTCACAGTTGTACATCTTATCAACATTCTTCCATCACGAATCATCAGAATGCAAACACCCACCGAGGTCCTACTCAGTCACAAACCAAACTACACAAATCTCAGGATTTTTGGTTGTGCTTGCTGGCCAAATCTCAGACCATACAACTCAAGAAAACTATCCTTTCGTTCTACACAATGTGTCTTTATAGGATATAGTTCCATGCACAAAGGTTTCAAATGTCTAGAACCCAAAACTGGACGTGTATATATATCCAGAGATGTGGTCTTTGAAGAGCAAATGTTTCCTTTTGCTCAACTCCATGGGAATGCCGGAGCAAGACTTAGGAGAGAAATATTACTCCTACCATAAAATCTCTATCCAAACACTTTAGGGGATACATAGGATAATGCTAATATGACTAATGTTGCTAACCTTGAACATGAGAGCATTGACTTGCAGCAGAATGAAGAAACAGGTGATGAAATACTGAAAATACACGGGACAACGGTGTCGGTGCAATTATAGACACAATAGAGGGTGTTACTAAAAGTTTTCATTCAGAACAGACAAGCACTGAAACTCAAGGGGATTCGGTGGTAGAACAGAGTCAGATAAATGTACAAGAATCGACATTGTTACGTGTGCCTGGTCAGAGAAGCAGTCTGCCACCAGAATCTGCTTCATCATCAATGCATGTGTCACCTGCACGACAGGCAGACAGTGGAGGACATGTGGTTGACAATGAATGGGCAGACGCAAATTCAGGTGCTGTCGCACAGAATGAAGGATCTCTTGTGGGCAACAACTGTATAGCTCAGCCGATATCAAGAGTGAGGACAAGGCAGCAATCTGGGATTTCAGTACCTAAAGTCTATACCGATGAAACTATTAGGTACTCCTTTTTCACTTCTATAGGAGAATCACAGTGCCTACAAGAGGCTCTCAGTAGTAATAATTGGAAACAAGCTATGGATTTTGAGTTTCAAGCTTTGCAAAACAACAAGACATGGAAATTGGTACCTCTGGATTCAAATAAAAATGTAATTGATTGCAAGTGGGTACACAAAATCAAACACAAGGCTGATGGAACAATTGACCGGTATAAAGCAAGGTTAGTGGTCAAAGGTTTTAAACAAAGGTACGGGATAGACTATGAGGATACTTCTAGTCCTGTAGTAAAGGTTGCAACCATTACTGGTGTTAGTATTATCAATTACAATTTCAAATAACTGGTGTTTGAAGCAGTTAGATGTGCAGAATATGTTTTTGCATGGCATTCTTGAAGAGGAAGTGCATATGAAGCAATCACCTGGGTATGAAGATAAGAATCAGCCAATATATGTGTGCAAATTAGACAAAACAATATATGGGCTGAAACAAGCCCCTAGGGCTTGGTATTCAATATTGAGCATGAGATTGCAACAACTTGGTTTCTTACGCTTCAAAGGCAGATCAGTCCTTGTTTATTTACAGGAAAGAAGGTATAACCATCTTTATGCTGGTATATGTAGATGACATTATAATTGCAAGCTCATCAAAAGATGTTGTAACCAAGTTATTAAAAGACTTGAAGGACAACTTTGCCTTAAAAGATCTTGGTGATCTAAGCTATTTTCTGGGAATTGAAGTTAAAAGAGGCTGTGGTGAATTGATTCTGTCTCAAGTAAAATATGCGTATGATATACTCAAACGAGTAAAGATGGAGAAGTATAAACCTGTTGCAACTCCTTTATCAAACTCAGAGAAACTATCAGCCTATGGTGGAGAATTACTTAATTCTGAAGATGGTTCGAAATACCGAAGTGTAATAGGAGCACTTCAATATTTGACTATTACAAGACCGTACATAGCTTATGCAGTGAACAAAGTTTCAAGGTTTTTGCATGCTCCAAACATAAGTCATTGGTTGGCTGTGAAGATAATTTTTTGGTTTGTGCAGAAAACCAGATATACCGGACTTCTATTCAAAAAGTCGACATAAAATAAATTCAATGTCTTTTCTGATGCAGATTGGGCAGGTTATATAGATGATCGATGACCCACGGGTGGGTTTGCCATATTTCTGGGCCCAAACTTAATCTCGTGGAGTGCCAAGAAGCAACCAACAGTTTCACGATCTTCAACAGAAACTGAATACAAAGCAATTGCCAATGCAACCTCTGAGTTAATATGGTTACATTTTATCTTCAAAGAACATGGATTAAAGGAAGATGGAATCCCAAACTGTGGTGTGATAATTTAGGGGCCACATATCTTACAGCAAATCCAGTATTTCATGGGAGAGTAAAATATGTGGAGATCGATTATCATTTTGTGTGTGAAAAGGTGGCTAACAAGGAGATCGAAACAGCATATTTCGTCCAAAGATCAAGTTGCAGATGGTTTTACAAAAGCTTTAACGCCACATCTTCAAGAAAAATTTCAGAACAATCTTAACTTGCACTACAGAAAAAAGACAAATTTACGACGACCAAAGTATTGGTAGTGTCTAACGGCCGTCGTAAATAAGCACATTATTCATGACGGTTGATCTAGACCGTCGTAAATAAGAACATTATTTACGATGGTAAGGCTTGACCGTCGTGAATAAGGGGTATATACCCGCCCAGGCCGATGTCGGCGCGGGCATTCACGCCGGCGCCAACCCCGACTATCCCGCTGCCGCCGCCTCTCGTGCCACCGCCGTCGACCTCGCGTGCCGCCGCCGCCCTCTCATGGTGCCGCCGCCGCCCTCGCGCGCCGCCGCCACCCTGTCCTCCCCGGCCCGCGCGCCCCCGGCCCTGCGCGCCCCCGGCCCGTCCCAGCGCGCCCCGGCCGGCCAGCCGCCGCCAGCTCCGCCCCGACACGGCGCCGCCCCGCCTCGACCCGGTCGGCCCCGACCGCCCCGCCGCAGACCTGACGCCGCCCCACCCCAACCCGAGGTTTTTTAATTAGTTTCAATTAATTACTTATTTTATTTTAGTTTAGTTTAAATATATAGTTGTAATTAGGTTATTTTAATTAGTTTAGTCCATTTTATAATTAGTTTAGTTAGTTTAGTTTGTAATTATGCTTTAATTACTTTAGTTTAGTTTAATTACTTTAAATTAGTTTAGTTTAGCTTATTCAACCAGCCCGGGTCGGGGTCGGTGCGGGCATTCACGCCCGCGCCATCCCCGACCGGTTCTGCCGCTGCCGCCGCCGCCCACCCCGACCTCCCTGCATGCCGCCGCCCAACCCGGCCTACCCGCGCGCCACCGCCGCCACCCACTTCGGCCTCCCCGCACGCCATTGCCGCCGGCCACCCTAGCCTCCCCGCGCGCCTTTGCCGCCGCCCACCCCGGCCTCCCCACGCGCCTTTGCTGCCGCCGCCCCGGCAGGCCCTCCCGCCTCCGACCGCCCCGCCGCAGACCCCGACCGCGCCCCGGCCCGGTCCATTGAGGTTTTTTAATTAGTTTTAATTAATTAGCTTATTTTTAAATTAGTTTTAATTAATTAGCTCCCTAGCCGCCGGGTCCCTGCCCGCCCCGCCCGCCGGGTCCCTCCCCTGCCCGCCCCGCCCGCCGGCTCCTTGCCCGCCCTGCCAGCTAGCTTACTATTGTTTAAATTATTTAATTGTTTATTTTGTTTTGAATTCTCAATTAGATTAATTAGTTAATTGATTGATTATGAGTGTGTGCTATTTATACGTATATTAACGGGTTTCGAGCCGGTCCGACCCCAGCATGGCCCAATACGGCCCGATCCGGCATGGCCCAACCCGTCCCGACCCGGCAAGGCCCAATCCAGCCCGACCCGAGACGGCCCAACCCGCCCGACCCGACAAGGCAGTTGGAGAACAGCGGGGTTATGTTGCTGAAATTTCATCCAGATTCGGACACCATGTCTCGTCATAAGCACGTTACTCAGTCACTCTTAGGTGGGTTTAGGATCTATCTACCTAGTTGTAGTGGTCGGGACAATACATAAAAATGTACTAATATTAATTTATCCGCTTTGAAGGTATAACCTCAGACATGGGTGAACACCAAACTTGGATGTATTCTGGTTGGAAAAAGAATGGGCATCAATCAGAGGAGTGGTTCACCAAGACAGATGCTTTTATACAACGAGCTTTTTCGTTGTGCAACAGCAGCAAGGTGCGGTGCCCATGTACCAAATGTCAGAATGCGAAATTTTTCGATAAGGTGACGTTGACGTTTCACTTGTGTCGAAACGGTTTTATGCAAAAGTATGAGGTATGGTACTTTCACGGTGAGACATGTTCTGAAGCTATAGAAGATGAAGTGGTCATTGCATGGGAGTCGATAGGATGGACGAGATGCTTGAAGTCATAGATCCTGAGTTGACGGAGGATGCTCCTACAACGGATAGATGGAAAGCACACGTTTTATGCGGACGGCTACTTACGTATCGCTAAACGCATGGTAAGTGTGATTACTATTGTTTTAAAATATGTTAAAATTATTCATTGAACTAACACATATACATAGGAGCGCAAGAGCGATCAGGAGCCGACTTCGATTCAGGTCTGGAAGAGGGGTCACAGGGGAAGTGACCCATCACAACGTGACCAGCTGTGTTCTCAGGCGGTGTCGGACGCACTAGTGAGTTGTTTTGTATTTGTATTGAGTTTTCTTAAATAGTTTTGATGATATTATCTTTCCGTCTTTGTAGACAAGGTATGGGCAGGAGGCGGAGCGGCTTCACGGTGAAGGCTTCGATTGGCAGAGCGCGCCAATTATCCCGGAACTTGTGTATGCAACCGGAGGCCGGAGACCTCACGGACGATAAGTTCTATTTTTTATTATTTAATGTTAATGAATTTGAGATTCAAAAAATTAATAATCTTTCTTCTTTCGTGTTTTCGCCATTTTTGATGGAGTTGTTGACTCGAGGGAGGCACGACCTTCCTCTGAGTGGCTCTTCATCGCGGCAGGCGGGATCGAGACAGTCGAGCTCCCTGGAGCTCCAGAGTGTTCGGGACGAGCTCCGCAGGACACAGGAGGAGCTCCGGCTAGAAACGGAGCAGCTCCGGCAAGAAAGGGAGCGTCAAGCCGCGGCAAGCAGGGCTCAAGATGAGTATCAAGCCTCGTTCATGCTACAGATGCAAACAGCAATGCAAGTATGTAACGGTCGTTTTAATTAATATTTCTAACATATCAATGATGGTTGTATGATAATGTTTTCTGTTCACGGGCTATGACGGCAGGGCAGCCGGTCTTCTTTCCACAGTGGCAGCCCTCATAGGAGCCACAGGCCCCATTTACAGGAGCAAAGGTACAAACATAGCCATATTTGATGAAATTTAGCCAAATTTATTAGAATATCACCAAACTTAGTCAAATATAGCCAAAACTAGTTTAACTTGATCAATTCTAGATTATAATAAGCTTACTTATGCAAATATGCACTTTAAAACTTATAACTTGTCTACCTACACTTATAAATAACAGGGCTCCGTGACCAAGGCTCACACGCCATCGCCGCAACTACCGAGAGGACGAAGACTGGAGGATGAGTTCCCGGGTTCTGGAGGTAGCGCACGTCGTAGTGTGGTGTGTGTGTCTAGCTAGTGTAAATGTTTATAATATTTTTTACTATATATTACTGTTGTTATTGTTGACTGCCTGTGTGAGCTGGCCATCGAGACAGGCTGGCCTCGAAGCCACGGCAGTATTTTCTAATTTTAAAAAAAATACCAAACTTATTCACGACGGTTTTCTGGTGTTGACCGTCGTAAATAAGCCATTACTACTTACGACGGTCACGATCAGCCATCGTAAATAATGGGTGTATTCACGACGGCCAAGATCAGCTCATCGTGAATAAATCTCCCCAGCCACGTGACAGTTGGGAGAGCTTATTCGCGACGAGATTATTTAGCCATCGTAAATAATTTTATTTACGACGGGAGTCGTCGTTAACAACCTTATTTACAACTAATTATCGGTGACGGCCAAAAACCGTCATGAATAAGGCTTCCCCGTCGTGAATAACTTATTTACGATGGTTTTCTCTTTATTAACGACGGTTTCCAGCCGTCATTAATTGTTCATATTCCTTTAGTGTTGGTCAAGTTATGATTAAAGGGAGTTGTTGAAAGAAATAAACTATAGATAGAATATAGATATTATTAAGTCGTATACGTTGATAGCCTTCTAGGTTAGTTGTGATTTGCTTGTAACAGATTCGGACTTTGTAACCATCGGGTGATTATAAATAGACAGGCGGGCTCCAATGGAAAACACGCTTCGACATCTATTTACACCGCCTGACGTTCGTCGCTAGCGCTCCCGCTCCAGTGCCGTGCCGCCTGTCCTCGCCCGCGCGCGGTCGTGCTCCAACACCGCCCGGAGTCCCCGCGCGCTCCCGCACTGGTGTCTCGCGCGCGTGCGCCCGCTCCAGTGCCGCCCGCCTGCCTAGCTCGTTGCTCCCGGCCGCCCGCTCGCGGAATGCATCCCTCTTGTCGGCTTGTCGCTCATCTTGTGTTGGCTGCTGACTGCTCGTCTTGTGTTGATTTGCTCCATATTTTGTTGCTGCTAAGAAATAGCAGAAGGGGTGTTATGCATTTCAAGTGAGTTTATTTGTATTGCAGGCTATTTTCATAGGAACTTATCACCTACGTATATTTAAAGTAAAAATGATCAGACATGTTCTTTATCACTTTGTCCCAGCCCCCTGAAAATGATGTGCCTATAATTCCGTATGTCTTTTTAAAATATATTTTCCTTCTATCTAGGACGGCAGGACATAGTTCACAATGTTTGGTTCATTGCCACTATTTGAGGCTACCGGTTTAAATTTCTCTAGATACCTGTATTAAGTTTAAGTTAATTAGTTTGTTCTTGTTGTCATATCATATCGATTTAAATTCTCGTTTTTTATAATATTTTCGTTCTGTTTCGAATAACCGACAATTCCGTCGTGACTTCTTCGTTTTATTTTAGTTCCGTTAAAAAATATAAAAACGAAATCAATTTTAATATTTTTTTGACCGTTTTCATCCGTCCTACATGACAGAAGAAAAATAGAAGCTATGATATTAGTAGTGTCGTTGGAGTCTAGGTTAAAATTTTCATGCCAATATTTTTAGATCCGAAGAGTAAGGGCTCTATTTTTAACGTCGCCGCTAGAAATGCTCCAACAATTTCTACATTTTTTGTCGAGCTGTTTACGATTCACATGTTATCACAAGAAAATAAAGAACGCGTGCATTCAATGTCCATGCGACTGTAAATAATCTCAAATTTACATTTACATTTGACTGCCCTGTATCAGTTCGTTCTTCTACTTTCCTCCAGCGATCGGTTAGACGACACAAGTCCAAGCAACGAACCGATGATCGAAGAAACCCGGGATTCACTTCTCTGGTACTATCGATCTGTCTTCGTGGTGGATTAGTTTATGCAGTCGGGTGCGGGGTGGGAGCCTGCGCCGAGACGGAGACGAGAACCTCTATGACGACTCCGACTCGGACCCGAGTTTCAGGTCGAGCAGCTGACACCCCGCGCGGATGGAGAGCAGAAACAAGGAGGACGTCGCTGGAAGCCTGGAACTGGACGCTTAGGATCCGTTTGGTAAGGTTTCACATTCCTAAAGAATTAAAAACGAAACTAGAAACGTTTCTAATACTGAAACAGAATTATTTTAGAAATTATTTGGCTAATTTTCTGTTTTTAGTAAAGAGAGGTGGAGGATTTAATTTACCCCATTCACTCTTGGATGGGTTATCTTATTTTTGCCACATAAAAATATGTAATGAACTCTTATTATATATATTATTTATAAAGTGTCATTGTATAATATCATATGGAACCACATGTATAGATGTTCAAATCATAAGTGGTCTCGTCACATACATACTTTTAAAATACAAGCCAAAATGATCCGGACATCTTCTATCTATGATTTAGATTATATTATTGCAGCTGCAATATCATCATGGAACCTATTTATACTTATGTGATTTGTCAAAGACGTCGAGGCGTCGGATGCATTTGGTGGTGGTGGTGCATGTCTTTTACATACCTATGAGGTATTGTAGGAATATACACCATACACCAGATTCTGGTCACATCTCCAAAAATGCCTATATAATGCATGATTTTCACGGGTGAAATTATGAAGGCACATAGTTGCAGCTACTATCATCTTTTGCTTGAATATTAGATAGCTTGTCATCTTCAAAAAAATTCTCCACTTCATCTTCTATACACTGAAGATTCGCTCAACGACATTCCGAATACTGGAGTGTAAAATATTCAATGTTTCTTGTTCGCCATTAGGAGCAACACCCCTCCTCCGATCGGGAACATGGTACCTCTGTCCTTTGTATGCTGCCATGTATCCTGGCCTATTTGGATAATCGGCATCAAACATATAGTACTTTTCTATATTGAAAAATATGTATAAATGCATGATAAAAGATTAGGCAAATTGCAACAAAGACACCAATAAATATATACCATGTGGAGGATGTGAGAAGGCTAGAATATCATGTTCAATTGTATGGAAGAGCACACTTGTGTAGTGCATGGAGCCCGGCTGCCCAATAGATGCATATATGAAGCACATATCAAAATCGACCACAACCATGACATTTTGAGCTGGAGTACCAGATCTACCAATGCATCTCACATAATTACTATATACAAGATTACTGATCACAGTTTTCAATTACTTGTAACAATGACAACAATGTTTTGCATAAAAGGTTTGCAATAACATAACATCAAACATGTCCATATTATTACAATGTTTGTTCATGCAAATAAGAAAAAAATAAAATATACGGTCACACAAAAAGTAAAAAAGGGTACAATGGATATAATGTGTCACAATCTAGTGACCATATTTGACGAAATGCTTCATATTGAGCCACTCAAAGCATTCTTGTGAAGTGTCAATGTCATGAACATCTCCCTCTCCACCCTATTGGTAAATAGTTCAAAAGCAATTAAAAATTCCTTTGTCCCAGGAGCAGTCCCACACTTTGTTCTCCTCATGTCTTGCTGCTATTGACTCAACTAAAGTTGCAGAACTCTCATGGAAAGACATAATTTTACTGACTTGACCTTGCAACCACAATCCTTCGCTTGTCTTAGGTCTCTTTCCTTTACTGTTTTCAGCCACAGCAGCAACTCCCCTCTTCCCCTTACCTTCGAATTGAGGGGTCACTTCCTCTTCTTCACTAGAAGCATCATTGTCGCTGCCTTCGCAACACCATCTATATTAAGAGAACTTTCTTCATAAATGAGACCCGATGAAGCACAAAAATAGTCTTCACCAGTGTTTCTATGATCTTCAAACATAATATTCAAGTTGTCCTCATTTTAAAGTCTTTGGGTTTTAAACTTTTCACATCCTAGAATGTCCTGTGATCAAGTAAAGAAAATCTTAGACATCTTTTGATAGGTGAAAGCACATAAATAAGTTGCAACACGAAAGTTACCTTTCTAGTCTTGTTCCACCAACTCTCTTGCATGTCAATATTTCGTGTCCTCTCATTCAAACCTAGGCCTGTCTGTTTGAGCAATATATTCCAACAAGTATACTCATCATTCAGTTTAGCCTACTTATTCTTAAATTGCATTCTTATGTATTGAGTAGCGGGCTTCTCTTTAAACTTCTCAATTACATTTTTAGACCCTATGTTGTCCAGGTGGGTTTGATCGATTTCCACATTCACTTGTTCAACAAACAACTCAATCAATTTTAACATGCTCCTCATTTGACCAATCAGCCGAGTGAGCCATCTATACATATTCATATTAAAATCATGAAAATACCATTAACATTCATTTGCATATCAATCAACCTTCGAAAGTAAAACTGACATAGCAAGGAATATATCAAAATCATTTCGGTTTACTGGTATAAACACGCAAAGAATTGAGGCGCTTTTCTTTCTGTGCTTACCTCCGTGCATCTCTATTTGCAACTCAAAGAGAAGGTTACTATAGTGTGATGTTATCATTAGTATACGATCTATAGAAAAGGATCCTTGAACACATTTTTTTTACATCCTGAACAGAGTTTGCAGCTGCAATGGTCATCCAAATTCCCTTAGCTAATATGGATTGTTGATTTCAATCCAACAATCTAGTGTCATTGGCGAATCTAAAGAAGGAAGAAAAGTTGAGGAAGGTACCTTCACGTCGATTCGGGCAGCGGCAGTAGACCGGCGGAAGCAGCGGGGCGTCGACTGAGAGGCGATGGGTTGGCGCCTAAGCGACGGCCGCGTCCGCGCCTGGGTGGCGATGGGGTGGCGACGGAGAGGCCACGGGGCGACGGCGTGATGGCGCCGGGGCAGCGGCGTGACGACGGGCTGAAGGCGGCGGCACGACGGCGGGCCGAATTCGGCGGTGCGGTACCGGCTCCTGCGGCTGGGGTTGCGAGCGCACGTAGGGTTAGGTAATTGCAATTCCTATCCAACTTCGAGGGAAGGTACATATCCAAAAACGATCACTATGTCATAAAACGATCACTACAGCAAAGCGTAACATTTACGACGGCCAAACTTAAATACCATGGTTTTAGGGTTGGCCATCGTAATTATGGTTGTTTACGACGTCGGATTCGGCCACCATAAATAAGGTCTTATTTACGACGACAGGGTTCCAACCATCGTAAATAGGCCCCTTATACCCCAGGCCCGAGGCTCCCGCGGCCATTCTACCCCGCCGCCCCCGAGCCCTTCGCGCAGCACCCGTCCCACGCCGCCGCCCCCGCCTTGCGCCGCCGCAGGACCGCGCCGCCGGCGCTGGCTCCCGCGCTGCCCCCATGCGCCTGGCAGCCCGCCCGCCCACGCAGGACTTCGCGCCACGTCGAGTAAATTTTTTATTGATTAGTGCTTTAGCTAGTTGAGAAATATGTTTAGTTTATTAAATAGCAATATTGTAGGTCAGTAATTAGTTGTTAAATTAAGTAGTTCATTGTTTATTTTTTGTTTATTTAGTTGCTTACTTAGTTAGTTTAGTATTTTGTTTATTATTTAATTATTTTTTAGTTGTTTAATTAATTAGTTTATATTTTAGTTGTGTGTTTAGTTTAAAATTTAGGTTGTGATTTGATACTTAATTAATTTAGGTCATTAAGTTGTATTTTAAGTACTTAGTTTAATATTTAGTTAGGTAAATTGTTAACTATTAATTTTATTTGAAAATAGATTTATTGGTAATTAATTATTTGATTAGTTCATTTGTTACATTAGTTAATTGATTGAGTAATTGATTTACTAGAAAATTGATTGTTGATTTTTTGCTTCATGACGGTTAGCTATATACACCTTCGTGAGAGCATATATAATATATTATTTACGACGGTTCCAGAGTGGATTGTCACTAGTAGGACCATGAGTAGGTCGAGCCCCACACGGATGTGAACGGTGCCAGTGAGGACGTCAACTGCTCGCGTGTGGACGGGCAGAACACGGGGTTGTACACAAACACAACCATCTTCTAACATTTTCCTCTCTTTCTCTATTTCTTTTCTCTCTCTCTCTCTCATTGGAACACATGAAAACTGTCGTAAATAAGTTTTTTGACGATGATATTGAATGAATAAGAAATGAGTAACGTAACTTATGCGTCACCCGTTTCGAACCAGCACGTGTCAGTTGCACACATGTGATGTGTGTAGGTTTAGAATTGTCCCTTTTTAGACAGTCTCGGAGTGTCTGAGAGAGCTTGATTGTGGTGAGACGTGAGAAGTCTCGATCTGATTGAAGTTTCGGTTGTATAACCTCGATGTTCTCTGCTGCATCATTTCGGACGTGCAGTTGGAGAACTGCGGGGGTGTAATACCAAAATTTCATCAAAAGTTGGACCTCCGTCTCGTTGTAAGCAAGCTCTCTCGATCACTCTTGGGTGTCTTTAGCACACATCCTTCCTAATAGAGCTAATAGAGATGTAGACGCGTGATAGCTGATGTTGACTTATCTCTATTTGATTTGTAGGCTCAAACATGAGTGAGAACCGTAGTTGGATATATACTGCTTGGAACAAGAGAAGCTCTAGAAGAAGCTCCAGGAGCAAGCAACTCTATTGAAGGCCACACAAGAGTATCAAGACAACTACAATGCACATATACAAGCGGCGATACAGGTAATACTTTGCTATTCATGTGCTAATACTTTGCTATCACAGGCTTTACCCCAACAGAACGGCCAGCGGGTTGGCATTCTTTCATGGCAGCCAACGATGCATCTCCAGGTGCCGGCGCAACCACATGTGCCTTCTTCAGCGGCACAGGTAAGCAACATTTCTTCAAATTAACATAAATTAGATTACTATAGTAAACTCACACAAAATTAGTCAAGCATAGTCAAACTTAGCCATAATTGCTTAAACATAAATAAACTTAGTCATAATTGTTCAAACATAGTCAAACTTAGCTATAATTACTCAAACATAGTTAAACTTAGTCAAACTTAGTCGTAATTGCTCAAACATAGCCATAGTTACTCTAACTACAATTTTACGTATCGGTGTGGAGGCTCAGACTCCATCGCTGAATCTATCGGGTCCTAGAGCACGCACTACAAGAATCTGTAATATTTTGTGTGACGGGAACACACAAAAATATACGAAAAACCCATAAAAATAGTTATTTTTGTGGGTCCAGGACTTATTTTTGTGAGTTTTCAGGCACATAAAAATAAAGTTATAACCGTCAAAAATAAGTTTATTTTCGTGAGTGGCCCACGAAAATAAAGACTTTTTTGTCGGCCGAGTGCTCTCGGAAATAACTATTTTCGTGGGCCAGTTTGTGACCCATAAAAATATCTAGGCATTAATTTCATGGGACAAAATTTGATCCACAAAAACATTGCCTCAGTATTTTCATGGGAAAATAGTTAGTCACTATTTTCATGGGCTACAAGTTGACCCACGAAAATAATTAGGCAGTCTTTTCGTGGGACTACAAACTGACCCACGAAAATACACGAAATTATGTGTAAAAAATATGCTTATTGTTTCGTTTCGAACACATAAATGAATAAAATATTATTATTAGTCAACTACACAACACATCGATACTCTTCATAACAAATATCATATTTCAACTCAAAACTTATTTTAATTCTAATTAAAACGTCTGCTACATGGTTCACAACACATTGCAACAAACAACCAAGTTCAATTCAAATTAAAATGTCATTTACATGGTTCATAACACGTTGCAACTCGCAACCAATTTGCTAACACATTATAACTCACAACCAATTCAAATTAAGTATGCAGATTTAAGCAACAATGTCCTTATCAGAAGCTCACAGTATCCACTATCCAAACAAAACAGAGGGAATGACATTAATCGGGTGCATTGTACTCAAGCATGTACCTTCATTAGTATCTGATTCACATCCTCTACCGTTGACATATACTTATCGGTCAGGTTCTCAACATGGATACCATTTTAAGCATTTTCTCTTATCTAAAGAAAAGAAGTTAGATAAGATAGTTGTACATACTAATTGCAATTGCAGTAGCAGGGTAAAATTCTAGTTGAAAAATGTACCTGCAGGTCTCGTTGAGATGGTTCAAATAGATCACTGATCTGTAATTTACGTATCTGCACCAATTTGAAAAGGGAAAGCATACAAATGATGGAACCACTCAAGATGTCGGTTCTTATGACCTTCTTACATAGCGACTGAAGCAAAACATTCTTGGATACTTGTTGCATTTTACCAAGGGCACGGAATGCTTCAACTCTCACTTTCATACACATGTCCCTAGCCATGGAGGTAAGCTGAATGTTGCAACAAGAAAACAGAAAGGATGTTACAAGCATTGAGTGCAACAAACTGCTATTTACCAATATAAAATGTGCACGGACTGACAGCCGTTTCAGATCATACTCCGTATTTTATTTTTGGTTATAAAAATCAGTGTTATCCTAACGGTAAACGCTAGACAATCGGTGGAGATCTATTTACCGTTTGGTCTATCTAAACAATATTTAAATGGATTAAATGGTTTATACTGTAGCTACACTATTACAACAAGACCCGTGTAAGCGGAAGCCTTAGATATTTTTAGAGCACCAAAGTGATCTTAATTTTTTATAATTTTTTCTTTAATTAATAAAAACTCTAAAGTTCTGTAACAAAGCATCATTTCAACTAAAAGTGAAATATGTATAGATAATGTCCAACTAATATGAGAATATGAATTTTTGAGAAGTTCAATTGAAATTTGTAATATATAATATTAAGGAGGAGGTAAAGGCTGACTTTATTTTAAAAAAGTAAAAATAAAATCATAAACCCAAAAAAATAAGATAAAATTACAAATAGACAGCATAAGGGCTTGTATGTCGACAGGATCGATAGGAGTTTTTGAGCGCGTGCAGCTTAACGGGTCGAGAGAACCCAGTTCTAACATTTTCACTTCTCCTAAACGGATCAAAACACGTTTAAACACGAATAGAAACCGTTTCATTTAATCTCTTTACACCGTTTAAACAATCGTTGACCCGTTTAAACGGGTCAACCGTTTACATGACTGTTTAGGTCCTAAACTACACAGCAAGTGTTTAATACCGTTTAGGATAACAGCAAGTGTACTTTGATGATAAACCTTAATTCAGCATCAATACTTTCTCCTTATACTGTTCAAAGGATTTCTGGTGATAAGAACTTAACAGTTAGCAGTGGGCTAAATAAGACTTTTGAGGACTAGTATAAAAGGTCAGATGTTGTAAAGACTATTTCAGTGCAGTTATCATTTTTACCACCATTCAACCTTAGCACTATCCTCTTGGTTAGTTCAGATGAACTGCACTTTGTGACTCAACATACCACCTGTATGTTTTACAGGCTAAATCCATCAATACTAGTCCAAGATTGAGAACCAATACAAAAAAATAAAACCAGGTCTCACCTTCTTTCACAAGTACTAGCAGAACTGACAAGTAATCTTCAATGGCTTGTAAGAGATTGGCTGTGCTCGACCCTGCATAGGCAAACCGGTAATCGAAAGTTTCGAAGTCCTCTCAGCTTACAGACAAAACCGGGAAACAATTCTTGGTGGTCCACGACGCACCGTGCCGTGCCGCCGCCGATTCTTGCATTACCATCTCGACCATCCGTGCTCTCAGAGTCGACAGCCTCTCCACGACCCTCCTGTCCAAGCGACCGCTGAGCAGGGGCAGCGGACGGGGTGGGCACAGGCGGCACCGCGAAGCGGCGCAACGGGGTCGGCCTGGGAGGTGGCGCAGCTAGGTTGGGTCGGCATGAAGTGTCGGCGCGCGAGGCGTCTGGTTGGATATATATATCAACTATTTTCGTGAGCTAGAAAAGAACTCACGAAATTAAAAATTATTTTTGTTAGCCTAGACCAAAGCCTACGAAAATAATTATTATTTTCGTGAGCTATACATTGGCTCACGACAATAAAGTTATTTTCGTGAGGGGCCACGAAAATAAATTTGGCACATGAAAATAATTTGTTTTCCTGTAGTGACGACGTGAGGACGGTATTCCGAGCTTCGAAAGTAGCGGATGTGGGAGTGTGTAGAGTCGTGCCTTTTATATTTAAAACTATTGTAATGTGAATTGTCTGTCATGTATATATCTATTTTTTATTTGTCTGTGACTTGGCCATTGTACCATGTTAGCATATTTTTGTTTCTTTAAAAAAGTGAAATCCCTTATTTACGACGGTCTGGAGCTGGTCGTCGTAAATAAGCTCGTGTTATTTACGATAGCCTATTCCTAGCCGTTGTAAATAAGATTCGAGAGGGTGTCAGGTGACATGTCTTCATAAGTTATAACGGTCGATCCAGACCATCATAAATAACTTATTTACGAGTGTAGCCGTCGTAAATTATCTTATTTATAACTTCAGACTTGTGAGACCGACAACAGTAGTAAATAAGTCATTACTGTCATAATTAAGTTGTTTACAACGGCATATAGCTTAATTACAATAGTTTTGGGCGTCGTAAATGGTTGTGTTTCCTGTGGTGGATTTGTGCCATGGAACACATCTAGCCTAGTTTCATGCTCGCGTACCAAATTTTGAAAGGTTTCAAACTGATTCACACCTAGAACAATTCAAAAATTGTCTGTTTAGAACTGATTCTAGTGATTACATATAGAATCAAAAACGATTATGAAAGCGAAACGGGCCCTTAGGCTAGTACGGACGAATGGTTCCAAGTCTTTTGAGTTGAATAGTGGTTCTAAACTCCAGGCTAGAGGCAAGGCTCTTTTGCTTTAAATTTTCTCTCACGAAACGTCATGCCAGCAAAATTTATCGAAATCTTCCATGAGCTTTCAAGTTGTGTTTTTTTAATATTGTATTGCTCGATCATCTCCTTAGATTCTAGTTAAACTTTGTGGGGAATATTTCATGCATATCGATCGCCCTCTTTGATTATCGCTTCACATTCTAGTTAAACCTCACGGCTAAGATGGTCAGTTAAACATCAATTGAACTTGATATAAACTATTTATTATGATAGTTGGTTCACTATGAATTTAGAAAAAATATTATTATGTTGTTAATTTAACAAATTTTAGCTACTGGCAATCAAAGTTAAAAAAATGTTTAATTTTAACTAAACTCTGATTTACATTTATGAATAAAGATAGTATTTCTTTAAACACTTTTATTTATCTATAAATAATATATATACATACGGAGAAGAGACGAATCCGCTCCCGTACCGTATATTTTTGTAGGACGTTGTGAGGACTGAGCGCGGCGGCAACGGTGTACTGTGTACATGGCGCCAAAACCAAGTTTGAGGAACAGCGAGCGCACGTGTCCACCCGCGCCGCGCGCACCTGGCGACAGGCGTCCACCTCTGCCGCGTGCATGGCTGCCACCTCGCTCTCTACCTCGTCCGCTCTTATTCATTCATGACAACTCCTCGGTCACCGCCCCAAGAATCTCGCAACCATGGCGGCCCAGCTATTCGCGCTCCTGCTCGTCCTGTCCCTCGCCCGCGCGACGCCAGCGGCCCGCGTCGCCGGAGACGACGAGGACGGCGGCAGCTTCATCCGGCAGGTGACCGACGGCTTCCGCGACAGCATCCGGCCGGGTCTCCTCCTGGAGGCGCAGTTCGCGGCGTTCGTGCGGCGTCACGGGCGGCGGTATTCCGGGCCCGAGGAGTACGCGCGGCGGCTGCGCGTGTTCGCGGCCAACCTGGCCCGCGCGGCGGCGCACCAGGCGGTAGACCCCACCGCGCGGCACGGCGTCACGCCCTTCTCCGATCTCACGCGGGAGGAGTTCGAGACGCGCCTGACGGGCCTCAACACCGGCGGCGAGGACGACGTCCTGCGGCGGATGCCCGCCGCCGCGCCTGCGACGGAGGAGGAGGTTGCCCGGCTGCCCGCCAGCTTCGACTGGCGCGAGAAGGGCGCCGTCACGGACGTCAAGATGCAGGGTGCGTGCGGGTCGTGCTGGGCGTTCAGCACGACGGGCGCCGTGGAGGGCGCCAACTTCCTTGCCACAGGGAAGCTGCTCAACCTCAGCGAGCAGCAGCTCGTCGACTGCGACCACACGGTTCGAATATATATGTCTCTGTATCTCTGTCCTAGAATTAATTCCATTGGACTAAGCCGTAGTTAGTTGCTCGCGTGAAATTCAATTTGCATAAAAAAGTGCGGCGGCGCGGCGGAGATGACGGGCTGCGACAACGGCTGCTCCGGCGGGCTGATGACGAACGCGTACGCGTACCTGATCAAGTCCGGCGGGCTGATGGAGCAGGCCGCGTACCCGTACACGGGCGCGCCGGGCCCCTGCCGCTTCGACCCGGCCCGGGTCGCCGTCCGCGTGGCCGGCTTCACCGCCGTGGCCGCTGGGGACGAGGCCCAGATCCGCGCGGCGCTCGTCCGCCGCGGGCCGCTAGCGGTGGGCCTGAACGCGGCGTTCATGCAGACGTACGTGGGCGGGGTGTCGTGCCCGCTCATCTGCCCGCGCGCCTTCGTCAACCACGGCGTGCTGCTCGTCGGCTACGGCGCGCGCGGGTTCGCCGCGCTGAGGCTGGGTTACCGCCCCTACTGGACCATCAAGAACTCGTGGGGCAGGCAGTGGGGGGAGCAGGGGTACTACCGGCTCTGCCGCGGCCGGAGCATATGCGGCGTCGACAGCATGGTCTCCGCCGTCGCCGTCGCGCCGCCGTGAGCCCTCTGCCACCACGTCCTTATGCCGACGTGTACCAGAACGTCCAGAAGACGAGACGTGGCAAGACACAGTGTGCCCGTGTGTGCGCTTAGGGCCTGTGATATACTAATAGCAGGATGTCTGCTTTCTTTTTAAATAATAGAAAGATTGTATCGAATCTGGGGTCATCTTGATGAACAAAACGAGCCTTAGAAGACAAAACGTACGTCTGTGCAGTTCTATTATCTTTCAATGCGACATGTATGGTATGGTCACGTCCACGCTGGGCGGCGTTTGCCGAAGATTGGAACTGGCCTCCCGTGCCACCTCCCTTGCTGCATCTCGATGTGGAGCTCGTAGCTTGGTAGTTGCGAGTAGACGTCCCTGAGAGAACTCATCGACACGCCCGAGAATGGAGGTCGCCACGGGATTGTACTCGGTAGTCAAGTCCGTCGAGCATATATGAGATTAATTCATCATAGGCTTACGGAGAGAGCCATCTCGTCACCAAGTATAAACATATCCTTTAGAAGACTATTCAAGGAAGAAAAGCTACATGCATGTCATGATTTGCATGATTTAGCAGCTAAATTGATACGAGAGAAGTTTAGGTAGAATCTTCGCCAGATGAATCAAAATATTCTTTTCTATTATAAACTAATCTAGAAGCTAAGAATTGCTTTGAAGATCAAGATATTTCTAGGCCACCTCCTTAACCAAGGATAATCTGATAAGGAAGAATTGGAAGGGTGTTGAAAAAATTATTTTTACAATTGTCATGAAACAGTTAAGCATCTCCTATTTGATTGCCAACATGATCGGATTCGGGTATTCAACACCCTAGGAAGCTTCTGCAGAGCATGCAGAGAAGGGAGAGATCAATAATGAGCCTTGGTTTTGTGCTGGACAAAACTGAACAGAGTGAGAGACGCCATTCTCTGGGTCTAATATGGGAGAATGGAGGAGGGAGGGGGCCAGCGGCAGTTGAAACTAGGGTTTCTGGTGCTGGCAGCTAGGGTTGGCATAGGATAATTTATGAATTGGATTATTTTCAATTGAGGGTGGTCGGTGCTTCTTTATACAAGCCCGATTATAAGAGTCCTGATTACAATTCATCCTAGCTATATATTCTGAGAATAGAACTATATCTCTAATAGAATCCAGTTTCTACAATAAACTAGTGATGCCCACATCTGGACAGAGTCCCTGGACGCGGGCCCCTGCCCTAGGGTCCGATCAGGACATGGCTAGGGCCACCGCCACAGGAGCCACCGCAGCATCATCCCACGCTGGTGTTCATTTTTAGTTCTATTTCACTTCATTTGAAGAAAATAGTCAGGGGAACTGGAATTCCTACAATATTTACGGACTTCTGTGAAGCAGCTGCACATCTGGCATCCTGTTGCATAAGCTCCATAACTAGTCAACCCCTTAGAGTCACTGTATGTACTATCATTTGTCTTTTTTATTTTTTCCCTACTGTAGGTGTTCGGCACCAAATAATTTTTCACAATTTATTATGTCTTTAAAAGATCCAGGTGAACCCTTTCAGGCAGCTGATTGCAGTAGACAATAGTGCACTGTTCCTACCATGGTACTCAAACTGCTTTGTTTTTGGACGTAAAGTTGTCACTTTGTATTCCTGTGAAATATCAAGAAATTCATTTTTTGAAAAGCAGTAATGTAGCTTTCCAAAGAAGACAAGGTAGCATGAAATTAATATTTTTTCTATGGATGAAATTACTACTTTGTTCTCGGTATTGAAAAAATTGTTTGTATGACTACAAGAAACAGGGCCTCTTACGACGGTCGTAATCATCGTAATTAATGCCTAAGTCATCGTAAATAACTTAATTACGACGGTAATGACTTATTTAAGATGATCAACGGCCGTCACAAGTCTGGAGTTGTAAATAACATTATTTACGATGGCCACCGTCGTAAATAATTTATTTATGATGTCCTAGTCTGATCGTCAGAAATTATAAAGCCGTGTCTAGTGGCACCCTCGAAAAGTTTATTTACGACGGTTAGTTTTAAGCCGTCGTAAATAACATGGTTTTATTTACGACGGCCACATCTAGACCATCGTAAATAAGATATTTCAATTAAAATAAATAGAAAACTGCTAACCTGGCACGATGGCCAGCTCATAGGCAGTTTCAAAAACATATATAGCATATCACAGGCAGTTAACATTACAATAATAAGAAATATAAGACACAACACTACACACTCCCACGTCCGCTACCTTCGAAGCCCGGAATCTCGTCCTCTCGTCGTGCTCCATGTCTCTGTAGCTGCGGTGATATAGTCTGAGACTCCGCCGCCGATCTCTATGATGTACAAGTGTAGTTAGACAAGTTTTAGCTAAGTTTGGCTATGTTTGAGTAATTATGGCTAAGTTGTCTAATTTTCGCTATGTTTGAGCAACTATGGCTAAGTTTTGCTATGTTTGAGCAATTATGGTTAAGTTTGGCTACATTTGACTATTTTAGCTCAATTTTCTATAGTAATCTAATTTATATTGATTTCAAAAAGTGTTACTTACCTGTGTCCCACAAGAAGGCATTTGTGGCTCTGCCGACACCTATGGCTCCATCGACGACTGTCATGAGGGAACGACAACATGCTGCCCATGCTGCTGGGCTAAGGCCCATTATAGTAAAGATTAGCACATGAATAGTAATGGAAATATATGATTAGTTTGTATTTTAAGGAATTATCTGTATCGCCGCTTGTATGTGTGCATTGTAGCTGGCTTTCAATAAATCTTCTTGCTTCAGGAGCTTCTCCAACTCCTCTTGGACGCTTTGAAGCTCTAGATCTCTCTACGACATCCTTCGGCTAGGTCCAGCAAATGAAGACTACGAGCAGAAGCTCCTCAAAGGTCTTCCTTCTCTAGTGTCAACCATTCTATCGAAAATGGTAAAAGTACAAAAAAGATTAAGAGTAAGATTATGTAACTTGAATTGACAGAAATAAAAAATAGCTACCATCTCACTGCCCATGGGCTTTTCCGCCACCGCTCACATACACGGTGTTGACTTCGATTGGTGTGTTCTGCCAATCGTAGTCTTCACCGTGAATCTTCACCTCCTTATCATCATACTTCTCCTACAAATACAAACAATACATGAAATATTAGTTATAAATAACTTAAAGTAACTCAAAGACTCACTAGTCGATCTGTCGCCACCGGAGTGCACACCTGGCAGGGCTATGAAGAGTCACTTGCTCTTGACGTCTCTTTCACACCTGAACATCGCTTGGTCGTTTATCGAGCTTGTTTTCCTGTAAGTAGAGTTAGTAGCATAAATATACTATAAATATAATTTTATAGGTATTTTCCTTACCATTTGTTTTGCCAGACGTATATGTCTATCCGGACCATAAGTATGGCCTCCAGTAGATCCTCTGCACTGTCGGACCCTCTTGGACTTGGCAAAGAAGTACGAGCTGGACCACAGCCGACAAAGGGCCCAGTAAGCCTCTGTCCGGTCCTCCAACCATAAAATCCCTACCTGCTTGCATTTAGTGATTGATTGAAATAACGTTGACATTAAAAATAAGAGTCATATTTAAAACACTACTAGTTTACCTCTACGTACCGCTCCTCTATCAAGTACGTGTTGGAGTCGTCTCTAAACGCCGCTAGATTCTGCCCTTGATGCCTCTTCAAATAGTCATTTGTTACTTGAATCCGAGCATAAGAGATCACTTGCGTAACAAGCTTCCTCGTGTTCTTGTTGAAGACGGCTCTCGCATGGTCGGCATCCGCTAGATCGGCCAAACAAAACCATCTCTACGAGAAGACAGAAACATAAGTATTATTAAACATTCTAATTATTGAACAACTAAAATTCAAATATAGTATTAAACATACTTACTCAGAAGTCGGCCCACACTACACCTATGTTGTAGGAGAATCTTCGTTAAGGTCTGGTTATATACATTCAAGCATCTCTGTAGGTACCCTGCAGACAGGGTACCCCCGCATGGAGGGTAAAATACAGCCTAGACCTCGCCTCCCTGCTGAGGCGGGTGCCAACGTAGCCACGTGTCCTTGGCCCTGAGGTCAGCCCCCGGGCTGCCACGTGCGCTTGGGCTATGAAGCCCACACGTGCCCCTGGTTTCGGTCCAAGCCTCCTCCGAGGTGAGGTCCGGAGCTTCCATGTGTCGGTGGGCTCTGAACCTCCTCCCTGTTGAGGAGGGCTCCGGAGCCGACACGTGCCCAGGGCTCCGGTCCGAGCGTCCCCGCTGAGGTGAGGTATGGAGCTGCCACGTGTCGATGGGCTATGAACCTCTTCCGTGCTGAGGAGGGCTCCGGAGCCGACACGTGCTCTTGGCTTCGGTCCGAGCCTCCCCGTTGAGGTAAGGTCCGGAGCTGCCACGTGTCGTTGGGCTCCGGACCTCCTTCCTGCTGAGGAGGGCTCCAGAGTTGACACATGCCCTTAGCATCGGTCCGAGCCTCCCCTTTGAGGTGAGGTCCGGAGCTGCCACGTGTCGGTGGGCTCCGAAGCCTCCTCCCTGCTGAGGAGGGCATTGGAGCCGACACGTGCCCTTGGCTTCGATCCGAGCCTCCCTGCTGAGGTGAGGTCCGGAGCTACCATGTGTACCCTGGCTCCGAATCAACTGAGGAGAGCTCCGGAGCCGCCACATGGCCCGTGATCTGTCGTGGGTCGTGGGTCAACGAATTCCAGGAGGAAGTGCACTGTCGGGCCGTGCATTTAAGGCTCACGCCTTCTCCAAAAGCATGGCGCACGGCGCACGCCTCCATCCTCTGCCCGCTCACCATTACAGTGACAAGACTGGGCGACGAGGCGTGACATCGGTACAATGCCGCCCAACGCCACTGAGCCGCCCAGCAGAGCGAGAAGACCCGGTGACAAGATGGCGTCTTCATCATCACCTGCCTCTCAGACAAGGGCACTCAGCGCTAGACGGTGGGACTTAACTCCCCCATCGGCTACTCTACTCATAGTGTAAAACCCTAGAACATGTATCGGGTACATACAGCTTCAGGGCCACCTGTCGGGCCCTAAGCCTCACTGTAACCACCCAAGCCTTGCACTATAAAAGGATCGGGGTGTTCACCCGACAAAGGGTTCACAACCCTGCAACTCTCACAATCATACGCGTGAGCAATATAATAACCATCCCCGTGGACGTAGGGTATTACGCTCTGGTGGCTCGAACCACGTAAATCTCGATGTTCACCCGCTCTCTCAAGTTGGATCGCTTAGGGACGTCAAGCCCCTTCAATCAAATAACCTCCGCGGACTGCTTCTGTAGCAGGTCGGGAGGAGTGTCGTAGCTAACACTCCAACATTTTGGTGCGCTAGGTAGGGGGATTTTCGCGCTCTTTAGGCAACCATGGTGAAAATCACCTCCCTTGGCGAGCCTTCTCGCCCAACTCGCTGTCGTCTCCAGGCAGGAGACGACGAGGCCACCTCCCGTTCCAGGGCGGACAGGTCTGTCCCGGCCAGCAAGCAGACGGTCGGCGCGCCACAGCGCCTAGATCCGGCCGAGCTAGTGGCCAAACAGCCGGTACGCTCTGCGTGATGTACAGGGGTTCTTCCGACGTCTCGTCCCGACGAGCCGTCAAGACCCTACGTCAGGCAGTGGCAGCGGCTGCTCCAACCCCTAGGTCGGCGCCACACGGCAAGTGGATGGAGACGCCAATCAGCTTCGACGCCTCCGACTGCCCCAAAAACATGGCAGGGGCCGGGCAACTTCCTCTCCTCGTAGCCCCGACCATCTCCAACGTGAAGCTCTACCACATGCTGATCGATGGCGGGGCGTCCCTCAACGTTATCAGCCTCACAACTTTGAAGAAGCTGCAAATCCCTATGTCCCAGCTTACCCCCTTGATACCATTCCCGGGTTAGGCCAGGACCCAATCTTCCCATGCTGTAGCATCTCCCTCCCGGTGATGTTCGGGACGCCTGAGAACTATAGCACGGGAAGCGCTGTCTTCGACATTGCGGAGGTTAGCCTCCCCTTCAACGCCATAATCGGCCATCCGACCCTGTATCGATTCATGATAGTAGCCTACTACGGCTACCTGGTTCTGAAGATGCCAACCCAGAGTGGCATCCTCAAGGTTCACAGAGACCGCACTGCGGCTGTCTCAACGCTGGAGAAGCTCCAAGCGCTGGCAGCTGCGTAGGAGGCAGCTTGCGGTCACGTAGAAGCTGGTCGGCCGCCTCCATGCATGCGTCGGCGAGGGATGACATTTGCACCCCATGTGCAGCCCTCAAACGGCGAGGACGCACTAATCAAGGTCGTCCAAGTCGGTCCTGATGCCGCCCAGACCTGAATCGTTGTGAGTATGGGTGACAAATAGGAAGACGCGCTCGTCACCTTCCTCCAAGCAAATGTCGACGTGTTTGCATGGCAACCATCGGAAATGCCCGGGAAACCCAGGGAGGTGATTGAGCACCAACTGAAGATCCACCCCGACGCTAGGCTGATCTAACAGAAGCCTCGGAAGCAATCCATCAAACGGCAATACTTCATCCGTGAAGAAATCAAGAGGTTGCTCGATGCCAGCTTCATCCGAGAGGTCCACCATCCTTGATGGTTGGCCAACCCTGTTGTCGTCCCCAAGGCTGGCGGGAAGCTTCAGATGTGCATCGACTACACTAGCCTTAATAAGGCATGTCCAAAGGATCCGTTTCCTCTCCCCTGTATAGACTAAATAGTGGATTCTACATCCGGCTGTGATCTACTTTATTTTCTAGACGCATATTCAGGTGTCCACCAAAAACCTATGTCTAGGGAAGATGAAGAGCATACAACCTTCATCATAGTAGATTGTCTATACTGCTATGTGTCCATACCTTATGGTCTTAAGAATGCCCTTCCAGCTTTTGTATGTGCAATGCAGAAAACATTTGGGGAGCTCATTCCTGACCTAGTAGAGGTGTATGTCGCTGACATCGTAGTAAAGGTTAAGTCGCAAGCATCTCCGCTTGACAACCTAGCCCTAGTTTTTGACGGACTGCGTTCGTCACGCACAAAGTTGAACCTAGACAAGTGTGTCTTTGGGGTCTCTGGTGGAAAGCTACTCGGTTTCTTCGTCTCACACCGAGGGATCGAAGCTAACCCAGAAAAGATTAAGGCGATAGAGTTGATGCGGCCCCCAGCCCGCATCAAGGACGTCCAGAATCTTACCGAATGCTTGGTTGCGCTCAGTCGGTTTATCTCTAGATTGGCTGAGCGGGCTCTTCCGTTCTTCAACCTCCTACGTGACTCTGGTCCATTCGTATGGACCGAGGAGGCGAATGAGGTGTTCCAGGAGCTGAAGAAGTTCCTCACGACGCTGCTGATCATGGTGCCCCGAAAAAAGGCAAGCCTCTGCTCCTGTACATTGCTGCTACATCTAAGCTCGTGGGCATGGTTCTGGTTGCGGAGCGGTCAGAACTCCATTAACCTAAAGTCCTAAATAATGCTCCTGCTGCCATTGGTCTAGAGTCCCAGGACTCAAACTCCACGGGAGACCTGAGGGACGGGGGAATCGTCGAGTCCCAACCAGTAGGACCTAGCGATCAATGCATATCCAGGTTTGAGCTCCCGAAATGCAGTCTCGGACCCGAGGGCCTGGGGGGCCCCGAGTCCCTGACCTCCCAAAGAAGATCTAGTCAGGTCTCAGCCAGCTAGATGTGGCGACCAGTGCACATCTGGGTCCGAGCTCCCAAAGTGCAGTTCCGGACCCGGAGGCCGGGGCCCCCAAGTCTCGGACTCCTACAAGAGGACGCATCGCACCCAGCAGGGTCTGGACCATCCAGCGTCCGGTCTACTTCATCAGCAAAATCATCCATGACACCAAGACAAGATATCTAGAGGTGCACAAGCTGCTCTATGCCGTCCTCGTTGTGTCAAGGAAGTTGCGTAACTACTTCCAAGCTCACAAGATCTCAGTGGTCACCTCGTACCCACTGAGAACTATCCTCCACAGCCCCAACGCGACCGGAAATATAGCCAAATGGGCTATAGAGCTAGCAGAGTTCGAGCTGGACTTCATGCTGTGCCATGTGGTGAAGAGTCAGGCGCTAGCTGACTTCGTGGCAGAGTGGACGCCGCCACCGTGCCACCCAGGGGGCCAAGACATCGGTGGACCAGAACCCAGAGCTCTGATTTCCACTAGGCTTTACTGGACTCTCTTCTTCGACGGCTCCTCGCGCAAGCAAGGTGCCGGAGCGAGGGTTCTGCTCCTTACACCAATGAGAGAGCAGTGCAAGTACATGGTGCGACTTGACTTCAAGGCAACCAACAACATGGCGGAGTATGAAGCTCTCATCTTAGGGTTAAAGACCGCGCTGTCCCTCCATGTCAGCAGTTGTTGGTCAAGGGTGATTCTCAGTTGATCATCAAGCAAGTCAAGGGAGAGTGCTGCTGCAACGACCCATAACTTGCAGCCTATCTCCTCCAAGTACAAAAGTTGGAGAAGAACTTCTTATCCTTGGAATTGTGCCATGTCCCCCGCGCCAACAACACAATAGCTGACGACCTATCAACGAAGGCTTCCACTTGGGCTCCGGTTTCTGAGGGGGTCTTTGAAAGGAAGTTACTACGACCTACCGCCTGGTCGGCTGAACCAGGCGAAGGGGGTGAGACCAGCACCTCGAAGCTGGCGGTCCCGGCTGCCCTGCTACCATGGTGCCCGCCAAGGATCGTAAGCGTGACCGAGGACTCCGTGCAACCCGACGCTCAAGATCCAAGTTCTCAAGTAGGCCTCGACGCATGGATCACGGAGATCTGGGACTACTTGAAAGACAATATCCTTCCCGATGAACGTGTATCCGCTAAACGGATTGCTCGGTTGGCCAAGAGATACGTGTTGGTAGAAGGGGATCTCTACTGGCGTGACACTAATGGCGTCCTATTGCGGTGCATAACACGGGAGGAAGGCTGCGACTTGCTCGTAGAAATCCATAGAGGCTAGTGTGGGAACCATGCATCTTCCCCCATGTTGGTCGGTAAAGCCTTCGGGCATGGATTCTACTGGCCGAAAGCTCCCCAGTATGCCGTCGACCTGGTCAAGAGATGCAAGGCATGCCAGTTCCACGCCAAGTAGATCCACACACGGGCGCAGACGCTACAGATGATCTTACCTCATGGCCCTTCGTTGTGTGGGGACTGGACATCCTGGGGCCATTCCCCAGATCCGTCGAAGGGTACCAGTACCTCTACGTCGCCGTAGACATGTTCACCAAGTGACCGGAAGCTGCCCTTGTAGTAACAATCAACAAGTAGTCAGCAATCAAGTTCATCAAGTCGATCATCTGCCGGTTTGGGGTCCCGAACAGAATCATCACCGACAATGGGACCCAATTCACCAGTGCAGTGTTCCATGACTACTGCGAAGACCTCGACATCCAAGTTTGCTATGCTTCCTTTGCTCACTCAAAGAGCAACGGTCAAGTCAAAAGAGCAAATGTCGAGATACTCAGGGGACTCAAGACGCACACCTACGACAGCTTTAAGAAGCACGGCGCCAATTGGGTTGAAGAGCTTCCGTGTACATTGTGGGCTAGCTGGACGTCCCTTAGTCGCACAATAGGGGAAACACCCTTCTTCCTGGTGTATGGGGTTGAGGCCGTTCCCCCCCCCCCCCCGGAAATCACCATGGGCTCATCCCGTGTCCAAGCGTACGATGAAGCCACGCAAGATCAGCTCCGCCGTGAAGATATCAACCTTGTTGATGAGCGAAGGTGGCAAGCAGCTACTCGAAACACACGATACCATCAAGCGCTCCGGCATTATCAGCAGCGGTTCGTGCGGAGTAGACATCTTGAGGTGGGCGACCTGGTGCTTCGACGAATACTTTATCAATAATGGGGTAACAAACTCCCCCCTAGATAGGAGGGTCCCACCCGAGTGACACAAGTATGCCGCCCCGGGTGCGTCCGCCTAGCCACAGAGGATGGATACCTCTACCCAATCCATGGAATATAGAACACCTCCGTGATTTCTATCCTTAGTGCAGCGGTAGGGTTCTTTTTTCTCTGTAAGAGTGTCAGTGTCTAGGAATAGCGCTTAGAACAGCTAAGCTCCGCAGGAGTCCTACTACTCTTGTCATCCAGGATGGATCGCTGCCTTCTTGTACGGCCTGTTTCCTCCTATGAAGGAAGCCTGGAATGAGAAAAACTTATCTTACCCTGCGTACCCCTTTAACAGTTTGCGCTCACTCATGAATATCAACTGTAAATGGCATGTCTGGGGCCTGTACTACATACTTATCCTAGGTCCCGTGGAACTCGAAGGTCTCCACGCTGAAAGATTAACGCCCGCGGGAGGTCCAAGGCGCGCAACCTGCTTAGCATGGTTCCGTACCCTAAGCCTGCCGCACTGCCTCCCCTGCGCTACAACTGAGTACTTGGGGCCCGGAAGGAACAAGCCTACGGACAAGAAAAGTAACCGGACCCCGGACATTGCCCTATTTCTTTTCGTGCTTTCTTTCCATACTGCTCAGGCCATGTGGCCAGTCACTTCTTCCTGTGCTTAAACATAGTAGGAGATGTGCTATCCTTCTGCAAGCAGGTTTGCTTGAGGTAACCGTGGCGTACTAGGTGTCCTGTGGTTGTCTCATTGCTTGGGGTCCCTATGGTGCCGAATGGTCCCTCCCTTGAAAGGCTTACGCCAGCGGGAGGTCTAGGGTATGTAGCCTGCTTTGCATGGTTCGGTACCTCAAGCGTGCACACTCTACCTCTTCAACGCTGCAGCTCAGTACCGGGGAGCTGGACGACTCATGCCCCAGGGTAAGTTATTAACCATAGCACGGACGACCCACATCAAATTACCCAAGCCTCGTAGCTCAGTTGAGGACCGTAAGCCACAGTAAAACGAACAGGAAAGAGTGACCAGAGAGCACGACTACTCCTTTTTTCTACCATGTCTGTAGGTCCGAACATGTCCTTGGCGTCCCGGAGCTCCCAGGTGGCCCGATGCTCACGCCCTGCCTCATCTGGTCCGCTTGGTAGGTGCGCCCCAACTCAAGGACCGCACCTACCAAGGGGCCATCACGGTAAACCACGCAGGCAAGACGTCAGACCGCTACAGCAACAAGCAGAAAGACTCGGAGCTCCAGCTACGACAAGCTGAATACACTAGCCAAGCCCCCGGGTCCTTGCGCTGCCAAGGATCTGGGAAGAGTGTTGGCCACACTACTGGAGCACCCTGAGTCCTTGCACCACTAAGGGCCCGGGGGAACAAGCTCGTAACATCGGCAAAGAGCTATCTACTTCGGCTAAGTCATCTCGGACCTTTGCGTTGCCAAGGGTCTAAAGTCTACATCAACAACTCAAGATACACAAAACTTGAAACAAAAAAGTCTTCATTAATGGCAGAGCTCCGGCATACAAAGGGGGATACAAGGCAAGCGGGAAACCTAGAGGCTACAAGTCGGGCGATCTTCTGCTCCATGGCAGACTTGGTTGTCCCCATGGCAAACTTGGTCCCTTCTCCCCCAAGCCAATCTTTGTGCAAAGAAGCAATCCCTTGTTGTAGCTCAAGGGGTGACCAACAAACATATCAGCTTGACGCCTCAAATTCTATGAGGCATCGCCGATCTGTTGCACATCGATGTCGATGACTTCCAGTGTTGGATGGGCCAGACGCGTTGCCGGAGAAGGATGATCTGGTGGGACAGGAAGAAGGTCAGGCTTTCCTTCGCCAAGTACCTGCTCCTCTCCAACACCGGCATGTAGGCATCCTGCGAATCGGGGATCTTGTCCCCGACGGCTCCCTGTGCCATCGGCGAGCCACCCGGATGGCTTGTGCTTCTATCCGAGACCTTTGAGGAGAAGGACACCCTGAAGAGCCGCACCGAAGGCCCCACGCACACGAACATCTCGCAAAAGTAGATGAAGATGGCCATGGGTGCGAGGGTGTGTGGCGAGAGGAGAGCGCTGGGAAGCGGAGGCTTCCAGCGTGCAAGAGGAAGATAAAGACCGCAAGGAGCAGGAAGGTACCATCCTTCTCCGGAAATCTTCCTTTTATATGTGTCCGCAACCTCTGGCAGCGCAACAGGCGCAATGTTTGGGTTTCCACCGCTGCACACCGTGGGCTACTCGCGTCCCCCAATGATGGGTAGGATCCAGGTCCACCCGTCAGACACTAGGGGTCAGGCGGGTAACTTCTCGGGAACGTCCGACAGTTCCCGAGAAAAGCGGCGCGGTGAAACTGGAACGACCGACCCGTGGGCTGCCACAGTAAAATACCATGAGGCAACCCCTCGAGCACATCGCCACGACCCACCAGTCGAGAGCAGACATGCGTTCACTACGTTGACGATGTGCTGCCGCTTCGACTGTCGAATACGCCCACTACGCCAAGGACGTGCAGCCTTTTCGTCTCCCACGTACAACTACACATACACTACGCTAAAATCTTGCCACCACTTCGGCTTCCAAAGTGCAGGTTCAAAACCATCACGTGGGAAAGATGGAGGCCCCACCTGCGGACTCGTCGCCTCCCCCAAGATGGGCCCGACAGCCACTGTTGGTACCCTGCAGTCCGGGTACACCCACATGGAGGATAAAAGACAGCCCATACCTCGTCTCCCTGCTGAGGCGGGTGCCAACATACCCACGTGTCCTTGGCCGCGAGGTCAGCCCCGAGGCTGCCACGTGCGCTTGGGCTATGAAGCCCACACGTGCCCCTGGTTCTGGTCCATGCCTCTTCGCTGAGGTGAGGTCCGGAGCTGCCACGTGTTGGTGGGCTCTGATCCTCCTCCCTACTGAGGATGGCTTCGGAGCCGACACACGCCCTTGGCTACGGTCTGAGCCTCCCCGCTGAGGTGAGGTCCGGAGCTGCCACGTGTTGATGGGCTCTGAACCTCCTCCCTGCCGAGGAGGGCTCCGGAGCCGACACCCCATTGGTTATGGTCCGAGCCTCCCCGTTGAGGTAAGGTCTAGAGCTGCCACGTGTTGTCGGGCTCCGAACCTCATCCCTGCTGAGGAGGGCTCCGGAGTCGACACGTGCCCTTGGCTCCGGTCCGAGCCTCCTCGTTGAGGTGAGGTCCGGGGATGCCACGTGTCGGTGGCTACGAAGCCTCCTCCTTGCTAAGGAGGGCTCCAGAGCTGACACGTTTCCTTCGCTCTGATCCGAGCCTCCCCACTGAGGTGAGGTCTGGAGCTGCCACGTGTACCCCAGCTCCGAATCCGCTGAGGAGAGCTCTAGAGCCGCCACGTTCCCCGCGATTCGTCGTGGGCCATGGGTCGACGAAGTCAAGGAGGAAGTGTGTTGTCCAGCCGTGCATTCAAGGCCCGTGTCTTCCCCAGAAGCATGGCGCACGGCGCATGCCTCCATCCTCCACCTGCTCGCCATTACAGTGACAAGACAGAGCGACAAGGCGTGATAGCGGTACAGTGTCACCCAACGGTACTGAGCCACCCAACAGACTACAAGACGCGGCGACAAGACGACATCTTCATCATAACCTGCCACACAGACAGGGGCGCTCAGGGCGCCACGCAGCGAGACTTAACTCCCACACCGGCTACTCTACTCAAAGTGTAAAACCCTAGATCATGTATAGGGTACATACAGCTTCGGGGCCACCCGTCGGGCCCCAAGCCCCACTATAACCATGCCGGCCTTGGACTATAAAAGGACTCGGGTGTCCACCAGACAAAGGGTTCGCAACCCTGCAACCCTCACTCTCATACGCGCAGGCAATGCAAAAATCATCTCAGTGGACGTAGGGTATTACGCTCCGGCAGCCCGAACCATGTAAATCTCAGTGTTCACTCACTCTCTCGAGTTGGGTCGCTTAGGGACGCCAAGCCCCTCCAATCAAAGAACCTCCGTGGGTTGCTTCCGTAGCAGGTCGGGAGGAGAGTCGTACTCCGACTTCGTCCATCCTATCAACTCCCATGCTATAAACCTCCTCTTCCTCTTCTTCTATGGATTTAGGCATTGATTCGTCGTGAAAGACCCACACCTCATAATGTGGCACAAAGAAAGCGTTTTATTGTCCAAACACCTCATATTCTGGCATCTGCTACATGAACACTGCACCTTATTTATCTTGGCTAACGAAAAATCACGGTCCACAAAAGTCGTAGTTTTGTTCACCCACTCATCTGAGTGAGTTCCATTCTTGTTCCAACCAGTATCCATCCAACTACTGTCTTCACCCATATTTGAGCATACAAATCACATGTAGACAAGTCAACATCAGCTATCACGCGTCTATATCTATTAGGAAGGATGTGTGTGCTAAACCCACCCAAAAGTGACCAAGAGAGCTTTCTAACATTGAGACGCGGGGTCCGGATTCTAATAAAATTTTAGCAGCATAACCCCGCAGTTCTTCAACTGCACGTCTCAAAATGGTGCAGCAGAGAATATCAGTATTATACAACTAAAACTTCAATTAGATGCGGACCTCTCGCGTCTTGCCATAAGCAAGCTCTCTTAGACACTCTGAGGTTGTCCACAAAAGGGACAATTCTGAACCTACGCGTGTCACATGCGTAGCGCAAGTGACACATGCCGGTTCGAAATAGGTGACGCATAGGTTACATTATTCATTTTTTATTTATTCGATACCGTCGTAAAAAAGCTTATTTATGACGATTTTCATGTGTTCCAATGTGAAAGAGAGGAAATAAATAGAGAAAGAGGGGAAAATGTTACGAGATGGTCAGTGAACGTCTCATGTAGACTGCCGTGTTCCAACGAGCGCTCTGTGTCCGCACCGAGATGGTTCCTCCAAGCCCGGCATGATACTTGTTCTACTCATAATTACGTACTACATTCTCTCATGATGGTGTATATAGCTATCCATTGTAAAGCAAATAATTAACACTTAGTTTTCAAACATTTTTCTACTAAATAAAGAAATAAAAAATAATTAAACTAACAACATAATAATTACTTAATATAACATCTAATTAACACCTAAAGTAGTAGTCATTAACAAACTAAATACAATTTACAACTACATAATCAAATAAAACATATAATTAACAATTGAACTAACTAATACATCTAATTATAGACCTAAGTAAAGAATAAATTAAACTAAATTCAAATTATAACTAAAATAATACTAATGATAAAAATAATTACAATTTACACCTAAATAAACATATAAAATATGTAATTAACAATTAAACTAACTAATACAACAAATTACACAACTAATTAACCTCCAAATTACACTAAATTCAATTTGCAGCTATTAAATACATGTCATCACTAATTAAACGATAAATAAAAAATTTTACTCGCAATCGGGCGGCGGCGGCCGGCTGGACAGGCGAGGGCCAGCGGGGGCGGCGGCTCCGGGTGGCGTCGGGGCGGAGCAGCGGCGGCGCGGACTGGCGGGAGAGGCGAGGGCGCGGGCGAAGGAGCAGGCCGCGAACAGGTACAGTTCGCTTATTTACGACGGTCCATCTCTGGGCCGTCGTAAATATGTCTTATTTACGATGGCCAAAAAATAGCTGTCGTAAATAAGCTTTAACTTGCGACAGCCGTGGAATTGTCGTCGTAAATAAGCCTTAGCTTACGACGACCTACTTTAGCCATCGTAAATACTATTATTTACCACAACCAACTCTAAATCCATCGTAAATAAACTTAGCCATTGTAAATTTAACCTTTTCCTGTAGTGTATGAGTGGGTACACCTGCTACCTGAGTCCTCCAATGTGGGTTTAAGATTATTGAAAAACATCACAATGAGAAGTGATGGTTTAAGTCTCTTTTTTCTCTCTCCTAAAATGATCTGATTATGGTTTGAATTTTTAAAATATATTGGGATTTGGAGTTCAAGAAGATTGGATGCATAGATTGTAAGACATATTCGGAGCGCTTGGAATAATGTTCATAACTGATGAACTAATGTGCAGTCCCAAGGTACACTCGTGAATCGATCTAGAAATAGAGTTCTACCATTGGAGATGCTCCTTTTGGTGGAGTTGCAAAATATTTAGTTCTGAATAAAATGCAACCGGTCCTATAACTTTTTTTTCGAGGGAGTGCAATATAGGTCCTGAACTCTTTAATTTGGACATTTCAGTTTTTGATTCATCTCTAGTTAGCATTGATTCATCTAGCTAGTGTCCCTATGGCATGTAATCCAATTTGACAGTTTCATCATTTGTATTACTATATTCTGCACGTTGAAATAAAAAATGTAAATCAAAAGTTTGATTTTTTTTCTATTTTCTCTTGATTTTTATTAACTTTTATGTGGGCTTGATAATAACACAAATGATGAGTTCACATACTTGAGTACATGGTTGTGACGGAGACACCAACTAGGCATATCAATACTAATTAGGGTGATCTAGATCGTGCATGAATCAATTAGCATGTACGGAGATTTAAATGTGTAAATTAAGAGTTCATGAACCTAGATCACCCCCTCCAAAAAAAGTTAGAAATCAGTCCATACACTTAACTCTTCAATTTTGGATGTGAATCAAAACCCAGGGCACATGGATGCCAATAACTAATTTGAGTTCAGAAAGACATAATAAAAGTTAAGAGGGAGCGAGAAACCAACTGCTCCCTCTGTCCGCAGTAAAAAAATTACAAATATTAACCATGCAAGAGTTTTGTATTATAAGCTTGATTCATAATCAATCTTGCAGTAGCATTCTTGCGTTGAATCTTCATAGATTTTTTGTTGTGGATGATCAAAGTTAAAAAAATAACTTAGCACAAACATAAAACTAGCTAATGGAGGGAGTACTCCGTAATAGATTGTGGCCATTTTTCCCATGCTGTTTCTTAAAGAAAACAGAGTGACCAACTTTAGTTCAAAGAGACACAATTGTTTGCTTATTGATAGTAATACGCCGAGGCCATGATATTCTCATAGTGAAAAGAAGTAAAACGCTTATTGTGCTGATTATGGTGAACGAGTGCTCCATGCAACAACAGTAGAACAAAACTGCAATTTATGGTAATAACCGTTTGCCCCCTCGACTAGGATCTCATATACTGTTATATCTACCAAAGCATCCTGTCAAATTGTACATACCACTCTCCAGCGTCTTTGCCAAAACTCTAAAACATAATACACAAGGATTTTTACACTATAATAAGAGCAACTGGCATGCAATTAACACAGAGGTGCAATCATGCAAGCAGTTCATCTATGATCACTGTATCTTTTTCTTTAAGCCTCTCTACGCTTAGCAACGCAAGTTCACAAATAAACCCTTCCTGAGTTGACCGTATGATCAGAAATCGTGTGGTCTTGATGAGTTGATTGCACTGTTACACTTATATAATGATTGCATATCAGTTGCTGTCGAACATAATAAAAAAGTTCATTTATACGTCAGTTTGTCATGTTCAGCGTTGGGGAGAGGTCTGACTGTACACCTGCTTCTGCATTCTGATCTTGTGCCCCCTTTTCGCGTTTTGATCTGCGGTGAGAATATCATCTATCCATGAGACTATATTATGGGCCAAGCTTTCCAGTACTCTTGAGTAGCTCTCTAGTATTGCCTGCCCAATATCCTGTAAGTTGATACAATGATGATGCAAGAAGGTTAGTATTACAAGGCGTTATAGTTCTTCTACAATATCTTGGAACAGATGTTTTTTACTGAAACTCTGAAACAGATTTATTAGTATATGGTAGTTTATTTGCATAAGCATCCATTAGCATACTCGTATGTTTAGTAGTGAACAGATCTTTTTCTGTAAGAGAAATACAGATGAACACATGAATAACCTGAAATTTGCTTGTTTCCTGTATATTAACCACTAATTACCTTGTTGTACTGAATCTTGCTTGTGTCCAGGGTTGTCTGTGACAGACCTGGAAACCTCTGCTTCAAGCACAGGAGCAGACTTCTGGCCCTACTTGCAAGAACCAGATTCTTGTCCCCATCTGCATTCAGCTCAGTAACATTCTCCCATTTGGACACCACGTGTGTCGTGCTCGCTTTCCTTCGCCACACATACATAGCAGCCTCAACACGGTCAGCAATCTCAAGGGCCTCATGTTCCGAGCTCAAGTTAAGGAAGTTGAGGAGGTGATCTGCAGAGAACTGATCCCCTGAAGACATGTACCGGTATACGGCATCACCTACACCCACCCTCCCACTCTGCAGAGTAACAGAAATATATCAATCAGATGGGTAACTCTATGGAGAATCAGACTCGGTGGGTCGGACCGGGCAACTGTTATACCTTTGGAAGTGTCTCTAAGTATGACAACGGAACCTGCATTTCAGAGAGGATGCTGCTGTTGATCTCCATGGCCATCTTGTGGATCTGACTTGCTTGGTCCCTCTTTTGCTGCAGTTCACGGTGCATGCGATCGGAGAGGCCTGACTCAGGGACACAAGGCTCCGGTAACCACCATTTATCCTCGCTGCGCTGGAACGACTTCTTCTTGCTTTCACTGAAGGATTGGTTGCTCTGGTCTGCATACCAGAACTCTGTCTGCTTCTCAGAGCTGTCCAGTATTCCCTGCAAACAAAACTTCAGTTTCAGTCGTACATCGTTACTACATAAATCCATTGTTTTATTTAGAGCTTCTATAATTACGATAATCGAGACTCACTAGAAGCATGGTTTCCAGCTTTTCAAGAGCTGGAAGGTTCATCAGAATGTCTGATCTTGGTGAGGTTGCCATCACCTGTGAAATCGCAAACTTGTACCTCAGCAGACGTTCAAAGAGAATTGAGATTCATCAGGAACGTTCGTATATAGGGATGTCTATGGGATGGCTGGGTGGCATTACGTCGTGTGTGCTTCCATCGGGCATGGCCTGCACAGTCGGCGAGAATTCGACGATGTATTCGCAAATGGAGAGGAGGCAATCCATCTCCCGGTTCCACATTGACCTCTTCTCAGGTGGCAGTGGCTTCAGTCTGTGGCAGGTCCCGAACACAGTTGCTGCAGCCATGGACAAGCAAAGCAAGTTAGCACGCCGTTGTAGATCATTTTAACCGAGGAATGGGGAATCCATTGAATCTTCACAAGATACCATAGAGGTTGGTGATGGCGTTGGAGATGGCCACAGCGGTGCAGACACCTTTCCCGCCCCCTGACATGTCCTCTCCGAGCAGCAACTTCGTGTACTTCTCCTTCATCAGCTCCATCTCTGAACAGAAAACTCATCAAGCACCAGAAAAAGAACACCACAGGGCATGCAATGCAGGTCAACCGAACTAGGGTCGCCATCCGATACCTTCGTCCTCCATCGACTTCTCGTCGACAGCTTGCTGCAGCTTCTTCATGCTCAGCTTGCTGCTCACCGACGGCGAGAGGCGCGATGCCGTCTTGGACGGCGTACGGCTCAGGCTGTTGCTGCGTCCCCGCGGCGATGACGCGTGACGCTCCTGCTCGTCGCCGCTGTCGGAGAAGGAAAAGACGCGGAACAGCGGGCGCGCGTAGTCGCGGTCGTAGTTGTGGCTGTGGAAGCCCGGGAACCCAGAACTGTTGTCGCTCATCGTTGTGCTCGAGCTTGTTGTCTTCGGTCCAAGCCTGCCAATTAGGCCTGCAGGAGAGATGAGTTGAGCAAGAACGGCGATGAAGGTGACTCGTGTTCTTGCCTTATTGTCCTTTTGGTGATTTGGATCGTGGTTGTCACTCTGTAGAGAGCAATAATAAGGCATATAGCCTGGCCTCTCCCTAGACATGGGGCATTTCAAGGATATTTTAATTACGTCCGTCGTGCAAGTTAGTGGCTGTGCCAACTGTAAAGAAGGTACAAAAGAACGGAAAGGTTTGGTAGTGATAAATAGGCTCTAAGTACGTCACATTTCATCACAACTGCATTGATTTTTAGATAATAGAAAAAGATTCCGGCCTCTACATTGTATACAACCACTAAATTATTATAAATTTCAGCCTCATTGCTGATTACAAAGAAGAATCACACTCAAATAATTATTATGATTGATAAATTCTATTGTTATGTCTCTAACCATATTTGCCGAATATCTCTAATGCAGGTGTCTCCAATCATCTGCTTGTCTTATGAAACATCTTCTTTGTCTTTTCATCATGTTGTAATAGTGCCCAATATCACAGCCAACATGTTCCCCTAAAAATAGATTACATAAATTAAGTATAATTGATATTATCAAATATTATATCATGTCGACATCTTCAAATTGCCCAGTATAAAGCTGTTGTCACAACTGCATTGATATATTGTTGTTCCTTCAAAAAAAAAAAATAGTACCTCTTAAGAACAGAGTCCGTTGACAGAGGGTGTCTCTCATAGTTGGTTGAATAGGATTTGACTTTGTAGTTCTTACTCTCTGGTGGTATCAATTGGAGAAGCGATGGTGAAAGATGAGTAGACGATGGTGAATGGAGTGTGGACGGTGGATCACCTTTACCATAGTAGATGATCAAACAACTATTTTTTCTCACTATGTTACCGGAACTTAAAGACGGTGCTGCACCTTTTCTTGACTTGTTCTATGGCAAGGAACTTTTGGATTGCAGCTAGCGAGTTGATAGCGTAACCACGACTGCATTCGAGTAACTAGAAGGTCGGGAACTCGATCGTTGACTTGTTCGATGGACTTCCAGATAACTTAAGTACTTGCCGGGTCAAGGGCATCAGAACATTGGCTATGCTGGTCATATGAACCATCTAGACTGAACAAAATGCTAGAATCTTAGGCACCATAGAAAATTTAGTCGATATGATAAAGATGAGGTCACTTTATGGTGTGTAGCTGGTGCCAAACGTCTGGCTGTTTTGGTACCTAGTCATATGGGTGATTAGCATTTATGATGCTCTATAATGTATGTCTTGTACATATATTTTCATTCTTCATCCTATAATTGAACGCCAGCCTTTTCAAGAAAAAGAAAGAAGCGTAGAAGATTTAGATATATCTTTTTTATATTTACATGCATTTTAGAGCCGCTGATGTGAGGGCTATGTACTTCTCAAAGTTTCTAATATAGTGTTCTCTCATTAGAAACAAAATACAATGACACCATGTTGATGCATGGGTTATTGTCTCACAATGGACCAATATAATGTATGCCTGGGGGTTGAAATCAAGGCGCATATAGGTGTAACATCATATTTTGAATATTCATCTCCACTTGGTGCTCTCTTCGTTCAAATTTGAACTAACCAACGTCAAATATTTTAAAACGGAGGGGTAGACCTAACTAATTATGTAGGTCATCATCACTATTAGTCTTCTTGCATAAATGACACTCCTTCCTCTTTCCAGCTCAAACACTCACATCCGAGATGGACTGAAACCCAGGAAGCTCTTAAACCATTGCACCTATGCTTGTCTTTTTAGTAACTATGCATGTACCATGCCTCATAGTCTTAATACATTTAAAAATGTACTCCCTTTTGTAATAATGCTCATCAAGGTATTCATAAACAGAGTGAGTATGTCCTTCACCCTTCCTATCCTTTTTCTTTAATGTGAGCTAAATGCTGGGACGACTTTATTGTTCAACATTCATGAGTAGTATTTTAATGTTATGGAGTGATATAAGCAATGCAAACTGGTATATCAACCTAGACCTGAGAACTCATCTCAGCATGCTGCCGAATACAATCATGACTCAGCATACAAGAATTAATTACATACCTATGGAAAACATGCAAGCATCATGATCACAGCCTCCTGTAAAAGCACTGCCGCTCCCAAACAACCCATTTTTTAACCTGATGTTCTATCATTGTGTACCAACGGTAATGCTTATACCAGTTGATCTTATCTCGTGCGATGATCAGTCTTCTTAAACATGCAATCTCATACAGGTCTATCCGTTTAAATTAACTTCTAAGTAAAGCGACGTAATATACTAGTGCCTTGATACACTTCATGCCTGTCATGATGGTCTGCCTTTGAAAGATTTTATATATAAAAGAAAAGAATAGGCGTTCTTACCCAACCGACGTGTAATGTACCTCTGGTACATAAACCGGATCTTTTCCTCTGCTTATATTTGATCGTCGTATGGCCTTTTTCAAAAAAAAAAAAGAATAGGCGACGAACCAAAATGGAAATGGTTATATGTGAGCTCATCAGGACCTTTTTGAGCGAGGGAATAAGGGAGTGGCCGGCCTGTATGAGGCAACTAACTGTTGAATTAGTAACTTTTATAGTTTAAAATGACAACTAATATTCTCTTAATACTACTACATAGTATTTTGATCCTACGGTGTAGATATGTTACTTTTTGCTCACCAATAGTGACAAGTATTTTATTAAGCCAAGAGTAATATCGGAAAAGATAAGAGTGGTAGACTAGTAATTATTTTTGTTATAAGTCATATTACTTTTTAAAGCTGTATGGTCTTGGATTTTTTTCTCATTCACCGCACAAAAAGATGACAAACGGGTGGCCCGAGAATTGCCTATAGAAGGGCCCCTCGGCCTGCCCAGTCCAGACCACGAGCTACTAGAACACAACAGCCCACGATAGCCAGAAGGAATACACATCCGGATGGTGCAACTTGATGATTTTTCATTAGCGGATGGCCATCTAGTTCGAAATCGGGAAAGTCGAGAAAACTCATGAACTCGGGTCCCAGGAGGGCGGACAGGACCTTGACAGAATACACGTCCCGATGGTGCAACTTGATGGTTTTGCATTTGCAGATGGTCATTTCGTTTGAAATCGGGAAAGTCAGAAAAGCTCACGAACTCAGGTCCCGGACGGCCTGACGAGACCCTGATGGAATAAACATCTGCACGGTGCTACTTGATGGTTTGGCCTGCCGCGGATGACCATCTGGGTCGAAATCGGGAAAGTCAGGAAAACTCACGAACTCGGGTCCCGGGAGGCCGGACGGGACCTTGACGGAATACACGTCCGGATGGTGCAGCTTGATGGTTTTGCATGCGCGGAAGGCCATCTGGGTCAAAATCAGGAAAGTCGGGAAAACTCACGAACTCGGATCCCGGCAGGGCGGACGGGACCTTGACGGAATACAAATCCGGATGGTGCAACTTGATGGTTTTGCATGTGCGGATGGCCATCTGGTTCAAAATCGGGAAGGTCAGGAAAGTTGGGAAAACTCACGATTTTGGGTCTCGGGCGGGCGGACTGGACCTTGACGGAATACACGTCCAGAAGGTACAAATTAATGGTTTTGCATTTGCAGATGGCCATCTAATTTGAAATCGGGAAAGGTGGTAAAACTCACAAACTCTGTCCCGGGCGACCGGACGGGACCCTGATGGAATAAACATTCGCACGGTGCAACTTGATGGTTTTGCCTGTGCGGATTGCCATCTGGGCTGAAATCGTGAAAGTCAGGAAACTCACAAACTCGGGTCTCGGGTGGCCGGTCGGGACCTTGACGGAATACACGTCCGGATGGTGCAACTTGATGGTTTTGCATGCGTGGATGGCCATCTGTGTTGAAATCGGGAAAGTTGGGAAAACTCACGAACTTGGGTCTAGGGCAGCTGGATGGGACCTTGACGGAATACAGGTTCGGATGGTGCAACTTCATGGTTTTGCCTTTACTGATGGCAATCTGAGTCAAAATTAGGAATTCAAGAAAACTCACGAACTCAGGTCCCGGGAGGCCCGACGGGACCTTGACCAAATACACATCCGGATGGTGCAACTTGATGGTTTTGCATGCGTGGATGGGCATCTGGGTCAAAATCGGGAAAGTCGGGAAAATTCACGAACTCGGATCGTGGGAGGTTGGTCTGGACCTTGACAGAATACACGTCCGGATGGTGCAACTTGATGGTTTTGCATACGTGGATGGCTTTCTGGGTTTCAATCGGGAAAGTCGGGAAAATCGGGAAAACTCACGAACTCAGGTCCCGGGCGGCTGGACGGGTCCTTAACGAAATACACGTTCCGATGGTCCAACTTAATGGTTTTGCCTGTATGGATGGTTTTGCATGAGCGAATGGCCGTATGGGTCAAAATCGGGAAAGTCGGGAAATCTCACGAACTCAGATCCCCGGCAGCCGAGCGGACCAAGACAGAATATATGTTTGGATGGTGCAACTTAATGGTTTTGCATGCGTGGTTGGCCATCTGGGTCGAAATTGGGAAAGCCGCGAAAGTCGGGAAAACTCACGAACTCAGGTCCCAGGCGGCCGGATGGGGCCTTGTTGGAATAAACATCCACACGGTGCAACTTGATGGTTTTGCCTGCGCGATTGGCCATCTGGGTCCAAATCAGAAAAGTCGGGAAAACTCACGAACTCGGGTCTCGGGAGGCCGGTCGGGACCTTGACCGAATACACGTTCGGATGATGCAAATTGATGGTTTTGCATGCTGGATGGACATCAGGGTTGAAATCGGGAAACTCGGGAAAACTCTCGAACTCGGGTCTCGGGCGGCTGGACGGGACCCTATTGGAATACATGTTCGGATGGTGCAACTTGATGATTTTGCATGTGAATGGCCATCTGGGTCATAATCTGGAAAGTCGGGAAAACTCACAAACTCGAAACCCGGGAGGTCGGACGACACATTGACGGAATACACGTCTGGATGATGAAACTTGATAGTTTTGCATGCGCAGACGGCCATCTGGGTCGAAATTGAGAAAGTTGAGAAAACTCACAAACTCAGGTTCCGGGAGGCTGGACACCGCATGGTGTAACTTGATGGTTTGCATGAGTGGATGGTCATTTGGGTCAAAATCGGGAAAGTCAGGAAAACTCACCCTGGAGGACGAACGGGGCAATGACAGAATACACGTTTTGATGGTGCAACTTGATGGTTTTGAATGCGCAGATGGCCATCTGGGTCGAAATCAGGAAAGTTGGGAAAACTCACAAACTCGGGTCCAGGGCGGCCAGACGGGACCTTGACGGAATACACGTTCAGATGGTGCAACTTGATGGTTTTGCATGTGCGGATGGCCATCTGGGTCAAAATCGGGAAAGTCAGGGAAAACTCATGGCCTCGTGTCCTAGGAGGTCGGACGGGATCTTGACGGAATACACGTACGAATGGTGCAACTTGATGGTTTTTCAGGCGCGGTGGCCATCTGGGTTTAAATCCGGAATGTCGGGAAAACTCATGAACTCGGATCTCGGGGGGATGGTCAAGACCTTGACAGAATACACGTTCAGATAGTGCAACTTGATGGTTTTGCATGCATGGATGGCCATCTTGGTCGCAATCTGGAAAGTCGGGAAAACTCACAAACTCGAGTCTCGGGAGGCTAGACGTGACTTTAACGGATTACATGTTCGTATGGTGCAACTTGATGATTTTGCCTACGTGGATGGCCATTTGGGTCAAAATTCGGAAAGTCGGCAAAACTCACGAACTCGGGTCCCTGGAGGCCGGACGGGACCTTGACGGAATACACGTCCGGATGGTGCAATTTGATGGTTTTGCATGCACGGATGGCCATATGGTTCAAAATCTAGAAGGTCGGGAAAGTCGGGAAAACTTACGAAGGGTGCTGTTCGGCTGGACGGGACCTTGACGAAATACATGTCCGGATAGTGCAACTTGATGGTTCTGCATGCATGTATAGCCATCTTGGTCGAAATCGGGAAAGTCACGAAAGTCAGGAAAACTCACGAACTCGAGTCCCGTGCGGTCGGACAGGGCCTTGATGGAATAAACATTCGCAAGGTGCAACTTGATGGTTTTGCCTGCGCGGACGGTCGTCTGGGTCAAAATCGGAAAGTCGGGAAACCTCACGAACTCGAGTCTCGGCAGGCCGGTCGGGACCTTGACGGAATACACATCCGGATGGTGCAACTTGATGGTTTTGCATGCGTGGATGGACATCTGAGTCGAAATCTGAAAAGTTGGGAAAACTCTGGAACTCGGGTCTCGGCGGTTGGACGGGACCTTGACAGAATACACGTTCGGATGCTACGACTTGATGGTTTTACCTGCGGAATGGCCATCTCGATCAAAATCGGGAAAGTCGGGAAAACTCACGAAATCGGGTGCCGGGAGGAAGAACGGGACCATGACGGAATACACGTTTGGATGGTGCAACTTGATGGTTTAACATGCGTGGATGGCCTTCTTGGTCACAATCGGGAAAGTTGAGAAAATCGGGAAAACTCACGAACTCAGGTCCCGGGCGGCTGCACGGGACCTTGAGGAAATACACGTTCTGAAGGTGCAACTTGATGGTTTTGCCTGCGTGGATGGCCATTTGGGTCGAAATCCAAAAAGTTGGGAAAACTCATGAACTCGGGTCCCGGGAGACTGGACGGGACCTTGACGGAATACACGTTCGCATGGTGCAACATGATGGTTTTACATGCGTGGATGGACATCTGAGTCGAAATCTGAAAAGTCGAGAAAACTCTGGAACTCGGGTCTCAGCAGATGGACGAGACCTTGAAAGAATAAACGTTCGGATGGTGCGACTTGATGGGTTTACCTTCGCGGATGGTCATCTCGGTCAAAATCGGGAAAGTCGGGAAAACTAACCGAAATCGGGTCCCGGGACAAAGAATGGGACCATGACGGAATACACGTCTGGATGGTGCAACTTGATGGTTTAACATGCGTGCATGGCCTTCTTTGTCAAAATCGGAAAAGCCGATAAAATTGCAAAAACTCACAAACTCAGGTCCTAGGCGGCTGGACGGGAACTTGAGGAAATACACGTTTCTGATGGTGCAACTTGATGATTTTGCCTGCGTGGATGGCCATTTGGGTCGAAATCAAGAATGTTGGGAAAACTCACAAACTCAGGTCCCGGGAGGCTGGACGGGACCTTGACGGAATACACGTCCGCATGGTGCAACTTGATGGTTTGCAAGAGCGTATGGTCGTATGGGTCAAAATCAGGAAAGTCGGGAAAAGTCTTGAACTCAGGTCCCGGGAGGACGAACGGGACCATGAAAGAATACACATCTTGATGGTGCAACTTGATGGTTTTGCAAACGCGGATGGCCATCTGGGTCGAAATCAGGAAAGTCGGAAAAACTCACGAACTCGGGTCCAGGGCGGCCAGACGGGACCTTGACGGAATACACGTTCAGATGGTCCAACTTGATGGTTTTGCATGTGCGAATGGCCATCTGGGTCAAAATCAGGAAAGTCAGGAAAACTCACGAACTCGGATCCCGGGAGGCTTGTCGGGACCTTGACAGAATACACGTTGGGATGGTGCAAGTTGATGGTTTTGCATGCGTGGATGGCCATCTAGGTCACAATCGGAAAAGTCGGGAAAACTCACGAACTCGGATCCCGTGCGGCTGGACGGAACCTTGACAGAATACACATTTGAAGGGTGCCACTTGATGGTTTTGCATGAGTGGATGGCCGTCTGGGATGCAATCAGGAAAGTCAGAAAAACTCACGAACTCGGGTCCCGGGCGGCTAGACCGGAACTTGACGAAATACATGTTCGGATTGTGCAACTTGATGATTTTGCCTGTGCGCATGGCCATTTGGGTCAAAATCGGGAAAGTTGAGAAAACTCATGGCCTCGTGTCCTAGGAGGTCGGACGGGACCTTGACGGAATACACGTACGAATGGTGCAACTTGATGGTTTTTCAGGCGCGGTGGCCATCTGGGTTTAAATCCGGAATGTCGGGAAAACTCATGAACTCGGATCCCGGGGGGATGGTCAAGACCTTGACAGAATACATGTTCGGATAGTGCAACTTGATGGTTTTGCATGCATGGATGGCCATCTTGGTCGCAATCTTGAAAGTCGGGAAAACTTACAAACTCGAGTCCCGGGAGGCTAGACGTGACCTTAACGGAATACATGTTCGTATGGTGCAACTTGATGATTTTGCCTGCACGGATGGCCATTTGGGTCAAAATCCAGAAAGTCGGGAAAACTCACGAACTTGGATCCCTAGAGGCCGGATGGGACCTTGACGGAATACACGTCCGAATGCTGCAATTTGATGGTTTTACATGCGCGGATGGCCATCTGGTTCAAAATCTGGAAGGTCGGGAAAGTCGGGAAAACTTACGAAGGGTGCTGTTTGGCTGGATGGGACCTTGACGAAATACATGTCCGGATAGTGCAACTTGATGGTTCTGCATGCATGTATAGCCATCTTGGTCGAAATCGGGAAAGTCACGAAAGTCGGAAAAACTCACGAACTCGAGTCCCGGGCGGTCGGATGGGGCCTTGATGGAATAAACATTCGCAAGGTGCAACTTGATGGTTTTGCCTGCGCGGACGGTCGTCTGGGTCAAAATCGGAAAGTCGGGAAACCTCACGAACTAGAGTCTCGGTAGCCCGGTCAGGATCTTGACGAAATACACATCCGGATGGTGCAACTTGATGGTTTTGCATGCGTGGATGGACATCTGAGTCGAAATATGAAAAGTTGGGAAAACTCTGGAACTCGGGTCTCGGCGGTTGGACGGGAACTTGACAGAATACACATTCAGATGGTACGACTTGATGGTTTTACCTACGCGGATGGCCATCTCGGTCAAAATCGGGAAAGTCAGGAAAACTCACAAAATCGGGTGCCGGGAGGAAGAACGGGACCATGACGGAATACACGTCTGGATGGTGCAACTTGATGGTTTAACATGCGTGGATGGCCTTCTTGGTCACAATCGGGAAAGTTGAGAAAATCGGGAAAACTCACGAACTCAGGTCCCAGGCGGCTGGACGGGACCTTGAGGAAATACACGTTTTGATGGTGCAACTTGATGGTTTTGCTTGCGTGGATGGCCATTTGGGTCGAAATCCAAAAAGTTGGGAAAACTCACGAACTCGGGTCCCGGGAGACTGGACGGGACCTTGACGGAATACACGTCCGCATGGTGCAACATGATGGTTTTGCATGTGTGGATGGACATCTGAGTCGAAATCTGAAAAGTCGGGAAAACTCTGGAACTCGGGTCTCAGCGGTTGGACGGGACCTTGAAAGAATAAACGTTTGGATGGTGTGACTTGATGGGTTTACCTGCGCAGATGGTCATCTCGGGAAAGTCAGGAAAACTAACCGAAATCGGGTCCTGGGACGAAGAACGGGACCATGATGGAATACACGTCTGGATGGTGCAACTTGATGGTTTAACATGCGTGCATGGCCTTCTTGGTCACAATCGGGAAAGTAGAGAAAATTGGAAAAACTCACAAACTCAGGTCCCAGGCGGCTGGACGGGAACTTGAGGAAATACACGTTCTAATGGTGCAACTTTATGGTTTTGCATGCGTGGATGGCCATTTGGGTCGAAATCAAGAATGTTGGGAAAACTCACAAACTCAGGTCCCGGGAGGCTGGATGGGACCTTGACGGAATACACGTCCGCATGGTGCAACTTGATGGTTTGCATGAGCGGATGGTCGTATGGGTCAAAATCAGGAAAGTCGGGAAAAGTCATGAACTCGGGTCCCGGGGGGACGAATGGGACCATGACAGAATACACATCTTGATGGTGCAACTTGATGGTTTTGCAAACGCGGATGGCCATCTGGGTCAAAATCAGGAAAGTCGGGAAAACTCACGAACTCGGGTCTAGGGCGGCCAGACGGGACCTTGACGGAATACATGTTCAGATGGTCCAACTTGATGGTTTTGCATGTGCGAATGGCCATCTGGGTCAAAATCAGGAAAGTCAGGAAAACTCACGAACTCGGATCCCGGGAGGCTTGTCGGGACCTTGACAGAATACACATTGGGAAGGTGCAAGTTGATGGTTTTGCATGCGTGGATGGCCATCTAGGTCGCAATCGGAAAAGTCGGGAAAACTCACGAACTCGGATCCCGTGCGGCTGGACGGAACCTTGACAGAATACACATTTGAAGGGTGCCACTTAATGGTTTTGCATGCGTTGATGGCCATCTGGGATGCAATCGGGAAAGTCAGAAAAACTCACGAACTCGGGTCCCGGGCGGCTTGACTGCACCTTGACGGAACACATGTTTGGATGGTGCAACTTGATGATTTTTCTTGCGTGGATGGCTATTTGGGTCATAATCGGGAAAGTCGGGAAAACTAACGGCCTCGTGTCCCAGGAGGCCGGACGGGACCTTGATGGAATACATGTCCGGATGGTGCAACTTGATGGTTTTGCATGCATGGATGGACATCTGGGTTGAAATCGGGAAACTCAAAAAAACTCTCAAACTCGTGTCTCGAGCGGTTGGACGAGACCTTGACGGAGTACACATTCGGATGGTGCAACTTGATGATTTTACCTGCGCGGACGGCCATCTGGGTCAAAATCGAGAAAGTCCGGAAAAATCATGAACTCGAGTCCTGTCACACCCGGTTTTTCCGAAGAAACAACCAAGTGAATATCACATGTATGCCAGGATCATTTTCTCATACATGTGATGACAAATAGTGAAGCATCATTTATTACAAGCCAGGTGTCGAATATAAATAAGTCTTACATCGCAAATGTCTCAATGAACACTAATGCTTCATCACAAGTAAATAAACTAGCAGCGGAATATTATTCTTTAGGGCTCCATCACAGGCGTTGCCCGGGGGTCTTCATGAACCTAAAAACCTTCCTCGGGTCCAAAATCTTGGTCATTATACACCACCTCATTATCTTGACCTGAGCAGCAATATAAACCAACAAATATGCAAGGTTGAGTACCAATGGTACTCATCAAGTGTGGGAAAATTATATCATGCATGGCTAGAACAAGGAGAGGTTGAACTCATGGTTAAAGCACTACGCAATTAATACCTATCACCTTAGCTTATTAAGCTCCTACATTACTACACAGGTGAAATGGTCCCAATCTCCCATCCCATCATCATAATCCAATAACCATAACATCATTACCAATGTTAAGCTCCCCGCTTAACTTCCAAAACCATCAATCCTCTAATCATGAATAAGTCCAGGCCGCTCTTAACCGTGAGCACGGCTGTCAAGACAGTTTTGACTCTGCAGAGTTTGTACCACTGTACCCACATGTAGTGATTTCATCCCCCGTTGCCGGGTGGACTAAAAGAACCTCCATTATGCCAGTGGCTACGATCGACATTCACACTTCCCAGGTGTGCAGCCAGGAGATCACTACGAAGCCTTTACAAAGGGATTCCCGACGAGCGTGGGCCCACTGAGGTTTCACCCCTAACAGCATACAAGAGGCTCCAACCCCGCTGCGGTGGCCCCCTCTTGAGCCTTGCGGTTCATATGGTAGTCCAGCTGACACCTACTCCCCGCACCATCCAACACACCCATACTACGCCGGGGATACACCTAATTAATTGGCCAAGCTGCCCCATCTCAGCATGTGGTTGGCACTGTAAAGCCGGGTTACATGCTCCATGAACCGGTCCTTAGGATCCAGGCAAGTACTAAACACAAACCCAAGTCTGGTGCACCCAGCACACAACCAAAACATCCAACTTGCCTTGATCCCTACCTCTACATAACTCACAATATCTCATTCAAGAGTATGGTGAAATAAATTGATGATCTCATATCCCAAACATCCCATTCTAAGCATGGCTAAGCATATGCATGTAAATAAATGACATGACAAAATAAATCCCAACCCAAGCTGCAAGGAAACAAGGTAATGCAATTCTAAGGAAACTTCCTAGCATGGGTTTCATATTTCATTTGACAAATGCAAATAACTCTATCTACATATCCTAGCATAGGATCAAAGTGGTCAAGGACACTTGCCTCCTTCTTGCTGCTCTTGAAATTGGTAGTCCTGATCTTGTAAAGGAATAACTTGCTCTTGAACAGGTTCTACTTCATACCATCACACATAGCAAAAGAAAAACAACAATCATAAGACATAGTTCACACTTCTACTTCATACAAACCACACATTCACATTTATAAAAGTTCTTTACCATTATATGTGTTGTGGTTACTTTATGTGTGTTGAGTTGTGGCTTGCATGCACTTTTAACCATGTGTATATGATTCCTACTTTTGTGTCCACCTTTATACTTACATACTATTTATATGGGTTTCCAATAAATTTCTTATATTCAACTACTTCACCTTTTTACTACCAAGTGTGTATGAAAAGTATTATTCTTCCCCATATGTGCCTTCACAATTTCTACCAACCCTAAACTGAACTCTTTGGATTTTAAAAACTCCATTGATCATTTACTAGTTGCTATATTTTTCAGATTTATATTCTTATGCATAATTGTGTATTTTATTATGAAATTAGTAATACACATCATCTAAACAGTATAGGTTCTGGTCCTAAATAATTTAATATCATAATTTGACCTTGGCTTCAGATGTAAACTTATTTCATAATTATTTTCCCTATTTTTTTCTATAGCTATTCTTTACTTAAAAATGTGTCCCTATACTAAATAATGTGAATAATTAAATGAAACAGATTCATTTCAGCCCAAAATACATTTTTATCTCACTCCAAAGTTTCCTAAGTACTGAGAAAGTTTTTAATTAATTTTGACAATTATGTTTGTCCCACTTTTTAATTTTTTAAACACTAGTTACATATTCAATTTTCTAAATTAAATACTAAACATGGCTAAAATAATAAACTCACCCCATTACAGGGTCTATAATATTATTTTCATAATTTCCAGGGGTCTAGCTACACTTATCAGAGGTGTTTTTCCTAATTTTTATTAAGTCCAGGGGCTAAAACTGATTTTTAAATGTATTTACATGATTTTCTGGAGTTCCAGGGGCTAGATCTGAAGTTTCCGGGGCTAGCTCTTAATTCCAGAGAACCCCAGGGGGTAGCACGTAAGAATTCCAGTCTTTATAATGCGGGGCTGACGTGGACCGTCCGATTTTAAACCGATGGCTGAGATTATAACATCGAACCGGTACGCGGGGATTTAAAGTCTACCGTGCGATTTAAAATAAACGGCGCACAAGCGGCCACGTCGCTCTGATCGAGCGCGGGCGGCGCTGTCGGCGGCGCACGGCGGCAGGAAGCGGCGATCTCGCCGGAAAGTTTCGGATCCTCGAGAATTCTGCCTAGAACTGTGATCTTATGGCATAGATCGGTAGAGGGGAGGTCAGGGATCTCACCTCGGGGGTTTTCTCGAGCTCGGGGGTCCTAGAAAGTGATCGGCGGCGAGGTCCGAGGCAAAACCACGGCGAAGCTCGTCGGCGCTGTGTGTACACCGTAAGTCTCCGATTTTTCTACACCTGCAAGGTTCCCCGGAGGCGGTGGATCAAGACCAGCGAGTTAGATCGGAGTTTCCGAGCTTAGATCGGCTAGAATTCACCGGAGAATTCTCGGTTCTCACCGGAGTAAAAATCGGCGATCGCGTGGGAAAAACCGATCGGGGCTGGGGTTTTTATAGCCGGGGGAGGGCGGTGGGTCAGTTGTGATCGAGTTTGATTCTTCCGGGACCAGAATTCGGGCTGAGGGACGCGGTTTCCGGGCGGTTAAGATCGCGCGCGCTCGGGGGGAAAAGTCCGGGGTCGGCGCGAGCGAGGTTGGGGATGACAGGTGGGTCCCACCTGTCTGTGAGAGACAGCGCGGGCGCGCGGGGGCGGGCTGGCGCGGGGGAAACTGGGCCGGCTGGCAGCTTTCGGCCCACTGGCCGGTTTTTTCCCGTTTTCTCTTTTTCTTTTTCCATTTCTTTTCTGTTTTGAGTTTAATTTGAATTCCAGTTTGAATTTGAATTTTTGCAAAACATGCAACACGTCCAAAAATTTTTAAATTCCCCTCTGAACATGGTTTAGGGTTTTGAATCAAAATTTGGGGTGTTACAGCTCTACCCCCCTTAAAAGAAATCTCGTCCTCGAGATTGGTGTTTCTAAGAAAACAATTCCGGAAATTGTGCCTTGAGCTCATCTTCCCATTCCCAGGTGGCTTCCTCTTCTGAGTGATGCTTCCACTGCACCTTGCACATCCGGATTCTCTTGTTTCTGGTGAGGCGTTCCATTGTCTCCAAAATCTTGTATGGTTGCTCGTCATAAGACAAATCCTCAGCTACATCCACTTCATTCATGGGTAACACCTCTTCAGGCGTCCTCAGACATTTCTTGAGTTGTGACACATGGAATACATCGTGCACGTCTGATAGATGAACCGGTAACTCTAGTTGGTACGCCACTTCACCTTTCCTTTCCAAAACTTGAAAGGGTCCGATGTATCGAGGTGACAACTTCCCTTTCACCTTGAACCGACGAAGTCCTCTGATAGGGGACACTTTGAGATAAACATAGTCTCCCACGTTGAAAACAAGCTCTCTTCTTCGTACATCGGCATAGCTCTTCTGGCGTGTTTGTGCTATCCTCAAGTTGTTGCGAATCTCCCTCACCTTTGCTTCGGCTTCTTGTAGCACTTCTGGACCAAACACTTTACTTTCTCCTGTTTGGTTCCAAAATAGGGGAGTTCTGCACTTCCTTCCATACAAAGCTTCAAACGGTGACATTTTCATACTAGCTTGATAACTGTTGTTATAGGAAAACTCCGCATACGGTAGGTTCTTGTCCCAACTCCTATTGTTTTTGAGTGCACATGCCCTTAACATATCTTCAAGGATCTGATTGGTTCTCTCCGTCTGCCCGTCAGTTTGGGGATGATAGGCAGAGCTGAAGTTCAGATGGGTTCTCATGGTTTCATGCAACTTTTGCCAAAACCTCGAGGTGAACTGTGTCCCTCGGTCCGACACTATCTTCTTTGGCACTCCATGGTAACACACAATCCTTGACATGTACAATTCTGCCAATTTGGATCCGCTGTAGCTTTCTTTCACAGGGATGAAATGAGCTACCTTGGTTAGCCTATCAATAATGACCCATATTGAATCATACCCGGATTGGGTCCTAGGGAATCCCACAACAAAATCCATGCTGATTTCTTCCCACTTCCATTCAGGCACTTTGAGTGGTTGCAATAATCCCGCGGGTCGTTGATGTTCAGCTTTCACCAACTGACATGTGTCACATAGGGCAACATGTTCCGCGACATCTCGCTTCATGCCATACCACCAATACCTGCTTTTGAGGTCCTGGTACATCTTCGTACTCCCAGGATGAATGGAATAGTCAGAACCGTGAGCCTCCTTCAAAATTAATTCACGGATCTCCTTTACTTCTGGCACACAGATCCTTTTCCCGTGCCACACCGTTCCCTGTTCATCCTCTCTAAAACCAGGAGCTTTATTTTCCTTAATGAGTTGTCTGATCTCTTGTATCTTCTCATCATTCTTTTGGCCCTCGCGTATGTCTTGCTCGAGTGTGGAGTCCACTTCCATGGCGATGGCTTCACCACTATTTACTAGACATAGATTGAGTCTTATAACCTCGTCCTTCAATTCTGCAGGCATGTCCTTCAAACTCAACTTATTGACCTGCACTTTCCGACTCAAAGCATCGGCCACGACGTTTGCTTTCCCGGGATGATAGTTGATGCCCACATCAAAGTCATTGATTAGCTCTAACCATCTCCTTTGTCTAAGGTTGAGATCTGACTGTGTGAATATGTACTTCAAACTCTTATGATCCGTATATATCTCTGTCCTCTTCCCCATCAAATAGTGCCGCCAAATTTTCAACGCGTGTACCACTGCAGCTAGTTCTAGGTCATGTGTAGGATAGTTCTTCTCGTGCTTCCGAAGCTGCCGGGATGCATATGCCACGACATGTCCTTCTTGCATGAGAACACATCCCAACCCGTTTCCAAAGGCATCGCAGTACACTGTGAAATTCTTCTGCATATCTAGCATAACCAACACTGGGGCTGTTGTCAATCTCTTTTTTAGCTCCTGAAAGCTCATATCGCACTGTGGCGTCCAGGTGAATGTGATTCCCTTTTCCAACAGTTTGGTGAGAGGTCTCGAGATCTTGGAGAATCCCTCAATAAACCGTCGATAGTATCCAGCCAATCCCAAAAAGCTTCGAACTTCCCCGACATTTTCAGGGGTCTTCCACTTCTGGATATCCTCGATTTTGGCGGGATCTACGGAGATTCCTCCCTCCAAGATTATATGTCCTAAAATGGGAACTCTCTTCAGCCAAAACTCACACTTGCTCAACTTGGCATATAGTTGGTGTTCTCTCAGCCTCTGCAACACCAACCTTAGATGTTTCTCATGTTCTTCTTCATTTTTGGAGAAGACGAGAATATCATCTATGAAAACCACCACAAATTTGTCCAGATATTCCATGAATACCTTGTTCATGAGGTACATGAAATATGCCGGGGCATTGGTTAGCCCGAAAGGCATGACAGTGTATTCATACAGTCCGTACCGAGATACGAAAGCTGTCTTGGGAATATCAGATTGCCTTATCTTGAGTTGGTGGTACCCCGACCTGAGATCAATTTTCGAGAACACACAAGCTCCCCTCAACTGATCGAACAAGTCTTCAATGCGGGGCAATGGGTATTTGTTCTTGATGGTTACCTCATTCAAAGCACGGTAATCCACGCATAACCTTTGGGTTCCGTCTTTCTTAGGCACAAATATCACCGGAGCTCCCCACGGTGAGGAACTAGGGCGAATATACCCCTTCTCCGTCAATTCTCTCAAATGATCCTTGAGGTCTTCTAGCTGCTTGGAGTCCATTCGATAAGGTCTCTTGTATATCGGGGCTGTTCCCGGTACTAGCTCAATTGCGAATTCCACGTCACGGTCGGGAGGCATACCTGGCAACTCCTCCGGAAAAACATCTGGATATTCCCTGATGGTCCTGATTTCCTCAACTTTCACCTCCACTTGATTTAATTTAATGTCCCTCCTAGGCTCGTGTATTGTTATGAACTTTACTCTGGTACCATTGGGGTGAGTTAATTCCACCGTTCTGGTCGAACAATGGATGATTCCTTTATGTTTGGTCAACCAATCCATACCCAAAATAATATCTATCCTTTGTGAATCTATCACTATGAGGTTAGCAGTAAATACTACCCCATTAATGTCTAGGCTCACTTTGGGACACACTTGTCTTGTCCTTATTTCTCCACCTGGAGAGTTTACGGCTAGCATATGGTTCATTTGTGTGGTTGCTAGGTCATACTTCTTAACAAACCCTTGAGCAATGAACGAGTGGGTAGCACCAGAACAAACAGCAGAGTTGCAAGGTGTAAATTGGCAGGAAACTTACCAACTACCACGTCGGGTGCCTCTTGTGCTTCCTCCATAGTGACATGGTTCACCCATCCTCTCACTACATTCTGCTGTTGTGGCGGCGCAGGCTTCTTCTTTGGGCATTTATGGGCGTAGTGCCCTACTTCACCACAGTTGAAACATTGCACCCCAATCTTAGATGCTTGGCCCTTGTTGTCTTGGGGTTGGTTTGGGGGTCCTTGTACTGCTGGTCGAGGTGGATATGCGGGGCGAGGCTGCTGCACAAACTGACGTCGCGGCTGTGCTGGTGCTGCGGGAGGCCTGTAGTTTGGGTTGTACCCTCTTGGTGCTGAATAGGGTACCGCAGCACGGCTCGTCTGCCCCGTAGGTTGCTGCATCATACGTGGGCGGGTGTTGCTCCCTGAGGCTTGATGTGACCACCCAGCCTTCCTCTTATTCTCATTTTCCAGGGCCTTTAGCTTCCTTTCTACCACAAACGCTCGGTCCACCATCTTTTGGAAGCTTTCATACTCATTGGAGGACATTGCACACTGCATCTCTGCGGTAAGTCCTTCCACGAAACAATCTTGTTTCTGCTCATCAGTCTCTATGTCTCGTGGAGCATAACGGGATAGTTGAGTAAATTTAGTGAGGTATTCCCTCACAGTCATGTTTCCCTGCTGCAGTCCCAGAAACTCTTTCCTCTTGTTTTTGAGTTCACCTCTTGGGATGTAGTGGTTGCGGAAGCTACGCTTGAACTCTTCCCAAGTGATGTTCTCAGGGTCATGATGGGCGGCCACGTAGGCGGTCCACCAATCAGCAGCAGGTCCCTGCAATTGATGAGAGGCAAACAGCACCCTCTCATACCCTTGGCATTGTATTATCCTCATCTTACTTTCAATGGTCTTCAGCCAATCATCTGCCTCCAGAGGTTCAGCAGCACTTGCAAACTTTGGAGGTTGAGTTCCTAGAAACTCACTCAACCTTGGTTGGCGTGGTGCAGCTTGTGGAGGTGGAACTTGATGCAAGTTGGCCACCACTTGAGTCAAGTTCTGGATGAGCTGATTTTGATTCTCCAGCATTTGGTGGAGAGGATCAATTTCTTCACGGCGACCACCCCGGTCCTGGCCTCCAGAAAGATGAGGGTTGCATGCCTCATCGTTGTTGTTGGCGGGGTTGGCAGCACGTCCTTTTCCTCTTCCGGCCATCTGGCAGAATCAACCAATGTCAATTTGAAATCATTTAGTATCATCTTACTACTTTCATTAGTTTGCACTTTGAAGTGTTGAGGCTTTGTTATACTTTTACGGGGATTCATATCTCACACCAAATAAATGCACTATTATTTCCTGTGGGTTCACACACCAAAGCAAAACAATCTGAAGACGAGGCTGTGGACAATTGCTCATGGCTTTCACAACTCACGTCACACACCAAGCATTATCACACCATTAACTACGTCACGACTCGACTACTCGACCTCCTGCTAGCTAGGGGAAAGACTCTACACTACTCGTCCTCTTGAGCTGGCTCCTCGGGATCTTCCTCCTCATTTCGGCTACCTTCTGACTCTGCTTTGGGTGGGGAGGCTGCTGGTGGAGAAGTGCGACGACGCCTGATCGCTCGGCGATCCGGGGAGTCAGGAGTCCATGTATCATTCACGGTGACACACAGTTCATTCCCATCTCCTCTTTCTCTCGCCTTTAAGCAAACTCGCAGCAGCGCCTCCGTTTACTTCAGGGTGTCTCGGACATCCTGAAGCTCTTGTTGACACTCCTGCAGTCGAGTGCTGAGCATAGCAGCATCCTCCAAGCACAAGTCCATGTGCTCATGGGAAGTCCCTTGCTGCACCGGTGGGTACTTGTACTCCGTGGTACCACTCTCCCATCCCATCATCATAATCCAATAACCATAACATCATTACCAATGTTAAGCTCCCCGCTTAACTTCCAAAACCATCAATCCTCTAATCATGAATAAGTCCAGGCCGCTCTTAACCGTGAGCACGGCTGTCAAGACAGTTTTGACTCTGCAGAGTTTGTACCACTGTACCCACATGTAGTGATTTCATCCCCCGTTGCCGGGTGGACTAAAAGAACCTCCATTATGCCAGTGGCTACGATCCACATTCACACTTCCCAGGTGTGCAGCCAGGAGATCACTACGAAGCCTTTACAAAGGGATTCCCGACGAGCTGGGGCCCACTGAGGTTTCACCCCTAACAGCATACAAGAGGCTCCAACCCCGCTGCAGTGGCCCCCTCTTGAGCCTTGCGGTTCATATGGTAGTCCAGCTGACATCTACTCCCCGCACCATCCAACACACCCATACTACGCCGGGGATACACCTAATTAATTGGCCAAGCTGCCCCATCTCACCATGTGGTTGGCACTGTAAAGCCGGGTTACATGCTCCATGAACCGGTCCTTAGGATCCAGGCAAGTACTAAACACAAACCCAAGTCTCGTGCACCCAACACACAACCAAAACATCCAACTTGCCTTGATCCCTACCTCTACATAACTCACAATATCTCATTCAAGAGTATGGTGAAATAAATTGATGATCTCATATCCCAAACATCCCATTCTAAGCATGGCTAAGCATATGCATGTAAATAAATGACATGACAAATAAATCCCAACCCAAGCTACAAGGAAACAAGGTAATGCAATTCTAAGGAAACTTCCTAGCATGGGTTTCATATTTCATTTGACAAATGCAAATAACTCTATCTACATATCCTAGTATAGGATCAAAGTGGTCAAGGACACTTGCCTCCTTCTTGCTGCTCTTGAAATTGGTAGTCCTGATCTTGGAAAGGAATAACTTGCTCTTGAACAGGTTCTACTTCATACCATCGCACATAGCAAAAGAAAAACAACAATCATAAGACATAGTTCACACTTCTACTTCATACAAACCACACATTCACATTTATAAAAGTTCTTTACCATTATATGTGTTGTGGTTACTTTATGTGTGTTGAGTTGTGGCTTGCATGCACTTTTAACCATGTGTATATGATTCCTATTCCTACTTTTGTGTCCACCTTCATACTTACACACTATTTATATGGGTTTCCAATAAATTTCTTATATTCAACTACTTCACCTTTTTACTACCAAGTGTGTATGAAAAGTATTATTCTTCCCCATATGTGCTTTCATAACTTCTATCAACCCTAAACTGAATTCTTTGTATTTTAGAAACTCCATTTATCATTTACTAGTTGCTATATTTTCAGATTTATATTCCTATGCATAATTGTGTATTTTATTGTTAAATTAGTAATACACATCACCTAAACAGATTAGGTTATGGTCCTAAATAATTTAACATCATATTTTGACCTTGGCTTCTGATGTATACTATTTCATAATTATTTTCCCTATTTTTCTATAACTATTCTTTACTTAAAAATGTGTCCCTATACTAATAAATGTGAATAATAGATGAAACAGATTCATTTCAGCCCAAAAATATATTTTTATCTCACTCCAAAGTTTTCTAAGTACTGAGAAAGTTTTTAATTAATTTTGACAATTATGTTTGTCCCACTTTTTAATTTTTAAACACTAGTTACATATTCAATTTTCTAAATTAACTACTAAACAGGGTTAAAATAATGAACTCACCCCATTACAGGGTCTATAATATTATTTTCACAATTTCCAGGGGTCTAGCTACACTTATCAGAGGTGTTTTTCCTAATTTCTATTAAGTCCAGGGGCTAAAACTGATTTTTAAATGAATTTACATGATTTTCTGGAGTTCCAGGGGCTAGATCTGAAGTTTCCGGGGCTAGCTCTCAATTCCAGAGAACCCCAGGGGGTAGCACGTAAGAATTCCAGTCTTTATAATGCGGGGCTGACGTGGACCGTCCGATTTTAAACCGACGGCTGAGATTATAACATCGAACCGGTACGCGGGGTTTTAAAGTCTACCGTGCGATTTAAAATAAACGGCGCACAAGCAGCCACGTCGCTCTGATCGAGCGCGGGCGGCGCTGCCGGCGGCACACGGCGGCGGGAAGCGGCGATCTCGCCGGAAAGTTTCGGATCTTCGAGAATTCTGCCTAGAACTGTGATCTTATGGCCTAGATCGGTAGAGGAGAGGTCAGGGAGCTCACCTCGGGGGTTTTCTTGAGCTCGGGGGTCCTGGAAAGTGATCGGCGGCGAGGTCCGAGGCAAAACCACGGCGAAGCTCGTCGGCGCTGGATTTACACCGTAATTCTTCGGGTTTTCTGCACCTGCAAAGTTCCCCGGAGGCGGTGGATCAAGACCAGCGAGTTAGATCAGAGTTTCCGAGCTTAGATCGGCCAGAATTCACCGGCGAAGTCTCGGTGCTCACCGGAGTGAAAATCGGCGATCGCGTGGGAAAAACTGATCGGATCGGGGGTTTTTATAGCCGGGGGAGGGCGGTGGGTCTGTTGTGATCGAGTTGGAGTCCTCTGGGACCAGAATTCGGGCGGCAGAACGGATTTTCCGATCGGTTAAGATCGCGCGCGCTCGGGGAAAAGTCCGGGGTCGCGGGGTTAGGGATGACAGGTGGGTCCCACCCGTCGGTGAGAGGCAGCGCGGCGCGCGCGGGGGCGGGCTGGCGCGGGAGTAGCTGGGCCGGCTGGCGGGTTTCGGCCCACTGGCCGGTTTTTTCCCGTTTTTCTTTTTCTTTTTCCATTTCTTTTCTGTTTTGAGTATAATTTGAATTCCAGTTTGAATTTGAATTTTTGCAAAACATGCAACACGTCCAAAAATTTTTAAATTCCCCTCTGAACATGGTTTTGGGTTTTCAATCAAAATTTGGGGTGTTACAGGGATGATAGTTAATGCCTACATCAAAGTCATTGATTAGCTCTAACCATCTCCTTTCTCTGAGGTTGAGATCTGGCTGGGTGAATATGTACTTCAAACTCCTATGATCCGTATATATCTCTGTCCTCTTCCCCATCAAATAGTGCCGCCAAATTTTCAACGCGTGTACCACTGCGGCTAGTTCAAGGTCATGTGTAGGATAGTTCTTCTCGTGCTTCCGAAGCTGCCGGGATGCATATGCCACGACATGTCCTTCTTGCATGAGAACACATCCCAACCCATTTCCAGAGGCATCGCAGTACACTGTGAAATTCTTCTGCATATCTGGCATAACCAATACTGGGGCTGTTGTCAGTCTCTTCTTTAGCTCTTGAAAGCTCATCTCGCACTGTGGCGTCCATGTGAATGTGATTCCCTTCTCCAACAGTTTAGTGAGAGGTCTCGAGATCTTGGAGAATCCCTCAATAAACCGTCGATAGTATCCAGCCAAGCCCAAAAAGCTTCGAACTTCCCCGACATTTTCAGGGGTCTTCCACTTCTGGATATCCTCGATTTTGGCGGGATCTACGGAGATTCCTCCCTCCGAGATTATATGTCCTAAAAAGGGAACTCTCTTCAGCCAAAACTCACACTTGCTCAACTTGGCATATAGTTGGTGTTCTCTCAGCCTCTGTAACACCAACCTTAGATGTTTCTCATGTTCTTCTTCATCTTTGGAGAAGACGAGAATATCATCTATGAAAACCACCACAAATTTGTCCAGATATTCCATAAATACCTTGTTCATGAGGTACATGAAATATGCCGGGGCATTGGTTAGCCCGAAAGGCATGACAGTGTATTCATACAGTCCGTACCGAGATACGAAAGCTGTTTTGGGAATATCAGATTGCCTTATCTTGAGTTGGTGGTATCCCGACCTGAGATCAATTTTCGAGAACACACAAGCTCCCCTTAACTGATCAAACAAGTCTTCAATGCGGGGTAATGGGTATTTGTTCTTGATGGTTACCTCATTCAAAGCACGGTAATCCACGCATAACCTTTGGGTTCCGTCTTTCTTGGGCACAAATAACACCGGAGCTCCCCATGGTGAGGAACTAGGGCGAATATACCCCTTCTCCGTCAATTCTCTCAAATGATCCTTGAGCTCTTCTAGCTGCTTAGAGTCCATTCGATAAGGTCTCTTGTATATCGGGGTTGTTCCCGGTACTAGCTCAATTGCGAACTCCACATCACGGCCGGGAGGCATACCTGGCAACTCCTCCGGAAAAACATCTGGATATTCCCTGATAGTCCTGATTTCCTCAACTTTCACCTCCACTTGATTTAATTTCATGTCCCTCCTAGGCTCGTGTATTGTTATGAACTTTACTCTGGTGCCACTGGGGTGAGTTAGTTCCACCGTTCTGGTCGAACAATGGATGATTCCTTTATGTTTGGTCAACCAATCCATACCCAAAATAATATCTATCCCTTGTGAATCTATCACTATGAGGTTAGCAGTAAATACTACCCCATTAATGTCTAGTTTCACTTTGGGACACACTTGTCTTGTCCTTATTTCTCCACCTGGAGAGTTTACGGCTAGCATATGGTTCATTTGTGTGGTTGCTAGGTCATGCTTCTTAACAAACCCTTGAGCAATGAACGAGTGGGTAGCACCAGAATCAAACAGCAGAGTTGCAAGATGTAAATTGGCAGGAAACTTACCAACTACCACGTTGGGTGCCTCTTGTGCTTCCTCCATAGTGACGTGGTTCACCCGTCCTCTCATTACATTCTGCTGCTGTGGCTGCGTGGGCTTCTTCTTTGGACACTTATGGGCGTAGTGCCCTACTTCTCCACAGCTGAAACATTGCACCCCAATCTTAGACGCCTGGCCCTTGTTGTCTTGGGGTTGGTTTGGGGGTCCTTGCACTGCTGGTCGAGGTGGATATGCGGGGCGAGGCTGCTGCACAAACTGACGTGGCGGCTGTGTTGGTGCTGCGGGAGGCCTGTAGTTTGGGTTGTACCCTCTTGGTCCCCGTAGGTTGCTGCATCATACGTGGGCGGGTGTTGCTCCCTGAGGCCTGATGTGACCACCCCACCCCGCCTTCCTCTTATTCTCATTTTCCAGGGCTTTTAGCTTCCTTTCCACCACAAATGCTCTGTCCACCATCTTTTGAAAGCTTTCATACTCATTGGAGGACATTGCACACTGCATCTCTGCGGTAAGTCCTTCCACGAAACAATCTTGTTTCTGCTCACCAGTCTCTATGTCTCGTGGAGCATAACGGGATAGTTGAGTAAATTTAGTGAGGTATTCCCTCACCGTCATGTTTCCCTGCTGCAGTCCCAGAAACTCTTTCCTCTTGTTTTTGAGTTCACCTCTTGGGATGTAGTGGTTGCGGAAGCTACGCTTGAACTCTTCCCAAGTGATGTTCTCAGGGTCATGATGGGCGGCCACGTAGGCGGTCCACCAATCAGCAGCAGGTCCATGCAATTGATGAGAGGCAAACAGCACCCTCTCATACCCTTGGCATTGTATTATTCTCATCTTACTTTCAATGGTCTTCAGCCAATCATCTGCCTCCAGAGGTTCAGCAGCACTTGCAAACTTTGGAGGTTGAGTTCCTAGAAACTCACTCAACCTTGGTTGGCGTGGTGCAGCTTGTGTAGGTGGAACTTGATGCAAGTTAGCCACCACTTGAGTCAAGTTCTGGATGAGCTGATTTTGATTCTCCAGCATTTGGTGGAGAGGATCAACTTCTTCACGGCGACCACCCCGGTCCTGGCCTCCAGAAAGATGAGGGTTGCATGCCTCATCATTGTTGTTGGCGGGGTTGGCAGCACGTCCTTTTCCTCTTCCGGCCATCTGGCAGAATCAACAAATGTTAATTTGATATCATTTAGTATCATCTTACTACTTTCATTTGTTGGTGCTTTGAGGTGTTGAGGCTTTGTTAAAATTTTACGTGAGTTCATATCTCACACCAAATACTATTATTTTGTCACACCCGGTTTTTCCGAAGAACAACCAAGTGATTATCACATGTATGCCAGGATCATTTTCTCATACATGTGATGACAAATAGTGAAGCATCATTTATTACAAGCCAGGTGTTGAATATAAATAAATCTTACATCGCAGATGTCTCAATGGACACTAATGCTTCATCACAAGTAAATAAACTAGCAGCGGAATATTATTCTTTAGGGCTCCATCACAGGCGTTGCCCGGGGGTCTTCATGAACCTAAAATCCTTCCTCGGGTCCAAAATCTTGGTCATTATACACCACCTCATTATCTTGACCTGAGCAGCAATATAAACCAACAAATATGCAAGGTTGAGTACCAATGGTACTCAGCAAGTGTGGGAAAATTATATCATGCATGGCTAGAACAAGGAGAGGTTGAACTCATGGTTAAAGCACTACGCAATTAATACCTATCACCTTAGCTTATTAAGCACCTACATTACTACACAGGTGAAATGGTCCCAATCTCCCAACCCATTATCATAATCCAATAACCATAACATCATTTCCAATGTTAAGCTCCCCGCTTAACATCCACAACTTCCAAAAACCTTCACTCCTCTAATCATGAATAAGTCCAGGCCGCTCTTAACCATGAGCACGACTGTCAAGACAGTTTTGACTCTGCAGAGTTTGTACCACTGTACCCACAAGTAGTGATTTCATCCCCCGTTGCCGGGTGGACTAAAAGAACCTCCATTATGCCAGTGGCTACGATCCACATTCACACTTCCCAGGTGTGCAGCCAGGAGATCACTACGAAGCCTTTACAAAGGGATTCCCGACGAGCGTGGGCCCACTGAGGTTTCACCCCTAACAGCATACAAGAGGCTCCAACCCCGCTGCAGTGGCCCCCTCTTGAGCCTTGCGGTTCATATGGTAGTCCAGCTGACACCTACTCCCCGCACCATCCAACACACCCATACTACGCCGGGGATACACCTAATTAATTGGCCAAGCTGCCCCATCTCAGCATGTGGTTGGCACTGTAAAGCCGGGTTACATGCTTCATGAACCGGTCCTTAGGATCTAGGCAAGTACTAAACACAAACCCAAGTCTCGTGCACCCAGCACACAACCAAAACATCCAACTTGCCTTGATCCCTACCTCTACATAACTCACAATGTCTCATTCAAGAGTATGGTAATATAAACTGATGATCTCATGTCCCAAATATCCCATTCTAAGCATGGCTAAGCATATGCATGTAAATAAATGACATGACAAAATAAATCCCAACCCAAGCTTCAAGGAAACAAGGTAATGCAATTCTCGGGAAACTTTCCTAGCATGGGTTTCATATTTCAATTGACAATGCAAATAATTCTATCTACACATCCTAGCATAGGATCAAAGTGGTCAAGGACACTTGCCTCCTTCTTGCTGCTCTTGAAATGGGTAGTCCTGATCTTGGAAAGGGTTAACTTGCTCTTGAACAGGTTCTACTTCATACCATCACACATAGCAAAAGAAAAACAACAATCATAAGACATAGTTCACACTTCTACTTCATACAAACCACACATTCATATTTATGAAATTCATTCACCATTATATGTGTTGTGGTTACTTTGTGTGTTGATCTGTGGCTTGCATACACTTTTATTTATATGTGTATGATTCCTACTTTGGTGTTCATATTTATACTTACATACTATATATATATATATATATATATATATATGTGTGTGTGTGTTTCAGTTTTAAATAAATTCCTTATATTAAACTACCAAGTATGTATGAAAAGTATTTTTCTTCTCCATATGTGCCTTCATAATTTCTATCAACCCTAACTGAACTCTTTGGATTTTAAAAACTCCATTTATCATTTACTAGTTGCTATATTTTCAGATTTATATTCCTATGCATAATTGTGTATTTTATTATGAAATTAGTGATACACATCATCTAAACAGTATAGGTTCTGGTCCTAAATAATTTAATAACATATTTTGACCTTGGCCTCTGATGTAAACTATTTCATAATTATTTTCCCCTTTTTTTTCTATAGCTATTCTTTACTTAAAAATGTGTCCTTATACTAAATAATGTGAATAATTAAATGAAACAGATTCATTTCAGCCCAAAATATATTTTTATCTCACTCCAAAGTTTCCTAAGTACTGAGAAAGTTTTTAATTAATTTTGACAATTATGTTTGTCCCACTTTTTAATTTTTAAACACTAGTTACATATTCAATTTTCTAAATTAAATACTAAACAGGGCTAAAATAATGAACTCACCTCATTACAGGGTCTATAATATTATTTTCATAATTTCCAGGGGTCTAGCTACACTTATCAGAGGTGTTTTTCCCAATTTTTATTAAGTCCAGGGGCTAAAACTGATTTTTAAATGAATTTACATGATTTTCTGAAGTTCCAGGGGCTAGATCTGAAGTTTCCGGGGCTAGCTCTCAATTCCAGAGAACCCCAGGGGGTAGCACATAAGAATTCCAGTCTTTATAACGCGGGGCTGACGTGGACCGTCCGATTTTAAACCGACGGCTGAGATTATAACATCGAACCGGTACGCGGGGTTTTAAAGTCTACCGTGCGATTTAAAATAAACGGCGCACAAGCGGCCACGTCGCTCTGATCGAGCGCGGACGGCGCTGCCGGCGGCGCACGGCGGCGGGAAGCGGCGATCTCGCCGGAAAGTTTCGGATCCTCGAGAATTCTGCCTAAAACTGTGATCTTATGGCATAGATCGGTAGAGGGGAGGTCAGGGATCTCACCTCGGGGGTCCTGGAAAGTGATCGGCGGCGAGGTCCGAGGCAAAACCACGGCGAAGCTCGTCGGCGCTGGATTTACACCGTAACTCTCCGAGTTTTCTGCACCTGCAAAGTTCCCCGGAGGCGGTGGATCAAGACCAGCGAGTTAGATCAGAGTTTCCGAGCTTAGATCGGCCAGAATTCACCGGCGAAGTCTCGGTGCTCACCGGAGTGAAAATCGGCGATCGCGTGGGAAAAACTGATCGGGGCTGGGGTTTTTATAGCCGGGGGAGGGCGGTGGGTCTGTTGCGATCGAGTTGGAGTCCTCTGGGACCAGAATTCGGGCGGCAGGACGCGGTTTCCGGGCGGTTAAGATCGCGCGCGCTCGGGGAAAAGTCCGGGGTCGCGGGGGCTCAGGGTTAGGGATGACAGGTGGGTCCCACCCGTCTGTGAGAGACAACACGGCGCGTGCGGGGGTGGGCTGGCGCGGGGATACTGGGCCGGCTGGCGGGTTTCGGCCCACTGGCCGGTTTTTTTCCTGTTTCACTTTTTTTTTCCATTTCTTTTCTGTTTTGAGTATAATTTGAATTCCAGTTTGAATTTGAATTTTTGCAAAACATGCAACACGTCCAAAAATTTTTAAATCCCCCCTGAACGTGGTTTAGAGTTTTGAATCAAAATTTGGGGTGTTACATATTTCCTGTGGGTTCACACACCAAAGCAAAATAATATGAAGACGAGGCTGTGGACAATTGCTCATGGCTTCCACAACTCACGTCACACACCAAGCATTATCACACCATTAACTACGTAACGACTCGACTACTCGACTTCTTGCTAGCTAGGGGAAAGACTCTACCCTACTCGTCCTCTTGAGCTGGCTCCTCGGGATCTTCCTCCTCATTTCGGCTACCTTCTGACTCTAGTTTGGGTGGGGAGGCTGCTGGTGGAGAAGTGCGACGACGCCTGATCGCTCGGCGATCCGGGGAGTCAGGAGTCCATGTATCATTCACGGTGACACACAGTTCATTCCCATCTCCTCTTTCTCTCGCCTTTAAGCAAGCTCGCAGCAACGCCTCCGTTTCCTTCAGGGTGTCTCGGACATCCTGAAGCTCTTGTTGACACTCCTGCAGTCGAGTGCTGAGCATAGCAGCATCCTCCAAGCACAAGTCCATGTGCTCATGGGAAGTCCCTTGCTGCACCGGTGGGTACTTGTACTCCGTGGTACCACTCTCACGTTGGAGGACATACATGTACTCAGTTTTGTCCAAGTGGCGACGATAGATGTGACTCTGGCAGGTGATGGCCTCCCAGGTGACATCTTTCTCCGCGTCAACTTGTGTTGCTCGACAAGCTGGAGAGTGGTGAATCTTAAGCAGCTGATTCTCGTGTATAATCCTCATCTCCGAACTCCATTCTTCCCTCTTCTCACGAATGGTCCTGGTGGAGTTATAGTGGATGATTAGCTTGCCCGTATTGCCTGCGGCTTCGAGCATACGTCGAAGACGGCGCAACAAGTCTCCTACTGCCAATCCGTAGGAAAGGTACGTCACGGGGCGACTCTCCTCTCTTTCGGCAAGGGCAACTACGGGAACTCTCCCTCCCGTGGACTTGCGGGCAGTGCGAATCATGCGAACCATCTAAAACAAAAAGAATTTAAAAATTAGGTTAGATAAACTTTTAAACAAAAATCCCACTTTTGGAAGAAAATTTGGGATAAGATGAAGAAAATGACTCCTTAAATAACACTCTTCAACCCACACCATGGAAAATAGTTTTTAAGAAATAGGGCCCTTAAATACGTCCATTTCTACCTAGGTCCACGTTCCTACGGGCAACCTTGGCTCTGATACCACCTCTGTCACACCCGGTTTTTCCGAAGAACAACCAAGTGAATATCACATGTATGCCAGGATCATTTTCTCATACATGTGATGACAAATAGTGAAGCATCATTTATTACAAGCCATGTGTCGTCTTACAAAGTAAATGTCTCGATGGACAATAATAAGTTCATCACAAGTAAATAAACTAGCAGCGGAATATTATTCATTAGGGCTCCATCACAGGCGTTGCCCGGGGGTCTTCATGAACCTAAAATCCTTCCTCAGGTCCAAAATCTTGGTCATTATACACCACCTCATTATCTTGACCTAAGCAGCAATATAAACCAACAAATATGCAAGGTTGAGTACCAATGGTACTCAGCAAGTGTGGGAAAATTATATCATGCATGGCTAGAACAAGGAGAGGTTGGACTCACGGTTAAAGCACTACGCAATTAATACCTATCACCTTAGCTTATTAAGCACCTACATTACTACACAGGTGAAATGGTCCCAATCTCCCAGCCCATCATCATAATCCAATAACCATAACATCATTTCCAATGTTAAGCTCCCCGCTTAACTTCCAAAACCATCAATCCTCTAATCATGAATAAGTCCAGGCCACTCTTGACCGTGAGCACGGCTGTCAAGACAGTTTTGACTCTGCAGAGTTTGTACCACTGTACCCACATGTAGTGATTTCATCCCCCGTTGCCGGGTGGACTAAAAGAACCTCCATTATGCCAGTGGCTACGATCCACATTCACACTTCCCAGGTGTGCAGCCAGGAGATCACTACGAAGCCTTTACAAAGGGATTCCCGACGAGCGTGGGCCCACTGAGGTTTCACCCCTAACAGCATACAAGAGGCTCCAACCCCGCTGCAGTGGCCCCCTCTTGAGCCTTGCGGTTCATATGGTAGTCCAGCTGACACCTACTCCCCGCACCATCCAACACACCCATACTACGCCGGGGATACACCTAATTAATTGGCCAAGCTGCCCCATCTCAGCATGTGGTTGGCACTGTAAAGCCGGGTTACATGCTCCATGAACCGGTCCTTAGGATCCAGGCAAGTACTAGACACAAACCCAAATCTCGTGCACCTAGCACACAACCAAAACATCCAATTTGCCTTGATCCCTACCTCTACATAACTCACAATGTCTCATTCAAGAGTATGGTAATATGAACTGATGATCTCATGTCCCAAATATCCCATTCTAAGCATGGCTAAGCATATGCATGGAAATAAATGACATGGTAAAATAAATCCCAACCCAAGCTACAAGGAAAACAAGGTAATGCAATTCTAGGGAAAACTTTCCTAGCATGGGTTTCATATTTCATTTGACAATGCAAATAATTCTATCTACACATCCTAGCATAGGATCAAAGTGGTCAAGGACACTTGCCTCCTTCTTGCTGCTCTTGAAATTGGTAGTCCTGGTCTTGGAAAGGAATAATTTGCTCTTGAGCAGGTTCTACACCACACCATCACACATAGCAAAAGAAAAACAACAATCCATAAGACATAGTTCACACTTACACTTCATACAAACCACACATTCATATTTATGAAATTCATTCACCATTATGTGTTGTGGTTACTCTGTGTGTGTTGATCTGTGGCTTGCATACACTTTTATTTATATGTATATGATTCCTACTTTGGTGTTCATATTTATACTTACATACTATATATATATATATATATACATGTGTGTTTCAGTTTTAAATAAATTCCTTATATTAAACTACTACACCTTTTCACTATCAAGTATGTATGAAAAGTATTTTTCTTCTCCATATGTGCCTTCAGAATTTCTACCAACCCTAAACTGAATTCTTTGGATTTTAGAAAGTCCATTTATCTTTTACTAGTTGCTATATTTTCAGATTTATATTACTATGCATAATTGTGTATTTTATTATGAAATTAGTAATACACATCATCTAAACAGTATAGGTTCTGGTCCTAAATAATTTAATAACATGTTTTGACCTTGGCTTCTTATGTAGACTATTTCATAATTATTTTCCCTATTTTTCTATAACTATTCTTTACTTAAAAATATGTCCCTATACTAATAAATGTGAATAATAAATGAAACAGATTCATTTCAGCCCAAAAATATATTTTTATCTCACTCCAAAGTTTTCTAAGTACTGAGAAAGTTTTTAATTAATTTTGACAATTATGTTTGTCCCCCTTTTTAATTTTTAAACACTAGTTACATATTCAATGTTTTAAATTAAATACTAAACAGGGCTAAAATAATGAACAAACCCCATTACAGGGTCTATAATATTATTTTCATAATTTCCAGGGGTCTAGCTACACTTATCAGAGGTGTTTTTCCTAATTTTTATTAAGTCCAGGGGCTAAAACTGTTTTTTAAATGAATTTACATGATTTTCTGGAGTTCCAGGGGCTAGATCTGAAGTTTCCGGGGCTAGCTCTCAATTCCAGAGAACCCCAGGGGGTAGCACGTAAGAATTCCAGTCTTTATAATGCGGGGCTGACGTGGACCGTCCGATTTTAAACCGACGGCTGAGATTATAACATCGAACCGGTACGCGGGGTTTTAAAGTCTACCGTGCGATTTAAAATAAACGGCGCACAAGCAGCCACGTCGCTCTGATCGAGCGAGGGCGGCGCTGCCGGCGGCGCACGGCGGCGGGAAGCGGCGATCTCGCCGGAAAGTTTCGGATCCGCGAGAATTCTGCCTAGAACTGTGATCTTATGGCATAGATCGGTAGAGGGGAGGTCAGGGATCTCACCTCGGGGGTTTTCTCGAGCTCGGGGGTCCTGGAAAGTGATCGGCGGCGAGGTCCGAGGCAAAACCACGGCGAAGCTCGTCGGCGCTGTGTTTACACCGTAACTCTCCGAGTTTTCTGCACCTGCAAAGCTCCCCGGAGGCGGTGGATCAAGACCAGCGAGTTAGATCAGAGTTTCCGAGCTTAGATCGGCCAGAATTCACCGGCGAAGTCTCGTGCTCACCGGAGTAAAAATCGGCGATCGCGTGGGAAAAACCGATCGGGGCTGGGGTTTTTATAGCCTGGGAAGGGCGGTGGGTCAGTTGTGATCGAGTTTGATTCTTCTGGGACCGGAATTCGGGCTGAGGGACGCGGTATTCCGATCGGTTAAGATCGCGCGCGCGCGGGAGAGTCCGGGGTCGCGGGGTTAGGGATGACAGGTGGGTCCCACCTGTCTGTGAGGGATAGCGCGGGCGCGCGCGGCTGCGGGCTGGCGCGGGGAAACTTGGCCGGCTGGCGGGTTTCGGCCCACTGGCCGGTTTTTTCCCATTTTCTCTTTTTCTTTTTCCATTTCTTTTCTGTTTTGAGTCTAATTTGAATTCCAGTTTGAATTTGAATTTTTGCAAAACATGCAACACGTCCAAAAAATTTTAAATTCCCCTCTGAACATGGTTTAGGGTTTTGAATCAAAATTTGGGGTGTTACACGGGACCCCGGAAGACGGACGGGACCTTGATGGAATACACGTCCACACTGTGGAACTTTATGGTTTTGCATTGGCAAATGGCCATGTCGTTTGAAATCGGGAAAGTCAGAAAAACTCATGAACTCGGGTCCCGGGCGGCCAGATGAGACCCTGAAGGAATAAATATTCGCACGGTGCAACTTGATGGTTTGGCCTGCCGCGGATGGCCATCTGGGTTGAAATAGGGAAAGTCGGGAAAATTCTCGAACTCGGGTCTCGGGCGGCTGGACGGGACCTTGACGGAATACACGTTCGGATGGTGCAACTTGATGGTTTTGCATGTGCAGATGGCCATCTGGGTCCAAATCGGGAAAGTCGGTTAAACTCACAAACTCGGGTCCCTGGAGGCCGAACGGGAACTTGATGGAATACACCTCCGGATGGTGCAACCTGATGGTTTTGCATGCGTGGATGGCCATCTGGGTGGAAATTAGGAAAGTCGGGAAAACTCACGAACTCATGTCCCAGGAGGCCGGACAGAACCTTGATGGAATACACGTCCGGATTGAGCAACTTGATGGTTCTCCAAGCGCGGAAGGCCATCTGGACCAAAATTGGGAAAGTCTAGAAAACTCACGAACTCGTGTCCATCCGGATGGTGCAACTTGATGATTTTGCATACGAGGATGGCCATCTGGTTCAAAATCGGGAAGGTCAGGAAAACTCACGATTTCGGGTCCCGGGTGGGTGGACGGGACCTTGACGGAATACACGTCGAGATGGTGCAACTTGTTGGTTTTTGTGAGGGCCCAGTCCCGATCACGGGGCCGTGCCGCTTGCCCGGGGAATCGCATTGGGTGGTGCCGTGCGATGCGGCACCCAACAGCACACATAATAAAGCATCATATTACATAAATCAAGCGGAAGCTTACAAAGTGTAAATTTTACAAATACTTCTCAAAATATTCTACAGCGGAAGACTAGAACAACTCACGTCTCATATCTATGCTAAGCAATAGAGAAGGTATCCAGCCCGCGGACCCTTCTCGCTAGCAACACTATCACCATAGCAGCAGCAGGGGTTGCCCTGAGTTCACCACTCGGAGAGCTCCGAGTCTCATCGGACACCCGTACAACTTAGTGTATAGTTATTTCCTGCAAAATAACTTATGCAGTATCTGTGAGCACGAAGCTCAGCAAGACTTAACCGTCTCCCTAGTCATAAAACTCTACAGGATGAAAATAGAGGGCCGAATATAGAAGTTTGCACAAACGGTGACCTTGAGCTAAAGGAGAATCCTTACTTCAAGTTTTAAGCAACTTTTATAGTCCTCGCGCAATTCACATCGAGACTCCACAATCAAACAAGAAATGCTTCATTTCGATGTCACTTGCCCGAGGCGAAAGTAACTTTAATGAGCTAACTAGACTCATACAGACCTTGCGCCATCAACGTCGAGGCTCCACAATCAAAGAAGAAATGCTTTGCCTCGACGCTACTAGCCCAAGGTGGAAATTAAATTTAGTGAAGTGTTGATTGTTCCTTATCTCCATTATGAGGATTACTCACGAAGCATTTTAAACGTTTCCCAGTTTATTACTATGTCACGACTCAGTGTACAAGTATGCTCACTACCGCGAGCGACGGTGATTGCAATAAAAAACACGCGGCTGACACGACACGTACGCCCGTACTCGACGTTGCACACAGCAACCATCACTGACATCGTACGTGACAACCTTTCACACGACACCCAGATGTCAAACCGGTCCCACCGACTGGGATTAAGTCTCTCTACGACAAACCCTCATAGCGCCGACTTCTCTATCCTTTCAGCAGCGGTATCAGACGGTGAGGTATGCCTCGACACCTAGGTTAACATGTTACATCGGTTTCCTGGGTCCCATATTGTGAGTATGCATCCGGTACACAACTCAAACTTATCTCACAGGGCCGCACACGAGAACGGGCCTTAATCGACTCAGACATAGACTAGGTTCACAGGACCACGTCCTCGAGCCTTCCATCCACTGCCCGGTCTCCATTCCCAACTATGAGGATCAATTCCCAACTCTTCCGATTGATCCCCCTTAATCCCGGTTCACGAGTAGGAACTGCCTACTCGAGTTATGCCTCTATTAATCCACTTTTGTTGAGATCAGCAGTTATAATCAATTGCTAACATATCCTACATTAAACCCTAGGGTTTTCTGGGTCATGCATTTGGAGTGTCATACTACCTAGACTTAATGCAATAAACAAAATGATAGACAAATAAAGTTAATACAAATATAAACTTGTAAGTTTTTATGCAAACCAGGGCTTGCCTTCATTTTGCAGGGGACTTATATATATATGAAGTTCAGTTAGTGAAGACCACTTGAGGCTTGATCAATTGCTTTCCTCCTTCCTTGATCTCCACTCCGATGACTTCAAATCCTTCACGTAGATGCTACACGTAATGAATATGCACATATGTTTACTTGTAAAGCTTTTGCTAACAAGTTCTAAAGACAAGTTTAAAACTGGAACTCTGTTTAAGAATTTAAAATGACACTGATGCTATTGGGTTGGGTTTGGGTTTAAGTATTATGATCAAGTGATAAGAGGGGTTTATCACTTGGGTGGTGATCACCTAATGAAGTTGAACCGAACATTACTGATCCAGGGCTCCAATGGAGCTGGAACTTTTCTTGTGTGTTCCTTGTCACAAGAAAGTCATCTGTACCAAAATTTAGAATTTTTCAATGAATAGATCACTCAGAACAATTCCTTAAGCATTTAGGCAAAAAGGAACTAATTCTGAACAAATTGGCACTTTAATGCAAATTCAAGTGAACTACACTTTCAAACATAGCTCAGGGAGTATGCATGAATCTTCCTAGAATTTTTGGAGCTAAGGATTTCCTAGAACTGAATTTCCAAGTTTTGGAATTTTTCTGAAATTGTTTCTGTACTCATTTGAACACAGTAACTTCAAATCTGAATTACCCTAATCAAATCAACTCCAAATGAGCTTAAACTTTTACAGAAGTTCACTAATATCCTAGAAAATATTCTGGCAAAATTGGAGGATTTTTGGATAAACCAAACTTCCTCTAAAATTCTTTTGCTGAAAATATTTAAAGAATTTTCCAGAATTAAATAATGAGTGTCATACAAATTGGGTTGTATATTTGGGTAGAGATATTCAATATTAATCCAACCCAATTTGAATCACCAAATTTGGAGCTTCCTAGCAAAAGTTATGAGGTTCTAAAATTTGGAGGAAATTCTGGAATTGACCTCTGTTCTATTTTTCCAATTTTCAGAGACATAAGCAATTAACACCACATTTGACTAAGCAAATCAGGTCAAATTCCTCTGAAAATTTTACTGGAGTTCAAGTATTTTTGGAAGAATCTCCTGCCCAAATTTGGAAATTTTCCAATACACAGAACTGCTGGAAAAATTCCTACAAATGTTTCTTATATGAATTAATGAGCCAAAACCAGGTATTTTCATAAATATTGGGCTGTACCCCTGGGTAGTACTCTCTGAGAGGAATCCCACAAATTTTGTTTCACAATTTTTGGACATTTCTACACCAAGTTGTGGCTCTTCAAAGGTTGAACTGAAAACTGGAAATCCTAAAATGTTTAAACGCCTGCTAGTGGGTCCCACTCGGTAGATCGTCTTCTTCCTCACGGCAAACAGAGGCCGCGGCGGCGCCCTCCGGCGAGCATCACCGGAACAGCCTTCCCGTCCATACCCTGACCGCAGACTTGCCCCCCCCCCCCTTAATTTGTGGCGCTGAACCCATCTATGGTGTCGCCGGCGGCCGTAGATCGCTGGAAAGTGGTGCGCGGCGGCGGCAGTGACCGCTAGGGTTCTGGTGAGGTCGGAAACCTCCTACACCGCATCAAAATGGTCGAAATTTGCTTGGAGAGCACCGTGGGAGCTTGAGGATGTCGAAAATGGACAACCAACCTCGTGAAAAGGCCAGCAACATCGAGCTCCACGGTGACCTGAGATGTTTTTCCAGGGCGGCCCGAAAAACAACCAGAACACGGTCATTTCTGGATCATTTAGCTTGATCCTTGGTCGAGGAGGGCCGCTAGGAAGTGTAGAAGCTGTGTGCAAGCTCGCCCGAGCTGGGGTGGACAGTGAAATCCGAATTTCAGGGTAGACCGAGCGCTACCCGAATACACTATGTTTCGGAAAATCTGGAAATTCTCCTCACCTGTTTGATCAATCGCTATACGGCTTGCAGCTGCACGATCTAGGTAGCACGGCGCACCTTTTTCGTGTAGAGGAGGAACGGTGAAAGTGGTCGTGGCGTGCTGCCTACGGTGAGCCGGTTGTGGTTCCGCCGTTTGCACCTCGGTACCCCTCGTTGATCTTCAATTTATGGCCAACAGACACCCCGAGCACCGGCGCTGAGCAGGGGAACAACTCATACACATGTAGGCGCTTACTTTTTGTATTGGTGGCCCGAGCAAAGGCTGAGCAACCGCCGGTGTGCGGTGGAAAGTTTGAGGAGCGGCGCCGATGAGAGAACAGAGCGCTGTGCGGGTGCTGTTCGTGAGGAGGAAGCAAAAGCGTTTGGCTCAGCTGTGTGGGGGGAGTGGATCACGTTGAGGAGATGGGTGAGCTGCTGCCCAGTTGCCAGCGCGAGAGAGGAGCAGGAGGTGGCTCGGAGCTGCTCCCGCGGTGGCACTCGGTGAGGGCTCTGTTTTGTCGAGTGGAAGACTTAGGACTGAAGATTTGAAGATCTTTTGCAATTTTTAACCTCCCCAATGACAGATGGGCTCCACTCAACTTTCCTGCAAAAAGATCTCCGCAGTTTGGCAAATGATCAATCCAAATGTTTGAAAGTTGAACACTGAGCTGCACTTGGATAGTTGGATAAATTCCCTCCAAATTGAAATGCATATTTGAATTCATTGTAAATTTAAGTCCATTTGGAAAATGGTTAGCAAATATCTTCAAAAATTCATGAGACTTTTGCCTACCCCCTAATTTGGACCTAAGGAATTCAAATATGAACTCCGATCCTTGAGTTGGCTGCTGCGAATGAGATTTTTAATACAACAGTTTGAAAATCATTGTGTTACTCTCATTTGAAATTTTGAGTAGAACAAGTTGTTCCCAAAATCTGACTTTAGCTTTCTCACACAAATGGAAATTTCCCACTTTGGTTTTTGATCCCTCTTGGGTTCCAAGTCTTCAAATAAATATTTGAACTTGTGTGAAGAAAGCTCTCATGTGTGTTATCACATATGAGAAAATTTTTAACAAGTCCCAATTTTCATACATATGAAACCATCTTTGTACAAGCAAGAGTTTTTTTGTATTCATATTTTTGGGACCTTTACAGTTTTGCATTCGCAGATGGCCATCTCATTTGAAATCGGGAAAGTTGGAAAAACTCACAAACTTTGTCCCAGGGGCCGGACGGGACCGTGATGGAATAAACATTCGCACGGTGCAACTTGATGGTTTTGCCTGCGCGGATGGCCATCTGGGTTGAAATCGTGAAAGCTGGGAAACTCACAAACTTGTGTCTCCGGAGGTCGGTCAGGACATTGACGGAATACACGTCCGGAAGGTGCAACTTATTGGTTTTGCATGCGTGGATGGCCATCTGGGTCGAAATCAGGAAAGTCGGGAAAACTCACGAACTCGGGTCTAGAGTGTCTGGATGGGACCTTGACGGAATACAGTTTCCGATGGTGCAACTTGATGGTTTTGCCTGTGCGGATGGCAATCTGGTCATAAATCGGGAAGGTCGGGAAAACTCAAGAACTTGGGTCCCGGGAGGCCGGACAAGACCTTGACCAAATACACGTCCGGATGGTGCAAATTGATGGTTTTGCATGCGCGGATAGCCATCTGGGTCGAAATCAGGAAAGTTGGGAAAACTCACGAACTCGGGTCCACAGCGGCCGGACAGGACATTGGCGGAATACACATTCGTATGGTGCAATTTGATGGTTTTGCATGTGCGGATGGCCATCTGGGTCGAAATTGGGAAAGTCGGGAAAACTCACGAACTCGGATCTCTGAGGCCGGACGGGACCTGGATGGAATACACATCCGGATGGTGGAACTTGATGGTTTTGCATTAGCGGATGGACATCTAGTTCGAAATCTGGAAGGTCGGGAAAGTAGGGAAAACTTATGAACTCGGGTCCCGGGAGGGCGGACAGGACCATGACAGAATACACGTCCCGACGGTGCAACTTGATGGTTTTGCATTCGCGGATGGCCATTTCGTTTGAAATCGGGAAAGTCGGAAAAACTCACGTACTCAGGTCCCGGGCGGCCTGACGAGACCGTGATGGAATAAACATCTTCCCGGTGCTACTTGATGGTTTGGCCTGCCGCGGATGACCATCTGGTTCGAAATCGGGAAAGTCGAGAAAACTCACGAACTCGGATCCCGGGAGGCCGGACGGGACCTTGACGGAATACACGTCCAGATGGTGCAGCTTGATGGTTTTGCATGCGCGGAAGACCATCTGGGTCAAAATCGGGAAAGTCGGGAAAACTCACGAACTCCGGTCCCGGCGGGGCGGACGGGACCTTGACGGAATACAAGTCCGGATGGTGCAACTTGATGGTTTTGCGTGTGCGGATGGCCATCTAGTTCAAAATGGGGAAGGTCGGGAAAGTTGGGAAAACTCACGATTTCGGGTCTCGGGCGGGCGGACTGGACCTTGACGGAATACACTTCCAGACGGTGCAAATTAATGGTTTTGCATTTGCAGATGGCCATCTAATTTGAAATCGGGAAAGGTGGTAAAACTCACGAACTCTGTCCCGGGCGACCGGATGGGACCCTGATGGAATAAACATTCGCACGGTGCAACTTGATGGTTTTGTCTGCGCGGATGGCCATCTGGGTTGAAATCGTGAAAGTCGGGAAACTCACAAACTCGGGTCTCGGGTGGCCGGTCGGGACCTTGACGGAATACATGTCTGGATGGTGCAACTTGATGGTTTTGCATGCGTGGATGGCCATCTGTGTTGAAATCGGGAAAGTCGGGAAAACTTACGAACTTGGGTCTAGGGCGGCTGGACGGGACCTTGACGGAATACAGGTTCGGATGGTGCAACTTGATGGTTTTGCCTCCATGGATGGCAATCTGGGTCAAAATCAGGAAAGTCGAGAAAAGTCACGAACTCGGGTCCCGGGAGGCCGAACGGGATCTTGAACAAATACACGTCCGGATGGTGCAACTTGATGGTTTTGTATTCGTGGATGGACATCTGGGTCGAAATCGGGAAAGTCGGGAAAATTCACGAACTCGGATCGTGGGAGGCTGGTCTGGACCTTGACAGAATACACGTCCGGATGGTGCAACTTGATGGTTTTGCATACGTGGATGGTTTTCTGGGTTTCAATCGGGAAAGTCAGGAAAATCGGGAAAACTCACGAACTCAGGTCCTGGGCGGCTGGACGGGTCCTTAACGAAATACACATTCCGATGGTCCAACTTGATGGTTTTGCCTGCGTGGATGGCAATCTGGGTCAAAATCGGGAAAGCCGGGAAAACTCATGAACTCGGGTCCCGGGAGACTGGACGGGACCTTGACAGAATACACGTCCGCATGGTTCAACTTGATGGTTTTGCATGAGCGGATGGTCGTATGGGTCAAAATCGGGAAAGTCGGGAAATCTCACGAACTTGGATCCCGGGCAGCCGAGCGGGACCAAGACGGAATATATGTTTGGATGGTGCAACTTAATGGTTTTGCATGCGTGGTTGGCCATCTAGGTCAAAATTGGGAAAGTCGCGAAATTCAGGAAAACTCACGAACTCAGGTCCCGGGCGGCCGGATGGGACCTTGATGGAATAAACATCCACACGGTGCAACTTGATGGTTTTGTCTGCGCGGTTGGCCATCTGGGTCCAAATAAGAAAAGTCGGGAAAACTCACGAACTCGGGTCTCGGGAGGCCGGTTGGGACCTTGACCGAATACACGTTCGGATGGTACAAATTGATGGTTTTGCATGCTGGATGGACATCTGGGTTGAAATCGGGAAACTCGGGAAAACCCTCAAACTCGGGTCTCGGGCGGCTGGACGGGACCTTGTTGGAATACACGTTCTGATGGTGCAACTTGATGATTTTACCTTCGCGGATAGCCATCTGGGTCAAAATTGGGAATGTAGGGAAAACTCATGAACTCGGGTCCCGGGAGGACGAACGGGGCCATGACAGAATACACGCCTGGATGGTGCTACCTGATGGTTTTGCATGCTGTGATGCCATCTAGGACAAAATCAGGAAAGTCGGGAAAATTCACGAACTCTGGTCCCGGGCAGCTATATGGGACCTTGACAGAATACAGGTTCGGATGGTGCAACTTGATGGTTTTGCATGTGCGGGTGGCCATCTGGGTCAAAATCTGGAAAGTCGGGAAAACTCATAAACTCGAAACCCGTGAGGTCGGACGACACCTTGACGTAATACACGTCTGGATGGTGAAACTTGATGGTTTTGCATGCGCGGATGATCATCTAAGTCGAAATCGGGAAAGTCGGTAAAACTCACGAACTCGGATCCCGGGAGGGCGGATGGGACCTTGATCGAATACACGTCCAGACGGTGCAACTTGATGGTTTTGCATTTGAAGATGGCCAACTCGTTTGAAATCAGGAAAGTCGGAAAAACTCATGAACTCGAGTCCCGGGTGGCCGGACAAGGCCGTGACGGAATAAACATCCGAACGGTGCAACTTGATGGTTTGGCCTGCCATGGATGGCAATCTGGGTTGAAATAGGGAAACTCGGGAAAACTCTCGAACCGAGTCTCGGCTGGGTGGATGGGACCTTGATGGAATACACATTCGGATGGTGCAACTTGATGGTTCTGCATGTGCAGATGACCTTCTGAGTCCAAATCGGGAAAGTCGGTTAAACTCACAAACTCGGGTCCCTAGAGGCCGGATGAGAACTTGACGGAATACACGTCTGGATGGTGCAACTTGATTGTTTTGGATGCGTGGATGGCCATCTGGGCCGAAATTGGGAAAGTTGGGAAAACTCACGAACTCATGTCCCGGGAGGGCGGACGGGACCTTGACGGAATACACGTCAGGATTGAACAACTTGATGGTTTTGCATGCACGGAAGGCCATCTAGGCCAAAATTGGGAATGTCCGGAAAACTCACGGACTCGTGTCCCGGGAGGCTCGACGAGACCTTGACGGAATACATATCTGAATGGTGCAACTTGATGGTTTTGCAAACGCGGATGGCCATCTGGTTCAAAATCAGGAAGGTCGGGAAAACTCACGATTTTGGATCCCAGGTGGGCGGATGAGACCTTGACGGAATACACGTCCAGAAGGTGCAACTTGATGGTTTTGCTTGCGGGGATGGCTATCTGGGTTAAAATTTTGAAATTCAGGAAACTCACGAACTCGGGTCTCGGGAGGCCGGTTGGGACCTTCATGGAATACACGTCCGGATGGTGCAACTTGATGGTTTTGCATGCGTGGATGGCCATCTGGGTCGAAATTAGGAAAGTCGGGAAAACTCACGAACTCGGGTCTAGGGCGGCTGAACGGGACCTTGACGGAATACAGATTCGGATGGTGCAACTTGATGGTTTTGCCTGCGCGGATGGCAATCTGGGTCAAAATCGGGAAAGTCGGGAAAACTCACGAACTCGGGTCCAGGGAGGCCGGACAGGACCTTGACCGAATACACATCCAGATGGTGCAACTTGATGGTTTTGCATGCGCGGATGGCCATCTGGGTCGAAATCAGGAAAGTTGGGAAAACTCACAAACTCGGGTCCACGGCGGCCCCACGGGACTTTGACGAAATACACGATTGGATGGTGCAACTTGATGGTTTTGCATGTACGGTTGGCCATCTGGGTCAAAATCGGGAAAGTCGGGAAAAATCACAAACTCGAGTCCTGAGAGACCGGACGGGACCTTGACGGAATACACTGCCGGATGGTGCAACTTGATGGTTTTACATGCGCTGATGGTCATCTGGGTCGAAATCGGGAAAGTCAGGAAAACTCACGAACTCGGGTCCCGGGAGGCCGGATGGGACCTCGACGGAATACACATCCGGATGGTGCAACTTGATGGTTTTGCATTAGCGGATGGCCATCTGGTTCAAAATCGGGAAGGTCGGGAAAGTCGGGAAAACTTACGAACTCGGGTCCTGGGAGGGCGAACGAGACCATGATGGAATACACATCCCGACAGTGCAACTTGGTGGTTTTGCATTTGCAGATGGCCAATTTTTTGAAATCGGGAAAGTCGGAAAAACTCACGAACTCGGGTCCCAGGCGGCCTGACGAGACCTTGATGGAATAAACATCCGAACGGTGCAACTTGATGGTTTGGCCTGCCGCGGATGGCCATCTGGGTCGAAATCAGGAAAGTCGGGAAAACTCAAGAACTCGGGTCCTGGCAGGGCGGACGGGACCTTGATGGAATACAAATCCTGATGGTGCAACTTGATGGTTTTGCGTGTGCAGATAGCCATCTGGTTCGAAATCGGGAAGGTCGGGAAAGTTGGGAACTCACGATTTCGGGTCCCGAGCGGGCGGACTGGACCTTGATGGAATACACGTCCAGATGGTGCAAATTAATGGTTTTGCATTCGCAGATGGCCATCTAATTTGAAATCGGGAAAGTTGGAAAAACTCACAAACTCTGGCCCGGGCGACCGGACGGGACCCTGATGGAATAAACATTCACACGGTGCAACTTGATGGTTTTGCGTGCGCGAATGGCCATCTGGGTTGAAATCGTGAAAGTCGGAAACTCACAAACTCGGGTCTCGGGAGGCCGGTCGGGACCATGACGGAATACACGTCCGGATGGCACAACTTGATGGTTTTGCATGCGTGGATGGCCATCTGTTTCAAAATTAGGAAAGTCGGGAAAACTCACGCACTGAGGTCTAGGGTGGCTGGACGGGACTTTGATGGAATACAGGTTCGGATGGTGCAACTTGATGGTTTTGCCTGCGCGGATGGCAATCTGGGTCAAAATCGGAAAAGTCGGGAAAACTCACGAACTCGGGTCCAGAGAGGCCGGACAGGACCTTGACCAAATACACATCCGGATGGTGCAACTTGATGGTTTTGCATGCGCGGATATCCATCTGGGTTGAAATCAGTAAAGGTGGGAAAACACACGAACTCAGGTGCACGGTGGTCGGACAGGATTTTGACGGAATACACGATCGGATGGTGCAACTTGATGGTTTTGCATGTGCGGATGGCCATCTGGGTCAAAATCGGGAAAGTCGAGAAAAGTCACAAACTCAAGTCCTGAGAGACCGGATGGGACCTTGACGGAATAAACGGCCCGATGGTGCAACTTGATGGTTTTGCATGCGCTGATGGCCATTTGGGTCGAAATCGGGAAAGTCGGGAAAACACACGAACTCGGGTCCCGGGAGGCCAGACAGTACCTTGACGGAACACACATATGGATGGTGAAACTTGATGGTTTTGCATTAGCGGATGGTCATCTAGTTCAAAATCTGGAAGGTCGGGAAAGTCGGGAAAACTCACGAACTCGGTTCCAGGGAGGCCGGACAGGACCTTGACCGAATACACATCCGGACGGTGCAACTTGATGGTTTTGCATGCACGGATGGCCATCTGGGTCGAAATTAGGAAAGTTGGGAAAACTCACGAACTTGGGTCCACGGCGGTCGGACGGGACTTTGACGGAATACACGATTGGATGGTGCAACTTGATGGTTTTGCATGTGCGGATGGCCATCTGGGTGAAAATGGGGAAAGTCGGGAAAACTCATAAACTCGAGTCCTGAGAGACCGAACGGGACCTTGACGGAATACACAGCCGGATGGTGCCACTTGATGGATTTGCATGCGCTGATGGCCATCTGGGTCAAAATCGGGAAAGTCGGGAAAACTCACGAACTCGGGTCCCAGAAGGCCGGACGGGACCATGACGGAATACACATCCGGATGGTGCAACTTGATGGTTTTGCATTAGCAGATGGCCATCTGGTTCAAAATCGGGAAGATCGGGAAAGTCAGGAAAACTCACGAACTCGGGTCCTAGGAGGGCGAACGAGACCATGATGGAATACACATCCTGACGGTGCAACTTCGTGGTTTTGCATTCGCAGATGGCCATTTTTTTTTGAAATCGGGAAAGTCGGAAAAACTCACAAAGTCGGGTCCCAAGCAGCCTAATGAGACCTTGATGGAATAAACATCCCAACGGTGCAACTTGATGGTTTGGCCTGCCGCGGATGGCCATCTGGGTCGAAATCGAGAAAGTCGGGAGAACTCAAGAACTCGGGTCCCAGCAGGGCGGATGGGACCTTGATGGAATACAAATCCGGATGGTGCAGCTTGATGGTTTTGCGTGTGCGGATAGCCATCTGGTTTGAAATCGGGAAGGTCGGGATAATTGGGAAAACTCACGATTTCGGGTCCCGAGCGGGCGGACTGGACCTTGACGGAATACACGTCCTGACGGTGCAAATTAATGGTTTTGAATTCGCAGATGGTCATCTAATTTGAAATCGGGAAAGTTGGAAAAACTCACGAACTTTGGCCTGGGCGGCCGGACGGGACCCTGATGGAATAAACATTCGCACGGTGCAACTTGATGGTTTTGCCTGCGTGGATGACCATCTGGGTTGAAATCGTGAAAGTCGGGAAACTCACAAACTCGGGTCTCGGGAGGCCGGTCGGGACCTTGACGGAATACACGTCCAGATGGTGCAACTTGATGGTTTTGCATGCGTGGATGGCCATCTGTGTCGAAATCAGGAAAGTCGGGAAAACTCACGAACTCAGGTCTAGGGCGGCTGGACGGGACCTTGATGGAATACAGGTTCGGATGGTGCAACTTGATGGTTTTGCCTGCACGGATGGCAATCTGGGTCAAAATCGGGAAAGTCGGGAAAACTCACGAACTCGGGTCCAGAGAGGCCAGACAGGACCTTGACCGAACACATCCGGATGGTGCAACTTGATGGTTTTGCATGCGCGCATGGCTATCTGGGTCAAAATCAGGAATGTTGGGAAAACACACGAACTCAGGTGCACGGTGGCCGGACAGGACTTTGACGGAATACACGATCGGATGGTGCAACTTGATGGTTTTGCATGTGCGGATGGCCATCTGGGTCAAAATCGGGAAAGTCGGGAAAACTCACAAACTCAAGTCCAGAGAGACCGCACGGGACCTTGACGGAATAGACGGCCCGATGGTGCAACTTGATGGTTTTGCATCCGCTGATGGCCATTTGGGTCGAAATCGGGAAAGTCAGGAAAACACACGAACTTGGGTCCCGGGAGGCTGGACGGGACCTTGACGGAACACACATCTGGATGGTGAAACTTGATGGTTTTGCATTAGCAGATGGTCATCTGGTTTAAAATCTGGAAGGTCCGAAAAGTCGGGAAAACTCACGAACTCGGCTCCAGGGAGGCCGGACAGGACCTTGACCGAATACACATCCGGACGGTGCAACTTGATGGTTTTACATGCGCGGATGGCCATTTGGGTCGAAATCTGGAAAGTTGGGAAAACTCGCGAACTCGGGTCCTGGGAGGCCGGACATGACCTTGACGGAATACACGTCCGGATGGTGCAACTTGATGGTTTTGCCTGCGCGGATGGCAATCTGGGTCCAAATCGGGAAAGTCGGGAAAACTCACGAACTCGGGTCCAGAGAGGCCAGACAGGACCTTGACCGAATACACATCCGGATGGTGCAACTTGATGGTTTTGCATGCGCGGATATCCATCTGGGTTGAAATCAGTAAAGGTGGGAAAACACACGAACTCAGGTGCACGGTGGTCGGACAGGATTTTGACGGAATACACGATCGGATGGTGCAACTTGATGGTTTTGCATGTGCGGATGGCCATCTGGGTCAAAATTGGGAAAGTCGGAAAAACTCACAAACTCAAGTCCTGAGAGACCGGATGGGACCTTGACGGAATACACGGCCCGACGGTGCAACTTGATGGTTTTGCATGCGCTGATGGCCATTTGGGTCGAAATCGGGAAAGTCGGGAAAACACACGAACTCGGGTCCCGGGAGGTCGGACGGGACCTTGACGGAACACACATCTGGATGGTGAAACTTGATGGTTTTGCATTAGCGGATGGTCATCTGGTTTAAAATCTGGAAGGTCGGGAAAGTCGGGAAAACTCACGAACTCGGGTCCAGGGAGGCCGGACAGGACCTTGACCGAATACACATGGCTATCTGGGTCGAAATCAGGAATGTTGGGAAAACACACAAACTCAGGTGCACGGTGGCCGGACAGGACTTTGACGGAATACATGATCGGATGGTGCAACTTGATGGTTTTGCATGTGCGGATGGCCATCTGGGTCAAAATTGGAAAAGTCTGGAAAACTCACAAACTCAAGTCCTGAGAGACCGGACGGGACCTTGACGGAATACACGGCCCGATGGTGCAACTTGATGGTTTTGCATGCGCTGATGGCCATCTGGGTCGAAATCGGGAAAGTCGGGAAAAATCACGAACTCGGGTCCCGGGAGGCCGGACGGGACCTTGACGGAACACACACCCGGATGGTGAAACTTGATGGTTTTGCATTGGCGGATGGCCATCTGGTTTAAAATCGGGAAGGTCGGGAAAGTCGGGAAAACTCATGAACTCTGGTCCCGGGAGGGCGAACGGGACCATGACGGAATACACATCCCGACGGTGCAACTTGGTGATTTTGCATTCGCAAATGGCCATTTTATTTGAAATCGGGAAAGTCAGAAAAACTCACGAACCCGGGTCCCGGGCGGCCTGACGAGACCTTGATGGAATAAACATCCGCACGGTGCAACTTGATGGTTTGGCCTGCCGCAGATGGCCATTTGTGTCGAAATTGGGAAAGTCGGGAAAACACACGAACTCGGGTCTCGGGAGGTGGGACGAGACCTTGACGGAATACACGTCCGGATGGTGACACTTGATGGTTTTGCATGCGCTGAAGGCCATCTGGGTCAAAATCGAGAAAGTTGAGAAAACTCAAGAACTTGGGTCCCGGCAGGACGGACGGGACCTTGACGGAATACAAATCCGGATGGTGCAACTTGATGGTTTTGCGTGTGCGGATGGCCATCTGGTTCGAAATCGGGAGTCGGCAAAGTTGGGAAAACTCACGATTTCAGGTCCCGTGCGGGCGGGCTGGACCTTGACGGAATACACGTCCAGACGGTGCAAATTAATGGTTTTGCATTCGCAGATGGCCATCTAATTTGAAATCGGGAAGCTTGGAAAAACTCACGAACTTTGTCCCGGGCGGCCGGACGGGACCCAGATGGAATAAATGTTCGCACGGTGCAACTTGATGGTTTTGCCTACGCGGATGGCCATCTGGGTTGAAATCGTGAAAGTCGGGAAACTCGCAAACTCGGGTCTCGGGAGGCCGGTCGGGACCTTGACGTAATACACGTCCGGATGGTGCAACTTAATGGTTTTGCATGCATGGATGGCCATTTGGGTCGAAATCAGGAAAGTCAGAAAAACTCACGAACTCGGGTCTCGGGAGGACGGACGGGACCTTTACGGAATACACGTCCGGACTGAGAAACTTGATGGTTTTGCATGCACGGAAGGCCATCTGGGCCAAAATTGGGAAAGTCCGAAAAACTCACGAACTCGTGTCCCGAGAGTCTGGACGGGACCTTGAAGGAAAACACATACGAACGGTGCAACTTGATGGTTTTGCAAACGCGGATGGCCATCTGGTTCAAGATCGGGAAGGTCGGGAAAGTCGGGAAAATTCACGATTTTGGGTCCCGGGTGGGCGGACGGGACCTTGACGGAATACACGTTCAGACGATGCAACTTGATGGTTTTGCCTGCGCGGATGGCCATCTGGGTTAAAATCGTGAAAGTCGGGAAACTCACGAACTCGGGTTCGGGAGGCCGGTCGGCACCTTGACGGAATACACGTCAAGATGGTGCAACTTGATGGTTTTGCATGCGTGGATGGCCATCTGGGTCGAAATTAGGAAAGTCGGGAAAACTCACGAACTCGGGTCTAGGCCGGCTGGACGGGACCTTGACGGAATACAGATTCAGATATTGCAACTTGATTGTTTTGGCTATGTGGATGACAATCTGGGTCAAAATCGGGAAAGTCGTGAAAACTCACGAAATCGGGTCCAGGGAGGCCGGACAAGACCTTGACCGAATACACATCCGGATGGTGCAACTTGATGGTTTTGCATGCACGGATGGCCATCTGGGTCGAAATCAGGAAAATTGGGAAAACTCACGAACTCGGGTCCACGGCGGCCGTACGGGACTTTGACGGAATACACGATTGGATGGTGCAACTTGATGGTTTTGCATGTGTGGATGGCCAATTGGGTCAAAATTGGGAAAGTCGGGAAAACTCACAAACTCCAGTCCTCGGGACCGGATGGGACCTTGACGGAATACACGGCCGGATTGTGCAACTTGATGGTTTTGCATGCGCTGATGGCCATCTGGGTTGAAATCGTGAAAGTCGGGAAAACTCACGAACTCGGGTCCCGGAAGGGCGAACGGGACCATGACGGAATACACATCCGGATGGTGCAACTTGATGGTTTTGCATTCGCAGATGACCATTTTGTTTGTAATTGGGAAAGTCGGGAAAAACTCACGAACTCGGGTCCCGGGCGCCCTGACAGACCTTGATATAATAAACATCTGCACGGTGCAACTTGATGGTTTGGCCTGTCGCGGATGGCTATCTGGGTCGAAATCAGGAAAGTCGGGAAAACTCACGAACTCGGGTCTAGGGTGGCTGGACGGGACCTTGACGTAATACAGGTTCCGATGGTGCAACTTGATTGCTTTGCATGTGCGGATGGCAATGTGGGTCATAAATCGGGAAAGTCGGGAAAACTCACGAACTCGGGTCCCGGGACGCCGGACAGGACCTTGACCAAATACACGTCCAGATGGTGCAACTTGATGGTTTTGCATGCGTGGTTGGCCATTTGGGTCGAAAATAGGAAAGTTGGGAAAACTCACGAACTCGGGTCCACGGCGGCCGGACCGGACATTGACGGAATACACGTTCGCATGGTGCAATTTGATGGTTTTGCATGTGCGGATGGCCATCTGGGTCGAAATTGGGAAAGTTGGGAAAAATCAAGAACTCGGATCCCTGAGGCCGGACGGGACTTTTACGGAATACACATCCGGATGGTGCAACTTGATGGTTTTGCATTAGCAGATGACCATCTAGTTCGAAATAAGGAAGGTCGGGAATGTCGGAAAAACTCATGAACTCGGGTCCCGGGAGGGCGGACAGGACCATGACGGAATACACGTCCCAACGGTGCGACTTGATGGTTTTGCATTTGCGGATGGCCATTTCGTTTGAAATCGGGAAAGACGGAAAAACTCACGAAGTCAGGTCCCGGGCGGCCTGACGAGACCCTGATGGAATAAACATCCGCACGGTGCTACTTGATGGTTTGGCCTGCGGCGGATGGCCATCTGGGTAAAAATCAGGAAAGTCGAGAAAACTCACGAACTCGGGTCCCGGGAGGCCGGACGGGACCTTGATGGAGTACACGTCCGGATGGTGCAACTTGATGGTTTTGCATGCGCGAAAGGCCATGTGGGTCAAAATCGGGAAAGTCGGGAAAACTCACGAACTCGGGTCCCGGCAGGGCGGACGAGACCTTAGCGGAATACAAAAATTTGGATGGTGCAACTTGATGGTTTTGCGTGTGCGGATGGCCATCTGGTTCAAAATCGGGAAGGTCGGGAAAGTTGGGAAACTCACGATTTCGGGTCCTGGGCGGGCGGACTGGACCTTGACGGAATACACGTCAAGACGGTGCAAGTCCCGGGCGGGCAGACTGGACCATCTAATTTGAAATCGGGAAAGGTGGAAAACTCACGAACTCAGTCCCGGGCGACCAGACGGGACACGAATGGAATAAACATTTGCACCATGCAACTTGATGGTTTTGCCTACGCGAATGTCCATCTGGGTTGAAATCGTGAAAGTCGGGAAACTCACAAACTCGGGTCTCGGGAGACCAGTCGGGACCTTGACGGAATACATGTCCGGATGGTGCAACTTGATGGTTTTGCATGCGTGGATGACCATCTGTGTTGAAATCGGGAAAGTCGAGAAAACTCACGAACTTGGGTCTAGGGCGGCAGGATGGGACCTTGACGGAATACAGGTTCGGATGGTACAACTTGATGGTTTTGCCTCCATGGATGGCAATCTGGGTCAAAATCAGGAAAGTCGAGAAAACTCACGAAGTCGGGTCCCAGGAGGCCGAACGGGATCTTGACCGAATACACGTCCGGATTGTGCAACTTGATAGTTTTGCATGCGTGGATGGACATCTGGGTCGAAATCGGGAAAGTCGGGAAAATTCACGAACTCGGATTGTGGGAGGCTGGTCTGGACCTTGACAGAATACACGTCCGGATGGTGCAACTTGATGGTTTTGCATACGTGGATGGCTTTCTGGGTTTCAATCGGGAAAGTCAGGAAAATCGGGAAAACTCACGAACTAAGGTCCCGGGCGGTTGGACGGGACCTTAACAAAATACACGTTCGGATGGTGCAACTTGATGGTTTTGCCTGCGTGGATGGGAATCTGGCTCGAAATCGGGAAAGTCAGGAAAACTCACGAACTCGGGTCCCGGGAGGCTGGACGGGACCTTGACAGAATACACGTCCGCATGGTGCAACTTGATGGTTTTGCATGAGCAAATGGCCGTATGGGTTAAAATCGGGAAAGCTCGTCTCTGAGGAGAAAGGAAGATTCAGCGCTGCTTGACGCATGGCACTCACGGAGCTCACCTCCGAAGTGAGGGAGGTCCAGAACTGACACGTGGCACTCTCGGAGCTCACCTCCGAAGAGAGGGAGGTCCGGAATTGACACATGGCACATTTAGAGCCACCTCCGAAGAGAGGGGAGGTCCGGCACTAACACATGGCGCACGCGGAGCTCACCTCTAGAGAGAGGGGAGGTCCTGACCCGCCAGGACACGTGGCGCATGTGGAGCTCGCCTCCGAGGAGAGGGGACGTCCCGCCCGCCTAACACGCGGCACAACCGGAGCCCGCCTCTGCGGAAAAGGGATGTCCGACCTCTGCTGGACACGTGGAGCCTCCGGAGCTCATCACCGTGGAGGTGACGAGATCTGAAGTGGTTTTTCTTCTGTACGCACGGGAATACTGATACGGAAGGAGACCGACACGAATTCCACGTTGCTACCACACGAAAACAATTGAAGATAAGTTGTTAAGATTCAAAAATAGTTTGAATAGGACTCTTATTTGAAATCCAATCGGAGGAGGACTCTTCTTTTTTCGGTTATAAATAGAACCCGAAACAACCCCTTGGTCGTAACATCCTTTCTAAGCCGACAACTTAGAAGCCCTAGCCCCAAACTCACCGAGCTAAACCCCTTCACCGGAGAGACCGCCGACGACCTCGCTGTCGCCGGAAGAAAGCCCACCGATCTGTCTTGCTAGGAGGAAAGCTGAGGTAGGTCTCTGTTACCACCTTACGATCTCATCGCGGTTTTCTTCGCATCTGTTCCTTCGATCTCTTCGAACATAAGCTCTTTCATGTGGGCAGATCACGTGTTGATCGGTTTGATCTTAAGTCAAGATCATCGGCACGTCCACATTTGATCCCTACACCTCTTTTCATCGTAAAACTCCATGCAAACCATTAAAACATGCAAGAACATGTACAGACTAAAACTGCACCATAGAATCAACATGCATATGCATCATTGCATCTTGAGTAAAAGTTTGTGCATAGTGATTGATTGTTGTAAATCTTGTATGTGCATGATTGTAAGTAGAAGGACAAGCTCAGGGAGCTATCTACGAAGGATTTCAGAACCAAGACTTTGAGATTCAAGAGCAACCGAAACCACAGGAACAAGGCCAGTGCCTCTTGACCGTATTGATCCCATGTTTTGGAAACTGTTTTGTTTGCGAAAACTCTGTATGCTTGAGTCAACTTGATGGGAAACCCTTTGATAGGAGTTTACTAGGTTTATTAACCACCCTTGTTGCCAGAGAAGTTTATGAGTCGGGTATGGTCAGTTTTTGCTTTTTGCTTCGCTAATCTATGGGTTATGGGAAGCGATAAAATGTGTCTAGCTAACTTCACTCATATGAAAGATGTTAATAAGAAACTGATATTGATAATGAACATGAATCAGGGGAGATCTAGGCAAGACTTGGTTTGTGGAAGTGGTAGAATGAGATGGTGGTTACTTGCCGTAGATCTAAGGACCGGTTCATGCTAGCCATGCCAGGAAAACAGTGCCACCACAAGGCCAAATATGGGTGCGGCTTAGCTGACTAATTAGGTAAGTTACTAGATATTTATGGACCGTGGAAGGCGCGGGGAATGGGAGTCGAGTGAGGACTGCCTTGGGAATTGCATGGCACAAGAGGGGGCCTGGGGGTAGGAGAATGGTGATTCGAGCCTGCCGGTGAAACCTTAGTGAGTCCATACATCTAGTAGCCTCTTTGTAAAGGCTATTTTGTGATCTCTTGGCCATACACCGACGGTTGTGTACTGGTATAATAGAGGTTCTGCAGTCGCCGACGGGTGACAAAATCACAAACTTGTGGGTAAAGTGGTGCACCTCTGCAGAGTGTAAAACTATCATGATAGCCGAGCTTACGGTCACAAGCGTCTGGACAACTCACATAATTAGATGGGATAGTTTTTGGGATAGTATTTGGTTTGATTATTGGTCTGGTTTGGTTTGGTGATTGAGGAAAGGTTTTGGGACTGTTGAGTCCTGGTAATGAGAATGACTTCGGACTGTTGAGTCAAAACAATGAGCTTTGGTCTCGGTTATGAGACGGAATTAAACATGAGATGAGATGATAGTGAATACCAGATGGTAGTCATGAGTATGAAAAGTTGAGAAAGATCAATGTCTGGATGAGACATGGAAAGTGGTGAATCATGATGGAGATATGTTGATGTTTAAAATATGTTAGAATTAAATTCACTTTAATCTAGTTGCTGTTTTTATCATGCTTTGTGAAATAAAGTTTGCTTTCTGCAATGAGCCTTTTATACCTATCTTGTTGTAAGCTACATGTCATACTTCCCGCACTTGCTGAGTACATCATGTCACCCTTGCATTATTATACATCATCAGCAACAGGAGAGGAGTACTTCGAAGAGCATGTGGAGTACTAGGCGTGTGATTTACCGTCAACTTGCCTGTGGAGTAGGAGATGGAGCCGCTGCTGCTGCTTAGTTGCTTCCGCAATAGTTTAGAAGACTTCCGCTGCTAGAATAAGACTTCCGCTGCTAGATTTAGTTAGAGACTTCCGCTGCAGTAGAGATTGATGTAATGAAGAACTTGAACCCTATTCATTCGTGGTAATATATTCTGAATTCAGTTTGTGAATGATATGTGTATGTGTGATGAACATCCTGGGCACACATACGCATCAGTCTCGGTTCCGAGAGGGTCTTTCTCAGAACAGGGGCGTCACAGATTGGTATTAGAGCCACGGTTGATCGTAGGTCACACGCCTAGATAGGTCACAGATTGGCATTAGAAGCCACAGTTGACCGTAGGCCACAATCCTAGATAGAATCACAGATTGGTAACAGAGCTGCCACGGTGACCATAAGACGCAGGCCTAGTAACAGATTGGTATTAGAAGTCACGCTGACATAGGATGCAAGCCTAGAATGCATAGATTAGCATTGGAACCCCCTTGACCGTAAGGTGTAAGACTAGGCAAAAGTCACAGATTGGTACCACCCCAAAATCCCATAGGACTCCCCATTGAATAAGCTGGAATAGGAGTTGTGTAAACTTTTGTGATGATTGTTTGTGCTTGAGTGCTTAGTGTGAGTTGTGGGACGTCTCAAGCGTTGTCTATATCCACACATAGTAGAGGGGTGTGAGATGCTTTGGCATGTGCTCATATCCTCATAAAGACTAATATATATTTAGTCTATCCAACTTGATGCATATAGTTGGGGAATCCATCTAAACTTCTAACCTCTATTCTACTCAACTCTCTCTCTCTCACAGATGGTGAGAGGAAACGTCGGTCGTCAAGGGAGGAACATCCGTGGCAACCAAGAGGATGACCATGTTGAGGTTCCTGAGAATGACAACCCCGGGGCTGGTGCAAACAACTTGGAAAGGTTGATAGCTATGCAAAATCAGCTCATGCAAACTATGATCCAAACTTTGGGTCAGCTGCAAACCAACAACAACCCCGTTCCGGCACCACCGCCACCACCACCGGCTCATAACATACTGGGAGAGTTCATGAGGACTAGACCACCTACTTTTTCATAAGCTGATGATCCGATGGAGGCCGATGATTGGTTGAAGTCCATGGAGAAGAAACTTGCCATTGTTCAGTGCAATGACCGAGAAAAGGTTCTCTTCGCATCGTACCAACTCATGGGAGAAGCCGCTGACTGGTGGGACGCTCTATGCAACGCTCATGTCAACCAGGAGACGATCACTTGGGCTAAGTTCAAGGAGAGTTTCCACTCCCATTATATCCCTGCTGGTGTCATGATGCTCAAAAGGCAGGAGTTCAAAGGTCTCCACCAAGAAAGAAGAGCGTGAACGAGTACCTCAACAAGTTCACGCAGCTATCAAGCTATGCCCCTGAAGATGTCAACTCAGACCAACGGAAGCAGTACCTGTTCATGAGAGGGTTGAACAATGAAATCCAAGTTCAACTTCTCAACAATGACTATGCGAGCTTCCAAAAGCTGGTTGACAAAGCCATCGTGGTTGAGAGCAAGATCCAAGAGATTGAGCAAGAGGGCAAAAGGAAGATGCCATACCAGCCAAAAGGGAGCAACGTACGCCCTCGGTACATGCCCCCAGCTGCACCACAGTATGGATCGTTCCGCCCTAATCAGCCACCACAGCAACGTACTGTCATGCAAGCACCTTGTGTGCCTTTGCCTCCGGCGCCTCGTCCTAACATGGCCGCCCCTGCTCAAAACCCCGCCCCAACGTCCCTGCTGTCTTGGGCAATAAGGCATGCTTTGCATGCGGATAAACAGGACACTTTACAAGTCAGTGCCCGAGGAAAGGTACTGGACAGCCAAGCAACGTGCCCAAGCAGAGTCCACGGCCGAACGGAGGAGCTACACAAGGGAACCGTGGACAGCAGAACTACGCTCACAGCAACATGAACCATGTTTCTGCTGAGGAAGCGCCACAGGCTGAGGACGTCGTGATTGGTATATTCCTTGCCAACTCCAATCCAGCCACCATTTTATTTGATTCCGGAGCATCACATTCATTCATATCATCCAAGTATGTTGCCAAGTACAATCTGCCCATATCACACATGAAATATACTATGTTGGTTAATTCTCCACGTGGAGAGATGAGGACTATTATAGTATGTCCAAAAGTAAACCTTAAAATAAGGGGGGTAGACTTCCTTGCCAACCTCATTGTTTTGGATTCCCAAGGTCTCGATATAATACTCGAAATGGATTAGTTAAGCAAGCACAACGGAGTAATCCAATATGCTAAGAGAAGTGTGCAGTTAACAAACGCGCACGAAACTCGTATTGAGTTTGAGTCAGCCCTACCGGCAAGCGAGAAGGCAACGTTGAACCACGTCGAAGAAGTAACCTTGGAAAGCATTCCGGTGGTTCAAGAATTCTCAGACGTGTTACCAGAAGAACTTCCAGATATGCCACCTGACCGAGACATTGAGTTTTCCATTGACTTGATACCCGGAACTGCACCTATAGCAAAGAGACCATATAGGATGCCCGTTAACGAACTAGTGGAACTCAAGAAGCAGATCCAGGAGCAGCTAGAGACGGGTTTTATATGCCCGAGCTCGTCACCATGGGGAGCCCTCGTGCTCTTCGTAGACAAGAAGGATGAGACCCAAAGGATGTGTGAGGATTATAGGTCTCTCAATGAGGTGACGATCAAGAACAAATACCCTCTGCCCCATATAGAGGACATGTTCGACCAGAGGAAAGGTGCCCGAGTTTTCTCCAAGATTGATCTTCGGTCGGGATACTTCCAGCTGAAGATTAAGCCCTCCGACGTACCCAAGACTGCCTTTCGAACACGGTATGGTTCGTATGAATATACAGTTATGTCTTTTGGGTTAACGAATGCACCCGCATACTTCATGTACCTTATGAATAAGGTCTTCATGGAGTACTTGAACAAGTTCGTCGTGATTTTTCATCGACGATATCATGGTGTATTCAAAAAGTGAGGAGGAACATGAAGAAATTTGAGATTGACATTGCAAAAGCTGCGAGAGCATCAATTGTATGCTAAGCTTAGCAAATGTCAATTTTGGCTAAAAGAGATATCATTCCTAGGCCACATCATCTCCGAGGAAGGAGTATCAGTTGATCCCGAAAAAGTGGGAGATGTTCTGAAGTGGAAGCAACCGCAAAACGTGAAAGATATTCAAAGTTTTCTTGGGATGGCCGGATACTACAGCCGGTTCATCAAGGACTTCTCTAAGATAGCAAAGCCTATGACGGAGTTGCTAACGAAGGGAAAAGCATTCCAGTGGACCCAGCGTGCCAAGAAAGCTTTGAGGAGCTCAAGAAAAGGCTAACCACAACACCGGTTTTGGTATTGCCGGACGTGAGCAAGAGCTTTGATATATATTGTGACGCATCAAGACAAGGACTTGGATGTGTGCTCATGCAAGAAGGACAAGTGGTAGCCTATGCTTCGAGGCAACTCAAGAAACATGAGCTGAATTACCCCACACATGACTTAGAGCTAGCAGCCGTGGTACATGCCTTGAAGATTTGGAGACATTATATCCTTAGCCACCGATGTGAGATCTATACGGATCACAAAAGCCTCAAGTACATATTCACGCAAACGGATTTGAATTTGAGGCAACATCGATGGTTGGAACTCATCAAGGATTATGATGTTAGAATCAACTATCACCCCGGAAAGGCCAATGTAGTAGCCGATGCATTGAGCCGAAAGGGAGCTTGTCACCATCTCACGGTTCGGGAGCTACCACCCGAGCTACGCAAGGAGTTCGAACGGTTACATCTCGGGTTCTTGAACGAGATGGAAGTGATGGAACTCCATCCTTCGTTGGAACAAGAGATAAGAGATGGCTAAGCAACGGATGAGGAAATCCAGGAGATCAAGGTAAGAATTCGACAAGGCATAGAGAAGGACTTCAAGGAAGATGATAAGGGTACGCTTTGGTTAGGGAAAAGGATTTGTGTGCCTAACGTGAAGCACATCCGCGATACGATATTAAAGGAGGCACATGATTCACCCTATTCCATACATCCCAGCAGTACAAAGATGTACAAGGATTTGAAGACTTGTTATTGGTGGAATGGTATAAAGAGGGACATAGCTGAATATGTTGCCCTATGCGACACTTGCCAACGGGTGAAGGCCGAACATCAAAGACCCGCTGGACTGTTGCAACCATTGAAGGTACCCGAGTGGAAGTGGGAAGACATCAGTATGTATTTCATCATCGGGTTACCACGTACTCAGTCGGGTTACGACTCCATCTGGGTTATCATGGACCGATTGACGAAAACAGCTCATTTAATTCCTGTTAGAACCACGTACCGTGTCGCAGGTCTAGCCGAGCTGTACATGGAGCAAATCGTGTGCCGTCATGGAATCCCAAAGAGGATAGTCTCAGATCGTACTCAGTTTACCTCTAGGTTATGGAGGAAACTGCATGAAGCCATGGGTACACGGCTAAATTTCAGCTCTGCTTATCACCCGCAAACCGAGAGGACAAACCAAATTTTGGAGGACATGTTAAGAGCCTGTGCCGTAAAACATGGACGTAGTTGGGACAAGAGCTTGCCGTATGCCGAGTTCTCGTACAACAACAGTTACCAAGCCAGCTTGAAGTTATCACCTTTTGAGGCATTGTACGGTAGACGGTGTAGAACGTCGTTGTTTTGGAATGAGACCGGAGAGAACCAAGTGTTTGGACCCGAAGTGCTGCAAGAAGCTGAGAAGCAAGTCCAAACAATACGGGAGAACTTGAAGGCTGCTCAGTCACGACAGAAGGGCTATGCAGACAATAGGCGAAGGAAGTTGACCTTCGAAGTAGGAGACTTCGTATACCTTAAGGTATCGCCTATCCGAGGCCAACGACGTTTCAACGTCAAGGGCAAGCTAGCACCTCGCTACATAGGACCATTTGATATTTTGGACAAGCGAGGAGAAGTAGCCTATCAACTGGAGCTGCTAATGCACCTCTCCGACGTGCATGACGTATTTCACGTCTCCCAGCTCAAGAAGTGCTTGAGAGTACTAGGAGAACAAGTACCAATGGATGATCTCGAGCTTCAAGAAGATCTAACCTATGTAGAGTACCCTGTCCGAATTTTGGACGTAAAGGAAAGGGTCACGAGGAACAAAGTGATCCGTTAGTGCAAGGTACAATAGAGCCATCACACGGAAGCAGAAGCTACATGGGAGCGTGAAGAAGACCTCAAGACAGAATTCCCTCATCTATTCTCCAACTCTACCGAATCTCAAGGGCGAGATTCAATTTAAAGGGGATAGGTTTGTAACACCCTCAATTTCATAATTCATGCATGCATTCATATTTCATGTAGAGAAACATTTTAAAATAAGTGAAAACAGAGAAAGAATAAAAAAGATAGCCGAAAGGAGCCAATTCCAGTTCACCGAGGAGCGCTGTAGACATTTTCCACGGCCTGCTGGCCACATGGCGTGTTTGGAGCTTATCCCTGCATAGTGGGGAGAGGTCCGGCACCACCAGACACGTGGTAGGCTCAGAGCTAGCCTCTGTGGAAGGGGCGAGGTCCGATCCGCTGGACACGTGTCACCTCCGGGGCTTGTCTCTGCGGAGAAGCGAAGTCCAGCCCCGCAGGACACATGTCATCACCGGAGCTAGTCGCTGCGGGAGAGCAAGGCCCAGAACCGCGGGACACGTGTCGCTCTCGGAGCTCACTTCCGAGAGGTCCGACACCGCGGGACACGTGTCGCTCTCGGAGCTCACTTCCGAGAGGTCTGACACTGATGGACACGTGTCGCTCTCGGAGCTCACCTCCGAGAGGTCCAGCCATGTTGGACACGTGTCACCTCCGGAGCTTACCTGCGGGAGGTCCGGTCCTACTGGACACGTGTCACCTCCGGAGATTACCTCCGGGAGGACCGACACTACTGGACACGTATCACCTCCAGAGCTCACCTCTGGAAGGTCCGATGCTATTGGACACGTGTTGACCTCGGAGCTCGTCTCTGAGGAGAAAGGAAGATTCGGCGCTGCTTGACGCGTGGCACTCACGGAGCTCACCTCTGAAGTGAGGGAGGTCCAGAACTAACACGTGGCACTCTCGAGCTCACATCCGAAGAGAGGGAGGTCCGGAATTGACACATGGCACATTCAGAGCCACCTCCGAAGAGAGGGGAGGTCCGGCACTGACACGTGGCGCATGCGGAGCTCGCCTCTGGAGAGAGGGGAGGCCCCGACCCGTCAGGACACATGGCGCACGCGAAGCTCGCCTCCGAGGAGAGGGGAGGTCCCGCCCGCCTGACACATGGCACAACCGGAGCCAGCCTCTACGGAAAAGGGAGGCTCAACATCTGCTGGACACGTGGATCCTCCAGAGCTCATCACCGTGGAGGTGATGAGATCTGAAGCAGTTTTTCTTCTGTACGCACGGGAATACTGATACAGAAGGAGACCGACACGAATTCCATGTTGCTACCGCACCAAAACAATTGAATATAAGTTGTTAAGATTCAAAAATAGTTTGAATACGACTCTTATTTGAAATCCAATCGGAGGAGGACTCTTCTTTTTCCGGTTATAAACAGAACCCGAAACAACCCCTTAGTCGTAACATCCTTTCTAAGCCGACAACTTAGAAGCCCTATCCCCATACTCGCCGAGCTAAACCCCTTCGCCGGAGAGACCGCCGACGAGCTCGCTGTCGCCAGAAGAAAGCCCACCGATCTGTCTTGCTAGGAGGAAAGCTGAGGTAGGTCTCTGTTACCACCTTACAATCTCATCTGTTCCTTCGATCTCTTTGAACAGAAGCTCTTTCATGTGGGCAGATCACGTGTTGATCGGTTTGATCTTAAGTCAAGATAATTGTCACGTCCAAATTTGATCCCTACACCTCTGTTCGTCGTAAAACCCCATACAAACCATTAAAACATGCAAGAACACGTATAGAGAAAAACTGCACCATAGAATCAACATGCATATGCATTGCATCTTGAGTAAAAGTTTGTGCATAGTGATTGATTGTTGTAAATCTTGTATGTGTGTGATTGTAAGTAGAAGGACAAACTCAGGGAGCTATCTACGAATGATTTCAGAACCAAGACTTCGAGATCCAAGACCAACCGAAACCACAGGAACAAGGCAAGTGCCCCTTGACCATATTGATCCCATGTTTTGGAAACTGTTTTGTTTGCAATGTATGATTGAGTCAACTTTATGGGAAACCCTTTGGTAGGAGTTTACTAGCTTTGCCATCCTTGTCGCCAGAGAAGTTTATGAGTCGGGTATGGTCAGTTTTTGCTTTTTGCTTCGCTAATCTACGGGTTATGGGAAGCGATAGAATGTGTCTAGCTAACTGCACTCGTATGAGAGATGTTAATAAGAAACTGATGTTGATAATGAACATGAATCGGGGGAGATCTAGGCAAGACTTGGTTTGTGAAAGTGGTAGAATGAGATGGTGGTTACTTGCCGTAGATCTAAGCACCGGTTCATGCCAGCCATGCCAGGAAAACAGTGCCACCACAAGGAAAAATATGGGTGCGGCTTAGCAGACTAATTAGGTAAGTTACTAGATTGTTATGGACCGTGGAAGGCGCGGGGAATGGGAGTCGAGTGAGGACTGCCCTGAGAACTGCATGGCACAAGAGGGGGCCCGCGGGTGGGAGAATGGTGATTCGAGCCTGCCGGTGAAATCTTAGTGAGTCCATACATCTAGTAGCCCCTTTGTAAAGGCTATTTTGTGATCTCTTGACCATACACTGACGGTTATGTACTGGTATAATAGAGGTTCTGCAGTCGCCGATAGGTGACAAAATCATAAATTTGTGGGTAAAGTGGCGCTACCTCTGCAGAGTGTAAAACTATCATGATAGCCGAGCTTACGGTGACAAGCGTCTCGATAACTCACATGATTAGGTGGGATAGTTTTTAGGATGGTATTTGGTTTGGTAATTGAGGAAAGGTTTTGGGACTGTTGAGTCCTGGTAATGAGAATGGTTTCGGAATGTTGAGTCGAAATAATGAGCTTTGGTCTCGGTTATGAGACAGAATTAAACATGAGATGAGATGGTAGTGAATACGAGATGGTATTCATGAGCATAAAAAGTTGAGAAAGATCAATGTCTGGATGAGACATGGAAAGTGGTGAATTATGATGGAGGTATGTTGATGTTTAAGAATATGTTGGGATTAAATTCATTTTAAGCTAGTTGCTGTTTTTATTATGCTTTGTGAAATAAACATTGCTTTCTGCAATTAGCCTTTTTATAGCTATCTTGTTGTAAGTTACATGTCATACTTTCCACACTTGCTAAGTACGTCATGTTCTCACCCTTGCATTATCATACATCATCAGCAACAGGAGAGGAGTCCTTTGAAGACCATGTGGAGTACTAGACGTGTGAGCTACCATCAACCTTGCCTGTGGAGTAGGAGATGGAGCCGCTGCTGCTGCTTAGTTGCTTCCGCAATAGTTTACAAGACTTCCGCTGCTAGAAAAATACTTCCGCTGCTAGATTTAGTTAGCGACTTCCGCTATAATAGAGATTGATGTAATGAAGAACTTGAACCCTATTCATTCGTGGTAATATATTCTGAATTTAGTTTGTGGATGATATGTGTATGTGTGATAAACATTCTGGGCACATATACACTTTCGGATGGTGAACCTTGATGGTTTTGCATGTGCGGATGGACATCTGGGTCCCTTGAGGCTAGACGGGAACTTGACCGAATACACGTCCGGATGGTGCAACTTGATGGTTTTGCATACGCGGATGGCCATCTGGGCCAAAATTGGGAAAGTCAGAAAAACTCACGAACTCATGTCCCGGGAGGCCAGAAGGGACCTTGACAAAATACACCTCCGGATCGAGCAACTTGATGGTTTTGCATGCACGGAAGGCCATCTGGGCCAAAATTGGGAAAGTCCGGAAAACTCACTAACTCGGGTCTCGAGAGGCCGGTCTGGACCTTGACGGAATACACGTCCGGATGGTGCAACTTGATGGTTTTGCATGCGTGGATGGCTTTCTGGGTCGCAATCGGGAAAGTCGGGAAAACTCACGAACTCAGGTCCCGGGCGGCTGGACGGGACCTTGACGAAATACACATTCGGATGGTGCAACTTGATGGTTTGCCTGCGTGGATGGCCATCTGGGTCAAAATCGAGAAAGTCAGGAAATCTCACAAACTCTGGTCCCGGGAGGCTGACGGGACCTTGACAGAATACACGTTCGCATAGTGCAACTTGATGGTTTTTCATGAGCGGATGGCCGTATGGGTCAAAATCGGGAATGTCAGGAAATCTCACGAACTCAGATCCCGGGAGGCCGGGCGGGATCTTTACGGAATACATGTTTGGATAGTGCAACTTAATGATTTTGCATGCGTGGATGGTCATCTGTGTTCAAATCAGGAAAGTCGGGAAAACTCACGAACTCGGGTCCTGGGCGGCCGGATGGGACCTTAATGGAATAAACATCCGCACGGTGCAACTTGATGGTTTTGCCTACGCGGTTAGCCATCTGGATCCAAATCAGGAAACTTAGGAAAACTCACGAACTCGGGTCTTGGGAGGCCTGTCGGGACCTTGACTTGATGGTTTTGCCTCCACGGATGGCAATCTGGGTCAAAACTGGAAATCGAAAAAACTCACGAACTTGGGTCCCGGGAGGCCGGACAAGACCTTGACTGAATACACGTCCGGATGGTGCAACTTGATGGTTTTGCATGCGTAGATGGACATCTAGGTCGAAATTGGGAAATTCACGAAAATTCACGAACTCGGATTGTGGGAGGCTGGTCTGGACCTTGACAGAATACACGTCCGGATGGTGCAACTTGATGGTTTTGCATATGTGGATGCCTTTCTGGGTCGCAATTGAGAAAGTCGGGAAAATCGGTAAAACTCACGAACTCAGGTCCAAGGTGGCTGGACAGGACCTTGACGAAATACACGTTCGGATGGTGCAACTTGATGGTTTGCCTGCGTGGATGGCCATCTGGGTCGAAATCGGGAAAGTCAGGAAAACTCACGAACTCGGTCCCGGGAGGCTGGACGGGACCTTGACAGAATACACGTTCGCATAGTGCAACTTGATGGTTTTGCATGAGCAGATGGCCGTATGGGTCAAAATCGGGAACGTCAGGAAATCTCACAAACTCAGATTCCGGGTGGCCGGGCGGGACCTTGACGGAATACATGTTTGGATAGTGCAACTTAATTGTTTTGCATGCGTGGATGGCCATCTGGGTCGAAATCGAGAAAGTCACGAAAGTCCGGAAAACTCACGAACTCGGGTCCCGGCGGTCGAATGGGACCTTGATGGAATAAACATCCGCACGGTGCAACTTGATGGTTTTGCCTGCGCGGTTGGCCATCTGGGTCCAAATCAGGAAAGTCGGGAAAACTCATGAACTTGGGTCTCGGGAGGCCGGTCGGGACCTTGACCGAATACACGTTCGGATGGTGCAAACTGATGGTTTTGCATGCTGGATGGACATCTGGGTTGAAATCTGGAAACTCGGGAAAACTCTCGAACTCGGGTCTTGGACGGCTGGACGGGACCTTGATGGAATACAAGTTCGACTGGTGCAACTAAATGATTTTACCTTCGCGGTTGGCCATCTGGGTCAAAATTGGGAAAGTCGGGAAAACTCATGAACTCAAGTCCCGGGAGGACGAACTGGACCATGACGGAATACACGTCTGGATGGTGCAACTTGATGGTTTTGCATGCGCGGTTGGCCATCTGGGTCGAAATAAGGAAAGTCAGGAAAACTCACGAACTCGGGTACACGGCGGCCGAACGGTACTATGACGGAATACACGTCTCGATGGTGCAACTTGATGGTTTTACATGCGCGGATGGCCTTCTGGGTCAAAATCAGAAAAGTCGGGAAAACTCACGAACTCGGGTACACGGTGGCCGGACGGGACCTTGACGGAATACACGTTCCAATGGTGCAACTTGATGGTTTTGCATGTGCGGATGGCCATCTGGGTCAAAATCTGGAAACTCGGGAAAACTCACAAACTCGAGTCCCGGGAGGCCGGATGGGACCTTGACGGAATACATGTCCAGATGGTGCAACTTGATGGTTTTGCATGCGCGGATGGTCATCTGGATCAAAATCGGGAAAGTCGGTAAAACTCACAAACTCGGGTCCTGAGAGGGCGGACGGGACCTTGATGGAATACACGTCCAGATGGTGCAACTTGGTGGTTTTGCGTTTGCAGATGGCCATCTCGTTTGAAATCGGGAAAGTCGGAAAAACTCACGAACTCGGGTCCCGGGCGGCCGGACGAGACTCTGATGGAATAAACATCCGCACGGTGCAAATTGATGGTTTGGCCTTCCGCGAATGGCCATCTGGGTTGAAATAGGGAAACTCGGGAAAACTCTCGGACTCGGGTCTCCGGCGGCTTGACGGTACCTTGACGGAATACACGTTCGGATGGTGCAACTTGATGGTTCTGCATGTGTGGATGGCTATCTGGGTCCAAATCGGGAAAGTCGGTTAAACCCACAAACTCGGGTCCCTGGAGGCCGGACGGGAACTTGACGGAATACACGTCCGGATGGTGCAACTTGATGGTTTTGCATGCGCGGATGGCCATCTGGGCCAAAATTGGGAAAGTCGGGAAAACTCAAGCAACTTGATTGTTTTGCATGCGCGGAAGGCCATCTGGGCCAAAACTGAGAATGTCCGGAAAACTCACGAACTCGGGTCTCAGGAGGCCGGTCGGGACCTTGACGGAGTACACGTCCAGATGGTGCAATTTGATGGTTTTGCATGCGTGGATGGCCATCTGTGTCAAAATTAGGAAGTCGAGAAAACTCACGAACTTGGGTCTAGGGCGGCTGGACGGGACCTTGACGGAATAAAGGTTCGGATGGTGCAACTTGTTGGTTTTGCCAACACGGATAGCAATCTGGGTCAAAATCAGCAAAGTCGAGAAAACTCACGAACGCGGGTCCCTGGAGGCTGGACGGGACCTTGACCGAGTACACGTACGGATGGTGCAACTTGATGGTTTTGCATGCGTGGATGGACATCTGGGCCGAAATCGGGAAAGTCATGAAAATTCACGAATTCGGATCGTGGGAGGCTGGTCTGGACCTTGACAGAATACACGTCCGGATGGTGCAATTTGATAGTTTTGCATATGTAGATGGCTTTCTGGGTCGCAATCGGGAAAGTCGGGAAAATTGGGAAAACTCACGAACTCAGGTCCCGGGCGGCTGGACGGGACCTTGACGAAATACACGTTCGGATGGTGCAACTTGATGGTTTGCCTGCGTGGATGGCCATCTGGGTTGAAATCAGGGATGACAGGAAAACTCACAAACTCGAGTCCCAATGAGACCTTGACGGAATACATGTCTGGATGGTGCAACTTGATGGTTTTGCATGCGCGGATGGCCATCTGGGTCGAAATCGGGAAAGTCGGTAAAACTCACGAACTTGGGTCCTGGGAGGGCGGATGAGACATTGATGGAATACACGTCCAGATGGTGCAACTTAATGGTTTCGCATTCGCAGATGGCCATCTCGTTCGAAATCAGGAAAGTCGGAAAAACTCACGAACTCGAGTCCCGGGCGGCTGGACAAGACCCTGATGGAATAAACATCCGCACGATGCAACTTGATGGTTTGGCCTACCGCGGATGGCCATCTGGGTTGAAATAGGGAAACTCGGGAAAACTCTCGAACTCGGGTCTCCGGTGGCTGGACGAGACCTTGACGGAATACACGTTCGGATGGTGCAACTTGATGAGGTCATCCCTAACTCTTTACCATTTTCTCCTATTCATGACATTGCTGGTCTGGTTGATGTTCAACATTAACCCAGTGATATACGTATTCGATCAATTACAAGAGCATGTGCCAAATTATTAGAACACCAGGTGAATTCACTCCTAGTTGAATGTAATACTTTTACAAATGAGAATTTTATACTACCTCAATCTTTGCATGTTTGCATGATCAGATTTGAGGCTGAAACATCTATAGCATGTGAAGGAGAGGATATATTCGAAGACAATTGCAAGTTGGATCCCCACATCAAGGAGTACGTGGGGGAGGAGAGGGAGGCAGGACCACCACCATTAAAGAATTAATCATGAAAATCAATTCGGGTTCGGTTATGGCAACAAAAGCTCAAAATTTGAAACAGCTGCAGATTTCTTTCTCGAACTCCAAATCATGCAAATAAATATCCGTTGGAAAAATAATTATATATACTTTCTAATGAGTATGGCCTAATTTTATGGGAAGATATATACAGGTCGTGGCAACCACATCAAGTTGACAGCCATTTCTGTTTCTTTCTAAATGGAGTCTGTTTTAATTAGGAAAGCTAGCGCTGTGATTTATTTGTTACCAAACATGCTTTATACGTCCAGGAGTCCTATGTATACCCTTGTGAGTCGTGGCTTTAGGGGGTGATAAAAATATTCAAGACTGAATTGCTGTATGCATTCCCTGAGATTAAATATTCCACTTCATTTCAATCTGGAGTATTTTTCCCTTCACCATTTTGTTGCGATCTGGTGATTCTTCTGTTCTGAAAATCAAGTGTAATCTGTCGTTCCATTGGGAATTGGTTGATTGCAAACTGCTTCGTGGCCGGCGGTTACGGGCATAAGTGTGTGGTGTTACGAATATCCATAGGGTTGAGATCTGTTGCATTGGCAGCAGGGGAACAACCGGAGAGTTCGTGAGCGTCTCACAAGTTATCTTCACACCCATTGTCGTGTTCATCGAGAAGATCAGGATACCCCCTCATCATCTTGGTATCAGATTCCAGTGTTCACTCGGTGAGCAATTTTTCATCCCATAGATTAGTTTTTTTGTCCTATCCAGAAAAAGCCACAAAAATACATACATCAGGTGTAGATTTTTGCCATAGCCTAGATGGCATCATTTTTCAATTTCTAGTTGCTGGTTGTTTTCCTTGTTGCATCTAAGTATTTATTTCTGTTATCAACTTCAAAGTGTAACAAAAAAAGAAGCAAGAAGAGTAAAAAAACGGCCTAGAATTTCATGCTTTAAGTTCCAGTTTTGGAGCTTGTTTAGATTGAGCAGTCTTGTGCCTGTTATAACCTGAAGTATTTACAAGCATCCATCCTTGTTCATTGCAACACGAGCAGTAATCCAACATACATCATTGTTTGAGCCTATTTTCTGAGTTGCATTTGGCCATTTCCCCTCCACCGTTGTGTTCCATCTTGTTTCTCGTTGTCATACAATCAGCACTAGGATTTACGAATTGGTGTTGTTAGGTATCCCAACCAAGCTCCACCATATACCCTGGTTTGTCGTGTGATAGTATTGACCCTCAATATTCGCTACATCACATCCGTGCAAGTTCTGCCCATACAAGTTGGTAAGCTATATTAATTCACTTTAGAAAGGTAAGATACCTTGTTTCTGTCAGTTTTAGGTGAGTTGAGTGTTTTCCACATATATATACTTTTTTCTTGTGCGGGCTAATCATGTCTTTAAAGGAGATCGATATGACACAGAAAAAGAGTCCTACTGATGTGGTACATTGGAATGAATATGAGGCTCTTCGTGATCAACTTCAACGACAAATTTTGAATACAACAAATCCTCTTCATGAGGGTGTTCAGAATGTGGAGTTGGGTCTCAAAGATGCCACTGAAACCATCACTGACACACAACGACAAGTTACTGAAGTTCAGCAAACTCTCACTGCAATGCAGCGAGCTATGACAACTTTGCAAGAATCGGTTGATCGCCAACAACATCGTCAGCATGATGATAATGGTGTACAAGGTGGTAGTGATGCTCACGCCTCCAATGTTCGAGACCATCTCACTGGCCAAGCTGTTGGTCGTGGTAATGGCGTGGTGGAGACCAAGCTGGTGGAGGCCGTGGATTTGCTCCCCACCGTGTGCGTCGTCAATGTGATGATCCTAATTTTGCACAACCAGTCCAACGTGATGAGGATGGGCTGGGCAAACCAAAATTCACCATGCCCAAATTTGTGGGTTCTACTGAAGTTGAAGAGTATCTCAATTGGGAGCTGAAAGTGGAAAAATTATGGCGTATGCATGAGTACATAGAGGACAAGATAATAAAGTTAGCATCTTCTGAATTTGATGATTATGCTTTGATTTGGTGGGACAACTTGGTGCAGTCCAGAATTGAAGATGGTTATCCACCCATTGTCACATGGAGAGCCATGAAGGAGGAGTTGCGTGGTCGTTTTGTCCCACGCAACTATATTCATTCTCTCTATGACAGATTGCAGAATTTGAAGCAAGGCCCTTGTCTGTTGATGATTATTTTCAGGAGATGGAGTTGATCATGCAGCGTGCTCGAGTGCGTGAACAGCCCGAACAAACAATGCAGCGTTTCCTTGCTGGTTTGAATTATAACATCAAGCGCATTGTTCAGCATCACCAGTACTTTGACATGACAGATTTATTACATCAAGCACGTGAGGCAGAATTGCAGTTGGTTAATGATGCCAAGTTTGCACCTCGTTCTTAAGTGAATAGAGGTCGTTTTCCACCGTGGACAACACTAGTGTGGAGCCTACACATAACTCTACTACTGGATTCCATGGTAATACCTCATACAAATCAGATTTGATGGTTTCGAATGCTAAGAAGCCATCACAACCTGCTGCTAGTGCTGCTGGCTCCTCTATTTCCACACCCAGAAATAGGGACATGAATTGTCATACATGTGGTGGCCGGGGTCACTTCAAGAAAGATTGCCCCAATAGAAAGGTTATGTTGATCAATGAAGAAACTGCTGAGTACGAGACCGGGGATGATGCTGATCCAGAATCAGATTGTTGGGAGGAAGATGACGATGGCTCATTAGATGCTTATGCGACACATTTACCCACTATTGTTTGCTCGCCAAAGGTATTGAGTGTTACTCCTAGTTGTGTAGATCAGCGGTGCAATTTGTTTCAAATAAAGGCCATCGTTGGTCCTGGCAAAGTGTGCAAAGTTATTATTGATGGCGGTAGTTGTCATAATTTGGCTAGCAAAGAGCTCTGTACCAAGCTAAACCTGAAATACTTTTCGCTCCCCAATCCTTATTACATTCAGTGGTTGAGTGATAGTGGAGAGATGAAGATCAGCTACATGGTGCAAGTAGAGTTTCAGATTGGACCATATAAAGATACCGTTGAATGTGATGTGGTTCCTATAACTGTATGTTACTTGCTGTTGGGCCGCCCTTGGCAATGTTCATCACAATGGGAGAGCCAACACTTATATCCAGAATTGGAATGGCAAGGAAATTACTTTGCAACCTATGACACCGCAACATATTGTCAATGAGTCTCACTAGAAATTTAAAGTCAATTGTGACAAAGAGCGTGAGAGATTAGATAGGCGAGAGACTCCACTTTCAGTGAGCGAGAGCCACAAGCCAAATCTGAGTGGTAAAAAGAAATGTGAGGGAGTGAATTCCTTAGTAATGCTAGCCACCAAATCAGATTTGAGAGAGTTTTGTGAGGATCCTACAACTGTATCTATTGTACTTATGTGCAAGGGTGAAATTTTGTTTTCTAATGATATGACCCCTCTCTCCATTGGTGTCTCTAATATTTTGCAGGAATTCAGCGATGTGTTTTCGGAGGAGATTCCTGCTGGTTTACCACTATTGCGAGGGATAGAGCATCAAATTGATTTAATTCTAGGAGCGTCGCTGTCCAACCGCGCTCCATACCGCACCAACCCCAATGAGACAAAAGAAATTCAGAAACAAGTACAAGAGCTTCTCGACAAAGGGTACATTCGTGTGAGTTTAAGTCCTTGTGTTGTTCCTGTCATTTTAGTTCCTAAAAAAGATGGTACATGGCGCATGTGCGTAGATTGTAGAGCAATTAATAACATTACTATTCGATATTGTCATCCTATTCCACGGTTAGAAGATATGCTAGACAAATTGAGTGGTGTTGTGTTGTTTTCTAAAATTGATTTGCGTAGTGGTTATCATCAAATTAGAATGAAGGAAGGGGATGAATGGAAGACTGCTTTCAAAACTAAATTTGGATTATATGAGTGGTTAGTTATGCCTTTTGGGTTGACTAATGCGCCTAGTACTTTCATGAGACTAATGAATCATGTTTTGAGACATTTTATTGGAAATTTTGTGGTTGTCTATTTTGATGATATCCTTATTTACAGTCGCAATGAATCTGAACATATCGCTCATATTCGACAAGTCCTGCATGTGTTGCGTGACGCCAAGCTTTATGGTAATCTTGATAAGTGCACATTTTACAAAGATAAGGTGACATTTTTAGGATATGTTGTTTCTGCACATGGAGTTGAGGTAGATGAATCTAAAATTTCTACTATAAAGAATTGGCCTATGCCATTGAATGTTAGTCAAGTACAAAGCTTTCATGGTCTTGCTGGTTTCTATAGGCGTTTTGTGAAGGATTTTAGTACAGTTGCTGCACCTTTAAATGAGCTTACAAAGAAAGGTGTTGACTTTGTGTGGGGCACAGCCCAAGAAAATGCTTTTGATGAACTAAAACATCATTTGATTGCTGCACCTTTACATGCACTTCCGGATTTCACTAAACAATTTGAGGTTGCATGTGACGCTAGTGGACTTGGTATTGGGGGTGTGTTGATGCAAGAGGGTAGACCGATTGCATATTTTTCTGAAAAATTGAATGGTGCACGATTGAATTATCCTGTTTAGGATAAAGAGTTCTATGCTCTTGTCCGTGTTCTTGAGATTTGGCAACATTATTTGTGGCCAATAGAATTCATCATACATTCTGATCATGAGGCATTAAATTTTTTGAAAAGTCAGTCCAATTTAAATAAACGACATACTAAATGGGTTGAATTTATTGAGCCTTTTCCATACATCATTAAGTATATGAAGGGTAAAGATAATGTTGTTGTTGATGCTCTCTCTCGAAAAAGTATGTTATTGACACAATTGGATGTTAAAGTTTCCGGTTTAGAGAGTTTGCGTGACTTATATGCTACTGATCCTGATTTTTCCACACCATATAAGTTGTGTACAGATGTGAAAGCATGGGAAAAATATCATATACATGAAAGGTACTTGTTTAGAGGTAATAACTATGTATTCCCGAGTCGTCTGTGCATTTGTTGTTATTGCAGGAATCCCATGCCGGCGGTTTGATGGGACATTTTGGATGTGAGACGACTTTTCTTATGGTTGCTGATCACTTTTATTGGCCTAAGATGAGGCGTGATGTGGACAGATTTGTTTGGTGATGCATTACTTGTCACAGATCGAAATCCAAGCTGAAACCTCGCGGTTTGTATACCCCTCTTCCTGCTCCTACTACACCATGGGAAGATATAAGCATGGATTTTTTGTTAGAATTGCCTAGGACCAAGAGAGGACATGATTCAATTTTTGTGGTAGTCGATCGATTTTCTAAGATGGCACATTTTGTTGCCTGCCACAAGAGCGACGATGCGTCGCATATTGCTAATCTATTTTTCAGGGACATTGTGCGCTTACATGGAGTACCCAAGACGATTATTTCTGATCGTGATGTGAAGTTCATGAGCTACTTTTGGAATACACTTTGGGGAAAGCTAGGGACAAAGTTATTATTCAGCACTACTTGTCACCCCAAATAGATGGACAAACGGAGGTGGTGAATCGCACACTTTCAACGTTGCTGCGTTCCATGATCAAGAAGAATCTGCGAGTGTGAGAGGAGTGTTTGCCACATGTGGAGTTTGCATATAACAGGGCGGTGCACTCAACAACACGGTTGTGTCCGTTCGAGGTGGTCTATGGTTTTAAACCCATTACACCACTTGATATGCTGCCCCTCCTAATTCAAGAGAGAGTCAACATGGAAGCGTCCAAGCGGGCAGATTTTGTGCGGAAGATACACTAGAAGACAAAAGAAGAAATTGAAAAGAAGGGTAAGTACAATGCTGATCGTGTCAACAAGAAGAGAAAGGAGGTGTTGTTTCAGCCAGGTGACATGGTGTGGGTACACTTTCGTAAAGACAGATTTCTTGAACAGCGCAAGTCTAAGTTGCTGCCTCGAGGTGATGGACCTTATAAAGTGCTTGCCAAGATCAATGATAATGCTTACAAGATAGATCTTCCTAGAGATGAGTTTGGTGTCAGTAACACTTTTAATGTTGCTGATTTGACACCATATGATGGTAACAACCGTGGCGTGTCGTGGACGACGCCTTTTGAAGGAGGGGAGGATGATGAGGTCATCCCTAACTCTTTACCATTTTCTCCTATTCATGACATTGCTGGTCCGGTTGATGTTCAACATGAACCCAGCGATATACGTATTGGATCAATTACAAGAGCACGTGCCAAATTATTAGAACACCAGGTGAATTCACTCCTAGTTGAATATAATACTTTTACAAATGAGAATTTTATACTACCTCAATCTTTGCATGTTTGCATGATCAGATTTGAGGCTGAAACATCTATAGCATGTGAAGGAGAGGATATATTCGAAGACAATTGCAAGTTGGATCCCCACATCAAGGAGTACGTGGGGGAGGATGTCACACCCGGTTTCTCCGAAGAACAACCGAGTGAATACCACATGTATGCCAGGATCATTCTCTCATACATGTGATGACAAATAGTGAAGCATCATCATATTACAAGCCAGGTGTTAGAATATAAATAAGTCTTACATACCATACGTCTCGATGGACGATAATAAGTTCATAACTTGTAAATAAAACAGCAGCGGAATAAAAATCTTGTGGGGTCCATCACAGGCGTTGCCCGGTGGACTCCGTGAACCTAGAATTCTTCCTCGGGACCAAAGTCTTGGTCATTAAACACCACATCATTCTCTTGACCTGAGCAGCAATATAAACCAACAGAAAAGCAAGTTTGAGTACTGTTGGTACTCAGCAAGTGTGGGAAAGTTATGTCATACATGGCTAGAGCAAGGAGAGGTTGACTCATGGTTAAAGCACTACGCAATTAATTCCTATCACCTTAGCTTATTAAGCACCTACATTACTACACAGGTGAAATGGATCACAATCCCTCAACCCATCATCAATTTCAAGTAAACATAGTCTCATCTCCAATGTTAAGTGTAAAAGTTCCAAAAATGTGTATGAATTAAAACTAAAGTTTGAGTTCATATGTGTGGCAAAGACATGAAAAATGGGACTTGCTAAAACTTTTCTTCATGCAAGGTAATACATGGATGAACATCCAACATGAGGTTCACCTTTTTATTTAAAAAGTGTTGAACCAATAAGGAGTTAAATACCTCTTTGCATGTAAGTTTAAAATTCAGATTTGAAATTCAAAGTTCACACATATGGTGACCCAAAAACTTTGAATAAACATGCAGCCCTACAGTTGGGATTATAGGGAAAAGTTTGCTCACAAACTTTTCAATTGTAGGGTGGGCTCAAAAAGGAGTTAAAGAGGAGAATTTGCAAACTTCAACCCAATTCAAATTTGGCAAGCAAATTCAAACTGAATTGGAAGGATTCAAATTCTAACCCACATTTTAAAACTCAGAATTGAGGGAATTAAGAGGATCACTTTGAGAAGATATTTGGGGGGGTAGAATGTGGGATGGGACCCACATGGCAGTGAGCTGGAGGCTTAAACTTAACCAGGAAGCAAATGAACTTGGCTTCTGTTCTGCTCGGGCGCCACCGAGGAGTTCCACCGCGCCCCCCGGGGAACTGGACCCGACACCTCCTGCTGTCCCCCCCCCCCACGCGCGGCCACCGAAGGCGGTTTCCTTCGACGTTATCGTGCCCTCGGCTGAGCAAAGACCCGATTGCTCTCTTCCCCTCGCGTGAACGCCGTGCAGCCATTCTTCCCTCGTCCGCTCTCGGTCGATCGGGAAACCGGCGGAGACCATCGCACCCACTGCCTCCGAGTGGCTAAACACGGAGGCGCAACCATTGCTCACTTCCCCCGACCCAGAAACCACCAAGTCCCGGCGTTCCCGAGCCCTCAATCAACCATTTCGCGGCGACCTCAAAAGAACCGACGGTCGGCTTCACGTGGACAGCTCTCCACAGAAGCTTCCAAGCCCGATCAAGCATGGCCACAGGAGCGTTCTGCTGTGTTACTGCTCTCACCCAAAACTTGGAGCAAGTCGTGGAGCGTAGCCGGCGAATTCAAAGTTTTTGCTCCGGCGGTTTCAACCCGAGCATCCGGTATGGAAATCCAAAATTCTCCACTTCTGTTCATTCTTAGCTCGTCAAACTTTGCACGTAGGAGCCGGACTAGCCGGCGGTCATATCCTCTTTAGCATCCGAGGCATGAAATTAACTGGGAACCACAAATTTTAAGCTCTACCGAGCGTGATCACGGCGGAACCGGTCGGCCACACGGTGACGTCCGGTTTGCGGCCACTCCAGGGCCACTTGAGGGCCATGCCGAGCTTGGCGATCAACCACTTATGCTGTAGCACGTGTTTGTCGCTTGGTTAGAGGATTAGGAACCCTGGTCGACGGTGCCGAAAGGCAGCAAAGACCGCCGCACGTCGCCGGGGTGTTTCCGGTCACCGGCAATCCTAGATGACCCCGCAGATATGTTCCTCGATGTCATAAATGCCCTGGCGGCAAACCTCAGCTCGGGCGGTGGCCGGAGAAGGCGAGCCGGTGAGCTCCGGCGTCGGGCCGGCGAGGGGCAGCGCGGGCGCGGGAAAACAACGGGAGGAAGAAGAAGACCAGGTGGGTCCCAGCCGTCAGCGCCTGTAGAGTTTAAAAAGAGGATCTGTTGTGGATAGGATCTTTTGTGGCTACGTGGTACAATCCTGTGAACCGCTGTGGCCCCAATCTGATTGGCTGGGGTTTAAAAAGCGGGCCCAGTAGGATTTTCAATAGGAAAATAATCCCAGACTTAGCTCAATCTTTAGAAATTCATATCTCCCTGTAGAAAACTCCAATTTGAGTGATTCCAATTGGGTTGGCTTAATCTCTCTGAGTTCTATCCAAATATGAACTCAGATTTGTATGAAAGTCAATATTATATTCTGGAGAATTCTTTGAAGGTTTTCTGAAAAAGAATTATTGAAGGATTTTGGGTTATCCAAAAAAATCCCCAAATTTTGCCAGAATATTATTTAGCATATTGCTGACCTACTAGCAAATTTTCAGATCATTTGAAGATCATTTGTATAAGAATTTGCTAAAAACAATCTGCTGTGTACACAAGAGTCTAGAAACATTTTCAGAAAATGTTTCCCACTTCAAAAATCTGTTCTGAGCAATCCATAGCTCCAAGAATCATAGGAAAATTTAGGCAAGCTCTCTGAGACATACTTGGAATTGTAGTTCACTTAATTGGGCATGGAAATGCACATTACTACAGAATTAATTCTTTTGAGTACAAATGCTTAAAGAATTATTCTGGGAGAACTACCCAAGTAAAAGGGCTGAATTTTGGACCAGATTATTCTCATGTGATCAGAAACTCACATGTAAATTATCAGCCCAAGATTAGTCCTTGAACTCCCTGTTCTTATTCTCCATACTTATGTATAAGGGAAGAATACATAAGAGATGTTGGGAGAATTATGGGGACACAATATGACTCCACATTAGCTGCAATTTGGCAAGCTAAATACTTAGGTAGTATAGAACCTGCTGTAAAAGTTTTGAGGCCATTGGAGTTCTTGTTCTTCAGTTGCACTCAAATCCTTTCAGCTTATCTATTATGTTCATTACGGAACATGATTAATGTATAGCTAAAGCCTTTAGGACAAATTAGTTTATTTCTGTTCTTTGCACAACAGAGGCAAACCAAGCCATGCTTGGCTTTTCCACACAACCTCTGTTCTTAAGAAAGTAATTCTATAACTTCTTTCCATTACATTCTATAAAATATGTGCATATGCATTTCAATAGGAACCACAACGGAGGGGACTCAAAGGAGTGATTCATCGAAGTGGATCAAGCTCCGTAGAGTCAAGGGTGGATCTGCAAGGACACTAACTATTATATACGACTACCCTGCAAAACAGGCAAGCTCCGATTTGCATTTAACAGCTGTTAAGTTTTTCTTTTGTATTCACTTTCGGTCAAGATATGAACTGTGCATTAGGTCTAGTGTTTGATACTCCTCTTGCATAGCCAAATGACCCATGGAGTATTGGGTAGGTGTCTTTCACCGTGTAGAACTGCCATGCTTAAGTACGGTTCGGTAGAAGTCGAGTGGTGAGATGCTACTCGCAGTTTCAGGAACAACAGGGGCATACAGGATTGGTTCATAAATGATGTAGCAAGTTAAAGTTGAGACTGGAAGGTTGTAGGAGCAGCAGGACATAGGGGCCTGGATGCTGTAGACCTGTCTGTGTCGGTCAAGGACCGATCCGTATGCGGCCCTGTTGAACAAGTTTGAGTTGTGTACCGGACTCATGCTGGCTATATGGGACCCAGTAAACCGATGTACCTCGGGAAGCTGTCGTTGGGACTTTTCGGGTCGCCTCAGGCGGACGGCCGGTGTGCAGTATGTGGGGAATATTCTCATGACATCTCACGTCGGAAGGTGCACCATGAGAGTAGCTACTGTACGGGGCGACTTGATCGATTCAGCGGGGGTGAAACGGGGGAAAGGCTGCCACGTACGACGTCAGTGATGGTTGTTGTAGGCAACGTCGAGTACGGGCGTACGTGTCGTGTAGTCCGGGTGTTATTGATTCGAATCACCGTCGCTCGCGGAATGGACCGAGCATACTTGTTCTCACAGTCGTGACGTAGTAAGAACTTGCATGAGAAAGGAACTAATCATCTTGATGTGAAGTATTATTCTACCTTGTATTAGAGCTTGATGAATAGGCTAGTGCACACTCGATTCTTTTATGCCATGAGCAATTTACATCGGGGGAAGCGTTTCTTGTTTGATTGTGGATTCCCGATGTGGCGTGCCCAGGGTTACTTAAAATGCTGCAATAATTACCTGAAAGTAAGGATTCATTTTTAGGCGAGTAATTATGCTTATGCCATCCTATGTTAGGTTCATAACCTCACTTAGAGTTTCATGTTTAGGTTGACGGTTAAGTCTTGCTGAGCGTTATGCTCACGGATGCTATCCGAGTTGTTTTGCAGGTAATTGACTCGATGCTTATGAGAAGGGATGCCGATGAGACTCGGGAACCTCCGGGTGCTTACTCAAAGAGCATCCTCGCCGCTGCAGATTGTCTTCGTGTTGCTAGTAAGAAACGTCCGCGGACTGGACCATTTCTTTGTTGCTAGTTTAGATATGAGTCGTGAGAGTGATAGTCTTCCGCTGTAGTTTACTCTGATATCCTTATTTGTAAAACAATCTTGTACGCTTCCGCAAACTATTTATGTAATATGATGTGTGTTCATCGACCCGTGTGCTGTTGGGTGCCGCATAACACGGCACCACCCGACGAGGTCCCGTGGGGCCGTCTCAGCGTGGTATCAGAGCTGTTACACATGGTATCAGAGCCGCGTTGGGAACAGAGCACGGATTGAGCATCATATTATGTCAAAAACTTAGGACACGGTGAGATAACGGTACTAGGCCCACATAAGGACTATTATTAGCATAATATGAAGGTGGCAAACTAACCTATTTGTTATGTCAGAAAATCGTGCATCTCGGGACGTCTATGTCTTGGGGGGTGCACGTATGCGCTGTCCACCAGTGCGCACAAGCTGAAGGGTGGAGCCCCACGGGTGGCACGTAACCCGACCCGCTTTAGTATCCTCTACGACTCTTCATGTCGTTTGGGGTATTCGAGCAACGTCTTCCCTGGCGTGCGTGGTGCAATTTGGGAGACCCCGTCACATGGTCAGTAACGTGAACACGTAGCTCAAGGCGTGTTTGGCTTGAGAACACCTGGGCGAGTGATGACGGTCGGGTGTATGAACTGTATGGATACCGGGTTCGGTGTGCAGCCGAACCTGACGATTGAGTGCGGCTTATGTAGGTGCTAACCACGAAAACCTTAGTGCGTGTAGAACACGTTTGCGAGTGACCATTTTTAGTGCCACCTAATGATACGTGTATGCCGGTGTAATCCGGTTAGGTTTTTCTTTGGTGAGGCAACGTAGTACCGTCATATGTCTTACGGTGCATCGTCACCGTACTACACTGGATAGTATTCTTACCTATGAAGAAATCATTCATGACTAACTTCCAAACTAAAAATGGATGTGATAAAGCACATATTAGTTACTGAGCTCTTCATTTGAACTAAGTTTCAAAGAAGAGACTTGTTAGGCTCCTTTTGATCTCAAAGACAGAGTTCTCTGTTCAGACAGAAATTTTTCTGGTCTTTAACAGAGCGTAACTCTAATTAGTTTGACCCAATGGAGGTGTTTGAGACAGTTCTGGAAAGTTTATTAAGGTCTCTAAAACTTTTCTGTAGAACTCCAGAGCCAAATCCGACACCAACTTGGTTGAACGTCCAGATGAATGCAAACTGTTGAGAAAACAGAACAGCTGCAAACTTCTCTGGATGTTTCGGTAAATTGGTCATAACAATCTGTAGAAAATTTTCTAAGGGTCATGTAATACACCGTTGGAAAGGTTATGAAACTTACAACGATTTTGTAGTTCATAGTCTGTTCAGAATTGTACCCCAGTTGTATGTAAAACTGTGATGAAAACAGCCACATACAAAGGAGGTGCTGGCAAATTTTAGCCAGAAATTCTGTCAATTTGAACAATCCTAACTTTTGTTCCCGAGATGATCCAGAGGCATGTGAGTACTCTTTGAAAAGACGCTGAAGTTAACTTTAACTTTGGTATTCAACTTGAGTTATGAAAATGCTACTAACTGGATCAAATTCTGGGTTAAGTACAGAAAGGTCTGTTCTGTACAGAATGAGGGACTGAATATGTTGGCTTTAGAAAGATGTGTAAACATGAAATTTTGTTATGCTTTCATAAAGTTTTAGCATGTTCATGTTTTACAGACTTTCACATACTGCTGATATCATGTTTTGACTCCCCTCAAAAATTATCTTTTTGCAGTATGGTGCGTACTCAGTCTCCGAGTAGGGCTGAAAGTTCTCGCCAAGACGGTGATGACTCAACTCCACCACGGGCACCGCCATCAACGGTATGGGCGGATGTCATGGCTCAGATGGTCGAGTCAAGTCAAGAGAACACAAGACTACTTCAAGCCTTGGTACAACAGGGCTTACTCCAGCATGCACAACAGGACGTTCCACCTCGGAACGCCTACTTGGATTTCTTGGCGACACAACCGCCAATCTTCACGGAAGCCCATGAACCAGTGGAAGCTGATCAGTGGCTTCGAGTTATGGAGTCCAAGTTTGGAGTGTTTGAGTGCGACGAGTATCAGAAGACATCATTTGCAGCTCAACAGCTCCATGGAGCCGCCGGAAATTGGTGGTTTGCGTATCTCGCCACCGTTCCGGAAGGCCATCAAGTGGAATGGACGGAATTTCGTGAAGCATTCCGGGCTCGTCACATTCCTATGGGTTTTATCAAGGCCCAGCAGCAAGAATTCAGAAACTTGAAGCAGGGGGACATGAGTGTCCTCGATTATGTCAGACGATTCAACCTTCTGGCACAATATGCTCCTGCTTATGCGACGAGCGAAGCTGCAATGTGTGACTATTTTTACTATGGCTTGAGTGTCATACTAAAAGAGAAGTTAGCCTTGTTCAATCAAGGCAGTTACACCGAGTTGATCAGTGCTGCTCTGCTACAAGAATAAGCGACACTTGAGTGTCAAGCAGAGAAGAGGGACTGGGAGGATGTGCAAGAAGACACACCAGTTGTTCCTCGCAAATACCGTGTGGTGTATCACACACCATCCGATGAAAGATGGCAAGCGCCAGTGAGATCAACTCCGTACAGATTTCCTGCTCAAGAATCATGTCTTGAAGCAACACCCTTGCCGCAGCAACAAATGACACCTGTGGCATCATTGCTGCCGCCAAGTACATCAACTTCTCAACCACAAGTCAACGAAGAACCGGGGAAACCTCCGTGTTCTTATTGCCACCGTTCAGGGCATTTTAGGCAAGAATGCCGGGAGAAGTTGGTGAACACCAGACAACCATCATCGTCAGGTGGTATGCCGCCACCTGCTCAAGTCAATGTAACCGCATTGCAATCCGGGAGTGTGCAACATCTGCCTATTGAGGATGTCCCGGAGGGAGCACCGGTGTTAGCGGGCATGTTCACTCTCAAAGACGTGCCCGTGCTCATACTTTTTGATTCCGGTGCAACCCATAATTTTATCAGCAAAACATGCGTGGATCAGCACCAATTATCCACCAATACTCCCACAACGAGTTTTCTTATACGATCACCGGGAGGAAATATCTCTGCCAATCAGATTGTGTCCCGAGCAGCTTTGTGTTTGGGCGGAAAAATATACCCAACATCGCTGATTATGTTCGATAGGCAGAAGATAGACATTATATTGGGGATGTCTTGGTTAAATCGTCACGGTGCCGTTCTCAATATCGGTAACCGGACTGTCCAGATTGACTCGCCGATTCACGGACAGCACATGCTGTTTTTAGACAGCGAAGATCCAGATATGGTAGAGGACTACCACACGGAAGCGCTGAAACTTGAAAATATTCCGGTGGTACGTGATTATCCCGACGTTTTTCCCGATGACTTACTGGGCATGCCGTCCGAACGGGACGTCGAGTTTAAGATTGAACTGGCGCCGGGAACGATGCCTATCTCACGAAGGCCTTACAAGATGGCACCTAACGAGCTAGCGGAGTTGAAAGAGTAACTGAATGAACTTATGAGCAAGGGTTTCATACGATCAAGTTCTTCACCTTGGGGTTGCTCAGCGCTGTTCGTTAAGAAGAAGGACGAAACACTACGGCTATGTGTGGATTACCGTCCTTTAAATGCTGTCACAATCAAGAACAAGTATCCTTTGCCCCGCATCGACATCCTGTTCGATCAACTTGTGGGTGCAAAGGTATTTTCGAAGATGGATCTTCGTTCGGGATATCATCAAATCAAGATCCAATCAGAGGACATACCGAAGACAGCTTTCTCGACGAGATACGGACTCTACGAGTACCTCGTCATGTCATTTGGGTTAACCAATGCTCCGGCACACTTCATGTACTTGATAAATTCTGTGTTCATGCCGGAGTTAGACAAGTTTGCCGTGGTATTCATCGACGACATATTGGTTTACTCCAAATCAAAAGAAGAGCACGCTGAACATCTGCGTATCGTGCTACAACGGTTACGGGAGCACCAATTGTATGCCAAGTTCAGCAAGTGCGAATTTTGGATTGATCAAGTGCCTTTCCTTGGCCATATTATTTCAGCAGAAGGGATTGCCGTGGACCCCAGCAATATTGAACAAGTGCTGAAGTGGGAACCTCCCAAATCAGTCCACGAGGTCCAAAGTTTCCTAGGTTTAGTGGGGTATTATCGGAGGTTTATTCCGAGCTTCTCAAAGATTGCTAAACCAATGACGGAGCTGCTGAAGAAGGGCACTAAATACATGTGGAATGCAGCATGTGAAGCCGCATTCAAAACTTTGGTGAAACATCTCACAACGGCTCCAGTTCTTGCTCAACCGGACACGACGAAGCCATTCGATGTATACTGTGATGCATCCGGCATCGGTCTCGGCTGCGTTCTGATGCAAGAAGGGCGTGTAGTCGCTTATGGGTCTCGTCAACTGCGAAACCACGAGCAGCATTATCCAACTCACGATCTTGAGCTTGCTGCTGTGGTGTTGGCGTTAAAGATGTGGAGGCATTATCTACTGGGTAATCTTGTTCACCTCTACACCGACCATAAAAGCCTGAAGTATATCTTCACGCAGAAGGAGCTGAATATGAGACAACGGAGATGGTTGGAGCTCATAAAAGATTATGAAATTGAGATCCACTATCACCCGGGAAAAGCCAACGTGGTTGCCGACGCGCTTAGTCGGAAAGCCCACGTTCACAACTTAGCGGTTGCTGAGTTGGAAGATGAAGAACCCAGCCTCCGTGTCATTCCATATGGCGCGCTTTATAATCTTGCGCTTATTCCAACAATCCGTGAAGAGATTGTCGAGGCTCAAAGAAGAGACAGAGGTATGTCTCACATACGGAGAAGACTAGACAACAGAGAGGTGAAATGTTTCCGGAAGGATGAGAACGGTACAATATGGTTCAACGACCGTATAGTGGTACCGCGTAATATGAAACTCCGGAAGAAAATATTGGATGAAGCCCACCTGTCGAAGTTTTCCATTCATCCCGGAAGTAACAAAATGTACCAAGATTTGAAATAGAAATTTTGGTGGACTAGGATGAAGAGGGAGATTGCTAAATACGTATCCGAATGTGATACGTGTAGACGGGTCAAGGCTGATCATATGCGGAAAGCCGGACCGCTACAACCTTTGAAGATACCGGCATGGAAGTGGGAGGATGTGAGTATGGATTTCATCGTCGGATTACCGCTCACATCCCGGAAGCATGACTCGATATGGGTGATCGTTGACCGGTTGACGAAGTCGGCTCATTTCATACCGGTGAACACTCATTATCGAGCAAGGCAATATGCGGAGTTATTCATCTCCAGAATTATATGCTCACATGGTGTCCCAAAGACCATCATTTCAGATCAAGGTGCGTTGTTTGTTGCTCGTTTTTGGGAGCAGCTGCACGCCTCGTTGGGCACCAAGCTGATTAGGAGCTCCGCATATCACCCTCAAACCGATGGACAAACTGAGAGGGTGAATCAAGTGCTCGAGGACATGTTGAGAGCATGTGCCATCCACCACGGTAGGAATTGGGACGATCACCTACTGCTGGCGGAGTTTTCATACAACAACGGTTATCAAGCGAGTATTAAAATGGCACCGTATGAAGCTCTCTACGGCCGGAAGTGTCGCACACCACTAAATTGGTGTGAGCCTGGCGAAAGAGTTCTGTTTGAGATTGATCTTGTCAACGAAGCCGAAGACCGAGTTCGGTTGATACAAGAGAACTTAAAGGCTGCACAATCCCGACAGAAGAGCTACGCTGATCAAAGGCGTAGGCCATTACATTTTGACATCGGGGAACACGTTTATCTTCGTGTATCTCCGATGAAGGGAATTCACCGGTTCGGTGTAAAGGGGAAGCTCGCTCCCTGTTTTATTGGTCCTTTTGCTATCACGGAGAAGTGCGGACCCGTAGCCTACCGGCTGGAATTACCGGCAAGCCTAGCGGGTGTTCATGATGTATTTCATGTTTCACAGCTGCGGAAGTGCCTCAAATTCACCGCTGCTATTCGCACCGAGGAAATCGACGAATTGAAACCGGACCTGACCTACACCGAGCGACCGGTTCAGATTGTGGATGAAAAGACCCGGGTAACCCGGAACCAGACGATCAAATTTTACAAGGTGCTGTGGAGTAATCACACCGCGGAAGAGGCGGCGTGGGAAAGTGAAGATTATCTCCGCACCAACTATCCGGAATTTTTAGCTTTGTACAGCTTGTAATTACCTCTCCCGTCTCGTTCCTCTTTTGTAATCTCGGGACGGGATTCTTTTAAGGGGGGGGGAATATAAAAGTTCCAAAAATGTCTATGAATTAAAACTAAAGTTTGAGTTCATATGTGTGGCAAAGACATGAAAAATGGGACTTGCTAAAACTTTTCTTCATGCAAGGTAATACATGGATGAACATCCAACATGAGGTTCACCTTTTTATTTAAAAAGTGTTGAACCAATAAGGAGTTAAATACCTCTTTGCATGTAAGTTTAAAATTCAGATTTGAGATTCAAAGTTCACACATATGGTGACCCAAAAACTTTGAATAAACATGCAGCCCTACAGTTGGGATTATAGGGAAAAGTTTGCTCACAAACTTTTCAATTATAGGGTGGGCTCAAAAAGGAGTTAAAGAGGAGAATTTGCAAACTTCAACCCAATTCAAATTTGGCAAGCAAATTCAAACTGAATTGGAAGGATTCAAATTCTAACCCACATTTTAAAACTCAGAATTGAGGGAATTAAGAGGATCACTTTGAGAAGATATTTGGGGGGGTAGAATGTGGGATGGGACCCACATGGCAGTGAGCTGGAGGCTTAAACTTAACCAGGAAGCAAATGAACTTGGCTTCTGTTCTGCTCGGGCGCCACCGAGGAGTTCCACCGCGCCCCCCGGGGAACTGGACCCGACACCTCCTGCTGTCTCCCCCCCCCCCACACGCGGCCACCGAAGGCGGTTTCCTTCGACGTTATCGTGCCCTCGGCTGAGCAAAGACCCGATTGCTCTCTTCCCCTCGCGTGAACGCCGCGCAGCCATTCTTCCCTCGTCCGCTCTCGGTCGATCGGGAAACCGGCGGAGACCATCGCGCCCACTGCCTCCGAGTGGCTAAACACGGAGGCGCAACCGTTGCTCACTTCCCCCAACCCAGAAACCACAAAGTCCCGGCGTTCCCGAGCCCTCAATCAACCATTTCGTGGCGACCTCAAAAGAACCAGCGGTCGGCTTCACGTGGACAGCTCTCCACACAAGCTTCCAAGCCCGATCAAGCACGGCCACAGGAGCGTTCTGCTGTGTTACTGCTCTCACCCAAAACTTGGAGCAAGTCGTGGAGCGTAGCCGGCGAATTCGAAGTTTTTGCTCCGGCGGTTTCAACCCGAGCATCCGGTATGGAAATCCAAAATTCTCCACTTCTGTTCGTTCTTATCTCGTCAAACATTGCACGTAGGAGCCGGACTAGCCGGCGGTCATATCCTATTTAGCATCCGAGGCATGAAATTAACTGGGAACCACAAATTTTGAGCTCTACCGAGCGTGATCACGGCGGAACCGGTCGGCCGCACGGTGACGTCCGGTTTGCGGCCACTCCAGGGCCACTTGAGGGCCATGCCGAGCTTGGCGATCAACCACTGATGTTGTAGCACGTGTTTGTCGCTTGGTTAGAGGATTAGGAACCCTGGTCGACGGTGCCGAAAGGCAGCAAAGACCGCCGCACGTCGCCGGGGTGTTTCCGGTCACCGGCAATCCTAGATGACCCTGCAGATATGTTCCTCGACGTCATAAACGCCCTGGCGGCAAACCTCAGCTCGGGCGGTGGCCGGAGAAGGCGAGCCGGTGAGCTCCGGCGTCGGGCCGGCGAGGGGCAGCGCGGGCGCGGGAAAACAACGGGAGGAAGAAGAAGACCGGGTGGGTCCCAGCCGTCAGCGCCTGTAGAGTTTAAAAAGAGGATCTGTTGTGGATAGGATCTTTTGTGGCTACGCGGTACAATCCTGTGAACCGCTGTGGCCCCAATCTGATTGGCTGGGGTTTAAAAAGCGGGCCCAGTGGGATTTTCAATAGGAAAATAATCCCAGACTTAGCTCAATCTTTAGAAATTCATATCTCCCTGTAGAAAACTCCAATTTGAGTGATTCCAATTGGGTTGGATTTATCTCTCTGAGTTCTATCCAAATATGAACTCAGATTTGTATGAAAGTCAATATTATATTCTAGAGAATTCTTTGAAGGTTTTCTGAAAAAGAATTATTGAAGGATTTTGGGTTATCCAAAAAAATCCCCAAATTTTGCCAGAATATTATTTAGCATATTGCTGACCTACTAGCAAATTTTCAGATCATTTGAATAAGAATTTGCTAAAAACAATCTGCTGTGTTCACAAGAGTCCAGAAACATTTTCAGAAAATGTTTCCCACTTCAAAAATCTGTTCTGAGCAATCCATAGCTCCAAGAATCATAGGAAAATTTAGGCAAGCTCTCTGAGACATACTTGGAATTGTAGTTCACTTAATTGGGCATAGAAATGCACATTACTACAGAATTAATTCTTTTGAGTACAAATGCTTAAAGAATTATTCTGGGAGAACTACACAAGTAAAAGGGCTGAATTTTGGACCAGATTATTCTCATGTGATCAGGAACTCACATGTAAATTATCAGCCCAAGATGAGTCCTTGAACTCCCTGTTCTTATTCTCCATACTTATGTATAAGGGAAGAATACATAAGAGATGTTGGGAGAATTATGGGGACACAATATGACTCCACATTAGCTGCAATTTGGCAAGCTAAATACTTAGGTAGTATAGAACCTGCTGTAAAAGTTTTGAGGCCATTGGAGTTCTTGTTCTTCAGTTGCACTCAAATCCTTTCAGCTTATCTATTATGTTCATTACGGAACATGATTAATGTATAGCTAAAGCCTTTAGGACAAATTAGTTTATTTCTGTTCTTTGCACAACAGAGGCAAACCAAGCCATGCTTGGCTTTTCCACACAACCTCTGTTCTTAAGAAAGTAATTCTATAACTTCTTTCCATTACATTCTACAAAATATGTGCATATGCATTTCAATAGGAACTACAACGAAGGGGACTCAAAGGAGTGATTCATCGAAGTGGATCAAGCTCCGGAGAGTCAAGGGTGGATCTGCAAGGACACTAACTATTATATACGACTACCCTGCAAAACAGGCAAGCTCCGGTTTGCATTTAACAGCTGTTAAGTTTTTCTTTTGTATTCACTTTCGGTCAAGATATGAACTGTGCATTAGATCTAGTGTTTGATACTCCTCTTGCATAGCCAAATGACCAATGGAGTATTGGGTAGGTGTCTTTCACCGTGTAGAACTGCCATGCTTAAGTACGGTTCGGTAGAAGTCGAGTGGTGAGATGCTACTCGCAGTTTCAGGAACAACAGGGGCATACGATATTGGTTCATAAATGATGTAGCAAGTTAAAGTTGAGACCGGAAGGTTGTAGGAGCAGCAGGACATAGGGGTCTGGGTGCTGTAGACCTGTCCGTGTCGGTCAAGGACCGATCCGTATGCGGCCCTGTTGAACAAATTTGAGTTGTGTACCGGACTCATGCTGGCTATATGGGACCCAGTAAACTGATGTAACTCGGGAAGCTGTCGTTGGGACTTTTCGGGTCGCCTCAGGCGGACGGCCGGTGTGCAGTATGTGGGGAATATTCTCATGACATCTCACGTCGGAAGGTGCACCATGAGAGTAGCTACTGTACGGGGCGACTTGATCGATTCAGCGGGGGTGAAACGGGGGAAAGGCTGCCACGTACAACGTCAGTGATGGTTGTTGTAGGCAACGTCGAGTACGGGCGTACGTGTCGTGTAGTCCGGGTGTTATTGATTCGAATCACCGTCGCTCGCGGAATGGACCGAGCATACTTGTTCTCACAGTCGTGACGTAGTAAGAACTTGCATGAGAAAGGAACTAATCATCTTGATGTGAAGTATTATTCTACCTTGTATTAGAGCTTGACGAATAGGCTAGTGCACACTCGCTTCTTTTATGCCATGAGCAATTTACATCGGGGGAAAGCGTTTCTTGTTTGATTGTGGACTCCTGATGTGGCGTGCCCAGGGTTACTTAAAATGCTGCAATAATTACCTGAAAGTAAGGATTCACTTTTAGGCGAGTAATTATGCTTATGCCATCCTATGTTAGGTTCATAACCTCACTTAGAGTTTCATGATTAGGTTGACGGTTAAGTCTTGCTGAGCGTTATGCTCACGGATGCTATCCGAGTTGTTTTGCAGGTAATTGACTCGATGCTTATGAGAAGGGATGCCGATGAGACTCGGGAACCTCCGGGTGCTTACTCAAAGAGCATCCTCGCCGCTGCAGATTGTCTTCGTGTTGCTAGTAAGAAACGTCCGCGGGCTGGACCGTTTCTTTGTTGCTAGTTTAGATATGAGTCGTGAGAGTGATAGTCTTCCGCTGTAGTTTACTCTGATATCCTTATTTGTAAAACAACCTTGTACGCTTCCGCAAATTATTTATGTAATATGATGTGTGTTCATCGACCCGTGTGCTGTTGGGTGCCGCATAACACGGCACCACCCGACGAGGTCCCGTGGGGCCGTCTCAGCGTGGTATCAGAGCTGTTACATTAAGCTTCCCGCTTAACATCCACAACTTCCCAATTCATCATCCTCTAATCATGAATAAGTCCAAGCCGCTCTTGACCGTGAGCACGGCTGTCATGACAGTTTTGACTCTATAGAGTTTGCACCACTGTACCCACATGTAGTGATTTCATCCCCCGTTGCCGGGTGGACTAAAAGAACCTCTATTATGCCAGTGCCCGCGAACCACATTCACACTTCCCAGGTGTGTAGCCAGGAGATCACTACGAAGCCTTTACAAAGGGATCCCTGACGAGCGTGGGCCCACTGAGGTTTCACCCCTAACAGCATACAAGAGGCTCCAACCCCGCTGCAGTGGCCCCCTCTTGAGCCTTGCGGTTCATATGGTAATCCAGCTGACACCTATTCCCCACACCATCCAACACACCCATACTACGACGGGGATACACCTAATTAATTGGCCAAGCTGTCCCATCTCAGCATGTGGTTGGCACGGTAAAGCCAGGTTACATGCTCCATGAACCGGTCCTTAGGATCCAGGCAAGTACTAAACACAAACCCGAGTCTCGTGCACCCAGCACCAACCAAATCATCTAACTTGCCTCGATCCCTACCTCTACACAACTCATAATATCTCATTCAAGAGTAAGGTAAATAAATTGATGATCTCATATCCCCATTATCCCATTCTAAGCATGGCTAAGCATAAGCATATAAATAAATGAAATGATAAAATAAATCCCAACCTAAACTACAAGGAAACAAGGTAATGCAATTCCAGGGAAACTTCCTAGCATGGGTTTCATATTTGAATTGACAATGCAAATAATTCTAACTACACATCCTAGTATAGGATCAAAGTGGTTAAGGACACTTGTCTTCTTCCTGTTGCTCTAGAAATGGAAAGTCTTGGTCTTGGAAGGGGAGAACTTGCTCTGGGGCAGGTTCTACTCATGCCAATACACATAGCAAAAGAAAACAACAATCCATAAGACATAGTTCACACTTTCATTTCATACAAACCACACATACATACCTATGAAAGTCATTCACATTTCTAAGTGTTGTAGTTACTCTACATGTGTTGATTTTTGGCCTACATGCACTTTTAAACATATGTATATGATTTCTAACTTTTGTATTCAGATTTCTGTTTGCACACTATATATGAATTTCCAATTTGAACAAATTCTTTATATTTAATTAATACACTTCTTAGTTACCAAGTTTGCATGAAAGGTAGTTTCCTACTCCAAATAGGTTTTCAGATCTTCTACAAAATCCTAAATTGAAGCCTTTGGATTTGGAGAAATCATTTATCCTTTTCTAATTATGCATACTTATTTTCCTATATTTTTCAGATTTATTTTCCATGCCTAAAAGTGAGTTTTAATATTAAATAGTAGGACATATCATCTAAACAGAATAGGTTCTGATCTAAAATATTAAATAATATATTTTGAACTTCTCCTCTGATGTGAACTAATTTAAATTTATTTTATCAATTTTCAGAATTATTTCCTAGCCTAAACATGTGTTTCTATAACTAATAAATATGAACAACAATTAGACAGATTCATTTTAGCCTAAAATCTATTTTTAACTCATTTTAAAGTTTTCCAAGTGCTAGGAGAGTTTAAATTTGAATTTGTACATGTGTTTGCCTTACCTTTTAAATTTAAATCTTAGTCACATATTCAAATTTCTGAATTTAATATCATATATGGTCAAAAAGGTAAATCCACCCTACTGCAGGGTCTAATTTACTATTTCATAAATTTCCAGGGGTCTAACTACACATAACAGAGGGGTTTTCCTAATTTTTATTAAGTCCAGGGGCTAAAACTGATTTTTAAATGAATTTACATGTATTTCTGAAGTTCCAGGGGCTAGATCAGAAATTTCTGGGGCTAGCTCGTGTTTTTCGAGATCCCCAGGGGGTAGCGCGTAAGAATCCCGATCTTTATAACGCGGGGCTGATGTAGACCGTCCGATTTAAAATAGACGGCTCAGATTAGATCGTCGATCCGGTACGCGCGGGTTTTAATTCTACCGTGCGATTTAAAATAGACGGCCCTCAAGGGGCCACGTCGCCCTGGCCGGAGCCAGCCCGCGCGCGCGGCGGTGGGGGTGGCGATCTCGCCGGCGCAGCCTCGGCTTTTGCCGCTACTCGTTAGAACTCACATCTTTTTGCATGGATCGGCTGCGGAGGGTTAGGGGATGCTCATCGAGGGGTTTTCCAGCACTCGGGGGTCCTGGAAGTCGGTCGGCGGCGAGCTTCAACGGCGACGATCTTCGGTGCACGTCGGGGGGGGGGGGCGTTGGGGCGCAAGACACGTCGTTTCCTTCACCTGCAGGGCTCCCCGGCGGCGGTGGAGCAAGGATCGAAAGATATCAGCTGTAGAAACTTCGGTTCTCACCGGAGAGAAGAACAGCCGATCAGGGGGGGGGGGGAAACAGGGCGATGTCGACGTTTATATAGGCGAGGGAGGGCGGCGATCGGTTGGGATCCAGTTGGAGACGTCCGGGACCGGAATTCGGGCTGGGGGCGCGGGTTTCCGGAGTTCGGTTGCGATCGGGCGCGGGGAAGAGTCCGGTCGGTTGGCGCGCGCGGGAGGTAGGAGATGACACGCGGGCCCCGCGTGTCAGTGAGAGGAAGAGGGGGCGCGCGGTCTTGGGCTGGCGCGGGAGGTGTGTGGGCCGGCTGGCGGGTTTTCGGCCCACTGGCCGGTTGGGTTTTCTTTTTATTTTTCTTTTTTCCTTTTCTTTTCTGTTTTGATTTGAATTTGAATTTCAATTTGAATTTGAATTTCTGCACCACATGCAATACGTCCAAAAATTTTTAAATTCTCCCCTGTAACAGATTTTGGGATGTTACAGAGGAGAGGGAGGCAGGACCACCACCATTAAAGAATTAATCATAAAAATCAATTCGGGTTCGGTTATGGCAACAAAAGCACAAAATTTGAAACAGCTGCAAATTTCTTTACTGAACTCCGGATCATGCAAATAAATATCCGTTTGAAAGATAATTATACATACTTTCCAATGAGTATGGCGTGGCAACCACATGAAGTTGACAGCCATTTCTGTTTCTTTCCAAATGGAGTCTGTTTTAATTAGGAAAGCTAGCGCTGTGATTTATTTGTTACCAAACATGCTTTGTACGTCCAGGAGTCCTATGTATACCCTTGTGGGTCGTGGCTTTAGGGGGTGATCAAAATATTCAAGACTGAATTGCTGTATGCATTCCCTGAGATTAAATATTCCACTTTGTTTCGATATGTAGTATTTTTCCATTCACCATTTTTTTACGATCTGGTGATTCTTCTGTTCTGAAAATCAAGTGTAATCTGTCGTTCCATTGGGAATTGTTTGATTGCAAACTGCTTTGTGGGTGGCGGTTACGGGCACAAGTGTGTGGTGTTGCGAATATCCTTAGGGTTGAGATCTGTTGCATTGGCAGCAGGGGAACAGCCGGAGAGTTCGTGAACGTCTCACAAGTTATCTTCACACCCATTGTCGTGTTCATCGAGAAGATCGGGCTACCCCCTCATCACAACTTGATGGTTTTTCATGTGCGGATGGCCATCCGGGTCCAAATCGAGAAAGTCGGTTAAACTCACAAACTCGGGTCCTTGGAGGCCGAAAGGAAACTTGATGGAATACACGTCCGGATGGTGCAACTTGATGGTTTTGCATTCGCGGATGGCCGTCTGGGCCGAAATTGGGAAGGTCGGGAAAACTCACGAACTCATGTCCCTGGAGGCCGGACGGGACCTTGACGGAATACACGTCCGGATTGAGCAACTTGATGGTTTTGCATGTGCGGAAGAACATCTGGGCCAAAATTGGGAAAGTCCGGAAAACTCAAGAACTCGTGTCCCAGGAGGCTGGACGAGACCTTGACGGAATACACATCTGGATGGTGCAACTTGATGGTTTTGCATACGTGGATGGCCATCTGGTTCAAAATCAGGAAGGTCGGGAAAGTCCGGAAAACTCCTGATTTCGGGTCCCAGGTGGGCGGACGGGACCTTGACGGAATACACATCCAGACGATGCAACTTGATGGTTTTGCATTCGCAGATGGCCATCTCATTTGAAATCGGGAAAGTCAGAAAAGAACTCATGAACTTTGTCCCGGGCAGCCGGACGGGACACTGATGGAATAAACATTCGCACGGTGCAACTTGATGGTTTTGCCTGCGCGGATGGCCATCTGGGCTGAAATCGTGAAAGTCGGGAAACTCAAGAACTCGGGTCTCGGGAGGTCGGTCGGAACCTTGTCGGAATACACGTCCGGATGGTGCAACTTGATGGTTTTGCATGCGTGGATGACCATCTGGGTCGAAATCAGGAAAGTCGGGAAAACTCACGAACTCGGGTCTAGGGCGGCTCGACGGGATCCTGACGGAATACAGGTTCGGATGGTGCAACTTGATGGTGTTGCCTGCGTGGATGGCAATCTGGGTCGAAATCGGGAAAGTCGGGAAAACTCACGAACTCGGGTCCAGGGAGGCCGGACAGGACCTTGACCGAATACACATCCGGATGGTGCAACTTGATGGTTTTGCATGCACGGATGGCCATCTGGGTCGAAATCAGAAAAGTTGTTAAAACTCACGAACTCGGGTCCACGGCGACCCAACGGCTCCTTGACGGAATACACGTTCAGATGGTGCAACTTGATGGTTTTGCATGTGCGGATGGCCATCAGGGTCAAAATCAGGAAAGTCAGGAAAACTCACAAACTCGAGTCCCGGGAGACGGGACCTTGACGGAATACACGTCCGGATGGTGCAACTTGACGGTTTTGCATGCGTGGATGGCCATCTGGGTCGAAATCGGGAAAGTCGGGAAAACTCACAAACTCGTGTCCCGGGAGGCCGGACGGGACCTTGACGGAATAATCATCCAGATGGTGCAACTTGATGGTTTTGCATTAGCGGATTGCCATCTGGATTGAAATTATGAAGGTCGGGAAAGTCGGGAAAACTCATGATTTCGGGTCTCAGGTGGGCAGAAGGGACCTTGACGGAATACACGTCTAGACGGTGCAACTTGATGGTTTTGCATTCGCAGATGGCCATCTCATTTGAAATCAGGAAAGTCGGAAAAACTCACAAACTTTGTCCAGGGCAGCCGGACGGGACCATTCGCATGGTGCAACTTGATGGTTTTTCCCGCGCGGATGGCCATCTGGGTTGAAATCGTGAAAGTCGGGAAACTCAGGAACTCGGGTCTCGGGAGGCCGGTCGGGACCTTGACGGAATACACGTACGGATGGTGCAACTTGATAGTTTTTCATGCGTGGATGGCCATTTGGGTCGAAATCAGGAAAGTCGGGAAAACTCACGAACTCTGGTCTAGGGCGCCTAGACGGGACCTTAAAGGAATATAGGTTCGGATGGTGCAACTTGATGGTTTTGCCTGCACGGACGGCAATCTGGGGCAAAATCGGGAAAGTCAGGAAAACTAGCGAACTCGGGTCCCGAAAGGCCGGACAGGACCTTTACCGAATACACGTCCGGATTGTGCAACTTGATGGTTTTGCATGCACGGATGGCCATCTGGGTCGAAATCAGGAAAGTTGGGAAAACTCACGAACTCAGGTCCACGGCGGCCGGACGGGACCTTGACGGAATACATGTTCGGATGGTGCAACTTGATGGTTTTGCATGTGCGGATGGCCATCTGGGTGAAAGTTGGGAAAGTAGGGAAAACTCACAAACTTGATCCCGGGAGACCGGACGGGACCTTGACGGAATACACGTCTCGATGGTGTAACTTGATGGTTTTGCATGTGCGGATGGCCATCTGGGTCGAAATCGGGAAAGTCGGGAAAACTCAAGAACTCGGATCCCGGGAAGCCAGACCGGACCTTGACGGAATACACATCCGGATGGTGCAACTTGATGGTTTTGCATTAGCGGATGGCTATCTGGTTCGAAATCGGGAAGGTCGGTAAAGTCGGAAAACTCACGAACTCGGGTCCCGGAAGGGCGGACGGGACCATGACGGAATACACATCCCGAAGGTGCAACTTGATGGTTTTGCATTCGCAGATGGCCATTTCTTTTGAAATCAGGAAAGTTGGAAAAACTTAGGAACTCGGGTCCCGGGCGGCCTGACGAGACCCTGATGGAATAAACATCAGCACGGTGCAACTTGATGGTTTGGCCTGCCGCGGATGGCCATCTGGGTCGAAATCGGGGAAGTCGGGAGAACTCACGAACTCGGGTACCGGGTGGCCGGACGGGACCTTGATGGAATACACGTCCGGATGGTGCAACTTGATGGTTTTGCATGCGCGGAAGGTCATCTGGGTCGAAATCAGGAAAGTCAGGAAAACTCACGAACTCGGGTCCCGGCAGGGCGACGGGACCTTGATGGAATACAAATCCAGATGGTGCAACTTGATGGTTTTGCATGTGCGGATGGCCATCTGGTTCAAGAAGGTCGGGAAAGTCGGGAAAACTCACGATTTCAGGTCCTGGGCAGGAGGACTGGACCTTGAGGGAATACACGTCTAGAATGCAAATTAATGGTTTTGAATTCGCTGATGGTCATCTAATTTGAAATCGGGAAAGTTAGAAAAACTCACGAACTCTGTCCCAGACGGCCGGACTGGACCCTGATGGAATAAACATTCGCACGGTGCAACTTGATTGTTTTGCCTGCACGGATGGCCATCTGGGTTGAAATCGAGAAAGTCAGGAAACTCACGAACTCGGGTCTCGGGAGGCCGGTCAGGACCTTGACGGAATACACGTCCGGATGGTGCAACTTGATGGTTTTGCATGCGTGGATGGCCATCTGTGCTGAAATCTAGAAAGTCGGGAAAACTCACAAACTTGGGTCTAGGGTGGCTGGATGGGACATTGACGGAATACAGGTTCAGATGGAGCAACTAAATGGTTTTGCCTCCACGAATGGCAATCTGAGTCGAAATCGGGAAAATCAAGAAACTCACGAACTCGGTCCCGGGAGGCCGGACGGGACCTTGACCGAATACACGTCCGGATGGTGCAACTTGATGGGTTCGCATGCGTGGATGGACATCTGGGTCGAAATCGGGAAAGTCGGGAAAATTCACAAACTCGGACCGTGGGAGGCTGGTCTGGACCTTGACAGAATACACGTCCGGATGGTGCAGCTTGATGGTTTTGCATATGTGGATGGCTTTATGGGTCGCAATCTGGAAAGTCGGGAAAATCTGGAAAACTTACGAACTCAGGTCCCGGGCGGCTAGACGGGACCTTGATGAAATACGCGTTCGGATGGTGCAACTTGATGCTTTTGCCTGCGTGGATATCTGGATCGAAATCGGGAAAGTTGGGAAAACTCACGAACTCGGGTCCCGGGAAGCTTGACGGGACCTTTATGGAATACATGTTTGTATGGTGCAACTTGATGGTTTTGCATGAGCGGATGGCCGTATGGGTCAAAATCGGGAAAGTTGGGAAATAACAAGAACTCAGATCCCATGAAGCCGGGCGGGACCTTGACCGAATACATGTTTGGATGGTGCAACTTAATGGTTTTGCATGCGGGGATGGCCATCTGAGTCGAAATCGGAAAGTCGCGAAAGTCAGAAAAACTCACAAACTCGGGTCCCGGTAGGGTGAATGGGACCTTGATGGAATAAACATCCGCACGGTGCAACTTGATGGTTTTTCCTGCGCGGTTGGCCATCTGGGTCAAATCAGGAAAGTTGGGAAAACTCACGAACTCGGGTCTCGGGAGGCCGGTCGGGACCTTGGCCGAATACACTTTTGAATGGTGCAAATTGATGGTTTTGCATGCTGTATGGACATCTGGGTTGAAATCAGAAAACTCTCCAACTCAGGTCTCGGGCGGCTGGACACGACCTTGATGGAATACACGTTCGAATGGTGCAACTTAATGATTTTACCTTCACAGATGACCATCTGGGTCAAAATCGGGAAAGTCGGGAAAACTCATCAACTCGGGTCCCAGGAGGACCATCGGGACCATGACGGAATACACGTTTGGATGGTGCAACTTGATGGTTTTGCATGCGCGAATGGCCATCTGGGTCGAAATCAGGAAACTCGGGAAAACTCAAGAACTCGGGTACACGGCGGCTGGACGATGACGGAATACACGTTCCAATGGTGCAACCTCATGGTTTTGCATGTGCGGATGGCCATCTGGGTCAAAATCTGGAAAGTCGGTAAAACTCACAAACTCGAGTACTGGGAGGCCGGACGGGTCCTTGACGGAATACACGTCCGGATGGGGCAACGTGATGATTTTGTATGCGCGGATGGCCATTTGGGTCGAAATCGGGAAAGTCGGTAAAACTCACGAACTCGGGTCCCGGGAGGGCGGACGAGACCTTAATGGACTACACGTCCAGACGGTGCAACTTGATGGTTTTGCATTCGCAGATGGCCATCTCGTTCGAAATCGGGAAAATCAGAAAAACTCACAAACTCGGGTCCCGGGCGACCGGGCGAGACCCTGATGGAATAAACATCCACACAGTGTATCTTGATGGTTTGGCCTGCCGCGGATGGCCATCTGGGTTGAAATAGGGAAACTCGGGAAAACTCTCGAACTCGGGTCTCGGGTGGCTGGACTGGACCTTGACGGAATACACGTTCGGATAGTACAACTTGATGGTTTTGCATGTCCGGATGGCCATTCGGGTCCAAATCGGGAAAGTCGGTTAAACTCACAAACTAGGGTCGCTGAAGGCCAGACGGGAACTTGATGGAATACACGTCCGGATGGTGCAACTTGATGGTTTTGCATCCGCGGATGGCCTTCTGGCCAAAATTGGGAAAGTCAGGAAAACTCACAAACTCATGTCCCGGGAGGCCGGATGTGACCTTGACGGAATACACGTCCGGATTGAGCAACTTGATGGTTTTGCATGCGCGGAAGAACATCTGGGCCAAAATTGTGAAAGTCCGGAATACTCGCGAACTCGTGTCCAGGGAGGCTGGACTGGACCTTAACGGAATACACATCTGGATGTGATGGTTTTGCATGCGCGGATGGCCATCTGGTTCAAAATCGGGAAGGCCGGGAAAGTTGGGAAAACTCATGATTTCGGGTCTGGGGTGGGTGGACGGGACCTTGACGGAATACACGTCCAGACGATGCAACTTGATGGTTTTGCATTCGTAGATGGTCATCTCATTTGAAATCGGGAAAGTAAAAAAAAAACTCATGAACTTTGTCCCGGGCGGCCGGATGGGACACTGATTGAATAAACATTTGCACGGTGCAACTTGATGGTTTTGCCTGCCGCGGATGGCCATCTGGGTTGAAATCATGAAAGTCGGGAAACTCACGAACTCGGGTCTCGGGAGGCCGGTCGGGACCTTGTCGAAATACACGTCCGGATGGTGTAACTTGATGGTTTTGCATGCGTGGATGGCCATCTGGGTTGAAATCAGGAAAGTCGGGAAAAGTCACGAACTCGGGTCTAGGGCGGCTGGACGGGACCCTGTCAGAATACAGGTTCGGATGGTGCAACTTGATGGTTTTGCCTGCGCGGATGGCAATCTGGGTCAAAATCAAGAAAGTCAAAAAATCTCACGAACTCCGGTCCAGGGAGGCCGGACAGGACCTTGACCGAATACACGTCCAGATGGTGCAACTTGATGGTTTTGCATGCGCGGATGGCCATCTGGGTCGAAATCGGGAAAGTCGGGAAAACTCACGAACTCGGGTCCCGGGAGGGCGGATGGGACCATGACGGAATACACGTCCCGACGGAGCAACTTGATGGTTTTGCATTCGCAGATTGCCTTTTCGGTTTTGAAATTAGGAAAGTTGGAAAAACTCAGGAACTCGGGTCCCGGGCGGCCTGACAAGACCCTGATGTAATAAACATCCGCACGGTGCAACTTGATGGTTTGGCCTGCCGCGGATGGCCATCTGTAACACCCTCAATTTCGTAATCATGCATGCACTCATATTTCATGTAGAGAAATATTTTAAAATAAGTAGAAACAAAGAAGGAATAAAAAAGATAGCTAAAAAGAGCAAGTTCGCCGAGGAGCGCTGTAGACACTTCTCGCGGCCTGATGGCCACGTGGCGTGTTTGGAGCTCATCCCTGCGTAGTGGGGTAAGGTCCGGCACCGCCAGACACGTGGTAGGCTCGGAGCTATCCTCGGTAGTAGGGGCGAGGTCTGACCCGCAGGACACGTGTTGCCTCTGGGGCTTGTCTCTGCGGAGAAGCGATGTCCAGCTCCGCAGGACACGTGTCGCCACCGGAGCTAGTCGCTACGGGGAAGTAAGGCCCAACCCGAGGGACACATGTCGCTCTAGAAGCTCACTTCCGAGAGGTCTGACACCGCGGGACATGTGTCGCTCTCGGAGCTAACCTCCGAGAGGTCCGGTCCTACTGGACACGTGTCACCTTCGGAGCTCACCTTCGGGAGGTTTGACACTGTTGGACACGTGTCAACTCCGGAGCTCGCCTTCGGGAGGTCCGATGCTGTTGGACACGTGTCGACCTCGGAGCTCGTCTCTGAGAAGAAAGTAAGTCCGGCGCTGCTAGGACACGTGGCACCCCGGAGCCACCTCCGAAGAGAGGGGAGGTCCGATATTGACACGTGGCACATTCGGACCCACCTCCGAAGAAAGGGAAGGTCCGGCACTGACATGTGGCGTACGTGGAGATTGCCTCTAAGAGAGGAGAGGTCCCGACCCACCAGACACAGGGCGCACACGGAACTCGCCTCTAAGAGAGAGGGAGGTCCCGACCCACCAGACATGTGACGCACGCGGAGCTCACCTCTGTGGAGAGAGGAGGTCCCGCCCGCCTGACACGCGGCACAATCGGAGCCCGCCTCTGCGGAAAAGGGAGGCCCGGCCTCTGCTGGATACGTGGAGCCTCCGGAGCTCATCACTGCAGAGGATACGAGATTTAAGCGGTTTTTCTTCGGTACACGAGTGCCCGGTATGGAGGAAACCGACACGAACTCTTTTATGTTGAATACTGTAACCAAATCAATTAGAGATAAGCTGTTAAGATCCAAAACAAAACAAATAGGACTCTTATTTAAAATCCAATCAGAGTTGAACACTTTTTTTCCGGTTATAAATAGAACCCAGAACCTTTGGCCGCAACCACGAACTTCTTTTCCACCTTTCGAGTTGTCGACATGGAAGCCCTAGCCCCCAAACTCGCCAAGCTAAGCCCTTCGCCGGAGTTCAGTCGCCGGAGACCACCGATGAGCTCGCCGTCGCTAGAAGAGAGCCGGCGATCTGTCTTGCTAGGAGGAAGGCCCCGAAGGACGTAAGGTTGGTCTCCATTACCACCTTACGACATCATCGCGGTTTTCTTCGTATCTATTTATTCGATCCCTTCGAACAGAAGCTTTTCATGTGGACAGATCACGTGTTGATCGGTTTGATCTGGATCTTAAGTCGAGATCATCGCCATGTCCACACTTGATCTTTACACCTTTGATCATCGTAAAACACCATGCAAAGGCATTAAAACATGCAAGAACACGTACAGACTAAAACTGCACCATAGAAATCAACATGCATATGCATTATTACATCTTCAGTAAAGTTTGTGCATGATGTTTGATTACTATAAACCTTGTATGTGCGTGATCGTGAGTATAAGGACAAGCTCAGGGAGCTATCTACGACGAGCTACAACAACAAAACTTCGAGATCCGTGAGCAACAGAAGCCACAGAAACAAGGCAAGTGCCCCTTGACTATATTGATCACATGTTTTGGAGACTGTTTGTTTTGCGAAAATTGTGTATGCTTGAGTCAACTTGATGGGAGACCCTTTTATAGGAGTTTAGTAGTTTTGTTAACCACCCTTGTCGCCAGGAAAGTTTATGAGTCGGGTATGGTCGTTTTTGCTTTCTGCTTTGCTAATCTACGGGATATGGGAAGCGATAGAATGTGTCTAGCTAACTGCACTCATATGAATAATGTTAATGAGAAACTGATGTTGATAATGAACATGAATCGTGAGAGATCTAGGCAAGCTTGGTTTTATGGAAGTGGTAGAATGAGATGGTGGTTTACTTGCCGTAGATCTAAGGACCGGTTCATGCCAGCCATGCCAGGAAGGTGCGACCACAAGGCCAAATATGGATGCGGCTTTGCTGACTAATTAGGTAAGTTGCTAGATTATTATGGATCGTGGAAGGCGCGGGGAATGGGAGTCGAGAGAGGACTGCCCTGGGAACTACATGGCACAAGAGGGGGCCCGTGGGTGGGACAATGGTGATTCTAGCCTGCTGGTGAAACCTTAGTGAGTCCATACATATAGTAGCCCCTTTGTAAAGGCTATTTTGTGATCCCTTGGTTATGCACCGATGGTTGTGTACTGGTATAATGGAGGTTCTGCAGTCGCCGACGAGTGACGAAATTATAAACTTGTGGGTAAAGTGGTGCAACCTCTGCAGAGTGTAAAACTATCATGATAGCCGTGCTTCCGGTCACAAGCGTCTGCCTAACTCACATGATTAGATGAGATGTTTTTTGGAATGGATGGTTCAGTTTGGTTATGGTTATTGGTTTGATTATAGTTTGGTCTTTGGTTTTTGTCTCGGGACTGTTGAGTCCTGGTAATAAGAATGGTTTCGGATATGAGATGGAATTGAATATGAGATGAGATGGTAATGAATACGAGATTATATTCATGAGCATGAGAAAGACTTGAGAAAGATAAATGTTCGGATGAGATATGAAAGGTGGTGAATAATGAAGGAGGTATGTTGATGTTTTAATATATGTTGGGATTAAATTCACTTAAAGCTAGTTATTGTTGTTTTTACCAAGTTTTGTGAAATAACTTTGCTTTTATGCAATGAGCCTGTTTATACCTACCTTGTTGTAAGCTACATGTCATACTTTCCGCACTTGCTGAGTACGACATGTACTCACCCTTGCATTATCATACATCATCAGCAACAGGAGAGGAGTACTTTGAAGAGCATGTGGAGTACTAGGCGTGTGATTTACCGTCAACTTTCCTGTGGAGTAGGAGATGGAGCCGCTGCTGCTGCTTAGTTGCTTCCGCAATAGTTTAGAAGACTTCCGCTGCTAGAATGAGTTAGAGACTCATGAGACATTGTAATAAAACCCTGTTATTCGTGGTTATATTTTGAATTCAGTTTATGGATTACATGTATATGTGTGATGAACATCCAGGGCAGACATATGCATCAGCTAGGGTTCCGTGGTGTTCTACAGAATCCGGGCGTCATACCATCTGGGTCAAAATCAGGAAGTCGGGAGAATTCACGAACTCGGGTCCTGGGATGCCGGATGGGACCTTGACGGAATACACATCCGGATGGTGCAACTTGATGGTTTTGCATGTGTGGAAGGCCATCTGGGTCGAAATCAGGAAAGTCGGGAAAATTCATGAACTCGGGTCCCGGCAGGGCGACGGGACCTTGAGGGAATACAAATCCGGATGGTGCAACTTGATAGTTTTGCGTGTGCGGATGGCCATCTGGTTCGAAATCGGGAAGGTTGGGAAAGTCAGGAAAACTCACGATTTCGGGTCCCGGACGGGAGGACTGGACCTTGATGGAATACACGTCCAGATGGTGCAAATTAATGGTTTTGAATTCGTAGATGGCTATCTAATTTGAAATCGGAAAAGTTGGAAAAACTCACGAACTCTGTCCCAGGCGGCCGGACGGGACCCTGATGGAATAAACATTCACACTTTGCAACTTGATTGTTTTGCCTGCGTGGATGGCCATCTGGGTTGAAATCGAGAAAGTCGGGAAACTCACGAACTCGGGTATCAGGAGGCCGGTCGGGACCTTGATGGAATACACGTCCGGATGGTGCAACTTGAAGGTTTTGCATGCGTGGATGGCCATCTGGGTCGAAATCAGGAAAGTTGGGAAAACTCACGAACTCAGGTCCACGGCGGCCGGACGGGACCTTGACAGAATACATGTTCGGATGGTGCAACTTGATGGTTTTGCATTTGCTGATGGCCATCTGGGTGAAATATGGGAAAATAGGGAAAACTCACAAACTCGATCCCGGGAGACCGGACGGGACCTTGATGGAATACACGTCTCGATGGTGTAACTTGATGGTTTTACATGTGCGGATGACCATCTGGGTCGAAATCGGGAAAGTCGGGAAAACTCAAGAACTCGGATCCCGGGAAGCCGGACCGGACCTTGACGGAATACACATCCGGATGGTGCAACTTGATGGTTTTACATTAGCGGATGGCCATCTGGTTCAAAATCGGGAAGGTCGGTAAGGTCGGAAAAGTCACGAATACGGGTCCCGGAAGGGCGGACGGGACCATGACGGAATACACGTCCCGACGGTGCAACTTGATGCTTTTGCATTCGCAGATGGCCATTTCATTTGAAATCAGGAAAGTTGGAAAAACTTAGGAACTCGGGTCCCGGGCGGCCTGACGAGACCCTGATGGAATAAACATCAGCACGGTGCAACTTGATGGTTTGGCCTGCCGCGGATGGCCATCTGGGTCGAAATCGGGGAAGTCGGGAGAACTCACGAACTCGGGTCCCGGGAGGCCGGACGGTACCTTGACAAAATATACGTCCGGATGGTGCAACTCGATGGTTTTGCATGCGCGGAAGGTCATCTGGGTCAAAATCAGGAAAGTTGGGAAAACTCACGAACTCGGGTCCCGGCAGGGCGACGGGACCTTGACGGAATACAAATCTGGATGGTACAAATTGATGGTTTTGCATGTGCGGATGGCCATCTGGTTCAAGAAGGTCGTGAAAGTCGGGAAAACTCACGATTTCAGGTCCTGGGCGGGACGACTGGACCTTGAGGGAATACACGTCTAGAATGCAAATTAATGGTTTTGAATTCACTGATGGCCCTATAATTTGAAATCGGGAAAGTTAGAAAAACTCACGAACTCTGTCCCAGGCGGCCGGACTGGACCCTGATAGAATAAACATTCGCACGGTGCAACTTGTTTTTTTTTGCCTGCACGGATAGCCATCTAGGTTGAAATCGTGAAAGTCGGGAAACTCACGAACTCGGTTCTCGGGAGGCCGGTCAGGACCTTGACGGAATACACGTCCGGATGGTGCAACTTGATGGTTTTGCATGCGTGGATGGCCATCTGTGCTGAAATCCAGAAAGTCGGGAAAGTCACAAACTTGGGTCTAGGGTGGCTGGATGGGACGTTAAAGGAATACAGGTTCGGATGGAGCAACTAAATGGTTTTGCCTCCACGAATGGCAATCTGGGTCGAAATCGGGAAAGTCGAGAAAACTCACGAACTTGGGTCCCGGGAGGCCGGACGGGACCTTGACCGAATACACGTCCGGATGGTGCAACTTGATGGGTTCGCATGCGTGGATGGACATCTGGGTCGAAATCGGGAAAGTCGGGAAAATTCACGAACTCGGACCGTGGGAGGCTTGTCTGGACCTTGACAGAATATACGTCCGGATGGTGCAACTTGATGGTTTTGCATATGTGGATGGCTTTATGGGTCGCAATCTGGAATGTCGGGAAAATCTGGAAAACTCACGAACTCAGGTCCCGGGCGTCTAGACGGGACCTTGATGAAATACACATTCGGATGGTGCAACTTGATGCTTTTGCCTGCGTGGATATCTGGGTCGAAATCGGGAAAGTTGGGAAAACTCACGAACTCGGGTCCCGGAAAGCTTGACGGGACCTTTACGGAATACATGTTTGTATTGTGCAACTTGATGGTTTTGCATGAGCGGATGGCCGTATGGATCAAAATCGGGAAATAACAAGAACTCAGATCCCATGCAGCCGGGCGGGACCTTGACTGAATAGATGTTTGGATGGTGCAACTTAATGGTTTTGAATGCGTGGATGGCCATCTGGGTCGAAATCGGAAAGTCGTGAAAGTCAGAAAAACTCACAAACTCGGGTCCCGGTAGGGCGGATGGGACCTCGATGGAATAAACATCCGCACGGTGCAACTTGATGGTTTTTCCTACGCGGTTGGCCATCTGGTTCAAATCAGGGACGTCGGGAAAACTCACGAACTCGGGTCTCGGGAGGCCGGTCGGGACCTTGACCGCATACACTTTTGGATGGTGCAAATTGATTGTTTTACATGCTGGACGGACATCTGGGTTGAAATTGGAAAACTCATGAAAACTCTCCAACTCAGGTCTCGGGCGGCTGGACAGGACCTTGACGGAATACACGTTCGGATGGTGCAACTTGATGATTTTACCTTCACGGATGACCATCTGGGTCAAAATCGGGAAAGTCGGGAAAACTCATCAACTCGGGTCCCAGGAGGACGATCGGGAACATGATGGAATACACGTCTGGATGGTGCAATTTGATGGTTTTGCATGCGCGGATGGCCATCTGGGTCGAAATCAGGAAAGTCGGGAAAACTCACGAACTCGGGTACACGGCGGCTGGATGGGACCTTGACGGAATAAACGTTCCAATGGTGCAACTTCATGGTTTTGCATGTGCGGATGGCCATCTGGGTCAAAATCTGGAAAGTCGGGAAAACTCACAAACTCGAGTCCTGGGAGGCCGGACGGGTCCTTGACGGAATACACGTCCGGATGGGGCAACTTGATGATTTTGTATGCGCGGATGGCCATCTGGGTCGAAATCGGGAAAGTCGGTAAAACTCACGAACTCGGGTCCCGGGAGGGCGGACGAGACCTTAATGGAATACACGTCCAGACGGTGCAACTTGGTGGTTTTGCATTCGCAGATGGCCATCTCGTTCGAAATCGGGAAAGTCAGTAAAACTCACGAACTCGGGTCCCGGGCGACCAGGCGAGACCGTGATGGAATAAACATCCGCACAGTTCATCTTGATGGTTTGGCCTGCCGCGGATGGCCATCTGGGTTGAAATAGGGAAACTCGGGAAACTCTCGAACTCGGGTCTCGGGTGGCTGGATGGGATCTTGACGGAATACACGTTCGGATGGTACAACTTGATGGTTTTGCATGTCCAGATGGCCATCCGGGTCCAAATCGGGAAAGTCGGTTAAACTCACAAACTCGGGTCCCTGAAGGCCAGACGGGAACTTGACAGAATACACGTCCGGATGGTGCAACTTGATGGTTTTGCATCCGCGGATGGCCATCTGGGCCGAAATTGGGAAAGTCAGGAAAACTCACGAACTCATGTCCCGGGAGGCCGGACGTGACCTTGACGGAATACACGTCCGGATTGAGCAACTTGATGGTTTTGCATGCGCGGAAGAACATCTGGGCCAAAATTGTGAAAGTCCGGAAAACTCACGAACTCGTGTCCAGGGAGGCTGGACTGGACCTTAACGCAATACACATCTGGATGTGATGGTTTTGCATACGCGGATGGCCATCTGGTTCAAAATCAGGAAGGTCGGGAAAGTCGGGAAAACTCATGATTTTGGGTCTCGGGTGGGTGGACGGGACCTTGACGGAATACACGTCGAGACGATGCAATTTGATGGTTTTGCATTCGCAGATGGCCATCTCATTTCAAATCGGGAAAGTCAAAAAAAACTCATGAACTTTGTCCCGGGCGGCCGGACGGGACACTGATTGAATAAACATTTGCACGGTGCAACTTGATGGTTTTGCCTGCCGCGGATGGCCATCTGGGTTGAAATTGTGAAAGTCTGGAAACTCACGAACTCGAGTCTCGGGAGGCCGGTCGGGACCTTGTCGAAATACACGTCTGGACGGTGCAACTTGATGGTTTTGCATGCGTGGATGGCCATGTGGGTTGAAATCAGGAAAGTCGGAAAAAGTCACGAACTCGGGTCTAGGGCGGCTGGACGGGACCCTGTCAGAATACAGGTTCGGATGGTGCAACTTGATGGTTTTGCTTGCGCGGATGGCAATCTGGTTCGAAATCAGGAAAGTCAGAAAAACTCACGAACTCGGGTCCAGGGAGGCCGAACGGGACCTTGACCGAATACACGTCCATATGGTGCAACTTGATGGTTTTGCATGTGCGGATGGTCATCTGGGTCGAAATCGGGAAAGTCGGGAAAACTCACGAACTCGGGTCCCGGGAGGGCGGACGGGACCATGACGGAATACATGCCCCGACGGAGCAACTTGACGGTTTTGCATTCGCAGATGGCCATTTCGTTTGAAATCAGGAAAGTTGGAAAAACTCAGGAACTTGGGTCCCGGGCGGCCTGACAAGACCCTGATGGAATAAACATCCGCACGGTGCAACTTGATGGTTTGGCCTGCCACGGATGGCAATCTGTAACACCCTCAATTTTGTAATCATGCATGCACTCAAATTTCATGTAGAAAAATATTTTAAAATAAGTAGAAACAAAGAAGGAATAAAAAAGATAGCTAAAAGAGCCAGTTCGCTGAGGAGCGCTGTAGACACTTCTCGCGGCATGATGGCCACGTGGCGTATTTGGAGCTCATCACTGCGTAGTGGGGAGAGGTCCGGCAGCGCCAGACACGTGGCAGGCTCGGAGCTAACCTCTGTAGAAGGGGCGAGGTCCGACCCGCAGGACACGTGTTGCCTCTGGGGCTTGTCTCTGCGGAGAATCCAAGTCCAGCGCCGCAGGACACGTGTCGCCACCGGAGCTAGTCGCTACGGGGAAGTAAGGCCCAACCCGCGGGACACGTGTCGCTCTTGAAGCTCACTTCTGAGAGGTCCGACACTGCGGGACACGTGTCGCTCTCGGAGCTAACCTCCGAGAGGTCCGGTCCTACTGGACACGTGTCACCTTCGGAGCTCACCTTCGGGAGGTCTGACACTGTTGGACACGTGTCAACTCCGGAGCTCGCCTTCGGGAGGTCCGATGCTGTTGGACACGTGTTGACCTCGGAGCTCGTCTCTGAGAAGAAAGGAAGTCCGACGCTGCTAGGATATGTGGCACTCCCAGAGCCACCTCCGAAGAGAGGGGAGGTCCGACATTGACACGTGGAACATTCGGACCCACCTCCGAAGAAAGGGGAGGTCCGACACTGACACGTGGCGTACGCGGAGATCGCCTCTGAGAGAGGGGAGGCCCCGACCCACCAGACACGTGGCGCACGCGGAGCTCGCCTCTGACAGAGAGGGAGGCCCCGACCCACCAGACACGTGGCGCACGCGGAGCTCACCTCTGTGGAGAGGGGAGGTCCCGCCCGCCTGACACGCGGCACAATCGGAGCCCGCCTCTGCGGAAAAGGGAGGCCAGGACTCTGCTGGATACGTGGAGCCTCCGGAGCTCATCACCGCGGAGGAGACGAGATTTAAGTGGTTTTTCTTCGGTACACGAGTGCCCGGTACGGAGGAAACTGACACCAACTCTTCTACGTTGAATACTGCAACCAAATCAATTAGAGATAAGCTGTTAAGATCTAAAACAAAACGAATAGGACTCTTATTTGAAATCCAATCAGAGTAGCACTCTTTTTTTTTGCGGTTATAAATAGAACCCAGAACCTTTGGCCGCAACCACGCACTTCTTTTCCACCTCCCGAGTCGACGACTTGGAAGCCGTAGCCCCCAAACTCGCTAAGCTAATCCCTTCGCCGGAGTTCAGTCGCCGGAGACCACCAACAAGATCGCCGTCGCTAGAAGAGAGCCGGCGATCTGTCTTGCTAGGAGGAAGGCCCCAAAGGACGTAAGGTAGGTCTCCATTACAACCTTACGCCATCATCGCAGTTTTCTTCGCATCTATTTCTTCGATCCATTCAAACAGAAGCTTTTCATGTGGACGGATCACGTGTTGATCGGTTTGATCTGGATCTTAAGTCGAGATCATCGCCACGTCCACACTTGATCTTTACACCTTTGATCATCGTAAAACCCCATGCAAAGCCATTAAAACATGAAAGAACACGTACAGACTAAAACTGCACCATAGAATCAACATGCATATGCATCATTACATCTTGAGTAAGGTTTGTGCATGATGTTTGATTACTATAAACCTTGTATGTGCGTGATCGTGAGTAGAAGGACAAGCTCAAGGATCTATCTACGACGAGCTACAACAACAAGACTTTGAGATCCGTGAGCAACAGAAGCCACAAGAACAAGACAAGTGCCCCCTGACCATATTGATCCCATATTTTGGAAACTGTTTTGTTTGCAAAAATTGTGTATGCTTGAGTCAACTTGATGGGAAACCCTTTTATAGGAGTTTACTAGTTTTGTTAACCACCCTTGTCGTCGGGAAAGTTTATGAGTCGGGTATGTTCGTTTTTGCTTTTTGCTTCGCTAATCTACGGGATATGGGAAGCGATATAATGTGTCTAGCTAACTGCACTCGTATAAATAATGTTAATGAGAAACTGATGTTGATAATGAACATAAATTGGGGGAGATCTAGGCAAGCTTGGTTTTGTGAAAAAGGTAGAATGAGATGGTGGTTGCCGTAGATCTAAGAACCGGTTCATGCCAGCCATGCCAGGAATACAGTGCCACCACAAGGCCGAATATGGATGCGGCTTAGCTGACTAATTAGGTAAGTTGCTAGATTGTTATGGACCGTGGAAGGCACGGGGTATGAGAGTCGAGAGAGGACTGCACTGAGAACTTCATGGCACAAGAGGGAGCCCGTGGGTGGGAGAATGGTGATTCTAGCCTGCTAGTGAAATCTTAGTGAGTCCATACATCTAGTAGCCCCTTTATAAAGACTATTTTGTGATCACTTAGCCATACACCGACGGTTGTGTACTGGTATAATGGAGGTTCTGCAGTTGCCGACGGGTGACGAAATCACAAACTTGTGGGTAAAGTGGTGCAACCTCTGCAGAGTGTAAAACTATCATGATTGCCGTGCTTCCAGTCACAAGCGTCTGGCCAACTCACATGATTAGATGGGATGGTTTTTGGGATGGATGGTTCAGTTTGGTTATGGTTATTGGTTTGGTTATAGTTTGGTCTTTGGTTTTGGTCTCAGGACTGTTGAGTCCTGGTAATAAGAGTGGTTTCGGATATGAGATGGAATTGAATATGAGATGAGATGGTAATAAATACGAGATGATACTCATGAGAATGAGAAAGACTTGAGAAAGATAAACATTCGAATGAGATATGAAAGGTGGTGAATCATGAAGGAGGTATATTGATGTTTTAATATATGTTGGGATTAAATTCACTTAATGCTAGTTGCTGTTGTTTTTACCAAGTTTTGTGAAATAAACTTTGCTTTTATGCAATGAGCCTGTTTATATCTACCTTGTTGTAAGCTACATGTCATACTTTCGGCACTTGCTGAGTACGACATGTACTCACCCTTGCATTATCATACATCATCAGCAACAGGAGAGGAGCTTCGAAGAGCATGTGGAGTACTAGGCGTGTGATTTACCGTCAACTTGCCTGTGGAGTAGGAGATGGAGCCGTTGCTGCTGCTTAGTTGCTTCCGCAGTAGTTTAGAACACTTCCGCTGCTAGAATAAGACTTCCGCTGCTAGAATGAGTTCGAGACTCATGAGACATTGTAACAAAACCCTATTATTCGTGGTTATATTTTGAATTCAGTTTATGGATTACATGTATATGTGTGATGAATATGCTGGACACACATATGCATCAGCTAGGGTTCCGTGGTGTTCTACGGAATCCGAGCGTCACACCATCTGGGTCGAAATCAGGAAGTCGGGAGAACTCACGAACTCGGGTCTCGGGAGGCCGGACGGGACCTTGACAGAATACATGTCCGGATGGTGCAACTTGATGGTTTTGCATGCGCAGAAGGCCATCTGGGTCGAAATCAGGAAAGTCGGGAAAACTCACGAACTCAGGTCTCGGGAGGCCGGTCGGGACCTTGACTGAATACACTTTTGGATGGTACAAATTGATGGTTTTGCATGCTGGATGGACATCTGGGTTGAAATCGGAAAACTCATGAAAACTCTCCAACTCAGGTCTCGGGCGGCTGGACAGGACCTTGACGGAATACACGTTCGGATGATGCAACTTGATGATTTTACCTTCACGGATGACCATCTGGGTCAAAATCGGGAAAGTCGGGAAAACTCATCAACTCGGGTACCAGGAGGACGGTCGGGACCATGATGGAATACACGTCTAGATGGTGCAACTTGATGGTTTTGCATGCGCGGATGGCCATCTGGATCGAAATCAGGAAAGTCGGGAAAACTCATGAACTTGGGTACACGGCGGCTGGACGGGACCTTGACGGAATACACGTTCCAATGGTGCAACTTCATGGTTTTGCATGTGCGGATGGCCATCTGGGTCAAAATCTGGAAAGTCGGAAAAACTCACAAACTCGAGTTCCGGGAGGCCGGACGGGTCCTCGACGAATACACGTCCGGATGGGGCAACTTGATGATTTTGTATGCGTGGATGGCCATCTGGGTCGAAATCGGGAAAGTCGGTAAAACTCACGAACTCGGGTCCCGGGAGGGCGGACGAGACCTTAATGGAATACACGTCCAGACGGGGCAACTTGATGGTTTTGCATTCGCAGATGGCCATCTCGTTCGAAATCGGGAAAGTCAGAAAAACTCACGAACTCGGGTCCCGGGCGATCGGGCGAGACCCTGGTGGAATAAACATCAGCACAGTTCATCTTGATGGTTTGGCCTGCCGCGGATGGCCATCTGGGTTGAAATAGGGAAACTCGGGAAAACTCTCGAACTCGTGTCTTGGGTGGCTGGACGGGACCTTGATGGAATACACGTTCGGATGGTACAACTTGATGGTTTTGCATGTCCGGATGGCCATCCGGGTCCCAATCAGGAAAGTCGGTTAAACTCACAAACTCGGGTCCCTGAAGGCCAGACGAGAACTTGACGGAATACACGTCCGGATGGTGCAACTTGATGGTTTTGCATCCGCGGATGGCCATCTGGGCCAAAATTGGGAAAGTCAGGAAAACTCACGAACTCATGTCCCGGGAGGCCGGACGTGACCTTGACGGAATACACGTCCGGATTGAGCAACTTGATGGTTTTGCATGCGCGGAAGAACATCTGGTCCAAAATTGTGAAAGTCCGGAAAACTCACGAACTCGTGTCCAGGAAGGCTGGACTGGACCTTAACGGAATACACATCTGGATGTGATGGTTTTGCATACGCGGATGGCCATCTGGTTCAAAATCGGGAAGGTCGGGAAAGTCGGGAAAACTCATGATTTCGGGTCTCGGGTGGGTGGACGGGACCTTGACGGAATACACGTCGAGACGATGCAACTTGATGGTTTTGCATTCGCAGATGGCCATCTCATTTGAAATCGGGAAAGTAAAAAAGAACTCATGAACTTTGTCCCGGGCGGCCGGATGGGACACTGATTGAATAAACATTTGCACGGTGCAACTTGATGGTTTTGCCTGCCGCGGATGGCCATCTGGGTTGAAATTGTGAAAGTCGGGAAACTCACGAACTCGGGTCTCGGGAGGCCAGTCGGGACCTTGTCGAAATACACGTCCGGATGGTGCAACTTGATGGTTTTGCATGCGTGGATGGCCATCTGGGTTGAAATCAGGAAAGTCGGGAAAAGTCACGAACTCGGGTCTAGGGTGGCTGGATGGGACCCTGTCAGAATACAGGTTCGGATGGTGCAACTTGATGGTTTTGCCTGCGCGGATGGCAATCTGGGTCGAAATCAGGAAAGTCAAAAAAAACTCACGAACTCGGGTCCAGGGAGGCCGGACAGGACCTTGACCTAATACACGTCCAGATGGTGCAACTTGATGTTTTGCATGCGCGGATGGCCATCTGGGTCGAAATCGGGAAAGTCGGGAAAACTCACGAACTCGGGTCCCGGGAGGGCGGACGGGACCATGACGGAATACACGTCCCGACGGAGCAACTTGATGGTTTTGCATTCGCAGATGGCCATTTCATTTGAAATCAGGAAAGTTGGAAAAACTCAGGAACTCAGGTCCCGGGCGGCCTGACAAGACCCTGATTGAATAAACATTCGCACGGTGCAACTTGATGGTTTGGCCTGCCGCGGATGGCCATCTGTAACACCCTCAATTTCGTAATCATGCATGCTCTCATATTTCATGTAGACAAATATTTTAAAATAAGTAGAAATAGAGAAGGAATAAAAAAGATAGTTAAAAAGAGCCAGTTCGCCGAGGAGCACTGTAGACACTTCTCGCGGCCTGATGGCCACGTGGCGTGTTTGGAGCTCATCCCTGCGTAGTGGGGAGAGGTCCAGCACCACCAGACACGTGGCAGGCTCGGAGGTAATCTCTGTAGAAGGGGCGAGGTCCGACCCGCAAGACACGTGTTACCTCTGGGGCTTGTCTCTGCAGAGAAGCGAAGTCCAGCCCCGCAGGACACGTGTCGCCACCGGAGCTAGTCGCTACGAGGAAGTAAGGCCCAACCCGCGGGACACGTGTCGCTCTCGAAGCTCACTTCCGAGAGGTCCGACACTGCGGGACACGTGTCGCTCTCGGAGCTAACCTCCGAGAGGTCCGGTCCTACTGGACACGTGTCACCTTCGGAGCTCACCTTCGAGAGGTCTGACACTGTTGGACACGTGTCAACTCCGGAGCTCGCCTTCGGGGGGTCCGATGTTGTTGGACACGTGTCGACCTCGGAGCTCGTCTCTGAGAAGAAAGGAAGTCCGGCGCTGCTAGGTAATGTGGCCCTCCCAGAGCCACCTCCGAAGAGAGGGGAGGTCCGACATTGACACGTGGCACATTCGGACCCACCTCCGAAGAAAGGGGAGGTCCGGCACTGACACGTGGCGTAAGCGGAGATCGCCTCTGAGGGAGGGGAGGTCCGGCACTGACACGTGGCGTAAGCGCAGATCGCCTCTGAGAGAGGGGAGGCCCCGACCCACCAGACACGTGGCGCACGCGGAGCTCGCCTCTGAGGGAGAGGGAGGCCCCGACCCACCAGACACGTGGCGCACGCGGAGCTCACCTCTGTGGAGAGGGGAGGTCCCGCCCGCCTGACACGCGGCACAATCGGAGCCCGCCTCTGCGGAAAAGGGAGGCCAGGCCTCTGCTGGATACGTGGAGCCTCCGGAGCTCATCACCGCGGATTAGACGAGATTTAAGTGGTTTTTCTTTGGTACACAAGTGCCCGGTACGGAGGAAACCGACACCAACTCTTCTACGTTGAATACTGCAACCAAATCAATTAGAGATAAGCTGTTAAGATCTAAAACAAAATGAATAGGACTCTTATTTGAAATCCAATCAGAGTAGAACTCTTTTTTCCGATTATAAATAGAATCCAGAACCTTTGGCCGCAACCACACACTTCTTTTCCACCCCCCCCCCCCGAGTCGACGACTTGGAAGCCCTAGCCCCCAAACTCGCTAAGCTAAGTCCTTCACCGGAGTTCAGTCGCCGGAGACCACCAACGAGCTCCCCGTCGCTCGAAGAGAGCCGGCGATCTGTCTTGCTAGGAGGAAGGCCCCAAAGGACGTAAGGCAGGTCTCCATTACAACCTTACGACATCATCGCTGTTTTCTTGGCATCTATTTCGTCGATCCATTGGAACAGAAGCTTTTCATGTGGACAGATCACGTGTTGATCAGTTTGATCTGGATCTTAAGTCGAGATCATCGCCACGTCCACACTTGATGTTTACACCTTTGATCATCGTAAAACCCCATGCAAAGCCATTGAAACATGCAAGAACACGTACAGACTAAAACTGCACCATAGAATCAACATGCATATGCATGATTACATCTTGAGTAAGGTTTGTGCATGATGTTTGATTACTATAAACCTTGTATGTGCGTGACCGTGAGTAAAAGGACAAGCTCAAGGATCTATCTACGACGAGCTACAACAACAAGACTTCGAGATCCATGAGCAACAGAAGCCACAAGAACAAGACAAGCGCCCCCTGACCATATTGATCCCATGTTTTTGAAACTGTTTTGTTTGCAAAAATTGTGTATGCTTGAGTCAACTTGATGGGAAACCCTTTTATAGGAGTTTACTAGTTTTGTTAACCACCCTTGTCGCCGGTAAAGTTTATGAGTCGGGTATGTTCGTTTTTGCTTTTTGCTTCGCTAATCTACGGGATATGGGAAGCGAAATAATGTGTCTAGCTAACTGCACTCGTATGAATAATGTTAATGAGAAACTAATGTTGATAATGAACATAAATAGGGGGAGATCTAGGCAAGCTTGGTTTTTGTGAAAGTGGTAGAATGAGATGGTGGTTTACTTGCCGTAGATCTAAGAACCGGTTCATGCCAGCCATGCCAGGAATACAGTGCCACCACAAGGCCGAATATGGATGCGGCTTAGCTGACTAATTAGGTAAGTTGCTAGATTGTTATGGACCGTAGAAGGCACGGGGTATGAGAGTCGAGAGAGGACTGCCCTGGGAACTTCATGGCACAAGAGGGAGCCCATGGGTGGGAGAATGATGATTCTAGCCTGCTAGTGAAATCTTAGTGAGTCCATACATCTAGTAGTCCCTTTATAAAGACTATTTTGTGATCACTTAGCCATACACCGACGGTTGTGTATTGGTATAATGGAGGTTCTGCAGTTGCCGACGGGTGACGAAATCACAAACTTGTGGGTAAAGTGGTGCAACCTTTGCAGAGTGTAAAACTATCATGATTGCCGTGCTTCCGGTCATAAGCGTCTGGCCAACTCACATGATTAGATGGGATGGTTTTTGGGATGGATGGTTCAGTTTGGTTATGGTTATTGGTTTGGTTATAGTTTGGTCTTTGGTTTTGGTCTCAAGACTGTTGAGTCCTGGTAATAAGAATGGTTTCGGATATGAGATGGAATTGAATATGAGATGAGATGGTAATAAATACGAGATGATATTCATGAGAATGAGAAAGATAAACATTCGAATAAGATATGAAAGGTGGTGAATCATGAAGGAGGTATATTGATGTTTTAATATATGTTGGGATTAAATTCACTTAATGCTAGTTGCTGTTGTTTTTACCAAGTTTTGTGAAATAAACTTTGCTTTTATGCAATGAGCCTGTTTATATCTACCTTGTTGTAAGTTACATGTCATACTTTCGGCACTTGCTGAGTACGACATGTACTCACCCTTGCATTATCATACATCATCAGCAACAGGAGAGGAGCTTCGAAGAGCATGTGGAGTACTAGGCGTGTGATTTACCGTCAACTTGCCTGTGGAGTAGGAGATGGAGCCGTTGCTGCTGCTTAGTTGCTTCCGCAATAGTTTAGAACACTTCCGCTGCTAGAATAAGACTTCGCTGCTAGAATGAGTTAGAGACTTATGAGACATTGTAATAAAACCCTATTATTCGTGGTTATATTTTGAATTCAGTTTATAGATTACATGTATATGTGTGATGAACATCCTGGACACACATATGCATCAGCTAGGGTTCCGTGGTGTTCTACGGAATCCGAGCGTCACACCATCTGGGTCGAAATCAGGAAGTCGGGAGAACTCACGAACTCGGGTCTCGGGAGGCCGGACGGGACCTTGACAGAATACACGTCCGGATGGTGCAACTTGATGGTTTTGCATGCGCCGAAGGCCATCTGGGTCGAAATCAGGAAAGTCGGGAAAACTCACGAACTCGGGTCTCGGGAGGCCGGTCGGGACCTTGACTGAATACACTTTTGGATGGTACAAATTGATGGTTTTGCATGCTGGATGGACATCTGGGTTGAAATCGGAAAACTCATGAAAACTCTCCAACTCAGGTCTCGGGCGGCTGGACAGGACCTTGACGGAATACACGTTCGGATGATGCAACTTGATGATTTTACCTTCACGGATGACCATCTGGGTCAAAATCGGGAAAGTCGGGAAAACTCATCAACTCGGGTACCAGGAGGACGGTCGGGACCATGATGGAATACACGTCTAGATGGTGCAACTTGATGGTTTTGCATGCGTGGATGGCCATCTGGATCGAAATCAGGAAAGTCGGGAAAACTCATGAACTTGGGTACACGGCGGCTGGACGGGACCTTGACGGAATACACGTTCCAATGGTGCAACTTCATGGTTTTGCATGTGCGGATGGCCATCTGGGTCAAAATCTGGAAAGTCGGAAAAACTCACAAACTCGAGTCCCGGGAGGCCGGACGGGTCCTCGACGGAATACACGTCCGGATGGGGCAACTTGATGATTTTGTATGTGTGGATGGCCATCTGGGTCAAAATCGGGAAAGCCGGTAAAACTCACGAACTCGGGTCCCGGGAGGGCGGACGAGACCTTAATGGAATACACGTCCAGATGGGGCAACTTGATGGTTTTGCATTCGCAGATGGCCATCTCGTTCGAAATCGGGAAAGTCAGAAAAACTCACGAACTCGGGTCCTGGGCGGCCGGCCGAGACCCTGATGGCATAAACATCCGCACGGTGCATCTTGATGGTTTGGCCTGCCACGGATGGCCATCTGGGTTGAAATAGGGAAACTCGGGAAAACTCTTGAACTCGGGCTCTCGGGTGGCTGGACGGGACCTTGACGGAATACACGTTCGGATGGTGCAACTTGATGGTTTTGCATGTGCGGATGGCCATCCGCGTCCAAATCAGGAAAGTCGGTTAAACTACAAACTCGGGTCCCTGAAGGCCATAGGGGAATATGACGGAATACACGTCTGGATGGTGCAACTTGATGGTTTTGCATCCGAGGGTGGACATCTGGGCCGAAATTGGGAAAGTCAGGAAAACTCACGAACTCATGTCCCGAGAGGATGGACGTGACCTTGACGGAATACACGTCCGGATTGAGCAACTTGATGGTTTTGCATGCGCGGAAGAACATTTGGGCCAAAATTGTGAAAGTCCGGAAAACTCACGAACTCGTGTCCCAGGAGGCTGGACGGGACCTTGATGGAATACACATCTGGATGTGATGGTTTTGCATATGCGGATGGCCATCTGGTTCAAAATCGGGAAGGTCGGGAAAGTCGGGAAAAATCACGATTTCGGGTCTCGGGTGGGTGGACGGGACCTTGACGGAATACACGTCCAGACGATGCAACTTGATGGTTTTGCATTCGTAGATGGCCATCTCAATTGAAATAGGGAAAGTCAGAAAAAACTCACGAACTTTGTCCCGGGCGGCCGGACGGGACACTGATTGAATAAACATTTGCACGGTGCAATTTGGTGGTTTTGCCTGCCGCTGATGGCCATCTGGGTTGAAATCGTGAAAGTTGGGAAACTCACGAACTCGGGTCTCGGGAGGCCGGTCGGGACCTTGTCGGAATACACGTCCGGATGGTGCAACTTGATGGTTTTGCATGCGTGGATGACCATCTGGGTTGAAATCAGGAAAGTCGAAAAAAGTCACGAACTCGGGTCTAGGGCGGCTGTATGGGACCCTGACAGAATACAGGTTCGGACGGTGCAACTTGATGGTTTTGCCTGCGCGGATGGCAATCTGGGTCGAAATCAGGAAAGTCAGAAAAACTCACGAACTCGGGTCCAGGGAGGCCGGACAGGACCTTGACCGAATACACGTCCAGATGGTGCAACTTGATGGTTTTGCATGCACGGAAGGCCATCTGGGTCGAAATCATGAAAGTCGGGAAAACTCATGAACTCGGGTCCCGACTGGGCGACGGGACCTTGACGGAATACAAATACTGATGGTGCAACTTGATGGTTTTGCATGTGCGGATGGCAATCTGGTTCGAAATTGGGAAGGTCAGGAAAGTCGGGAAAACTCACGATTTTGGGTCCCGGGTGAGAGGACTGGATCTTTGTCACACCCGGTTTTTCCGAAGAAACAACCAAGTGAATATCACATGTATGCCAGGATCATTTTCTCATACATGTGATGACAAATAGTGAAGCATCATTTATTACAAGCCAGGTGTCGAATATAAGTCTTACATCGCAAATGTCTCAATGGACACTAATGATTCATCACAAGTAAATAAACTAGCAGCGGAATATTATTCTTTAGGGCTCCATCGCAGGCGTTGCCCGGGGGTCTTCATGAACCTAAAATCCTTCCTCGGGTCCAAAATCTTGGTCAGTATACACCACCTCATTATCTTGACCTGAGCAGCAATATAAACCAACCAATATGCAAGGTTGAGTACCAATGGTACTCAGCAAGTGTGGGAAAATTATATCATGCATGGCTAGAACAAGGAGAGGTTGAACTCATGGTTGAAGCACTACGCAATTAATACCTATCACCTTAGCTTATTAAGCACCTACATTACTACACAGGTGAAATGGTCCCAATCTCCCATCCCGTCATCATAATCCAATAACCATAACATCATTTCCAATGTTAAGCTCCCCGCTTAACTTCCAAAACCATCAATCCTCTAATCATGAATAAGTCCAGGCCGCTCTTAACCGTGAGCACGGCTGTCAAGACAGTTTTGACTCTGCAGAGTTTGTACCACTGTACCCACATGCCTCCATTATGCCAGTGGCTACGATCCACATTCACACTTCCCAGGTGTGTAGCCAGGAGATCACTACGAAGCCTTTACAAAGGGATTCCCGACGAGCGTGGGCCCACTGAGGTTTCACCCCTAACAGCATACAAGAGGCTCCAACCCCGCTGCAGTGACCACCCCGCCTTCCTCTTATTCTCATTTTCCAGGGCCTTTAGCTTCCTTTCCACCACAAACGCTCTGTCCACCATCTTTTGAAAGCTTTCATACTCATTTGAGGACATTGCACACTGCATCTCTGCGGTAAGTCCTTCCACGAAACAATCTTGTTTCTGCTCATCAGTCTCTATGTCTCGTGGAGCATAACGGGATAGTTGGGTAAATTTAGTGAGGTATTCCCTCACCGTCATGTTTCCCTGCTGCAGTCCCAGAAACTCTTTCCTCTTGTTTTTGAGTTCACCTCTTGGGATGTAGTGGTTGCGGAAGCTACGCTTGAACTCTTCCCAAGTGATGTTCTCAGGGTCATGATGGGCGGCCACGTAGGCGGTCCACCAATCAGCAGCAGGTCCATGCAATTGATGAGAGGCAAACAGCACCCTCTCATACCCTTGGCATTGTATTATCCTCATCTTACTTTCAATGGTCTTCAGCCAATCATCTGCCTCCAGAGGTTCAGCAGCACTTGCAAACTTTGGAGGTTGAGTTCCTAGAAACTCACTCAACCTTGGTTGGCGTGGTGCAGCTTGTGGAGGTGGAACTTGATGCAAGTTGGCCACCACTTGAGTCAAGTTCTGGATGAGCTGATTTTGATTCTCCAGCATTTGGTGGAGAGGATCAACTTCTTCACGGCGACCACCCCGGTCCTGGCCTCCAGAAAGATGAGGGTTGCATGCCTCATCATTGTTGTTGGCGGGGTTGGCAGCACGTCCTTTTCCTCTTCCGGCCATCTGGCAGAATCAACAAATGTTAACTTGATACCATTTGGTATCATCTTACTACTTTCATTTGTTGGTACTTTAAGGTGTTGAGGCTTTGTTAAAATTTTACGAGGGTTTATATCTCACACCAAATAAATGCACTATTATTTCCTGTGGGTTCACACACCAAAGCAAAACAATCTGAAGACGAGGTTGTGGACAATTGCCCATGGCTTCCACAACTCACGTCACACACCAAGCATCATCACACCATTAACTACGTAACGACTCGACTACTCGACCTCTTGCTAGCTAGGGGAAAGACTCTACACTACTCGTCCTCTTGAGCTGGCTCCTCGGGATCTTCCTCCTCATTTCGGCTACCTTCTGACTCTGCTTTGGGTGGGGAGGCTGCTGGTGGAGAAGTGCGACGACGCCTGATCGCTCGGCGATCCGGGGAGTCAGGAGTCCATGTATCATTCACGGTGACACACAGTTCATTCCCATCTCCTCTTTCTCTCGCCTTTAAGCAAGCTCGCAGCAACGCCTCCGTTTCCTTCAGGGTGTCTCGGACATCCTGAAGCTCTTGTTGACACTCCTGCAGTCGAGTGCTGAGCATAGCAGCATCCTCCAAGCACAAGTCCATGTGCTCATGGGAAGTCCCTTGCTGCACCGGTGGGTACTTGTACTCCGTGGTACCACTCTCACGTTGGAGGACATACATGTACTCAGTTTTGTCCAAGTGGCGACGATAGATGTGACTCTGGCAGGTCATGGCCTCCCAGGTGACATCTTTCTCCGCGTCAACTTGTGTTGCTCGACAAGCTGGAGAGTGGTGAATCTTAAGCAGCTGATTCTCGTGTATAATCCTCATCTCCGAACTCCATTCTTCCCTCTTCTCACGGATGGTCCTGGTGGAGTTATAGTGGATGATTAGCTTGCCCGTATTGCCGGCGGCTTCGAGCATACGTCGAAGACGGTGCAACAAATCTCCTACTGCCAATCCGTAGGAAAGGTACGTCACTGGACGACTCTCCTCTCTTTCGGCAAGGGCAACTACGGGAACTCTCCCTCCTGTGGACTTACGAGCGGTGCGAATCATGCGAACCATCTAAAACAAAAGAATTTAAAATTAGGTTAGATAAAATCTCAAACAAAAATCCTATTTTGAATGAAAGTTGGGGTAAGATGAAGAAAATGACTCCTTTAATAACACTTTTCCACCCACACCTTGGAAAATAGTTTTTAAGAAAATAGGGCCCTTAAATACGTCCATTTCTACCTAGGTCCACGTTCCTACGGGCAACCATGGCTCTGATACCACCTCTGTCACACCCGGTTTTTCCGAAGAAACAACCAAGTGAATATCACATGTATGCCAGGATCATTTTCTCATACATGTGATGACAAATAGTGAAGCATCATTTATTATAAGCCAGGTGTCGAATATAAGTCTTACATCGCAAATGTCTCAATGGACACTAATGCTTCATCACAAGTAAATAAACTAGCAGCGGAATATTATTCTTTAGGGCTCCATCACAGGCGTTGCCCGGGGGTCTTCATGAACCTAAAATACTTCCTCGGGTCCAAAATCTTGGTCAGTATACACCACCTCATTATCTTGACCTGAGCAGCAATATAAACCAACCAATATGCAAGGTTGAGTACCAATGGTACTCAGCAAGTGTGGGAAAATTATATCATGCATGGCTAGAACAAGGAGAGGTTGAACTCATGGTTAAAGCACTACGCAATTAATACCTATCACCTTAGCTTATTAAGCACCTACATTACTACACAGGTGAAATGGTCCCAATCTCCCATCCCGTCATCATAATCCAATAACCATAACATCATTTCCAATGTTAAGCTCCCCGCTTAACTTCCAAAACCATCAATCCTCTAATCATGAATAAGTCCAGTCCGCTCTTAACCATGAGCACGGCTGTCAAGACAGTTTTGACTCTGCAGAGTTTGTACCACTGTACCCACATGTAGTGATTTCATCCCCCGTTGCCGGGTGGACTAAAAGAACCTCCATTATGCCAGTGGCTACGATCCACATTCACACTTCCCAGGTGTGTAGCCAGGAGATCACTACGAAGCCTTTACAAAGGGATTCCCGACGAGCGTGGGCCCACTAAGGTTTCACCCCTAACAGCATACAAGAGGCTCCAACCCCGCTGCAGTGGCCCCCTCTTGAGTCTTGCGGTTCATATGGTAGTCCAGCTGACACCTACTCCCCGCACCATCCAACACACCCATACTACGCCGGGGATACACCTAATTAATTGGCCAAGCTGCCCCATCTCAGCATGTGGTTGGCACTGTAAAGCCGGGTTACATGCTCCATGAACCGGTCCTTAGGATCCAGGCAAGTACTAAACACAAACCCAAGTCTCGTGCACCCAGCACACAACCAAAACATCTGTCACACCCGGTTTTTCCGAAGAACAACCGAGTGAATATCACATGTATGCCAGGATCATTTTCTCATACATGTGATGACAAATAGTGAAGCATCATTTATTACAAGCCAGGTGTCGAATATAAATAAGTCTTACATCGCAAATGTCTCAATGGACACTAATGCTTCATCACAAGTAAATAAACTAGCAGCGGAATATTATTCTTTGGGGCTCCATCACAGGCGTTGCCCGGGGGTCTTCATGAACCTAAAATCCTTCCTCGGGTCCAAAATCTTGGTCATTATACACCACCTCATTATCTTGACCTGAGCAGCAATATAAACCAACAAATATGCAAGGTTGAGTACCAATGGTACTCAGCAAGTGTGGGAAAATTATATCATGCATGGCTAGAACAAGGAGAGGTTGAACTCATGGTTAAAGCACTACGCAATTAATACCTATCACCTTAGCTTATTAAGCACCTACATTACTACACAGGTGAAATGGTCCCAATCTCCCAACCCATTATCATAATCCAATAACCATAACATCATTTCCAATGTTAAGCTCCCCGCTTAACTTCCAAAACCATCAATCCTCTAATCATGAATAAGTCCAGGCCGCTCTTAACCGTGAGCACGGCTGTCAAGAAAGTTTTGACTCCGCAGAGTTTGTACCACTGTACCCACATGTAGTGATTTCATCCCCCGTTGCCGGGTGGACTAAAAGAACCTCCATTATGCTAGTGGCTACGATCCACATTCACACTTCCCAGGTGTGCAGCCAGGAGATCACTACGAAGCCTTTACAAAGGGATTCCCGACGAGCGTGGGCCCACTGAGGTTTCACCCCTAACAGCATACAAGAGGCTCCAACCCCGCTGCAGTGGCCCCCTCTTGAGCCTTGCGGTTCATATGGTAGTCCAGCTGACACCTACTCCCCGCACCATCCAACACACCCATACTACGCCGGGGATACACCTAATTAATTGGCCAAGCTGCCCCATCTCAGCATGTGGTTGGCACTGTAAAGCCGGGTTACATGCTCCATGAACCGGTCCTTAGGATCCAGGCAAGTACTAAACACAAACCCGAGTCTCGTGCACCCAGCACACAACCAAAAACATCCAACTTGCCTTGATCCCTACCTCTACATAACTCACAATATCTCATTCAAGAGTATGGTAAAATAAACTGATGATCACATGTCCCAAATATCCCATTCTAAGCATGGCTAAGCATATGCATGGAAATAAATGACATGGTAAAATAAATCCCAACCCAAGCTACAAGGAAACAAGATAATGCAATTCTAGGGAAACTTTCCTAGCATGGGTTTCATATTTAATTTGACAATGCAAATAATTCTATCTACACATCCTAGCATAGGATCAAAGTGGTCAAGGACACTTGCCTTCTTCTTGCTGCTCTTGAAATGGGTAGTCCTGATCTTGGAAAGGGTTAACTTGCTCTTGAACAGGTTCTACTTCATACCATCACACATAGCAAAAGAAAAACAACAATCATAAGACATAGTTCACACTTCTACTTCATACAAACCACACATTCATATTTATGAAATTCATTCACCATTATATGTGTTGTGGTTACTTTGTGTGTTGATCTGTGGCTTGCATACACTTTTATTTATATGTGTATGATTCCTACTTTGGTGTTCATATTTATACTTACATACTATATATATATATATATATATATATATATATATATATATATATGTGTGTGTGTGTGTGTGTGTGTTTCAGTTTTAAATAAATTCCTTACATTAAACTACCAAGTATGTATGAAAAGTATTTTTCTTCTCCATATGTGCCTTCACAATTTCTATCAACCCTAAACTGAACTCTTTGGATTTTAAAAACTCCATTTATCATTTACTAGTTGCTATATTTTCAGATTTATATTCCTATGCATAATTGTGTATTTTATTATGAAACTAGTAATACACATCATCTAAACAGTATAGGTTTTGGTCCTAAATAATTTAATAACATATTTTGACCTTGGCCTCTGATGTAAACTATTTCATAATTATTTTCCCCTTTTTTTTCTATAGCTATTCTTTACTTAAAAATGTGTCCTTATACTAAATAATGTGAATAATTAAATGAAACAGATTCATTTCAGCCCAAAATATATTTTTATCTCACTCCAAAGTTTCCTAAGTACTGAGAAAGTTTTTAATTAATTTTGACAATTATGTTTGTCCCACTTTTTAATTTTTAAACACTAGTTACATATTCAATTTTTTAAATTAAATACTAAACAGGGTTAAAAAGTAAACTCACCCCATTACAGGGTCTATAATATTATTTTCATAATTTCCAGGGGTCTAGCTACACTTATCAGAGGTGTTTTTCCTAATTTCTATTAAGTCCAGGGGCTAAAACTGATTTTTAAATGAATTTACATAATTTTCTGGAGTTCCAGGGGCTAGATCTGAAGTTTCCGGGGCTAGCTCTCAATTCCAGAGAACCCCAGGGGGTAGCACGTAAGAATTCCAGTCTTTATAACGCGGGGCTGACGTGGACCGTCCGATTTTAAACCGACGGCTGAGATTATAACATCGAACCGGTACGCGGGGTTTTAAAGTCTACCGTGCGATTTAAAATAAACGGCGCACAAGCAGCCACGTCGCTCCGATCGAGCGCGGGCAGTGCTGCCGGCGGCGCACGGCGGCGGGAAGCGGCGATCTCGTCGGAAAGTTTCGGATCCGCGAGAATTCTGCCTAGAACTGTGATCTTATGGCATAGATCGGTAGAGGGGAGGTCAGGGATCTCACCTCGGGGGTTTTCTCGAGCTCGGGGGTCCTGGAAAGTGATCGGCGGCGAGGTCCGAGGCAAAACCACGGCGAAGCTCGTCGGCGCTGGATTTACACCGTAACTCTCCGAGTTTTCTGCACCTGCAAAGTTCCCCGGAGGCGGTGGATCAAGACCAGCGAGTTAGATCAGAGTTTCCGAGCTTAGATCGGCCAGAATTCACCGGCGAAGTCTCGGTGCTCACCGGAGTAAAAATCGGCGATCGCGTGGGAAAAACTGATCGGGGCTGGGGTTTTTATAGCCTGGGGAGGGCGGTGGGTCAGTTGTGATCGAGTTTGATTCTTCTGGGACCGGAATTCGGCTGAGGGACGCGGTTTTTCGATCGGTTAAGATCGCGCGCGCGGAAGAGTCCGGGGTCGCGGGGTTAGGGATGACAGGTGGGTCCCACCTGTCTGTGAGAGACAGCGCGGGCGCGCGGGGGCGGGCTGGCGCGGGGAAAACTGGGCCGGCTGGCGGGTTTCGGCCCACTGGCCGGTTTTTTTCCCGTTTTCTCTTTTTCTTTTTCCATTTCTTTTCTGATTTGAGTTTAATTTGAATTCCAGTTTGAATTTGAATTTTTGCAAAACATGCAACACGTCCAAAAATTTTTAAATTCCCCTCTGAACATGGTTTAAGGTTTTGAATCAAAATTTGGGGTGTTACAATCTTGAGGGAATACACGTCCAAACGGTGCAAATTAATGGTTTTGAATTTGCAGATGGCCATCTAATTCGATATCGGGAAGGATGGAAAAACTCACGAACTCTGTACCATGCGGCCGGACCGGACCCTGATGGAATAAACATTCACATGGTGCAACTTGATTGTTTTGCCTGCGTGGATGGCCATCTGGGTTGAAATCGAGAAAGTCGGGAAACTCACGAACTCGGGTCTAGGGAGGCCGGTCGGGACCTTGACGGAATACACGTCCGGATGGTGCAACTTGATGGTTTTGCATGCATGGATGGCCATCTGTGTTGAAATCCAGAAAGTCGGGAAACTCACAAACTTGGGTCTACGGTGGCTGGATGGGACGTTGACGGAATACAGGTTCGGATGGTGCAACTAAATGGTTTTGCCTCCACGGATGGCAATCTAGGTCGAAATCGGGAAGTCGAGAAAACTCACGAACTCGGGTCCTGGGAGGCCGGACGGGACCTTGACCGAATACACGTCCAGATGGTGCAACTTGATGGGTTTGCATGCGTGGATGGACATCTGGGTCGAAATCGGGAAAGTCAGGAAAATTCATGAACTCGGACCGTGGGAGGCTGGTCTGAACCTTGACAAAAATACACGTCCGGATGGTGCAACTTGATGGTTTTGCATATGTGGATGGCTTTATGGGTCACAATCTGGAAAGTCGGGAAAACTCACGAACTCAGTTCCCGCGCGGCTAGACGGGACCTTGATGAAATACACATTCGGATGGTGCAACTTGATGCTTTTGCCTGCGTGGATATCTGGGTCGAAATCGGGAAAGTTGAGAAAACTCACGAACTCGGGTCCCGGGAAGCTTGACGGGACCTTTACGGAATACATGTTTGTATGGTGCAACTTGATGGTTTTGCATGAGCGGATGGCCGAAAGGGTCAAAATCGGGAAAGTCGGGAAATAACAAGAACTCAGATCCCATGCAGCCGGGTGGGACCTTCACCGAATACATGTTTGGATGGTCCAACTTAATGGTTTTGCATGCGTGGATGGCCATTTGGGTCAAAATCTGGAAAGTCGGGAAAACTCACAAACTCGAGTCCCGGGAGGCCGGACGGGATCTTGACGGAATACACGTTCGGATGGTGCTACTTGATGATTTTGCATGCGCGGATGGCCATCTGGCTCGAAATTGGGAAGGTCGATAAAACTCATAACTCGGGTCCTGGGAGGGCGGACGAGACCTTAATGGAATACACGTCCAGATGGTGCAACTTGATGGTTTTGCATTCGCAGATGGCCATCTCATTCGAAATCGGGAAAGTCAGAAAAAACTCACGAACTTTGTCCCGGGCGGCCGGACGGGACACTGATTGAATAAACATTTGCACGGTGCAATTTGGTGGTTTTGCCTGCCGCTGATGGCCATCTGGGTTGAAATCGTGAAAGTCGGGAAACTCACGAACTCGGGTCTCGGGAGGCCGGTCGGGACCTTGTCGGAATACACGTCCGGATGGTGCAACTTGATGGTTTTGCATGCGTGGATGACCATCTGGGTTGAAATCAGGAAAGTCGAAAAAAGTCACGAACTCGGGTCTAGGGCGGCTGTATGGGACCCTGACAGAATACAGGTTCGGACGGTGCAACTTGATGGTTTTGCCTGCGCGGATGGCAATCTGGGTCGAAATCAGGAAAGTCAGAAAAACTCACGAACTCGGGTCCAGGGAGGCCGGACAGGACCTTGACCGAATACACGTCCAGATGGTGCAACTTGATGGTTTTGCATGCGCGGATGGCCATCTGGATCAAAATCAGGAAAGTTGAGAAAACTCACGAACTCGGGTCCACGACGACCCTACGGCGCCTTGACGTAATACACGCCCGGATGGTGCAACTTGATGGTTCTGCATACGTGGATGGCTTTATGGGTCGCAATCGGGAAAGTCGGGAAAATCGGGAAAACTCACGAATTCAGGTCCCGGGCGGCTGGACGGGACCTTGATAAAATACACGTTCGGATGATGCAACTTGATGCTTTTACCTGCGTGGATATCTGGGTCAAAATCGGGAAAGTTGGGAAAACACACGAACTCGGGCCCCGGGAAGCTGGACGGGACCTTTATGGAATACATGTTTATATGGTGCAACTTGATGGTTTTGCATGACCGGATGGCCGTATGGGTCCAAATCAGGAAAGAAGGGAAATCGCACGAACTCAGATCCCAGACGGCCGGGCGGGACCTTGACATAATACATGTTTGGATGGTGCAACTTAATGGTTTTGCATGCGTGGATGGCCATCTGGGTCAAAATCGGAAAGTCGCGAAGTCGGAAAAAACTCACAAACTCGGGTCCCGGTAGGGCGGATGGGACCTTGATGGAATAAACATCTGCACGGTGCAACTTGATGGTTTTTTCTGCGCGGTTGGCCATCTGGGTCAAATCAGGAAAGTCGGGAAAACTCAATAACTCAGGTCTCGGGAGTCCGGTCGGGACCTTGACCGAAGACACATTCGGATGGTGGAAATTGATGGTTTTGCATGCTGGATGGACATCTGGGTTGAAATCGGAAAACTCGGGAAAACTCTCGAACTCGGGTCTCGGGCGGCTGGACGGAAACTTGACGGAATACACGTTCGGATGGTGCAACTTGATGACTTTTGATGCGGACATCGCTACCGTTGATACAACCACAACACCAGCCCATTCACCTCTCTCAGCTAATAAAGGTCCAATGACACGCGCTCGTGCACGTCAACTTAATTATCAGGTGAATTCATTTCTGGCTGTTCAAAGTAACTATCCTTCAAATGGGGACCTATTAAAGCCTTGTGATGACCTTGTTATTATTAGGTGCTTGGGAATTGATCCAGCTAGGAGGAATGGAGGGATTAATGCAATAAAAGCTGCTCCACCCGAGGGGAAATCTTGAGGCTGGGGCCATGTAATAAAGAGAGATTTAGACAAATAAGGAAAGGAATAAGGGAAATCTCGTCCAACTTTGCTGCTGGACGAAATTCTCTCTTTCTTCCCCCCATTTAAAGATAGATGTGTTATAATAAGGAAAGAAATAGAGGAAATCATATCCTGCCTTGCTGCTGGATGGGTTTCCCTCTTTCTTTCCTTATTAAATGGTAGTCTATCACAGAAAAAGGAAGGGAATAAGGGAGATCACATCCTACCTTTGTTGCTGGACGAATTTCCCTCTTCCCTCCCCTATTTAAGTAGTCCAAGAGCTCCTTGACAGGGCGGGTTTTTGTTTTCTGTAAGTTTAGCCATTGCTACTTACTTGTAACGTAAGTGTCGACGAGACCTTCTGATTACTTGAATCAGAACCCCAACTTTTCCACACCCGTGAGTGTTTGCTTGTTATCTTGTTCTTGCTTGTTCTTCGATTGCTTGCAGGTTCAAGGCTGTTCTTGGCACGACAAGTACAGCAACAACAGGAGCCGGTGTAACTATCGCTAAGGCGCAGCATCCTCGTGGTTGTTATAGTCGGGTAGCACAACGTCGACCTCCACCCAAATCGTAGTTACCAGGAGACGGTGTAACTGTCGCTCAAGGCGCCACACCATTCTGGTTGTGGTAGTCGGGTAGCCAACGTCGGCCTCCACCAAATTCGTTCATTACCAACATCTCTCATCGAAAGATAGGGCGTCCCCCGTACCCGTTGGGTTCATCAAGTGGTATCAGATTTCAGGTTGCTCGGTGAGAGATTTCCTTCTCCTTGTTCTTCATTTACCTACAGTCCACTTTTGCCTACAAAAGTTCGCTCTAAAAAAATCCTAAAAACACTTTGAGCCTTTTGCTTGGCTACTTAGCTCTCGACTTGTTGAATTCACGGTTGCCTTTTTATGTCAAGTTGCTGGTCCTAAATTTTTCACCGCTAGAGTTTTGAGTTCGTGCCACTTTGTTCTCAGTCCATTTCCATTATCTACCCAAAGTTGAGAAAAAAGGCAAGTGCAAAAGAAAAGATGCACGGATCAGCAAGAAAAAGGCACGTGCAAAAAGAAAAGCCGCACTGATTACAATCACAAAAAAAAGTTTCTAAGTACAAAAAAAGAAAGACAATTTGTGTAACATTTGTTTCATGTTTCGAAGTTCAACTTGCTGTTTTCAACGTTGTTGAAACACAACGGATCGGGCTGTTCGAACTTCCCTACCATAGTGATCCAACGTCACGTGGAGTTACGACTCACGTCTCTAGTAAGGTTTGAGCTAGGATGTCACACCCGGTTTTTCCGAAGAAACAACCAAGTGAATATCACATGTATGCCAGGATCATTTTCTCATACATGTGATGACAAATAGTGAAGCATCATTTATTACAGCCAGGTGTCGAATATAAATAAGTCTTACATTGCAAATGTCTCAATGGACACTAATGCTTCATCACAAGTAAATAAACTAGCAGCGGAATATTATTCTTTAGGGCTCCATCACAGGCGTTGCCCGGGGGTCTTCATGAATCTAAAAACCTTCCTCGGGTCCAAAGTCTTGGTCATTATACACCACCTCATTATCTTGACCTGAGCAGCAATATAAACCAACAAATATGCAAGGTTGAGTACCAATGGTACTCAGCAAGTGTGGGAAAATTATATCATGCATGGCTAGAACAAGGAGAGGTTGAACTCATGGTTAAAGCACTACGCAATTAATACCTATCACCTTAGCTTATTGAGCACCTACATTACTACACAGGTGAAATGGTCCCAATCTCCCAACCCATTATCATAACCCAATAACCATAACATCATTTCCAATGTTAAGCTCCCCGCTTAACTTCCAAAACCATCAATCCTCTAATCATGAATAAGTCCAGGCCGCTCTTAACCGTGAGCACGGCTGTCAAGACAGTTTTGACTCTGCAGAGTTTGTACCACTGTACCCACAAGTAGTGATTTCATCCCCCGTTGCCGGGTGGACTAAAAGAACCTCCATTATGCCAGTGGCTACGATCCACATTCACACTTCCCAGGTGTGCAGCCAGGAGATCACTACGAAGCCTTTACAAAGGGATTCCCGACGAGCGTGGGCCCACTGAGGTTTCACCCCTAACAGCATACAAGAGGCTCCAACCCCGCTGCAGTGGCCCCCTCTTGAGCCTTGCGGTTCATATGGTAGTCCAGCTGACACCTACTCCCCGCACCATCCAACACACCCATACTACGCCGGGGATACACCTAATTAATTGGCCAAGCTGCCCCATCTCAGCATGTGGTTGGCACTGTAAAGCCGGGTTACATGCTCCATGAACCGGTCCTTAGGATCCAGGCAAGTACTAAACACAAACCCAAGTCTCGTGCACCCAGCACACAACCAAAACATCCAACTTGCCTTGATCCCTACCTCTACATAACTCACAATGTCTCATTCAAGAGTATGGTAATATAAACTGATGATCTCATGTCCCAAATATCCCACTCTAAGCATGACTAAGCATATGCATGTAAATAAATGACATGACAAAATGAATCCCAACCCAAGCTACAAGGAAACAAGGTAATGCAATTCTAGGGAAACTTTCCTAGCATGGGTTTCATATTTCATTTGACAATGCAAATAATTCTATCTACACATCCTAGCATAGGATCAAAGTGGTCAAGGACACTTGCCTCCTTCTTGCTGCTCTTGAAATGGGTAGTCCTGATCTTGGAAATGAATAACTTGTTCTTGAACAGGTTCTACTTCATACCATCACACATAGCAAAAGAAAAACAACAATCCATAAGACATAGTTCACACTTACACTTCATACAAACCACACATTCATATTTATAAAAGTTCTTTACCATTATGTGTTGTGGTTACTTTATGTGTGTTGAGTTGTGGCTTGCATGCACTTTTAACCATGTGTATATGATTCCTACTTTTGTGTCCACCTTCATACTTACACACTATTTATATGGGTTTCCAATAAATTTCTTATATTCAACTACTTCACCTTTTTACTACCAAGTGTGTATGAAAAGTATTATTCTTCCCCATATGTGCTTTCATAACTTCTATCAACCCTAAACTGAATTCTTTGTATTTTAGAAACTCCATTTATTATTTACTAGTTGCTATATTTTCAGATTTATATTCCTATGCATAATTGTGTATTTTATTGTTAAATTAGTAATACACATCACCTAAACAGATTAGGTTCTGGTCCTAAATAATTTAACATCATATTTTGACCTTGGCTTCTGATGTATACTATTTCATAATTATTTTCCCTATTTTTCTATAACTATTCTTTACTTAAAAATGTGTCCCTATACTAATAAATGTGAATAATAGATGAAACAGATTCATTTCAGCCCAAAAATATATTTTTATCTCACTCCAAAGTTTTCTAAGTACTGAGAAAGTTTTTAATTAATTTTGACAATTATGTTTGTCCCACTTTTTAATTTTTAAACACTAGTTACATATTCAATTTTCTAAATTAACTACTAAACAGGGTTAAAATAATGAACTCACCCCATTACAGGGTCTATAATATTATTTTCACAATTTCCAGGGGTCTAGCTACACTTATCAGAGGTGTTTTTCCTAATTTCTATTAAGTCCAGGGGATAAAACTGATTTTTAAATGAATTTACATGATTTTCTGGAGTTCCGGGGGCTAGATCTGAAGTTTCCGGGGCTAGCTCTCAATTCCAGAGAACCCCAGGGGGTAGCACGTAAGAATTCCAGTCTTTATAATGCGGGGCTGACGTGGACCGTCCGATTTTAAACCGACGGCTGAGATTATAACATCGAACCGGTACGCGGGGTTTTAAAGTCTACCGTGCAATTTAAAATAAACGGCGCACAAGCAGCCACGTCGCTCTGATCGAGCGCGGGCGGCGCTGCCGGCGGCGCACGGCGGCGGGAAGCGGCGATCTCGCCGGAAAGTTTCGGATCTTCGAGAATTCTGCCTAGAACTGTGATCTTATGGCCTAGATCGGTAGAGGAGAGGTCAGGGAGCTCACCTCGGGGGTTTTCTTGAGCTCGGGGCTCCTGGAAAGTGATCGGCGGCGAGGTCCGAGGCAAAACCTCGGCGAAGCTCGTCGGCGCTGGATTTACACCGTAAGTCTTCGGGTTTTCTGCACCTGCAAAGTTCCCCGGAGACGGTGGATCAAGACCAGCGAGTTAGATCAGAGTTTCCGAGCTTAGATCGGCCAGAATTCACCGGCGAAGTCTCGGTGCTCACCGGAGTGAAAATCGGCGATCGCGTGGGAAAAACTGATCGGATCGGGGGTTTTTATAGCCGGGGGAGGGCGGTGGGTCTGTTGTGATCGAGTTGGAGTCCTCTGGGACCAGAATTCGGGCGGCAGAACGGATTTTCCGATCGGTTAAGATCGCGCGCGCTCGGGGAAAAGTCCGGGGTCGCGGGGTTAGGGATGACAGGTGGGTCCCACCCGTCGGTGAGAGGCAGCGCGGCGCGCGCGGGGGCGGGCTGGCGCGGGAGTAGCTGGGCCGGCTGGCGGGTTTCGGCCCACTGGCCGGTTTTTTCCCGTTTTTCTTTTTCTTTTTCCATTTCTTTTCTGTTTTGAGTATAATTTGAATTCCAGTTTGAATTTGAATTTTTGCAAAACATGCAACACGTCCAAAAATCTTTAAATTCCCCTCTGAACATGGTTTTGGGTTTTGAATCAAAATTTGGGGTGTTACAGCTCTACCCCCCTTAAAAGAAATCTCGTCCTCGAGATTGGTGTTTCTAAGAAAACAATTCCGGAAATTGTGCCTTGAGCTCATCTTCCCGTTCCCAGGTGGCTTCCTCTTCTGAGTGATGCTTCCACTGCACCTTGCACATCCGGATTCTCTTGTTTCTGGTGAGGCGTTCCATCGTCTCCAAAATCTTGTATGGTTGCTCGGCATAAGACAAATCCTCAGCTACATCCACTTCATTCATGGGTAACACCTCTTCAGGCGTCCTCAGACATTTCTTGAGTTGTGACACATGGAATACATCGTGTACATCCGATAGATGAACCGATAACTCTATTTGGTACGCCACTTCGCCTTTTCTTTCCAACACTTGAAAGGGTCCGATGTATCGAGGTGACAACTTCCCTTTCACCTTGAACCGACGAAGTCCTCTGATAGGGGACACCTTGAGATAAACATAGTCTCCCACGTTGAAAACGAGCTCTCTTCTTCGTACATCAGCATAACTCTTCTGGCGTGTTTGTGCTATCCTCAAGTTGTTGCGAATCTCCCTCACCTTCGCCTCGGCTTCTTGTAGCACTTCTGGACCAAACACTTTACTTTCTCCTGTTTGGTTCCAAAATAGGGGAGTTCTGCACTTCCTTCCATACAAAGCTTCAAACGGTGACATCTTCATACTAGCTTGATAACTGTTGTTATAGGAAAACTCCGCATACGGTAAGTTCTTGTCCCAACTCCTATTGTTTTTGAGTGCACATGCCCTTAACATATCTTCAAGGATCTGATTGGTTCTCTCCGTCTGCCCGTCAGTTTGGGGATGATAGGCAGAGCTGAAATTCAGATGGGTTCCCATGGTTTCATGCAACTTCTGCCAAAACCTCGAGGTGAACTGTGTCCCTCGGTCCGACACTATCTTCTTTGGCACTCCATGGTAACACACAATCCTTGACATGTACAATTCTGCCAATTTGGATCCGCTGTAGCTTTCTTTCACAGGGATGAAATGAGCTACCTTGGTTAGCCTATCAATAATGACCCATATTGAATCATACCCGGATTGGGTCCTAGGCAATCCCACGACAAAATCCATGCTGATTTCTTCCCACTTCCATTCAGGTACTTTGAGTGGTTGCAATAATCCCGCGGGTCGTTGATGTTCTGCTTTCACCAACTGACATGTGTCACATAGGGCAACATGTTCCGCGACATCTCGCTTCATGCCATACCACCAATACCTGCTCTTGAGGTCCTGGTACATCTTCGTACTCCCAGGATGAATGGAATAGTCAGAATCATGAGCCTCCTTTAAAATCAATTCACGGATCTCCTTTACTTCTGGCACACAGATCCTTTTCCCGTGCCACACCGTTCCTTGTTCATCCTCTCTAAAACCAGGAGCTTTATTTTCCTTGATGAGCTGTCGGATCTCTTGTATCTTCTCATCATTCTTTTGGCCCTCGCGTATGTCTCGCTCGAGTGTGGAGTCCACTTCCATGGCGATGGCTTCACCACTATTTACTAGACATAGATTGAGTCTTATAACCTCGTCCTTCAATTCTGCAGGCATGTCCTTCAAACTCAACTTATTGACCTGCACTTTCCGACTCAAAGCATCGGCCACGACGTTTGCTTTCCCGGGATGATAATTGATGCCCACATCAAAGTCATTGATTAGCTCTAACCATCTCCTTTGTCGGAGATTGAGATCTGGCTGTGTGAATATGTACTTCAAACTCTTATGATCCGTATATATCTCTGTCCTCTTCCCCATCAAATAGTGCCGCCAAATTTTCAACGCGTGTACCACTGCGGCTAGTTCTAGGTCATGTGTAGGATAGTTCTTCTCGTGCTTCCGAAGCTGCCGGGATGCATAAGCCACGACATGTCCTTCTTACATCAGAACACATCCCAACACATTTCCAGAGGCATCGCAGTACACTGTGAAATTCTTCTGCATATCTGGCATAACCAACACTGGGGCTGTTGTCAATCTCTTCTTTAGCTCCTGAAAGCTCGTCTCGCACTGTGGCGTCCAGGTGAATGTGATTCCCTTTTCCAACAGTTTGGTGAGAGGTCTCGAGATCTTGGAGAATCCCTCAATAAACCGTCGATAGTATCCAGCCAATCCCAAAAAGCTTCGAACTTCCCCGACATTTTCAGGGGTTTTCCACTTCTGGATATCTTCGATTTTGGCGGGATCTACGGAGATTCCTCCCTCCGAGATTATATGTCCTAAAAAGGGAACTCTCTTCAGCCAAAACTCACACTTCCTCAATTTGGCATATAGTTGGTGTTCTCTCAGCCTCTGTAATACCAACCTTAGATGTTTCTCATGTTCTTCTTCATCTTTGGAGAAGACGAGAATATCATCTATGAAAACCACCACAAATTTGTCCATATATTCCATGAATACCTTGTTCATGAGATACATGAAATATGCCGGGGCATTGGTTAGCCCGAAAGGCATGACAGTGTATTCATACAGTCCGTACCGAGATACGAAAGCTGTCTTGAGAACATCAGATTGCCTTATCTTGAGTTGGTGGTACACCGACCTGAGATCAATTTTCGAGAACACACAAGCTCCCCTCAACTGATCGAACAAGTCTTCAATGCGGGGCAATGGGTATTTGTTCTTGATGGTTACCTCATTCAAAGCACGGTAATCCACGCATAACCTTTGGGTTCCGTCTTTCTTGGGCACAAATATCACCGGAGCTCCCCATGGTGAGGAACTAGGGCGAATATACCCCCTCTCCATCAATTCTCTCAAATGGTCCTTGAGCTCTTCTAGCTGCTTGGAGTCCATCCGATAAGGTCTCTTGTATATCGGGGCTGTTCCAGGCACTAGCTCAATTGCAAATTCCACCTCACGGTCGGGAGGCATACCTGGCAATTCCTCCGGAAAAACATCTGGATATTCCCTGATAGTCCTGATTTCCTCAACTTTCACCTCCACTTGATTTAATTTAATGTCCCTCCCAGGCTCGTGTATCGTTATGAACTTTACTCTTGTGCCATTGGGGTGAGTTAGTTCCACCGTTCTGGTCGAACAATGGATGATTCCTTTATGTTTGGTCAACCAATCCATACCCAAAATAATATCTATCCCTTGTGAATCTATCACTATGAGATTAGCCGTAAATACTACCCCATTAATGTCTAGGCTCACTTTGGGACACACTTGTCTTGTCCTTATTTCTCCACCTGGAGAGTTTACGGCTAGCATATGGTTCATTTGTGTGGTTGCTAGGTCATACTTCTTAACAAACCCTTGAGCAATGAACGAGTGGGTAGCACCAGAATCAAACAGCAGAGTTGCAAGGTGTAAATTGGCAGGAAACTTACCAACTACCACGTCGGGTGCCTCTTGTGCTTCCTCCATAGTGACATGGTTCACCCGTCCTCTCAATACATTCTGCTGTTGTGGCGGCGCAGGCTTCTTCTTTGGGCATTTATGGGCGTAGTGCCCCACTTCACCACAGCTGAAACATTGCACCCCAATCTTAGGTGCTTGGCCCTTGTTGTCTTGGGGTTGGTTTGGGGGTCCTTGTACTGCTGGTCGAGGTGGATATGCGGGGCGAGGCTGCTGCACAAACTGTCGTGGCGGCTGTGCTGGTGCTGCGGGAGGCCTGTAGTTTGGGTTGTACCCTCTTGGTGCTGAATAGGGTACCGCAGCACGGCTCGTCTGCCCCGTAGGTTGTTGCATCATACGTGGGCGGGTGTTACTCCCTGAGGCCTGATGTGACCACCCCGCCTTCCTCTTATTCTCATTTTCCAGGGCCTTTAGCTTCCTTTCCACCACAAACGCTCTGTCCACCATCTTTTGAAAACTTTCATACTCATTGGAGGACATGGCACACTGCATCTCTGCGGTAAGTCCTTCCACGAAACAATCTTGTTTCTGCTCATCAGTCTCTATGTCTCGTGGAGCATAACGGGATAATTGAGTGAATTTAGTGAGGTATTCCCTCACCGTCATGTTTCCCTGCTGCAGTCTCAGAAACTCTTTCCTCTTGTTTTTGAGTTCACCTCTTGGGATGTAGTGGTTGCAGAAACTACGCTTGAACTCGTCCCAAGTGATGTTCTCAGGGTCATGATGGGCGGCCACGTAGGCGGTCCACCAATCAGCAGCAGGTCCATTCAATTGATGAGAGGCAAACAGCACCCTCTCATACCCTTGGCATTGTATTATCCTCATCTTACTTTCAATGGTCTTCAGCCAATCATCTGCCTCCAGAGGTTCAGTAGCACTTGCAAACTTTGGGGGTTGAGTTCCTAGAAACTCACTCAACCTTGGTTGGCGTGGTGCAGCTTGTGGAGGTGGAGCTTGATGCAAGTTGGCCACCACTTGAGTCAAGTTCTGGATGAGCTGATTTTGATTCTCCAGCATTTGGTGGAGAGGATCAACTTCTTCACGGCGGCCACCCCTGTCCTGGCCTCCAGAAAGATGAGGGTTGCATGCCTCATCATTGTTGTTGGCGGGGTTGGCAGCACGTCCTTTTCCTCTTCCGGCCATCTGGCAGAATCAACAAATGTTAATTTGATACCATTTAGTATCGTCTTACTACTTTCATTTGTTGGTACTTTGAGGTGTTGAGGCTTTGTTAAAATTTTACGAGGGTTTATATCTCACACCAAATAAATGCACTATTATTTCCTGTGGGTTCACACACCAAATCAAAACAATCTGAAGACGCGGCTGTGGACAATTGCTCATGGCTTCCATAACTCACGTCACACACCAAGCATCATCACACCATTAACTACGTAACGACTCAACTACTCGACCTCTTGCTAGCTAGGGGAAAGACTCTACACTACTCGTCCTCTTGAGCTGGCTCCTCGGGATCTTCCTCCTCATTTCGGCTACCTTCTGACTCTGCTTTGGGTGGGGAGGCTGCTGGTGGAGAAGTGCGACAACGCCTGATCGCTCGGCGATCCGGGGAGTCAGGAGTCCATGGATCACTCACGGTGACACACAGTTCATTCCCATCTCCTCTTTCTCTCGCCTTTAAGCAAGCTCGCAGCAACGCCTCCGTTTCCTTCAGGGTGTCTCGGACATCCTGAAGCTCTTGTTGACACTCCTGCAGTCGAGTGCTGAGCATAGCAGCATCCACCAAGCACAAGTCCATGTGCTCATGGGAAGTCCCTTGCTGCACCGGTGGGTACTTGTACTCCGTGGTACCACTCTCACGTTGGAGGACATACATGTACTCAGTTTTGTCCAAGTGGCGACGATAGATGTGACTCTGGCAGGTGATGGCCTCCCAGGTGACATCTCTCTCCGCGTCAACTTGTGTTGCTCGACAAGCTGGAGAGTGGTGAATCTTAAGCAGCTGATTCTCGTGTATAATCCTCATCTCCGAACTCCATTCTTCCCTCTTCTCACGGATGGTCCTGGTGGAGTTATAGTGGATGATTAGCTTGCCCGTATTGCCGGCGGCTTCGAGCATACGTCGAAGACGGCGCAACAAATCTCCAACTGCCAATCCGTAGGAAAGGTACGTCACGGGACGACTCTCCTCTCTTTCGGCAAGGGCCACTACGGGAACTCTCCCTCCTGTGGACTTACGAGCGGTGCGAATCATACGAACCATCTAAAACAAAAGAATTTAAAATTAGGTTAGATAAATTCTCAAACAAAAATCCTATTTTGAATGAAAGTTGGGGTAAGATGAAGAAAATGACTCCTTTAATAACACTTTTCCACCCACACTTTGGAAAATAGTTTTTAAGAAAATAGGGCCCTTAAATACGTCCATTTCTACCTAGGTCCACGTTCCTACGGGCAACCTTGGCTCTGATACCACCTCTGTCACACCCGGTTTTTCCGAAGAAACAACCAAGTGAATATCACATGTATGCCAGGATCATTTTCTCATACATGTGATGACAAATAGTGAAGCATCATTTATTACAGCCAGGTGTCGAATATAAATAAGTCTTACATTGCAAATGTCTCAATGGACACTAATGCTTCATCACAAGTAAATAAACTAGCAGCGGAATATTATTCTTTAGGGCTCCATCACAGGCGTTGCCCGGGGGTCTTCATGAACCTAAAAACCTTCCTCGGGTCCAAAGTCTTGGTCATTATACACCACCTCATTATCTTGACCTGAGCAGCAATATAAACCAACAAATATGCAAGGTTGAGTACCAATGGTACTCAGCAAGTGTGGGAAAATTATATCATGCATGGCTAGAACAAGGAGAGGTTGAACTCATGGTTAAAGCACTACGCAATTAATACCTATCACCTTAGCTTATTGAGCACCTACATTACTACACAGGTGAAATGGTCCCAATCTCCCAACCCATTATCATAACCCAATAACCATAACATCATTTCCAATGTTAAGCTCCCCGCTTAACTTCCAAAACCATCAATCCTCTAATCATGAATAAGTCCAGGCCGCTCTTAACCGTGAGCACGGCTGTCAAGACAGTTTTGACTCTGCAGAGTTTGTACCACTGTACCCACAAGTAGTGATTTCATCCCCCGTTGCCGGGTGGACTAAAAGAACCTCCATTATGCCAGTGGCTACGATCCACATTCACACTTCCCAGGTGTGCAGCCAGGAGATCACTACGAAGCATTTACAAAGGGATTCCCGATGAGCGTGGGCCCACTGAGGTTTCACCCCTAACAGCATACAAGAGGCTCCAACCCCGCTGCAGTGGCCCCCTCTTGAGCCTTGCGGTTCATATGGTAGTCCAGCTGACACCTACTCCCCGCACCATCCAACACACCCATACTACGCCAGGGATACACCTAATTAATTGGCCAAGCTGCCCCATCTCAGCATGTGGTTGGCACTGTAAAGCCGGGTTACATGCTCCATGAACCGGTCCTTAGGATCCAGGCAAGTACTAAACACAAACCCAAGTCTCGTGCACCCAGCACACAACCAAAACATCCAACTTGCCTTGATCCCTACCTCTACATAACTCACAATGTCTCATTCAAGAGTATGGTAATATAAACTGATGATCTCATGTCCCAAATATCCCACTCTAAGCATGACTAAGCATATGCATGTAAATAAATGACATGACAAAATGAATCCCAACCCAAGCTACAAGGAAACAAGGTAATGCAATTCTAGGGAAACTTTCCTAGCATGGGTTTCATATTTCATTTGACAATGCAAATAATTCTATCTACACATCCTAGCATAGGATCAAAGTGGTCAAGGACACTTGCCTCCTTCTTGCTGCTCTTGAAATGGGTAGTCCTGATCTTGGAAATGAATAACTTGTTCTTGAACAGGTTCTACTTCATACCATCACACATAGCAAAAGAAAAACAACAATCCATAAGACATAGTTCACACTTACACTTCATACAAACCACACATTCATATTTATAAAAGTTCTTTACCATTATGTGTTATGGTTACTTTATGTGTGTTGAGTTGTGGCTTGCATGCACTTTTAACCATGTGTATATGATTCCTACTTTTGTGTCCACCTTCATACTTACACACTATTTATATGGGTTTCCAATAAATTTCTTATATTCAACTACTTCACCTTTTTACTACCAAGTGTGTATGAAAAGTATTATTCTTCCCCATATGTGCTTTCATAACTTCTATCAACCCTAAACTGAATTCTTTGTATTTTAGAAACTCCATTTATCATTTACTAGTTGCTATATTTTCAGATTTATATTCCTATGCATAATTGTGTATTTTATTGTTAAATTAGTAATACACATCACCTAAACAGATTAGGTTCTGGTCCTAAATAATTTAACATCATATTTTGACCTTGGCTTCTGATGTATACTATTTCATAATTATTTTCCCTATTTTTCTATAACTATTCTTTACTTAAAAATGTGTCCCTATACTAATAAATGTGAATAATAGATGAAACAGATTCATTTCAGCCCAAAAATATATTTTTATCTCACTCCAAAGTTTTCTAAGTACTGAGAAAGTTTTTAATTAATTTTGACAATTATGTTTGTCCCACTTTTTAATTTTTAAACACTAGTTACATATTCAATTTTCTAAATTAACTACTAAACAGGGTTAAAATAATGAACTCACCCCATTACAGGGTCTATAATATTATTTTCACAATTTCCAGGGGTCTAGCTACACTTATCAGAGGTGTTTTTCCTAATTTCTATTAAGTCCAGGGGCTAAAACTGATTTTTAAATGAATTTACATGATTTTCTGGAGTTCCAGGGGCTAGATCTGAAGTTTCCGGGGCTAGCTCTCAATTCCAGAGAACCCCAGGGGGTAGCACGTAAGAATTCCAGTCTTTATAATGTGGGGCTGACGTGGACCGTCCGATTTTAAACCGACGGCTGAGATTATAACATCGAACCGGTACGCGGGGTTTTAAAGTCTACCGTGCGATTTAAAATAAACGGCGCACAAGCAGCCACGTCGCTCTGATCGAGCGCGGGCGGCGCTGCCGGCGGCGCACGGCGGCGGGAAGCGGCGATCTCGCCGGAAAGTTTCGGATCTTCGAGAATTCTGCCTAGAACTGTGATCTTATGGCCTAGATCGGTAGAGGAGAGGTCAGGGAGCTCACCTCGGGGGTTTTCTTGAGCTCGGGGGTCCTGGAAAGTGATCGGCGGCGAGGTCCGAGGCAAAACCTCGGCGAAGCTCGTCGGCGCTGGATTTACACCGTAAGTCTTCGGGTTTTCTGCACCTGCAAAGTTTCCCGGAGGCGGTGGATCAAGACCAGCGAGTTAGATCAGAGTTTCCGAGCTTAGATCGGCCAGAATTCACCGGCGAAGTCTCGGTGCTCACCGGAGTGAAAATCGGCGATCGCGTGGGAAAAACTGATCGGATCGGGGGTTTTTATAGCCGGGGGAGGGCGGTGGGTCTGTTGTGATCGAGTTGGAGTCCTCTGGGACCAGAATTCGGGCGGCAGAACGGATTTTCCGATCGGTTAAGATCGCGCGCGCTCGGGGAAAAGTCCGGGGTCGCGGGGTTAGGGATGACAGGTGGGTCCCACCCGTCGGTGAGAGGCAGCGCGGCGCGCGCGGGGGCGGGCTGGCGTGGGAGTAGCTGGGCCGGCTGGCGGGTTTCGGCCCACTGGCCGGTTTTTTCCCATTTTTCTTTTTCTTTTTCCATTTCTTTTCTGTTTTGAGTATAATTTGAATTCCAGTTTGAATTTGAATTTTTGCAAAACATGCAACACGTCCAAAAATTTTTAAATTCCCCTCTGAACATGGTTTTGGGTTTTGAATCAAAATTTGGGATGTTACATAGGACCAGCACAATACCATCGTGGAACGTTTATTCAACTTGTTGTGACTAATGTGGTACTAGCTGTTCCTTTGCACAAATTGTGTCTAGCAGCCACCTACAGCTCCACAAAATTGTCTATGACACCATAAGGTTGTGCTGGCAGCCACCGTTTGTTGTTGTTCTTGCTGATTGCCGGTGCCTCCTGCATCGCATGGTAAGAACTTGTAAGACCTTGATTTCTTGCTAGTGAGGAATTGTGCTGTCCTACCACCTCTTAGCAACTGTTAGGATTAATCTGCTTGCTGTTGTATTTCCTTTCTTTACTAACCATGTCAGCTGATGCGAATAAGACATCTCCACATTCACCACGTACGAGGGGCATCATTCAGCATTTCGAACGCCAAGTAAAGCTACACACAGATGCTCTCAATGAGGATATTCAAGTCACCAATGAACGCATTGGTCAATTAGAGTCGACGCAGATTTGCACCAACACCAAACTGACCACATTAGAAAGCACTGTTGGGGCTATTAACACTTCTCTTGCAGCAATCATTGAGCGATTGAAGAGGATAGAACAGGTTGGACGTGAAGAGAGGCAAAGACGTGTTGATGACAGCCACGACTCCGTTGGCAGTGCTGCAAGATATGACGAGGCGGAGTATTCGGCGGATACTGAGCTTGATGATGGACCTTTCAAGTATCAACGGCAGCCACGTCGCGACCATCGTGGTATGGGTGGTCGAGCTCAACGACGCGAGGTACGTGACAATGACGATTCCCTACGCAGCATTAAATTCTCCATACCACCTTTTGATGGTAAATATGATCCGGATGCATATCTGTCTTGGAAATTGTCAGTAGATCAAAAATTTGCATGCCATGGTTTCCCTGATGATAAAAAGGTTAGAGCTGCCACTAGTGAATTCACTGACTTTGCTTCTGTTTGGTGGCATGAATATCAAAGTAAAAATCCAGCTACCGTACCACAAACTTTGAATGCTTTAAAACAAATCATGCGTCGCCGTTTTGTTCCTTCCTATCATGCTCGTGACCTGTTGCATAAATTACAACAACTTAGGCAAGGCAACAAATCTGTTGAGGAATACTATCAATAACTTCAAATAGGCATGATGCGTTGTGGCCTAGATGAAAATGAAGAGGCTGCAATGGCTAGGTTTATGGGTGGTTTAACAAGAGAAATTCAGGACATATTGGCTTATAAGGAATACACTAACGTCACTCGATTATTCCATCTTGATTGTAAGGCTGAAAGAGAAGTGCAGGGACGACGTACAAGAACTAACATTTCTGCAGGTCGAACTACCTCATGGCAGTTCCACTCAAGTGCTGCTGGTACTAAGCATGATTCTCCAGACCATTCTGGTTGTGGTAGTCGGGCAGCCAACGTCGGCCTCCACCAAATTCGTTCATTACCAACATCTCTCATCGAAAGATAGGGCGTCCCCCGTACCCGTTGGGTTCATCAACTTTACCTTCGCGGATAGCCATCTGGGTCAAAATCGGGAAAGTCGAGTAAACTCATGAACTCGTGTCCCGGGGGGATGAACGGGACCATGACGGAATACACGTCTGGATGGTGCAACTTGATGGTTTTGCATGCGCGGATGGCCATCTGGGTCGAAATCAGGAAAGTCAGGAAAACTCACAAACTCGGGTACACGGTGGCTGGACGGGACCTTGACGGAATACACGTTCCGATGGTGCAACTTCATGGTTTTGCATGTGCGGATGGCCATCTGCGTAAAAAATATGGAAAGTCGGGAAAACTCATAAACTCGAGTCCCGGGAGGCCGGACGGGATCTTGATGAAATACACGTCTGGATGGTGCAACTTGATGGTTTTGCATGCGCGGATGACCATCTGGGTCAAGTCGGTAAAACTCACAAACTCAGGTCCCGGGAGGGCAGACGATACCTTAATGGAATACACATCCAGACGGTGCAACTTGACGGTTTTGCATTCGCAGATGGCCATCTTGTTCGAAATCGGGAAAGTCAGAAAAACTCACGAACTCGGGTCCCGGGCAGCCGGACGAGACCCTGATGGAATAAACATCCGCACGGTGCAACTTGATGGTTTGGCCTGCCGCGGATGGTCATTTGGGTTGAAATAGGGAAACTCGGGAAAACTCTGGAACTCGGGTCTTGGGTGGCTGGACGGGACCTTGACGGCATACACGTTTGGATGGTGCAACTTGATGGTTTTGCATGTGCGGATGGCCATCCGGGTCCAAATAGGGAAAGTCGGTTAAACTCACAAACTCGGGTCCCCGAGGGTCGGACGGGAACTTGACGGAATACAGGTCCGTATGGTGCAACTTGATGGTTTTACATCCGCGGATGGCCATCTGGGTCGAAATCAGGAAAGTCAGCAAAACTCACGAACTCATGTCCCAGGAGGCCGGACGGGAGCTTGACGGAATACACGACCGGATTGAGCAACTTGATGGTTTTGCATGTGCGGAAGAACATCTGGGCCAAAATTGGGAAAGTCCGGAAAACTCACAAACTCATGTCCCGGGAGGCTGGACGGGACCTTGACGGAATACACATCTGGATGTAATGGTTTTGCATACGCGGATGGCCATCTGGTTAAAAATTGGGAAGGTCAGGAAAGTCGGGAAAACTCACGATTTTGGGTCTCGGGTGGGCGGACGGGACCTTGTCGGAATACACGTTCAGATGATGCAACTTGATGATTTTGCATTCGCAGTTGGCCGTCTCATTTGAAATCAGGAAAGTCAGAAAAAAAACTCATGAATTTTGTCCCGGGTGGCCGGACGGGACACTTATGGAATAAATATTCGCACGGTGCAACTTGATGGTTTTGCCTGCCGCGGATGGCCATCTGGGTTGAAATCGTGAATGTCGGGAAACTCACGAACTCGGGTCTCAGAAGGCCGGTCAGGACCTTATCGGAATACACGTCTGGATGGTGCAACTTGATGGTTTTGCATGCGTGTATGGCCATCTGGGTCGGAATCAGAAAAGTCGGGAAAAGTCACGAACTCGGGTCTAGGGCGGCTGGACGGGACCCTGACAGAATACAGGTTCGGATGGTGCAACTTGAATGTTTTGTCTGCGCGGATGGCAATCTGGGTCAAAATCGGTAAAGTCGGGAAAACTCACGAATTCGGGTCCAGGGAGGCCGGACAGGACCTTTACCAAATACACATCCGGATGGTGCAACTTGATGGTTTTGCATGTGTGGATGGCCATCTGGGTCGATATCAGGAAAGTTGGGAAAACTCACGAACTCGGGTCCACGGTGACCCGTCGGCGCCTTGACGGAATACACGTCCAGCAGCTTCTTGATCTCTTCTCGGATGAAGTTCTGCCGCTCGATGGACTGCTTGCGAGGCTTCTGTTGGACTGGCTGGGTGTCGGGGAAGATCTTCAAGTGGTGCTCAATCACCTCCCTAGGGATCCCCGGCATCTGCGACGGCTGCCATGCAAACACGTCGACGTTGTGCCGGAGGAAGGTGATGAGCGCGCCTTCCTATTTGCTATCCAGGCCCCCGGCTACCCTGATGGTCTGGGCAGCGTCGGCGCCGACTTGGATGACCTTCAGGGGGACGTCGCCCTCATCGAGGGGTTGCACACGGGGTGCAGCGGCAGAGGCACGGTGGCGTGCACTCGGGTGGAGCCGGTCTGGTTCCGCACTGCCAGGGGCTGGTGCTCGTGCTGTTGCAAGTGCCTGGAGCTTTTCCAAGGCCGACACTGCAGCAGTGCGGTCTCCACAAATCCTGAGGATGCCTGTTGGTGTAGGCATCTTCAAGACGAGGTAGCCGTAGTGGGCTGCTGCCATGAACCGGTACAGGGCTGGCCTGCCGATATGGCGTTGAAGGGGAGGTCGATCTCCGCTACGTCGAACAGAATGTACTCTGTCCGATAGCTGTCCGGTGCCCTGAAGGTCACCGGAAGGCTGATGTTGCCGTAGGGGATGACTTGTCCCGGCCCTACCCCTGAGAACGGGCTCGACGGGGTGAGCTTGACAATCGGGATCTGCAGCTTCTGGAAAGCTGCGCGGCTGATGAGGTTCAGCCCAGCCCCGCCATCTACCAAAACGTGGTACATCCTCACGTTGGCGATGGTGGGCGCTACCAAGAGCGGTAGTTGGCCGGCCCCAGCCATGTTCCTGGGGCAGTCGGTGGCATCGAAGCTGATGGGGGTTCCCATCCACTTGAGGTGCGGCGCAACACCTGGGAGTGGAGCCACCGACGCTACGCTTGGCGCAGATTCTTAACCGTGCTTCGGGACGAGGGGTCAGCGGACCCGCCGTAGATGACATAGAGCCTCTTTCGACGCTCGTCATCGCTGGAGCTGGAGTCCTCATGGTTGCGCACCGCCTTCACGGCGTGCTGAGGCTCCTGAAACTCCACTTGGTGGTCGACGTTGTCTGGGGCGTCGGCCTTCTGCTTGCCCTCCCTTTGACGGAAGGTTGGGGCATCAGTTCGCAGCTGCTTCCCTTTGCGGAAGCGCTCCGCGAGCTTCTGAATCTCCCGGCACTCGGCAGCAGTATGGCGACAGCTGCCGTGCACGGGGCATAGCTCGCCCTGGTCACCATCTGGGGCTGATGACTGTCGCTGCCTTTTGTCGGGGCGCGGCCCCCGAGCTCCACTGGGCGCCGCTGCTGCGGCAACGGGATCCGCGGCCGGTGACTTCATCTTGCCACCGCCCTGGTTCTTGGTCTTCTTGCTGCCTCCATAGGAAGCAGCGCCAAATCCGGGCTGTCCTCCTGACTCGGAGGCTGGCGGTGAGTGCCAGTTCCGCCCTTCTGCTGCCCTGGCGCACTTGTCCGCCAGGCTGAAGAGCTCTGAAACGTCGCGAACCTCTCTGGTCGCGAGCTTCTCGAGCATCTTCTTGTCCCGTACACCCTGTCAGAACGTCACAACCACAGAAGCACTTTGAATGTGCGGGATGGTGTTGCGTACCTGGGAGAACCGCTGGATGAAGGAGCGCAGTGATTCCCCAGGTTGTTGCTGGATGGCATGGAGATCGAGCTCCGTGCCAGGCCGGGTGTAGGAGCTGCCGAAGTTGGCGGTGAACTGCCGGCAGAGCTCTCCCCAGGAGGTTATTGAACCCTTGGGGAGGTTCATGAGCCAAGACCGGGCTGGGACGGTCAAGACGACAGGGAAGTAGTTGTCCATGACGGCCTCGTCCCCTCCTGCAGCTAGGACGGCGGTGGAGTAGATCTGGAGGAACTTCTCCGGGTTGACGCTGCCGTCGTACTTCTCGGGCAGGTGCGGCCGAAAGTTGCGCAGCCACCTCGCGAAGCGAAGGTGGGGCGGGGCGCTAGGGCCGCACATCCTGCTCCTGTCGCTGCAGGCGTTGGTGCCGCGAACGCTTGGTTCGCTGCTGGCACAGTGTACCCCGGTATGGGCAAGGCTGCGCCATAGACCGGGGGCGCCGTTTGCAGGGCATATGGCTGTGGCATATGCTGCGTGGCGTATGCCTGGGGCAGAGTTCGCGTGGCGAAAGTCTGCGCCTCAGACAGGATCGAGGCAGACGTCATGCTGTCGCCGGCCTCTTGGTTGCGACGCCTTTCTCGTCGTCGCTCGAGGAATACTCGGGCGTCTTGGCCCAAGTGCATCATTCCAGCTCTGTCCTAAGGTCCGTCGACGGGAGCCTGGTGGAGCTGGAATTCGCCGTTTGCCCGTCAACTGTTGGCGTGCGCGTCAGCGACACAGCCGGTTGGCCGGAGCGTCGTCCCCGCCGAAGTTGAGGGTTTGCGGCGGCGACGACGAGATGATCTACCTCGCGAATCCACTGCTGGGTCGCTGACTGGGGCGCGTCCCCAGCAGGTGGATTGCGCAGTAGGGCTCTTGCTGCGGCTAGCGCGCCCCCGTGGGGGACGCTCAGCGCTGCAGAAGATCTGACGCTCGCTAGAGCCTGCGTTACCAGAGTCGGCTGCTGGCTTCCAGCTTGCGCCGACACACTCTGTCCAGAGTGCGTCGAGACGTAGTCCCCGCTTGTCACGGTCCGTCGTGAACGCGGGGGAGGAGAGCTTGCCGCTGAAGGAAGCTTCGTCATCTTCGTCGGCAGAAGCTTGTCGCACAAGGGAAAAGCCCCCTACCTGGCGCACCAAATGTCGAAGTGTGTGGTCGACACTTCCCCCGGACCTGCTCTGGGCAGCCCGTGGAGGTTCTTTTTCGGAGGGGCTAGTCGCTTGCAGAGAGCTTCAACGTTAGGGATGAGTGAGGGAGAAGCTTGACACGGCGAGTTTTACGTGGTTCAGGCCTCCGGAGCGTAAAACCCTACGTCCACGGTGAGCAGAGGTGCTCGCTGTATTGCTTGCTGCCCAGAACCGGAATCCTGAGCTTGAGGGTGAGTGATGTCTAGGGTGCGAGTTCAGAGAGTTCGAACCCTTGCTAACGTTGCCTAGCCGAGCCTTTTATAGTCCAAGGCTCGAGCGGCTTACAAGGGGGGCCCGAGACCCGACAGGTGGTCCCGGGGAGATTTCCTGCCATCTACCGTATCTGCAGTTATGCCGGTAGTTGTCTCTAGCGAAGGCTTCCGAGTCTTCGTTCTGCCGCCATGCCCATGCCGCAAGCTAGTCGTAGTGGTTGATGACGGCAGGGGCGACAGGGGATGTTTTGTTGCTGTGTTTATTGGCGGGCAAGCTCTGACATGGCGCGCCTGTCTGCGATGCGACTGGGCGCAACGGCACCTGACAGAGGCGTGCTCCGCGTCTCCGCGTCTTGGGAAGGTGCGGGCCTTGAATATCTTGTACGGGCAAGGTATGGCGCGTCTTTACGCCCGCCGCCTAACGCGCGGGGGCAGGCAGTGTCGTCATGCAGGCCACGTGGCGGGCCCGGAGCTCTCCTCTGAGGAGAGGGAGGTCCGGCCCCACGGGACACATGGAGCCTTCGGAGCTCTCCCCGCGGAGGTGGGAGGTCCGGCTTCTGCCGGCCACGTGGCGGGCCCCGGAGCTTTCCCCTGAGGAGAGGGAGGTCTGGCCCCGCGGGACACGTGGCGCCTTTGGAGCTCTCTCCACGGAGGGGGGAGGTCCGGCTGCTGTTGGCCACGTGGCGTGTCCGGAGCTCTCCTCTGAGGAGAGGGAGGTCCGGCCCCGCTGGACACGTGGCGCCTTCGGAGCCCTCCCTGCGGAGAAGGGCGAGATCCTTAGGCATTTTCCCCTGTGCGCGGGGGTACCCCATATCGAGAGTACTGACAACCCCTGTTCATCATAAAATCCATGCAAGTCATGCAAGAACATGTACAAACTAAACTGCATCATAGGATTAACATGCATAAGCATCATCACATCTAGTTAAAGTTTGTGCATGATATTGATTGTTATAAATCTTGTATGTGCGTGATCGTGTATAGAAGGACAAGCTCAGGGAGCTACCTACGACGGACTACAACAACAAGATTTTAAGCAACAGGAACCGCAAGAACAAGGCAAGTGCCCCTTGACCATATTGATTCTATGTTTTAGGAAACTATTTTGTTTTGTGAAAAAGTGTGTGTTCTGAGTCAAACATGATGGGAAACCCTTTTATAGGAGTTTACTAGTTTTGGTTAAACCACCCTTGTCGCTAGGGAAGTTTATGAGTCGGGTATGGTTTTAATTTTACGCTTCACTGAGTACTTGGGATTGGGAAGCGAGATGGATGTGTCTAGCTAACTGCACTCGTAAAATTTATGGGAAACTGATGTTGTTAATAAACATGGATCAGAGGGAGATCTAGGCAAGTCCGGGTTTGTGAATAAGGTAGAAAGAGATGGTGGTTTACTTGCCGTAGATCTAAGGACCGGTTTATGCGAGCACATGCCAGGATAACAGTGTCACCACAAGGCCAAGTATGGGTGCTGCTTAGCTGACTAATTAGATAAGTTGCTAGATTGTTATGGATCGTGGAAGACACGGGGAATGGGAGTCGAGTGAGGACTGTCCTGGGAACTGCATGGCACAAGAGGGGGCCCGTAGGTGGGAGAATTGGAGATTCTAGCCTGCCGGTGAAACCTTAGTGAGTTCATACATCTAGTAACCCCTTTGTAAAGGCTATTTTGTGATCTCTTGGCCATACACCGACAGTTGTGTACTGGTATAATGAAGGTTCTGCAGTCGTCGACGGGTGACGAAATCACAAACTTGTGGGCAAAGAGGTGCAAACTCTGTAGAGTCTAAAACTATCATGATAGCCGAGCTTACGGTCACGAGCGCCTGACCAACTTCCATGATTAGTTGGATGGTTATTTTGGGATGGTTTTAGATGGTTTGGTTTTGGTTTGGTTTTCGGGACTGTTGTGTCTGGGTAATAAGATTGGTTGCATGACTGTTGAGTCATGGCAACGAGATTGGTCTCAGTGTGTGACGGAATTGTTTATGAGATAAAATGGTAGCGAATACGAGATGGTATTCGTAAGAAGGTAGTGAATACAAGAAGGTATTCGTGAGCAAGGATGAGGTTGATTAATGTCTGGTTGGGACTTGGAAGGTAATGAACATAGTGGAGGTATGATTGGTACTTTAGTACATGTTGGGATTACATTCACTTAAAGATAAGTTGCTGTTTTATTATGGTTTTGATAAATAACTTTGCTTTCTGCAATGAGCCTTTTATACCTACTTTGTTGTGAGCTACATATCATATTTTACCGCACTTGTTGAGTACATTATTGTACTCAAATTTGCATTATTATTTCATCATCAGCAACAGGAGAAGATTACTATGAAGACCAAGTAGAGCACTAGGCGTGTAATCTATCCTCAACCTTGCCGGTGGGGATGGAGTAGAGATGGAGCCTCTACTGCTTAGATTGCTTCCGTATTAGTTAGAAGACTTCCGCTGATTAGATTAAGACTTCCGCTGTGAGCATAAGTCCAAGACTCATGAGACATTGTAATAAACTCTGTTATTCGTGGTCAGATATATTCTGAAATTCAGTTTGTGGATGATGTGTATATGTGTGACATATGCATCAGTTCTCGGTTCCGTAGTTTTACACAGAATTGAGGGCGTCACAGATTGGTATCAGAGCCACGGGTTGACGGTAGGTTACACGCTTAGATAAATCACAGATTGGCATCAGACACAGATTGGTAGCTAAGCCACGCTGAACATAGGATGCAAGACTAGGATGCATAGATTGGCCTTGAAACTATCTTGACATAGGATACAAGCCTAGTAAAGGCCATAGTTGGATCACAGATTGGCAACACCCTAAGCCATATAGGGCCCCCATTGAACAAGTCTTGAATAGGAGTTGTGTGAGCCCTTGTGATGATTGTTGTGATTGTGTCCTTAGTGTGAGTTGTGGGACGTCTCAAAGCGTTGTTCATATCCACACATAAGTAGAAAGAGGTGTGAGATGCCTCAGCACTTGTTCACATTTTCATATGGGCTGATATATATAGTCCAATCCACCTTGATGCATATAGTTAGGGGATCCATCTAACCTTCTAACCTTCTATTCTATTTCTTCTCTCTCACAGATGGTGAGGGGAAACGCCGGCCGAAGGAACGTCCGTGACAACCAAGAGGATGACCATGATGAAGTTCCTGTTAACCCCGGAGCTGGTGAGAACAATCTGGAACGGTTGATGGCCATTCAAAATCAACTTATGCAAACCATGATCCAAACTTTGGGTCAGTTGCAGGCCAACAACAACAACCCTGTTCCGGCACCACCGCCACTACCACCGCCGGCTCATAACAGACTAGGAGAGTTCATGAGGACTCGACCACCCACCTTCGCTCAAGCTAACGACCCCATGGAGGCCGACGACTGGTTGAAATCCATGGAGAACAAGCTTGCCATAGTGCAGTGCAATGATCGAGAGAAGGTTCTTTTTGCGTCGCACCAACTCATTGGAGCTGCCGCTGACTGGTGGGATGCCCTATGTAACGCTCATGTCGACCCGGAGACGATCACTTGGACTAAGTTCAAGGAGAGTTTCCGCTCTCATTACATCCCTGCTGGTGTAATGATGCTCAAGAGACAGGAGTTTGAAGGTCTCCGCCAAGGACCGAGAAGCGTGAATGAGTATCTCAACAAGTTCACACAACTGTCCTGGTATGCCCCCGAAGATGTCAACTCAGACCAGAGGAAGCAATACCTATTCATGAGAGGATTGAACAATGAGATCCAGGTTCAGCTCCTCAATAATGACTACGCGAGCTTCTAGAAGCTGGTTGACAAGGCTATAGTGGTTGAAAGCAAGATCCGAGAGATCGAGCGAGAGTGCAAGAGGAAGATGCCATACCAGCCACAAGAGAGCAACGTACGACCTCGGTACATGCCCCCGGCCACACCGCAGTATGGATCGACCGCTCCTGCATACCGCCCTAATCAGCAACCACAGCAATGACCCGTTGCACAAGCACCTCATGTGCCTTTGCCTCCTGTGCTCCGACCCAACATGGGCGCTCCTGTTCAAAACCCTGCCCCAACTTACCTGCTGCCGTAGGCAACAGGGCATGCTTTGCATGCGGGGAAACAGGACACTTCACGAGCCAGTGCCCGAGGAGAGGTCCTGGACAGCAAGGCAACATGCCCAGGCAGAACCCGTGACTGAATGGAGGGGACAATCAAGGAAACTGTGGACAGCAGAACTATGCTCGCGGCAACGTGAATCATGTCTCTGCTGAGGAAGCACAACAGGCTGAGGACATCGTAATTGGTATGTTCCTTGCCAATTCCAACCCAACCACCATCTTATTTGATTCTGGAGCATCACATTCCTTCATATCATCCAAGTATGTTGCCAAGCATAATCTACCCATATCACACTTGAGTTGTACTATGTTGGTTAATTCTCCCGGTGGAGAGATGAGGACTAATATAGTATGTCCGAAAGTAAGACTTAAAATAAGGGGGTAGACTTCCTTGCCGACCTCATTGTCTTGTATTCCCAAGGGCTTGACATAATACTCGGGATGGATTGGTTAAGCAAGCACAACGGAGTAATCCAATGTGCTGAGAGGAGCGTGCAGTTGACAAACGAGCACGGTATCCGTATCGAGTTTGAGTCAGCCCAACAAACAACTAAGAATGCAATTTTGAACCACGTTGAAGGAGCAACATTGGACAGCATTCCAGTGGTTCAAGAATTCTCGTACGTGTTTCTGGGAGAGCTTCCAGGTATGCCACCTGACCGGGACATTGAGTTTGCCATTAATTTGATACCCGGAACTGCACCCATAGCAAAGAGACACTATAGGATGCCAACCAATAAACTAGTAGAACTCAAAAAGTAAATTCAGGAGCAGTTGGAGAAGGGTTTTATATGTCCAAGCTTGTCACCATGGAGAGCTCCTGTGCTCTTCGTAGACAAGAAGGATGGGATCCAAAGGATGTGCGTGGACTATAGATCTCTCAACGAGGTGACAATCAAGAACAAATACTCTCTGCCCCGTATAGATGACCTATTCGACCAAATGAAAGGAGTCCGAGTGTTCTCTAAGATTGATCTTCGATCGGGATACTTTCAGCTGAAGATTAAGCCCTCCGATATACCCAAGACTGCCTTTCGGATACGGTATAGTTCATATGAATATACCGTCATGTCTTTTGGGTTAACAAATGCACCCGCATACTTCATGTACCTTATGAACAAGGTTTTCATGGAGTACTTGGATAAGTTTGTCATGGTTTTCATCGAAGACATTATGGTGTATTCAAAAAGTGAGGAGGAGCATGAAGAATATTTGAGATTGACCTTGCAGAAAATGCGCGAGCATCAATTGTATGCCAAGATTAACAAGTGTCAATTTTGGCTAAAGGAGATATCGTTCCTAGGCCACATTATCTCCAAGGAAGGAGTATCGGTTGATCCCGGAAAAGTGGGAGATGTTCTGAAGTGGAACCAACCGCAAAACGTGAGGGATATTCGGAGTTTTCTTGGGATGGCTGGATACTACTGACGCTTCATCAAGGACTTCTCTAAGATAGCAAAGCCTATGACAGAGTTACTAACGAAGGGAAAAGCGTTCCAGTGGACATCAGCGTGCCAAAAAAGTTTTGAGGAACTCAAGAAAAGGCTAACCACAGCACCGGTTTTGGTATTGCCGGACGTGAGCAAGAGCTTTGACATATGTTGTGACGCATCCATACAAGGGCTCGGATGTGTGCTCATGCAAGAAGGACAAGTGGTAGCCTGTGCTTCACGACAATTGAAGAAGCATGAGTTTAACACACACGACTTGGAGCTAGCAGCAGTAGTGCATGCATTGAAGATTTGGAGACATTATATCCTTGGTCATTGATGTGAGGTCTATATGGATCATAAAAGCCTCAAGTACATATTTACACAAACGGACTTGAATTTGAGGCAACGTCGATGGTTGGAACTCATCAAGGATTACGATGTTGGAATCAACTACCACCCTGGAAGGACCAATGTAGTAGCTGATGCATTGAGCCGGAAGGGAGCATGTCACCAACTCACGGTTCAGGAGCTACTACCCGAACTACGTAAGGAGTTCGAACGATTACATCTTGAATTCTTGAACAAGATGGAAGTGATGGATATCCACTCTTCATTGGAGCAAGAGATAAGAGATGGCCAAGCAACGGATGAGGAGATCAAGGAAAGGATCTGACAAGTAATAGAGAAGGATTTCAAAGAAGATGAGAAGGGTACGCTTTGGCTAGAAAAAAGGATTTGTGTGCCTAACGTGAAGCACATTCGCGACATGATATTAAAAGAGGCACATGATTCACCCTATTCCATACATCCCAGAAGTACCAAAATGTACAAGGACTTGAAGACTTGTTATTGGTGAGATGGTATGAAAAGGGACATAGCCGAATATGTTGCCCTATGCGACACATGCCAACAGGTGAAGGCCGAACATCAAAGACCCGCTGGATTGTTGCAACCCTTAAAGGTACCCGAGTGGAAGTGGGAGGATATCAGTATGGATTTCATCGTCGGGTTGCCACGTACTCAGTCGGGTTATGACTCCATCTGGGTTATCGTGGACCGATTGACGAAAATAACTCATTTTCTCCCTGTAAGGGCCGAGTACAATGTTTCACAATTAGCCGAGTTGTACATAGAGCAGATCGTGTGCCGTCATGGAGTCCCGAGGAGGATAGTCTCAGATCGAGGTTCTCAGTTTACCTATAGATTTTAGAGGAAGTTGCAGAAAGCTATGGGTACACGACTGGATTTTAGCTCCGCATATCACCCACAAACCGATGGACAAACCGAAAGGACAAACCAAATTTTGGAAGACATGTTGAGAGCTTGCGCCTTGAAACGTGGGTGTAGTTGGGATATGAGTTTACCGTACGCCGAATTCTCCTATAACAACAGCTATCAAGCTAGCTTAAAGATGTCGCCTTTCAAAGCATTGTATGGTAGACGGTGTAGAACGCCGCTGTTTTGGAACGAAACCGGAGAGAACCAGGTGTTTGGACCCGAAGTGCTACAAGAAGCTGAAAAGCAAATCCAAACGATACGGGAGAACTTAAAGGCTGCTCAGTCACGAAAGAAAGGCTATGCGGACAATAGACGAAGGAAGTTGACTTTCGAAATAGGAGACTTCGTATACCTTAAGGTATCACCTATCCGTGGCCAACGACGTTTCAACGTCAAAGGCGAGCTAGTACCTCGCTACATCGGACCATTTAAGATTTTGGACAAGCGAGGAGAAGTAGTCTATCAACTAGAGCTCCCAACATATCTCTCCGACATACATGACGTGTTTCATGTATCTGAGCTCAAGAAGTGCTTGACAGTACCAGAGGAGCAAGTACCAATGGAAGAGCTTGAACTTCAAGAGGACCTGACTTATGCGGAGCACCCTGTCTGAATTTCGGACGTAAAAGAAAGGGTCACAAGGAACAAAGTGATCCGATGGTGCAAGGTACAATGGAGCCATCACACCGAAGCTGAAGCCACATAGCGTGAAGAAGACATCAAGGTAGAATTCCCTCATCTATTCTCTACTAACGAATCTCGAGGGCGAGATTCAATTTAAGGGGGGTAGATTTGTGACACCCTCATTTTTAGTTTCTGCATGTATTCATGTTTCATATAGAGAAAACATTTTAAAAGAAGTGGGAACAGAGAAAGAATCAAAAAGATAGCCAAAAAAGAGCAAAATCCAGCTCATCAAGAGTGCCGAAGACAACCCCCGCGGCCCACTGGCCACGTGGCGCTTTCGGAGCTCATCTCCGCAAATAGGGAGAGGTCCACCGCTAACTAGCTACGTGGCAGGCTCGGGGCTCATCTCCGCAAATGGGGAGAGGTCCGACCCTGCAGGACACATGTCACCTTCGGAGATAGTCACCGCGGAAATCAGAGGACCAGTCACGCGGGATACGTGTCAATCTCGGAGATCACCTCCGAGAGGTCCGGTTCTATTGGATACGTGTCACCGCCGGAGCTTATCTCCGAGAGGTCCGTCTGTTGGACACGTGTCAACCTCGGAGTTCGTCTCTGAGAAGAAAGGAAGTCTGGCACTGTTAGGATACGTGGCACACCCGGAGCCACCTCCAAAGAGAGGGAAGGTCCAACACTGACACGTGGCGTGCGCGGAGCCACCTCCGAATAGAGAGGAGGTCCCGACCGCCAGGATACGTGGAGCACGCGGAGCTCACCTCCGAAGGAGAGGGAGGTATCGCTTGCTTGACACGCGGCACAATCGGAGCTCGTCTCCACGGAAAGGGGGAGACCAGGCCTCGGTGGACACGTGGAGCTTCCGGAGCTCATCACCGTGGAGGTAACGAGTACTGGAGCGGTTTTTTTGGATTCTGTATGCGTGGAGATACCGGTACGGAAGGAAACCGACATAAATTCCATAATCTTAACGCACCAAATCAACAAAAGATAAGTTGTTAAATTCAACGACAATCTGAATAGGACTCTTATTTGAAATACAATCAGATTAGGACTCTTCTTCTCCCGATTATAAATAGAACCTAGAACCTTTGGCCGAAACCATGAACTTCTTTTCTAACTCCTGAGCCGACAACTTAGAGCCCTAGCCCAGCTCGCCGAGTAAACCCTTCGCCGAGGGAGATCGCCGGAAGAGAGCCCCAACGATCTGTCTTGATAGGAGAAGGACCCCGAGACTAAGAAGAACGTAAGGTAGGTCTCCAATACCACCTTACGACATCATCGCGTTTTCTTTGCATCTGTTCTTTTATTCCTTTCCAACAGAAGCTTTCTCGTGGACAGATCACGTGTTGATCGGTTTAGTCTAGAGTCAAGATCATCACCCCTGTTCATCATAAAATCTATGCAAGCCATGCAAGAACACGTACAAACTAAACTGCATCATAGGACAAACATGCATAAGCATCATCGCATCTAGTTAAAGTTTGTGCATGATATTGATTGTTGTAAATCTTGTATGTGCGTGATCGTGTATAGAAGGACAAGCACAGGGAGCTACCTACGACGGACTACAACAACAAGATTTTGAGCAACGGGAACCGCAAGAATAAGGCAAGTGCCCCTTGACCATATTGATCCTATGTTTTGGGAAACTATTTTGTTTTGCAAAAAAGTGTGTGTGCTGAGTCAAACATGATGGGAAACCCTTTTATAGGAGTTTACTAGTTTTGGTTAAACCACCCTTGTCGCCAGGGAAGTTTGAGTCGGGTATGATTTTAATTTTACGCTTCGCTGAGTCCGTAGGATTGGGAAGCGAGATGGATGTGTCTAGCTAACTGCACTTGTAAAATTTATGGGAAACTGATGTTGTTAATAAAAATGGATCGGAGGGAGATCTAGGCAAGCCCGGGTTTGTGAATGAGGTAGAAAGAGATAGTGGTTTACTTGCCGCAGATCTAAGAACCGGTTCATGCGAGCACATGCCAGGATAACAGTGTCACCACAAGGCCAAGTATGGGTGCGGCTGAGCTGACTAATTAGGTAAGTTGCTAGATTGTTATGGACCGTGGAAGGCGCGGGGAATGGGAGTCGAGTGAGGACTGCCCTGGGAACTGCATGGCACAAGAGGAAGACCGTGGGTGGGAGAATTGGAGATTCTAGCGTGCCGGTGAAACCTTAGTGAGTCCATACATCTAGTAACCCCTTTGTAAAGGCTATTTTGTGATCTCTTAGCCATACACCGACGGTTGTGTACTGGTATAATGGAGGTTCTGCAGTCGCCAACGGGTGACGAAATCACAAACTTATGGGTAAAGAGGTGCAAACTCTACAGAGTCTAAAACTATCATGATAGCCGAGATTACGGTCACGAGTGACTAGCCAACTTCCATGATTAGTTAGATGGTTATTTTGGGATGGTTTTGGATGATTTGGTTTTGGTTTGGTTTTCGGGACTGTTGTGTACGGGTAATAAGATTGGTTGAATGACTGTTGAGTCATGGCAACGAGATTGGTCTCGGTGTGAGACGAAATTGTTTACGAGATGAAATGGTAGCGAATACGAGATGGTATTCGTAAGATGGTAGCGAATACGAGAAGGTATTCGTGAGTAAGGATGAGGTTGATTAATGTCTGGTTGGGACTTGGAAGGTAATGAACATAGTGGAGGTATGATTGGTACTTTAGTACATGTTGGGATTACATTCGCTTAAAAATAAGTTGATGTTTTATAATGGTTTTGATAAATAACTTTGCTTTCTGCATTGAGCCTTTTATACCTACTTTGTTGTGAGCTACATATCATATTTTTCCGCACTTGCTGAGTACATCATTATACTCAAACTTGCATTATTATTTCATCATCAGCAACAGGAGAAGGTTACTATGAATACCAAGTGGAGCACTAGGCGTTCCTCAACCTTGCTTGTGGGGATGGAGTAGAGATGGAGCCGCTACTGCTTAGATTGCTTCCGCATTAGTTAGAAGACTTCCACTGATTAGATTAAGACTTCCGCTGTGAGCATGAGTCCAAAACTCATGAGACATTGTAATAAACTCTGTTATTCGTGGTCATATATATTTTGAAATTTAGTTTGTGGATGATGTGTATATGTGTGATGAACATCCTGATCACACATATGCATCAGTTCTCGGTTCCGTGGTTTTCCACAGAATTGAGGGCGTCACAACATCCTAGTATAGGATCAAAGTGGTCGAGGACACTTGTCTTCTTCCTGCTGCTACTGAAATGGGAAGTCTTGATCTTGAAAGGTGAGAACCGGCTCTGGGGTTGGTTCTACTCATGTCAACACACACATAGCAAAAGAAAACAACATTCCATGAGCAATAGTCCACACATACATATACATGGAAGTCGCACACATAAATAAGTTTGGTGTTCACCCTAGATATGTTGATTCTATGCATACATGCACTTTTGAATATGTAGGTTATTTCCAACTTTAATATTCAGATTTCCAAGTGTGCACTAAATCTAGATTTTTAATTTGCACTATTTCCTACATTGAATATTACCCTTCTTACTTTCCAATTTGCATAAAATGTATATTCCCACTCCCAAAATAGTTTTCAGGTCTTCTACATTATCTAAAACCTGAAGTTTTGATTTTTGAGGCCTCATAGGACATTTACTAATTATGTATATCTATTTTCCCTTATTTCAGATTTATTTTCCTATGTCTAAAAGTGAATTTCAGCATTAAAGCAGCAATACATCACCTACACAGAATATATTTTGCTCAAAATGTCCAACATAATATCTATTGGCTTCCTATTTATTGGAATTAATTTATATACATCTTTAGCTATTTTTTAGAATTATTTTTGTTCCCAAGAATGAATTTCAGAATTTAAACAGCCAAATAAACCCATCTACATAATATATATTGCTCAACCACCAAAACAGAGTGTTCAGAGATTTTCCTAAGGTTAGAAAATATTTTGTGATCCATTTTGTGCAAATTTGGCTGTTGTAACTAAATTAATATAAATTTCTAAGTCTAGAATCCATTCATTTTATTTTGTTTCAAGTATACAATTCCTTTTGTTATTAAACAGGGCCCTAAAATATTTTCCTAATCCCTATTATGAGTGGCTAACCCTTAATTGCAGAGCTAATCCCCCTCTAAAATGAGAACAGGGTTAATTTCAATTTTATATACTCAAATCTCCTAAATACAGAAAGTTCTAGTGCCTAAAACAGAAGTTTACACGCCTCTGCACAATTTCTGGGAAGCCTAGGGGGTAGAACCGAAAAATTCGGGGCCAAACTCAATTTTCCCGCAACTCCAGGGGGTAGCGCGTAAGAGTATCGGCGTTTATAACGCGGGGCTGTTGTGGACCGTCGGATTTAAATTGGAGGGCCGAGATCATATCGCGAAGGGGTACGGGGTAGATCTTTTCGTAACCGCACGATTTAAAATGAACGTACCACAATGAGCCACGTAGCTCCGACTGACGCTAGCGGCGCGGCCTGGCGGCGCATGATGAAGTTCACCGGCGATCTCGTCGGATTCTCGTGAATACTGATCTATCGGCCCCAGACTCGCGTTTTCTTGGCACAATTCGAAGGAGGGGGAGTAGGGGGCCTCACCTCGGTGGTTTTCTTGAGCTCGGAGGCCCTGGAAGTCGGTCGGTGACGAGGTCCGAGGGGGAAACTCGGCGGTGCTCACCGGAGTTGTGGCTAGAGCGCAAAACACGGTGCCTTCTTCACCTGCAAGACTCCCCGACGGCGGTGGAACACACTACACACGTTAGATCGGAGAAAACTGAATGTGGCCTAGAGGGGGGTGAATAGGCCTTTAAAGGATTCCTGCACACTTAATAAAGTTATCAGAAACTTGACTGATCGGACTAGTCCGGTTGTGTGGGCGGACTAGTCCGGTGTGCTGAATTATTTGAGTTAATTAAGTGTGTCTCACAAATTTAATCTTTTGGCAGCGGAATGAGAACAACAGTTTTTATAAATCAAATTTATTGTATAGATGCACGTGCAAACTTATAAGGAACTCAAACGATGACTAGCAAACTAATGATCTAATGTATCAAAATGTAAAACAAATGAGAGACAAGAGACACGAATTTTTACCGAGGTTCGATCTCACCAAGAGATCTACGTCCTTGTTGAGGAAGCTCACACAGAGCCGGGTTCCCAACCCTTTCCCTCTTCAAGTCACCACAAAGGCCGACTTGACTCCACTATCACGGGTAATCACCGAGTTTGTGGGGCAACCTCACAAGTTGAGGGCTCCCACAAGAATTACAGAGAAGGTGATCAAATACACTCAAAAAGATTACAATGCAGAATATGAGTGTAGAGAAATCAAACCCTAAGAGCTCACAACGAAAGAACGACGATCTCTCAATCCCAAATCCAAGTATTTGATTGATCTTGGCCTTTTTGCACCTTAGATGTATGGAGAGATGTGTTTTTAGGCTCTTGGGACAGGTGGCGGCGCTAGGGTTCGAGTTTTTGACAATATGTGTCGTCTCTTCAGGGAAAAGACGAAGGAACTCTTTTTATAGGGTTTCCCAAAAAGTTACCGTTGTTAAACCTACTACCGGACTAGTCCGGTATATGATCGGACTTGTCCGGTCTACTTCCAGTGGGTTAACCGGACTAGTCCGGTCCACAAACCGGACTTGTCCGGTGCTATGTGAAATGTGGTTCCAGAAACTTCAGAGGACTAGTCCTGTCACTTGGATGGACTAGTCCGCAGTCCTCTAAAGAGGACAACAGAGACATGACCGGACTAGTCCGGTCCAAAACCGGACTTGTCCGGTCCAAAACCGGACTTGTCCGGTTGAGTTCCAGTAAGCTGACCGGACTAGTCCGATACGTGGATGGACTAGTCCGGTGTTCAGTGGATTTTAGTTGATTATTAGCCCTTACCCTTACGCAAAGTCATGAGCTCTTGGGATGTGTCTCTCACACACACCCTATACATTTATATCTACTTTGCTCTTCTGAATTCCACTAAAGTCTTACTTTTCGGGCACCACTCTATTTTTCATCTTTTTGTGCGCACCTAGCTAGTTCACTTAGTTTGTCCTGCAATCATTTCGTTAGGATCTCATGTGCTTGTCATCAATTAGCCAAAACCCACAAGGGATTTCCTAGATGCACTTTTAATCTCCCCCTTTTTGGTGATTGATGACAACCATTTGATATATCACAATTGAGAATAAAAGGTTGATTTTCATAAGGTGTGCACATATGAGAATAATAAAGAATTCACAAAAAGCTTCTCACATATGCACACACCTTATGGTGGGGTGCCTAACAAGTGTGTGATAAACAAAATGTGATAGATTAAAGATAAACAATAGTGAACATATAAGTAGACATTAGAGCATAGTGCATCACACATAAGAAAAAAATAGTGCATTACAAGATTTTAAAATAGGTGCATGTCCTTGACCACAAAAGAGCTTAATAACTAATACTAGATAGAAATAGTCCACAAAAGAGCTTAATAACTAATACTAGATAGAAATAGTCCAAATCTAATCTCAATCTCTCCCCCTTTGGCATCAAGGCACCAAAAAGGGAAAAATCGAGGGGAATCACTCATCGCTGCCTCCTCCGTCAGTCTCAGTCTGATTTTCATCTTCACTGACTTCAGCATCCACGGGAGCAGGATCTTCCTCTGAGTCCTCGGAGACGGGCGGTGATCCAACGGGCTCAATCTCAAGCTTTGCACAGATAGATTTGATATTGGCATTGACGTATTGTTGATGTTTCTTCCTTGCAAGCTTTTCCTTGCGCTGCCTGTCTTCGATCTTGCGGCAGCAGGCAAAGATGGAGGAGAGCATCTTGAGGATGCCGCTGGATGATTCTTGGGCAGGTGGAGATCCAGGAGGAGCAGCTGAAGATCTAGTGTCATCATGAGCTTGCTTTGATCTCCTCTCCACTGGTGGAGAGGACGGGGCAGTTGGAGCCGGAGGGAGAGTGTACTCGGTGGGTTTTTGCGGCTTCAACCCTGTATGCTTGACATCCTTGACAAACTCAAGTCCCGTCACTTTCTCAATCATGTACATGATATACGGTGCGTATCCACAGGACCTATTGGGGGTAATTGAGATGTTCACAATGTCGTTGTAGATATACTCAAAGACATTAAATGGTCTCCTCCCACTAATGACCTTCATGAGAGTCCTCAAGGTTCCTTGTATAGTTCCTGCATCTCCATCCTTCGTAGCTATAGTCTTTCTCAAGACTCTATTTAGGACCACAAAGAAGGGCTTTAGATATTTGATGGTGGGAGGAACATATGGCATCCTTGTGTCATAGAGAAATTCAAGTTCCTCCTTCTCCAGGGGTTTCAGATTATGAATGACCAGTTTATGATCCAAAGTGTGTTGGAGGTGAAGAATCCTAGCAAATTCATCATACGTGACACTATACCTTGAACCATGAGTCATCCAAGTAAGATTGTCTCTATCATCCCGAGCAAAGTAGAGAGTGGAGTAAAACTGGGTAATTACTTCATTGTTCCAGTCATACTCAAAGGATAGCAGATCCGTCAAACTGTGCCTCTCTAACGCCTCCACCATCTCATGAAAGGCAGGATACCTCTTCGACTTCAGATATTCAACATTTAGCCATTGATTCTCTACTACAGGGTTCTTCATCTTCATGTACACATGCTCGTAGTAGTCTGCATGGAAGTTGCTCCAGAACCTTGGATCAGAGCATTGCTTAGGTCGGTCATACACTTGAATCTTCCTGAAATTATCAGCTAGCTCACTCCCTTTTCCAGTGAAATTCTCACTTGAAGGCTGCCTGTTGCGGTGAATAGGGTTTTTCATCTTCAAGGGCCCAAGGGGACCACTAGCAAGTCCCTTCCCTTTATTGAGAATTCTTTTTGGCCCTGACGAGCCCTCAGCAGCATCTTTCCTTAGAGGCCTTTTGCCAATGACTTTCCTCTTCTTAGGTTGATTGTCGTCGGAGGGTGGAAAGTGGACATTGACATCATGTCTCTTCTTCATAACTCTCTCCTTGGTCCTTCTCACTTTCTCGCGTTGAACGTCTTCATCATGTGAAAGGAGCTGTCATCTGAGGCTGAAGACATGATGCCTGATAAGGAGTTCAAGGATTAGATGCAAATGGACTCATTATCGACTTCAAATGGGAACGTAGGGGTTCAACTGTCAGAGACTGGACTTGTTCGGTTTCAGAGTGCGGATTTGTCCAGTGGACCGGACCTGTCCGCCTCTGTGCGCCGGACTAGTCCGGCCTGGCATAAGAACCCTAATGTTTCATTTGAATCAAATCTCCTATCTAAGGGCATAAGGGTAGGAACATGCTAGGAATACATCTATTGAGGCAATGTATATCCTTTTGAAATCAAAGAAAATTAGCTAGAACTAGAAAAGTTGAGATTTTTGTTTAAAGGGGGGAATTTACCAAGATTTGAAGATTCGCGTTGAAGAAGTGGAAATCAGTCCGGATGAGTCCGGAGGAGGGAGACCACTCGTCAAGGGGAGTCTTTTTCGCGGAGAAAAACTCGATTTTGAGTGTTCAACCAGAAAATCACTTTGGGGGCTAGGGTTTGGAAGAGGAGAGGGAGAGCAAGTCTAATGAGGGGTGAGGGAGAGATCTGGGCCGGCCAAGTGCTTCTATATGCGACTGACCGGACTAGTCCTGTCATGGCAGCGGACTAGTCCGGTGCCCCTGAATTAACCTAACTGTGGTCTATCCGGACTAGTCCGGTCGACAACCGGACAAGTCCGGTTCCAGCAGACTTGATGCAGATAATAGAGTTTAGAGGTGATCCAAGGACACTAATTTTGCAAATAGTCTTGGTGATTACGACCAGTAGGCAATCAGCAATCAAACAATGGTCATAATCCTCAAGATTTCTTCATAAAAATAGTTTTCTGAGTAGAAAAGGAGAGGAGGAGCATTTTTAACAATACAGAGGAACATTTTAAGTTGCAACCAGGTATGCAATGTTTCAAGCCACATTTCGAGAGTCAAGAATGTTTAGCTCATTTCTTAGTTCACAGAACCTTTTCTCATCTAATGGTTTGGTAAAAATATCCGCAAGTTGTTTTTCAGTCCTAACATGTGAAATAGCAATGTCACCTTTTAATGAATGATCTCTAAGAAAGTGATGACGGATATCTATGTGCTTAGTTCTTGAGTGCTCTACAGGGTTGTGTGCAATTTTTATAGCACTTTCATTATCGCATAGAAGCGGGATATGACTTAGATTGTAGCCGTAGTCCCTAAGAGTCTGTCGCATCCAAAGTAGTTGCGCACAACAACTACCGGCTGCAACATACTCCGCTTCCGCTGTGGAAAGAGCAATGGAGTTCTGCTTTTTAGATGACGAAGAAACTAGGGACCTACCAAGAAATTGACAAGTCCCTGACGTGCTCTTTCTATCGACTTTGCATCCTGCATAGTCGGCGTCGGAATACCCTATCAAGTTAAACTTGGATCCTTTGGGATACCAAAGGCCCAAGTTGGGTGTGTGCACAAGATACCTTAGGATTCTTTTTACAGCAATTAAATGACACTCTTTAGGTGTGGCTTGAAACCTTGCACACATGCAAACACTAAGCATAATATCTGGCCTAGATGCACATAAATAAAGTAAGGAGCCAATCATGGACCGATATGTGGCGGACCGGAATCCACTCATCCAGGATCGCAGAGGGTGGTGCCGCGCGATGCGACACCCGACAGCACACGTCATAAGAACATAATATATTATATGGGAAACAATTGAAACTGTACAAACAGGTACAAACTTCAGTTACAACTATTGTTTATGTTACACAGCGGAAGTCTACACTACACAACTCACGCCCGCCTATCTAGCAAAAGTTAGTTGCCCAGCCCTAGGGCAACCCACACTAGCTGCACTCCTCAGCTCAGCGCGGCGTGTACGGCTCCCACTCAGCCGTGGTCCCTGACGGAGGGTAACCCTCGCCGGTGGACTCGTACTCCGAGTCCGTGGGTGGCTCCTCACTTGAAAAACACTTAAGCAGCAACCATGAGCATGAAAGCTCAGCAAGGCTTAACCGACTCACCTAAGCATGAAACTCTACATGAGGTATACCAAGGCATAGGTTAGTAACATTTCAGCAAAACGACACGCCTACAAGTTCATCCTTAGTTCATCTTTTAGCAACAAGTTAACAGTTCATGAAATCTGAAATTTAGTAAGCAGTATTTGGTGGCACATATGTAGCAATACAATTATATCAATCAGCATCATTGAATCAACATATTTCATCCATTAGTCTACGTTACGACGCAGTGAACAAGCGGTACTCGTCACCGCGAGGGACGGCGAATCGACTCGATATACACCTGCAGGGAAAACCCAAAGAGCACGTCACGTACGCCCACCCGTGGAGCTGCACAGCACGCTCACTCGATGTCGTACGGGACAACCTTTCACCCAACAGCCCAAACGTCGAACCGGTCGCACCGAAACGAGCAGGAGGTTCCCCACACGGAGCATCTCTCTATGCCCGTTGGCAGATTTCCACCTTGCTGCCCTCAACCTACACCTATAAATCGGTGTGCTATGCCTCGACGCCCGGAGGTTTAGGCTACATCGGTTTATCGGGGCCCATATATCCGATATGCCTTCGGTACGTTCAATACTTGTTCAGCAGGGCCGCACACGGATCGGTCCTCAATCGACACGGGCAGGGCTGCGCACACAAGACTTCCTCTTGCTGCGCCCTAGCCCCTGCCTAGTCTCATTTTCATTACTAAAGTGATCTCACATCACTCAACCGAACCCGTGTGTCCCAATGCCTATCTCGCGAGTAGATCCCAACTACTCGACTTGTACCGAAGTCCTATGACTCATTAAGCATAGCCTGTCTACACGAGGTCCTTGACATTACCCTCACTCTTTTAGGAACCTTTGGTTATGCAAGTGGGGTTTCATTCATCCTATACCTAATGCACAATCATACTTCACATGACTCATGTAAACAAAAGAAAACTTATAAAAAGGTTAATGCAAACCGGGGCTTGCCTTGTTGCTGCTGGTCAGTAGTTAGTTCCTCGTCCGAAAGAAGGAAGTCCAGCACTTCCGGAGTCTCTTCTTCAACGGCTACACGTTAATGAAATACTACATGTTAATTTAGATGCAAATGTGAGTTTTAGAGTAAGACTTCTACTATTAGTTCTAATAACCAGCCTCTAACACCTGGAACTTTGTTTAAGAATTTAAAGATGAACTGGTGTTGGTGGTTTGGCTTGGACTTAATCACATGGTTAAATGCTAAGTGGTTTTCCCCCCTTTTCCACCTTAATCTCTTAAGTGGTTAAACAGGACAGGGGTGATCTAGAGGTCCCATGGAGCTGAGAATTTTTGTGTGAGTTCCTTGTCACAAGAAAACTCTCTGGACCAAACATTAGCATTTTTCATGGAGTGGTTTGCTCAGAATAATTCTCTTGGCAAATCAAAAAGGAAGAATTTTATTCTGAGGTAATACCCCTGTTCATGCGCAACTTAATGAACTACAATTTCAATTATATCTCATAGAGTTTGCCTGAATTTTCCTAACATTTTTGGGGTTAAGAATTGCCCAGAACTGAATTTCCAAGTTTTGGAAATTCTCTGAAAATGTTTCTGTATTCAAATGAACACAGCACCTTCCAATTTGAATTGCTCTAACCAAATCAACTCCAAATGGTCTGAAACTTTTACAGGGGTTTACTAATGTCCTAAAGAACATTCTGGCAAAATTTGGGGATTTTTGGATGAACCAAACTCCCTCTAAAATTCTTTTGCTGAAAAGCTTTAAACAATTTTCCAGAATTAATTAATGGGTTTCATAGAAATTGGATTGTTTGTCTGGACAGAGCTAGGCAAGATGAATCCAACCCAATTTGAATCACTAAATTTGGAGCTTCCTAGCAAAAGTTATGGGGTTCTAAAGTTTGCACTAAAACTGGAAATTTCAGAAATGTTTAAATCCTGCGGGTGGGTCCACGTACACGTGTCGACCGCTGGATCCGAGTCACACGGGGCCACAGACTCCTTCCCGCATGGCCGCACTGGATCCCGGACCACAGAGAATCCCACCCCTTTATCTCCAGCCGCTGACGCGTGGGGCCTACCCCTTCGTCCTCCTCCGGCCACCTGCGCGATCCCGCCGCCGAGCTCGCTGGAGCTCTTGCTGGAGAGGGGTTCCGGCCTTCGGAGCTTGCTGATTCTCGCCGCCTGTGCCTATCCCGGCCTGGGGAACACGGTGGTGCCCTTCCCGGAGTTTGACAACGGCCGGAACAGGGCTCCCGACGGCAACAGCGGCCGGTAGCTCACCGGCGACGTCGAACTCAGCCTACCTGCACCTTTTTTGATGCGGTTTGCTCGGGGAGCTCCGCTGACCCCTGCTGATCATGGATATGGGCACCGATCCCCGTGAAAATGGCTGCAACTATGACCTCGTCGGCGACCTAGGCCGGATATCGGCTGTTGCTCGAAAAACTTGGATAACCGCAACCCTAGCCCATGATTCTTGCTGGTTTTCGATCCTAGGTGGTCGTGGCAGGGTGTAGATGGTGTGTTTAGCTCGGTACGCCCGGTGATAAGCCAATACTCGTGAATTTTGGGATTTGGGGGAGCTCGGCCTTAAGAACACCGAAGCGTTCCCGGAAGAAATTCTCCCCCGACGGTGCATGAAATGCCGAACGGTAAGGGCAGGCAGAACCAGCACCTTGTGGCGATCGTTTCTTGTGTTGAGCGTCGGGCAGGAGGAAGCCTGTGCCGTCCGGCCGCCGGCGATCAGAGGGCGGCGACTCCGGATGAGCTGCTTCGGATTTAAGCGAGTGGAACCGAGAGGATGGGGAGCGAATTTTTGCCGACCAGGGTGCGATCACAGGTTTTGTAGCCGGCGCCCTCATCCCCCCGAGCAGGAGGTGGCGCGGTGGCTGCGTTGGGACGGGGTCGACCCCGTGCGCTGTCGGCCGCAGGGTGTTCGACCGCGCGCCCGAGTCGGTTTACCCCCCCCCCCCCAGGGTGGCTGACCAGTGGGCCCTCTTCTCCCCTCTAAATCTTTCTCCCCCTTTCTTTTGTAAATATCCCAGCTACTGAGAATTGAATGGGAGACTTAACCCCCAAGTATTTGTTTGAATTTGAATTCTCAAATTCAAACTTTGTTTGGTTAAATGTGCTTCATATTTAAACTGAAATTCAAATTCAGTTTTGAATTCTGGCAAATTTAACTCCTGACAAGATGAACTCCAATGGGGATGAAAATTGGTGGGTTTACTCAGAAAAATGTGCTGAGTGTAGATATGAAGCTAACTTTTGAATTTGGATGATGAAAGTTGCTGCAATTTGAATTTACATTCAAATTGGCCTCTTTTTGAAACAAACCAAAAGTGCCTCAAAAAGTGTTGAATTTGCATGAGCTTTGGACTGAACCTTCCCAAGACTTTTTAAATTATAGGGGTAAGCTCAACCTCTCATGTTCATGTGTAGAAACCCTACTTTGTGAAAGTGAAGGCTTTCCCCTCTAATCATTCTTTTGATGAAGGTTACTTGCTCTTCACAACATTTCCTAAGGTGTCCACAATAAAAACTGTGGTGTTGTGAGGTGAAGAAAAGTTTTTGCAAGTCCCTTTTCTTGGGCTTTTACATCCCTCCCCCCTTAAAGGAATCTCGTCCCGAGATTATAAAAGAAGAGATAGCGATGTAATAGGGACTTACCCGTGTTGAGAAGCCATGAACTCCGGGTAATTTGAGCGAAGGAACTCCTCGCTCTCCCACGTCGCTTCTTCGGTGGTGTGGTTGCTCCAAAGTATTTTGTAGAACCACAACGTTCTGCTGCGTGTGGTCCTGGCTTTCTCATCAAGAATTCCCACCGGATATTCATCATATGTTAAATCCGGTTTCAGCTCGCCGATGTCTTCGGTAGGAACAGCAGCTGTATGCTTCAAGCATTTTCGCAGTTGCGAAACATGGAAAATATCATGGACACCAGCCAGAGATGCCGGTAGCTCCAATCGATACGCTGCTGGTCCACACTTCTCGGTGATAGCGTAGGGTCCAATGAAACGGGGAGCGAGCTTCCCCTTCATACCGAACCGGTGCACGCCCTTCATCGGAGACACGCGGAGGTACACGTGTTCCCCAACGTCAAAGTGCAACGGCCTACGCCTCTTATCAGCGTAGCTCTTTTGTCGGGATTGAGCGGCCTTCAAATTGGCTTGAATTGTCCGAACGCGCTCCTCGGCGTCGTTCACCACATCAACCCCGAATGTGACCCTTTCACCGGACTCGCACCAATTTAATGGGGTGCGGCATTTACGACCGTAGAGAGCTTCGTAAGGTGCCATTTTGATACTCGCCTGATAGCCGTTGTTGTACGAGAATTCCGCCAATGGTAGGTGATCATCCCAGTTCCTACCATGGTGGATGACACATGCTCTCAACATGTCTTCCAGGACTTGATTCACCCTCTCTGTCTGGCCATCTGTTTGAGGGTGATAAGCGGAGCTCCTGATCAACTTAGTACCCAATGCAGCGTGTAGCTGCTCCCAAAAGCGAGATACAAATAATGCACCTCGATCTGAGACAATGGTCTTGGGTACCCCGTATAGGCATAGAATCTTCGCTATGTATAGCTCCGCATATTTGCCGGCATTGTAACGTGTATTCACCGGAATGAAGTGAGCCGTCTTGGTTAACCGATCAACGATTACCCATATGGAATCATGCTTGTTGACTGTTAGGGGTAATCCCACAATGAAATCCATGCTCACATCTTCCCATTTCCATGCCGGGATCTTCAAGGGTTGCAACAGCCCTGATTTCTTCATGTGATCAGCTTTCACTCGTCTACACGTATCGCACTCGGATACGTACTTAGCTACCTCCCGCTTCATCCGTGTCCACCAAAATTTCTTTTTCAAATCTTGGTACATTTTGTTGCTGCCCGGATGAATGGAGTATTTGGACAAGTGAGCTTCATCGAGGATCTTTTTCCTCAACTCCATATCTCGGGGTACGACTATGCGGTCATTGAACCACAGCGTCCCCTCACCATCTTTCCGGAAACATTTAATTTCTCCATTGTCTATCCGTCTCCGGAGATGTGCCATGCCTTTATCCGTTTTCTGAGCTGCAATGATGTCCTTACTAATAGTAGGGATGAGGGCAAGGTTGTACAGCGATCCATAAGGAACCAAGTATAAACTTGGCTCTTCCTCCTCCACTGGTGTAATGGTGAGGTGATGGACGTGCGATTTTCGACTCAGCGCGTCGGCAACCACATTCGCCTTGCCGGGGTGGTAATGGATTTCAATCTCATAATCTTTTATCAGTTCTAACCACCTCCTCTGCCTCATGTTCAGCTCCTTCTGGGTGAAAATGTATTTCAAGCTCTTGTGGTCGGTGTAGAGATGCACCAAGTTCCCCAGGAGATAGTGCCTCCACATTTTTAGCGCCAACACCACGGCAGCAAGTTCAAGATCGTGAGTCGGGTAGTGCTGCTCATGGTTCCGAAGTTGGCGTGAGCCATAAGCGACCACACGTCCTTCCTGCATCAACACGCAGCCGAGCCCAATACCGGACGCGTCACAATACACGTCGAAGGGCTTTGTTGTATCCGGCTGAGCTAATACCGGGGCTGTTGTGAGATGCTTCACCAGTGTTCGGAACGCTCCTTCACACGCCGTGTTCCAAACATACTTCGTCCCCTTCTTCAGCAATTCTGTCATCGGTTTAGCGAGTTTGGAGAAACTTGGAATAAATCTCCGATAGTATCCCGCTAACCCGAGGAAGCTTCTGACTTCATGAACTGAAGTGGGAGCTTTCCATTTCAGCACTTGCTCTATTTTACTTGGGTCAACCGCAATGCCTTCAGCTGAGATGATATGTCCCAAGAATGGCACTTGGCTGATCCAAAATTCGCATTTGCTGAACTTGGCGTAGAGCTTGTGGTCTCGCAATCGTTGAAGAACGATCCGTAAGTGTTCGGCATGCTCGGCTTCTGTCTTGGAGTAAACCAAGATATCGTCGATGAACACTACCACGAACTTGTCCAGCTCCGGCATGAACACCGAGTTCATGAGATACATAAAATGGGCTGGAGCATTTGTGAGACCGAAGGACATGACGAGATATTCGTATAAGCCGTATCTCGTCGAGAACGCCGTCTTCGGGATATCCTCCGCCCAGATCTTGATCTGGTGATATCCAGAGCGAAGGTCCATCTTTGAGAATACACTTGCCCCCACAAGTTGATCAAACAAGATGTCAATACGGGGCAGTGGGTACTTATTCTTGATGGTGACGGCGTTGAGCGGCCGGTAATCCACACACAGCCTCAGGGTTTCATCCTTCTTCTTTACAAATAGCGTCGAGCATCCCCAAGGCGAGGAACTCGGCCTAATGAAACCCTTGCTCAACAGATCATTGAGCTGTTCTTTCAGTTCCGCCAGCTCATTTGGAGCCATCTTGTATGGTCTCCGTGATATGGGCGTAGTCCCGGGTGCGAGCTCGATCTTGAACTCGACATCCCGCTCAGGTGGCATGCCCGGAAGATCATCCGGGAACACGTCGGGATACTCCCGAACTACGGGGATGTCTTCTAACTTGAGAACTTCAGCATTATTAATTGCTAAAACTTCCCGGACTGGCGTGTCTAACACCATGGAATGCGGACGGTGGAACGGAGAATTTAAGTGAACCGTCCGTGTCCGAGTCTCTAGGACAGCGCCATGGTATTGTAGCCATGACATCCCTAAGATTGCATCAATCTTTTGTCCCATAAGGATTATCAAGGTGGTGGGATATAGTTTCCCACCTAAGCACAGAGGTGCCTTTGGAATCATCATATTAGCTGAAATCTTCCCTCCCGGTGAGCAGATCATATAAGTGCAGTCGGTTGGGAAGACATGCAATTGATGTTTAGCCACATAGGATGCACTTATAAAGCTGTGGGTTGCACCAGAATCAAATAATATGACGATGGCTTGATTGTTGAGAGTAAACGTACCCGCCAGCACGTTGTCTCCCTCTGGGGCATCCTCATTGTCGAGGTTGCGGACGCCTCCAGTCCGCTGACCAACCTTCTTCACCGGAGGTCGGTCTCGAGCACCGCCCTGGAGCTGGGCTTGCCCGCTGCTCTGCTGCCCCTGGGGACAGTCCTTCGCAAAGTGGCCCGCCTGGCCACACGTGAAGCAGGTGAAACGGGGCGGTCCCCCGCTAATCGGTGGACGGAAACCCGGGGCGCGTTGCGGCGGTTGAAACGCCCGGGGTACCGTCTGCTGCTGCTGCTGTCTTGGTGGCGGCATCGGCGGACGGAACGGGGGTGCTTGGAACGAACGTCCCCCGAACTGCTGAGGTCGCGCCGGTGGACGCCACTGCTGCCCGGATGGTGTCCGATACACCATACGGTACTTCTGGGGAGCGCCACTCCCACCGCTGGGTGAAGCGCTGCGCTTCCGCTGCTCAGCTGCCAACTCCCGCTGAGCATCCTCTTGCATGATCGCGGCATTGACTAAGTCGTTGAATGTGCCGCGGTTCCACTGTACGAGGTGGGTCTTCATTTCGGGGTGTAACCCCCGATAGAAGTGCTCCCTTTTCTTCTCCTCCGTGGAGATGTAGTCTGACGCATACTGCGCCATATGGTTGAAGGCACGGGAGTAGTCGTGGGCACTCCTCCCGCCCTGCTTCAGTTCCAAAAATTCTTGGAACTTCCTCTTCATTATTCTGGGAGGGATGTGATAGGCACGGAACGCCTCCCGGAACTCTTGCCATTCCACAGCATGGCCAGCCGGACGTGAGGCGACATAATTCGCCCACCACGCACCAGCGGCACCGTGGAGCTGCTGTGCTGCGAACAGGGTCTTCTGCCGCTCCGTACACTGGAGCAGCCCAAACTTGGACTCGATGGTCCGCAGCCAGTTGTCAGCCTCCAGTGGTTCTTCAGCTTCGGTGAACACTGGAGGGTGCGTACTCATGAAATCCGAGTACGACACATCACGGGGCTCCCGAGGCCCTCGCTCTTGACGTCCTCCCGCCTGGGACGTATTCTGCACGATCGTGCGGAGCAGGTCGGTCTGCTCCTCGCGACCTCCCACCAATGCCGCTATCACATCCGCTAGAGTAAGCGGAGGCGGCGGTGGTGGCTGCTGCTGCGGGGTGCTGTCGTAGGCCGGTGGCTGGGAGTCATCACCTCCCTGTTGGCTAGAGCCACCAACCTCGTGCGTGGTCCTAGTACGAACCATCTGCAACCACATGACATTAAACATCAGTCCCGCAACATTTTGCATGCACTAAATGAAATAGGTGTAAAACATAATGACAATGAAAACATGCGATACATCTCGTAAGTAGATAGTGTAATAACTTTGCACAAGCTACACCATTACCAGACCAAACACAAGCTAGTTTAATCTAACTTGATGAACCTCCACTTTGGAAGCTCAACATAACTAGGTTTGATCACTACGAGACATTACTATCGCGTTGTCATCACGCATACCACCCTTAGGGTACAACACCCTCTCCAATGAGCTCAACTGTCATTCTTCTGTCAGAATGACCAGTTTCTACCTATTCCAAGTTTTGATCTGGTTTTGTGCATTTTCATGACTCAAGTTGAATACCAAAGTTCAAGTTAACTTCAGTATCTTTCCAACGAGTACTCATTTACCCCCAGATCAGCTTTGATTGAAAAGTTATGCTAATTCAAAGTTAGCAGAATTTCTGGAAGAATTTTAACAGCACCTCCCTTGGAAGTGGCTGTTTTCAACCCTGATTTCCACTAAATTCTGTGCTGAAACTTCAGAAACTTTGAATTGCAAAGATGTCACACATCTTCTACTCTTTCTAAGGATGTATTATATGACAATTTTAGATTTTTCTACTGGGAGTTATATTTGAAAAACAAATCAGTTCAGAGGATGTTTTACTCTGCCCTGGTTCTGGACAGTTTACATTTCTCTGGGCTTTAAGCCATCTTAAGGTGAGTTTCAGCTCTGGAAGTCTACAACAAAGTTGTAGAGTACTTCAATACCTTTCCAGAGCTATGTAGCACACCTCACTGGGCTAAAAGACCTGTGAGTTATGCCCTGTTGAAGATCAGCAACCTTGCTGTCCCAAAACAGAGCACTCTGTTTTTCAGTCTTTTTGGAACTACAATCATCACTATCCCATTCTTATACCCAAACAGGGTCCTAAATGTTGAACCTATAGATTTTAATTCTTTGTTATCATTATACTCATGCATATGCCTACAATATCTCGGTACTACGTTCCTCACAAAAGAAAATCCTAACCGGATCATACCGGCATATACGTCTCGAGTGTGGCACTAAACGGTCTCTCGCACACGTTTTCTACACGGATACATACGTGGTTAGTACCTGCAGAAGACCACACAATGATGGTGCACTCAAAGGTTGTTCATTTCAGGCAATTCCATATTTAAAAGTAAATACCAACGCCCGTATCATTGTCATACGGCCGTCCTTGAGCTAAGTCACGTCTCAAGGCACGTGATCGTGTTTCAACACCACACGACGGGGAACCCGAGTATGTCATGAACGGGTCGTCACGGTTGGGAATGTTATCAACCCAACAGATACCACCTACTGCCCTGCAGGGCACGCCGATGGCAAGCGCTGCGTATGTCCTCCTGGGCTATTTCCAGACAAACACACTCTCGCGTTACTGACCACGCGATGGGGTCTCCGCTTACTTGCCTAATGCACGCCAGGGATCAGCGTTTCATATGAACTCAGGAACATGAAGAGTTCAAGAGGTTCATATTGACGTCTCACACCAAGCTATGAGACAAATCCCTGAACCACGTTCCTCGTCAGGGAGAGCTAACCGAAATTGAACCGCTTTGGGTAGTGTTCCTTACCATACTTACCAGAGCGTAGGTGCGTCGTTACATAATTGAAATTCAGAATTATAACACATAGGTTAGTCTTTGCCACTTTAAGTAACTATGCTAATATAGTCCTTACTTGGGCAGCTACCGATTCCTCACCGTATACCTAAGTTTTTCCCATAATGCAGTCCTTTAGTACTGTGCTATCCCCACTGCAGCTCTGATACCAGGCCGTGGCGGACCGGAATCCGCTCATCCAGGATCGCAGAGGGTGGTGCCGCGCGATGCGACACCCGACAGCACACGTCATAAGAACATAATATATTACATGGGAAACAACTGAAACTGTACAAACAGGTACAAACTTCAGTTATAACTATTGTTTATGTTACACAGCGGAAGTCTACACTACACAACTCACGCCCGCCAATCTAGCAAAAGTTGGTTGCCCAGCCCTACGGCAACCCACACTAGCTGCACTCCTCAGCTCAGCGCGGCGTGTACGGCTCCCACTCAGCCGTGGTCCCCGACGGAGGGTAACCCTCGCCGGTGGACTCGTACTCCGAGTCCGTGGGTGGCTCCTCACCTGAAAAACACTTAAGCAGCAACCATGAGCACGAAGGCTCAGCAAGGCTTAACCGACTCATCTAAGCATGAAACTCTACATGAGGTATACCAAGGCATAGGTTAGTAACATTTCAGCAAAACGACACGCCTACAAGTTCATCCTTAGTTCATCTTTTAGCAACAAGTTAACAGTTCATGAAATCTGAAATTTAGTAAGCAGTATTTGGTGGCACACATGTAGCAATACAATTATATCAATCAGCATCATTGAATCAACATATTTCATCCATTAGTCTACGTTACGACGCAGTGAACAAGCGGTACTCGTCACCGCGAGGGACGGCGAATCGACTCGATATACACCTGCAGGGAAAACCCAAAGAGCACGTCACGTACGCCCACCCGTGGAGCTGCACAGCACGCTCACTCGATGTCGTACGGGACAACCTTTCACCCAACAGCCCAAACGTCGAACCGGTCGCACCGAAACGAGCAGGAGGTTCCCCACACGGAGCATCTCTCTATGCCCGTTGGCAGATTTCCACCTTGCTGCCCTCAACCTACACCTATAAATCGGTATGCTATGCCTCGACGCCCGGAGATTTAGGCTACATCGGTTTATCGGGGCCCATATATCCGATATGCCTTCGGTACGTTCAATACTTGTTCAGCAGGGCCGCACACGGATCGGTCCTCAATCGACACGGGCAGGGCTGCGCACACAAGACTTCCTCTTGCTGCGCCCTAGCCCCTGCCTAGTCTCATTTTCATTACTAAAGTGATCTCACATCACTCAACCGAACCTGTGTGTCCCAATGCCTATCTCGCGAGTAGATCCCAACTACTCGACTTGTACCGAAGTCCTATGACTCATTAAGCATAGCCTGTCTACTCGAGGTCCTTGACACTACCCTCACTCTTTTAGGAACCTTTGGTTATGCAAGTGGGGTTTCATTCATCCTATACCTAATGCACAATCATACTTCACATGACTCATGTAAACAAAAGAAAACTTATAAAAAGGTTAATGCAAACCGGGGCTTGCCTTGTTGCTGCTGGTCAGTAGTTAGTTCCTCGTCCGGAAGAAGGAAGTCCAACACTTCCGGAGTCTCTTCTTCAACGGCTACACGTTAATGAAATACTACATGTTAATTTAGATGCAAATATGAGTTTTAGAGTAAGACTTCTACTATTAGTTCTAATAACCAGCCTCTAACACCTGGAACTTTGTTTAAGAATTTAAAGATGAACTGGTGTTGGTGGTTTGGCTTGGACTTAATCACATGGTTAAATGCTAAGTGGTTTCCCCCCTTTTCCACCTTAATCCCTTAAGTGGTTAAACAGGACAGGGGTGATCTAGAGGTCCCATGGAGCTGAGAATTTTTGTGTGAGTTCCTTGTCACAAGAAAACTCTCTGGACCAAACATTAGCACTTTTCATGGAGTGGTTTGCTCAGAATAATTCTCTTGGCAAATCAGCAAGGAAGAATTTTATTCTGAGGTAATACCCCTGTTCATGCTCAACTTAATGAACTACAATTTCAATTATAGCTCATAGAGTTTGCCTGAATTTTCCTAACATTTTTGGGGTTAAGAATTGTCCAGAACTGAATTTCCAAGTTTTGTAAATTCTCTGAAAATGTTTCTGTATTCAAATGAACACAGCACCTTCCAATTTGAATTGCTTTGACCAAATCAACTCCAAATGGTCTGAAACTTTTACAGGTGTTTACTAATGTCCTAAAGAACGTTCTGGCAAAATTTGGGGATTTTTTGATGAACCAAACTCCCCCTAAAATTCTTTTGCTGAAAAGTTTTAAAGAATTTTCCAGAATTAATTAATGGGTTTCATACAAATTGGGTTGTTTGTCTGGACAGAGCTAGGCAAGATGAATCCAACCCAATTTGAATCACTAAATTTGGAGCTTCCTAGCAAAAGTTATGGGGTTCTAAAGTTTGCACTAAAACTGGAAATTTCAGAAATGTTTAAATCCTGCGGGTGGGTCCACGTACACGTGTCGACCGCTGGATCCGAGCCACACGGGGCCACAGACTCCTTCCCGCGCGGCCGCACTGGATCCCGGACCACAGAGAATCCCACCCCTTTATCTCCAGCCGCTGATGCGTGGGGCCTACCCCTTCGTCCTCCTCCGGCCACCCGCGCGATCCCGCCGCCGAGCTCGCCGGAGCTCTCGCTGGAGACGGGTTCCGGCCTTTGGAGCTTGCTGATTCTCGCCGCCTGTGCCTATCCCGACCTGGGGAACACGGTGGTGCCCTTCCCGGAGTTTGACAACGGCCGGAACAGGGCTCCCGACAGCAACAGCGGCCGGTAGCTCACCGGCGACGTCGAACTCAGCCTCACCTGCATTTTTTTTGATGCGGTTTGCTCGGGGAGCTCCGCTGACCCCTGCTGATCATGGATATGGGCACCAATCGCCGTGAAAACGGCTGCAACTATGACCTCGTCGGTGACCTAGGCCGGATATCGGCTGTTGCTCGAAAAACTTGGATAACCGCAACCCTAGCCCATGATTCTTGCTGGTTTTCGATCCTAGGTGGTCGTGGCAGGGTGTAGATGGTGTGTTTAGCTCGGTACGCCCGGTGATAAGCCAATACTCGTGAATTTTGGGATTTGGGGGAGCTCGGCCTTAAAAACACCGAAGCGTTCCCGGAAGAAATTCTCCCCCGACGGTGCATAAAATGCCGAACGGTAAGGGCAGGCAGAACCAGCACCTTGTGGCGATCGTTTCTTGTGTTGAGCGTCGGGCAGGAGGAAGCCTGTGCCGTCCGGCCGCCGGCGATCAGAGGGCGGCGACTCCGGATGAGCTGCTTCGGATGTAAGCGAGTGGAACCGTGAGGATGGGGAGCGAATTTTTTACCGACCAGGGTGCGATCACAGGTTTTGTAGTCGGCGCCCTCATCCCCCCGAGCAGGAGGTGGCGCGGTGGCTGCGTTGGGACGGGGTCGACCCCGTGCGCTGTCGGCCGCAGGGTGTTCGACCGCGCGCCCGAGTCGGTTTACCCCCCCCCCCCCCAGGGTGGCTGACCAGTGGGCCCTCTTCTCCCCTCTAAATCTTTCTCCCCCTTTCTTTTGTAAATATCCCAGCTACTGAGAATTGAATGGGAGACTTAACCCCCAAGTATTTGTTTGAATTTGAATTCTCAAATTCAAACTTTGTTTGGTTAAATGTGCTTCATATTTAAACTGAAATTCAAATTCAGTTTTGAATTCTGGCAAATTTAACTCCTGACAGGATGAACTCCAATGGGGATGAAAATTGGTGGGTTTACTCAGAAAAATGTACTGAGTGTAGATATGAAGCTAACTTTTGAATTTGGGTGATGAAAGTTGCTGCAATTTGAATTTACATTCAAATTGGCCTCTTTTTGAAACAACCCAAAAGTGCCTCAAAAAGTGTTGAATTTGCATGAGCTTTGGACTGAACCTTCCCAAGACTTTTTAAATTCTAGGGGTGAGCTCAACCTCTCATGTTCATGTGTAGAAACCCTACTTTGTGAAAGTGAAGACTTTCCCCTCTAATCATTCTTTTGATGGAGGTTACTTGCTCTTCACAACATTTCCTAAGGTGTCCACAATAAAAACTGTGGTGTTGTGAGGTGAAGAAAAGTTTTTGCAAGTCCCTTTTCTTGGGCTTTTACACGATATACCTTTTGGTCCACATTTGGACCGTCTTTATTGAGGTCGAGATGTCCGTTGATGCTCATGGGTGTCTTGATGGGCTTGGCTTTGTCCATATTAAATTTTTTGAGAATGTCTTGTGTATATTTAGTTTGGCTTATAAATGTACCTTCTCTCAGTTGCTTCACTTGAAATCCCAAGAATAACTTCAATTCACCCATCATTGACATCTCGAACCTGTCTGTCATTATTTTGCTAAATTCAATTTTGAATCCATTTTGAGTCAGAAAATCTCTAAGGCACTCATACCAGGCTCGAGGAGCCTGTTTGAGGCCATAGAGAGCCTTACGCAGTTTATAGACATGGTTGGGGTATTCTTGATCTTCGAACCCCGGTGGCTGCTCCACATAGACTTCCTCCTTTATCGGACCATTGAGAAAGGCACTCTTGACGTCCATTTGATACAACTTAAAATTATGGTGAGTAGCATATGCCAATAAAATGCGAATGGACTCAAGTCTAGCTACAGGAGTGAAAGTTTCATCGAAGTCCAAACCTTCCACCTGAGAATAACCTTTGGCCACCAACCTCGCTTTATTTTTTGTCACTACTCCATGTTCATCTTACTTGTTCCGAAAGACCCATTTGGTTCCAACGATGTTCGCCCTTGGTCTTTCCACCAGCTCCCACACTTCATTTTTTTTGAAGTTGTTCAGCTCCTCTTGCATCGCAATCACCCAGTCTGGATCCCTTAAGGCTTCTTCTATCCAGTATGGCTCCAGAAAAGACAAAAAAATAGTGTTCACAAAAATTTGCAATTTGAGATCTAGTAGTTACTCCCTTAGCGATATCTCCAATGATATTGTTGACAGGATGGTCTCTTTGCACACACTGATGTACTCTTGGGTGTGGAATTTGTATAGTTGCTTGTTCTTCATTGTCTTGATGTGTCATGTCTCCCCCTAGATCATTGCTTCCATGATCATCTTGATTTTCTTGATCTTCCTCAACCTGATCTTGGGTAGGAGCTCTCCCTTGATCATTGCTTCCTTGTTGAAATTCATCTTGTGTCTCCTCTCGTGATAGGATATCACCAAGTGACATTTTCTTCAGCGCTTCACATGGAGCTTCCTCCTTATCTAGCATAGACTTATCGACTTGCTCCACTTGTAAGCCGTTAGTTTCATCGAACACTACGTCACGCGCTACTTCAACAAGGCCGGACACCTTGTTGAAGACACGATAGGCGTAGGCATTCGATTCATATCCGAGCAAGAATCCTTCATCGGACTTCGAAGCAAACTTCGAGGCCCTTGGTTTCTTGTTCAGAATAAAACATCTGCAACCAAAAACTTTGAAATAGGAAACGTTAGGCTTTTTACCCATGAGAAGCTCATATGGAGTTTTCTTCAGTAGTCGATGAAGGTACAACCGATTTGTGGCATGACAAGCGGTGTTCACCGCTTCTGCCCAAAATCGGTCTGACGTCTTGTATTCATCCAACATTGTTCTCGCCATTTTGATCAATGTTCTATTCTTCCTTTCGGCCACCCCGTTCTGTTGAGGAGAGTAGGGTGCCGAGAATTCATGCTTTATACCTTCTTCATTGAGATATTCTTCAACTTGGGTGTTCTTGAATTCTGTCCCATTGTCACTTCTGATATTCTTTACGGTTGATGAGAATTCATTTTGAGCTCTTTTCAAGAACTTCTTGAGTATTCCCTGAGTTTCTGATTTATCATACAAGAAAAATACCTAGGTAAATCTTGAAAAATCATCAACAATTACTAAACCATATTTGTTACCGCCGATGCTGATGTACGCAATTGGACCAAAGAGATCCATGTGGAGAAGTTCCAGTGGTCTAGCGGTGGTCATCACATTCTTGGCGTGGTGTGGTGCTCCAACCTGTTTTCCTGCTTGACAAGCGCTGCACGGCCTGTCTTTTTCAAAAACCACATCCTTAAGACTACGGATGTGACCACCTTTTAGAAGTTTCTGCAGATTTCTCATTCCAACATGGGCTAGCCGTCTATGCCACAGCCATCACATGTTGGTCTTAGTAACCAAGCAAGTGTTGAGTTCGGCTTTATCTTTGTTGAAGTCAACAAGATAAAGCTTTCTCTTCAACAATCCCTTGAATGCAATCGAGCCATCGCTTCTTCTAAAGACAGTCACACCCTCATTAGTGAATAAACAGTTGTAACCTTTGTCGCAAAGTGAAGATATTGATAAAAGATTATAATCTAGAGAGTCTACATGTAAAACATTAGATAAGGTGTGTTGAGAGGATATTTCAATGTTACCACTACCAAGGACCTTTCCTTGGCTGTTGTCTCCAAAGTATATACCTTCACTTGGATCCTTGTTGCACTCGTATTTCACAAACATACCTCTCTCTCCGGTCATATGATTTGTGCATCCGCTATCTAGCACCCACTTAGATCCACCGGAGGAGTAAGCCTGCAAAATAGAATTATTTCTGGGTTTTAGATACCCAAGATTGCTTGGGTCCTCTCAGGTTAGTCACAAGAGTCTTGTGCACCCACACACAAGTTTTCAACTTCTTGTGGCGTGGCCCTGTATATTTAGCAATGACTTTTCCATACTTGTTTTTCATGAGAACATAAGAAGCATCAAATGTATGGAACAGTGTTTGTAGCTCAGATTCATGGGATTTTTCTTTAACAAAAATGATCCTATTCTTAGCATAATTAGAAGTAGACATGTGTTTGTTCCTGTCAAAGCCAAGACCATCTTTGACATTGGGAGGTCTAGTGATCATATGTGCACTTAGTGCATATTTGATCTTCTCCTTATCAAAGATGCCGTTTTGAGAAGAATGCATGTCATGTGGGGTTGAAGCATTAGAAATTACATTCTTCTTACTAGAGCAAGTGCAGGTTCTTATTGTTGTCGAGCTCATGTCTTTGGAGGAAGAGGAGTCACTTTGTTTGAGCGACTCAACTTGCATCTCAAGGATTTTGTTAACTTTTGACAAGTTAGCAAGTTCTTCCTTGACTGCAATGTGCGAGTCCTCTAACTTTGAGTAAATTTCCTTACTCAAGGCTAGCTCGAACTCAAGTGACTCATTCTTCTCTCTCTCAAGCTCAAGAAGCTTTTCAAGTTCTTGATATCTCTTCATCTCACGGATGAGCATATCTTCTTGTCGGTTGACAAGTTCCTCCTTTTCAAAGATTTCGTTTGACAACATTTCTATTTTCTTTAAAGCAATTTTACTTAGCGCTCTAAACAATTCTTCATTATCACTAGAGCTATCAAAGTCATCAATGGAGGAATTTAGTACAGGAGGAGTAAGTCGAACCTTTTTCTTGCCTTCCTTAGGCATAAGACAAGTGTGGTTGTTCATGTCCCGTCCTCCCATGTTCGGAAAGAGTGTGGCTCTCATAATTGGTTTCTTGACTGCGAAAGTGGCCATCTCTTCTTCTTCATCGGAGGAGGACTCGTCGTTTGAGTCCCACTCCTTCCCAATGTGAGCTTGATGGGCTTGTCTTCTTTTTCTGAAATTTTTCTTTTCTTGAGATCTTGTTTCCTTCTTCTTTTTGTTTTCTTCATAAGTACAGTCCACCATGAAGTGACCATACTCTCCGCAGTTGTAGCAAGTGCGTCGAGCCTTGGATTTTCCTTTATCCTTGCTTTTGCCTTCATGTGAATTATTGCCGTGTCTTCTCTTCATCATGCGTTTGAACTTTTTGATGAAGAGTACCATTTCTTCGTCATCAAGATCGGTGCTCTCGTCGCTTGTATCTCCATCGTCTTGGTCTTCACGAGTTTCTTTGAGTTTGGGTCTGCACGTTGCTTTGAGAGCAACTTCTTTCTTTTTGGATGAGGTGAGTTCGGCTAAGTCTTTGACGTTTGGGCTTCTTTCTCCATCATTTCATGATTTATGACCTTCCCTAGTAATTCATCGGGAGTCATTTTGTGAAAACTGGGGCTCTCTCTCATCATTGAGCAAAGTGTGACATTTCTTGGCATAAAGGCTCTAATCATTCTTTTGACCACTTCGTGATCTGTCCATTTCTTACTTCCATAGGCACGGATTTTGTTGATGAGTGACTTCATCCGATTGTACATGTCTTGAGGTGATTCGCCTTCTTCAATAGCAAATCTCCCCAACTCTCCTTCTAGCATCTCAATTTTGGCTTCACGTACAGACCTATTTCCTTCATGAGCTGTCTTGAGGGTATCCCAGATTTCTTTTGCACTTTCTAACCCATCGATCTTGGTGAATTCCTCTCTGCTTAGTGATGATATGATCACGGTGACGGCTTGTGCATTTCTCTGAATCTCTTGTTCTTGTTCTGGAGTGAGTTCATCATCCGTGTCCGGAATATCGATGTCTGTGCAAACAATGTGCCACAGACTAGGGTTTAGGGATATCAGATGCATCTTCATGTTGTACTTCCACATGGTGTAGTCACTTCCGTCAAACTGTGGGGGCCTTCCCATAGGAATAGAGAGATAATGATTATTTGAATTGAGACGGTTGTAGTTGTAAGGATACCGGGAGTAGTCGTGATGACCACTTCCCATCGTCTTTTCTTCCTCTTTTCCCTTTTGTGCCATTAACTTCTTTCTCAGTAATGTCTTTAGCTGTCTCACTTCATCATCGTCATGTGGATTTTCTTTCAGCACATCGAAGGCTTTGGCTTCTTGCTCCTCATTGTTGTTGTTCGTCTTCGGGATATCGTTGTTCTTCTCAGAGGCCATTGATCTCTCCGATATGTGAGTCTCGTTAGTGGAGAACTTGACTCTGATACCAATTGAATGTGGCCTAGAGGGGGGTGAATAGGCCTTTAAAGGATTCCTGCACACTTAATAAAGTTATCAGAAACTTGACTGACCGGACTAGTCCGGTTGTGTGGGCGGACTAGTCCGGTGTGCTGAATTATTTGAGTTAATTAAGTGTGTCTCACAAATTTAATCTTTTGGCAGCGGAATGAGAACAACAGTTTTTATAAATCAAATTTATTGTATGGATGACACGACCCCACTGGTCCTGTCGAGCCAGGATCACGCTGAGGGGTGCTGCGTTGCACAACACCGTATAACACACGTCAAAGGTACAAAGCGGAAGCGGAAGCTTTATTACATAAACAAGTTTATTAACATGTTTACATCAAAATAAGTTTAGTCCACACTCGCGGGCGTAGACTAAGCATCAAGTGCACGTTCAGCCCTCGAACGTGTCCTTGCTAGCACACACGCACACTAACTCTGCGGCGTGCACGACTCCCACTCGACGGGGTTCCCCTCCTGGGGTTCCGTCTTCTCTTCGGGAGTCCCTTCCTCATAGAACCCTGCAAAAGCTTCAAACACAAGCAGTGAGCACGAAGGCTCAGCAAGTCTGACCCGTCTTACCTAAACATGAAACTTCTACATGAGGGTGATGGGTTGCATGAGGTAAAAATCATTTGCAAGGACTCGCCTAATTAGTAGAACCTTACTTTCAAGTTTTAGCAGCAGGTTGTGGAGAACTTTACGCTAAGGCACATGAGAGAGCCGCAATCAAACAAGAAACGCATTTCTCTCATGTACTTTGCCCAAAGTGGAAAAGAACTTTAGTTAGCACTAAGCTACAACATATCATTAACAATCAATATCCAACTTTCAATCAGCAACATTTTAACATGTAACTAGCCTGTTCTTTCTACGTCACGGTACAGTGAACAAGTGGTACTCACTGACCGCGAGGGACGGCGATTATAATCGATTTACACCTGCAGGGTTACCCGAACAACCCGTCACGTACGCCCGTACTCGATGTTGCCTACAACAACCATCACGGACGCCGTACGCGACTACCTTTCACCCGTTAGCCAAATATTGAACCGGTCCCATCGTCCCGAGCAAGAGGTCCCTGCACGCGCATCTCTGTGCCGCCAGCTGATTTACACCTCGAGCTCTCAACCTACCCTCTGAACGACGGGCAATGCCTCAATACCCAGCTACCCGAGTTACATCAGTTTCCCGGTTCCCATATAGCCGGTAGGTCTTCGGTACTGTTCTAGCTTGTTCAACAGGCCCGCACACGGCTCGGTCCTCAATCGACACAAGCGGAGCTACAGCACACAGGCCCCAAAGTCCTGCTGCCCTTACTCTCCGCTCGGTCTCATTTTCTTGCCATGTGTATCATGTGCTATCTCTACCCGAGCAATGTGCCTCTAGCCTATTCTCGCGAGTAGTTCCAACTACTCGACTTGTACCGAATCCTACTCTATCCTAGCAATGCAGTGGCTAACGGGGTTTTCAATCCTAAACCCAACCCGTGGTTTTCTTGGCTATGCAGTTGGATTTCCAAACAAGACTCTAATGCACAGAACAAAGGAAACAAGTATGTGCTCAAAACAATAAAAATTTGTAAAAAGGTTAATGCAAACCGGGGCTTGCCTTGCTGCTCTTGGTCGTAGGCTAGCTGTTCCTCCGGAGTAACGAAGTCTAGGACTTCGGGTTCCTCCTCGACCTTAGCGACTACATGATAAGAACAATGTATGTATTAATTAAATGCTTTTGTATTAACTTTGAAGTTGTGAAGTCTATAACCTTTACTAGATAGACCTAATGACTGTGAAACTTTTACTGTGGCTTGGTTACAACCTAAACAGAGACTTGGTCAAGTTTTAGTTGCAGCAAAGCTCATTTGAGCCCTCCACAAATAATTATGTCCTTGACCTTAATTAAAGGCTTTTAGGGTGTTCTAGGTATTTTCATGAAACAAACTATGACTTTCTGAAAACTAGATTTTCAGAGGGTTCTAATGGAATTGGTCTCACTTAATTTGGAAGTCTCTAACTAAGGATATGAGCTAAACAATTTCAGAGAAAATTCTGAAAATGTTTCTGAACATTTTCTATTTTCTCTGGAACAGTTTTACTAATCACACCATTAGGTGGACTAAATGAGCTCAAATGGATCTGAAATTTTTATGGTAGTTCAAGGATATTTTGGTGAACATCTCAGCAAAATTTCAGGATTTTCCTCCAAATGATTCTCCAGTTAAAATTCCTAACAGTTTAAACTTTAAGGAATTAATTCTGGAGAATTACGGAATTTCATGAAGTGACACTTGATTTTCTGGAAAGTACTCAAAGAGCTGAATCCAGCAAAATTTGGTTCACTCAATTTGGAGCTTTCTAGCCAAAGTTATAAGGATTTGAAGTTTGAAGGAAATCTGAAAATCGGGGAAAAGTTTAAACTCGCGCGTGGGCCCAGGGGACACGCGTCGCACGCCGAAGCGACAACACACCGCGGCCCACAAGGCTTTTGCGCGCCAGCACACCCGATCCCGGCCGCAGCCGGATCCCGATTCAAAATATCGGCCGCTGACAGCTGGGGTCCACCCCCTTCTTCAACCTCGCGACACCCGCGCTCCGCCGCCGAGGGACCTCGCCGGAGAGCTCGCCGCTGGCTGCTGTACCGCTCCAAACTTCTTGATTCTGGCCGCCCCTGCCTACTTTTACTTGGGGAACATGATCCGAGGGTCAGCTGCTCATGACAACGGCCGGAGCATGGTCGGCGACGAGCCGCCATATCGGAACGACTTCGGCCATGTCGGCTGATGCTCCTAGTGCCTCAGCTACTTGGGAAACCGGTCGGGGAGCATCAGTGGACCTCAGAGAAGGTCGACATGAACTCGGGGCAGCTCGGGGAAGGCCCGAAATAGGTCCTCACCGTGCGCCCGATACCCCCCGTGCGTTCCGCCATTAGTAGACCTTGAATTACGCCGGGCACAGAAGTTCTCCGGCCCAGAGTTGTGAAGGCAACTTGTGCGTCACCGTGTCTAGTTCGTGTGGGAGTGGCCTGAGGCCCTCTAATCCTTTCTAGAGCACGAATTAAACAGAATCGTACCCGAGGGTTGTTCTGCACACAGAAAGGGGAAAAGTGGAAATTCGCCGCCGGTGAGCAATCACTCGAGCTGTGGCTCGGGGATGAGCAGCACCGATCACTTGCGCGTCCAAGGGTGCCTTGGCTCGGGCGTGACAACGCCCAGGTTGGGCTGTCCACGAGAGCCCGAGGTGCGGCGGTTTCCAGTTCCGAGTTTGATCTTTCGGCACAGCCGATATCACTCGGTTTCAATCGATTTCTATCAATGGGAAGGATGGAGGATGGTTGCTAGTACCTTGCTGGGACCTTGGAATGGAAAGAGGGAGCTGCGATCGGCTTGATCAAGCAGGAACTCGAGCGGCGGCGATGGCAGTGGGAAAACAAGTCGTGTGCGTCGGCAGCTCGAGGAATGGCGACTGAAGCACACCGGGGAGGGAATAAATAGCCCGGCGGTCTGGTCTCCGGCTTGGGGCACGCAGCAGGAGCTGGCGCCGGCTGCCCCCTTCGGTGGCGCGCGCGCACAGCTGCCGGGAACCGACTGAACTGTGTTTCAGTCGGTTTGCTTTGAGGCTGAGGCTGACATGTGGGTCCCACTTCTCTTTTAACCTCTGAAATTTATTCCTAACAGCTGTGGTAAACAGTGAACCCTATTCTACCCTTGGCAATTCAAATTATTCACCCAAGAGCCATTTGAATTGATCAAAGTTCAAATGAGGTTTGGTTTGAATGAATTTCAGCACAAGTGCAGTTTGAAATTCAAATAAAGTTTGAATTTCTCTCCCTTAGCTCATGTCAAGATCAACTCCAAATGGAGTGAAAATTGGTGTGTGAGCTCACAAAAATGTGCTGAGCAAAAATATGCCTTCCACTTTCAAATTCAGTGGGTGAAAACAGTTTGAATTTGAATATGGTTTCAAACTGTCCCCTTCCTAACCATACCCAAAATGACCTCAAAAAGGTTTTGAATTTGGGTGGAACTTGGCATGGACATCCTTAGCAAAGTGTAGGAGTTTTCATATGTCCAGCCCATCTATATCACATGTGGGAAGTACCACTTTTGCAATATGTGAGTTTGTTCCCTAATGAGCATGTTGATAATTGTTACTTGCTCTTTATTTGTGTTCATCATTCTTCCTCAAATGAGGTGTGTGGTGTGGTGATGAACACTGCAAATGAGTGTCAAAAACTGAGGCCCTTACATTCCTCCCCCCTTAAAAGAATCTCGTCCCGAGATTATAAGGTGAAATGAGAGAGAGGACAGTGGAAATTTTACCGAATATGCGATGTGAAAAAGTCGGGGTAGTTAGTGCGAAGGAATTCTTCGCTCTCCCATGTCGCTTCGTCCATGGAGTGATTACTCCATAGAACCTTGTAGAACCACAACGTACGGTTGCGTGTGGTTCGGGCCTTTTCATCAATAATCTGCACCGGTTCCTCCCGATAGGTGAGATCCGGTTGCAGTTCTTCAATGTCTTCCAGCTGAACGGTAGTTGATAGCTTGAGACACTTCCTCAGCTGGGAAATGTGAAAGACGTCGTGCACACCGGAAAGTGCTTCTGGTAATCTTAGCCGGTATGCCACCGATCCACATCTTTCGGTAATCTGGAATGGACCGAGAATCGGGGTGCTAACTTTCTTCTCACCCCAAATCTGTTTACGCCCTTCATTGGAGACACTCGTAGGTATACGTGATCTCCAACTTCGAATTGTAATGGGCGCCTCCTCCGGTCCGCATACTGTTTCTGTCGGGATTGAGCGGCTTTTAGGTTCGCTTGAATTAATCGAACCTTTTCTTCCGCGTTGTTGACAAGATCAATCCCGAAGGTAACCCTCTCGCCAGATTCACACCAGTTCAGTGGTGTGCGGCATCTCCTGCCGTATAGCGCCTCGTAGGGCGCCATCTTGATGCTGGCTTGGTACCCATTGTTGTACGAGAACTCGGCTAATGGCAAGTGATCATCCCAATTCTTGCCGTGGTCGATAGCGCAAGCTCGTAGCATGTCTTCTAGGATTTGATTTACCCGCTCCGTTTGCCCATCCGTCTGCGGGTGGTAGGCTGAACTACGGATCAGCTTCGTCCCCAAGGCAGCGTGTAGCTGCTCCCAAAAACGGGACACAAATAAAGTGCCCCGGTCCGATACGATGGTACGGGGTACGCCATATAAGCATAGGATCCGTGAGATGTACAGTTCAGCGTACTTTTTGGCGTTGTAGTTGGTGTTGACCGGGATGAAATGGGCAACTTTGGTGAGCCGATCGACGATCACCCACACAGAATCATGTTTCTGTAAGGTGGTGGGTAAACCGACGACGAAATCCATGCTCACGTCCTCCCACTTCCAGGCAGGAATGCCCAGTGGTTGCAGCAGTCCCGGTTTCCGCATGTGGTCTGCCTTCACCCGTCGACATGTATCACACTCGGACACGTATTTTGCAGTCTCTCGCTTCATCCGTGTCCACCAAAACTTGCTTCTGAGTTCTTGATACATCTTGTTGCTGCCGGGGTGAATAGAAAACTTTGATAAGTGAGCCTCATCAAAGATTTTCTTCCGTAACTCCGGGTTTCGGGGTACGACGATCCGGTCCTTGAACCATAGGACGCCGTCTCCGTCCTTCCGGAAACATTTCAACTCCCCACTGTCTACACGTCTCCGCAAATGTGACATGCCCTTGTCATTCTTCTGGGCTGCCGCTATCTCTTCACGGATGGTGGGGATCAAAGCTAGGTTGTAGAGAGCTCCATGTGGAATCACATGTAGTGGTGGTTCGCTCTCTTCCAACGGTGTGATGGTCAGATTATTGACGTGTGACTTGCGGCTTAGCGCGTCTGCCACAACGTTTGCCTTGCCCGGATGATAATGGATCTCTATCTCGTAATCCTTTATCAGTTCCAACCATCTTCGTTGCCTCATGTTCAGCTCCTTCTGAGTGAAGATGTACTTGAGGCTTTTGTGGTCGGTATATAAATGTACGAGGTTACCGAGTAGGTAGTGCCTCCACATTTTCAGTGCAAGTACCACGGCAGCGAGCTCCAAATCGTGAGTTGGATAATTTTGCTCATGGTTCCTAAGCTGTCGTGATCCATACGCAACCACTCTTCGGTCTTGCATCAGCACACATCCGAGCCCAATGCCGGATGCATCGCAGTACACATCGAACGGTTTTGTTGTGTCTGGCTGCGCCAAAACCGGTGCTGATGTTAGGTGCTTGACTAAAGCCTTGAATGCTGCTTCACATGCTGGACTCCAAACATATTTGGTAGCCTTCTTCAGCAGCTCTGTCATTGGCCTGGCAATCTTCGAGAAGTTCGGAATGAACCTCCGATAATATCCCGCGAGTCCGAGGAAACTCCGTACCTCATGAACAGTTCTCGGGGATTTCCAATTCAGCACTTGCGTGATTTTGCTCGGGTCCACAGCGATACCCTCCGCTGAGATGATATGCCCGAGGAAAGGCACTTGCGATATCCAAAACTCGCATTTGCTGAACTTTGCGTATAACTTGTGATCCCGCAGCCGTTGCAAGACTATACGCAGATGTTTCTTGTGATCTTCCTCCGACTTGGAATATACCAGGATGTCGTCGATGAAGACCACGACAAACTTGTCCAGCTCCGGCATAAACACCGAGTTCATTAAATACATGAAGTGAGCTGGAGCATTGGTGAGGCCGAAGGACATGACCATGTACTCATAAAGTCCGTACCTTGTCGAGAAAGCTGTCTTTGGAATGTCCTCGGTCCTTATCTTAATCTGATGGTACCCGGATCTTAAATCCATCTTGGAAAAGATCTTTGCTCCGACCAACTGATCAAACAACATGTCGATCCGTGGCAACGGGTACTTGTTCTTGATGGTTACGGCATTTAATGGACGGTAGTCCACGCAAAGCCGCAACGTTTCATCCTTCTTTTTGACAAATAATGCCGAACAGCCCCATGGTGAGGAGCTCGGCCTAATAAAACCCTTCTCCAGAAGGTCCGTGAGCTGAGTCTTCAGTTCAGCCAACTCCTTGGGCGCCATCTTGTACGGCCTTCGGGATATTGGCATGGTTCCCGGTGCAAGTTCAATCTTGAACTCCACCTCTCTATCGGGTGGCATCCCCGGCAAATCATCCGGGAATACATCAGGGAATTCTCGGACCACTGGAATGTCTTCCAATCTGATGGTTGTGGCTTGATAGACACTTGGAAGTTTTATTTCTGGACTGTCCAGAAATAATGAGTGAGAACCGTGCACTTCTGAGTTTAAGTGCACGACTCGAAGGACGGTGTCTAAAACAGCGCCGTGGCGGGTTAACCACGACATCCCTAGGATGACATCGACCTTCTGTCCCTCTAAGATAATGAGAGACGTGGGGTACACTCTACCCGCTAAGCATAATGGTGCTTTGGAGACCATTACGCTTGCTGAAATCTTCCCACCCAGTGAACAAATTAAATATGGACTATCGGTGGGTAGTATTGGCAAGCTGTGTTTAGCAATGAAAGCTTGGCTAATAAAATTATGCGTGGCGCCTGAATCAAATAGTACTATAGCGGGATGCTGGTGGAGTTGGAACATACCCGCAAGGATTGGCTCGCCCTCCGGCACGTCCTCAATGGCAAGCTGGTGGACAGTACCGGGCCTAGGGTTTGCCCGCCGCGCATTAGTAGGGTTCCGGGGTTGATTCCTCCCCGGAAACTGTGGTGCCACTCCGCCGCCTTGCCTCTCCGGGCAACTGCTCGCGAAGTGTCCTGGACGACCACACTTGTAACATGTGGCCGCTGCTGGTGGAGTACTCGGGGGACGAAAGCCCGGCATGCGTTGCGGAGGTGCGAACGCACGCGGCATCGCCCGCTGCTGCTGTTGTTGTTGCGGTGGTGCTGGCAGTGCCGGCCGGAACGCCGGTGAAGAATACGGCCGACCGCGGAACGGCATCGACCGCTGTGGTGGCTGCCAGCGCGGACCTGATGGTGGGCGATTCACCATCCGAAACTTCTGAGAAGGACCGCCTCCTTCTCCGCTGCTCTGCGGCGCGCTTCGCTTTCGCTCTGCCGCCGCCAACTCCTTGCCGGAGTCTTCCTGTACAATCGCAGCATCAATTATGTCGTTGAGGCTGCCGCGATTGAACATCGCCAGCTTGTCCTTCAGGAGCGGGTTAAGCCCCTGGTAAAAGTGGTCCCGCCGCTTCTCGTCCGTATCTGCGTGATACGACGCGTAGAGTGCGAGATCGTTGAACGCCCTGGAGTACTCCAGCGCGTTCCGGCTCCCTTGTTGCAGGTGTAGGAACTCCTGCGTCTTCCTCTTCATCAAACCGGGCGGTATATGATAGGCCCGGAAGGCCGTCCGGAACTCCGCCCAGGTCATCACTCGGTCGGTGGGTTGTGAAGCACAAAAGTTGGCCCACCACGCGCTCGCGGATCCTTGGAGCTGCTGGACCGCGAACTGAGTCTTGCGCTGCTCGCTGATTTGGAGCAGCCCGAACTTCATCTCTATGGCGCGGAGCCAGTTGTCCGCGTCAAGTGGTTCATCCGCCCTTGAGAATACAGGGGGATGAGTCGCCAGGAAGTCGGAGTAGGAGCTCTGTTGGCGCTCCTCACGATCTTGACGTCTCTCTGGGCGAGACGTATTCGCAATCAACGTTCGCAGCAGCTCTGTGTGCTGCTGATGTGAACCCGCCATTGCCGCGACAATGTCGGCCAATGTAACCGTTGGCAGTGGCGGTGGCGGTGTTTGCTGTTGTTGTTGCTGCTGCTGTCCCGAGGAGTCCTCGGGAGGTGGTTGGGAGGTCTCTCCCCCTTGGCTAGTACCTCCAACATCAGGGTTGGCACGAGTACGCGTCATTCTGAAATTCAACACAGCAGCAATTAGCACATGTCTTACTCAAAATTCCATAAACAGCAGTAAGTATTGAAGCGACGCATGACTAACTTGCACAACATTCACATATATTGATAAAGCATAAACTTTATACAAGATACATTATTCTCGGATCTCCGAGAAGTCGTGCTCATGTCGTCACTACCTATACATACGCTACTGTCTACACGACATGTCACCGATTACAAAAGTTGGGTTACGCTACCCTAGCTGCCCTACTTGGCAACCGTAACCCCCTACTCGGAGTAGAACTCGACCTCCTGTGGGTCGTCCTCCTCCGGTACCTCTGCTGGTGGCTCGGGGTCTACCACCTCTTCTCCCATTCCAGGTTCTCCCATGGCTGGAAGACCCAAGACTACCGGTACGCCCAATACCGGGGGCACGAGGTCCTGCAATGCATGCACCTCGTCCATAGCCTGGTTGTAGTCCTCTTCCCAGCCTTGTCCTTCCTCAATAGCGTCGTCCCGCTCTTGAGCAATGTCCTCATTCTGCTGGGTTAGGGTCTGCACCAGCTCTTGCAACGCCGCAATGTCAACACGGCTCTTCTTCTTTGCCTTCTTCAGACGACGCAACTGATTGTGTTGTTCATTCAGTCGCTTGATCGTCGGAAGGAGCACATTGCGGAGTGCACTGTGAGCACTCTCAAAATGATCTCCACGGCTTGTGCTCCCCTTGAGCTTGGTGGCGAGATGCTCCGTATGAACAGCTTGGCTGTCCATCACAGCGTTTCCCGCCCTCATTTGGAGGCTGAGATTTGCCTCCGCGGGGTTGTACCTTGGGCAACTCGGGTTTGTTGCCTCTAGGTACCTCTCTTCCCACACATGCTGAGCTCGTCCCTCCACCGGAACGAGTGCGTATGGAGTTCCCTCCATAGCCTGTACGTGTAGTTGGCAGAAGCGTGACATGGTGTCACGGGCTGCCACTTGCCACATCCCTTCCGGTTGTCTTCCTCCCACCGTGACGGTGAATGGCACCCAACCGGGTGGCGTAGGCCCTGCAGGAACCTCGACATGGATCGTCCACGTCTTGTTCCCCTCTTCGCCTCCTTCCTTGGCGAAGTATTGCGGCATCTGGTTGTACCCGAAATATTGGAGCATTAGCCACAATGCTCCCGGGTAGCCGCTACGGTCAGAGCAGTGGGAAACTACCCACCCGTTCTCCAACCGTTTATCTGCTGCCATCTGTAAAAATATATTTGAGAAATGTCAAATATTTATTTAAACAGTAAACCATTGAGTTATAACATAAGATATGTCATTGAACCCTTAACACTTGGAAACATAGTTCAAATTTTTAAACAAATTTGACTGCTGATCTGCTGTTCCCATGACAGCCCTGACCAGTTTCCATAACAATCTGATTTAGGCCAGGTTAAAAGCAAAACCAGTCCTGGAGCTCAACATCAAAGTTAAAGTTAACTTCAATAGCTTTCCAGAAAGTATTTGGTTGGCCTAAGATCTGCTCTGGTTCAAAAGTTATGAGATGTCGAAGTTAACAGAATTTCTGGAAACAATTGGACAGCACCTCCCTGCCTTAGGTACTGATTTGATCCAAGAATTCCAGTTAATTCTGTTCCTAATCTGACAAAACTTTCTGTTACAAAGTTGTAACCCATCTCATAAGCTTCCCAGAACCACCTCATTTTCTATTTTTGGATTTTTATGCAGGAAGTTATGCTTAATTTACAGAGAGTCTACAGAGAGTCTTTGCTCCGTCCTGTTTTCTGGACAGTTTCAACTCTACTGCATTTTTCGAGTGGTTAAGGGATGAAACACCTCTGGAACTCAACAGAAAAGTTGTAAAGCTCCTCCAAAGCTTTCCAGAAATGTATCATACGACCCCAACCTCGAAAGAACTCAACCTCTAACCTCTGATTAACTTCAGCCTTGATTTAGCTGAAAACAGAGTGCTCTGTCCTTAACATCCTATAAGTTGAAAACTTATTAACTTTGAATATCCTGTACAAGGGAAGGAGTTACATCAAGTTTTACTACTTTGGATTAAAACCTTCAAGTTTTTAAATGAAGTTGTTCATTTAGTTGGGTGTGACGTCGAGGCGTCACCAGATTATGTCGGTACTACGTCCTCACAAAGGAAAAACCTATACCGGATTTAGCCGGCTTCGTTAGTTCAGTGGCACTACTCGTCACTCGCACACGGATGCTACACGTCTACCGTTTCGTGGTAAGGCTACCTGCAGAAACTCAAACAATCATCAGACTCGGCTGCACACCGAGCCCGGAATCCATACAGTTTGTACACCCGGCCGTCATCACTCGCCCGGATGTTCTCAAGCCAAACACGCCTTGAGTTACGTGTTCACGTTTCAGACCACGTGACGGGGTCTCCCATGTTGCACCACGCACGCCAGGGACAGACGTTGCTCGAATACCCCAAACGACATGAAGAGTCGTAGAGGATATCAAAGCGGGTCGGGTTACCTGCCACCCGTGGGGCTCCACCCTTCAGCTTGTGCGCACTGGTGGACAGCGCTTACGTGCACCCCCCAAGACATGAACGTCCCGAGATGCACGATTTTCCGACATAACAAATAAGTTAATAAGCCACTTTCTATATACTAATAACATCCTTATACGGGCTACTAACTCGTTCCTCACTGGATTTTTGAAAAAGAAGACCTTTGTACTGTGTTAAACCTCAAGCGAGCTCTGATACCACGCTGACACGACCCCACTGGTCCTGTCGAGCCAGGATCACGCTGAGGGGTGCTGCGTTGCACAACACCGTATAACACACGTCAAAGGTACAAAGCGGAAGCGGAAGCTTTATTACATAAACAAGTTTATTAACATGTTTACATCAAAATAAGTTTAGTCCACACTCGCGGGCGTAGACTAAGCATCAAGTGCACGTTCAGCCCTCGAACGTGTCCTTGCTAGCACACACGCACACTAACTCTGCGGCGTGCACGACTCCCACTCGACGGGGTTCCCCTCCTGGGGTTCCGTCTTCTCTTCGGGAGTCCCTTCCTCATAGAACCCTGCAAAAGCTTCAAACACAAGCAGTGAGCACGAAGGCTCAGCAAGTCTGACCCGTCTTACCTAAACATGAAACTTCTACATGAGGGTGATGGGTTGCATGAGGTAAAAATCATTTGCAAGGACTCGCCTAATTAGTAGAACCTTACTTTCAAGTTTTAGCAGCAGGTTGTGGAGAACTTTACGCTAAGGCACATGAGAGAGCCGCAATCAAACAAGAAACGCATTTCTCTCATGTACTTTGCCCAAAGTGGAAAAGAACTTTAGTTAGCACTAAGCTACAACATATCATTAACAATCAATATCCAACTTTCAATCAGCAACATTTTAACATGTAACTAGCCTGTTCTTTCTACGTCACGGTACAGTGAACAAGTGGTACTCACTGACCGCGAGGGACGGCGATTATAATCGATTTACACCTGCAGGGTTACCCGAACAACCCGTCACGTACGCCCGTACTCGATGTTGCCTACAACAACCATCACGGACGCCGTACGCGACTACCTTTCACCCGTTAGCCAAATATTGAACCGGTCCCATCGTCCCGAGCAAGAGGTCCCTGCACGCGCATCTCTGTGCCGCCAGCTGATTTACACCTCGAGCTCTCAACCTACCCTCTGAACGACGGGCAATGCCTCAATACCCAGCTACCCGAGTTACATCAGTTTCCCGGTTCCCATATAGCCGGTAGGTCTTCGGTACTGTTCTAGCTTGTTCAACAGGCCCGCACACGGCTCGGTCCTCAATCGACACAAGCGGAGCTACAGCACACAGGCCCCAAAGTCCTGCTGCCCTTACTCTCCGCTCGGTCTCATTTTCTTGCCATGTGTATCATGTGCTATCTCTACCCGAGCAATGTGCCTCTAGCCTATTCTCGCGAGTAGTTCCAACTACTCGACTTGTACCGAATCCTACTCTATCCTAGCAATGCAGTGGCTAACGGGGTTTTCAATCCTAAACCCAACCCGTGGTTTTCTTGGCTATGCAGTTGGATTTCCAAACAAGACTCTAATGCACAGAACAAAGGAAACAAGTATGTGCTCAAAACAATAAAAATTTGTAAAAAGGTTAATGCAAACCGGGGCTTGCCTTGCTGCTCTTGGTCGTAGGCTAGCTGTTCCTCCGGAGTAACGAAGTCTAGGACTTCGGGTTCCTCCTCGACCTTAGCGACTACATGATAAGAACAATGTATGTATTAATTAAATGCTTTTGTATTAACTTTGAAGTTGTGAAGTCTATAACCTTTACTAGATAGACCTAATGACTGTGAAACTTTTACTGTGGCTTGGTTACAACCTAAACAGAGACTTGGTCAAGTTTTAGTTGCAGCAAAGCTCATTTGAGCCCTCCACAAATAATTATGTCCTTGACCTTAATTAAAGGCTTTTAGGGTGTTCTAGGTATTTTCATGAAACAAACTATGACTTTCTGAAAACTAGATTTTCAGAGGGTTCTAATGGAATTGGTCTCACTTAATTTGGAAGTCTCTAACTAAGGATATGAGCTAAACAATTTCAGAGAAAATTCTGAAAATGTTTCTGAACATTTTCTATTTTCTCTGGAACAGTTTTACTAATCACACCATTAGGTGGACTAAATGAGCTCAAATGGATCTGAAATTTTTATGGTAGTTCAAGGATATTTTGGTGAACATCTCAGCAAAATTTCAGGATTTTCCTCCAAATGATTCTCCAGTTAAAATTCCTAACAGTTTAAACTTTAAGGAATTAATTCTGGAGAATTACGGAATTTCATGAAGTGACACTTGATTTTCTGGAAAGTACTCAAAGAGCTGAATCCAGCAAAATTTGGTTCACTCAATTTGGAGCTTTCTAGCCAAAGTTATAAGGATTTGAAGTTTGAAGGAAATCTGAAAATCGGGGAAAAGTTTAAACTCGCGCGTGGGCCCAGGGGACACGCGTCGCACGCCGAAGCGACAACACACCGCGGCCCACAAGGCTTTTGCGCGCCAGCACACCCGATCCCGGCCGCAGCCGGATCCCGATTCAAAATATCGGCCGCTGACAGCTGGGGTCCACCCCCTTCTTCAACCTCGCGACACCCGCGCTCCGCCGCCGAGGGACCTCGCCGGAGAGCTCGCCGCTGGCTGCTGTACCGCTCCAAACTTCTTGATTCTGGCCGCCCCTGCCTACTTTTACTTGGGGAACATGATCCGAGGGTCAGCTGCTCATGACAACGGCCGGAGCATGGTCGGCGACGAGCCGCCATATCGGAACGACTTCGGCCATGTCGGCTGATGCTCCTAGTGCCTCAGCTACTTGGGAAACCGGTCGGGGAGCATCAGTGGACCTCAGAGAAGGTCGACATGAACTCGGGGCAGCTCGGGGAAGGCCCGAAATAGGTCCTCACCGTGCGCCCGATACCCCCCGTGCGTTCCGCCATTAGTAGACCTTGAATTACGCCGGGCACAGAAGTTCTCCGGCCCAGAGTTGTGAAGGCAACTTGTGCGTCACCGTGTCTAGTTCGTGTGGGAGTGGCCTGAGGCCCTCTAATCCTTTCTAGAGCACGAATTAAACAGAATCGTACCCGAGGGTCGTTCTGCACACAGAAAGGGGAAAAGTGGAAATTCGCCGCCGGTGAGCAATCACTCGAGCTGTGGCTCGGGGATGAGCAGCACCGATCACTTGCGCGTCCAAGGGTGCCTTGGCTCGGGCGTGACAACGCCCAGGTTGGGCTGTCCACGAGAGCCCGAGGTGCGGCGGTTTCCAGTTCCGAGTTTGATCTTTCGGCACAGCCGATATCACTCGGTTTCAATCGATTTCTATCAATGGGAAGGATGGAGGATGGTTGCTAGTACCTTGCTGGGACCTTGGAATGGAAAGAGGGAGCTGCGATCGGCTTGATCAAGCAGGAACTCGAGCGGCGGCGATGGCAGTGGGAAAACAAGTCGTGTGCGTCGGCAGCTCGAGGAATGGCGACTGAAGCACACCGGGGAGGGAATAAATAGCCCGGCGGTCTGGTCTCCGGCTTGGGGCACGCAGCAGGAGCTGGCGCCGGCTGCCCCCTTCGGTGGCGCGCGCGCACAGCTGCCGGGAACCGACTGAACTGTGTTTCAGTCGGTTTGCTTTGAGGCTGAGGCTGACATGTGGGTCCCACTTCTCTTTTAACCTCTGAAATTTATTCCTAACAGCTGTGGTAAACAGTGAACCCTATTCTACCCTTGGCAATTCAAATTATTCACCCAAGAGCCATTTGAATTGATCAAAGTTCAAATGAGGTTTGGTTTGAATGAATTTCAGCACAAGTGCAGTTTGAAATTCAAATAAAGTTTGAATTTCTCTCCCTTAGCTCATGTCAAGATCAACTCCAAATGGAGTGAAAATTGGTGTGTGAGCTCACAAAAATGTGCTGAGCAAAAATATGCCTTCCACTTTCAAATTCAGTGGGTGAAAACAGTTTGAATTTGAATATGGTTTCAAACTGTCCCCTTCCTAACCATACCCAAAATGACCTCAAAAAGGTTTTGAATTTGGGTGGAACTTGGCATGGACATCCTTAGCAAAGTGTAGGAGTTTTCATATGTCCAGCCCATCTATATCACATGTGGGAAGTACCACTTTTGCAATATGTGAGTTTGTTCCCTAATGAGCATGTTGATAATTGTTACTTGCTCTTTATTTGTGTTCATCATTCTTCCTCAAATGAGGTGTGTGGTGTGGTGATGAACACTGCAAATGAGTGTCAAAAACTGAGGCCCTTACAATGGATGCACGTGCAAACTTATAAGGAACTCAAATGATGACTAGCAAACTAGTGACCTAATGTATCAAAATGTAAAACAAATGAGAGACAAGAGACACGAATTTTTACCGAGGTTCGATCTCACCAAGAGATCTACGTCCTTGTTGAGGAAGCTCACACAGAGCCGGGTTCCCAACCCTTTCCCTCTTCAAGTCACCACAAAGACCGACTTGACTCCACTATCACGGGTAATCACCGAGTTTGTGGGGCAACCTCACACGTTGAGGGCTCCCACAAGAATTACAGAGAAGGTGATCAAATACACTCAAAAAGATTACAATGCAGAATATGAGTGTAGAGAAACCAAACCCCAAGAGCTCACAACGAAAGAACGACGATCTCTCAATCCCAAATCCAAGTATTTGATTGATCTTGGCCTTTTTACACCTTAGATGTATCGGGAGATGTGTTTTTGGGCTCTTGGGACAGGTGGCGGCGCTAGGGTTCGAGTTTTTGACAATATGTGTCGTGTCTCTTCAGGGAAAAGACGAAGGACCTCTTTTTATAGGGTTTCCCAAAAATTTACCGTTGTTAAACCTACTACAGGACTAGTCCAGTATATGATCGGACTTGTCCGGTCTACTTCCAGTGGGTTAACCGGACTAGTCCGGTCCACAAACCGGACTTGTCCGGTGCTATGTGAAATGTGGTTCCAGAAACTTCAGCGGACTAGTCCTGTCGCTTGGATGGACTAGTCCGCAGTCCTCTAAAGAGGACAACAGAGACATGACCGGACTAGTCCGGTCCAAGACCGGACTTGTCCGGTTGAGTTCTAGTAAGCTGACCGGACTAGTCCGATACGTGGACGGACTAGTCCGGTGTTCAGTGGATTTTAGTTGATTATTAGCCCTTACCCTTACACAAAGTCATGAGCTCTTGGGATGTGTCTCTCACACACACCCTATACATTTATCTACTTTGCTCTTCTGAATTCCACTAAAGTCTTCCTTTTCGGGCACCACTCTATTTTTCATATTTTTGTGCGCACCTAGCTAGTTCACTTAGTTTGTCCTGCAATCATTTCGTTAGGATCTCATGTGCTTGTCATCAATTAGCCAAAACCCACAAGGGATTTCCTAGATGCACTTTCAAAAACGGAAGAAATTTGAAAGAAAACGGCGATGGGAGCTTCGGTCCTCACCCGGAAGGAAGTTGGGTCACGTGGGGAGGAAAGGGGGCACAGCCTCTGCGTTTAAATGGATGAGGGGGCGGCGGGGCGAGTGGAGTTCGTGCCGCACCGAAAAGGGGCCGCAGATCGTGGGGCGAGTGCGGGAAATTCGGGGAGGAGAGGCGATCGGTTGCTCGGCGGGAAAAATGCAGGCGGTTGGGGGAAGGCGGAGGACAGGGATCACAGGCGGGACCCGCGCAACAGTGAGAGAGGAGGGGAGAAATGGATCTCGGGTTGCTGGGCCGGCCGGTGGGTTTCGGTCCAGTGGTCATTTTTCTTTCTCCTTTCCTTTTTATTTTTCTCTTTTTGCTTCAAATTGGAATTCCGGTTTGAATTTGATATTTCCTTCAACATGCATCACGTCCATAAACTTTGAATTTACATTTTGCCACCTTTTTGGGGTGTTACAACTCTACCCCCCTTAAAAGAAATCTCGTTCTCAAGATTGGTGACTCTAGAGAAACAAATCCGAAAATTGTGCCTTGAGCTCGTCTTCTCACTCTCATGTGGCTTCTGCTTCCGAGTGGTGCTTCCACTACACTTTGCACATTTGGATTCTTTTCTTCCTTGTGATGCGTTCCATCGTCTCCAGAATTTTGACCGGTTGTTCGACATACGAAAGGTCTTCTTGGACGTCCACCTCATTCATGGGTAACCTCTCCTCGAGTGTTCTTAGACATTTCTTGAGTTGTGACACATGGAACACGTCGTGCACATCCGATAGGCGAGCCGGTAGTTCTAGCTGATATGCCACTTCACCTTTTCTCTCTAGAATCTGGAAAGGTCTAATATACCGAGGTGATAGCTTCCCTTTCACTTTGAACCGACGAAGCCCTCTGATAGGAGACACCTTGAGATAGACATAGTCCCCTACGTTGAAAATAAGCTCTCTTCTTCGTATATCGGCATAGCTCTTTTGTCGGGTCTGGGTTATTCTCAAGTTGTTGCGGATTTTCCTCACTTTTGCTTCGGCTTCTTGTAGTACCTCTGGCCCAAACACTTTGCTCTCCCCAGTTTGGTTCCAAAACAACGGAGTCCTGCACTTTCTCCCATACAACGCCTCGAAGGGTGACATCTTCATACTAGCCTGATAGCTGTTGTTATATGAGAATTCCGCATATGGTAAGTTTTTATCCCAACTCCTATTGTTCTTGAGTGCTCAAGCTCTCAACATATCCTCAAGGATTTGATTGGTCCTTTCGGTCTGCCCGTCAGTCTGTGGGTGTATGCGGAACTAACATTCATATGAGTCCCCATGGTTTCATGTAACTTCTGCCAGAACCTTGAGGTGAACTGTGTCCCTCGATCTGACACTATCTTCTTCGTCACTCCATGAAAATACACGATTCTTGACATGTACAATTCTGCCAATTTGGATCCGTTGTAGCTTTCTTTTACGGGGATGAAATGAGCTACCTTAGTCAGCCTGTCGATTATGACCCATATCGAATCATATCCCGATTGGGTCCTAGGCAGTCCCACTATAAAGTCCATACCTATTTCTTCCCATTTCCATTCGGGTACTTTGAGTGGTTGCAACAGTCCCGCGGGCCGTTGATGTTCTGGTTTTACTAGCTAACATGTGTCACATAGGGCAACATGCTCCGCAACATTCCGCTTCATGCCATACCACCAATATCTGCTTTTGAGGCCATGATACATCTTCGTACTCTCAGGATGAATGGAATAGTCAGAATCATGAGCCTCTCTCAGAATTAGCTCACGGATCTCCTTTACCTCTGGTACACATATTCTTCTCCCATGCCACAACGTACCATGTTCATCCTCTCTAAACCCAGGAGCTTTATTCTCCTTGATGAGTCTTCTGATTTCTTGTATTTTCTCGTCATCCCTCGGACCATTGTGTATGTCTTGCTCCAATGTGGAGTCCACTTCCATGGCGATGGCCTCACCATTATTCACCAGACATAGATTGAGTTTTGCGAATTCCTCCCTCAATTCCGTAGGCGTGTCGTTTAAGCTCAGCATGTTGACATGTACTTTCTGGCTTAAAGCGTCTGCCACGACGTTCGCTTTCCCAGGATGATAGTTGATACCCACATCAAAGTCGTTGATTAGCTCTAACCATCTTCTTTGTCTGAGGTTAAGGTCTGGCAGTGTGAAAATGTACTTTAAGCTCTTATGATCTGTATATATGTCTGTCCTCTTTCCCATCAAGTAGTGCCGCCAAAGCTTCAATGCGTGGACCACTGCGGCGAGCTCTAGGTCGTGCGTAGGATTGTTCTTCTCGTGTTTTCGAAGCTGCCGGGACGCACAGGCAACGACATGCCCCTCTTGCATAAGAACACATCTCAACCCGTGTCCAGAAGTATCACAATATACCGAAATTTTTTTCTGCATGTCTGGCATAACTAGCACTGAGGCTGTTGTCAATCTTTTCTTCAGCTCTTGGAAACTTGCCTCACACTCCGGAGTCCATGTGAATTGATGCGGACATCGCTACCGTTGATACAACCACAACACCAGCCCATTCACCACTCTCAGCTAATCAAGGTCCAATGACACGCGCTTGTGCAAGTCAACTTAATTATCAGGTGCTGGGGAATTGATCCAGCTAGGAGGGATGGAGGGATTAATGCAATAAAGGCTGCTCCACCCGAGGGGAAATCTTGAGGCTGGGGCCATGTAATAAAGAGAGATTTAGACAAATAAGGAAAGGAATAAGGGAAATCTTGTCCAACTTTGCTGCTGGACGAAATTCCCTCTTTCTTCCCCCATTTCAAGATAGATGTGCTATAATAAGGAAAGAAATAGAGGAAATCATATCCTGCCTTGCTGCTGGATGGGTTTCCCTCTTTCTTTCCCTATTAAATGGTAGTCTATCACAGAAAAAGGAAGGGAATAAGGGAGATCACGTCCTACCTTTGTTGCTAGACGAATTTCCCTCTTCCCTCCCCTATTTAAGTAGTCCAAGAGCTCCTTGACAGGGCGGGTTTTGTTTTCTGTAAGTTTAGCCATTGCTACTTCCTTGTAACGCAAGTGTTGACGAGACCTTCCGATTACTTGAATCAGAACCCCAACTTTTTCACACCCGTGAGTGTTTGCTTGTTATCTTGTTCTTGTTTGTTCTTTGATTGCTTGCAGGTTCAAGACTGTTCTTGGCACGGCAAGTACAGCAACAACAGGAGCCGGTGTAACTATCGCTAAGGCGCAGTATCCTTGTGGTTGTTGTAGTCGGGTAGCACAACGTCGACCTCCACCCAAATCGTAGTTACCAGGAGACAGTGTAACTGTCGCTCAAAGCGCCACACCATTCTGGTTGTGGTAGTCGGACAGCCAACGTCGGCCTCCACCAAATTCGTTCATTACCAACATCTCTTATCAAAAGATAGGGCGTCCCCCGTACCCGTTGGGTTCATCATGAATGTGGTTCCCTTCTCTAGCAATTTGGTGAGGGATCTTGAGATCTTGGAGAAGCCCTCAATGAACCGTCGATAGTACCCAGCCAATCCTAAGAAGCTTCGAATCTCCCCGACATTTTCAGGGGTCTTCCACTTCTGCACATCCGCGATCTTGGCGGGATCCACGGAGATTCCTCCTTCCGAGATTATATGTACTAAAAAGGGGACTCTCTTCAGCCAAAACTCACATTTGCTTAGCTTGGCATATAGTTGATGTTCTCTCAACTTTTGCAACACTAGTCTTAGGTGTCTCTCGTGTTCTTCTTCATCTTTGGAGAAGATGAGAATGTCATCAATGAAAACCACCACAAATTTGTCCAAATATTCCATGAATACCTTGTTCATGAGATACATGAAGTACGCCGGGACATTAGTTAGCCCGAACGGCATGACGGTGTATTCATACAACCCGTACCGAGATACGAAGGCTGTCTTGAGAATGTCAGTTGGCCTTATCTTCAGTTGGTGATATCCCGACCTGAGATCGATTTTTGAGAATACACAAGCCCCTCTCAACTGATCAAATAGGTCTTCAATGTGAGGTAATGGATACTTGTTCTTGATGGTTACCTCATTCAACGCACGGTAGTCTATGCATAGCCTTTGGGTTCCATCCTTCTTGGGCACAAATATCACTGGAGCTCCCTATGGCGAGTAACTAGGACGAATATACCCTTTCCCCGTCAACTCCCGGATATGTTCTTTGAGCTCTTCTAGTTGTTTAGAATCCATCCGGTAAGGCCAGTTGTATATCGGGGCGGTTCCAGGCATTAGTTCGATCGCGAACTCCACTTCACGATCTGGGGGCATACCTAGCAACTCCTCAGGAAAAACGTCCGGATCTTCCTTGATCACCCTTATCTCTTCCACCACCACTTTCACTTGATTGAGTTTAATGTCCCTCTTAGATTCTTGTATGGCTATGAACTTCACTTTGATGCCACTAGTGTTAGTTCCACCGTTCTAGTCGAACAATGGATGATGCCTTTATGTTTGGTCAACCAATCCATACCCAAAATAATATATATCCCTTGTGAGTTTGTCACTATGAGGTTTGCAGTAAATACTACCCCATTAATGTCTAGATTCACTTTAGGACACACTTGTCTTATTCTTATTTCTCCCCCTGGAGAGTTCACTGCTAATATATGATTCATTGGTGTTGTTGCTAGATCATGCTTCTTAACAAATCCTTGGGCAATGAACGAGTGGGTAGCACCAGAATCGAACAAAATGGTTACAATGTGTAAATTTGCAGGAAACTTATTGTCGGTACCTGAGATATGGGGTACCCCCGCGCACAGGGTAAAATGCCTAAGGTGCTCGCCCTTCTCCCCAGGGAGAGCTCCGAAGGTGCCACGCGTCCGCCGGGGCCGGACCTCCCTCTCCTCAGAGGAGAGCTCCGGGCCTGCCACGTGGCATACAGAAGCCGGACCTCCCCCTCCGCGGGAGAGAGGTCCGAAGACGCCCACGCGTCCAGCGGGGCCGGACCTCCCTCTCCTCAGAGGTGAGCTCCGGGCCCGCCACGTGGCATACAGAAGCCGGACCTCCCCCTCCGCGGGAGAGAGGTCCGAAGGCGCCACGCGTCTAGCGGGGCCGGACCTCCCTCTCCTCAGAAGAGAGCTCCAGACCCGCCACGTGGCCAGAAGAACGGTGCTGCCTGCCCCCGAGCGGTAGGCAGCGGGCGTAAAGGCGCCCCACACCTTGCCCGTACAAGGTATTCAAGGCCCGCGCCTTTCCAAGACGCGGAAACGCGGAGCACGCGCCTGTCAGGTGCCGTTGCGCCCAGTCGCATCACAGACTGGCGCGTGGTGTCAGAACCTGCCAGGTAATAAACGCTGCGACAAGACATCCCATGCCGCCTGCGCCATCATCAACCACTACGACTAGCGTGCGGCATGGGCAGGGCGGCAAGATGAAGACTCAGAAGCCTTCGACCAGAGGCAACCACCGGCGTAACTACAGATACGGCAGATAATAGACAATCTTCCCGGGACCACCTGTCGGGTCCCGGCACCCCTTGTAAGCCGCCCGAGTCTTGGACTATAAAAGGCTCGGGTAGGCGTCGATAGCAAGGGTTCGCATTTTGCAACTCATACGCTAGCCACACACTCTCAAGCTGTAACTCACCCCCAAGCTCAGGCCCCCCGGCCCTGAGCAGCAAGCAATACAGCGAGCTCCATAGCTCGCCGTGGACGTAGGGTTTTACACTCCGGCGGCCTGAACCACGTAAAACTCTCTATGTCAAGCTCTCACTAACTCGTCCATCTGCGCAAGCTCTCCGCTAGGAACTAGCCCCTCCGAAAAAAGAACCTCCACGGGCTGCCCAGTGCAGGCCCGGGGGAAGTGTCGACCGAACACTTCGACATTTGGCGCGCCAGGTAGGGGGCTTTTCCCCTAGCGCGACGAGTTTCCGCCGACGAAGATGACCAAGCTTCCTTCAGCGGCAAACTTTCCTCCCCCGCGTTCACGGTGAACCATGACCACTGGGGAGTACATGTCGACACACTCAGGACGGAGTGTGTCGGCACAAGCGGGCAGCCAGCAGCCGACTCCGGCAACGCCGACTCCAGCTATGCAGGCCCCAACCAGTGTGAGGTCTTCTGCAGCGCTGAGCGTACACCATGGAGGTGCGCTAGCTGCAGCAAGAGCGCTGCTGCGCAAACCAGCTGCGGGGGATGCGCCCCATTCAGCGACCCAGCAATGGGTCCGCGAGGTGGACCGCCTCGTCGTCGCCGCCGCGAACCCTCGGTTTCGGCGAGGACGACGCCCAGGGCAACCGGCTGTGTCGCTGACGCGCACGCCCACGGTTGACGGGCTAACGGCGGATTCCAGCTCCTCCAGGCTCCTGTCGACGGACCTGCGAAGGGAACTGGAACGGTGCCACTTGGGGCAGGACGCCCGGGTGTACCTCGAGCGACACCGAGAAAGGCGTCGCAACCAGGAGGCAGGCGACAGCATGTCGTCGGCCTCGACACAACCAGAAGGGCAGGTCTTCGCCATGCGAGCCCCGCCACAGGCATATGCTGCGCAGCATATGCCACAACCATATGCGCCGCAAGTAGCGGCCCCGGTGTATGGTGCAGCCTTGCCCATGCCGGCATACGCAGCGCCAGGTGCGAGCCAAGTGTTCGCAGCGCCTATACCTGCCGCAGCTGGTGCAGGATGTGCGGCCCTTGCACCCCATATTTGCTTCGCAAGGTGGCCACGCAAGTTCCGCCCGCACCTGCCCGAGAAGTATGACGGCAGCGTCAACCCAGCGGAGTTCCTCCAGATCTACTCCACCGCCGTACTTGCCGCAGGAGGGGACGAGGCTGTCATGGCCAACTACTTCCCCGTCGCCTTGACCGGCCCAGCCCGGTCTTGGCTCATGAATCTACCTCAGGGGTCCATAACCTCCTGGGGTGAGCTCTGCCGGCAGTTCGTCGCCAACTTCGGCAGCTCCTACACCCGTCCCGGCACGGAGCTCGACCTCCACGCCGTCAAACAACAACCTGGGGAGTCGCTGCGCTCTTTCATCCAGCGGTTCTCTCAGGTGCGCAACACCATCCCACATATCCAAAGCGCCTCTGTGGTGGTGGCGTTCCGACAGGGTGTCCGGGACGAGAAAATGCTCGAGAAGCTCGCGACCAGAGAGGTCCGCGACGTCTCGGAGCTCTTCAGCCTGGCGGACAAGTGCGCCAGAGCAGCTGAAGGGCGGAACTGGCACGCACTGCCGACCTCCGAGTCAGGAGGGCAGCCCGGGTCCGGTGCTGCTGCCTATGGGGGTGGCAAGAAGACCAAGAACCGGGGGGTGGCAAGATGAAGTCACCATTCACGGCCCCCGTCGCCACAGCTGCGACGACCAGTGGAGCTCGGGGGCCGCGCCCTGACAAAAGGCAGCGGCAGTCACCGGCCCCAGACAGTGACCAAGGCGGGCTATGCCCCGTGCATGGCGCCTGCAACCATACAGATGCCGAGTGCTGGGAGATCCAGAGGCTCGCAGAGCGCTTCCGCAAGGGAAGGCAGCAGAGGGCTGAAGCACCGCCCTACCCTCAGAGGGATGGCAAACAGAAGGCCGACGCCCCAGTCACCGCTGCCCACCAGGTGGGGTTCCAGGAGCCTCAGCGTGTCATAAAGACAGTGCATGGCGGTGAGGACTCCAGTTCCGACGGTGACGGGCCTGGGCGTTAGCCAACTACAGCACGCCTCCGTGCCTCGGACATACCTCTCCGGAGCCGCCTAAGGTCCGTCAACCCCTTGAAAGCCTTGCCAGAAGGGGAAGACGCCTTAGGTCATCCAAGGTGAGCCCGGGTTCACTTACCCCTTGAAGGCCTTAGCCAGAAGGGGAGAACTCCCCGGGGGCCCCCGAGAGAAGCCACGCAGGACCTGATCCAGCGTGAAGATTACAACTTCGACAAGACTCGGCTTGCAGGGAACACCCCACAACGCACGGTCTCGGCTAATGCTCTAAGCACTACCGCCAAAGAACCAAACGCGACGGGGGCCCGCAAGAGGGCAACCTGGTGAATCGGCACGCTATATTCCAAGAAGGACCCATAAGCTCTCCCCCAGCAGGGAAGGTCCCTTCCGAATCACGAAAGCTGCCGCCCCAGGTACACATGCCTTTCAACCGAGAGTGGGATCCATTCCCAAAAAAATCCTTGTCATGAAGCAACACTGTAAGTCCTACTTACTGAGCATCGGTAGAACAGGGTTATCCACTTCTGTAATAGACCCCATAGAACTTAGGAACAGAGCTTGGGGTAGCTAAGTCTCAAGGGACGGTACAGGATTACGTCCAGTTTAGCCTGGTTTCGACCCTAAGCGCGTAGAGTCTTGCTTCCCTTGTAGACAAGGCGGAACATTGCCCCCATGTACAGCCAAAATTCCACCTATGGGCACGAATACAGAGACCTGTTCTACTTAGCTCCCTCTCATGCGCTCATTTAAATTATGCATTAATTTTTATGATCGCACTATCTCTGTATGTTCATCATACGTCTAGCTCCCCCTCTCCTGCGCTCGTCCATAGTCGGCATTTGCTATCCTCCCGAAGGCGGCTGCGCTTGAGGCACCTGCCGATGGCCGAGTGAGTCTCTCGGGCCTCCCCCAGTCAGGTGTTGCGGTGCCAGTTGGTCACCTCCAGGAAAGGCCAGCGTTGTGCATGGGGGGTCCAGGGTGCGTATCCAGCTTAGCCGGCCCAGAGCCCAAAGCATGCGCATCCTGCTCTCCGGAGGTCCAGGGGAGTACGTCCGCTTTGCCTGGTCATGAACCCAAAGCGCGTGCACTCTGCTTCCCCAGCGCATGGCCCGGTACTAGGGATCGGACGGCCGTACCCGGACCTCGGAGGGAGCCGGAGCTCCGGCGCCTCGTGCACAGAATTGCCCAAGCCCCGTATAGCGGGTTAGGACCATAAGACGGATAAGACTAGGAGACAGGAGGGGAGGATCCCCCGAAGAGAATTACGTTTCCTCTACCTGTGTGCAGGACCTTCAGGGTATGGCAACAGGGACTGCATGAAGCGGGGGGAAAGGAGCTACCAGCTACACCGGCCTGGGACTGGAAGGACCGGGACCTGCCCCTCCAGCAGGGGCGGGGCCCGGGGGCCCCACGTGTCCAGCAGGCCCGGAACTCTCTCCTCCCTTGAGGAGGGCTCCGGGCTCGCCACGTGGCAGGCAGGAACCGGACCTCCCCCCTCAGCAGGAGGGCTCCGAAAGCCCTACGTGTCCAACATGACCGGAGCTCCCGTCTCCTGAGGAGGAGCTCCGGACCCACCACGTGGCTGGCAGATTTGGAGCCCCCCATAGGGCGAGGTTCGGAGACCTCCGGGGGCCCCTAACACAGTTAGGACCCGGGGAAGGTGTCTGTGCGAAGCTCCGAGATTGGAAATGGCCTCTGAGTACCTTGCGGAGCTAAGGACTCAGCCAGGCAAAGCCAAGAAGGAGGGAAAAAGCATCACAGACACAAGTATCCAAGAGAGTCAAATTAAGCAAGGATCCATGAGCTGGACTACAGACTCGATAAAAAAGGGAGAAACAAGTCCTAAGTACCTCCCGGCTCTCGCCGGAACCTTGCTGCTACAAGGGCGGCCACATCCTCGACTTCAGCCCTGGCAGCTTCCTCCCGCTCCGCGGCTGGGCCCTCTCTTGCTGGCTCCAGCGAGAAAGAGGGGTCGCGGCTCTTGAAGCATGCCAGCACATGTGAGGCGACCTCTAAAGCTAAGCCGCGGCCCTCGGCTTCAAGGTCACTGGCGACCACCGAGTCGAGTCTGTCCAGCTTGGCGCCGATCGACTCCAATGCAAGGATCACCTCTGCCACCTTCAATGCCGGAGTTGCGGCCCTCACCGGACTGAAGCCAAGAGGGATCAGGGCGGACCCCGCTCGATCCACGAAGCTTGAGACCGCAAGGGCCTCGGAGGACCGTAGGGCTGAGAGCTCCTCCACCTCGCGGCGGGCCGCCTGCAGAGCCTCCAGGTTCCTCTCGGAGAATTCCTTCTCCTTGGCCGCCAGGGAACTCTCCCGAAGGCGGAGAGTCTCAGCTAGCCGCTCCAACTCAGCGGCCTTGAAGCCGGCAGTCAGCTCCCGGTCCAAGACTGCCCGGCGATCATGGGAGACCTGTTCCTCCCTCAAGTCAAGGTCTGCCTTCAGAATCTCCAGCTCCTCCATCCGAGCTCGGAGGTCATCCTCGCCCGCGGCCAGCTGCGCGGCGACCCTCTCTGCCTCAGCTGCCACGGAACGCTCCCGCTCCTCAACGGCGAGTTCGCGGCGCTCCAACCGCTGTCGTATTTCCACAGCAGCAGAGAGGCTCTCTTCGGCCCGGGCGTGAACCTCCAGGGCCTCCCTGTTGATCCGCCGCGACTGGGTGTCCATGCGGTCAACAGCCCGCTTCATCCGGTCGACGAGCGCTTCCCTGAAGTCGAGCAACTCCCGCCTGGAGTCGAGCTCGCTCTTAACCTTCGCGGTCCTCTCCCGCAAAAGGTTCCCCCAGATGAGGAGGCGGTCCCGTTCAACCGTATACTCCTCCCGCTCGCGCCCTAGCGCAGCCAAGACCTGCCGGACGCTCGACTCGGCAAGCGCGAAGGCGTCCGCCAGAGGTAATGGGGCAACAGAGGCTGGGGCAGTCCCTCCGACCTCCTCCATTACCTCGTCTTCAGGAAGAGCCGACGCGCCAGCCGCCGAGACGAGACGCCGATCAGGAGAAGCTGGCTCCGCGGCTCTGGCAGCCAGGCCAGCCGGGCTCTTTTCAGCTTCTGGCTCCTTGACCTGAGGAGAGGGACGAGCCGGGGAAGACGGTGCTGGAGAAGAAGCCAGGCCGCCTAGTGCAGGATCAACCTGTGCTGGCTCGGGGGCCGCGGTGGCCGTCTCGGCAGGAAGAGACGACACCGCCGCGGAGTCCGCGCACACCGGAACAGGAGAAGTCCGCGCTGGCCTGGGGGCCGCGGCAGTTGCCCCTGGCTCTGAGTGCATCGGCACAGATTCCCCGCAAGACGGGGAAGGCCGGGAAGCGCGGACACTCCAGCAGGCTCTAAACCCTGACTTCCGAGCCGGGGTAGGATTCCCAGAGCCTGCTACCGTCTCCGACGGCCGCTCCGTAGTCGCTTGGACTGGCGGAACAGGGGACGCCCCATAGGCTTCCCCCAGCGCATCAGCCCGGGGCCTCTTCGAGTCGCCACCGGAGGGAGTGTCAGGCACCGCAGAATCCCGACTTGGCACCGACGCTGTTGCTGGAGGAGATCGAGCGCGTTTCTTCTCTGGCAGCGGGTTGGAAGCCATGGCAAGGGAGAACTCAAAGGCAAGAGAGCAAAAGCGCAAGAGTCCGAGAAGAAACGCAGAGAAGTGCGAAGGGAAGCTACAATGTGGGTAAGACCCCCTCTAAAAAGCTTCCCGGTGCAGTTCCAAGCGATTCGGAACTCTTCGAATACTCCGCACCCACAACCGCTTCGGTTCCTAGACCGAGTGCCGATGACGGGTGGGCCCAAACCGCTTAGCTAAAGCGGTGGGGTCAAGGAGTCAGCCTCCTGAGAAGATGAGCCGGCAAGGCACTTCGGCGGTTCCCGAAGAAAGCGCCGCAACGTGCAGAAGTGGCAGCCTTGGGAACCGCCGCAGTAAAAGCAATCATCAAGTGAGCGCACGCTCTCACGACCCCGCGGCCGTTCGTGCTCCGGCAGCGGCCAATTCGGGACTTAAAGAAAGTGCGCGGATCGGAAGAGACGGAGGTCCCACCTCGGGCTCGCTACCTCCCCCGAGATGGGCCCGGGGGCCACTGTCGGTACCTGAGATATGGGGTACCCCCGCGCACAGGGTAAAATGCCTAAGGTGCTCGCCCTTTGTGGCGGACCGGAATCCACTCATCCAGGATCGCAGAGCGTGGTCGGAGGAGGACGAAGGGGTAGGCCCCACGCGTCAGCGGCTGGAGATAAAGGGGTGGGATTCTCTGTGGTCCGGGATCCAGTGTGGCCGCGCGGGAAGGAGTCTGTGGCCCCGTGTGGCTCGGATCCAGCGGTCGACACGTGTACGTGGACCCACCCGCAGGATTTAAACATTTCTGAAATTTCCAGTTTTAGTGCAAACTTTAGAACCCCATAACTTTTGCTAGGAAGTTCCAAATTTAGTGATTCAAATTGGGTTGGATTCATCTTGCCTAGCTCTGTCCAGACATACAACCCAATTTGTATGAAACCCATTAATTAATTCTGGAAAATTCTTTAAAGCTTTTCAGCAAAAGAATTTTAGAGGGAGTTTGGTTCATCCAAAAATCCCCAAATTTTGCCAGAATGTTCTTTAGGACATTAGTAAACCCCTGTAAATGTTTCAGACCATTTGGAGTTGATTTGGTCAGAGCAATTCAAATTGGAAGGTGCTGTGTTCATTTGAATACAGAAACATTTTCAGAGAATTTCCAAAACTTGGAAATTCAGTTCTGGGCAATTCTTAACCCCAAAAATGTTAGGAAAATTCAGGCAAACTCTATGAGCTATAATTGAAATTGTAGTTCATTAAGTTGAGCATGAACAGGGGTATTACCTCAGAATAAAATTCTTCCTTGCTGATTTGCCAAGAGAATTATTCTGAGCAAACCACTCCATGAAAAGTGCTAATGTTTGGTCCAGAGAGTTTTCTTGTGACAAGGAACTCACACAAAAATTCTCAGCTCCATTGGACCTCTAGATCACCCCTGTCCTGTTTAACCACTTAAGGGATTAAGGTGGAAAAGGGGGAAAACCACTTAGCATTTAACCATGTGATTAAGTCCAAGCCAAACCACCAACACCAGTTCATCTTTAAATCCTTAAACAAAGTTCCAGGTGTTAGAGGCTGGTTATTAGAACTAATAGTAGAAGTCTTACTCTAAAACTCACATTTGCATCTAAATTAACATGTAGTATTTCATTAACGTGTAGCCGTTGAAGAAGAGACTCCGGAAGTGCTGGACTTCCTTCTTCCGGACAAGGAACTAACTACTGACCAGCAGCAACAAGGCAAGCCCCGGTTTGCATTAACCCTTTTTAAAAGTTTTACTTTGTTTACATGTGTCATATGAAGTATGTATGTGCATTAGGTATAGGATGAATGAAACCCCACTTGCATAACCAAAGGTTCCTAAAAGAGTGAGGGTAGTGTCAAGGACCTCGAGTAGACAGGCTATGCTTAATGAGTCATAGGACTTCGGTACAAGTCGAGTAGTTGGAATCTACTCGCGAGATAGGCTTGGGACACACGGGTTCGGTTGAGTGATGTGAGATCACTATAGTAATGAAAATGAGACTAGGCAGGGGCTAGGGCGCAGCAAGAGGAAGTCTTGTGTGCGCAGCCCTGCCCGTGTCGATTGAGGACCGATCCGTGTGCGGCCCTGCTGAACAAGTATTGAACGTACCGAAGGCATATCGGATATATGGGCCCCGATAAACCGATGTAGCCTAAACCTCCGGGCGTCGAGGCATAGCACACCGATTTATAGGTGTAGGTTGAGGGCAGCAAGGTGGAAATCTGCCAACGGCATAGAGAGATGCTCCGTGTGGGGAACCTCCTGCTCGTTTCGGTGCGACCGGTTCGACGTTTGGGCTGTTGGGTGAAAGGTTGTCCCGTATGACATCGAGTGAGCGTGCTGTGCAGCTCCACGGGTGGGCGTACGTGACGTGCTCTTTGGGTTTTCCCTGCAGGTGTATATCGAGTCGATTCGCCGTCCCTCGCGGTGACGAGTACCGCTTGTTCACTGCGTCGTAACGTAGACTAATGAATGAAATGTTATGATTCAATATTGCTGCTATGATATAATTATATTGCTACATGTGTGCCACCAAATATTGCTTACTAAATTTCAGCTTCATGAACTGTTAACTTGTTGCTAAAAGATGAATTAAGGATGAACTTGTAGACGTGTCCATTTGCTGCAACATGGCTATCCTGTGTCATGGTACCCCTCATGTAGAGTTTCATGCTTAGGTGAGTCGGTTAAGCCTTGCTGAGCCTTCGTGCTCACGGTTGCTGCTTAAGTGTTTTTCAGGTAAGGAGCCACCCACGGACTCGGAGTACGAGTCCACCGGCGAGGGTTACCCTCCGTCGGGGACCACGGCTGAGTGGGAGCCGTACACGCCGCGCTGAGCTGAGGAGTGCAGCTAGTGTGGGTTGCCCTAGGGCTGGGCAACCAACTTTTGCTAGATAGGCGGGCGTGAGTTGTGTAGTGTAGACTTCCGCTGTGTAACATAAACAATAGTTGTAACTGAAGTTTGTACCTGTTTGTACAGTTTCAGTTGGTTCCCATGTAATATATTATGTTCTTATGATGTGTGCTGTCGGGTGTCGCATCGCGCGGCACCACCCTCTGCGATCCTGGATGAGCGGATTCCGGTCAGCCACACCCTTCTCCGCAGGGAGAGCTCCGAAGGTGCCACGCGTCCGGCGGGGCCGGACCTGCCTCTCCTCAGAGGAGAGCTCCGGGCCCGCCACGTGGCATACAGAAGCCGGACCTCCCCCTCCGCGGGAGAGAGGTCCGAAGACGCCACGCGTCCAGCGGGGCCGGACCTCTCTCTCCTCAGAGGTGAGCTCCGGGCCCGCCACGTCGCATACAGAAGCTGGACCTCCCCCTCCGCGGGAGAGAGGTCCGAAGGCGCCACGCGTCCAGCGGGGCCGGACCTCCCTCTCCTCAGAAGAGAGCTCCGGACCCACCACGTGGCCAGAAGAACGGTGCTGCCTGCCCCCGAGCGGTAGGCAGCGGGCGTAAAGGCGCCCCACACCTTGCCCGTACAAGGTATTCAAGGCCCGCGCCTTCCCAAGACGCGGAAACGCGGAGCACGCGTCTGTCAGGTGCCGTTGCGCCCAGTCGCATCACAGACTGGCGCGCGGTGTCAGAACCTGCCAGGTAATAAAAGCGTGCGGCATGGGCAGGGCGGCAAGATTAAGACTCAGAAGCCTTCGACCAGAGGCAACCATCGGCGTAACTACAGATACGGCAGATAATAGACAATCTTCCCGGGACCACCTGTCGGGTCCCGGCACCCCTTGTAAGCCGCCCGAGTCTTGGACTATAAAAGGCTCGGGTAGGCGTCGATAGCAAGGGTTCGCATTTTGCAACTCATACGCTAGCTACACACTCTCAAGCTGTAACTCACCCCCAAGCTCAGGCCCCCCGGCCCTGAGCAGCAAGCAATACAGCGAGCTCCATAGCTCGCCGTGGACGTAGGGTTTTACGCTCCGGCGGCCTGAACCACGTAAAACTCTCTGTGTCAAGCTCTCACTAACTCGTCCATCTGCGCAAGCTCTCCGCTAGGAACTAGCCCCTCCGAAAAAAGAACCTCCGCGGGCTGCCCAGTGCAGGCCCGGGGGAAGTGTCGACCGAACACTTCGACACTTATCAATTACCACATCAGGTGCCTCCTGTGCTTCTTCTATGGTCATGTGGTTCACCCGTCCTCACATCACATTCTGCTGCGGTGGCTGCATAGACTTCTTCTTTGGGCACTTATGCGCGTAGTGCCCCACTTCACCACAGTTGAAGCATTGCACCCCAACTTTAGGTGCTTGACCTTTGTTGTCTTGGGGTGGGTTCTGTGGCCCTTGTCCTGCTGGTCGAGGTTGATAAGTGGGGCGTGGCTGCTGCACAAACTGACACTGTGGCTGTACTGGTGCTGATGGAGGCCTAAAGTTCGGGTTGTAACCTCTCGGTGCTGAGTGGGGTACCAAAGCACCGCTCATCTGCCCTGCAGGTTGCTGCACAAGACGTGGGCGTGTGTTGCTGCTCGACGCTTGATGTGACCATCCCATCTTCCTCTTGTGCTCATTCTCCAAGTCATTCATCTTCCTTTCCACAACAAATGCCCTGTCCACCATCTCTTGGAGGACATTGCACATTGCATTTCTATGGTGAGCCCTTCCACAAAGCAGTCCTGTTTCTGCTCATCGGTTTCAATGTCCCGTGGTGCATAACGGGACAGTTGGGTGAACTTGGTGAGCTACTCCCTCACTGTCATGTTACCTTGCTGCAGTCCCAAAAACTCCTTCCTCTTGTTCTTGAGTTCTCCCCTTGGTATGTAGTGGTTGCGGAAGCTGCGCTTGAATTCCTCCCAAGTTATGTTCTCAGGATCGTGGTGGGCTGCCACGTAAGCGGTCCACCAATCAGCAATGGGTCCATGCAATTGATGAGAGGCAAACAACACCCTCTCATATCTCTGGCACTGTATGATCCTCATCTTATTCTGAATGGTCTTGAGCCAATCATCTGCCTCCAGGGGTTCAGCAGCACTTGCAAACCTCGGGGGTTGAGTTCCTAGGAACTCACTCAACCTTGGTTGACGTGGTGCAGCCTGTTGGGGTGGAGCTTGATGTAAGTTGGCCACCACTTGAGTCAAATTCTGGATGAGCTGATTTGGATTGTCGATCATCTGGTAGATAGGATCAGCTCCTCCTCGGCGACCATCCCTGCCTTGCCATCTAGGAAGGTGAGGATTGGCAGCCTCATTGTTGTTGTTGTTGTTGGGGTTGGCACCACAACCTCTTCCTATTCCGGCCATCTATTATGATTAATCAAATGTCAACTTAATCATTACGCATTAATTTCCCACATTGTTTTATAAACTTAAAGTTTTGAGAAAATAAAATTTAGACAATTTCTGAAAATCTCGCATAGATTTTTAGGCACCATGTCTCATACGAAAATAAATGCAACTATTGATTCGTAGGGTTCCACACACAAAAGCAAATGCAATCATAAAGACGAGGTTGTGGACCAGTTCCCATGGCTCCCACAACTCATGTCACACACCAAACGTTAACAAGCAACTAGACGGGTTCTTGACTCGACTACTCGATAACATGCTGAAATAAGGGAAATGACTCTAAACGACTCGTATCACTGAGCTGGCTCATCGGGGTCTTCCTCATAATTGCGGCTGCCCTCGGACTCCGTTCTAGGTGGGGAAGCTGCTGGTGGAGAAGTGCGGCGATGCTTGTTCGCCCGGCAGTCTGGGGAGTCAGGAGTCCATGTGTCATTCTCCGTGACACACAGTCCGTTCCTATCTCCTCTCTCCCTCGCCCTCAAGCTGGCGCGAAGCAACGCCTCAGTCTCCTTCAGGGTGTCATGGACATTTTGAAGCTCCTGTTGGTACTCCTGCAGTCGAGTGCTGAGCATAGCGGCATCCTCCAAGAACATGTCCATGTGATCATGGGAGGTCCCCTGTTGCACCGACGGGTACTTATACTCCGCGGTGCCACTCTCACTCTGGAGGACATATATGTATCCAGGTGACCACGGTTGATGTAACTCTGGCAGGTGATGGCCTCCCAGGTGACATCCTTCTCAGCATCGGCCTGAGTCGCCTAACAAGCTGGAGAGCGGTGAATCTTGAGCAGCTTGTTGTCGTGGATGATCCTCATCTCTGAGCTCCATTCTTCACGCTTTTCACGGATGGTCTTGGTGGAGCTGAAGTGTATGATCAGCTTGCCAATGTTGCCGGCGGTGTGGAGCATACACCGAAGACGGCGCAACAAGCCTCCTACTACCAACCCGTAGGAGTGGTACGTCACCGGGCGGTTCTCCTCCCTCAAGGCAGGTGCAGCTATAGGAACTCTCTCTCCGGTGGACTTGCGAGCGGTGCGGACCATGTGAACCATCTAAAACATAAAACATTTAAAATCAAGTTAGACAATAATTAAATAAAGACTGTATTTTGAATAAAAGTTGAGGCAAGATGAACAAATAAAAATAAATGAACAACATTAATGAACACTTTTACCCCACACCTTTTGTGAAATAGTTTTTAGGAACATAAGGTCCTTAATTACGTCCATTTCTACCTAGGTCCACGTTACTACGGGCAACCTGGCTCTGATATCACTTCTGTCACACCCGGTTATTCCGCGGAACACCCGAATTAATATCACATGTATGCCAGGACCATATTCTCATACATGTGACGACAAAGAGTGAAGCATCATTATATTACAAGCCAAGTGTTCGAATATAAATAAGTCTTACATAACATCTCGATGGACGATAACATGTTCACAACATGGAAATAAACAAACAGCGGGAGATAGGTCTTGTGGGTTCCATCACAGGCGTTGCCCGAGGGACTCCGTGTACCTAGAATCCTTTTTCGGGTCCGAAGTCCTGATCATTGTACACCACGTCATTCCCTTGGCCTGAGCAGCAATTTAAAACCAACAGAAAAGCAAGCTTGAGTACCGTTGGTACTCAGCAAGTGTGGGAAATGAATGTCATGCAGGCTAGAACAAGGATTGGTTGAACTTATGGTTAAAGCACTACGCAATTAGTACCTATCACCTTAGCTTATTATGCACCTACATTACTACATAAGTGGAATGGTCCCAATCCGGCAACCCATCATTAATATCAAATCACCATCACTTCATTTCCATTGTTAAGCTTCCCGCTTAACATCCTCCACTTCCCAATTCATCATTCCTCTAATCATGAATAAGTCCAAGCCGCTCTTGACCGTGAGTACGGCTGTCATGACAGTTGTCGGTACCCTCAATAAGCGGTACCCCCGCGCACAGAGGAAACTGCCTAAGGACCCCGCCCTTCTCTGCAGGGAGAGCTCCGAAGGCGCCATGTGTCCAGCGGGGCCGAACCTCCCTCTCCTCAGAGGATAGCTCCGGGCCCGCCACGTGGCCAACTGAGCCGGACCACCCCCCTCCGCTGGGAGAGCTCCAAAGGCTCCACGTGTCCAGCGGGGCCGGACCTCCCTCTCCTCAGAGGAGAGCTCCAGGCCCGCCACGTGGACAACTGAGCCGGACCTCCCCCCCTCCGCGAGGAGAGCTCCGAAGGCTCCACGTGTCCAGCGGGGCCGGACCTCCCTCTCCTCAGAGGAGAGCTCCGGGCCCGCCACATGGACAGCAGAGCCGGACCTCCCCCCTCCGCGGGGAGAGCTCCGAAGGCTCCACGTGTCCCACGGGGCCGGACCTCCCTCTCCTCAGACGAGAGCTCCGGACCTGCCATGTAGCCAGCAGAGCAGCGCTGCCTGCCCCCGCCCGGTAGGCAGCACAAGTAAAGACGCGCCATACCTTGCCCGTACAAGGTATTCAAGACCCGCGCCTTCCCAAGGCGCGGAGATGCGGAGCACGCCTCTGTCAGGTGCCATTGCGCCCAGTCACATCGCAGACTGGCGCGCCGCGTCAGAGCCTGCCCACCAATAAACACAGCGACAAGACATCCCCTGCCGCCCCTGCCAACCACTACGACTAGCTTGCGGCATGGGCAGGGCGGCAGAACAAAGACTCGGAAGCGCTCGCCAGAGACAACTACCGGCGTAACTGCAGATATGGTAGCTGGCAGGCAATCGCCCCAGGACCCCTTTCGGGTCCCGGGCCCACCTTGTTTAAGCCGTCCGAGCCTTGGACCATAAAAGGCTCGGGTAGGCAACGTTAGCAAGGGTTTGCACAACAGCCATTCGCATCCTTAGGTTCGACTCATCCTCAAGCTCAGGACTCCGGTTCTAAGCAACAAGCAATACAACGAGCACCTCTGCTCACCGTGGACATATGGTATTACGCTCCGGCGGCCTGAACCACGTAAAAATCTCTGTGTCAAGCTTCTCTCTCAATCGTCCCTAACGCGTAAGCTCTCCGTGAGTGACTAGCCCCTCCGAAAAAAAACCTCTGCGGGCTGCCCAGAGCAGGCCCGGTGAAAGTGTCGGCTACACACTTCGACATTTGGCGCGCCAGGTAGGGGGCTTTTCCCTTGCGCGATGAGCTTCTGCCGACAAAGATGACGAAGCTTCCTTCAGCGGCAAGCTCTCCCCGCCCATGTTCGCGGCGAACGGTGACCAGCGGGGACTACGTCTCGACACACTCTGGACGGAGTGTGTCGGCGCAAGCTGGAAGCCAGCAGCCGACTCCGGCAGCACAGGCTCCAGCGAGCGTGAGATCCACTGCAGTGCTGAGTGTCTCCCACGGGGGTGCACTAGCTGCAGCACGAGCGCTACTGCACAATCCACCTGCTAGAGACGCGCCTCAGTCAGCAACCCAGCAGTGGATTCGCGACGTAGACCGTCTCATCGTCGCCGCCGCCAACCCTCGACTTCGGCAGGGACGACGTCCCAGTCAACCGGTTGTGTCGCTGACGCGCACGCCAATGGTTGACGGGCAGACGGCAGATTCCCGCTCCACCAGACTCCTGTCGGCGGACCTGAGGTCGGAGCTGGAACGACGCCACTTGGGCGACGATGCCCGAGTGGTCATCGAGCGACGACGAGAAAGGCGTCGCAGCCAATAGGCCGGCGACAGCATGTCGACCGCCTCAACCCAGCCTGGGCCGCAGACGTTCACCACGCGATCTCTGCCCCAGGCGTACGCCACGCAGCATATGCCCCAACCATATGCCATGCAAATGGTGCCCCCGGTCTATGGCGCAACCTTGCCCATACAAGGGTATACGGTGCCGGCAGCGAACCAAGCGTTTGCGGCTCCAACACCTGCAGCAACAGAAGCAGGATGTGCGGCCCTGGCGCCACACCTTCGCTTCGCAAAGTGGCCGCGCAAGTTCCGGCCGCACCTGCCCGAGAAGTACGACGGCAGCGTCAACCCGGCGGAGTTCCTCCAGATCTACTCCACCGTCATCCTTACTGCAGGAGGGGATGAGGCCGTCATGGCCAACTACTTCCCCGTCGCCTTGACCGGACCAGCCCGGTCTTGGCTCATGAATCTTCCCCAGGGGTCCATAACCTCCTGGGGGGAGCTCTGCCGGCAGTTCACTGCTAACTTCGGCAGCTCCTACACCCGGCCTGGCACGGAGCTCGACCTCCACGCCATCCAGAAACAACCTGGAGAGACGCTGCGCTCCTTCATCCATCGGTTCTCCCAGGTACGGAACACCATCCCGCATATCAAAAATGCTTCTGTGGTGGTGGCGTTCCGGCAGGGTGTACGGGACAAGAAGATGCTTGAGAAGCTCGTGACCAGAGAGGTTCACGATGTCTCAGAGCTCTTCAGCCTGGCAGACAAGTGCGCCAGGGCAGCAGAAGGGCAGTACTGGCACTCACTGCCAGCCTCTGAGTCAGGAGGACAGCCCGGATCTGGCGCTGCTTCCCATGGAAGCGGCAAGAAGATCAAGAACCGGGGCGGTGGCAAGATGAAGCCACCGACCTCAGCTCCTGTTACTGCAGCAGCAGCACCCAGCCAAGCTCGGGGGCCATGCCCCGACAAGAGGCAGCGACAGTCACCAGCTCCAGATGGTGACCAAGGCGAGCCATGCCCCGTGCACGACACCAGCAGCCATACTGCCGCTGAGTGCCGGGAGATTCAGAAGCTCGTAGAGCGCTTCCGCAAGGGGAAGCAATCGCGTGCTGACGCCCCTCCCTTCCGTCAAAGGGAGGGCAAACAGAAGGTCGACACCCAAGACAACGTTGACCACCAGGTGGAGTTCCAGGAGCCTCAGCGCGCCGTGAAGGCGGTGCACAACCATGAGGACTCCAGCTCCAGCGATGACGAGCGCCGGAAGATGCTCTACGTCATCTACGGCGGGTCCGCTGACCCCGCGTCCCAAAGCGCGGTTAAGACTCTGCGCCGAGCGGTAGCGTCAATGGCGCCTCTCCCAAGTGCTACGCCGCACCTCAAGTGGATGGAACCCCCATCAGATTCGATGCCACCGACTTCCCTAGGAACACGGCTGGGGCCGGCCAACTACCGCTCTTGGTAGCACCCACCATCGCCAACGTGAAGATGTACCACGTCCTGGTAGATGGCGGGGCTGGGCTGAACCTCATCAGCCGCGCAGCTTTCCAGAAGCTGCAGGTCTCGATGGCCAAGCTCACCCCATCGAGCCAGTTCTCAGGGGTAGGGCCAGGACAAGTTGTTCCCTACGGCAACATCAGCCTTCCGGTGATCTTTGGGGCACCGGACAGCTATCGAACAGAGTACATTCTGTTCAACGTAGCGGAGATCGACCTCCCCTTCAACGCCATAATCGGCAGGCCAGCCCTGTACCGATTGATGGCAGTAGCCCACTACGGCTACCTTGTCCTGAAGATGCCTACACCAACAGGCGTCCTCAAGATTCGTGGAGACCGCACTGCTGCAGTGTCAGCCTTGGAGAAGCTCCAAGCGCTTGCAACAGCCCGAGCACCAGCCCCTGGTAGTGCGGAACCGGGCCGGCTCCACCCGAGTGCACGCCACAGTGCCTCTACCTCAGCACCCAGCATGCAACCCCTCGACGAGGACGACGTCCCCCTGAGGGTCGTCCAAGTCGGCGCCGATGCTGCCCAGACCACCTGGGTAGCCGGGGGCCTAGACAGCAAATAGGAAGGCACGCTCATCACCTTCCTCCGGCACAACGTCGACGTGTTTGCATGGCAGCCGTCGCAGATGCGGGGATCCCTAGGGAGGTGATCGAGCACCATCTGAAGATCTTCCCCGACGCTCGGCCAGTCCAACAGAAGTCTCGCAAGCAGTCCATCGAGCGGTAGAACTTCATCCGAGAAGAAATCAAGAAGCTGCTGGACGCTGGCTTCATACGGGAAGTCCACCACCCCCGGTGGTTGGGGAACCCCGTCGTTGTCCCGAAGGCCGGTGGGAAGCTCCGGATGTGCATCGACTACACCAGTCTCAATAAGGCATGTCCCAAAGATCCATTCCCCCTCCCTAGAATAGATCAAATAGTAGACTCAACATCAGGCTGTGATATGCTATGCTTCCTAAACGCCTACTCAGGTTTTCATCAGATCCCTATGTCTAGAGAAGATGAAGAGCATCCTTCATCACAGTAGATGGCATGTATTGTTATGTCTCTATGCCTTATGGCTTAAAAAATGCTCTCCCCACCTTTGTACGTGCAATGCATAAAACCTTTGGAGAACTAATAAGAGACTTAGTCGAGGTGTATGTCGATGACATCGTTGTCAAGGTCAGGCAGAGTTCATCCTTGTTAGATAACCTAGCCCTAGTCTTTGACAAACTGCGTCCACGCGCACTAAGCTGAACCCCGACAAGTGTGTGTTCGTTGTATCCTCTGGGAAGCTCCTAGGATTCCTGGTCTCACACCGAGGAATTGAGGCCAACCCAGAGAAGATCAAGGCCATCGACCTGATGCGGCCACCCGCCCGCATCAAAGATGTCCAGAAACTCACTGGATGTCTAGCCGCGCTGAGTCGGTTCATACCGAGGCTAGCAGAGCGAGCGCTCCCCTTCTTTAAGCTCCTGCACAAATCCGGTCCATTTGCTTGGACCGACGAAGCAGAAGAAGCTTTCTAGGAGTTGAAGCAGCTCTTGACGACCCTACCCAAATCATGGTAGCCCCCAAGCCCGAAGAGCATTTGTTGCTCTACATCGCGGCAACAACTGAGGTGGTGAGCATGGTCCTCGTCGCAGAACGGCCGGACCCCTCGTCACCGCAGCCTGCTCTGGTAGCAGAAGACAAGCACCAGGAGACCCTGGAGGTCCGAGACGACCTCCCGGACCTCCAGGACAACCTCCTGGAGGTCCAACGGGACCTCCCGGAGCTCCAAGACATCCTCCCGGAGGTCCAACGGGGCCCCCCGGTGGTCCGAGACAACCTCCCGGACCTCCAGGACAACCTCCCGGGGGTCCAACGGGACCTCCTGGAGGCTCCCCCGGACCCATCTACCTCCTGTCGGCCTGAGCCAATGGATGAGGACGTCTCAGGCCCGGGGGGGAGGGTCCGGACCATTCAGAGGGCTGTCTACTACATCAGCAAAGTCCTCCACGACGCCAAGACAAGATACCTGGAGGTCCACAAGCTACTATATGCAGTACTCGTGGCGTCCAGGAAGCTCTGCCACTACTTTCAAGCCCACCAGATCTCGGTGGTCACCTCCTACCCGCTGAAGGCAATCCTTCACAGCCCCAACGTGACCGACAATGTCGCTAAGTGGGCAGCGGAATTGGCAGAGTTTGAGCTGGACTTCCTCCCTCGCCATGCAGTCAAGAGCCAACCACTGGCGTACTTCGTGGCCGAGTGGACACCAACGAAGACTAACCCAGGGGGCCATGAAGACGGTGAACCACAGCCCCGAGCTCCGGTCTTCACCGGGCCTCACTAGACGCTCTTCTTCGACGGCTCCTCGTGAAAGGGCCAGTGCTGGCGTACTGCTCCTCATGCCATCGGGGGAGCAGTTTGGGTACATGGTGCGTCTCAATTTCAAGGCAACCAACAACATGGCAGAGTATGAAGCGCTCATATTTGGCCTAAAGACAGCCCTGTCTCTGGGCGCTCGCCAGTTGTTGGCACAGGGTGACTCTCAGCTAGTCATCAAACAAGTTAAGGGTGAATGCTCCTGCAACGACCCACAGCTAGCTGCTTATCTGCTCCACTTGCAGATGTTGGAGAAAGACTTCCTCGCCTTGGGCCTGCGCCATGTACCATGCGCTGGCAATGCCGCGGCCGATGACCTCTCAACGAAGGCCTCTACCGGAGCCCCTGTGCCCTAAGGAGTCTTCGAGAGGACGTTGCTGCGGCCCACAGCCCGGCCAGCCGAGCCGGGCGAAGGGGGCTGGACCAGCACCTCGAAGCTGGCGGTCCCGGCGGCCCTGCAGCCATGGACGCCGCCAAGGATCGTAAGTGTCACTGGGGACTCCGTGCAACCCAGCGCTCAAGATCAAGAAGCTCAAGTCAGACTCGATGCATGGATCACGGAGATCCGGGACTACTTGAAAGACAACATCCTCCCTGATGAACGTATATCCGCTGAACGGATCGTGCGCATGGCGAAAAGGTACACGCTGGTAGAAGGGGATCTCTACCGGCGTGGCGCCAACCATGTCCTATTGCGGTGCATAACCCAGGGGAAGGCTGCGACTTGCTCGCTGAGATCCATGGAGGCGGATGTGGGAGTCACTCTTCCTCACGCACGCTCGTCGGTAAAGCCTTCCGGCATGGCTTCTACTGGCCGACAGCACTCCAGGATGCCGTCAAGCTGGTCGAGAGCTGCAAGGCGTGCCAGTTACACGCCAAGCAGATCCACACACCGGCTCAGGCGGTTCAAATGATCCCACCCTCGTGGCCGTTCGCCGTATGAGGGTTGGACATCCTGGGACCATTCCCCAAAGCCGTTAGGGGATTCCGGTACCTCTACGTCGCCGTCGACAAGTTCACCAAGTGGCGGGAAGCTACACCCGTCGTCACCATCAACAAGCAATCCGCAGTGAAGTTCATCAAGTCGATCGTCTGCCGGTTCGGGGTCCCGAACAGAATCTTCACCGACAACAGGACCCAGTTCACCAGCGCAGCGTTCCAAGACTACTGCGAAGACCTCGGCATCCAGGTGTGCTATGCCTCCGTTGCTCACCCAAAGAGCAATGGGCAAGTCGAGAGGGCCAACGCCGAGATTCTTCGGGGCCTCAAGACTCGCACCTATGCCGGCTTGAAGAAGCATGGTGCCAAGTGGGTGGACGAGCTCCCGAGCACACTGTGGGCTAACCGGACATCCCAGAGCCGGGCCACTGGAGAGACACCCTTCTTCATGGTATATGGGGCCAAAGCTGTGCTTCCCACAGAGATCACCATGGGGTCTCTCCGTGTCCGAGCTTACGACGAAGCCACGCAGGACAACCTCCGGTGTGAAGACATCGACCTCGTCGACGAGGCTCAATTACACGCAGCGCTCCGCAACGCACAGTACCGGCAAACGCTCCGGTGCTACCACCAAAGATCTGTGCATGTCCGGGAGCTGCAAGAAGGCGACCTGGTACTACGGCGCATACTTTCTCGTGAAGGGACCGACAAACTCCCCCCCCAGCTGGGAAGGTCCCTTCCGAGTCACAAAAGTTTGCCGCCCCGGGTGCGTACGCCTTTCCACCGAGGATGGGGATCCGCTCCCGAACCCTTGGAACATAGAACACCTCCGTAAGTTCTATCCCTAGAGCAATAGTAGGATAGTGCTTTTTCTTTCTGTAATAGATTCTATAGAGTCCAGGAACAGCGCTCGGAGCAGCTAAGCCTCAGGGGACGGTCCAGGACTACGTACAGCTTGGCCTGGTTCCGACCCTAAGCGCGTAGAGTCTTGCTTCCCTTCTTAATGGGGTGGGTCATTGCCTCCATGTATAGCTGTCGGTAGCCGCGATATGGGGTACCCCCGCGCACAGGGGAAAAGCCTAAGGAACTCGCCCTTCTCCGCAGGGAGAGCTCCGAAGGCGCCACGCGTCCGGCGGGGCCGGACCTCCCTCTCCTCAGAGGAAAGCTCCGGGCCCGCCACGTGGCATACAGAAGCCGGACCTCCCCCTCCGCGGGAGAGAGGTCCGAAGGCGCCACGTGTCCAGCAGGGCCGGACCTCCCTCTTCTCAGAGGAGAGCTCCGGGCTTGCCACGTGGCCGACAGAAGCCGGACCTCCCCCCTCCGCGGGGAGAGGTCCGGAGGCTCCACGTGTCCTGTGGGGCCGGACCCCCCCTCTCCTCTGAGGAGGGCTCCGGGCCTGCCACGTGTCTAGCAGAAGAGCGCCGCCTGCCCCCGAGCGGTAGGCAGCGGGCGTAAAGTCGCCCCATACCTTGCCCGTACAAGGTATTCAAGGCCCGCGTCTTCCCAAGACGCGGAGACACGGAGCACGCCTCTGTCAGGTGCCGTTGCGCCCAGTCGCATCACAGACTGGCGCACAGTGTCAGAGCCTACCAGCCAATAAACGCAGCGACAAGACATCCCATGCCGCCCCCGCCGTCATCAACCACTACGACTAGCATGCGGCATGGGCAGGGCTGCAAGACGAAGACTCAGAAGCCTTCGCCAGAGACAACTACCGGCATAACTGCAGATACGGTAGATAACAGTCAATCTCCCCGGGACCACCTGTCGGGTCCCAGGCCCCCCTTGTAAGCCACCCGAGTCTTGGACTACAAAAGGCTCGTGTAGGCGACGTTAGCAGGGGTTCGCACTCTAGCCATTCACACCCAATGTGTAACTCATCCCCAAGCTCAGGACTCCGGTTCTGAGCAACAAGCAATACAGTGAGCTCCATAGCTCGCCGTGGACGTAGGGTTTTACGCTCCGGCGGCCTGAACCACGTAAAATTCGCTGTGTCAAGCTCTTACTAACTCGTCCATACGCTCAATCTCTCCGCAAGTGACTAGCCCCACCGAAAAAAGAACCTCCGCGGGCTGCCCAGTGCAGGCCCGGGGGAAGTGTCGACCAAACACTTCGACATTTGGCGCGCCAGGAAGGGGTCTTTTCCCTTGCGCGACGAGTTTCCGCCGACGAAGATGACCAAGCTTCCTTCAACGGCAAACTCTCCTCCCCCGCGTTCACGGCGAATCGTGTCCAGTGGGGAGTACATGTCGACGCACTCAGGACGGAGTGTGTCGGCACAAGCTGGGAGCCAGCAGCCGGCTCTGGCAGCGCCGACCCCGGCAATGCAGGCTCCGACCAGCGTGAGATCCTCTGCAGCGATAAGCGAACCCCACAGGGGTGCGCTAGCTGCAGCAAGAGCGCTACTGCGCAGCCCACCTGCTGGGAACGCACCCCATTCAGCAACCCAGCAGTGGATACGCGAGGTAGACCATCTCGTCGTCGCCGCCGCAAACCCTCGACTTCGGCAGGGACGACACTCTGGTCAACCAGTGTCGCTGACGCGCACGCCCACGGTTGACGGGCAGATGGCGGACTCCAGCTCCACCAGGCCTCCGACAATGGACCTGAGGGCAGAGCTGGAGCGATGCCACTTGGGCCAAGATGCTCGAGTGTTCCTCGAGCGACGTCGAGAGAGGCGTCGCATCCAAGAGGCTGGCGACAGCATGACGTCGGCCTCAACCCAGCCTGAAGGGCAGATCTTCGCCACGCGAGCTCTGCCCCAGGCGTACGCCGCACAGCATATGCCACAACCATATGTCCTGCAAACGGCGTCCCCGGTTTATGGCGCAGCCTTGCCCATACCGGGGTGCACAGTGCCAGGTGCGAACCAAGCATTCGCGGCACCAATACCTGCGGTACAGGGGCAGGATGTGCGGCTCTTGCACCCCACCTTCGCTTCGCGAGGTGGCCGCGCAAGTTTTGGCCGCACCTGCCCGAAAAGTACGACGGCAGCGTCAACCCGGCGGAGTTCCTCCAGATCTACTCCACCGCCGTACTTGCCGCAGGAGGGGATGAGGCCGTCATGGCCAACTATTTCCCCGTCGCCTTGACCGGCCCAGCCCGGTCTTAGCTCATGAACCTACCCCAGGATTCCATAACCTCCTGGGGAGAGCTCTGCCGGCAGTTCGTCGCCAACTTCGGCAGTTCCTACACCCGGCCTGGCACGGAGCTCGACCTCCACGCCATCCAGCAACAACCAGGGGAGTCGCTGCGCTCCTTCATCCAGCGGTTCTCCCAGGTGCGGAACACTATCCCACACATCCAGAACGCTTCGGTGGTGGTGGCGTTCTGACGAGGCGTTCGGGACAAGAAGATGCTCGAGAAGCTCGCAACTAGGGAAGTCCGCGACGCCTCGGAGCTCTTCAGCCTGGCGGACAAGTGTGCCAGAGCAGCCGAAGGGTGGAGCTGGCACTCACTGCCAGCCTCCGAGCCAGGGGGTCAGCCGGGATCTGGTGCCGCTTCCTACGGAAGCGGTAGGAAGATCAAGAACAGGGGCGGTGGCAAGATGAAGCCGCCAGCCGCGGCCCCCGTTGCCGCAACAGCGGCGCCCAGAGGAGCTCGGGGGCCGCGCCCCGACAAAAGGCCGCGACAATCACCGGCTCCAGGCGGAGACCAGGGCGAGTTATGCCCCATGCACGGCACGAGTTACCATACTGCTGCCGAGTGCCGGGAAATCCAGAAGCTCGCGGAGCGCTTCCGGAAAGGGAAGCAGCTTCTAACTGATGCCCCACCCTACCGTCAAAGGGAGGGCAAGCAGAAGGTCGACGCCCCAGACGATGTCGACTGTCAGGTGGAGTTCGAGGAGCTTCAGCACGCCGTGAAGGCGGTGCGCAATCATGAGAGCTCCAGCTCCAGTGATGACGGGAAGATGCTCTACGTCATCTTCGGCGGGTCCGCTGGCCCCTCGTCCCGAAGCGCGGCTAAGGCCTTGCGCCGAGCGGTAGCGTCAGTGGTTTCCCTCCCGAGTGCAGCACCACACCTCAGGTGGATGGGAACCCCCATCAGCTTCGATGCCACCGACTGCCCCAGGAACATGGCTGGGGCTGGCCAACTACCGCTCGTGGTGGCCCCCACCATCGCCAACGTGAGGATGTACCACGTTTTGGTGGATGGTGGGGTTGGACTGAACCTCATCAGTTGCGCAGCCTTCCAGAAGCTGCAGATCCCGATGGCCAAGCTCACCCCATCGAGCCCGTTCTCAAGGGTAGGGCCGGGACAGGTCGTTCCCTACGGCCACATCAGCCTCCCGGTGACCTTTGGGGCACCGGACAGCTATCGGACAGAGTACATTCTGTTCGACGTGGCCGAGATCGACCTCCCCTTCAACGCCATAATTGGCAGGCCAGCCCTGTACCGATTCATGGCAGTAGCCCACTACGGCAACCTTGTCTTGAAGATGCCTACACCAACAGGCGTCCTCAAGGTTTGTGGAGACCGTACTGCCACAGTGTTAGCCTTGGAAAAGCTCCAGGCGCTTACAGCAGCTAGAGCACCAACCCCAGGCAGTGCAGAACCAAACCGGCTCCACCCAAGTGCACGCCACCATGCCTCTACCACATAACCCCATGTGCAACCCCTCAACGAGGACGACGTCCCCTTGAGGCTCGTCCGAATCAGCGCCGATGCCACCCAGACCACCCGGGTAGCCGGGGGCCTGGGTAGCAAATAGGAAGGCGCGCTCGTTACCTCCCTCCGGCACAATGTCGATGTGTTGCATGACAGCCGTCGCGGATGCCAGAGATCCCTAGGGAGGTGATTGGGCACTATTTAAAGGTCTTCCTCAACGCCCGGCCAGTCCGGCAGGAGCCCCTCAAGCAGTCCACCGAGCAGTAATGCCCCATCCGCGAAGAAACCAAGAAGCTGCTGGGCGCTGGCTCCATACGGAAAGACCGTCACCCCCGGTGCTTGGCGAACCCTGTTGTTGTCCCAAAGGCCGGCGGGAAGCTCAGGAAGTGCATCGACTACACCAGTCTCAATAAGGCATGTCCTAAAGATCTATTTTCTCTCCCTATGATAGATCAAATAGTAGACTCGATGCCAGGCTGCGATATGCTGTGCTTCCTAGATGCTTACTCGGGTTTCCACCAGACCCCTATGTCTAGAGAAGATGAAGAGCACACCCCCTGCGTCACAGTAGTCAGTCTGTACTATTATGCCTCTATCCCTTATGGCCTAAGGAACGCTCTCCCTACCTTCGTATGTGCAATGCACAAGACCTTAGGAGAGCTAATGAAAGACTCAGTTGAGGTGTGTGTCGAAGACATTGTTGTTAAGGTCAGGCACAGTTCATCCCTACTAGATAACCTGGCCTTAGTCTTCATCCTTCCGACAAGTGTGAGTTCGGTGTATCCTCTGGAAAACCCTTAGAATTCCTGGCCTCACGCCGAGGAACTGAGGCTAACCCAGAGAAGATCAAAGCCATCGGCTCGAGGCGGCCTCCCGCCCGCATCAAAAAAAAGTCCAGAAATTCGCAGGATGCCTAGCTGCGCTGAGTCGGTTTATACCGAGGTTAGCAAAGCGAACGCTCCACTTCCTTAAGCTCCTACGCAAATCCGGGCCATTCGCTTGGACCGACGAAGCGGAGGAAGCTCCCCAGGAGCTGAACCAGCTCCTGATGACCCTACCCGTAATGGTAGCCCCGAGCCCGAAGAGCATCTGTTGCTTTACATCGCGGCGACGGCTGCAGTGGTGAGTATGGTCCTCGCCGCAGAGCGGCCGGACCCCTCATCGCCGCAACCTACTCCGGTATCGGGAAACAAGCGCCAGGAAACCCCGGAGGTCCAAGACGACCCTCCGGGTCTCCGAGGCAACCCCCCGGAGGTCCAAAACGGACCCTGGACCCCCGACACAACCTCCCGGAGGACCAGCAGGACCTCCCGGAGGCGCAGCGGGACCCCCACCCCCGGAGGCTCAACAGAACCTCCCGGACGTCCAACGGGACCCCCCCGGAGCTCCCGGGAAATCAGCGGGACCTCCCGGAGGTCCAAGACAGCCTGGGGACCTCCGAGTATCAGGTCCCAGCGGCCTTCCCGGGCCCGCGGGAGGTTCTGTCTACTTCATCAGCGAGGTCCCCCATGACGCCAAGACAAGGTACCTGGAGGTACATAAGCAGTATGCAGTGCTCATGGCGTCCAGGAATCTCCGCCACTGCTGCCCAACCCAAATGGGCAGCGGAGCTACTGGAGTTTGAGCTAGGCTTCCTTCCTCGTCACGCAGGCAACAGCCAAGCACTAGCTGACTTCGTGGCTGAAGTGGACGCCAATGCAGGTTGACCCAGGGGGCCATGAAGACGGTGAACCAGGACCCTGACCTCTGACCTTCACCGGGCCTTACTGGATGCTCTTCTTCGACGGCTCCTTGCGAAAGCAGGGGGCCGGTGCTAGCGTACTGTTCCTCATGCTATCGGGGAGCAGTCTGGGTATATGGTGCGTCTCAATTCCAAGGCAACCAACAACATGGCAGAGTATGAAGCACTCATCATTGGCCTTGTCGAAGTGTTCGGTCGACACTTCCCCCGGGCCTGCACTGGGCAGCCCGCGGAGGTTCTTTTTTCGGTGGGGCTAGTCACTTGCGGAGAGCTTGAGCGTATGGACGAGTTAGTAAGAGCTTGACACGGCGAGTTTTACGTGGTTCAGGCCGCCGGAGCGTAAAACCCTACGTCCACGGCGAGCTATGGAGCTCGCTGTATTGCTTGTTGCATAGAACCGGAGTCCTGAGCTTGGGGGTGACTGAAGTCTAGCGTATGAGTTGCGAGAGTGCGAACCCTTGCTAATGTTGCCTACCCGAGTCTTTTATAGTCCAAGACTCGGGTGGCTTACAAGGGGGGCCCGGGACCCGACAGGTGGTCCCGGGGAGATTGACTGTTATCTACCGTATCTGCAGTTATGCCGGTAGTTGTCTCTGGCGAAGGCTTCTGAGTCTTTGTCTTGCAGCCCTGCCCATGCCGCACGCTAGTCGTAGTGGCTGATGACGGCGGGGGCGGCATGGGATGTCTTGTCGCTGCGTTTATTGGCTGGCAGGCTCTGACACCGCGCGCCAGTCTGTGATGCGACTGGGCGCAACGGCACCTGACATAGGCGTGCTCCGTGTCTCCGCGTCTTGGGAAGACGCGGGCCTTGAATACCTTGTACGGGCAAGGTATGGGGCGTCTTTATGCCTGTCGGTACCTGCGATATGGGGTACCCCCGCGCACAGGGGAAAATGCCTAAGGAACTCGCCCTTCTCCACAGGGAGAGCTCCGAAGGCGCCACGCGTCCGGCGGGGCCGGACCTCCCCCTCCTTAGAGGAGAGCTCCGGGCCCGCCACGTGGCATACAGAGGCCGGACCTCCCCCTCCGCGGGAGAGAGGTCCGAAGCTGCCACGTATCTGGCGGGGCTGGACCTCCCTCTCCTCAGAGAGGAGCTCCGGGCCTGCCACGTGGCCGACAGAAGCCGAACCTCCCCCTCCGCGGGGAGAGGTCCGGAGGCTCCACGTGCCCCGCGGGCCGGACCCTCCTCTCCTCTGAGAAGGGCTCCGGGCCCACCACGTGGCCGGAAGAACGGCGCTGCCTGCCCCCGAGCGTTAGGCAGCGGGCGTAAAGACGCCCCATACCTTGCCCGTACAAGGTATTCAAGGCCCGCGTCTTCCCAAGACGCGAAGACGCGGAGCACGCCTCTGTCAGGTGCCGTTGCGCCCAGTCACATCACAGACTGGCGCGTGGTGTCAGAACCTGCCAGCCAATAAACACCGCGATAAGACATCCCATGCCGCCAGCGCCGTCATCAACCACTACGACTAGCATGCGGCATGGGCAGGGCGGCAAGATGGAGACTCGGAAGCCTTAGCTCCGAAGGCGCCACGCGTCCGGCGGGGCCGGACCTCCCTCTCCTCAGAGGAGAGCTACGGGCCCGCCACGTGGCATACAGAAGCCGGACCTCCCCCTCCGCGGGAGAGAGGTCTGAAGGCGCCGCGTGTCCAGCGGGGCCGGACCTCCCTCTCCTTAGAGGAGAGCTCCGGGCCCGTCACGTGGCCAGCAGAAGCCGAGCCTCTCCCTCCGCGGAGAGAGGTCCGGAGGCTCCACGTGCCCCGCGGGACTGACCCTTCTCTTCTCTGAGAAGGGCTCCGGGCCCGCCACGTGGCAGCAGAGCGACGCTGCCTGCCCCAAGCGATAGGCAGCGGGCGTAAATACGCCCCATACCTTGCCCGTACAAGGTATTTAAGGCCCGCGTCTTCCCAAGACGCGGAGACGCGGAGCACGCTTCTGTCAGGTGCCGTTGCGCCCAGTCGCATCACAGACTGACGTGTGGTGTCAGAACCTGTCAGCCAATAAATACCGCGACAAGACAACCCATTCCGCCTGCGGCGTCATCAACCGCTACAACTGGCATGCGGCATGGGCAGGGCGGCAAGATGAAGACTCAGAAGCCTTCGGCCAGAGACAACTACTGGCATAACTGCAGATACGGTAGATAATAGACAATCTTCCCGGGGCCACCTGTCGGGCCCCGGCTCCCCTTGTAAGCCGCCCGAGTCTTGGACTATAAAAGGCTCGGGTAGGCGTCGATAGCAAGGGTTTGCATTTTGCAACTCATACGCTAGCCATACACTCTCAAGCTGTAACTCACCCCAAAGCTCAGGCCTCCGGCCCTGAGCAGCAAGCAATACAGCGAGCTCCATAGCTCGCCGTGGACGTTGGGTTTTACGCTCCGGCGGCCTGAACCACGTAAAACTCGCCGTGTCAAGCTCTTACTAACTCGTTCCATCTGCGCAAGCTCTCCGCTAGGGACTAGCCCCTCCGAAAAAAGAACCTCCGCGGGCTGCCCAGTGCAGGCCCGGGGGAAGTGTCGACCGCACACTTCGACAGTGCGAGTCTTAAGACCCCGGAGAATCTCCGCGTTGGCCCTCTCAACTTGCCCATTGCTCCTCGGGTGGGCGACAGAGGCATAGCATACCTGAATACCAAGGTCCTCGCAGTAGTCTTGGAATGCTGCGCTGGTGAACTGGGTCCCATTGTCGGTGATGATCCTGTTTGGGACCCCGAACCGGCAGACAATAGACTTGATGAATTTTACTGTGGATTGTTTGTTGATAGTGACAACTGGTGTAGCTTCCGGCCACTTGGTGAACTTGTCGATAGCGACATAGAGGTACCAGAATCCCCCGACGGTTCTGGGAAATGGTCCCAGGATGTCCAGCCCCCATACGGCAAACGGCCACGAGGGCGGGATCATCTGTACCGCCTGAGCCGGTGTATGGATCTGCTTGGCGTGGAACTGGCACGCCTTGCAGCTCTCGACCAGCTTGACGGCATCCTGGAGTGCTGTCGGCCAGTAGAAGCCATGCCGGAAGGCTTTACCGACAAGCGTGCGTGAGGAAGAATGACTTCCACATTCGCCTCCATGGATCTCAGAGAGCAAGTCGCAGCCTTCCCCCTGGGTTATGCACTGCAATAGGATGTGGTTGGCGCCACGCCGGTTGAGATCCCCCTCTACCAGCGCGTACCTCTTAGCCATACGCACAATCCGTTCAGCGGTTGCATGTTCATCAGGGAGGATATTGTCCTTCAAGTAGTCCCGGATCTCCGTGATCCATGCATCGGGTCTGACTTGAGCTTCTGGATCTTGAGCGTTGGGTTGCACGGAGTCCCCAGTGACGCTTACGATCCTTGGCGGCATCCATGGCTGTAGGGCCGCCGGGACCGCCAGCTTCGAGGTGCTGGTCAAGCCCCCTTCGCCCGGCTCGGCGGGCCGGGCTGTGGGCCGCAGCAACGTCCTCTCGAAAACTCCTTCGGGCGCAGGGGCTCCGGTGGAAGCCTTCGTTGAAAGGTTGTCGGCTGCGGCATTACCAGCGCGCGGTACGTGGTGCAGGTCCAAAGCTAGGAATTCTTTCTCCAACATCTGTACGTGGAGCAGATACGCAGCTAGCTGCGGATCATTGCAGGAGCATTCGCCCCTGACTTGCTTGATGACCAGTTGGGAGTCGCCCTGTGCCAACAACTGGCGAGCGCCTAAAGACAGGGCTGTCTGCAGGCCAAAGATGAGTGCTTCATACTCCGCCATGTTGTTGGTTGCCTTGAAATTTAGACGCACCATATACCCAAACTGTTCCCCCGATGGCATGAGGAGCAGTACGCCGGCACCGGCCAGCCCCCTGCTTTCGCGAGGAGCCGTCAAAGAAGAGTGTCCAGTGGGGTTCGGTGAAGACCGGAGCTTTGGGCTCTGGCTCACCGCCTTCATGGCCCCCTGGGTCAGTCTTCGTTGGTGTCCACTCCGCCACAAAGTCAGCCAGTGCTTGGCTCTTGACTGCATGACGTGGGAGGAAGTCCAGCTCAAACTCCGCCAGCTCCGCCGCCCATTTAGCAACGTTGCCAGTCGCATGGGGGCTGTGAAGAATTGTCTTCAGCGGATACGAGGTGACTACCGAGACCCGGTGGGCCTGGAAGTAGTGGCGGAGCTTCCTGGAGGCCACGAGCACCGCATACAGCAGCTTGTGGACTTCTAGGTACCTTGTCTTGGCCTCATGAAGTACTTCACTGATGTAGTAGACAGGCCTCTGTATGGTTTGGGCCCTCTCTTGTAGGCTTGGGAGCTCCTCGTCCATTGGCCCCGGCCCGCCGGAGGTGGGTGGACCCACGGGGGCCTCCGGGAACCGGGACCCGGAGGCCCTTAACCTTTCTTCATCATCCGGGAGCTCCGGGGGGTCTTGAGGGACCTCCGGGAGATCCCAATTGGACCCTGGAGATTTATCTTGGGGGTCCGGGAGGCCGTCCTGGGCCTCCGGGAGGTCGTCTTGGACCTCCAGGGGGTCCGGGAGACCGTCTTGGCCCTGCGGGGCCCCCTGGCGTCTGACTTCTGCTACCGGAGCAGGTTGCGAGGGTGAGGGGTCTAGCCGCTCCGCGACAAGGACCATACTCACCACTTCTGTCGTCGCCGCAATGTAGAGCAGCAAGTGTTCCCCGGGCTCAGGGGCTACCATGATAGGTAGGGTCGTCAGGAGTCGCTTCAACTCCTGGAAAGCCTCTTCTGCTTCGTCAGTCCAGGCAAAGGGGCCTGACTTGCGCAGGAGCTTAAAGAAAGGGAGTGCCTGCTCTGCTAGCCTCGGTATAAACTGACTCAGCGCGGCTAGACATCCCGTGAGTCTCTGAACATCCTTGACGCGGACAGGGGGCCGCATCAAGTCAATGGCCTTGATCTTCTCTGGGTTGGCCTCAATGCCTCGGTGCGAGACCAGGAACCCTAAGAGCTTCCCAGAGGACACGCCGAACACACATTTATCTGGGTTCAGCTTGGTGCGCGTAGGTGGGGCGCGAGGGCCGCACACCCTGCTTCTGTCACCGCAGGTTCTGGTGCCGCGAACGCCTGGTTCGCACTGAGCACCGCATGCCCCGGCATGGGCAAGGCTGCACCATAGGCCGGGGGCGCCATATGCAGGACATATGACTGTGGCATATTCTGCACGGCACAGGCCTGGGGCAGAGATCGTGTGACGAAGGTCTGCTCTTCAGGCTGGGTCGAGGCCGATGTGATGCTGTTGTCAGCCTCTTGGTGGCGACGCCTTTCTCGGCGCCGCTCGAGGTATACCCGGGCATCTTGACCCAGGTGACACCGTTCCAGCTCTGTCCTCAGATCTGTTGACTGGGGGCTGGTAGAGCTGGAGTCTGCCGTCTGCTCGCCATCCAAAGGTGCACGCATCAGCGACACGACCGATTGGCCAGAGCGTCGTCCCCGCCGAGGTCAAGGGCTTGCGGCGGCGACGACGAGATGGTCTACCTCGCGGATCCACTGCCGGGTCGCTGTCTGAGGCGCGTCCCCAGCGGGCGGATTGTACAGTAGCGCTCTCGCCGCAGCTAACGCACCCCCACTGGGCACGCCCAGCGCTACTGGAGACTTGAAGCTGGTTGGAGCCTGCATTGCCGGGGTCGGCGCTGCCAGAGCCGGTTGCTGGCTCCCAGCTCGTACCGACACACTCCGTCCCAAGTGTGTCGACATGTACTCCCCCCTGGTCGCGGTCTGCCGCAGAGGCGAGGGGGGAGAGTTCGCCGCTGAAGGAAGCTCGGTCATCTTCGTCGGCGGAAACTCGTCGCGCTAGGAGAAAAGCCCCCTTCCTGGCGCGCCAAATGTCGAAGTGTTCGGTCGACACTTCCCCCGGGCCTGCACTGGGCAGCCCGCGGAGGTTCTTTTTTCGGTGGGGCTAGTCCCTAGCGGAGAGCTTGTGCAGATGGACGAGTTAGTAAGAGCTTGACACGGCGAGTTTTACGTGGTTCAAGCCGCCGGAGCGTAAAACCCTACGTCCACGGCGAGCTCTGGAGCTCGCTGTATTGCTTGCTGCTCAGGACCGGAGGCCTGAGCTTGGGGGTGAGTTACAGCTTGAGAGTGTATGGCTAGCGTATGAGTTGCAAAGTGCGAACCCCTGCTATCGACGCCTACCCGAGCCTTTTATAGTCCAAGACTCGGGCGGCTTACAAGGGGAGCCGGGACCCGACAGGTGGTCCCGGGAAGATTGTCTATTATCTACCGTATCTGCAGTTATGCCGGTAGTTGTCTCTGGCCGAAGGCTTCTGAGTCTTCATCTTGCCGCCCTGCCCATGCCGCATGCTAGTCGTAGTGGTTGATGACGGCGCATGCGGCATGGGATGTCTTGTCGTGGTGTTTATTGGCTGACAGGTTCTGACACCGCGCGCCAGTCTGTGATGCGACTGGGCGCAACGGCACCTGACAGAAGCGTGCTCCGCGTCTCCGCGTCTTGGGAAGACGCGGGCCTTGAATACCTTATACGGGCAAGGTATGGGGCGTATTTACGCCCACTGCCTACCGCTTGGGGCAGGCAGCGTTGTTCTGCTGCCACGTGGTGGGCCCGGAGCCCTTCTCAGAGGAGAGGAGGGTCAGTCCCGCGGGACACGTGGAGCCTCCGGACCTCTCCCCGCGGAGGGGGAGGCTCGGCTTCTGTTGGCCACGTGGCGGGCCCGGAGCTCTCCTCTGAGGAGAGGGAAGTCCGGCCCCGCTGGACACGCGGCGCCTTCGGACCTCTCTCCCGCGGAGGGGGAGGTCCGGCTTCTGTATGCCACATGGCGGGCCCGGAGCTCTCCTCTGAGGAGAGGGAGGTCCGGCCCCGCCGGACGCGTGGTGCCTTCGGAGCTCTCCCTGCGGAGAAGGGCGAGTTCCTTAGGCATTTTCCCCTGTGCGCGGGGGTACCCCATATCTCAGGTACCGACAAGTACCAAAGAAGAGCAACGTAGGGCAGGTTTCTTTTCATATAAATTTCCATATGGGGAAAGGCGGGCCGAATATGTAGGCCACGACCCACCTCAAGGGAAGCAAGACTCTACGCGCTTGGGGTCGGAACCAGGCGAAGCTGAACGTAGTCCTGGACCGTCCCCTGAGGCTTAGTTGCTCCAAGCCCTGTTCTTGGACTTTTATGGAATTTATTATAAAAAGAAGGGTCTGTCCTATTGTTGCTCTAGGGGTAGAACTTACAGCGGTGTTCCGTGTTCCGAAGGTTCGGGAGCGGGTCCCCGTCCTCGGTTCTGGGGAATGGTCCCAGGCCCGGGATGTCCAGCCCCAGTATGACAAATGGCCATGCGGGCTGGATCATCTGTACCGTCCGAGCCGGTGTATGGATCTGCTTGGCGTGGAACAGGCACGCCTAGCAGCTCCCGACCAGCTCGACGGCATCCTGGAGTGTTGCCGGCTAGTAGAAGCCATGCCGAAAGGCTTTACCGACAAGCGTGCGTGAGGAAGAGTGACTCCCACATTCGCCTCCATGGATCTCAGCGAACAAGTCGCAGCCTTCCCCCTGGGTTATGCACCGCAATAGGATGTGGTTGGCGCCACGTCGGTAGAGATCCCCCTCTACCGCCATGTGTCTCTTAGCCATACGCACAATCCGTTCAGCGGATACACGTTCATCAGGGAGGATATTGTCTTTGAAGTAGTCCCGGACCTCCGTGATCCATGCATCGGGTCTGACTTGAGCATCTGGATCTTGAGCGCTGGGTTGCACGGAGTCCCCAGTGACGCTTGTGATCCTTGGTGACGTCCATTGCCGCCGGGACCGCCAGCTTCGAGGTGCTGGTCTAGCCCCCTTCGTCCGGCTCGGCGGGCCGGTCTGTGGGCCGCGGCAACGTCCTCTCAGAGCCCCCTTTGGGCACAGTGGCTCCGGTGGGGGTCTTTGTTGAAAGGTCATCAGCTGCGGCCTTGCTAGCGCGTGGTACGTGGTGCTGGTCCAAGGCGAGGAGGTCTGTCTCCACCATCTTGGTTGATAACCAGACTGGGAGTTGCCCTGAGCCAACGACTAGCAAGAAGGATGAGCTCTTCATACTTTGCTATGTTGCTGGCTGCCTTGGAATTGAAAGGCACCACATACCCAGACTGCTCCCCCGATGGCGTGAGGAACAGTACGCTAGCATCGGCCCCCTGCTTTCGCAAGGAGCCGTTGACGAACATCATTTGGTAAGGCCTGGTGAAGGTCAGGGCTCAGGGTCCTGTTTCACCGTCTTCGTGGCCCCCTGGGCGTGCGTCTACTTCGGCCACAAGTCAACTAATGCTCGGTCAATGTCTGCATGACAGGAAAGGGAGCCTAGGTCAAACTTCAGTAGCTCCGCCGCCCATTCGGCGGCATTGTCCGTCGCGTGGGGGCTGTGGAGGATAGCTTTCAGCCCGGGGAGACCGCCGGGTGCTCGATACTCGGAGGTCCCCAGGCTGCTTTGGACCCTCCGGGAAGCTCCGCTGGTGTCCCGGGAGCTCCGGGGGGTCCTGCTGGGCCTCCGGGGAGGGGTTCCATTGCACCTCCGGGAGGTCCTGCTGGTCCTCCGGGAGGTTGTGTCGGGGATCCGAGGTCCGGTTTGGGCCTCCGGGTTTTTTTTTGGTGCTTGCTTCTTGGTAGCGAAACAGGTTACGGTGGTATGGGGTCAAAGCCATTGGCGCGAAGACCAGAAATTCGCGGGACCCCTAGCTACGCCGAGTCGGTTTATGCCGGGTTTAGCAGGTGAAGGGTGCCCTTCAACTACTCCAGACACAGGGGTCTGATGGGAGCCCTAGCAAGCATTTGAGAAGCGCAGCATATCACAGCCTGACATCGAGTCTACTATTTGGTCTATCATAGGGAGAGAAAATAGGTCTTTAGGGCATGCCTTATTGAGGCTGGTGTAGTGGATGCGCTTCCGGAGCTTCTCGCTGGCCTTCGGGATAACAACACGGTTTGCCAAGCGCCGGGAGCGGCGGACTCTCCGTCTTGTCGGACGGTTGGACGTCAGGAAAGACCTTTAAGTAGTGCTCAATCACCTCCCTAGGGATCTCTGGCCTCGGCGACGGCTGTCATGCAGCACATCGACATTGTGCCGGAGGGGGGCAACGAGTGCGCCTTCCTATTTGCTATCCAGGCCCCCGGCTACCCAGGTGGTCTGGGTGGCATCGGCGCTGATTCGGACGAGCCTTGTGGGGACGTCGTCCTCATCGAAGGGTTGCACGCGGGGTGCTGTGGTAGAGGCACGGTGGCGTGCACTTGGGTGGAGCAGGTTTGGTTCTGCACTGCCGAGGGTTGGCGCTCTAGTCGCTGTAAGCGCCTGAAGCTTTTCCAAGGCTAACACTGCGGCAGCACGGTCTCCACAAACCTTGAGGACGCCTGTTGGTGTAGGCATCTTCAAGACAAGGTAGCCGTAGTGGGCTACTGCCATGAATCGGTACAGGGCTGGCCTGCCGATTATGGCGTTGAAGGGGAGATCAATTTCGGCCACGTCGAACAGAACGTACTCTGTCCGGTAGCTGTCCGGTGCCCCAAAGGTCACCGGGAGGCTGATGTGGCCGTAGGGAACGACCTGTCCCGGTCCCACCCCTGAGAACGGGCTCGATGAGGCGAGCTTGGCCAACGGGATCTGCAGCTTCTGGAAGGCTGCACGACTGATGAGGTTCAGCCCAGCCCCGCCATCCACCAAAACGTGGTACATCTTCATGTTGGCGATGGTGGGGGCCACCACGAGCGGCAGTTGGCCGGCCCCAGCCATGTTCCTGGGGCAGTCGGTGTCATCGAAGCTGATGGGGGTTCCCATCCACCTGAGGTGCGGTGCTGCACCTGGGAGGGGAGCCACCGACGCTACCGCTCGACGCAAGGCCTTAGCCGTGCTCCGGGACGGGGGGTCAGCGGACCCGCCGGAGATGACATAGAGCATCTTCCGGTGCTCGTCATCACTGGAGCTGGAGCTCCCATGACTGCGCACTGCCTTTACGGCGTGCTGAAGCTCCTGGAACTCCACCTGGCGGTCGACGCCGTCTCGGGCCTCGACCTTCTGCTTGCCACCCCTTTGATCGTTGGGTGGGGCATCGGTTAGAGGCTGCTTCCCTTTCCGGAAGCGCTCCGCGAGCTTCTGGATTTCCCGGCATTCGGCAGCGGTATGATAACTGGTGCCATGCACAGGGCATAATTCATCCTGGCCCCCGTCTGGGGCCGGTGATTGTCGCGGCCTCTTGTCAGGGCGCGGCCCCCGAGCTCCACTGGGCGCCGCCGTTGCAACAACAGGGACCGCGGCTGATGATTTTATGCTACTTCCGTACGAAGCGCCGCCGGATCCCGGCTGACCCCCTGGCTTGGGGGCCGGCAGAGAGTGCCAGTTCCGCCCTTCAGCTGCTCTGGTGCACTTGTCCGCCAGGCTGAAGAGCCCCGAGACGTTGCGGATCTCTCTGGTCGCGAGCTTCTCAAGCATTTTCTCGTCCCGGACACCCTGTCGGAACGCCACCACCACAGAGGCACTTTGGATATGTGGGATGGTGTTGCGTACCTGAGAGAACCGCTGGATGAAAGAGCGCAGCGACTCCCCAGGATGTTGCTTGACGGCGTGGAGGTCAAGCTCCGTGCCGGGACGGGTGTAGGAGCTGCCGAAGTTGGCGACGAACTGCCGGCAGAGCTCTCCCCAGGAGGTTATGGACCCCTGAGGTAGATTCATGAGCCAAGACCGAGCTGGGCCGGTCAAGGCGACGGGGAAGTAGTTGGCCATGACAGCCTCGTCCCCTCCTGCGGCAAGTACGGCGGTGGAGTAGATCTGGAGGAACTCCGCCGGGTTGACGCTACCATCGTACTTTTCGGGCAGGTGCGGCCGGAACTTGCGCGGCCACCTCGCGAAGCGAAGTTGGGGTGCAAGGGCCGCACACCCTGCACCTGCTGCTGCAGGTACTGGCGCTGCGAACGCTTGGTTCGCTCTTGGCACCGCGTATCCCGGCATGGGCAAGGCTGCACCATAGACCGGGGCCGCTGCTTGCGGCGCATATGGTTGTGGCATATGCTGCGCAGTATATGCCTGAGGCAGGGCTCGTGTGGTGAAGACCTGCCCTTCAGGTTGTGTCGAGGCCGACGACATGCTGTCGCCAGCCTCATGGTTGCGACGCCTTTCTCGGCGTCGCTCGAGGTACACCCGGGCGTCCTGGCCCAAGTGGCACCGTTCCAGTTCCCTTCGCAGGTCTGTCGACAGGAGCTTGGAGGAGCTGGAATCCGCCGTTAGCCCGTCAACCGTGGGTGTGCGCGTCAGCGACACAGCCGGTTGTCCTGGGCGCCGTCCTTGCCGAAACCGAGGGTTCGCGGCGGCGACGACGAGGCGGTCCACCTCGCGGACCCATTGCTGGGTCGCTGAATGGGGCGCATCCCCCGCAGGTGGGTTGCGCAGCAGCGCTCTTGCTGCAGCTAGCGCACCTCCATGGTGTACGCTCAGCGCTGCAGAAGATCTCACACTGGTCGGGGTCTGCATAGCCGGAGTCGGCGTTGCCGGAGTCGGCTGCTGGCTACCAGCTTGTGCCGACACACTCCGTCAGTGTGTCGACATGTACTCCCCAGTGGTCACGGTTCGCCGTGAACGCGGAGGGGGAGAGTTTGCCGCTGAAGGAAGCTTGGTCATCTTCGTCGGCGGAAACTCGTCGCGCTAGGAGAAAAGCCCCCTACCTGGCGCGCCAAATGTCGAAATGTTCAGTCGACACTTCCCCCGGGCCTGCACTGGGCAGCCCGCGGAGGTTCTTTTTTCAGTGGGGCTAGTCTCTAGCGGAGAGCTTGCGCAGATGGACGAGTTAGTGAGAGCTTGACACGGCGAGTTTTACGTGGTTCAGGCCGCCGGAGCGTAAAACCCTACGTCCACGGTGAGCTATGGAGCTCGCTGTATTGCTTGCTGCTCAGGACCGGAGGCCTGAGCTCGGGGGTGAGTTACAGCTTGAGAGTGTATGGCTAGCGTATCAGTTGCAAAGTGCGAACCCTTGCTATCGACGCCTACCCGAGCCTTTTGTAGTCCAAGGCTTCGGGCAGCTTACAAGGGGGGCCGGGACCCGACAGGTGGTCCCGGGAAGATTGCCTATCATCTACCGTATCTGCAGTTATGCCGGTAGTTGCCTCTGGTCGAAGGCTTCTGAGTCTTCATCTTGCCGCCCTGCCCATGCCGCATGCTAGTCGTAGTGGTTGATGACGGCGCAGGCGGCATGGGATGTCTTGTCGCGGTGTTTATTGGCTGGCAGGTTCTGACACCGCGCGCCAGTCTGTGATGCGACTGGGCGCAACGGCACCTGACAGACGCGTGCTCCGCGTCTCCGCAACTCGGGAAGACGCGGGCCTTGAATACCTTGTACGGGCAAGGTATGGGTCTTTACGCCCGCTGCCTACCGATCGGGGCAGGCAGCGCCGTTCCGCTGCCACGTGGCGGGCCCGGAGCCCTTCTCAGAGGAGAGGAGGGTCAGCTCCGCGGGGCACGTGGAGCCTCCGGACCTCTCCCCGCGGAGGGGGAGGCTCGGCTTCTGTTGGCCACGTGGCGGGCCCGGAGCTCTCCTCTGAGGAGAGGGAGGTCCGGCCCCGCTGGACGCGTGGCGTCTTCGGACCTCTCTCCCGCGGAGGGGGAGGTCCGGCTTCTGTATGCCACGTGGCGGGCCCGGAGCTCTCCTCTGAGGAGAGGGAGGTCCGGCCCCGCCGGACGCATGGCGCCTTCGGAGCTCTCCCTGCGGAGAAGGGCGAGTTCCTTAGGCATTTTACCCTGTGCGCGGGGGTACCCCATATCTCAGGTACCGACATGAGTGTATGGCTAGTGTATGAGTTGCAAAGTGCGAACCCTTGCTATCGTCGCCTACCCGAGCCTTTTATAGTCCAAGACTCGGGCGGCTTACAAGGGGAGCCGGGGCCCGACAGGTGGTCCCGGGAAGATTGTCTATTATCTACCGTATCTGCAGTTATGCCGGTAGTTGTCTCTGGTCGAAGGCTTCTGAGTCTTCATCTTGCCGCCCTGACCATGCCGCATGCTAGTCGTAGTGGTTGATGACAGCGCAGGCGGCATGGGATGTCTTGTCGTGGTGTTTATTGGCTGACAGGTTCTGACATCACGCGCCAGTCTGTGATGCGACTGGGCGCAACGGCACCTGACAGAGGCGTGCTCCGCCTCTCCGCGTCTTGGGAAGACGCGGGCCTTGAATACCTTGTACGGGCAAGGTATGGGGCGTCTTTACGCCCGCTGCCTATCGCTCGAGGGCAGGCAGCGCCGTTCTGCTGCCACGTGGCGGGCCCGGAGCCCTTCTCAGAGGAGAGGAGGGCCCAGTCCGCGGGGCACGTGGAGCCTCCGGACCTCTCCCCGCGGAGGGGGAGGCTCGGCTTCTGTCGGCCACGTGGCGGGCCCGGAGCTCTCCTCTGAGGAGAGGGGGGTCCGGCCCCACTGGACGCGTGGCGCCTTCGGACCTCTCTCCCGCGGAGGGGGAGGTCCGGCTTCTGTATGCCACGTGGCGGGCCCGGAGCTCTCCTCTGAGGAGAGGGAGGTCCGGCTCCACCGGACGCGTGGCGCCTTCGGAGCTCTCCCTGCGGAGAAGGGCGAGTTCCTTAGGCATTTTCCCCTGTGCGCGGGGGTACCCCATATCTCAGGTACCGACAGTGGCCCCCGGGCCCATCTCGGGGCAGATAGCGAGCCTGAGGTGGGACCTCCGTCTCTTCTGATCCGCGCACTTTCTCTAAGTCCCGAATTGACCACTGCCGGAGCACGAACGGCCGCGGGATCGTGGGAGCGTGCGCTCACTTGATGGTTGCTTTTACTGCGGCGGTTCCCAAGACTGCCACTTCTGTGCGTTGCGGCGCTTTCTTCGGGAACCGCCGAAGTGCCTTGCCGGCTCATCTTCTCAGGAGACTGACTCCTTGACCCACCGCTTCAGTTGGGCGGCTTGGGTCCACCCGTCATCGACACTCGGTCTAGGAGCCGAAGCGGTTGCCAATGCAGTGTATTCGAAGAGTTCCGAATCGCTTGGAAGTGCACCTGGGAAGTTTTTTTAGAGGGGATCTTAGCCACATTGCGGCTTCCCTTCGCACTTCTCTGCGTTTCTTCTCGGACTCTTGTGCTTTTGCTCCCTTGCCCTTGAGTTCTCCCTCACCATGGCCTCCAACCCGCCACCAGAGAAGAAGCGCGCTCGATCTCCTCCAGCGGCGGCGTCGGTGCCAAGTCGGGAATATGGGGTGCCTGGCACTCCCTCCGGTGGCGACTCGAAGAGGCCCCGGGCTGATGCGTTGAGAGAAACTTCTGGGGCGTCCTCTGTTCCGCCAGTTCAAGCGACTGCGGAGCGGCCGTCAGTGACGGTAGCGGGCTCTGGGAGTCCTACCCCGGCTCGGAAGTCGGGGTTCAGAGCCCGCTGGAGTGTCCGCGCTTCCCGGCCATCCCCGACTTGCGGGGAGTCTGTGCCGTTGCGCTCGGAGCCAGGGGCAACTGCCGCGGCCCCCAGGCCAGCGCGAACTTCTCCTGTTCCGGTGTGCCCGGACTCCGCGGCGGCGTCGTCTCTTCCTGCCGAGACGGCCACCATGGCCCCCAAGCCAGCGCAGGTCGACCCTGCACCAGGCGGCCCGGCCTTTACTCCAGCGCCGCCTTCCCCGGCTCGCCCCTCTCCACAGGTCAAGGAGCCAGAAGCTGAAGAGAGCCCGGCAGGTCCGGCTGCCAGAGCTTCGGAGCCAGCTTCTCCTGATCGGCGTCTCGTCTCAGTTGCTGGTGCGTCGACTCCTCTTGAGGACGAGGTAATGGAGGAGGTCGGGGGGACTGCCCCAGCCTCTGTTGCTCCATTGCCCCTGGCGGATGCCTTCGCGCTTGCCGAGACGAGCGTTCGGCAGGTCTTGGCTGCACTAGGTCGCGAGCGGGAGGAGTATACGGTTGAACGGGATCGCCTCCTCACCTGGGGGAACCTTTTGCGGGAGAGGACCGCGAAGGTTAAGAGCGAGCTCGACTCCAGGCGGCAGTTGCTCGACTTCAGGGAAGTGCTCCTCGACCGGATGAAGCGGGCTGTCGACCGCATGGACACCGAATCGTGGCGGATCAACAGAGAGGCCCTGGAGGCACACGCCCGGGCCGAGGAGAGTCTCTCTGCCGCTGTGGAGATACGGCAGCAGTTGGAGCGCCATAAACTCGCCGTTGAGGAACGGGAGCGTTCCACGGCAGCTGAGGCGGAGAGGGTCGCCGTGCAGCTGGCGGCGGGCGAGGATGACTTCGAGCTCGGATCGAGGAGCTGGAGATTCTGAAGTCAGACCTCGACTTGAGGGAGGAACAGGTCTCCCGTGAATGTCGGGCGGTCTTGGACCGGGAGTTGGCCGCCAACTTCAAGGCTGCTGAGTTGGAGCGGCTCGCCAAGACTCTCCATCTTCGGGAGAGCTCCCTGGCGGCCAAGGAGAAGGAATTCTCCGAGAGGAACCTGGAGGCTCTGCAGGCGGCCCGGCGTGAGGTGGAGGAGCTTTCGGCCTTGCGGTCCTCCGAGGCTCTTGCGGTCTCGAGCTTCGTGGATCGAGCGGGGTCCGCCGTGATCCCTCTTGGCTTCAGTTCGGTGAGGGCCGCGGCTCCTGCGTTGAAGGTGGCGGAGGTGATCCCCGCGCTGGAGTCGATCAGCGCCAAGCTGGACAGGCTAGACTCAGTGGTCGCCAGCGAGCTTGAGGCCGAGGGGCGCGGCCTAGCCTTAGAGGTCGCCTCACATGTGCTGGCATGCTTTAAGAGCCGCGACCCCTCTTTCTCGCTAGAACCAGCGAGAGAGGGCCCAGCCGCGGAGCGGGAGGAAGCTGCCAGGGCTGAAGTCGAGGATGTGGCCGCCCTTGTACCCGCAAGGTTCCGGCGGGAGCTGGGAGGTCCTTAGGACTTGTTTCTCCCTTTTTATCGAGTCTGTAGTCCAGCTCATGGAGCCTCGCTTAGTTCGACTCTTTTAGATATTTGTGTCTGTGATGCTTTTTCTCCTTCTTGGCTTTGCCTGACTGAGTCATTAGCTCCGCAAGGTACTCAGAGGCCATCTCCAATCTCGGAGCTCCGCATAGACACCTTCCCCGGGTCCTAACCGTGTTAGGGGCCCCCGGGGGTCTCCGGATCTCGCCCTATGGGGAGCTCCAAATTTGCCTGCCACGTGGCGGGTCCGGAGCCCCTCCTTAAGAGGCGGGAGCTCCGGCCATGCTGGACACGTAGGGCTTTCGGAGCTCTCCCACCGGGGGGGGGGAGGTCCGGTTTCCGCCTGCCACGTGGCGAGCCCGGAGCCCTTCTCAGGGGAGGCGAGAGCTCCGGGCCCGCTGGACACATGGGGCCCTCAGGGCCCCGCCCCTGCTGAAGGGGCAGGACCCGGTCCTTCCAGTCCTAGGCCGGAGTAGTTGATAGCTCCTTTCCCCCCGCTTCATGCAGTCCCTGTTGCCGTAACCTAGAGGTCCTGCACACAAACAGAGGAAACGTAATTCTCCTCGGGGGGTCCTCCCCTCCCGTCTCCTAGTCTTATTCGTCTTATGCTCCTGATCCGTTATACGGGGCTTGGGCAATTCTGTGCTCGAGGCGCCGGAGCTCTGGCTCCCTCCGAGGTCCGGGTACGGTCGTCCGATCCCTAGTACTGGGCCATGCGCCGGGAAGCAGAGTGCACGTGCTTTGGGTTCATGACCAGGCAAAGCGGTTGTACTCCCCTGTACCTCCGGGGGGCAGGATGCGCATGCTTCGGGCTCATGGCCTGCTAAGCTGGATACGCACCCTGGACCCCCCATGCACAACGCAGGCCTTTCCTGGAGGTGACCAACTGGCACCGCAACACCAGACTGGGGGAGGCCCGAGAGACTCACTCGGCCTTCGGCAGGTGCCTCAAGCGCAACCGCCTTCGGTAGGATAGCGAATGCCGACTATGGATGAGCGCAGGAGAGGGGGAGCTAGATGTACGATGAACATACAAAGATTGTGCGGTCATAAAAATTAATGCATAATTTAAATGAGCGCATGAGAGAGAGCTAAGTAGAACAGGTCCCTGTATTCGTGCCCATAGATTGAATTCTGGCTGTACATGGAGGCAATATTCCGCCTCGTCTACAAGGGAAGCAAGACTCTACGCACTTAGGGTCGGAACCAGGCTAAACTGGACGTAGTCCTGTACCGTCCCTTGAGACTTAGCTGCCCCAAGCTCTGTTCCTAAATCCTATGGGATTCATTACAGAAGAGGATAACCCTGTTCTACTGATGCTCGGGAAGTAGGACTTACAGTGTTGCTTCATGGCAAGGATTTTTGGGAAGGATCCCACACTCGGTTGAAAGGCATGTGTACCTGGGGCAGCAGCTTTCATGATTCGGAAGGGACCTTCCCTGCTGGGGGAGAGCTTATGGGTCCTTCTTGGAATAGAGCATGCCGCGACACCAGGTTGCCCTCCTGCAGGCCCCCGATGCGTTCGGTTCTTTGGCGGTAGTGCTTAGAGCATCAGCCGAGACCGCGCGTTGTGGGGTTGTCGAAGTGTTCAGTCGACACTTCCCCCGGGCCTGCACTGGACAGCCCGCGGAGGTTCTTTTTTCGGTGGGGCTAGTCTCTAGCGGAGAGCTTGCGCAGATGGATGAGTTAGTAAGAGCTTGACACGACGAGTTTTACGTGGTTCAGGCCGCCGGAGCGTAAAACCCTACGTCCACGGCGAGCTATGGAGCTCGCTGTATTGCTTGCTGCTCAGGACCGGAGGCCTGAGCTCGGGGGTGAGTTACAGCTTGAGAGTGTATGGCTAGCGTATGAGTTGCAAAGTGCGAACCCTTGCTATCGACGCCTACCCGAGCCTTTTATAGTCCAAGGCTTCGGGCAGCTTACAAGGGGGGCCGGGACCCGACAGGTGGTCCCGGGAAGATTGCCTATCATCTACCGTATCTGCAGTTATGCCGGTAGTTGCCTCTGGTCGAAGGCTTCTGAGTCTTCATCTTGCCGCCCTGCCCATGCCGCATGCTAGTCGTAGTGGTTGATGACGGCGCAGGCGGCATGGGATGTCTTGTCGCGGTGTTTATTGGCTGGCAGGTTCTGACACCGCGCGCCAGTCTGTGATGCGACTGGGCGCAACGGCACCTGACAGAGGCGTGCTCTGCGTCTCCGCGTCTCGGGAAGACGCGGGCCTTGAATACCTTGTACGGGCAAGGTATGGGGTGTCTTTACGCCCGCTGCCTACCGCTCGGGGCAGGCAGCGCCGTTCTGCTGCCACATGGCGGGCCCGGAGCCCTTCTCAGAGGAGATGAGGGTCAGCTCCGCGGCGCACGTGGAGCCTCCGGACCTCTCCCCGCGGAGGGGGAGGCTCGGCTTCTGTCGGCCACGTGGCGGGCCCGGAGCTCTCCTCTGAGGAGAGGGGGGGTCCGGCCCCGCTGGACGCGTGGCGTCTTCGGACCTCTCTCCCGCGGAGGGGGAGGTCCGGCTTCTGTATGCCACATGGCGGGCCCGGAGCTCTCCTCTGAGGAGAGGGAGGTCCGGCCCCGCCGGACGCGTGGCGCCTTCAGAGCTCTCCCTGCGGAGAAGGGCGAGTTCCTTAGGCATTTTCCCCTGTGCGCGGGGGTACCCCATATCTCAGGTACCGACATCGTCCATCCGCGCAAGCTCTCCGCAAGGGACTAGCCCCACCGAAAAAAGAACCTCCGCGGGCTGCCCAGTACAGGCCCGGGGGAAGTGTCGACCGAACACTTCGACAACGCCCACTGCCTACCGCTCGGGGGCAGGCAGCGTTCTTGTGCTAGACACGTGGCGGGCCCAGAGCCCTCCTCAGAGGAGAGGGGGGTCCGGCCCCGCAGGACACATGGAGCCTTCGGACCTCTCCCCGCGGAGGGGGAGGTCCGGCTTCTGTCGGCCACGTGGCGAGCCCGGAGCTCCTCTCCGAGGAGAGGGAGGTCTGGCCCCGCTGGACACGTGGCACCTTCGGACCTCTCTCCCGCAGAGGGGGAGGTCCGGCTTCTGCAGGCCACGTGGCGAGCCCGGAGCTCTCCTCTGAGGAGAGGAAGGTCCGGCCCCACCGGACGCGTGGCGCCTTCGGAGCTCTCCATGCGGAGAAGGGCGAGTTCCTTAGACATTTTCCCCTGTGCGCGGGGGTACCCCATATCGCGGGTACCGACAGTGGCCCCCGGGCCCATCTCGGGGGAGATAGCGAGCCCGAGGTGGGACCTCCGTCTCTTCTGATCCGCGCACTGTCGAAGTGTTCGGTCGACACTTCCCCCGGGCCTGCATTGGGCAGCCCGCGGAGGTTCTTTTTTCGGTGGGGCTAGACCCTTGCGGAGAGCTTGCGCGTATGGACGAGTTAGTAAGAGCTTGACACGGCGAATTTTACGTGGTTCAGGCCGCCGGAGCGTAAAACCCTACGTCCATGGCGAGCTATGGAGCTCGCTGTATTGCTTGCTGCTCAGAACCGGAGTCCTGAGCTTGAGGATGAGTTACAGCTTGGGGGTGAATGGCTAGCGTATGAGTTGCGGGAGTGCGAACCCTTGCTATCGTCGCCTACCCGAGCCTTTTATAGTCCAAGACTCGGGCGGCTTACAAGGGGGGCCCGGGACCCGACAGGTGGTCCCGGGGAGATTGACTGTGATCTACCGTATCTACAGGCTTCTGAGTCTTCGTCTTGCAGCCCTGCCCATGCCGCATGCTAGTCGTAGTGGATAATGACGGCGGGGGCGGCATGGGATGTCTTGTCGCTGCGTTTATTGGCTGGCAGGCTCTGACACCGCGCGCCAGTCTGTGATGCGACTGGGCGCAACGGCACCTGACACAGGCGTGCTCCGTCTCTCCGCGTCTTGGGAAGACGCGGGCCTTGAATACCTTGTACAGGCAATGTATGGGGCGTGTCGGTACCTGAGATATGGGGTACCCCCGCGCACAGGGTAAAATGCCTAAGGTGCTCGCCCTTCTCCGCGGGGAGAGCTCCGAAGGTGCCACGCGTCCGGCGGGGACGGACCTCCCTCTCCTCAGAGGAGAGCTCCGGGCCCGCCACGTGGCATACAGAAGCCGGACCTCCCCCTCCGCGGGAGAGAGGTCTGAAGACGCCACGCATCCAGCGGGGCCGGACCATCCTCTCCGCAGAGGAGAGCTCCGGTCCCGCCACATGGCATACAGAAGCTGGACCTCCCCCTCCACGGGGAGAGGTCCGGAGGCTCCACGTGCCCCGCAGGCCGGACCCTTCTCTCCTCAGAGAAGGGCTCCGGACCCGCCACGTGGCCAGAAGAACGGTGCTGCCAGCCCCCGAGCGGTAGGCAGCGGGCATAAAGGCGCCCCACACCTTGCCCGTACAAGGTATTCAAGGCCCGCGTCTTCCCAAGACGCGGAAACGCGGAGCACGCATCTGTCAGGTGCCGTTGCGCCCAGTCGCATCACAGACTGGCGCGCGGTGTCAGAACCTGCCAGCTAATAAACGCTGCGACAAGACATCCCATGCCGCCTGCGCCGTCATCAACCACTACGACTAGCGTGCGGCGTGGGCAGGGCGGCAAGATGAAGACTCAGAAGCCTTCGACCAGAGGCAACTACCGGCGTAACTACAGATACGGTAGATAATAGACAATCTTCCCGGGACCACCTGTCGGGTCCCGGCACCCCTTGTAAGCCGCCCGAGTCCTGGACTATAAAAGGCTCGGGTAGGCGTCGATAGCAGGGGTTCGCATTTTGCAACTCATACGCTAGCCATACTCTCTCAAGCTGTAACTCACCCCCAAGCTCAGGCCCCCGGCCCTGAGCAGCAAGCAATACAGCGAGCTCCATAGCTCGCCGTGGACGTAGGTTTTTACGCTCCGGCGGCCTGAACCACGTAAAACTCTCCGTGTCAAGCTCTCACTAACTCGTCCATCTGCGCAAGCTCTCCGCTAGGAACTAGCCCCTCCGAAAAAAGAACCTCCGCGGGCTGCCCAGTGCAGGCCCGGGGGAAGTGTCGACCGAACACTTCGACATTTGGCGCGCCAGGTAGGGGGTTTTCCCCTAGCGCGACGAGTTTCCACCGACGAAGATGACCAAGCTCCCTTCAGCGGCAAACTCTCCCCCCCACGTTCGCGGCAAACCGTGACCAGGGGAAAGTACATGATGACACACTCAGGACGGAGTGTGACAGGGCAAGCTGGGAGCCAGCAACCGGCTCTGGCAGCGCCGACCCCGGCAATGCAGGCTCCATCCAGCGTCAGGCCTTCAGTAGCGCCGGGCGTACCCGGTGGGGGTGCGCTAGCCGCAGCAACGGTGCTACTGCGCAATCCGCCTGCTGGGGACGCGCCTCAGGCAGCGACCCAGCAGTGGATTCGCAAGGTAGACCGTCTTGTCGTCGCCGCCGCAAACCATTGGCTTCGGCGGGGACGACGCTCCGACCAACCGGCTGTGTCGCTGACGCGCACGCCAACGGTTGACGGCCAGACGAGGGGATTCCAGCTCCACCAAGCTTCCGTCGACGGACCTGAGGACAGAGCTGGAACGGTGCCACTTAGGCCAAGATGCCTGAGTGTTCCTCGAGCGACGTCAAGAAAGGCGTCGCACTCAAGAGGCTGGCGACAACATGACGTCGGCCTCAACCCAGCCTGAAGGGCAGACCTTCGCTACGCGAGCTCTGCCCCAGGCATACGTCGCGCAGCATATGCCACCACCATATGCCCTGCAAACAGCGTCCCCGGTCTATGGAGCGGTCTTGTCCATACCGGGGCACATTGTGCCAGCGGAGAACCAAACGTTCACGGCACCGATACCTGCACTGGAAGCCAGCAACCGGCTCTGGCAGCGCCGACCCCGGCAATGCAGACTCCGACCAGCGTCAGGTTTTCAGTAGCGCTGGGTGTGTACCTAGTGAGGGTGCGCTAGCCGTAGCGAAGAGCGGGCACCGGAGCGTATGCCCCCGGTTGCCGGGGCATGCGGTGCTCAGCGCGAACCAAGCGTTCACGGCATCAGAACCTGCGGCGACAGAAGCAGGGTGTGCAGCCCTCGCGCCCCGCCTTCGCTTCACAAAATGGCCGCGCAAGTTTTGACCGCTCTTGCCTGAGAAGTACGACGGCAGCATCAACCCGGCGGAATTCCTCCAGATGCCGGGAAATCCAGAAGCTCGCGGAGCACTTCCGGAAGGGGAAGCAGCCCCTAACTGATGCCCCATCCTATAGTCAAAGGGAGGGCAAGCAGAAGGTCGAGGCCCGAGACGGCGACGACCGCCAGGTGGAGTTCCAGGAGCTCCGGCGCGCCGTAAAGGCAGTGCGCAGTCATGGGAGCTCCACCTCCAGTGACGACGAGCACTGGAAGATGCCCTGTCACATCTTCGGCGGGTCCGCTGACCCCCTGTCCCGAAGCATGGCTGTCGGTACCTGAGATATGGGGGACCCCCGCGCACAGGATGAAATGCCTAAGGTGCTCGCCCTTCTCCGCAGGGAGAGCTCCGAAGGCGCCACGCGTCTGGCGGGGCCGGACCTCCCTCTCCTCAGAGGAGAGCTCCGGGCCCGCCACGTGGCATACAGAAGCCGGACCTCCCCCTCCGCGGGAGAGAGGTCCAAAGACGCCACGCGTCCAGCGGGGCCGGACCTCCCTCTCCTCAGAGGTGAGCTCCGGGCCTGCCACGTGGCATGCAGAAGCCGGACCTCCCCCTCCGCGGGAGAGAGGTCCAAAGGCGCCACGCGTCCAGCGGGGCCGGACCTCCCTCTCCTCAGAGAAGAGCTCCGGACCCGCCACGTGGCTGGAAGAACGGTGCTGCCTGCCCCCGAGCGGTAGGCAGCGGGCGTAAAGGCGCCCCTCACCTTGCCCGTACAAGGTATTCAAGGCCCGCGTCTTCCCAAGACGCGGAAACGCGGAGCACGCGCCTGTCAGGTGCCGTTGCGTCCAGTCGCATCACAGACTGGCACGCGGTGTCAGAACCTGCCAGGTAATAAACGCCGCGACAAGACATCCCATGCCGCCTGCGCCGTCATCAACCACTATGACTAGTGCACGGCATGGGCAGGGCGGCAAAATGAAGACTCAGAAGCCTTCGACCAGAGGCAACCACCGGCGTAACTACAGATACGGTAGGTAATAGACAATCTTTCCGGGACCACCTGTCGGGTCCCGGCCCCCCTTCTAAGCCACCCGAGTCTTGGACTATAAAAGGCTCGGGTAGGCGTCGATAGCGGGGGTTCGCATTCTGCAACTCATATGCTAGTCATACACTCTCAAGCTGTAACTCACCCCCAAGCTCAGGCCCCCGGCCCTGAGCAGCAAGCAATACAGCGAGCTCCATAGCTCGCCGTGGACGTAGGGTTTTACGCTCCGGCGGCCTGAACCACGTAAAACTCCCCGTGTCAAGCTCTCACTAACTCGTCCATCCGCGCAAGCTCTCCGCTAGGAACTAGCCCCTCCGAAAAAAGAACCTCCGCGGGCTGCCCAGTGCAGGCCCGGGGGAAGTGTCGATCGCACACTTCGACATTTGGCGCGCCAGGAAGGGGGCTTTTCCCCTAGCGCGACGAGTTTCCGCCGACGAAGATGACCAAGCTCCCTTCAGCGGCAAACTCTCCCCCACCGCATTCACGGCGAACCGTGACCAGCGTGGAGTACATGTCGACGCACTCAGGACGGAGTGTGTCGGCACAAGCGGGTAGCCAGCAGCCGACTCCGGCAACGCCGACTCCGGCTATGCAGGCCCCGACCAGCGTGAGGTCTTCTGCAGTGCTGAGCATACACCATGGAGGTGCGCTAGCTGCAGCAAGAGCGCTGCTGCGCAACCCACCTGCAGGGGATGCGCCCCATTCAGCGACCCAGCAATGGGTCCGCGAGGTGGACCGCCTCGTCGTCGCCGCCGCGAACCCTCGGTTTCGGCGAGGGCGGCGCCCGGGGCAACCGGCTGTGTCGCTGATGCGCACACCCACGGTTGACGAGCTAACGGCGGATTCCAGCTCCTCCAGGCTCCTGTCGACGGACCTGCGAAGGGAACTGGAACGGTGCCACTTGGGGCAGGACGCCCGGGTGTACCTCGAGCGACGTCGAGAAAGGCGTCGCAACCATGAGGCAGGCGACAGCATGTCGTCGGCCTCGACGCAACCAGAAGGGCAGGCCTTCGCCATGCGAGCCCCGCCTCAGGCATATGCTGCGCAACATATGCCACCACCATATGCGCCGCAAGTAGCGGCCCCGGCCTACGGTGCAGCCTTGCCCATGCCGGGATACGTGGTGCCAGGTGCGAACCACCTGTTCGCAGCGCCAGTACCTGCAGCAGCAGGTGCAGGATGTGCGGCCCTTGCACCCCATCTTCGCTTCGCAAGGTGGCCGCGCAAGTTTCGCCCGCACTTGTCCGAGAAGTACGACGGAAGCGTCAACCCAGCGGAGTTCCTCCAGATCTAATCCACCTCCGTACTTGCTGCAGGAGGCGATGAGGCTGTCATGGCCAACTACTTTCCCGTCGCCTTGACCGGCCCCGGTCCTGGCTCATGAATCTACCCCAGGGGTCCATAACCTCCTGGGGTGAGCTCTGCCGGCAGTTCGTCGCCAACTTCGGCAGCTCCTACACCCGTCCTGGCACGGAGCTCGACCTCCACGCCGTCAAACAACAACCTGGGGAGTCGCTGCGCTCTTTCATCCAGCGGTTCTCTCAGGTGCGCAACACCATCCCACATATCCAAAGCGCCTCTGTGGTGGTGGTGTTCCGACAGGGTGTCCGGGACGAGAAAATGCTCGAGAAGCTCGCGACCAGAGAGGTCAGCGACGTCTCGGAGCTCTTTAGCCTGGCGGACAAGTGCGCCAGAGCAGCCGAAGGGCGGAACTGGCACGCACTGCCGACCTCCGAGTCAGGAGGGCAGCCCGGGTCCGGTGCTGCTGCCTATGGGGGTGGCAAGAAGACCAAGAACCGGGGGAATGGGAAGATGAAGTCACCATTCACGGCCCTCGTCGCCGCAGCTGCGACAACCAGTGGAGCTCAGGGGCCGCGCCCCGACAAGAGGCAGCGGCAATCACCGGCCCCAGACAGTGGCCAAGGCGGGCTATGCCCCGTGCATGGCACCTGCAACCATACAGCTGCCGAGTGCTGGGAGATCCAGAGGCTCGCAGAGCGCTTCCGCAATGGAAGACAGCAGAGGGCTGAAGCACCGCCCTACCCTCAGAGGGATGGCAAACAGAAGGCCGATGCCCCAGTCACCGCTGCCCACCAGGTGGGGTTCCAGGAGCCTCAGCGTGTCATAAAGACAGTGCATGACGGTGAGGACTCCAGTTCCGACGGTGACGGGCCAAGGCGTTAGCCAGCTACGGCACGCCTCCGTGCCTCGAACATACCTCTCGGGGGCTGCCTAGGGTCCGTCAACCCCTTGAAGGCCTTGCCAGAAGGGGGGGACGCCTTAGGTCATCCAAGGCGAGCCCGGGTCCACCTACCCCTTGAAGGCCTTAGCCAGAAGGGGAGAACTCCCCGGGGGACCCCGAGAGAAGCCACGCAGGACCTGATCTAGCGTGAAGACAACAACTTCGACAAGACTCGGGCTTGCAGGGAACACCCCACAACGCAAGGTCTCGGCCAATGCTCTAAGCACTACCGCCAAAGAACCAAACGCGACGGGGGCCCGCAAGAGGGCAGCCTGGTGAAGTGGCACGCTATATTCCAAGAAGGACCCATAAGCTCTCCCCCAGCAGGGAAGGTCCCTTCCGAATCATGAAAGCTGCCGCCCCAGGTACACATGCCTTTCAACCGAGAGTGGGATCCATTCCCAAAAATCCTTGCCATGGAGCAACACTGTAAGTCCTACTTACTGAGCATCGGTAGAACAGTGTTGTTCACTTCTGTAATAGACCCCATAGAACTTAGGAACAGAGCTTGGGGTAGCTAAGTCTCAAGGGACGGTACAGGACTACGTCCAGTTTAGCCTGGTTCTGACCCTAAGCGCGTAGAGTCTTGCTTCCCTTGTAGATGAGGCGGAACATTGCCCCCACGAACAGCCAGAATTCCACCTATGGGCACGAATACAGAGACCTGTTCTACTTAGCTCCTTCTCATGCGCTCATTTAAATTATGCATTAATTTTTATGATCGCACTATCTCTGTATGTTTATCATACGTCTAGCTCCCCCTCTCCTGCGCTCATCCATAGTCGGCATTTGCTATCCTCCCGAAGGCGGCTGCGCTTGAGGCACCTGCCGATGGCCGAGTGAGTCTCTCGGGCCTCCCCCAGTCAGGTGTTGCGGTGTCAGTTGGTCACCTCCAGGAAAGGCCAGCGTTGTGCATGGGGGGTCCAGGGTGCGTATCCAGCTTAGACGGCCCAGAGCCCAAAGCATGCGCATCCTGCTCTCCGGAGGTCCAGGGGAGTACGTCCGCTTTGCCTGGTCATGAACCCAAAGCGCGTGCACTCTGCTTCCCCAGCGCATGGCCCGGTACTAGGGATCGGACGGCCGTACCCGGACCTCGGAGGGAGCCGGAGCTCCGGCGCCTCGTGCACAGAATTGCCCAAGCCCCGTATAGCGGGCCAGGACCATAAGACGGATAAGACTAGGAGACAGGAGGGGAGGACCCCCCGAGGAGAATTACGTTTCCTCTACCTGTGTGCAGGACCTTCAGGTTACGGCAACAGGGACTGCATGAAGCGGGGGGGGGGGGGGGGGGGGGGGGGGGAAGGAGCTACCAGCTACACCGGCCTGGGACTGGAAGGACCGGGACCCGCCCCTCCAGCAGGGGCGGGACCCGGGGGCCCCGCGTGTCCAGCAGTCCCGGAACTCTCTCCTTCCTTGAGGAGGGCTCCGGGCTCGCCACATGGCAGGCAGGAACCGGACCTCCCCCCTCAGCGGGAGGGCTCCGAAAGCCCTACGTGTCCAACATGACCGGAGCTCCCGTCTCTTGAGGAGGAGCTCCGGACCCACCACGTGGCCGGCAGATTTGGAGCCCCCCATAGGGCGAGGTTCGGAGACCGGGGGCCCCTAACACGGTTAGGACCCAGGGGGGTGTCTGTGCGAAGCTCCGAGATTGGAAATGACCTCTGAGTACCTTGCGGAGCTAAGGACTCAGCCAGGCAAAGCCAAGAAGGAGGGAAAAGCATCACAGACACAAGTATCCAAGAGAGTCAAATTAAGCAAGGCTCCTTGAGCTGGACTACAGACTCGATAAAAAAGGGAGAAGCAAGTCCTAAGGACCTCCCGGCTCTCGCCGGAACCTTGCGGCTACAAGGGCGGCCACATCCTCGACTTCAGCCCTGGCAGCTTCCTCCCGCTCCGCGGCTGGGCCCTCTCTTGCTGGCTCCAGTGAGAAAGAGGGGTCGCGGCTCTTGAAGCATGCCAGCACATGCGAGGCGACCTCTAAAGCTAAGCCGCGGCCCTCGGCTTCAAGCTCGCTGGCGACCACCGAGTCGAGTCTGTCCAGCTTGGCGCCGATCGACTCCAATGCAGGGATCACCTCTGCCACCTGCAATGCGGGAGTTGCGGCCCTCACCGGACTGAAACCAAGAGGGATCAGGGCGGACCCCGCTCGATCCACGAAGCTTGAGACCGCAAGGGCCTCGGAGGACCGTAGGGCTGAGAGCTCCTCCACCTTGCGGCGGGCCGCCCGCAGAGCCTCCAGGTTCCTCTCGGAGAATTCCTTCTCCTTGGCCGCCAGGGAACTCTCCCGAAGGCGGAGAGTCTCGGCTAGCCGCTCCAACTCAGCGGCCTTGAAGCCGGCAGTCAACTCCCGGTCCAAGACCGCCCGGCGATCATGGGAGACCTGTTCATCCCTCAAGTCAAGGTCTGCCTTCAGAATCTCCAGCTCCTCCATCCGAGCTCGGAGGTCATCCTCGCCCGCAGCCAGCTGCGCGGCGACCCTCTCTGCCTCAGCTGCCACGGAACGCTCCCGCTCCTCAACGGCGAGTTCATGGTGCTCCAACCGATGCCGTATTTCCACAGCAGCAGAGAGGCTCTCTTCGGCCCGGGCGTGAGCCTCCAGGGCCTCCCTGTTGATCCGCCGCGACTGGGTGTCCATGCGGTCAACAGCCCGCTTCATCCGGTCGACAAGCGTTTCCCTGAAGTCGAGCAACTCCCGCCTGGAGTCGAGCTCGCTCTTAACCTTCGCGGTCCTCTCCCGCAAAAGGTTCCCCCAGGTGAGGAGGCGGTCCCGTTCAACCGTATACTCCTCCCGCTCGCGCCCTAGTGCAGCCAAGACCTGCCGGATGCTCGACTCGGCAAGCGCGAAGGCGTCCGCCAGAGGCAATGGAGCAACAGAGGCTGGGGCAGTCCCTCCGACCTCCTCCATTACCTCGTTCTCAGGAAGAGCCGACGCGCCAGCCGCCGAGACGAGACGCCGATCAGGAGAAGCTGGCTCCGCGGCACTGGCAGCCAGGCCAGTCGGGCTCTTTTCAGCTTCTGGCTCCTTGACCTGAGGAGAGGGACGAGCCGGGGAAGACGGTGCTGGAGAAGAAGCCAGGCCGCCTAGTGCAGGATCAACCTGTGCTGGCTCGGGGGCCGCGGTGGCCGTCTCGGCAGGAAGAGACGGCGCCGCCGCGGAGTCCGGGCACACCGGAATAGGAGAAGTCCGCGCTGGCCTGGGGGCCGCAGCAGTTGCCCCTGGCTCCGAGCGCATCGGCACAGATTCCCCGCAAGACGGGGAAGGCCGGGAAGCGCGGACACTCCAGCGGGCTCTAAACCCCGACTTCCGAGCCGGGGTAGGATTTCCAGAGCCCGCTACCGTCTCCGACGACCGCTCCGCAGTCGCTTGGACTGGCGGAACAGGGGACACCACAGAGGCTTCCCCCAGCACATCAGCCCGGAGCCTCTTCGAGTCGCCACCGGAGGGAGTGTCAGGCACCCCAGAATCCCGACTTGGCACCGGCGCCGTTGCTGGAGAAGATTGAGCGCGTTTCTTCTCTGGCAGCGGGTTGGAAGCCATGGCAAGGGAGAGCTCAAAGGCAAGAAAGCAAAAGCGCAAGAGTCCAAGAAGAAATGCAGAGAAGTGCGAAGGGAAGCTACAATGTGGGTGAGACCCCCTCTAAAAAGCTTCCCGGTGCAGTTCCAAGCGATTCGGAACTCTTCGAATACCTCGCACCCGCAACCGCTTCGGTTCCTAGACCGAGTGCCGATGACGGGTGGGCCCAAGCCGCTTAACTGGAGCGGTGGGTGCAAGGAGTCAGTCTCCTAATAAGATGAGCCGGCAAGGCCCTTCGGCGGTTCCCGAAGAAAGCGCCGCAACGTGCAGAAGTGGCAGCCTTGGGAACCGCCGCAGTAAAAGCAATCATCAAGTGAGCGCACGCTCTCACGACCCCGCGGCCGTTCGTGCTCCGGCAGTGGCCAAGTCGGGACTTAGAGAAAGTGCGCGGATCGGAAGAGACAGAGGTCCCACCTTGGGCTCGCTATCTCCCCCAAGATGGGCCCGGGGGCCACTGTCGGTACCTGATATATGGGGGACCCCCGCGCACAGGATGAAATGCCTAAGGTGCTCGCCCTTCTCCGCAGGGAGAGTCCGAAGGCGCCACGCGTCTGGCGGGGCCGGATCTCCCTCTCCTCAGTGGAGAGCTCCGGGCCCGCCACGTGGCATACAGAAGCCGGACCTCCCGCTCCGCGGGAGAGAGGTCCGAAGACGCCACGCGTCCAGCGGGGCCGGACCTCCCTCTCCTCAGAGGTGAGCTCCGGGCCCGCCACGTGGCATGCAGAAGCCGGACCTCCCCCTCCGCGGGAGAGAGGTCCGAAGGCGCCACGCGTCCAGCGGGGCCGGACCTCCCTCTCCTCAGAGAAGAGCTCCGGACCCGCCACGTGGCTGGAAGAACGGTGCTGCCTGCCCCCGAGCGGTAGGCAGCGGGCGTAAAGGCGCCCCTCACCTTGCCCGTACAAGGTATTCAAGGCCCGCGTCTTCCCAAGACGCGGAAACGCGAAGCACGCGCCTGTCAGGTGCCGTTGCGTCCAGTCGCATCACAGACTGGCGCGCGGTGTCAGAACCTGCCAGGTAATAAACGCCGCGACAAGACATCCCATGCCGCCTGCGCCGTCATCAACCACTACGACTAGTGCACGGCATGGGCAGGGCGGCAAAATGAAGACTCAGAAGCCTTCGACCAGAGGCAACCACCGGCGTAACTACAGATACGGTAGGTAATAGACAATCTTCCCGGGACCACCTGTCGGGTCCAGGCCCCCTTGTAAGCCACCCGAGTCTTGGACTATAAAAGGCTCGGGTAGGCCTCGATAGCGGGGGTTCGCATTCTGCAACTCATACGCTAGCCATACACTCTCAAGCTGTAACTCACCCCCAAGCTCAGGCCCCCGGCCCTGAGCAGCAAGCAATACAGCGAGCTCCATAGCTCACCGTGGACGTAGGGTTTTACGCTCCGGCGGCCTGAACCACGTAAAACTCCCCGTGTCAAGCTCTCACTAACTCGTCCATCCGTGCAAGCTCTCCGCTAGGAACTAGCCCCTCCGAAAAAAGAACCTCCGCGGGCTGCCCAGTGCAGGCCTGGGGGAAGTGTCGATCGCACACTTCGACAATGGCTAAGGCCTTGCGCCGAGCGGTAGCATCGGTGGCTCCCCTTCCAAGTGCAGTACCGCACCTCAGGTGGATGGGAACCCCCATCAGCTTCGATGACACCGACTGCCCCAGGAACATGGCTGGGGCCGGCCAACTGCCGCTCGTGGTGGCCCTTACCATCGCCAACGTGAAGATGTACCACGTTTTGGTGGATGGTGGGGCTGGACTGAACCTCATCAGTCACGCAGCCTTCCAGAAGCTGCAGATCCCGATGGCCAAGCTCGCCCCATCAAGCCCGTTCTCAGGGGTAGGGCCGGGACAGGTCGTTCCCTACGGCCACATCAGCCTCTCGGTGACCTTTGAGGCACCGTACAGCTACCGGACAGAGTACATTCTGTTCGACGTGGCCGAGATTGACCGCCCCTTCAATGCCATAATCGGTAGGCCAGCCCTGTACCGATTCATGGCAATAGCCCACTACGGCTACCTTGTCTTGAAGATGCCTACACCAACAGGCGTCCTCAAGGCTTGTGGAGACCGTGCTGCCGCAGTATTAGCCTTGGAAAGGCTTCGGGCGCTTACAGCAACTAGAGCGCCAGCCCTCGGCAGTACAGAACCAAACCAGCTCCACCTAAGTGCACGCCACCGTGCCTCTACCACCGCACCCCGCGTGCAACCCCTTGATGAGGACGACGTCTCCACAAGGCTCGTCCGAATCAGCGCCGATGCCACCCAGACCACCCGGGTAGCTGGGGGCCCGGGTAGCATATAGGAAGGCGCGCTCGTTGCCCCCCTCTGGCATGAGGTCGATGTGCTGCATGGCAGCCGTCACCGAGGCCAGAGATCCCTAGGGAGGTGATGGAGCACTACTTGAAGGTCTTTCTCGACGTCCAGCCGTCCGACGAGACGGAGAGTCCGCCACTCCCGGCGCTTGGCAAACCGTGTTATTATCCCGAGGGCCAGCGAGAAGCTCCGGAAGCGCATCCACTACATCAGTCTCAATAAGGCATGCCCTAAAGACCTATTTTCTCTTCCTATGATAGAGCAAATAGTAGACTCGATACCAGGCTGTGATATGCTGCGCTTCCCAAATGCTTGCTAGGGCCCCCATCAGACCCCTGTGTCTGAAGTAGTTGAAGGGCGCCCCCTACCTGCTAATCCCGGCGTAAGCCGACTCGGCATGGCTAGGGGTCCCACGAATTTCTGGTTTTCGCGCAATGGCTTTAACCCCATACCACAGTAACCTGTTCCGCTACCAAGAAGCAAGCACCAGAAGACCAGACCTCGGATCCCCGACACAACCTCCCGGAGGACCAGCCGGACCTCCCGGAACTCCCGGGACGACAGCGGAGCTTCCCGCAAGGTCCAAAGCAGCCTGAGGACCCCCGGGTGGGGCGTCGGAGCTACTGGAGTTTAATCTAGGTTCCCTTTCCCATCATACAGACACTAACAGAGCATTAGTTCACTTGTGGCTGAAGTAGACGCACGCTCAGGGGGCCACGAAGACGATGAAACAGGACCCTGAGCCCTGACCTTCACCAGGCCTTATCAAATGATGTTCGTCAACGGCTCCTCGCGAAAGCATGGGGCCGATGCTAGCGTACTGTTCCTCACGCCATCGGGGGAGCAGTCTGGGTATGTGGTGCGTTTCAATTCCAAGGCAGCCAACAACATAGCAAGGTATGGAGTGCTCATCCTTCTCGTTAGTCGTTGGCTCAGGGCAATCCCCAGTCTGGTTATCAACCAAGACGGCGGAGACAGACCCCCTCGCCTTGGACCTGCACCACGTACCGCGCGCTAGCAAGGCCGCAGCTGACGACCTTTCAACGAGGGCCCCCACTGCCACCAGAGCCACTGTGCCTGAAGGGGGCCTCGAGAGGACGTTGCCGCGACCCACAGCCCGGCCCGCCGAGCCGGGCGAAGGGGGCTAGACCAGCACCTCGAAGCTGGCAGTCCCGGCGGCCATGAGCGCCGCCAAGGATCATAAGCGTCACTGGGGACTCCGTGCAACCCAGCGCTCAAGATCCAGATGCTCAAGTCAGACCCGATGCATGGATCACGGAGGTCCGGGACTACTTGAAAGACAATATCCTCCCTGATGAACGTGTATCCGCTGAACAAATTGCGCGTATGGCTAAGAGACACATGGCGGTAGAGGGGGATCTCTACCGATGTGGCGCCAACCACATCCTATTGCGGTGCATAACCCAGGGAGAAGGCTGCGACTTGTTCGCTGAGATCCATGGAGGCGAATGAGGGAGTCATTCTTCCTCACGCACGCTTGTCGGTAAAGCCTTTCGGCATGGCTTCTACTAGCCGGCAACACTCCAGGATGCCGTCGAGCTGGTCGAGAGCTGCTAGGCGTGCCTGTTCCACGCCAAGCAGATCCATACACCGGCTCGGACGGTACAGATGATCCAGCCCGCATGGCCTTTTGCCGTGCTGGGGCTGGACATCCCGGGCCTGGGACCATTCCCCAGAACCGATGACAGGGACCCGCTCCCGAACCTTCGGGACACGGAACACCGCTGTAAGTTCTACCCCTAGAGCAACAATAGGGCAGGCCTTTCTTTTTGTAGTAATTTCCATAAAAGTCCGTGAACAGGGCTTGGAGCAACTAAGCCTCAGGGGACGGTCCAGGACTACGTTCAGCTTTGCCTGGTTCCGACCCCAAGCGCGTAGAGTCTTGCTTCCCTTGAGGTAGGTCGTGGCCTACATATGCGGCCCGCCTTCCCCCGTATGGAAATTTATATGAAAAGAAACCTACCCTACGTTGCTCTTCTTTGGTACTCATTTAATTTACTTATTAAATTTTTATGATTACCCTACTAACGCGTGCTCACTATGCGTTCAACTCCCTCTTCTCATTTTCATCTTTAGTCGGAATTTGCTGCAGATACGACTAAGGAATAGAGGGGGGAGCCCCCAAGGAGAATTACTTTTTCCTTACTTGTGTGCAGGACTTCTCAGCCTAGCTCCCCGCAGGAGTATGGTAGGCGCATCCACCCAATAGAACGCACCTACCAGGGGGCCGCTACGGGATCGCGGTAGGCCAAAAACCCTAAGGTAAGATCAAAGGGCTAGCCCTCACGGGGGCGAGGTCCGAAGGCCCCACGTGTCTAGCAGGGCCAGACCTCCCACCTCTTTGAGGGGAGCTCCGGGACCGCCGTGTGGTCTACAGAAGTCGGACCTCCCCCCCCTCTGCGGGGAGAGGCCCGGGGCCTCCACGTGCCCTGCGAGCCCGGACCTCCTCTCAGGCGGGAGCTCCAGGCCCGCCACGTGACCAACAGGCTCGGACCCCCCTCTGATCTCGTGAGGCGGGTCCTGGAGACCTCCGGAACCCTTAGTATACAGTGGGGACCCGGACAAGGTGTCTATGCAGAGCTTCGAGATTGGTCAAGGCCTCCGAGTCCTTGCGGAGCTAAGGGCTCGGTCAGGAAAGGCCAAGAAGAAGACTAGGGCATGCAGACACAGAAAGAAACAGAAGTCTGTCCATACAAAGGCTCCACGAGCTGGGCTACAGACTCAACAAAAATAAAAAAGGAAGTACAGGGCCTTGTGGACACGAGGGCGGATGCCTAAGGGTCCCCGGACTCCCGATGAAACCTAGAGGCCACGAGGGCAGCTAAGTCCTCGACTTCGGCCCTGGCAGCTTCCTCCTGGTCGGCGATGGGTCCTAAACGGACCGGCCCCAGGGAAAAGGAAGGGTCTCGGCTAACGAAGCACGACAGAACGTGCATCGCAACCTCCTTCGCAAGGCCCCGACCTTCCGCTTCCAGCTCATCGGCGATCACTGATTCGAGCCGACCTAGCTCGTCGCCGAGAGACTCAAGGGCTGGGGCCGCTTCGGACACCGGCCGTGCTGGGGTCTCCACCTGCACAGGGCTAAAACCAAGAGGAGCCAAGGCGGATCCCGCCTTAGCAATGAAGCACCAGACCGCCTGGGCCTCAGCAGTCCGCAGGGACTGGAGCCTCTCTACCTCTTTGCGGGCCGCTAGCTCGTGATCCATCGCCGCCTGAAGCTCCTTGGAAGACTGCTCCGCCCTCGCGGCGACAGCCGACTCACGGAGCTCCAACTCCTCAGTCCGAGCCCTTAGCTCCTCCACCTTGGCCCTCAGCCGAGCGGTGGTCTTCTCCTCCTCGGCCGCAGCAGCGCGTTCCCGATCAGCGACGGCGTGCTCCCGACGGGCTACCTGCAGCTGCAACTCCTCCGCGGCGGTGGAACACTCCTTGGCTTTGGCTTCAGCTTTGGCCAGAGCCTCGCGGTAGGTGGCACGAACCCGCTGGGCCTCTAACTCCAAGCGGGTAATGGCCTTCTTCTGGGTTCCAAGCAGAGCACTCATGGCCTCAAGCCTTGACTGCCTTGAGTCGAGGTCCGCCCGGGCCCGCTGCTGCCAGCTGAGAAGGCGTTCCCTCTCGCCGGCCAATGCCTTCCGCTCCTGCTCAAGGGCAGATTGGAGCTGCCGGGTGCTGGTCTGGGCACGCTCCAGGGTGTCCCACACGGGCACCGTAGCAGGGGGAGCAGGAGCCGTGCCGCTGGACCCCCCGGACGAGTCCAAGACCGGCGGGAGCGCCGGCGCCTCGGCAGCTACGGGGGGGCGCTGTCCTAAGCAGGCCAGGGGGCCAGCAGGCACACCTACAGCAGCCCTCCCGGTCTCAAGACCTGGCTTCTGGGCTGGTGAAGGAGGGCGGGTAGGAGCAGATGCGGCCACTGAGGCCACTGCCCCGTCGATTTGGGAGCTATGGGGGCCGCCGCGGTCCCCAGGTGCCGAGGCGCGGAGCCCCCGCTGGTTGAAGGCGGCCGGATAAGAGGCCCGCCCCTGGCAGCCGGTCGGTCCCTGCAAAGAAGAAGAAGCCCTCAGAATAAAAGAAGAGGCAGGAGCTCTGCTCCTATAAGTCAGAAAGAATAACACTTACTGGGCGGCATGAGCTCTCCAGCGAGCTTGCAGCACTGGCCTCTGGGCTATAGCTGAACTGCCAGGACCAGCGGCTGGAACGGTCGCGGAATGGGACGCCTGGACCTCCGGCGCGCTCGCCGGCGTCGCCCCACCAACATCCGTCCTGGGAGCCCCGCCGCTCGAGGGAGGATGGCGAGATACTTGGGCTGATTCGGACGGCTGCTGTCTGGGGAGAGACCCGCCGGGGAGGGACACTCGGGACCTCTTCGGGTCGCCACCCGATGGACCAGCACCTCCGGGAGATGGAAGCAAAGTAGCTCCGGCACCCTGGCTTGGCACAGGCAGCAACCTCGGAGGAGACCGAGCGCGTTTTTTCTCTAGATGCCCGGGTGCCGGCTCTTTTCCTTTCCCTTTATCGGCGGCTTGGGTTCCGTCGGTTCTGGGGGAGGGTTTGGCAGCAGCGGATGCCTCATGCCCTGATCCGGGGTGCTCGGCTCCTGGAATGGTGATACCCCGGAGGGCATCCCCGACCTGACGAACGGCAATCCCGATATCATCAAGGTTCGGTATCTTCCGCAGGAGCTCCGACCTCCTCTGAGGCTCCAAGAAGAGGGGGGTGGCAGAAGGCGGAAGGGAAGGGACACCGCTGGGAATATAGTCACCGCTCACCTTGCTCACCATCTCCTCCAGCTCTTCGTCGGAAGGGACAGAGCCGGGACCTCTCTCCAGCCTGGTACAGTCCTGCTCACCGGTGTAGTACCACGCGGGGCGGCTGCGTTGCTGCGAGGGAGCAATGCGGCGTGACACAAAGTCCATCAGCACCATTAGAGACGTCAGCCCCTCGTTGGCCAAGAACCGGATCCGCTCCAAGACCGGAGTGTACTCCTGCTCCAGCTCAGGGATCTCCTCCCAGAAGCGGCGATCGGTGGTTGGGCTGGCGGTTGGGAGTTGTAGGCGATCGTGCTCGTCGGTCTGCACTACCACCCAGCTCTCCCTCCAGTTCTCCCACCTTGATGCGCTGAAGGGCAGGAGGTATCCGGAGACCTTGGGATCTTTGCAGCGATGCTGGATGTAATATGCCCCCATCTGAGTCTTTGAGCCGCGTCCAGTCGTCCGCAGCACAAAGAAGTGGCGGAAGAGCGTCACGGAGGCGTGCACCCCCACGAACATCTTGCAGAAGTGAACAAAAACTGCCGCCATTGCGAAGGAGTTGGGGGAGAGATGGTGGAGCTGGAGACCATATGTCTCCAGCAGGGTGACAAAGAAGGAAGAAATCGGCAGAACGAACCCCGCCAGAGCATAAGCGGTGAAGAAGACTATCTCCCCCTTTTCCAGGACCAGGGGGAGAGATCCTCGGCGGAGCTGATGCTTCTGCTCTTCTGAGCGCCAGCCCAGCAGCCTGCGCACTGGCCCGAGCTCGGAGGAGCGAACAAGGCGCGTCGGAAGCAAGTTGGAAGCCATAGCGAAAGAAGGCGCAAGGGCAGGAGAGCCGGGGCGCAAGAGTTCAAGGGAAGTACGAGCGCAATGCGAAGGGAAGCCGTGATGCGGGTGAGATCCCCTTTTAAAAACTTTCCAGGGATGGTTCGAGGTAATTTGAAAACCTCCGGAAACATCGCATCGGCGACCTCGTCGGCTCCGAGACTGGGCGCCGATGAAAGCTGGGCCCAAGCCACTTAACTAAAGCGGTGGGGTCAAGGAGTCAGTCTCCTGAGAAGATGAGCCGGCAAGGCACTCCGGCGGTTCCCGAAGAAAGCGCCTCAACGTGCAGAGGTGGCAGCCTTGGGAACCGCCGCAGTAAAAGCAATCATCAAGTGGGCGCACGCTCTCACGACCCCGCGGCCGTTCGTGCTCCGGCAGCGGTCAATTCGGGACATAGAGAAAGTGCGCGGATCGGAAGAGACGGAGGTCCCACCTCGGGCTCGCTATCTCCCCCGAGATGGGCCCGGGGGCCACTGTCGGTACCTGAGATATGGGGTACCCCCGTGCACAGGGTAAAATGCCTAAGGTGCTCGCCCTTCTCCGCAGGGAGAGCTCCGAAGGCGCCACGCGTCCGGCGGGGACGGACCTCCCTCTCCTCAGAGGAGAGCTCCGGGCCCGCCACGTGGCATACAGAAGCCGGACCTCCCCCTCCGTGGGAGAGAGGTCCGAAGACGCCACGCGTCCAGCGGGGCCGGACCACCCTCTCCACAGAGGAGTGCTCCGGGCCCGCCACGTGGCATACAGAAGCTGGACCTCCCCCTCCGCGGGGAGAGGTCCGGAGGCTCCATGTGCCCCGCAGGCCGGACCCTTCTCTCCTCAGAGAAGGGCTCCGGACCCGCCACGTGGCCAGAAGAACGGTGCTGCCCGCCCCCGAGCGGTAGGCAGCGGGCGTAAAGGCGCCCCACACCTTGCCCGTACAAGGTATTCAAGGCCCGCGTCTTCCCAAGACGCGGAAACGCAGAGCACGCGTCTGTCAGGTGCCGTTGCGCCCAGTCGCATCACAGACTGGCGCGCGGTGTCAGAACCTGCCAGCTAATAAACGCTGCGACAAGACATCCCATGCCGCCTGCGCCGTCATCAACCACTACGACTAGCGTGCAGCATGGGCAGGGCGGCAAGATGAAGACTCAGAAGCCTTCGACCAGAGGCAACTACCGGCGTAACTACAGATACGGTAGATAATAGACAATCTTCCCGGGACCACCTGTCGGGTCCTGGCACCCCTTGTAAGCTGCCCGAGTCCTGGACTATAAAAGGCTCGGGTAGGCGTCGATAGCAGGGGTTCGCATTTTGCAACTCATACGCTAGCCATACTCTCTCAAGCTGTAACTCACCCCCAAGCTCAGGCCCCCGGCCCTGAGCAGCAAGCAATACAGCGAGCTCCATAGCTCGCCGTGGACGTAGGGTTTTACGCTCCGGCGGCCTGAACCACGTAAAACTCTCCGTGTCAAGCTCTCACTAACTCGTCCATCTGCGCAAGCTCTCCGCTAGGAACTAGCCCCTCCGAAAAAAGAACCTCCGCGGGCTGCCCAGTGCAGGCCCGGGGGAAGTGTCGACCGAACACTTCGACAGGGCGTCTTTACGCCCGCTGCCTATCGCTCAGGGGCAGGCAGCGCCGTTCTGCTGGCCACGTGGCGGGCCCGGAGCCCTCCTCAGAGGAGAGGGGGGGGTCCGGCCCTGCGGGACACGTGGAGCCTTCGGACGTTTCCCCGCGGAGGGGGAGGTTCGGCTTCTGTCGGCCATGTGGTGGGCCCGGAGCTCCTCTCTGGGGAGAGGGAGGTCCGGCCCCGCCGGATACGTGGCACCTTCGGACCTCTCTCCCGCGGAGGGGGAGGTCTGGCTTCTGTATGCCACGTGGCGGGCCCGGAGCTCTCCTCTGAGGAGAGGGAGGTCCGGCCCCACCAGACGCGTGGCGCCTTCGGAGCTCTCCCTGCTGAGAAGGGCGAGTTCCTTAGGCATTTTCCCCTGTGCGCGGGGGTACCCCATATCGCGGGTACCGACAGTGGCCCCCGGGCCCATCTCGGGGGAGATAGCGAGCCCGAGGTGGGACCTCCGTCTCTCCTGATCCGCGCACTTTCTCTAAGTCCCGCATTGACCGCTGCCGGAGCACGAACGGCCGCGGGATCGTGGGAGCGTGCGCCCACTTGATGGTTGCTTTTACTGCGGCGGTTCCCAACACTGCCACTTCTGCACGTTGCGGCGCTTTCTTCGGGAACCGCCGAAGTGCCTTGCCGGCTTGTCTTCTTAGGAGACCGACTCCTTGACCCACCGCTTCAGTCGGGCGGCTTGGGTCCACCTGTCATCGGCGCTCGGTCTTGGAGCCGAAGCGGTTGCCGATGCGGCGGATTCGAAGAGTTCCGAATCGCTTGGAATTGCACCCGGGAAGGTTTTAGAGGGGATCTTACCCGCATTGCGGCTTCCCTTCGCACTTCCCAGCGCTTCTTCTTGGACTCTTGTGCCTTTGCCCTTTTGCCCTTGAGTCCTCCCTCGTCATGGCCTCCAACCCGCCACCAGAGAAGAAGCGCGCTCGATCTCCTCCAGTGGCGGCTTCTGTGCCAAGTCGGTAACCTGGGGTGCCTGGCACTCCTTCCGGTGGCAACTCAAAGAGGCCCCGGGCTGATGCGTTGTGGGGAGCTTCTGGGGTATCCCCTGCTCCGCTAGTTCAAGCGACTGCGGAGCAGCCGTCAGTGACGGCAGCGGGCTCTGGGAGTCCAACCCCGGCTCAGAAGTTAGGGTTCAGAGCCCGCTGGAGTGTCCGCGCTTCCCGGCCATCCCCGACTGGCGGGGAGTCTGTGCCGTTGCGCTCCGAACCCGGGACAGCTGCTGCGGCCCCCAAGCCAGCGCGAGCTTCTCCTGTTCCGGTGTGCCCGGACTCCGCGGCGGCGTCATCTCTTCCTGCCGAGACGGCCGCCGCGGCCCCCAGGCCAGCGCAGGTCGACCCTGCACCAGGCGGCCCGGCCTTTATTCCAGCGCCGCCTTCCCCGGCTTGCCCCTCTCCACAGGTCAAGAAGCCAGAAGCTAAAGAGGGCCCGGCAGGTCCGGCTGCCAGAGCCCCGGCGCCAGCTTCTCCTGACCGGCGTCTCGTCTCGGTCGCTGGTGCATCGACTCCTCTTGAGGACGAGGTGATGGACGAGGTCGGGGGAACTGCCCCGGCCTCTGTTGCTCCATTGCCCCTGGCAGATGCCTTCGCGCTTGCCGAGACGAGCGTCCGGCAGGTCTTGGCTGCACTAGGTCGCGAGCGGGAGGAGTATACAGTTGAACAGGATCGCCTCCTCACCTGGGGGAACCTTTTGCGGGAGCGGACCGCAACGGTCAAGAGCGAGCTCGACTCCAGGCAGGAGTTACTCGACTTCAGGGAAGTGCTCCTCGAATGGCTGAAGCGGGCTGTCAACCGCATTGACGCCGAATCGCGGCGGATCAACAGGGAGGCCCTGGAGGCACACGCCCGGGCCGAGGAGAGCCTCTCTGCCGCTGAGGAGATACGGCAGCGGTTGGAGTGCCGTAAACTCGTCGTTGAGGAACGGGAGTGTTCCACGGCAGCCGAGGCGGAGAGGGTCGCCGCGCAGCTGGCGGCGGGCGAGGATGACCTTCGAGCTCGGATCGAGGAGCTAGAGATTCTGAAGGCAGACCTCGACTTGAGGGAGGAACAGGTCTCCCACGAACGCCGGGCAGTCTTGGAACGGGAGTTGGCCACCGACTTCAAGGCTTCTGAGTTGGAGCGGCTCGCCAAGACTCTCCACCTTTGGGAGAGCTCCCTGGCGGCCAAGGAGAAGGAATTCTCCGAGAGAAACCTAGAGGCCCTGCAGGCAGCCCGCCGCGAGGTGGAGGAGCTCTCGGCCTTGCGGTCCTCCGAGGCTCATGCGGTCTCAAGCTTCGTTGATTGGCGGGGTCCGCCCTGATCCCTCTTGCCTTCAGTCTGGTGAGGGCAGCGGCTCCTGCGTTGAAGGTGGCGGAGGTGATCCCCGCGCTGGAGTCGATCGGCGCCAAGCTGGACAGGCTAGACTCGGTGGTCGCCGGCGAGCTTGAGGCCGAGGGACGCGGCCTAGCCTTAGAGGTCGCCTCACATGTGCTGGCCTGCTTCAAGAGCCGCGACCCCTCTTTCTCCCTGGAACCAGCGAGAGAGGGCCCAGCCGCGGAGCGGGAGGAAGCTGCCAGGGCTGAAGTTGAGGATGTGGCCACCCTTGTAGCCGCTAGGTTCCGGCGTGAGCCGGGAGGTCCTTAGGACTTGTTTCTCCCTTTCTATCAAGTCTGTAGTCCAGCTCATGGAGCCTCGCATAATTTGACTCTGTCGGTACCTGAGATATGGGGTACCCCCGCGCACAGGGTAAAATGCCTAAGGTACTCGCCCTTCTCCGCAGGGAGAGCTCCGAAGGCGCCACGCGTCCGGCGGGGCCGGACCTCCCTCTCCTCAGAGGAGAGCTCCGGGCCCACCACGTGGTATACAGAAGCCGGACCTCCCCCTCCGTGGGAGAGAGGTCCGAAGACGCCACGCGTCCAGCGGGTCCGGACCTCCCTCTCCACAGAGGAGAGCTCCGGGCCCGCCACGTGGCATACAGAGGCCGGACCTCCCCCTCCGCGGGGAGAGGTCCGGAGGCTCCACGTGCCCCGCAGGCCGGGCCCTTCTCACCTCAGAGAAGGGCTCCGGACCCGCCACGTGGCCAGAAGAACGGTGCTGCCTACCCCCGAGCGGTAGGCGGCGGGCGTAAAGGCGCTCCTCACCTTGCCCGTACAAGGTATTCAAGGCCCGCATCTTCCCAAGACGCGGAAACGCGGAGCACGCGTCTGTCAGGTGCCGTTGCGCCCAGTCGCATCACAGACTGGTGCGCGGTGTCAGAACCTGCCAGCCAATAAACGCTGCGACAAGACATCCCATGCCGCCTGCGCCGTCATCAACCACTACGACTAGCACGCGGCATGGGCAGGGCGGCAAGATGAAGACTCAGAAGCCTTCGACCAGAGGCAGCTACCGGCGTAACTGCAGATACGGTAGATAACAAGCAATCTTCCCGGGACCACCTGTCGGGTCCCGGCTCCCCTTGTAAGCCGCCCGAGTCTTGGACTATAAAAGGCTCGGGCAGGCGTCGATAGCAGGGGTTCGCATTTTGCAACTCATACGCTAGCCATACACTCTCAAGCTGTAACTCACCCCCATGCTCAGGCCCCCCGGCCCTGAGCAGCAAGCAATACAGCGAGCTCCATAGCTCGCCGTGGACGTAGGGTTTTACGCTCCGGCGGCCTGAACCACGTAAAACTCTCCGTGTCAAGCTCTCACTAACTCGTCCATCTGCGCAAGCTCTCCGCTAGGAACTAGCCCCTCCGAAAAAAGAACCTCCGCGGGCTGCCCAGTGCAGGCCCGGGGGAAGTGTCGACCGAACACTTCGACATTTGGCGCGCCAGGTAGGGGGCTTTTCCCCTAGCGCGACGAGTTTCCGCCGACGAAGATGACCAAGCTTCCTTCAGCGGCAAACTCTCCCCCTCCGCGGTCACGGTGAACCGTGACCACAGGGGAAAGTACATGATGACACACTCAGGACGGAGTGTGACAGGGCAAGCTGGGAGCCAGCAACCGGCTCTGGCAGCGCCGACCCCAGCAATGCAGGCTCCATCCAGCGTCAGGCCTTCAGTAGCGCCGGACGTACCCGGTGGGGGTGCGCTAGCCGCAGCAAGGGCGCTACTGCGCAATCCACCTGCTGGGGACGCGCCTCAGGCAGCGACCCAGCAGTGGATTCGTGAGGTAGACCGTCTTGTCGTCGCCGACGCAAACCATTGACTTCGGCGGAGATGACGCTCCGACCAACCGGCTGTGTCGCTGACGCGCACGCCAACGGTTGACGGCCAGACGGGGGAGTTCCAGCTCCACCAAGCTTCTGTCGACGGACCTGAGGACAGAGCTGGAACGGTGTCACTTAGGCCAAGATGCCCGAGGGTTCCTCGAGCGACGTCGAGAAGGGCGTCGCACTCAAGAGGCTGGCGACAACATGACGTCGGCCTTGACCCAGCCTGAAGGGCAGATCTTCGCTACGCGAGCTCTGCCCCAGGCATACGTCGCGCAGCATATGCCACAACCATATGCCCTGCAAACGGCGTCCCCGGTCTATAGAGCGGCCTTGCCCATACCGGGGCATACTGTGCCAGCGGGGAACCAGGCGTTCGCGGCGCCGATACCTGCACTGGGAGCCAGCAACTGGCTCTGGCAGCGCCGACCCCGGCAATGCAGGCTCCGACCAGCGTCAGGTCTTCAGTAGCGCTGGGTGTACCTAGTGAGGGTGCACTAGCCGCAGCGAAGAGCGCTGCTACTTAATATGCCACAGTCGTATGCCCTACGTATGGCGGCTGGAGCATGCGGTGCTCAGCGCGAACCAAGCATTCGCGGCATCTGAACCTGCGGCGACAGAAGCAGGGTGTGCGGCCCTCACGCCCCGCCTTCGCTTCACAAAATGGCCGCGCAAGTTTCGGCCGCTCTTGCCTGAGAAGTACGACGGCAGCACCAACCCGGCGGAATTCCTCCAGAGGCCGGGAAATCCAGAAGCTCGCGGGGCGCTTCCGGAAGGGGAAGCAGCCCCTAGCTGATGCCCCATCCTATAGTAAGGGAGGGCAACCAGAAGGTCGAGGCCCGAGACGGCGACGACCGCCAGGTGGATTTCCAGGAGCTCCGGCGCGCCGCAAAGGCAGCGCGCAATCATGGGAGCTCCATCTCCAGTGACGACGAGCACTGGAAGATGCCCTGTGACATCTTCGGCGGGTCCGCTGACCCCCCTATCCAGAAGCATGGCTAAGGCCTTGTGCCGAGTGGTAGCGTCGGTGGCTCCCCTTCCAGGTGCAGTGCCGCACCTCAGGTGGATGGGAACCCCCATCAGCTTCGATGACACCGACTGCCCCAGGAACATGGCTGGGGCCGGCCAACTACCGCTCGTGGTGGCCCTTACCATCGCCAACGTGAAGATGTACCATGTTTTGGTGGATGGTGGGGCTGGACTGAACCTCATTAGTCACGCAGCCTTCCAGAAGCTGCAGATCCCGATGGCCAAGCTCGCCCCATCAAGCCCGTTCTCAGGGGTAGGGCCGGGACAGGTCGTTCCCTACGGCCGCATCAGCCTCCAGGTGACCTTTGGGGCACCGGACAGCTACCAGACGGAGTACATTCTGTTCGACGTGGCCGAGATTGCCATGATCGGTAGGCCAGCCCTGTACCGATTCATGGCAGTAGCCCACTACGGCTATCTTGTCCTGAAGATGCCTACACCAACAGGCGTCCTCAAGGTTTGTGGAGACTGTGCTGCCGCAGTATTAGCCTTGGAAAGGCTTCAGGCGCTTACAGCAACTATAGCGCCAGCCCTCAGCAGTACAGAACCAAACCAGCTCCACCTAAGTGCACGCCATCGTGCCTCTACCACCGCACCCCGCGTGCAACCCCTTGATGAGGACGACGTCCCCACGAGGCTTGTCCGAATCAGCGCCGATGCCACCCAGACCACCCGGGTAGCCGGGGGCCTGGGTAGCATATAGGAAGGCGCGCTCGTTGCCCCCCTCCGGCATGAGGTCGATGTGCTGCATGACAGTCATCACCGAGGCCAGAGATCCCTAGGGAGGTGATGGAGCACTACTTAAAGGTCTTTCCCGATGTCCAGCCGTCCGACGAGACGGAGAGTCCGCCGCTTCTGGCACTTGGCAAACCGTGTTATTATCCCGAAGGCCAGCGAGAAGCTCCGGAAGCGCATCCACTACACCAGTCTCAATAAGGCATGCCCTAAAGACCTATTTTTTCTTCCTATGATAGAGCAAATAGTAGACAAGATACCAGGCTGTGATATGCTCCGCTTCCCAAATGCTTGCTAGGACTCCCATCAGACCCCTGGGTCTGAAGTAGTTGGAGGGCGCCCTTTACCTGCTAATCCCGGCGTAAACCGACTCGGCATAGCTAGGGGTCCCGCAAATTTCCGGTCTTCGCGCAATGGCTTTAACCCCATACCACAGTAACCTGTTTCGCTACCGAGAAGCAAGCACCAGAAGACCAGACCTCGGATCCCCGACACAACCTCCCGGAGGACCAGCAGCACCTCCCGGAGCTCCCGGGACGTCAGCGGAGCTTCCCGCGAGGTCCAAAGCAGCCTGAGGACCCCCGAGTGTCGGGCACCCAGTGATCCCCCTAGGCTAAAAGCTACCCCCCACAGCCCCACGCGGTGGGCGATGCCACCAAATGGGCGGCGGAACTACTGAAGTTTGATCTAGGTTCCCTTTCCCGTCATACAGACATTAATAAAGCATTAGTTCACTTATGGCTGAAGTAGACGCACGCTCAGGGGGCCACGGAGACGATGAAGCAGTACCCTGAGCCCAGACCTTCACCAGGCCTTATCGAATGATGTTCATCGACGGCTCCTTGCGAAAGCAGGGGGCCGATGCTAGCGTACTGTTCCTCTCGCCATCGGGGGAGCAGTCTGGGTATGTGGCGCGTTTCAATTCCAAGGCAACCAACAACATAGCAAAGTATGGAGTGCCCATCCTTTTCGCTAGTCGTTGGCTCAGGGCAATCCCCAGTCTGGTTAACAACCAATACAGTGGAGACAGACCCCCTCGCCTTGGACCTGCACCACGTACCGCGCGCTAGCAAGGCCGCAGCTGACGACCTTTCAACGAGGGCCCCCACTGCCACCGGAGCCACTGAGCCTGGAGGGGGCCTCGAGAGGACGTTGCCGCAACCCACAGCTCGGCCCGCCGAGCCGGGCGAAGGGGGCTAGACCAGCACCTCGAAGCTGGCGGTCCCGGCGGCCATGAGCGCCGCCAAGGATCATAAGCGTCACTGGGGACTCCGTGCAACCCAGCGCTCAAGATCCAGATGCTCAAGTCAGACCCGATGCATGGATCACGGAGGTCCGGGACTACTTGAAAGACAATATCCTCCCTGATGAACGTGTATCCGCTGAACGGATTGCGCGTGTGGCTAAGAGACACATGGCGGTAGAGGGGGATCTCTACCGACGTGACGCCAACCACATCCTATTGCGGTGCATAACCCAGGGGGAAGGCTGTGACTTGTTCGCTGAGATCCATGGAGGCGAATGTGGGAGTCATTCTTCCTCACGCACGCTTGTCGGTAAAACCTTTCGGCATGGCTTCTACTAGCCGGCAACACTCCAGGATGCCGTCGAGCTGGTCGAGAGCTGCTAAGCGTGCCTGTTCCACGCCAAGCAGATCCATACACCGGCTTGGACGGTACAGATGATCCAGCCCGCATGGCCATTTGCCGTACTGGGGCTGGACATCCCGGGCCTGGGACCATTCCCCAGAACCAAAGACAGGGACCCGCTCCCGAATCTTCGGAACACGGAACACCGCTGTAAGTTCTACCCCTAGAGCAACAATAGGGCAGGCCTTTCAGCTTCGCCTGGTTCCGACCCCAAGCGCGTAGAGTCTTGCTTCCCCTGAGGTGGGTCGTGGCCTACATACGTGGCCCGCCTTCCCCTGTATGGAAATTTATATGAAAAGAAACCTACCCTACGTTGCTCTACTTTGGTACTCATTTAATTTACTTATTAAGTTTTTATGATTACCCAACTAACGCGTGCTCACTATGCGTTCAACTCCCTCTTCCCATTCTCATCTTTAGTCGGAATTTGCTGCAGATACAACTAAGGAATAGAGGGGGGGAGCCCCCAAGGAGAATTACTTTTTCCTTACTTGTGTGCAGGACTTCTCAGCCTCAGCTCCCCGCAGGAGTATGGTAGGCGCATCCACCCAATAGAACGCACCTACCAGGGGGCCGCTACGGGATCGCGGTAGGCCAAAAACCCCAAGGTAAGATCAAAAGGGCTAGCCCTCACAGGGGCGAGGTCCGAAGGCCCCACGTGTCCAGCGGGGCTGGACCTCCCACCTTTTTGAGGGGAGCTCCGGAGCCGCCGCGTGGTCTACAGAAATCGGACCTCCCCCCCTCTGCGAGGGGAGGCCCGGGGCCTCCACGTGCCCTGCAAGCCCGGACCTCCTCTCAGGCGGGAGCTCCGGGCCCGCCACGTGGCCAACAGGCTCGGACCCCCCTCCGGTCTCGTAAGGTGGGTCCTGGAGACCTCCGAAACCCTTACTATACAGTGGGGACCCGGACAAGGTGTCTATGCAGAGCTTCGAGATCGGTCAAGGCCCCCGAGTCCTTGCGGAGCTAAGGGCTCGGTCAGGAAAGGCCAGGAAGAAGACTAGGGCATGCAGACACGGAAAGAAACAAGAGTCTGTCCATACAAAGGCTCCACGAGCTGGGCTACAGACTCAACAAAAATAAAAAAAGGAAGTACAGGGCCTTGTGGACACGAGGGCAGATGCTTAGGGGTCCCCGGACTCCCGATGAAACCTAGAGGCCACAAGGGCAGCTAAGTCCTCGACTTCGGCCCTGGCAGCTTCCTCCCGGTCGGCGATGGGTCCTAAACGGACCGGCCCCAGAGAAAAGGAAGGGTCTCGGCTAACGAAGCACGACAGAACGTGCATCGCAACCTCCTTCGCAAGGCCCCGACCTTCCGCTTCCAGCTCGTCGGCGATCACTGATTCGAGCCGACCTAGCTCGTCGCCGAGAGACTCAAGGGCTGGGACCGCTTCGGACACCGGCCGTGCTGGGGTCTCCACCTGCACAGGGCTAAAACCAAGAGGAGCCAAGGCGGATCCCGCCTTAGCAATGAAGCACCAGACCGTCTGGGCCTCGGCAGTCCGCAAGGACTGGAGCCTCTCTACCTCTTGGCGAGCCGCTAGCTCGCGATCCATCGCCGCCTGAAGCTCCTTGGAAGACTGTTCCTCCCTCGCGGCGACAGCCGACTCACGGAGCTCCAGCTCCTCAGTCCGAGCCCTTAGCTCCTCCACCTTGACCCTCAGCCGAGCGGTGGTCTTCTCCTCCTCGGCCGCAGCAGCGTGTTCCCACTCAGCGACGGCGTGTTCCCGACGGGCTACCTGCAGCTGCAACTCCTCCGCGGCGGTGGAACACTCCTTGGCTTTGGCTTCAGCTTTGGCCAGAGTCTCGCGGCAGGAGGCACGAACCCGTTGGGCCTCTAACTCCAAGCGGCTAATGGCCTTCTTCTGGGTGCTAAGCAGAGCACTCATAGCCTCAAGCCTTGACTGCCTTGAGTCGAGGTCCGCTCGGGCCCGCTGCTGCCAGCTGAGAAGGCGTTCCCTCTCGCCAGCCAATGCCTTCCGCTCATGCTCAAAGGCAGATTGGAGCTGCCGGGTGCTGGTCTGGGCACGCTCCATGGCGTCCCACACGGGCACCGGAGCAGGGGGAGCAGGAGTTGCGCCGCTGGACCCCCCGGACGAGTCCAAGGCCGGCGGGAGCGCCAGCGCCTCAGCAGCTACGGTGGGGCGCTGTCCTAAGCAGGCCAGGGGGCCAGCAGGCACACCTACAGCAGCCCTCCCGGTCTCAAGATCTGGCTTCTGGGCTGGTGAAGGAGGGCGGGTAGGAGCAGATGCGGCCACTGCGGCCACTGCCCCCGCCGATTCGGGAGCTATGGGGGCCACCGCGGTCCCCAGGTGCCGAGGCGCGGAGCCCCTGCTGGTTGAAGGCGGCCGGATAAGAGGCCCGCCCCTGGCAGCCGGTCGGTCCCTGCAAAGAAGAAGAAGCCCTCAGAATAAGAGAAGAGGCAGGAGCTCTGCTCCTATAAGTTAGAAAGGATAACACTTACTGGGCGGCATGAGCGCTCCAGCGAGCTTGCAGCACTGGCCTCTGGGCTGTAGCTGAACTGCCAGGACCAGCGGCTGGAACGGTCGCGGAGTGGGACGCCTGGACCTCCGGCGCGCTCGTCGGCGCCGCGCCACCAACATCCGTCCTGGGAGCCCCGCCGCTCGAGGGAAGATGGCGAGATACTTGGGCTGATTCGGATGGCAGCTGTCTGGGGAGAGACCCGCCGCGGGGGGACACTCGGGACCTCTTCGGGTCGCCACCCGATGTACCAGCACCTCCGAGAGATGGAAGCGAAGTAGCTCCGGCACCCTGGCTTGGCACAGGCGGCACCCTCGGAGGAGACCGAGCGCGTTTCTTCTCTGAATGCCCGGGGGCCGGCTCTTTCCCTTTCCCTTTGTCGGCGACTTGGGTTCCGTCGGCTTTGGGGGAGGGATTGGCAGCAGCGGATGCCTCATGCCCTGATCCGGGGTGCTCGGTTCCTGGAATGGTGATACCCCGGAAGACATCCCTGACCTGACGAACGGCAATCCCGATATCATCAAGATTCGGCATCTTCTGCAGGAGCTCTGACCTCCTCTGAGGCTCCAAGAAGAGGGGGGTGGCAGAAGGCGGAAAGGCGGGGACGCCGCTGGGAATGTAGTCACCGCTCACCTTGCTCACCATCTCCTCCAGCTCCTCGTCGGAAGGGACAGAGCCGGGGCCTCTCTCCAGCCTGGTACAGTCCTGCTCACCGGTATAGTACCACGCTGGGCGGCTGCGTTGCTGCAAGGGAGCAATGCGGCGAGAGACAAAGTCCATCAGCACCATTAGAGACGTCAGCCCCTCGTTGGCCAAGAACCGGATCCGCTCCAAGACCGGAGTATACTCCTGCTCCAGCTCAGGGATCTCCTCCCAGAAGCGGCGATCGGTGGTCGGGCTGGCGGTTGGGAGTTGTAGGCGATCGTGCTCGTCGGTCTGCACTACCACCCAGCTCTCCCTCCAGTTCTCCCACCTTGATGCGCTGAAGGGCAGGAGGTATCCGGAAACCTTGGGGTCTTTGCAGCGATGCTGGAAGTAATATGCCCCCATCTGAGTCTTTGAGCCGCGTCCAGTCGTCCGCAGCACAAAGAAGTTGCGGAAGAGCGTCATGGAGGTGTGCACCCCCACGAACATCTCGCAGAAGTGGACAAAAACGGCCGCCATTGCGAAGGAGTTGGGAGAGAGATGGTGGAGCTGGAGACCGTATGTCTCCAGCAGGGTGACGAAGAAGGAAGAAATCGGCGGAACGAACCCCGCCAGAGCATAAGCGGTGAACAAGACTATCTCCCCCTTTTCCAGGACCAGGGGGAGAGATCCTCGGCGGAGCTGATGCTTCTGCTCTTCCGAGCGCCAGCCCAGCAGCCTGCACACTGGCCCGAGCTCGGAGGAGCGATCGAGGCGCGTCAGAAGCAAGTTGGAAGCCATAGCGAAAGAAGGCGCAAGGGCAGGAGAGCCGGGGCGCAAGAGTTCAAGGGAAGTATGAGCGCAATGCGAAGGGAAGCCGTGATGCGGGTGAGATCCCCTTTTAAAACTTTCCAGGGATGGTTCGAGGTAATTTGAAAACCTCCGGAAACATCGCATCGGCGACCTCGTCGGCTCCGAGACTGGGTGCCGATGAAAGCTGGGCCCAAACCGCTTAGCTAAAGCGGTGGGGTCAAGGAGTCAGCCTCCTGAGAAGATGAGCCGGCAAGGCACTTCGGCGGTTCCCGAAGAAAGCGCCGCAACGTGCAGAAGTGGCAGCCTTGGGAACCGCCGCAGTAAAAGCAATCATCAAGTGAGCGCACGCTCTCACGACCCCGCGGCCGTTCGTGCTCCGGCAGCGGCCAATTCGGGGCTTAAAGAAAGTGCGCGGATCGGAAGAGACGGAGGTCCCACCTCGGGCTCGCTATCTCCCCCGAGATGGGCCCGGGGGCCACTGTCGGTACCTGAGATATGGGGTACCCCCGCGCACAGGGTAAAATGCCTAAGGTACTCGCCCTTCTCCGCAGGGAGAGCTCCGAAGGCGCCACGCGTCCGGCGGGGCCGGACCTCCCTCTCCTCAGAGGAGAGCTCCGGGCCCGCCACGTGGCATACAGAAGCCGGACCTCCCCCTCCGCGGGAGAGAGGTCCGAAGATGCCACGCGTCCAGCGGGGCCGGACCTCCCTCTCCACAGAGGAGAGCTCCGGGCCCACCACGTGGCATACAGAGGCCGGACCTCCCCCTCCGCGGGGAGAGGTCCGGAGGCTCCACATGCCCCGCAGGCCGGGCCCTTCTCACCTCAGAGAAGGGCTCCGGACCCGCCACGTGGCCAGAAGAACGGTGCTGCCTGCCCCCGAGCGGTAGGCGGCGGGCGTAAAGGCGCTCCTCACCTTGCCCGTACAAGGTATTCAAGGCCCGCATATTCCCAAGACGCGGAAACGTGGAGCACGCGTCTGTCAGGTGCCGTTGCGCCTAGTCGCATCACAGACTGGTGCGTGGTGTCAGAGCCTGCCAGCCAATAAACGCTGCGACAAGACATCCCATGCCGCCTGCACCGTCATCAACCACTACGACTAGCACGCGGCATGGGCAGGGCGGCAAGATGAAGACTCAGAAGCCTTCGACCAGAGGCAGCTACCGGCGTAACTGCAGATACGGTAGATAACAAGCAATCTTCCCGGGACCACCTGTCGGGTCCCGGCTCCCCTTGTAAGACGCCCGAGTCTTGGACTATAAAAGGCTCGGGCAGGCGTCGATAGCAGGGGTTCGCATTTTGCAACTCATACGCTAGCCATATACTCTCAAGCTGTAACTCACCCCCAAACTCAGGCCCCCCGGCCCTGAGCAGCAAGCAATACAGCGAGCTCCATAGCTCGCCGTGGACGTAGGGTTTTACGCTCCGGCGGCCTGAACCACGTAAAACTCTCCGTGTCAAGCTCTCACTAACTCGTCCATCTGCGCAAGCTCTCCGCTAGGAACTAGCCCCTCCGAAAAAAGAACCTCCGCGGGCTGCCCAGTGCAGGCCCGGGGGAAGTGTCGACCGAACACTTCGACAGACTCTTTTAGATATTTGTGTCTGTGATGGCTTTTCTCTTCTTGGCTTTGCCTGACTGAGTCCTTAGCTCCGCAAGGTACTCAGAGGCCTTCACCAATCTCGGAGCTCTGCACAGACACCTTCCCCGGGTCCTAACTGTATTAGGGGCCCCCGGGGGTCTCCGGACCTCGCCCTATGGGGAGGTCCAGATCTGCAGGCCTTGTGGCGGGTCCGGAGCCCCTCCTCAGGAGGCGGGAGCTCTGGCCCTGCTGGACACGTGAGGCTCTCGGAGCCCCCCTTCCACCGAGGGGGAGGTCCGGTTTCCGCCTGCCACGTGACGAGTCCGGAGCCCCTCTCAGGGTAGGCGGGAGCTCCGGGACCGCTGGACACGTGGGGCCTTCGGGCCTCGCCCCTGTTGAAGGGGAGGGGCCCGGTTCTTCCAGTCCTATGCCAGAGTAGTTGGTAGCTCCTTTCCCCCCGCTTCGTGCAGTCCCCATTGCTGTAACCTGGAGGTCCTGCACACAGACAGAGGAAACGTAATTCTCCTAAGGGAATCCTCCCCTCCCGTCTCTTAGTCTTATTCGGCTTACGATCCTGTTCCGTTGTACGGGGCTTGGGCAATTCTTTGCGCGAGGCGCCGGAGCTCCGGCTCTCTCCGAGGTCCGGGTACGGCCGTCCGATCCCTAGTACCGGGCCGTGCGCCGGGGAAGCAGAGTGCACGTGCTTTGGGTTCATGACCAGGCAAAGCGGTTGTACTCCCCTGTACCTCCGGAGGGCAGGATGCGCACGCTTTGGGCTCGGAGCCGGCTAAGCGGGATACGCACCCTGGACCCCCCATGCACAACGCAGGCATTTCCTGGAGGTGACCAACTGGCACCGCAACACCTGACTGGGGAAGGCCCAAGAGACTCACTTGGCCATCGGCAGGTGCCTCAAGCGCAACCGCCCTCGGTAGGATAGCGAATGCTGACTATGGATGAGCGCAGGAGAGAGGGAGCTAGATGTACGATGAACATACATAGTGTCGGTACCTGAGATATGGAGTACCCCCGCGCACAAGGAGAAATGCCTAAGGAACTCGCCCTTCTCCGCAGGGAGAGCTCCGAAGGCGCCACGCGTCCGGCGGGGCCGGACCTCCCTCTCCTCAGAGGAGAGCTCCGGGCCCGCCACGTGGCATACAGAAGCCGGACCTCCCCCTCCGCGGGAGAGAGGTCCGAAGGCGCCGCGTGTCCAGCGGGGCCGGACCTCCCTCTCCTTAGAGGAGAGCTCCGGGCCCGCCACGTGGCTAGCAGAAGCCGAGCCTCTCCCTCCGCGGAGAGAGGTCCGGAGGCTCCACGTGCCCCGCGGGACTGACCCTTCTCTTCTCTGAGAAGGGTTCCGGGCCCGCCACGTGGCAGCAGAGCGACGCTGCCTGCCCCGAGCGATAGGCAGCGGGCGTAAATACGCCCCATACCTTGCCCGTACAAGGTATTCAAGGCCCGCGTCTTTCCAAGACGCGGAGACGCGGAGCACGCTTCTGTCAGGTGCCGTTGCGCCCAGTCGCATCACAGACTGGCGCGCGGTGTCAGAACCTGTCAGCCAATAAACACCGCGACAAGACAACCCATGCCGCCTGCGCCGTCATCAACCGCTACGACTGGCATGCGGCATGGGCAGGGCGGCAAGATGAAGACTCAGAAGCCTTCGACCAGAGGCAACTACCGGCATAACTGCAGATACGGTAGATAATAGACAATCTTCCCGGGACCACCTGTCGGGTCCCGGCTCCCCTTGTAAGCCGCCCGAGTCTTGGACTATAAAAGGCTCGGGTAGACGTCGATAGCAAGGGTTCACATTTTGCAACTCATACGCTAGCCATACACTCTCAAGCTGTAACTCACCCCCGAGCTCAGGCCTCCGGTCCTGAGCAGCAAGCAATACAGCGAGCTCCATAGCTCGCCGTGGATGTAGGGTTTTACGCTCCGGCAGCCTGAACCACGTAAAACTCGCCGTGTCAAGCTCTTACTAACTCGTTCCATCTGCGCAAGCTCTCCGCTAGGGACTAGCCCCTCCGAAAAAAGAACCTCCCCGGGCTGCCCAGTGCAGGCCCGGGGGAAGTGTCGACCGCACACTTCGACACATAGATAGTGCGATCATAAAAATTAATACGTAATTTAAATGAGCACATGAGAGAGAGCTAAGTAGAAAAAGTTTCTGTGTTAATGCCCATAGGTGGAAGTCTGGCTGTACATGGAGGCAATGACCCGCCTCGTCTACAAGGGAAGCAAGACTCTACGCGCTTAGGGTCGGAACCAGGCCAAGCTGGACATAGTCCTGGACCGTCCCTTGAGACTTAGCTGGCCCAAGCGCTGTTCCTAGACTCTATGGGATTTATTACAGAAGGGAATGACCCTGTTCTACTAATGGTCGGGGGATAGGACTTACAGTGTTGCTCCATGCCAAGGGTTTTGGGAACGGATCCCACACTCGGTTGAAAGGCATGTGTACCTGGGGCGGCAGCTTTCGTGATTCCGAAGGGACCTTCCCGGCTGGGGGAGAGTTTATAGGTCCTTCTCGGGAAAGTGCGTGCCGCGACACCAGGTTGCCTTTCTGCAGGTCCCTGACGCGTTTGGTTCTTTGGCGATAGTGCTAGAGGAGCAGCCGAGACCGTGCGTTGTGGGGTGTTACCTGCAGCCGAGCCTCGTCGACGAGGTTGCCATCTTCACGCTGGATCTGGTCCTGCGCGGCTTCTCCTGGGCGCCCCCGGGGAGTTCTCCCCTTCTGGCTAAGGCCTTCAAGTTGTAGGTGGACCCGGGCTCGTCTTGGAAGACCCAAGGCGTCTTCCCCTTCTGGCAAGGCCTTCAAGGGGTTGACAGAACTTAGGCGGCCCCCAGGAGGTATGACCGAGGCACGGAGGCGTGCTCTCAGGTGGGGCTGGCCCGATCTTGCACCATTGTGATTGGCGCTTGGGCTGCTGCGACTGCTTGGAGCTTCTCCAAGGTTGACACCGCAGCAGTGCAGCCTCCACTGACCTGGGACGGCAGCCACAGCCGGCTACCGCCCCGGCCCATCACCATCAGAGCTGGAGTCCTCACCGTTATGCACTGTCTTTATGACACGCTGAGGCTCCTGAAACCCCACCTGGTGGCCGGCGCTTACTGGAGCGTCGACTTTCTGCTTGCCATCCCTTTGAGGGTGGAGCGGTGCTTCAGCTCTCTGCTGCCTTCCTTTGCGGAAGCACTCTGCGAGCCTCTGGATATCCCAGCACTCGGCAGCAGTATGGTTGCCGGCGCCATGCACGGGGCATAGCCCGCCCTGGTCACTATCTGGGGCTGGTGACTGCCGCTGCCTTTTGTCGGGGCGTGGCCGCCGAGCTCCACTAGTCGTCGCTGCTGCGGCGACAGGAGCCACGGACGATGGCTTCATCTTGCCACTCCCCCGGCTCTTGGCCTTCTTGCCACCTCCATAGGCAGCAGCGCCGGACCCGGGCTGTCCTCCCGACTCGGAGGTCGGCAGAGAGTGCCAGTTCCGCCCTTCAGCTGCTCTGGCGCATTTGTCTGCCAGGCTGAATAGCTCAGAGACGTCGCGGACCTCTCTGGTCGCGAGCTTCTCAAGCATTTTCTCGTCCCGGACACCCTGCCAGAACGCCACCACCACAGAAGCACTTTGAATATGCGGGATGGTGTTGCGTACCTGGGAGAACCGCTGGATGAAAGAACGCAGCGACTCCCCAAGTTGTTGCTTGATGGCGTGGAGGTCAAGCTCCGTGCCGGGACGGGTGTAGGAGCTGCCGAAGTTGGCGATGAACTGCCGGCAGAGCTCTCCCCAGGAAGTTATTGAACCCTGAGGGAGATTCATGAGCCAAGACCGGGCTGGGCCGGTCAAGGCGACGGGGAAGTAGTTGGCCATGACAGCCTCATCCCCTCCTGCTGCAAATGCGGCGGTGGAGTAGATCTGGAAGAACTCCGCCGGGTTAACGCTGCCGTCGTACTTTTCAGGCAGGTGCGGCCGAAACTTGCGCGGCCACCTCGCGAAGCGAATGTGGGGTGCAAGGGCCGCACATCCTGCTCCTGTTGCCGCAGGTATTGGTGCCGCGAACGCTTGGTTCGCACCTGGCACAGTGTACCCCGGTATGGGCAAGGCTGCTCCATAGACCGGGGACGCCGCTTGCAGGGCATATGGTTGTGGCATATGTTGCACGGCGTACGCCTGGGGCAGGGCTTGCGTGGCGAAGATCTGCCCTTCAGGCTGGGTCGAGGCTGACGTCATGCTGTCGCCAGCCTCTTGGGTGCGACGCCTTTCTCGACGTCGCTCGAGGAACACTCGGGCATCTTGGCCCAAGTGGCATCGCTCCAGCTCTGCCCTCAGGTCCGTCAACGGAAACCTGGTGGAGCTGGAGTCCGCCGTCTGCCCGTCAACCGTTGGCGTGCGCGTCAGCGACACAGCCGGTTGGCCGGAGCGTCGCCCTCGCCCAAACCGAGGGTTTGCGGCGGCGACGACGAGGCGGTCCACCTCGCGGACCCACTGCTGGGTCGCTGAGTGGGGTGCATCCCCAGCAGGTGGATTACGCAGTAGCGCTCTTGCTGCAGCTAGCGCACCCCCATGGTGTACGCTCAGCGCTGCAGAAGATCTCACGCTGGTCGGAGACTGCCTTGCTGAAGTCGGCGTTGCCGGAGTCGGCTGCTGGCTACCAGCTTGTGCCGACACACTCCGTCCTGAGTGCGTCGACATGTACTCCCCGCTGGTCACGGTTCACCGTGAACGCGGGGGAGGAGAGTTTGCCGCTGAAGGAAGCTTGGTCATCTTCGTCGGCGGAAACTCGTCGTGCAAGGGAAAAGCCCCCTACCTGGCGCGCCAAATGTCGAAGTGTTCGGTCGACACTTCCCCCGGGCCTGCACTGGGCAGCCCGCGGAGGTTCTTTTTTTGGTGGGGCTAGTCACTTGTGGAGAGCTTGAGCGTATGGACGAGTTAGTAAGAGCTTGACACGGCGAGTTTTACATGGTTCAGGCCGCTGGAGCGTAAAACCCTACGTCCACGGCGAGCTATGGAGCTCGCTGTATTGCTTGTTGCTCAGAACCGGAGTCCTGAGCTTGGGGGTGACTGAAGTCTAGCGTATGAGTTGCGAGAGTGCGAACCCTTGCTAACGTTGCCTACCCGAGCCTTTTATGGTCCAAGACTCGGGTGGCTTACAAGGGGGGCCCGGGACCCGACAGGTGGTCCCCGGGAGATTGACTGTTATCTACCGTATCTGCAGTTATGCCGGTAGTTGTCTCTGGCGAAGGCTTCTGAGTCTTCGTCTTGCAGCCCTGCCCATGCCACACGCTAGTCGTAGTGGCTGATGACGGCGGGGGCGGCATGGGATGTCTTGTCGCTGCGTTTATTGGCTGGCAGGCTCTGGCACCGCGCGCCAGTCTGTGATGCGACTGGGCGCAACGGCACCTGACAGAGGCGTGCTCCGCGTCTCCACGTCTTGGGAAGACGGGGGCCTTGAATACCTTGTACGAGCAAGGTATGGGGCGTCTTTACGCCCACTGCCTACCGCTCGGGGGCAGGCAGCGTTCTTCTGCTAGACACGTGGCGGGCCCGGCGCCCTCCTCAGAGGAGAGGGGGTCCGGCCCCGCAGGACACGTGGAGCCTTCGGACCTCTCCCCGCGGAGGGGGAGGTCCGGCTTCTGTCGGCCACGTGGCGAGCCCGGAGCTCCTCTCCGAGGAGAGGGAGGTCCGGCCCCGCTGGATACGTGGCACCTTTGGACCTCTCTCCCGCGGAGGGGGAGGTCCGGCTTCTGCAGGCCACATGGCGAGCCCAGAGCTCTCCTCTGAGGAGAGGAAGGTCCGCCCCCGCCGGACGCATGGCGCCTTCGGAGCTCTCCCTGCGGAGAAGGGCGAGTTCCTTAGGCATTTTCCCCTGTGCGCGGGGGTACCCCATATTGTGGGTACCGACAGGCCTAAAGACAGCCCCGTCTTTAGGCGCTCACCAGTTGTTGGCACAGGGCGACTCCCGGCTAGTTATCAAGCAAGATGGTGGAGAAAGACTTCCTCGCCTTGGACCTGCGCCACGTACCGCGCGCTGGCAAGGCCGCAGCTGACGACCTCTCAACGAAGACCCCCACTGTCGAAGTGTTCGGTCGACACTTCCCCGGGCCTGCACTGGGCAGCCCGCGGAGGTTCTTTTTTCGGAGGGGCTAGTTCCTAGCGGAGAGCTTGCGCAGATAGACGAGTTAGTGAGAGCTTGACACGGAGAGTTTTACGTGGTTCAGGCCGCCGGAGCGTAAAACCCTACGTCCACGGTGAGCTATTGAGCTCGCTGTATTGCTTGCTGCTCAGGGCCGGGGGCCTGAGCTTGGGGGTGAGTTACAGCTTGAGAGTGTATGGCTAGCGTATGAGTTGCAAAATGCGAACCCTTGCTATCGACGCCTACCCGAGCCTTTTATAGTCCAGGACTCGGGCGGCTTACAAGGGGTGCCGGGACCCGACAGGTGGTCCCGGGAAGATTGTCTATTATCTACCGTATCTGTAGTTACGCCGGTAGTTGCCTCTGGTCGAAGGCTTCTGAGTCTTCATCTTGCCACCCTGCCCATGCCGCACGCTAGTCGTAGTGGTTGATGACGGCGCAGGCGGCATGGGATGTCTTGTCGCAGCGTTTATTAGCTGGCAGGTTCTGACACCACGCGCCAGTCTGTGATGTGACTGGGCGCAACGGCACCTGACAGACCCGTGCTCCGCGTTTCCGCGTCTTGGGAAGAAGCGGGCCTTGAATACCTTGTACGGGCAAGGTGTGGGGCGCCTTTACGCCCGCTGCCTACCGCTCGGGGGCGGGCAGCACCGTTCTTCTGGCCACGTGGCGGGTCCGGAGCCCTTCTCTGAGGAGAGAAGGGTCCGGCCTGTGGGGCACGTGGAGCCTCCGGACCTCTCCCCGCGGAGGGGGAGGTCCGGCTTCTGTATGCCATGTGGCGGGCCCGGAGCTCTCCTCTGTGGAGAGGGAGGTCCGGCCCCGCTGGACGCGTGGCGTCTTCGGACCTCTCTCCCGCGGAGGGGGAGGTCCGGCTTCTGTATGCCACGTGGCGGGCCCAGAGCTCTCCTCTGAGGAGAGGGAGGTCCGGCCCCGCCGGACGCGTGGCGCCTTCGGAGCTCTCCCTGTGGAGAAGGGCGAGTACCTTAGGCATTTTACCCTGTGCGCGGGGGTACCCCATATCTCAGGTTCGGACAGTGGCCCCCGGGCCTATCTCGGGGGAGATAGCGAGCCCGAGGTGGGACCTCCGTCTCTTCTGATCCGCGCACTTTCTCTAAGTCCCGAATTAACCGCTGCCGGAGCACGAACGGCCACGGGTTCGTGAGAGCGTGCGCCCACTTGATGATTGCTTTTACTGCGGCGGTTCCCAAGACTGCCACTCCTGCACGTTGCGGCGCTTTCTTCGGGAACCGCCGAAGTGCCTTGCCGGCTCATCTTCTTAGGAGACTGACTCCTTGACCCCACCGCTTCAGTTAAGCGGCTTGGGCCCACCCGTCATCGGCACTCGGTCTAGGAACCGAAGCGGTTGCGGGTGCGGGGTATTCGAAAAGTTCCGAATCGCTTGGAACTGCACCGGGAAGCTTTTTAGAGGGGGTCTTACCCACATTGTAGCTTCCCTTCGCACTTCTCTGCGTTTCTTCTCGGACTCTTGTGCTTTTGCTCTCTTGCCTTTGAGTTCTCCCTTGCCATGGCTTCCAACCCGCTGCCAGAGAAGAAACGCGCTCGATCTCCTCCAGCAACGGCGTCGGTGCCAAGTCGGGATTCTGGGGTGCCTGACACTCCCTCCGGTGGCGACTCAAAGAGGCCCCGGGCTGATGCGCTGGGGGAAGCCTCTGGGGCGTCCCCTGTTCCTTCAGTCCAAGCGACTGTGGAGCGGCCATCGGAGACGGTAGCGGGCTCTGGAAATCCTACCCCGGCTCGGAAGTCGGGGTTTAGAGCCCGCTGGAGTGTCCGCGCTTCCCGGCCTTCCCCGTCTTGCGGGAAATCTGTGCCAATGCGCTCGGAGCCAGGGGCAACTGCCGCGGCCCCCGGGCCAGCGCGGACTTCTCCTGTTCCGGTGTGCCCGGACTCCGCGGCGGCATCGTCTCTTCCTGCCGAGATGGCCACCGCGGCCCCCGAGCCAGCACAGGTTGATCCTGCACTAGGCGGCCTGGCTTCTTCTCCAGCACCGCCTTCCCCGGTTCGTCCCTCTCCTCAGGTCAAGGAGCCAGAAGCTGAAAAGAGCCCGGCTGGCCTGGCTGCCAGAGCCGCGGAGCCAGCTTCTCCTGATCGGCGTCTCGTCTCGGCTGCTGGTGCGTCCGCTCTTCCTGAGGACGAGGTAATGGAGGAGGTCGGAGGGACTGCCCCAGCCTCTGTTGCTCCATTGCCTCTGGCGGACGCCTTCGCGCTTGCCGAGTTGAGCGTCCGGCAGGTCTTGGCTGCGCTAGGGCGCGAGCGGGAGGAGTATACGGTTGAACGGGACCGCCTCCTCATCTGGGGGAACCTTTTGCGGGAGAGGACCGCGAAGGTTAAGAGCGAGCTCGACTCCAGGCGGGAGTTGCTCGACTTCAGGGAAACGCTCGTCGACCGGATGAAGCGGGCTGTTGACCGCATGGACACCCAGTCGCGGCGGATCAACAGGGAGGCCCTGGAGGCACGCCCGGGCTGAAGAGAGCCTCTCTGCTGCTGTGTAAATATGGCAGCGGTTGGAGCGCCGCGAACTCGCCGTTGAGGAGCGGGAGCGTTCCGTGGCAGCTGAGGCAGAGAGGTCGCCGCGCAGCTGGCCGCGGGCGAGGATGACCTCCGAGCTCGGATGGAGGAGCTGGAGATTCTGAAGGCAGACCTTGACTTGAGGGAGGAACAGGTCTCCCATGATCGCCGGGCGGTCTTGGACCGGGAGTTGACTGCCGGCTTCAAGGCCGCTGAGTTGGAGCGGCTAGGCAAGACTCTCCACCTTCGGGAGAGTTCCTTGGCGGCCAAGGAGAAGGAATTCTCCGAGAGGAACCTGGAGGCTCTGCAGGCGGCCCGCCGCGAGGTGGAGGAGCTCTCATCCTTACGGTCCTCCGAGGCCCTTGCGGTCTCAAGCTTCATGGATCGAGCGGGGTCCGCCCTGATCCCTCTTGGCTTCAGTCCGGTGAGTGCCGCAACTCCCGCATTGAAGGTGGCAGAGGTGATCCCTGCATTGGAGTCGATCGGCGCCAAGCTGGACAGACTCGACTCGGTGGTCGCCAGTGAGCTTGAAGCCGAGGGCCGCGGCTTAGCTTTAGAGGTCGCCTCGCATGTGCTGGCATGCTTCAAGAGCCACGGCCCCTCTTTCTCGCTGGAGCCAGCGAGAGAGGGCCCAGCCGCGGAGCGGGAGGAAGCTGCCAGGGCTGAAGTCGAGGATGTGGCCGCCCTTGTAGCCGCAAGGTTCCGGCGAGAGCCGGGAGGTCCTTAGGACTTGTTTCTCCCTTTTTTATCGAGTCTGTAGTCCAGCTCATGGAGCCTTGCTTAATTTGACTCTCTTGGATACTTGTGTCTGTGATGCCTTTTCCCTCCTTCTTGGCTTTGCCTGGCTGAGTCCTTAGCTCCGCAAGGTACTCAGAGGCCATTTCCAATCCGGAGCTTCACACAGACACCCTCCCTGGGTCCTAACCGTGTTAGGGGCCCCTGGAGGTCTCCGAACCTCGCCCTATGGGGGGCTCCAAATCTGCCTGCAACGTGGCGGGTCCGGAGCTCCTCCTCAAGAGACGGGAGCTCCGGTCATGTTGGACACGTAGGGCTTTCGGAGCCCTCCCGCTGAGGGGGGAGGTCCGGTTCCTGCCTGCCACGTGGCGAGCCCGGAGCCCTCCTCAAGGAAGGAGAGAGTTCCGGGCCCGCTGGACACGTGGGGCCCCCGGGACCCGCCCCTGCTGGAGGGGCAGGTCCCGGTCCTTCCAGTCCCAGGCCGGTGTAGCTGGTAGCTCCTTCCCCCCCCCCCCCCCCCCCCCGCTTCATGCAGTCCCTGTTGCCGTAACCTGAAGGTCCTGCACACAGGTAGAGGAAACGTAATTCTCCTCGGGGGGTCCTCCCCTCCCGTCTCCTAGTCTTATCTGTCTTATGGTCCTGACCCGCTATACGGGGCTTGGGCAATTCTGTGCACGAGGCGCCGGAGCTCCGGCTCCCTCCGAGGTCCGGGTACGGCCGTCCGATCCCTAGTACCGGGCCATGCGCTGGGGAAGCAGAGTGCACGCGCTTTGGGTTCATGACCAGGCAAAGCGGACGTACTCCCCTGGACCTCCGGAGAGCAGGATGCGCATGCTTTGGGCTCTGGGCCGGCTAAGCTGGATACGCACCCTGGACCCCCCATGCACAACGCTGGCCTTTCCTGGAGGTGACCAACTGGCACCGCAACACCTGACTGGGGGAGGCCCGAGAGACTCACTCGGCCATCGGCAGGTGCCTCAAGCGCAGCCGCCTTTGGGATGATAGCAAATGCCGACTATGGATGAGTGCAGGAGAGGGGGAGCTAGATGTATGATGAACATACAGAGATAGTGCGATCATAAAAATTAATGCATAATTTAAATGAGCGCATGAGAGGGAGCTAAGTAGAACAGGTCTCTGTATTCGTGCCCATAGGTGGAATTCTGGCTGTACATGGGGGCAATGTTCCGCCTCGTCTACAAGGGAAGCAAGACTCTACGCGCTTAGGGTCGGAACCAGGCTAAACTGGACGTAGTCCTGTACCGTCCCTTGAGACTTAGCTACCCCAAGCTCTGTTCCTAAATTCTATGGGGTCTATTATAGAAGTGAATAACCCTGTTCTACCGATGCTCAGTAAGTAGGACTTACAGTGTTGCTTCATGGCAAGGATTTTTTTGGGAATGGATCCCACTCTCGGTTGAAAGGCATGCGTACCCGGGGCGGCAGCTTTCATGATTCGGAAGGGACCTTCCCTGCTAGGGGAGAGCTTATGGGTCCTTCTTGGAATGTAGCGTGCCGCTTCACCAGGTTGCCCTCTTGCGGGCCCCCATCGCGTTTGGTTCTTTGGCGGTAGTGCTTAGAGCATTAGCCGAGACCGTGCGTTGTGGGGTGTTCCCTGCAAGCCGAGTCTTGTCGAAGTTGTTATCTTCACGCTGGATCAGGTCCTGCGTGGCTTCTCTCGGGGGCCCCCGGGGAGTTCTCCCCTTCTGGCCAAGGCCTTCAAGGGGTAGGTGGACCCGGGCTCGTCTTGGAAGACCTAAGGCGTCTTCCCCTTCTGGCAAGGCCTTCAAGGGGTTGACGGACCTTAGGCGGCCCCCGAGAGGTATGTTCGAGGCACGGAGGCGTGCCGTAGCTGGCTAACACCCTGGCCCGTCACCGTCGGAACTGGAGTCCTCACCGTCATGCACTGTCTTTCTGACACGCTGAGGCTCCTGGAACCCCACCTGGTGGGCAGCGGTAACTGGGGCATCGGCCTTCTGTTTGCCATCCCTCTGAGGGCAGGGCGGTGCTTCAGCCCTCTGCTGTCTTCCATTGCGGAAGCGCTCTGCGAGCTTCTGGATCTCCCAGCACTCGGCAGCAGTATGGTTGCAGGGGCCATGCACGGGGCATAGCCCGCCTTGGCCACTGTCTGGGGCCGGTGATTGCCGCTGCCTCTTGTCGGGGCGTGGCCCCCGAGCTCCACTGGTCGTCGCAGCTGCGGCGACGGGGGCCGTGAATGGTGACTTCATCTTGCCACTCCCCCGGTTCTTGATCTTCTTGCCACCCCCATAGGCAGCCGCACCGGACCCGGGCTGTCCTCCTGACTCGGAGGTCGGCAGAGCGTGCCAGTTACGCCCTTCGGCTGCTCTGGCGCACTTGTCCGCCAGGCTGAAGAGCTCCGAGACGTCGCGGACCTCTCTGGTCGCGAGCTTCTCAAGCATTTTCTTGTCCCAGACACCCTGTCGGAACGCCACCACCACTGAGGCGCTTTGGATATGTGGGATGGTGTTGCGCACCTGAGAGAACCGCTGGATGAAAGAGCGCAGCGACTCCCCAGGTTGTTGTTTGACGGCGTGGAGGTCGAGCTCCGTGCCGGGACGGGTGTAGGAGCTGCCGAAGTTGGCGACGAACTGCCGGCAGAGCTCCCCCCAGGAGGTTATGGACCCCTGAGGTAGGTTCATGAGCCAAGACCGAGCTGGGCCGGTCAAGGCGACGGGGAAGTAGTTGGCCATGACAGCCTCGTCCCCTCCTGCGGCAAGTACGGCGGTGGAGTAGATCTGGAGGAACTCCGTTGGGTTGACGCTGCCGTCGTACTTCTCGGGCAGGTGCGGGCGGAACTTGCGTGGCCACCTTGCGAAGCGAAGGTGAGGTGCAAGGGCCGCACATCCTGCACCTGCTGCCGCAGGTATAGGCGCTGCGAACGCTTGGTTCGCACCTGGCGCTGCGTATCCCGGCATGGGCAAGGCTGCACCATAGACCGGGGCCGCTACTTGCGGCGCATATGGTTGTGGCATATGCTGCACAGCATATGCCTGAGGCGGGGCTCGCATGGCGAAGACCTGCCCTTCTGGTTATGTCGAGGCCGACGACATGCTGTCGCCTGCCTCATGGTTGCGACGCCTTTCTTGGCGTCGCTCGAGGTACACCCGGGCGTCCTGCCCCAAGTGGCACCGTTCCAGTTCCCTTCGCAGGTCCGTCGACAGGAGCCTGGAGGAGCTGGAATCCGCCATTAGCCCGTCAACCGTGGGTGTGCGTGTCAGCGACACAGCCGGTTGCCCTGGGCGCCGTCCTCGCCGAAACCGAGGGTTCGCGGCGGCGACGACGAGGCAGTCCACCTCGCGGACCCATTGCTGGGTCGCTGAATGGGGCGCATCCCCCGCAGGTGGGTTGCGCAGCAGCGCTCTTGCTGCAGCTAGCGCACCTCCATGGTGTACGCTCAGCGCTGCAGAAGACCTCACAGTGGTCGGGGCCTGCATAGCCGGAGTCGGCGTTGCCGGAGTCGGCTGCTGGCTACCCGCTTGTGCCGACACACTCCGTCCTGAGTGTGTCGACATGTACTCCCCAGTGGTCACGGTTCGCCGTGAACGTGGGGGGGAGAGTTTGCCGCTGAAGGGAGCTTGGTCATCTTCGTCGGCGGAAACTCGTCGCGCTAGGGGAAAAGCCCCCTACCTGGCGCGCCAAATGTCGAAGTGTTCGGTCGACACTTCCCCCGGGCCTGCACTGGGCAGCCCGCGGAGGTTCTTTTTTCGGAGGGGCTAGTTCCTAGCGGAGAGCTTGCGCAGATGGACGAGTTAGTGAGAGCTTGACACGGAGAGTTTTACGTGGTTCAGGCCGCCGGAGCGTAAAACCCTACGTCCACGGCGAGCTATGGAGCTTGCTGTATTGCTTGCTGCTCAGGGCCGGGGGCCTGAGCTTGGGGGTGAGTTACAGCTTGAGAGTGTATGGCTAGCGTATGAGTTGCAAAATGCGAACCCTTGCTATCGACGCCTACCCGAGCCTTTTATAGTCCAGGACTCGGGCGGCTTACAAGGGGTGCCGGGACCCGACAGGTGGTCCCGGGAAGATTGTCTATTATCTACCGTATCTGTAGTTACGCCGGTAGTTGCCTCTGGTCGAAGGCTTCTGAGTCTTCATCTTGCCGCCCTGCCCATGCCGCACGCTAGTCGTAGTGGTTGATGACGGCACAGGCGGCATGGGATGTCTTGTCGCAGCGTTTATTAGCTGGCAGGTTCTGACACCGCGCGCCAGTCTGTGATGCGACTGGGCGCAACGGCACCTGACAGACGCGTGCTCCGCGTTTCCGCGTCTTGGGAAGACGCGGGCCTTGAATACCTTGTACGGTCAAGGTGTGGGGCGCCTTTACGCCCGCTGCCTACCGCTCGGGGGCGGGCAGCACCGTTCTTCTGGCCACGTGGCGGGTCCGGAGCCCTTCTCTGAGGAGAGAAGGGTCCGGCCTGCGGGGCACGTGGAGCCTCCTGACCTCTCCCCGCGGAGGGGGAGGTCCGGCTTCTGTATGCCACATGGCGGGCCCGGAGCTCTCCTCTGCAGAGAGGGAGGTCCGGCCCCGCTGGACGCGTGGCGTCTTCGGACCTCTCTCCCGCAGAGGGGGAGGTCCGGCTTCTGTATGCCACGTGGCGGGCCCGGAGCTCTCCTCTGAGGAGAGGGAGGTCCGGCCCCGCCGGACGCGTGGCGCCTTCGGAGCTCTCCCTGCGGAGAAGGGCGAGTACCTTAGGCATTTTACCCTGTGCGCGGGGGTACCCCATATCTCAGGTACCGACACCCACCGTAGCCCCTGTGCCCGAAGGGGGCTTCGAGAGGATGTTGCCGCGGCCCACAGCCAGGCCCGCCGAGCCGGGCGAAGGGGGCTAGACCAGCACCTCGAAGCTGGCGGTCCCGGCAGCCATGGACGCCGCCAAGGATCGTAAGCGTCACTGGGGACTCCGTGCAACCCAGCGCTCAAGATCCAGACGCTCAAGTCAGACCCGATGCATGGATCACGGAGATCCGGGACTACTTGAAAGACAATATCCTCCCTGATGAACGTGTATCCGCTGAACGGATCGTGCGTATGGCTAAGAGACACGTGATGGTAGAAGGGGATCTCTACTGATGCGGCGCCAACCGCGTCCTATTGCGGTGCATAACCCAGGGGGAAGGCTGCGACTTGCTCGCTGAGATCCATGGAGGCGAATGTGGGAGTCACTCTTCCTCACGCGCGCTTGTCGGTAAAGCCTTCCAGCATGGCTTCTACTAGCCGACAACACTCCAGGATGCCGTCAAAGCTGGTCGAGAACTGTAAGGCGTGCCTGTTCCACGCCAAGCAGATCCATACAGCGGCTTGGACGGTACAGATGATCCAGCCCACATGACCATTTGCCGTATGGGGGCTGGACATCCTGGGACCTGGGACCATTCCCCAGAACCGAGGATGGGGACCCGCTCCCGAACCCTCGGAACGCAGAACACCTCCGTAAGTTCTACCCCTAGAGCAACAATAGGACAGACTCTTCTTTTTATAATAAATTCCATAAAAGTCTAGGAACAGTGCTCGGAGCAGCTAAGCCTCAGGGGACGGTCCAGGACTACGTTCAGCTTCGCCTGGTTCCGACCCCAAGCGCGTAGAGTCTTGCTTCCCTTGAGGCGGATCGTAGCCTCCATACTTAGCCTGCCTTCCTCCTACAGAAATTTATATGAAAAGAAACCTGTCCTACGTTGCTCTTCTTTGGTGCTCATTTAATTTACTTATTAAATTTTTATAACTGCACTACTAGCGCGTGCTTACCATGCGCTCAGCTCCCCCTTCTCATTCTCACCTTTAGTCGGCATTTGCTGCCCTACCAAAGGCGGTTGCGTTGGAGGTACCGGCCGACAGCCAGGGGGGCCCCGAGCCCCCGACACTTCGCGCACGATGGTCCCCAAGCACCGTATAAGTGGACGGGGACCGTAAGCCAAATAAGACTATGAGATAGAGGAGGGGGAGCCCCCAAGAAGAATTACGTTTCCCTTACTTGTGTGCAGGATCTCTCGGCCTCAGCTCCCCGCAGGAGTATGGTAGGCACATCCATCCAGTGGAACGCACCTACCAGGGGGCCGCTACGGGATCGCGCAAGACCGAAACCCCAAGGTAAGATAAAAAAACCTAGACCTCACCACTTCTGCAGGGACAAGGCCTGAAGGTCCCACGTGTCCAGCGGGGCCAGACCATCCACCTCCAGGAGGGGGAGCTCCGGGCCCGCCACGTGGCCTACGGGAGCCGGACCTCCCCCCTCCGCGGGGAGAGGTCCGAGGGCTCCACGTGCCCCGCAAGCCCGGACCTCCCCTCAGAGGGGAGCTCCGGGCCCGCCACATGGCCAACAGGCCTGGACCCCCCATTCTCGTGAGGCGGGTCCTGGAGACCTCCGGGGCCCTTAATATACAGTAAAGACCCGGAGAAGGTGTCTATGCAGAGCTTCGAGATTGGTCAAGACCTCCGAGTACCTTGCGGAGCTAAGGGCTCGGCCAGGAAAAACCAGGAAGAAGACTAGGACATGTAGACACAGAAGGAAACAGGAGTTTGTTCATACAAAGCTCCATGAGCTGGGCTACAGACTCAACAAAAATAGAAAAGGAAGTACAGGGCCTTGTGGCCACGGGGGCAGATGCCTAACAGTCCCCAGACTCCCGATGAAACCTAGAGGCCACGAGGGCAGCCACGTCCTCGACCTCGGCCCTGGCAGCTTCCTCCCGCTCGGCAATGGGTCCTAAACGGACCGGCTCCAGAGAAAAAGAAGGGTCTTGACTCCGGAAGCACGCCAGTACGTGCATAACGACCTCCTTCGCAAGGCCCCGACCTTCCACTTCAAGCTCGTCGGCGATCACCGCTTCGAGCCGACCCAGCTTGTCGCCGATGGACTCGAGTGCCGGGATCGCTTCGGACATCTGCCGCGCTGGAGCCTCCATCCGCACAGGGCTGAAACCAAGAGGAGCCAAGGCGGACCCTGCCTTGGCAATAAAGCCCCAGACTGCCTGGGCCTCGGCAGACCGCAAGGACTGGAGCTTCTCTACCTCTTGGCGAGCCGCCAGCTCGCGACCCTTCGCCGCCTGGCGCTCCTGGGAGAACTGCTCCTCCCTCGCGGCAACAGCCGATTCATGGAGCTCCAGCTCCTCGGTCCGAGCCCTTAGCTCCCCGACTTTGGCTCTCAGCCGGGCGGTGGTCTTCTCCTCCTCGGCCGCTGCGGCGCGTTCCCGATCGGCGACGGCGCACTCTCGACGAGCTACCTGCAGCCGCAACTCCTCCGCGGCGGCGGAACGATCCTCGGCTTTGGCTTCAACATGAGCCAGGGCCTCGCGGTAGGAGGCACGGTGCCGCCGGGTCTCTGACTCCAAGCGGCTAATGGCCTTCTGCTGAGTGTCAAGCAGAGCACTCATGGCCTCAAGCCTTGACTGCCTCGAGTCAAGGTCCGCCTTAGCCTCCTGGGCCTGCTGCTGCCAGCTGAGAAGGTGTTCCCTCTTGCCGGCCAGTGCCCCCCGCTCCTGCTCGAAGGCGGACTGGAGCTGCCGGGCGCTGGTCTGGACACGCCCCAGGGCATCCCACACGGGCGCCGGGACAGAGGGGACAGGAGTCACGCCCCGGACCCCCCCCCCCCCGTTGAGTCTAAGACCGGCGGAGGCACCGGTGCCTCAGCAACCAGAGTAGGGCGCTGTCCTAAGGAAGCCAGGGGGCCAGCAGGCGCAACTACAGCGGCCCTCCCAGTCTCAGGACCAGGTTTCTGGGCTGGTGAAGGAGGGCGGATAGGAGCGGATGCGGCCGCCGTGGAGGGTGAACTCGCCGGCACAGAGGAAGCCCCCGTCGATTTGGGGGCCATGGGAGCCACCACGGTTCTCAGACGCTGAGGCGCGGAGCCTCCGTCGGTTGAAGGCGGTCGGGTAAGAGGCCCGCCCCCGGCAGCTGGCCGGTCCCTGCAAGAAAAGAAAGCTCTCAGGCTAAGAAAGGAGACGAGAACACTGCTCCTACAAGCCAGAAGGAGCAACACTTACTGGGTGACATGAGCGCTCCAACGGGCTTGCAGCACCGGCCTCTGGGCTGTAATTGAACCGCCAGGACCTGCGGTTGGAATCGTCACGGGACGTGATGCCTGGATCCCCGGTACACTCACCGGCGTCGCCCCACCAGCATCCATCCTAGAAACCCCTCCGCTTGAGGGAGGATGACAAGGTGCTTGGGTTACTTCGGACTGCCGCTGTCCGGGGAAAGACCCGCTGGGGAGGGACACCCGGGGCCTCTTCGGGTCGCCACCTGATGGACCAGCACCCCCAGGAGATGGGTGCAAGGGTGCTCCGGCACCCTGACTCGGCGCAGGCGGCGCCCTCGGAGGAGACCGGGCGCGTTTCTTCTATGGATGCCCGGGGGCCGGCTCCTTCCCCTTCCCCTTGTCGGCGGCTTGAGTTCCTTCGGCTCTTGGGAAGGGTTGGGCAGCAGCAGACGCCTCGTGCCCTGATCCGGAGCGCTCGGTTCCCTGGAATCGTAATACCCCGGAAGGCATCTCCGACCTGCCGGACGGCGATCCCGATGTCGTCAAGGTTCGGCATCTTCCGCAAGAGCTCTGACCTCCTCTGTGGCTCCAAGAAGAGGGGGGTGGCAGAGGGCGGAAGGGCGGGGTCGCCACTGGGAATGTAGTCGCCGCTCACCTTGCCCACCATCTCGTACAGCTCCTCGTCGGAAGGGTCAGAGCCAGGGCCCCTCTCCAGCCTGGTACAGTCCTGCTCGCCGGTTATAGTACCACGCTGGGTGACTGCGCTGCTGCAAGGGCGCAATACGACGCGACATGAAGTCCTTCAGCACCATCAGCGACGTCAGCCCCTCGTTGGCCAAGAACTGGATCCGTTCCAAGACCGGGGCGTACTCCTGCTCCAGCTCAGGGATCTCCTCCCAGAAGCGACGATCGGTGGTTGGGCTGGCAGTAGGGAGTTGTAGGCGATCGTGCTCGTCGGTCTGCACTACCACCCAGCTCTCCCTCCAGTTTTCCCACCTTGATGCGCTGAAGGGCAGAAGGTACCCAGAGACCTTTGGGTCCTTGCAGCAATGCTGGAAGTAATATGCCCCCATCTGGGTCTTCGAGCCGCGCCCAGTCGTCCGCAACACAAAGAAGTAGCGGAAGAGCATCCCAGAAGCGTGCACCCCCACAAACATCTCGCAGAAGTGGACAAAGACAGCAGCCATTGCGAAGGAGTTGGGGGAGAGATGGTGGAGCTGGAGCCCATATGTCTCCAGCAGTGTGACAAAGAAGGAAGAAATTGGCGGGACGAACCCCGCCAGAGCATAAGCTGTGAAGAAGACCATCTCCCCCTTTTCCAGGATCAGGGGGAGAGATCCCGGGCGAAGCCGGCGTTTCTGTTCCTCCGTGCGCCAGCCCAGCAGCCTGCGCACTGGCCCAAGCTCGGAGGAACGAATGAGGCGCGTCGGGAGCAAGTTGGAAGCCATGGCGAAAGAGAGCACAAGGACAGGAAAGCCGAGGCGCAAGAGTTCAAGGGAAGAACGAGCGCTAGGAAATGCGGAGGAAAGCCACGATGCGGGTGAGATCCCCTTTTAAAACTTTCCAGGAACGATTCGAGGTGATTCAAAAATCTTCGAATACATCGCATTGGCGACCGCATTGGTTCCAAGACCGGGCGCCGATGACAGGTGGACCCAAGTCACCCAGCCGAAGCGGTGGGTCAAGGAGTCAGTCTCCTAAGAAGACGAGCCGGCAAGGCACTCCGGCGGTTCCTGAAGAAAGCGCCGCGACGTACATAAGTGGCAGGATTGGGAACCGCCGCAGTAAAAGCAACAATCAAGTGGGCGCACGCTCCCACGATCCCGCGGTCGTTCGTGCTCCGGCAGCGGTCAATGCGGGACTTAGAGAATGTGCGTGGATCAGAAGAGACGGAGGTCCCACCTCGGGCTCGTTATCTCCCCCGAGATGGGCCCGGGGGCCACTGTCGGTACCCGTGATATGGGGTACCCCCGTGCACAGGGGAAAAAGCCTAAGGAACTTGCCCTTCTCTGCAGGGAGAGCCCCGAAGGCGCCACGCGTCCGGCGGGGCTGGACCTCCCTCTCCTCAGAGGAAAGTTACGGGCCCGCCACGTGGCATACAGAAGCCGGACCTCCCCCCTCCGCGGGAGAGAGGTCCGAAGGCGCCACGTGTCCAGCAGGGCCGGACCTCCCTCTTCTCAGAGGAGAGCTCCGGGCTTGCCACGTGGCCGACAGAAGCCGGACCTACCCCCTCCGCGGGGAGAGGTCCGGAGGCTCCACGTGTCCTGCGGGGCCGGACCCCCCCTACTCTGAAGAGGGCTCCGGGCCCGCCACGTGTCTAGCAGAAGAACGCCGCCTGCCCCCGAGCGGTAGGCAGCGGGCGTAAAGTCGCCCCATACCTTGCCCGTACAAGGTATTCAAGGCCCGCGTCTTCCCAAGACGCGGAGCACGCCTCTGTCAGGTGCCGTTGCGCCCAGTCACATCACAGACTGGCGTGCAGTGTCAGAGCCTGCCAGCCAATAAACGCAGCGACAAGACATCCCATGCCGCCCCTGCCGTCATCAACCACTACGACTAGCATGCGGCATGGGCAGGGCTGCAAGACGAAGACTCAGAAGCCTTCGCCAGAGACAACTACCGGCATAACTGCAGATACGGTAGATAACAGTCAATCTCCCCGGGACCACCTGTCGGGTCCCGGGCCCCCCTTGTAAGCCACCCGAGTCTTGGACTATAAAAGGCTCGGGTAGGCGACGTTAGCAGGGGTTCGCACTCTAGCCATTCACACCCAAGGTGTAACTCATCCCCAAGCTCAGGACTCCGGTTCTGAGCAACAAGCAATACAGTGAGCTCCATAGCTCGCCGTAGACGTAGGGTTTTACGCTCCGGCGGCCTGAACCACGTAAAACTCGCCGTGTCAAGCTCTTATTAACTCGTCCATACGCTCAAGCTCTCCGTAAGTGACTAGCCCCACCGAAAAAAGAACCTCCGCGGGCTGCCCAGTGCAGGCCCGGGGGAAGTGTCGACCGAACACTTCGACAATAGCCTACCTTCGTCCTATGGATATTTATATGAAAAGGAACCTGTCCTGCTTTGCTCTTGCCCTTGTGCTCATTTAAATTACAAATTAATTTTTATGACCGCACTTTCTGTGTATGATCACCATACACTCAGCTCTCTTTTCCAATTCCCATCCCTAGTCGGCATTTACTATCCTACCAAAGACGGTCGTGCTTGAGGTACCTGCCAATGGCCAGGGGGCCTCTCGGGTCTCCCCCAGCCAGGTGTTGCGATGCCAGTTGGTCCAGTACTGAGGGCCGAACGATCGTACCCTGACCTCGGAGGGAACCGGGCCACCAGCACCGGGCGCACTGAATTTCCCAAGCCCTGTATACCGGACCAGGATTGTAAGCCAAATAAGACTATTAGATAGGGAAGGGAGAGCCCCAAGGAGAATTACACTTCCCTTACTTGTGTGCAGGACCTCCCAGCCTTAGCTCCCTTGCAGAAGTATGGTAGGTGTGCCCAATCCATTGGCCACACCGACCAGGGGGGCACTACGGGGACCGCGCAAGGAAGGACAGGAGCTCCAACGCAGGATCACAAGATCCAGATCTCCCCCCCCCCCCCCCCCCCCCCCCGGGCGGGTTCCGAAGGCCCCACGTGTCCGGCGGAGCCGGAGCTCCCCTCTCCTCAGAGGGTAGCTCCGGGGCCGCCACGTGGCCGGCAGAGCCGGGCCTCGCCCCCTCCACAGGGGTGAGCTCCGAAGGCTCCACGTGTCCGCGGGGTCGGGCCTCCACCGGCTCAGAGGAGAGCTCTGGGCCCACCACGTGGCCGGCAGATCTGGACCTCCCCGTTCTCACGGAGCTAGCTCCGGAGACCCCTTGGGCCCTTAACATAAGGACCCGAGGAAGGTGTCTGTGCAAGACTTCAAGATTGGTGGAGACCTCCGAGGTCCTTGCGGATCTAAGGACTCGGCCAGGTCAAGCCAAGAGGAAGATAAGCACGAACGCAAAAAACAAAGAGCCCGTTCATTCATTCAAAAGCTCCATGAGCTGGATTACAGACTCAACAAAAGCAAAAAAGGAGAGATACAGGGCCTCCTGGCCACAGGGGTGACTGCCTAAGAGTCCCCGGACTCCCGCTGGAACCTAGAGGCCACAAGGGCGGCCATGTCCTCAACCTTGGCCCTGGCAGCTTCCTCCCGCTCGGCGGCGGGGCCTAGTCTCACCGGCTCCAAAGAGAAGGAAGAGTCTTGACTCCGGAAGCACGCCAGCACGTGCGTGGCGACCTCCTTCGCCAGGCCTCGTCCCTCCGCCTCAAGCTCGTCGGCGATCACCGCCTCGAGCCTCCCCAGCTTGGCACCGATGGACTCAAGCGCCGGGATTGCCTCGAGCACCTCCTGTGTTGGAGCCCCCGTCTGCACCGGGCTGAAACCGAGGGGAACAAGGACGAACCCCGCTTCAGTGACAAAGCTCCGGACCGCTCGAACCTCGACAGACCGCGAAGCCTGGAGCTTCTCCACCTCTTGGCGGGCCGCCAGCTTGCGGTCCAGCACCGCCTGGCGCTCCCGGGAGGCCTGTTCCTCCCTCGCGGCAACAGCCGACTCACGGAGTCCCAGCTCCTCGGCCCGAGCCCTCAGCTTGCCCTCGCTGGCTTCGAGCCGTGCGGCGACCTTCTTCTCCTTGGCCGCCACGGCGCGTTCCCGATCCGCGACAGTGCACTCGCGGCGAGCTACCTGCAGCCGCAGCTCCTCCATGGCAGTGGAACGCGCTTCGGCCCTGGCGTGAGCTTCGCGGGCCTCCTGATGGAGTCGCCGGGTCTCCGAACCCAGGCGGTCGACGGCCCTCTTCTGAGCATTGAGCAGCGCCCCCACGGCATCAAGCCTCGACTGCCTCGAGTCGAGCTCTGCCTCAGCCTCCTGGGCCTGCTGCTTCAGGAGATGCCCCCAGTTAAGGAGGCGGTCTCTCTCTCCTGCCAACATCTCCAGCTCACGCTCAAAGGCGGCCTGGACCTGCTGGACACCAGCCTGGGTAAGCCCCAAGGCATTCGCTAGGGGCAGCGGGGCGGCGGAAGCAGGAGCCACGCTCCTGACCTCCCCTGTCATGTCCACGACCGGTGGAGACGCCGGTGCTTCGGCAACTGAGGCGAGGCGCCGATCTGGGGAAGCCAGGGGGCCAGCAGCTGCACCCACAGCTGCCCTTCCAGCCTCAGCACCGGGCTTCCGAGCTGGCAAAGGAGGACGAGCGGACGCTGCCGCCGCCATCGCGGGGGATGGGTCCGCCAGCACAGAAGAAGCCTCCGCCGACTTGAGGACCGTCGGAGCTGCCGCAGTTCCCGGACGCTGTGGCACAGAGCCTCTGCTGGCCGGAGATGGCCGGGGAACAGACTCGCCCCCGGCAGCCGGTGAGTCCCTATCGACATAAGGAGCTCTCAGGCTAAGAAAGGAGAAAGGAACGCTACTCTTAAAAGCCGGAAAGAGCAACACTTACCGGGGGACGTGAGCGCTCCAATGGGCTTGGAGCCCCAGCCTCTGAGCAGGGACAGGACCACGAGAGCCTGCCGCCGGCGCCTGCCCCTGCGCCGCAGGCGCCCGGACCTGCGGAGTAGGAGGCAGAGCAGTAGAGCCCCCGTCAGTGCCGCCCCTAGCGCTGCTCATCGAGCCGGCCCCTGAGGTCCGAGGCACCTGCGTCCCCGGGTGGGTCCCAGCACTGCTCCTTCCGACGCCGCTGCTGGCCGGGCCTGCAGCCGGGACGCTTGCTGGCTGCGGCGCCTGAGCCCTCGGCTCACCCCCGGGCATCGCCCCACCGGCGTCCCTCCTTGAAGCTCCTCCGCCTGAGGAAGGGAGGTGGGACGCCTGGAGCTCCTCGGACCGTCGCTGTCCGAGAAGAGACCCGCCGGAGCTGGAGACCCGAGGTCTCTTTGGATTGCCACCCGACGAACCAGCACCTCCGGGAGATGGGCGCAAGGGTACCCTGGCCCCCTGGCTTGGCGCAAACAACGCTCTTGGAGGAGACCGGGCACGTTTCTTCTCTGGCTGCCCGGGGGGCTCCTTTCCCTTCCCCTTGTCGACGGTCTGAGCTCCGTCGACCCTCGGTGCGGGATGGGCAGCGGTAGATGCATCGCGCTGCGCCCCGGAGCGCTCGACCCCGGGAATCGAGATCCCTCGGAGGGCGTCCCCAACCTGACGAATGGCGATCCCGATGTCGTCAAGATTCGGCATCTTCCACAGCAACTCCGCCCTTTTCTGCGGCTCCAAGAAGAGGGGAATGCCAGAGGCCGGGAAGGTGAGGTCGCCGCCGGTGACGAAGTCGCTGCTCACTTTAGCCACCATCTCGTACAGCTCCCCCTCAGATGGGTCAGAGCCGAGACCCCTCTCCAGCCTGGTGCAGTCGAGCTTGCCGGTGTAGTACCACGCCGGGCGGTTGCGTTGCTGCAAGAGCGCAATACGGCGCGACAGGAAATCTATCAGCACCATCAGGGACTTCAGCCCCTCGTTGGCCAGGAACCGGATCCGCTCCAAGACCGGCGCGTACTCCGGCTCCAGCTCTGGGATCTCCTCTCAGACGCGACGCTCGGTGGTCGGGCCGGCAGTTGGGAGCTGTAGGCGATCGTGCTTGTCGGTCTGCACGATCACCCAGTTCTCCCTCCAGTTTTCCCACCTCGACGCACCGAAAGGTAGAAGGTACCCAGAGGCCTTCGGATCCTTGCAGCGATGCTGGAAGTAGTATGCCCCCAGCTGATTCTTCGAGCTGCGCCCGGTCATCAGCAACACGAAGAAGTAGCGGAAGAGTGTCACTGAAGCATGCACCCCCACGAACATTTCGCAGAAGTGCACGAAGACAGCGGCCATCACGAAGGAGTTGGGGGAGAGGTGATGAAGCTGGAGACCATACGTCTCCAGCAGTGTCGCGAAGAAGGAAGAAATTGGCGGGGCAAACCCCGCCATGGCGTAGGCGGTAAAGAAGACTATTTCCCCCTTCTCCAGGGGCAGGGGGAGAGATCCCTGCCGGAGCCAGCGCTTCTGCTCCTCCGTGCGCCAGCCCAGCAGCTTTCGCACTGACCCGAGCTCGTTCGACCGGGCAAGACGCGGCGGAGGCAGGTTGGAAGACATGGCAGGAGAAAGCTCAAGAACAGGGAAGACAAGGGCGCAAGAGCTCAAGGAAGATGCAAGCGCTGGGAAGTGCGAAGGGAAGCCGCAATGCAGGTAAGATCCCATTTTAAACTTCCCAGGCGCGATTCAAAGCGATTCGAAACTTTTCGAATACGCCGCTTGGACAACCGCTTCGGCTCCAAGACCAAGCGTCGATGACAAGTGGACCTGAGCCGTCCGGCTGAAGCGGTGGGCCAAGAAGTCAGTCTCCCAAGGAGACGAGCCGGCGAGACACTTCGGTGGTTCCCGAAAAGGCGCGGCGACGTGCAGAAGTGGCAGCCTTGGGAACCGCCGCAGTAAAAGCAGCCATCAAGTGGGGCACAAGCATCCACGATCCCGCGACTGTTCGTGCTCCGGCAACGGTCAATGCGGGTCTTCGAGAAGATGCGCGGAGCGGAAGAGACTAGGGACCCACCTCGGGCCCACTATCTCCCCCGATATGGGCCTGGGGGGCCACTGTCGGTACCCTCAATAAGGGGTACCCCCGCGCACAGGGGAAACTGCCTAAGGACCTCGCCCTTCTCCGCAGGGAGAGCTCCGAAGGCGCCATGTGTCCAGCGGGGCCGGACCTCCCTCTCCTCAGAGGATACCTCCGGTCCCGCCACGTGGCCAACTGAGCCGGACCTTCCCCCTCCGTGGGGAGAGCTCCAAAGGCTCCACGTGTCCAGTGGGGCCGGACCTCCCTCTCCTCAGAGGAGAGCTCCGGGCCCGCCACGTGGACAACTGAGCTGGACCTCCCCCCTCCACGGGGAGAGCTCCGAAGGCTCCACGTGTCCAGCGGGGCCGGACCTCCCCCTCCTCAGAGGAGAGCTCCAGGCCCGCCACATGGACAGCAGAGCCGGACCTCCCCCCTCTGCGGGGAGAGCTCCGAAGGCTCCACGTATCCCGTGGGGCCGGACCTCCCTCTCCTCAGAGGAGAGCTCCGGACCCGCCACGTGGCTAGCAGAGCAGCGCTGCCTGCCCCCGCGCGGTAGGCAGCAGGAGTGAAGACGCGCCATACCTTGCCCGTACAAGGTATTCAAGACCCGCGCCTTCCCAAGGCGCGGAGACGCGGAGCACGCCTCTGTCAGGTGCCGTTGCACCCAGTCACATCGCAGACTGGCGCGCCGCGTCAGAGTCTGCCCGCCAATAAACACAGCGACAAGACATCCCCTGCCGCCTCTGCCAACCACTACGACTAGCTTGCGGCATGGGCAGGGCGGCAGAACGAAGACTCGGAAGCCCTCGCCAGAGACAACTACCGGCGTAACTGCAGATATGGTAGCTGGCAGGCAATCGCCTCGGGACCACCTGTCGGGTCCCGGGCCCACCTTGTAAGCCGCCCGAGCCTTGGATTATAAAAGGCTCGGGTAGGTAACTTTAGCAAGGGTTCGCACTTCAGCCATTTGCATCCTTAGGTTTGACTCATCCTCAAGCTCAGGACTCCGGTTCTGAGCAACAAGCAATACAACGAGCACCTCTGCTCACCATGGACGTAGGGTATTACGCTCCGGCGGCCTGAACTACGTAAAAATCCCTGTGTCAAGATTCTCTCTCAATCGTCCCTAACGCGTAAGATCTCCGTGAGTGACTAGCCCCTTCAAAAAAGAACCTCCGCGGGCTGCCCAGAGCAGGCCCGGGGGAAGTGTCGGCTACACACTTTGACAACAGTTTTGACTCTACAGAGTTTGCACCACTGTACCCACATGTAGTGATTTCATCCCCCGTTGCCGGGTGAACTGGAAGAACCTCCATTATGCCAGTGGCCGCGAACCACGTTCACACTTCCGAGGTGTGTAGCCAGGAGATCACTACGAAGCCTTTACAAAGGGATTCTCGACGGGTGTGGGCCCACTGACGTTTCACCCCTAACAACATCCAGGAGGCTCCAACCCCCGCTGCAGTGACCCCCTCTTGAGTCTTGCGGTTCATATGGTAGTCCAGCTGTGTCCTATTCCCGCACCATCCAAACACCTATACTACGTCAAAAATGCACCTAATTAATTGGCCAAGCTGCCCCATCTCAGTATGTGGTTGGCATGGTAAAGCTAGGTTACATGCTCCATGAACCGGTCCTTAGGATCTAGGCAAGCACTAAACACAAACCCGAGTCTCATGCACGCAGCACCAACCAAGCATCCAACTTGCCTAGATCCATACCTCTACATAATTCATAATATTCTATTCAAGGGTAGAGTAATCAAGGTGATGATCTCATATCCCATTTATCCCATTCTAAGCAGGGCTAAGCATGAGTAGCATAAATGAATAATAAAATAAAATAACTCCCAACCCAAGGCTACAAGGAAACAAGATAATGCAATTCTCGGGAAACTTTGTAGCATGGGTATCATATTCCAAATTGACAATGCAATTAAATACTAACTACACATCCTAGTATAGGAACAAAGTGGTCGAGGACACTTGCCTTCTTTCTGCTGCTCCTGAAATGGGAAGTCTTGATCTTGAAAGTTGAGAACCGGCTCTCGCGCTGGTTCTACTCATGCCAACACACACATAGCAAAAGAAAACAACATTCCATGAGCAATAGTCCGCACATACATACACATGGAAGTCATACACATAAATAAGTTTGGTGTTCACACTAGATATGTTGATTCTATGCATACATGCACTTTTAAATATGTAGGTTATTTCCAACTTTAATATTCAGATTTCCTAGTGTGCACTAAATCTAGATTTTCAATTTGCACTATTTCCTACATTGAATATTACCCTTCTTACTTTCCAATTTGCATAAAATGTATATTCCCACTCCCAAAATGGTTTTCAGGTCTTCTACATTATCTTAAACCTGAAGTTTTGATTTTTGGGGCCTCATATGATATTTACTAATTATGTATAACTATTTTCCCTTATTTTCAGATTTATTTTTCTATGCCTAAAAGTGAATTTTAGCATTAAACAAGCAAAATACATCACCTACACAGAATATATTTTGCTCAAAATATCCAACATAATATCTATTGGCTTCCTATTTATTGGGATTAGTTTATATACATCTTTACCAATTTTTCAGAATTATTTCTGTTCCCAAGAATGAATTTCAGAATTTAAACAGCCAAATAAACCCATCTACATAATATATATTGCTCAACCACCAAAACAGACTGTTCAGAGATTTTCCTAAGGTTAGAAAATATTTTGTGATCCATTTTGTGCAAATTCGGCTGTTGTAACTAAATTAATATAAATTTCTAAGTCTAGAATCCATTCATTTTATTTTGTTTCAAGTATACAATTCCTTTTGTTATTAAACAGGGCGCTAAAATATTTTCCTAATCCCTATTATGAGTGGTAACCCTTAATTGCAGAGCTAATCCCCCTCTAAAATGAGAATAGGGTTAATTTCAAGTTTATATACTCAAATTTCCTAAATACAGAAAGTTCTAGGGCCTAAAACAGAAGTTTACACGTCTCTGCACAATTTCTGGGAAGCCTAGGGGGTAGAACCGAAAAATCCGGGGCTAGACTCAATTTTCCCGCAACTCCAGGAGGTAGCGCGTAAGAGTGTCGGCGTTTATAACGCAGGGCTGTTGTGGACCCTCGGATTTAAATTGGAGGGCCGAGATCATATCGCGAAGGGGTACGGGGTAGATCTTTTCGTAACCACACGATTTAAAACGAACGCGGCACAATGAGCCACGTAGCTCCGACCGGCGGTAGCGGCGCGGCCCGGCGGCGCACGACCAAGTTCGCCGGCGATCTCGTCGGATTCTCGTGAATACTGATCTATCGGCTCCAGACTCACGTTTTCTTGGCATAATTCGAAGGAGGGGGAGTAGGGGCCTCACCTCGGTGGTTTTCTTGAGCTCGGAGGCCCTGAAAGTCGGTCGGCGACGAGGTCCGAGGGGGAAAGTTGGCGGTGCTCACCGGGGCTGTGGCTAGAGCGCAAAACACGGTGCCTTCTTCACCTGCAAGACTCCCCGGCGGCGGTGGAACATACTACACACGTTAGATTGGAGAAAACGGAAGAAATTTGAAAGAAAACGGCAATGGGAGTTTTGGTCCTCACCGGGAAGGAAGTTGGGTCACGCGGTGAGGAAAGGGAGCGCAGCCTCTGCGTTTAAATGGATGAGGGGGCGGCGGGGCGAGTGGAGTTCGTGCAGCACCGAAAAGGGGCCGCAGAACGTGGGGCAAGTGCAGGAAATTTGGGGAGGAGAGGCGATCGGTTGCTCGACGGGAAAAATGCAGGCGGTTGGGGGAAGGCGGAGGACAGGGATGACAGGTGGGGCCCACGCAACAGTGAGAGAGGAGGGGGGAAATGAATCGCGGGTTGCTGGGCCGGCCGGTAGGTTTCGGCCCAGTGGCCATTTTTCTTTTTCCTTTCCTTTTTCTTTTTCTGTTTTTGCTTCAAATTTGAATTCCGGTTTGAATTTGATATTTCCTTCAACATTCATCACGTCCATAAATTTTGAATTCACATTTTGCCACCTTTTTGGGGCGTTACACGTTCAGATGGTGCAAATTGATGGTTTTGCATGCTGGATGGACATCTGGGTTGAAATCGGAAAACTCGAGAAAACTCTCAAACTCGGGTCTCGGGCGGCTGGACAGGACCTTGACGGAATACATGTTCGGATGGTGCAACTTGATGATTTTACCTTCACGGATGGCCATCTAGGTCAAAATCGGGAAAGTTGGGGAAACTCATGAACTCGGGTCCCGGGAGGACGAACGGGACTATGACAGAATACAAGTCTGGGTGGTGCAACTTGATGGTTTTGCATGCGCGGATGACCATCTGGGTCAAAATCAGTAAAGTCGGGAAAACTCACGAACTCGGGTACACGGCGGATGGATGGGATCTTGACGGAATACACGTTCCGATAGTGCAACTTCATTGTTTTACATGTGCGGATGGCAATCTGGGTCAAAATCTTGAAAGTCGAGAAAACTCACAAACTCGAGTCCCGGGAGGCCGGACGGGATCTTGACGGAATACACGTCAGGATGGTGCAACTTGATGCTTTTGCATGAGTGGATGGCCATCTGGGTCAAAATCGGTAAAGTCGGTAAAACTCACAAACTTGGGTCCCAGGAGTGCGGACGAGACCTTAATGGAATACACGTCCAGACGGTGCAACTTGATGGTTTTGCATTCGCAGATGGCCATCTCGTTCAAAATCAGGAAAGTCGGAAAAACTCACGAACTCGGGTCTCGGGAGGCCGGACGGGATCTTGGCGGAATACACGTCCGGATGGTGCAACTTGATGGTTTTGCATGCGCGGATGGCCATCTGGGTCAAGTCGGTAAAACTCATGAACTCGGGTCACGGGAGGGCGGACGAGACCTTAACGGAATACACATCCAGACGGTGCAACTTGATGGTTTTGCATTCGCAGATGGCCATCTCGTTCGAAATCGGGAAAGTCAGAAAAACTCACGAACTCGGGTCCCGGGCGGTCGGACGAGACCCTGATGGAATAAACATCCGCACGGTGCAACTTGATGGTGTGGCCTGCCGCGGATGGCCATCTGGGTTGAAATAGGGAAACTCGGGAAAACTCTCGAACTCGGGTCTCGGGTGGCTGGACGGGACCTTGACGGAATACACGTTTGGATGGTGCAACTTGATGGTTTTGCATGTGTGGATGATCATTCGGGTCCAAATCGGGAAAGTCGGTTAAACTCACAAACTCGGGTCCCTGAAGGTCGGATGGGAACTTGACGGAATACACGTCCGGATGGTGCAACTTGATGGGTTTGCATCCGCGGATGGCCATCTGGGCCAAAATCAGGAAAGTCAGGAAAACTCACGAACTCATGTCCTGGGAGGCCGGACGGGACCTAGAGGAATACACGTCCGGATTGAGCAACTTGATGGTTTTGCATGCGCGGAAGAACATCTGGGCCAAAATTGGGAAGTCCAAAAAACTCACAAACTTGTATCCCGGGAGGCTGGACGGGACCTTGACGGAATACACATCTGGATGTAATGGTTTTGCATACGCGGATGACCATCTGGTTCAAAATCGGGAAGGTCGGAAAAGTTGGGAAAACCCACGATTTCGGGTCTCGGGTGGGCGGACGGGAACTTGACGGAATACACGTTCAGACGATGCAACTTGATGGTTTTGCATTCGCAGATGGCCGTCTCATCTGAAATCATGAAAGTCAGAAAAAAACTCACGGACTTTGTCCTGGGCGGCCGGACGGGACACTTATGAAATAAACATTCGCACGGGGCAACTTGATGGTTTTGCCTGCCGCAGATGGACATCTGGGTTGAAATCGTGAATGTCGGGAAACTCACGAACTCAGGTCTCGGGAGGCCGGTCGGGACCTTGTCGGAATACACGTCTCGATGGTGCAACTTGATGGTTTTGCATGCATGGATGGCCATCTGGGTTGGAATCAGGAAAGTCGGGAAAAGTCACGAACACGGTTCTAGGGCGGCTGGACGGGACCCTGACAGAATACAGGTTCGGATGGTGCAACTTGAATGTTTTGTCTTCACAGATGGCAATCTGCGTCGAAATCGGTAAAGTCGGGAAAACTCACGAACTCGGGTCCAGGAAGGCCGGATAGGACCTTGACCGAATACATGTTCGGATGGTGCAACTTGATGGTTTTGCATGCGCGGATGGTCATCTGGGTCGAAATCAGGAAAGTTGGGAAAACTCACGAACTCGGGTCCACGGCGACCCGACGGCGCCTTGACGGAATACACGTCCGGATGGTGCAACTTGATGGTTTTGCATACATGGATGGCTTTATGGGTCTCAATCGGGAAAGTCGGGAAAATCGGAAAAACTCACGAACTCAGGTCCCGAGCGGCTGGACTGGACCTTGATGAAATACACGTTCGGATGGTGCAACTTGATGCTTTTGCCTGCGTGGATATCTGGGTCGAAATTGGGAAAGTTGGGAAAACTTACAAACTCGGTCCCGGGAAGCTGGACAGGACCTTTATGGAATACATGTTTATATGGTGCAACTTGATGGTTTTGTATGAGCGGATGGCCGTATGGGTCAAAATCAGGAAAGTCGGGAAATCGCACGAACTCAGATCCCAGGCGGTCGGGCGGGACCTTGACGGAATACATGTTTGGTTGGTGCAACTTAATAGTTTGCATGCATGGATGGTCATCTGGGTCGAAATTGAAAAGTCGTGAAAGTCGGAAAAACTCACAAACTTGGGTCCCTGTAGGGCGGATGGGACCTTGATGGAATAAACATCCGCACGGTGCAACTTGATGGTTTTTCCTGCGCGGTTGGCCATCTGGGTCAAATCAGGAAAGTCGGGAAAACTCATGAACTCGGGTCTCGGGAGGCTGGTCGGGACCTTGACCGAATACATGTTCGGATGGTGCAAATTGATGGTTTTGCATGCTGGATGGACATCTGGGTTGAAATCGGAAAACTCAGAAAAACTCTCAAACTCGGGTCTCGGGCGGCTGGACGGGACATTGACGGAATACACGTTCGGATGGTGCAACTTGATGATTTTACATTCACGGATGGCCATCTGGGTCAAAATAGGGAAAGTCGGGAAAACTCATGAACTCGGGTCTCGAGAGGACGAACGGGACCATGACAGAATACAAGTCTGGATGGTGCTATTTGATGGTTTTGCATGCGCGGATGGCCATATGGGCCGAAATCAGGAAAGTCGGGAAAACTCACGAACTCGGGTACACGGCGGATGACGGGATCTTGACGGAATACACGTTCCGATGGTGCAATTTCTTTGTTTTGCATGTGCGGATGGCCATCTTGGTCAAAATCTGGAAAGTTGGGAAAACTCACAAACTCGAGTCCCGGGATGCCGGACGGGATCCTGATGGAATACACGTCAGGATGGTGCAACTTGATGGTTTTGCATGCGCGGATGGCCATCTGGGTCGAAACCGGGAAAGTCGGTTAAACTCACAAACTCGGGTCCCTGAAGGCCGGACGGGAACTTGACGGAATACAGGTCCGGATGGTGCAACTTGATGATTTTGCATCCGTGGATGGCTATCTGGGCCAAAATTAGAAAAGTTGGTAAAACTCATGAACTTGGGTCTCGGGAGGGCGGACGAGACCTTAATGGAATACACATACAGATGGTGCAACTTGATGGTTTTGTATTCGCAGATGAGCATCTCGTTCGAAATCGGGAAAGTCAGAAAAACTCACAAACTCGGGTCTTGGGCGGCCGGAGGAGACCCTGATGGAATAAATATCTGCACGGTGCAACTTGATAGTGGCCTGCCGCGGATGGCCATCTGGGTTGAAATAGGAAAACTCGGGAAAACTCTCGAACTTGGGTCTCGGATGGCTGGACGGGACTTTGACGGAATACACGTTCGGATGGTGCAACTTGATGGTTTTCCATGTGTGGATGGCCATCCGGGTCTAAATCATGAAAGTCGGTTGAACTCACAAACTCAGGTCCCTGAAGACCAGACGGGAAATTGACGGAATACTAGTCCGGATGGTGCAACTTGATGGTTTTGCATCCATGGATGGCCATCTGGGCCGAAATTGGGAATGTCGGGAAAATTCACGAACTCATGTCTCGGGAGCTGGACGGCATCTTGACGGAATACATATCTGGATTGAGCAACTTGATGGTTTTGCATGCGCGGAAGAACATCTGGGCCAAAATTGGCAAAGTCCGGAAAACTCACAAACTCGTGTCCCGGGAGGTTGGACGGGACCTTGACGGAATACACATCTGGATGTGATGGTTTTGCATACGCGGATGGCCATCTGGTTCAAAATCAGGAAGGTCGGGGAAGTCGGGAAAACTCATGATTTCGGGTCTCGGGTGGGCGGACGGGACCTTGACAGAATACACGTCCAGGCGATGCAACTTGATGGTTTTGCATTCGCAGATGGCCATCTAATTTGAAATCAGGAAAGTCAGAAAAAACTCATGAACTTTGTGCCGGGCGGCCGGACGGGACACTAATGGAATAAACATTCGCACGGTGCAACAAGATGGTTTTGCCTGCGGCGGATGGCTATCTGGGTTGAAATCGTCAAAGTCGGGAAACTCACGAACTTGGGTCTCGGGAGGCCGGTCGGGACCTTGTCGGAATACCTATCTGGCTGGTGCAACTTGATAATTTTGCATGCGTGGATGGCCATCTGGGTTGAAATCAGGAAAGTCAGGAACAGTGACGAACTCGGGTATAGGGCGGCTGGACGGGACCCTGACAGAATACATGTTCGGATGGTGCAACCTGATGGTTTTGCCTACGCGGATGGCAATCTGGGTCAAAATCGAGAAAGTCGGGAAAATTCACGAACTCGGGTCCACGGGGGCCGGGCAGGACCTTGTCCGAATACACGTCCAGATGGTGCAGCTGGATGGTTTTGCATGCGGATGGCCATTTGGGTCGAAATCAGGAATGTTGGGAAAACTCACAAACTCGGGTTCATGGCGACCCGACGGCGCCTTGACGGAATACACGTCCGGATGGTGCAACTTGATGGTTTTGCATACGTGGATGGCTTTATGGGTCGCAATCGGGAAAGTCGGGAAAATCGGGAAAACTCACGAACTCAGGTCCCGGGCGGCTGGACGGGACATTGATAAAATACACGTTCGGATGGTGCAACTTGATGCTTTTGCCTATGTGGATATCTTGGTCGAAATCGGGAAAGTTGCAAAAGCTCACGAACTCGGGTCCCGGGAAGCTGGACGGGAACTTTATGGAATACATGTTTATATGGTACAACTTGATGGATTTGCATGAGCGGATGGCCGTATGGGTCAAAATCGGGAAAGTCTGGAAATCGCACGAACTCAGATCCCAGGCGGGCGGGCGGGACCTGGACGGAATACATGTGTTGGATGGTGCAACTTAATGGTTTTGCATGCGTGGATGGCCATCTGGTTCGAAATTGGAAAGTCGCGAAAGTAGGGAAAACTCACAAACTCGGGTCCCGGTAGGGCGGATGGGACCTTGATGGAATAAACATCCGCACGGTGCAACTTGATGGTTTTTCCTGCGCGGTTGGCCATCTGGGTCAAATCAGGAAAGTTGGAAAAACCCACGAACTCGGGTCTCGGGAGGCCGGTCGGGACCTTGACCGAATACACGTTCGGATGGCGCAAATTGATAGTTTTGCATGGTGGATGGACATTTGGGTTGAAATCGGAAAACTCGGGAAAACTCTCAAACTCGGGTCTCGGGCGGTTGGACGGGACCTTGACGGAGTACACGTTTGGATGGTTCAACTTGATGATTTTACCTTCACGGATGGCCATCTGGGTCAAAATCAGAAAGTCGGGAAAACTCATGAACTCGGGTCCCGGGAGGACGAACGGGACCATGACGGAATACACGTCTGGATGGTGCAACTTGATAGTTTTGCATGCGCGGATGGCAATCTAGGTCGAAATCAGAAAATTCTGGAAAACTCACGAACTCGGGTACACGGCGGCTGGACGGGACCTTGGCGGAATACACGTTCCGATGGTGCAACTTCATCGTTTTGCATATGAGGATGGCCATTTGGGTCAAAATCTGCAAACTCGGGAAAAATCAAAAACTCGAGTCCTGGGAGGCCGGACGGGATCTTGACAGAATACACGTCCGGATGGTGCAACTTGATAGTTTTGCATTTGCGGATGACCATCTGGATCGAAATCGGGAAAGTCGGTAAAACTCACGAACTCGGGTCCCGGGTGGGCGGACGAGACCTTAATGGAATACGCGTCCAGACGGTGCAACTTGATGGTTTTGCATTCGCAGATGGCCATCTCGTTCGAAATCGGGAAAGTCAAAAAAACTCACGAACTCGGGTCTCGGGCGGCTGGACGAGACCCTGATGGAATAAACATCTGCACGGTGCAACTTGATGGTTTGGCCTGCCACGGATGGCCATCTGGGTTGAAATAGGGGAACTCGGGAAAACTCTCAAACTCGGGTCTCGGGTGGCTGGACGGGACCTTGACGGAATACACGTTTGGATGGTGCAACTTGATGGTTTTGCATGTGCGGATGGTCATCCGGGTCCAAATCGGGAAAGTCGGTTAAACTCACAAACTCTGGTCCCTGAAGACCGGACGGGAACTTGACGGAATACACGTCCGGATGGTGCAACTTGATGGTTTTGCATCCGCGGATGGCCATCTTGGCCAAAATTGGGAAACGGAAAAACTCACAAACTCATGTCCCGGGAAGTCGGACGGGACCTTGACGGAATACACATTCGGATGGTGCAATTTGATGATTTTGCATGTGCGGATGGCCATTTGGGTCCATATCAGGAAAGTCGGTTAAACTCACAAACTCGGGTCCCTAGAGGCTGGATGGGAACTTGACGGAATACACGTCCGAATGGTGCAATTTGATGGTTTTGTATGCGCGAATGGCCATCTGGGCCGAAATTGGGAAACTCAGAAAAACTCACGAACTCATGTCCCGGGAGGCCGGACGGGATCTTGACGGAATACACGTCCAGATTGAGCAACTTGATGGTTTTGCATGTGCGGAAGGCCATCTCGGCCAAAATTGGGAAAGTCCGGAAAACTCACGAACTCGTGTCCTGGGAGGCTGGACGGGATCTTGAGGGAATACAGATCCGGATGGTGCAACTTGATGGTTTTGCATACGCGGATGGCCATCTGGTTCGAAATCGGGAAGGTCGGGAAAATCGGGAAAACTCACGATTTCGGGTCTCGGGTGGACGGACGGGACCTTGACGGAATACTCGTCCAGATGATGCAACTTGATGATTTTGCATTCGCGGATGGCCATCTCATTTGAAATCGAGAAAGTCAGAAAAAACTCATGAACTTTGTCCCGGGCGGCCGGACGGGACACTGATGGAATAAACATTCGCACGGTGCAAATTGATGGTTTTGCATGCCGCGGATGGCCATCTGGGTTGAAATCGTGAAAGTCGGGAAACTCACAAACTTGGGTCTCGGGAGGCCGGTCGGGACCTTGTTGGAGTACACGTCTGGATGGTGCAAGTTGATAATTTTGCATGCGTGGATGGCCATGTGGGTTGAAATCAGGAAAGTCAGGAAAAGTCACGAACTCGGGTCTAGGGCGGCTGGACGGGACCCTGACGAAATACAGGTTCGAATGGTGCAACTTGATGGTTTTGCCTGCGCGGATGGCAATCTGGGTCGAAATCGGGAAAGTCGGGAAAACTCACGAACTTGGGTCCAGGGAGGCCGGACAGGACCTGGACAGAATACACATCCGTACGGTGCAACTTGATGGTTTTGCATGCGCGGATGGCCATTTGGGTCAAAATCAGGAAAGTTGGGAAAACTCACGAACTCGGGTTCACGGTGACCCGATGGCGCCTTGACGAAATACACGTCTGGATGGTGCAACTTGATGGTTTTGCATACGTGGATGGCTTTATGGGTCGCGATCGGGAAAGTCGGGGAAATCGGGAAAACTCACGAACTCAGGTCCCGGGCGGTTGGACGGGACCTTGACGAAATACACGTTCGAATGGTTCAACTTGATACTTTTGCATGCGTGGATATCTAGGTCAAAATCGGGAAAGTTTGGAAAACTTACGAACTCAAGTCCCGGGAAGCTGGACGGGACCTTTATGGAATACATGTTTATATTGTGCAACTTGATGGATTTGCATAAGCGGATGGCCGTATGGGTCAAAATCGGGGAAGTCGGGAAATCGCACGAACTCAGATCCCAGGCGGTCGGGCGGGACCTTGACGGAATACATGTTTGGATGGTGCAACTTAATGGTTTTGTATGCGTGGATGGCCATCTGGGTCGAAATCGGAAAGTCGCGATAGTCAGAAAAACACACAAACTCGGGTCCCGACAGGGCGGATGGGTCCTTGATGGAAGAAACATCCGCACGGTGCAACTTGATGGGTTTTCCTGCGCGGTTGGTCATCTGGGTCAAATCAGGAAAGTCGGGAAAACTCACAACTCGGGTCTCGGGAGGCCGGTCGGGACCTTGACCGAATACACATTCGGATGGTGCAAATTGATGGTTTTGCATGCTGGATGGACATTTGAGTTGAAATCGTAAAACTCAGGAAAACTCTCAAACTCGAGTCTCGGGCGGCTGGACAGGACCTTGGCGGAATACACATTCGGATGGTGCAACTTGATGGTTTTACCTTCACGGATGACCATCTGGGTCCAAATCGGGAAAGTCGGGAAAACTCATGAACTCGGGTCCTTGGAGGACGAATGGGACCATGACAGAATACACGTCTTGGTGGTGCAACTTGATGGTTTTGCATGCGTGGATGGCCATCTGGGTCAAAATCAAGAAAGTCGGGAAAACTCACGAACTCGGATACACGGCGGCTGGACTTGGACCTTGACGGAATACACGTTCCGATGGTGCAACTTCATGGTTTTGCATGTGCGGATGGCCATCAGGGTCAAAATCTGGAAAGTCGGGAAAACTCACAAACTCGAGTCCCGGGAGGCCGGACGGGATCTTGATGGAATACACGTCCGGATGGTGCAACTTGATGGTTTTGCATGCGCATATGGCCATCTGGGTCCAAATCGGGAAAGTCGGTAAAACTCACGAACTCGGGTCCCAGGAGGGCGAACAAGACCTTAATGGAATACACGTCCAAACGGTTTAACTTGATGGTTTTGTATTCACAGATGGCCACCTCGTTCGAAATCGGGAAAGTCGGAAAAACTCACGAACTCGGGTCCCGGGCGGCCGGACGAGACCCTGATGGAATAAACATTCGCACGGCGCAACTTGATGGTTTGGCCTGCCGCGGATGGCCATCTGGGTTGAAATAGGGAAACTCAGGAAAACTCTCGAACTCGGGTCTCGGGTGGCCAGACGGGACCTTGACGGAATACACGTTTGGATGGTGCAACTTGATTGTTTTGCAGGTGCGGATGGCCATCCGGGTCCGAATCGGGAAATTCGGTTAAACTCACAAACTCGGGTCCCTGAAGGCCGGACAGGAACTTGACAGAATACACGTCCGGATGGTGCGGATGACCATCTGGTTCAAAATCGGGAAGGTCGGGAAAGTCGGGAAAACTCAAGATTTCAGGTCTCGGTGGGCAGACGGGACCTTGACAGAATACTCTTCCAGATGATGCAACTTGATGGTTTTGCATTTGCAGATGGCCATCTCATTTGAAATCGGGAAATTCAGAAAAAAACTCATGAACTTTGTCTCGGGCGGCCGGACGGGACACTGATAGAATAAACATTCGCACGGTGCAACTTGATGGTTTTGCCTGTCGCAAATGGCCAGCTGGGTTGAAATCGTGAAAGTCGGGAAACTCATGAACTCGGGTCTCGGGAGGCCGGTCGGGACCTTGTCGGAATACACGTCCGGATGGTGCAACTTGATGGTTTTGCATGCGTGGATGGCCATCTGGGTTGAAATCAGAAAAGTCGGGAAAAGTCATGAACTCGGGTCTAGGGCGGCTGGACGGGACCCTGACGAAATACAGGATCGGATGGTGCAACTTGTTGGTTTTACCTGCGCAGATGGCAATCAGGGTCGAAATCAGAAAAGTCGGGAAAACTCACAAACCCGGGTCCAGGGAGGCCGGACAGGACCTTGATCGAATAAACGTCCGGATAGTGCAACTTGATGGTTTTGCATGCGCGGATGGCCATCTGAGTCGAAATCAGGAAAGTTGAGAAAACTCACAAACTCGGGTCCACGGCGACCCGACGGCACCTTGACGGAATACACGTTCGGATGGTGCAACTTGATGGTTTCACATGTGCGGATGGGCATCAGGCTCAAAATTGGGAAAGTCGGGAAAACTCACAAACTCGAGTCTCGAGAGACGGGACCTTGACGGAATACATATCCTGATGGTGCAACTTAACGGTTTTGCATGCGTGGATGGCCATCTGGGTCAAAATCGGGAAAGTCGGGAAAACTCACGAACTCGGGTCCCTGGAGGCCGGACGGGACCTTGACGGAATACACATCCGGATGGTGCAACTTGATGGTTTGGCATTAGCGGATGGCCATCTGGATTGAAATCGGGAAGGTCGGGAAAGTCGGGAAAACTCACGATTTCGGGTCCGAGGTGGGTGCACGGGACCTTGACGGAATACACGTCTAGACTGTGCAACTTGATGGTTTTGGATTCGTAGATGGCCATCTCATTTGAAATCGGGAAAGTCGGAAAAACTCCCGAACTTTGTCCCGGGCAGCCGGACGGGACGCTGATGGAATAAACATTCGCACGGCGCAACTTGATGGTTTTTCCTGTGCGGATGGCCATCTGGGTTGAAATCGTGAAAGTCGGGAAACTCACGAACTCGGGTCTCGGGAGACCGGTTGGGACCTTGACGGAATACACGTCCGGATTGTGCAACTTGATGGTTTTGCATTCGTGGATGGCCATTTGGGTCAAAATCAGGAAAGTCGGGAAAACTCATGAATTCGGGTCTAGGGCGGCTGGATGGGACCCTGAAGGAATACAGGTTTAGATGGTGCAACTTTATGGTTTTGCCTGCGCGGATGGCAATCTGGGGCGAAATCGGGAAAGTCGGGAAAACTCACGAACTCGGGTCTCGGGAGGCCGGACAGGACCTTGACCGAATACACGTCCGGATGGTGCAACTTGATGGTTTTGCATGCGCGGATGGCCTTCTAGGTCGAAATCAGGAAAGTTGGGAAAACTCACAAATACAGGTCCATGGCGGCTGTCGAAGTGTAGCTGTCGACACTTCCCCCGAGCATGCACTGGGCAGCCCGCGGAGGTTTTTTTTCGGAGGGGCTACTCCTCCTACGTGAGTCTAGCTGTACTGGACGAAGGAAAAAGATGAACACAAGGGCTTTTTACGTGGTTCGGGCCGCCGGAGCATAATACCCTACGTCCACGGTGAGCAGAGGCGCTCGTTGTATTGCTTGAGGCTTAGAACCGGAGTCCAAGGCTTGGATGGGTTACAAAGTGGTCTCTGCCATCTACTGTATCTGCAATAACGCCGGTAGTTGTATCTGGCGAGGGCTTCTGAGCCTCTGACCTGCCGCATTACCCATGCCGCAAGCTAGGCGCAGTGGTTGATGATGGCAGGGGCGGCAGGGGATGTCTTGTCGCTGCATTTATTGGTGCACAACTTCTAACATTGCGTGCCTGTCTTCACTGTGATGTGACTGGGCGCAACGCCTCCTGGCAGGGGCGGGCTCCACGACTCCGCGTCTGAGAAGGCGCGGGTCTTCAATACCGCGTCTTGGGAAGGCGCGGGTCTTGAATACCTTGTACGAACAAGGCATGGTGCGGCTTTACTCCTGCTGCCTACCGCGCCAGGTAGACAGCGCTTCCTTGCTGCCACGTGGCGGGCCCGGAGCTCTCCTCTGAGGAGAGGGAGGTCCGGCCCCGCTGGACACGTGGAGCCTTCGGAGCTCTCCCCGCGGAGGGGGGAGGTCCGGCTCTGCTGGCCACGTGGCGGGCCCGGAGCTCTCTTCTGAGGAGAGGGAGGTCTGGCCCTGCAGGACACGTGGAGCCTTCGGAGCTCTCCCCGTGGAGGGGGGAGGTCTGGCTCTGCTGGCCATGTGGCGGGCCCAGAGCTCTCCTCTGAGGAGAGGGAGGTCCGGCCCCGCTGGACACGTGGAGCCTTCGGAGCTCTCCCCGCGGAGGGGGGAGGTCCGGCTCTGCTGGCCATGTGGCGGGCCCGGAGCTCTCCTCTGAGGAGAGGGAGGTCTGGCCCCGCTGGACACGTGGAGCCTTCGGAGCTCTTCCCGCGGAGAGGAGAGGTCCGGCTTGGATGCCCTAGGAGTTCGCCCCTGCAGAAGGGGCAAAGTCCTTAGACGATTTTCCCCTGTGGCGGGGGTACCCCATATTGAGGGTACCGATAGTGGCCCCCGGGCCCATCTCGGGGGAGATAGCGAGCCCGAGGTGGGGCCCCCGTCTCTTCTACCCCGCGCACCTTCCCAAAGACCCGCTTTGACCATTACTGGAGCACGAACAGTCGTTGGATTGTGGGGGCGTGAGCCCTGCTTGATGGCTGCTTTTACTGTGGCGGTTCCCACGACTGCCACTACTGCACGCCGCAGCGCCTTGTCAGGAACCGCCGGGTTCTCCGCCTGGGAGGCTGACTGCCTGGTCCACCGCTTCTGTAGGGCGGCTTGGGCCCGCTTGCCATGGGCTCCGGGGCTTAGCCCCGAGGCGGTTGCTCCTAGCGGCGTATTCGAAGCGTTTTGAATAACTTCTGGGAAGTTTAAAAGGGGATCTCACCTGCATCGCAGGCTTCCCTTTTCAAACTCCCCTGCGCCCAAGCCCTCCTTGTCTTTTCGAGCTCTTGCGCCTTCGCCTTCCAAGTCTTGCGCTTCCGCCGCCGATGGCCTCCAACTTGCATCTGCCGCGCCTTGCCCGGACGAAAGACCTCGGGCCGGTGCGTAAGCTGCTTGGCTGGCATTCGGAGGAGCAGCGTCGCTGCCTTCGGCGAGGGACTCTACCCCTGCGTCTGGAGGCGGGGGAGATTGTCTTCTTCCTCGCCAATGGTTTGGTGGGGTTCGTTCCGCCAATTTTTTCATTCTTTGTGACGCTGCTGGAGACGTACGGCGTCCAACTCCATCACCTCTCCCCCAATTCCTTCACCATGGCCGCCATCTTCGTGCACTTCTGTGAAATGTCCGTGGGAGTGCGCGCCTCGGTGATGCTCTTCCGCCACTTCTTCGTGCTGCAGACGACCAGGCGCGGATCGAAGAACCAGTTGGGTGTCTACTACTTCCAGCATCGCTGCAAGGACCCGAAGGTCTCTGGGTACCTTCTGCCTTTCAGCGCGGTGAGGTGGGAAGGCTGGAGGGACAACTGGGTGGTCGTGAAGACTGATGAGCACAACTGCCTCCAGTTGCCAACCGGTGCTCCAACCACCGAGCGTCGTTTCTGGGAGGAGAGCCCGGTGCTGGAGCCCGAATACGCGCCAATCTTGACGCGGATCCGGTTCTTGGCGGAGCAGGGATTGACGTCTCTGATGGTGCTGGAAAGCTTCTGTCGCGGCGCATTGCACCGCTGCAGCAGCGCTACCGCCCGGCGTGGTACTTCACCGGCATCCATGACTGCATCAGGGTGGAGAAGGGCTTGGACTCAGTTCCTTCCGAGGAAGAACTGAGGGAGATATTGGCGTGTGTCTGCAGTGACCTCCTCAATGACAACTCTCTTACGTTGCCAGCTTCCTGCCGCCCTCTCTCCATGGAGCCGTTGTTGAGGGCGAGACTGTTGCGGGAGCTGCCGAACCTGGACGACATCGGGATAGCCGTGCGTCAGGTTGGAGACGCCTTCCGGGGAATCTCGATCCCCGGGGTTGAGCGCTCCGGTGGGGAGCACGAGGCGTCGCCTATTGCCCATCCCGCACCGAAGGTCGACGGAGCCCGGACCGTCGACAAGGGGAAGGGGAAGGTGACGGCCTCGGGGTTGCCGGAGAAGAAGCACGCGCGGTCCCCTCCATGGTCGTCGTTTGCGCCGAGCCAGGGGACCGGGGTACCCCTGCGCCCGTCTTTTGGAGGCATCGGTTCGTCGGGCGGCGACCCCAAGAGGCCTCTGCAGCAGCACAGTCGTCCGGCGTGGTACTACACCGGCGAGCACGACTGCACCAGGTTGGAGACGGGTCTCGGCTCTGACCCATCCGAGGAGATGCTGTATGAGATGGTGGCAAGGGTGAGCGGCGACCTCATCGACGGCGGCGTCCTCACCGTCCCAGCCTCCTGCGTCCCACTCTTCTTGGGGCCGAAGTGGAGGGCCGAGTTGCTGCGGAAGATGCAGAACCTGGACGACATCGGGATCGCCGTGAGTCAGGTTGGAGACGCCTTCCGGGGAATCTCGATCCCTGGGGTTGAGCGCTCCAATGGGGAGTGCGAGGCGTCGCCTGTTGCCTATCCCGTGCCGAAGGTCGACGGTGCCCGGACCGTCGACAAGGGGAAGGGGAAGGTGACGGCATCGGGGTTGCCGGAGAAGAAGCGCGTGCGGTCCCCTCCATGGGCGTCATTTGTGCCGAGCCAGGGGACCGGGGTACCCCTGCACCCGACTTCTGGAGGCGTCGGTTCATCGGGCGTCGGTTCGTCAGGTGGCGACCCTAAGAGGCCTCGGGTCTTCCGCTCCGACGGGACTCCTCTCGGACAGCAGCGGTCCGAGGAGCCCCGGGCGTCCCTCTCTCCTTCCTCAGGCAGAGGATGATGCGGACATCGCTATCGTTGATACAACCACAACACCAGCCCATTCACCACTCTCAGCTAATCAAGGTCCAATGACACGCGCTCGTGCACGTCAACTTAATTATCAGGTGAATTCATTCCTGGCTGTTCAAAGTAATTATCCTTCAAATAGGGACCTATTAAAGCCTTGTGATGACCTTGTTATTATTAGGTGCTTGGGAATTGATCCAGCTAGGAGGGATGGAGGGATTAATGCAATAAAGGCTGCTCCACCCGAGGGGAAATCTTGAGGCTGGGGCCATGTAATAAAGAGGGATTTAGACAAATAAGGAAAGGAATAAGGGAAATCTCGTCCAACTTTGCTGCTGGATGAAATTCCCTCTTTCTTTCCCCATTTAAAGATAGATGTGCTATAATAAGGAAAGAAATAGAGGAAATCATATCCTGCCTTGCTGCTGGATGGGTTTCCCTCTTTCTTTCCCTATTAAATGGTAGTCTATCACAGAAAAAGGAAGGAAATAAGGGAGATCACGTCCTACCTTTGTTGCTGGACGAATTTCCCTCTTCCCTCCACTATTTAAGTAGTCCAAGAGCTCCTTGATAGGACGGGTTTTGTTTTCTGTAAGTTTAGCCATTGCTACTTCCTTGTAACGCAAGTGTCGATGAGACCTTCCGATTACTTGAATCAGAACCCCAACTTTTTCACACCCGTGAGTGTTTGCTTGTTATCTTGTTCTTCGATTGCTTGCAGGTTCAAGCCTGTTCTTGGCACGACAAGTACAGCAACAACAGGAGCCGGTGTAACTATCGCTAAGGCGCAGCATCCTTGTGGTTGTTGTAGTCGGGTAGCACAACGTCGACCTCCACCCAAATCATAGTTACCAGGAGACGGTGTAACTGTCGCTCAAGGCGCCACACCATTCTGGTTGTGGTAGTCGGGCAGCCAACGTCGGCCTCCACCAAATTCATTCATTACCAACATCTCTCATCGAAAGATAGGGCGTCCCCCATACCCGTTGGGTTCATCAAGTGGTATCAGATTTCAGATTGCTCGGTGAGAGATTTCCTTCTCCTTGTTCTTCATTTACCTACAGTCCACTTTTGCCTACAAAAGTTCGCTCTAAAAAAATCCTAAAAACACTTTGAGCCTTTTGCTTGGCTACTTAGCTCTCGACTTGTTGAATTCACGGTTGCCTTTTTGTGTCAAGTTGCTGGTCCTAAGTTTTTCGCCGCTAGAGTTTTGAGTTCATGCCACTTTGTTCTCAGTCCATTTCCATTATCTACCCAAATTTGAGAAAAAAAAGGCAAGTGCAAAAGAAAAGCTGCACGGATCAGTAAGAAAAAGGCACGTGCAAAAAGAAAAGCTGCACTGATTACAATCACAAAAAAAAGTTTCTAAAAAAAGGGCAAAAGGGCATACCAAGTGCTGAAAGCTCCCACACGTTGTGGGGTCTGGGGAAGGGAATTTCTAGGCAGCCTTCCCCTTGCTTATTTTGCAAGGAGGCTGATTCGAACCCAGTACCTCCAGGACACAATTTCTAAGTACAAAAAAAGAAAGACAATTTGTGTAACATTTGTTTCATGTTTCGAAGTTCAACTTGCTGTTTTCAACGTTGTTGAAACACAACGGATCGGGCTGTTCAAACTTCCCTACCATAGTAATCCAACGTCACGTGGAGTTACGGCTCACGTCTCTAGTAAGGTTTGAGCTAGGACCAGCACAATACCATCGTGGAACATTTATTCAACTTGTTGTGACTAATGTGGTACTAGCTGTTCCTTTACATAAATTGTGTCTAGCAGCCACCTACAGCTCCACAAAATTATCTACGACACCATAAGGTTGTGCTGGCAGCCACCGTTTGTTGTTGTTCTTGCTGATTGCCGGCGCCTCCTGCATCACATGGTAAGAACTTGTAAGACTTTGATTTCTTGCTAGTGAGGAATTGTGATGTCCTACCACCTCTTAGCAACTGTTAGGATTAATCTGCTTGCTGTTGTATTTCCTTTCTTTACTAACCATGTCAGCTGATGCGAATAAGACATCTCCACATTCACCACGTACGAGGGGCATCATTCAGCATTTCGAACGCCAAGTAAAGCTACACACAGATGCTCTCAATGAGGATATTCAAGTCACCAATGAACGCATTGGTCAATTAGAGTCAACGCAGATTTGCACCAACACCAAACTGACCACATTAGAAAGCACTGCTGGGGCTATTAACACTTCTCTTGCAGCAATCATTGAGCGATTGGAGAGGATAGAACAGGTTGGACGCGGAGAGAGGCAAAGACGTGTTGATGACAGCAACGACTCCGTTGGCAGTGCTGCAAGATATGACGAGGCGGAGTATTCAGCGGACACCGAACTTGATGATGGACCTTTCAGGTATCGACGGCAGCCACGTCGCGACCATCGTGGTATGGGTGGTCGAGCTCAACGACGCGAGGTACGTGACAATGACGATTCCCTACGCAGCATTAAATTCTCCATACCACCTTTTGATGGTAAATATGATCCGGATGCATATCTGTCTTGGGAATTGTCAGTAGATCAAAAATTTGCATGCCATGATTTCCCTGATGATAAAAAGGTTAGAGCTGCCACTAGTGAATTCACTGACTTTGCTTCTGTTTGGTGGCATGAATATCAAACTAAAAATCCAGCTACCGTACCACAAACTTGGAATGCTTTGAAACGAATCATGCGTCATCATTTTGTTCCTTTCTATCATGCTCGTGACCTGTTGCATAAATTACAACAACTTAGGCAAGGCAACAAATCTGTTGAGGAATACTATCAAGAACTTCAAATAGCCATGATGCGTTGTGGCCTAGTTGAAAATGAAGAGACTGCAATGGCTAGGTTTATGGGTGGTTTAATAAGAGAAATTCAAGACATGTTGGCTTGTAAGGAATACACTAACGTCACTCGATTATTCCATCTTGCTTGTAAGGCTGAAAGAGAAGTGCAGGGAAGACGTATAAGAACTAACATTTCTGCAGGTCGAACTACCTCATGGCAGTTCCGCTCAAGTGCTGCTAGTACTAAGCGTGATTCTCCAGACGATGCTTCCAATGGGTTGCCCAGGACTACATCAAAATCAGCACCTTCGCGTGCAATCGAGACAACAAAAGGATCCACCCAAGTTGCAGCCAACACTTCTTCTTCCATTGCTTCTACCGGGAGAACAAAAGACATTCAATGCCTCCAGTGCAAAGGTTTTGGGCACCTACAAAGGGACTGCCCAAGCAAGCGTGTACTGGTTGTACGAGAAAATGGTGAGTACTCATCCGCTAGTGATTTAGATAATGAAACATATGCCATGCTTGCTGCACAAGAAGCAGGAAATAAGAATGATGATGAAGAGCACATTGGGGCTAATCATGCTGCCCACTATGAGAGTCTTGTTGTGAGGCGTGTCTTGAGTGCCCAAATGATCAAAGCTGAACAGAACCAGCGACACAATCTATTCCAAACTAAGTGTGTAGTTTTGGAACGATCGTGTCGCATTATTATTGATGGAGGAAGATGCAACAATTTAGCAAGTGCTACCATGGTAGAAAAGCTTGGGATGACAACACTTCCATATCCACATCCCTACTACATCCAATGGTTCAACGACAGTGGTAAGCTTAAGGTAACACGTCTGGTTCGTGTCGAATTTGCAATTGGTTCCTACCATGATTATATTGATTGTGATGTGGTACCTATGCAAGCTTGTTCTATGCTATTTGATCGACCTTGGCAATTTGATAAAGATACATTACATCATGGTAAATCAAATCAATACTCTTTCATACATCATGAGAAGAAACTTGTTTTGCACCCGATGTCCCCTGATGCTATTTTGAAGGATGACATTGCTAGAGCTTGCAAAGAGAAAAATAAGAAATCTGCTGAAAATGAAAATTCAGATGTCATGAAAAAATCGGTACAGCCTAAGACTGACAATTCCAAATCTGCTCATATGAAGAAGAATAAAATAAAATTAAAGAACGCTTGTTTTTTTGCTTCTAAATCTGATTTGTTTGAATTAAAAAGTGATACTGCAATCTGCTATGTGTTTGTTTGCGAAGAAGCTTTGTTCTCACTTCACGACACACCATGTGCTTTGCCTCCTTCTATTACTAAGCTTTTGCAGTAATACTCTGATGTGTTTCCACAAGAGGTACCAGCCGGGCTGCCACCATTGAGAGGGATTGAGCATCAGATTGACCTCATCCCTGGGGCTTATTTGCCCAACCGAGCACCATACAGGACCAATCCGGAGGAGACTAAGGAGATTCAACGGCAAGTACAGGAATTACTCGACAAAGGTTATGTGCGTGAGTCTCTTAGTCCTTGCTCCGTTCCTGTCCTTTTGGTCCCAAAGAAAGATGGATCATGGCGCATGTGTGTAGATTGTCGAGCAATTAATAACATTACCAATAGATATCATCATCTTATTCCTAGGTTAGATGATATGCTTGATGAACTTAGTGGCTCGATGATTTTCTCTAAAATTGATTTGCGTAGTGGATACCATCAAAATCGCATGAAGCTAGGTGATGAATGGAAAACAGCGTTTAAAACAAAGTTTGGTTTGTATGAGTGGTTAGTCATGCCTTTTGGTCTCACGAATGCACCTAGCACTTTCATGAGATTAATGAATGAGGTTTTACGTGCTTTCATTGGAAGATTTGTGGTAGTATATTTTGATGACATCTTGATCTATAGTGCATCTCTCGAAGTTCATCTTGATCATCTCCGTGCTGTTTTCAATGCTTTACGTGATGCACGCTTATTTGGTAACATTGACAAGTGCATCTTTTGCACGGATCGAGTCTCTTTTCTTGGCTATGTTGTGACACCACAGGGAATTGAAGTTGATCAAGCCAAGGTGGAGGCGATACACAGCTGGCCGACTCCTACCACGGTCACACAAGTACGAAGCTTTCTCGGACTTGCTGGATTCTATCGTTGTTTTGTGAAAGACTTCAGCACCATAGCAGGCCCACTGCATGAGCTTACAAAGAAGGGTGCTCCATTCACATGGGGCAAGGCGCAAGAGGCTGCATTTGCAACTTTGAAGAATAGGTTAACTCATACACCCCTTCTCCAATTACCAGATTTCAGTAAGACTTTTGAATCGGAATGTGATGCTAGTGGTATTGGATTGGGAGGTGTCTTGTTGCAAGAGGGGAAACCTATTACTTATTTTAGCGAGAAACTGAATGGGCCTAGTCTGAACTATTCCACTTATGATAAAGAATTATATGCACTAGTACGAACTTTGAAACATGGAAACATTATTTATAGCCTAAAGAATTTGTTATACATTTTGATCATGAATCTTTGAAGCACATTAAGAACCAAACTAATCTGATCCGTAGGCATGCCAAGTGGGTAGAATTCATTGAGTCCTTTCCTTATGTCATCAAACACAAGAAAGGAAAAGATAATGTCATTACGGATGCCTTATCTCGCCGTTACAATATGTTGTCCCAACTTGTTTTTAAGATTTTTGGCTTGGAAACAATTAAAGAACAATATGCTTTTGATGCTGATTTCAAAGATGTGCTGCTGCAATGTAAAGAAGGAAAAACATGGAACAAGTTTATTCTCACTAATGGTTTTGTGTTTCGAACTAACAAATTGTGCATTCCAGTTGGTTCTGTGCGTACTATTGCAGGAAGCACATGGTGGAGGATTGATGGGACACTTTGGTGTCAAGAAGACGGAAGACATCTTAGCAAGCCATTTCTTTTGGCCAAAGATGAGAAGAGATGTGGAGCAGTTTGTTGCTCGTTGCACCACCTGTCAAAAAGCTAAGTCCGGTCTTAATCCACATGGTTTATACATGCCTCTTCCTGTTCCTAGTGCTCCATGGGAGGATGTTTCTATAGATTTTGTTTTAGGATTGCCTAGAACAAAGAAGGGGAGGGATAGTATTTTTGTTGTTGTCGACAGATTTTCTAAAATGGCACATTTCATACCATGCCACAAAACTGATGATGCTACCCATATTGCTGATTTGTTCTTTCGAGAAGTTGTTCGTTTGCATGGGGTTCCAAACACTATTGTTTCAGATAGAGATGCCAAATTTCTTAGTCATTTTTGGAAAACCTTATGGGCTAAGTTGGGGACAAAATTACTCTTTTCTACCACTTGTCACCCTCAAACTGATGAACGGACCGAAGTAGTGAACTGTAGTTTATCTACCATGCTAAGGGCTGTTCTGAAACATAACATCAAATTATGGGAAGAATGTTTGCCTTATATTAAATTTGCTTACAATCGTTCGCTGCATTCTACTACTAAATTGTGCCCTTTTCAGATTGTATATGGTTTTTTTCCTCATGCTCCCATTGATCTTTTGGCTCTGCCACCTTCAGAGAAATTGAATTTTGATGCTTCTCGCCGTGCTGAATTAATTCTTAAAATGCATGAGCAAACTAAAGCAAACATTGAGAGCATGAACGCTAAGTATCAACAAGCCGGTAGCAAGGGTAGGAAGCATGTTACTTTGAACCTGGTGATTTAGTTTGGGTGCATTTGAGAAAGGGTAGATTTCCTGATTTGAGAAAATCTAAATTACTACCTAGAGCTGCTGGACCCTTCAAAGTGCTTTGAAAAATTAATGATAATGCATATGAAATTGAGTTGACTGCACATTTTGGGGTTACTTCCTCTTTTAATATTGCAGATTTGAAACCATATATGGGCGAGGAAGACACATTTGAGTCGAGGACGACTCAATTGCAAGAAAGGGAGGATGATGCGGACATCGCTACCGTTGATACAACCATAACACCAGCCCATTCACCACTCTCAGCTAATCAAGGTCCAATGACACGCTCGTGCACGTCAACTTAATTATCAGGTGAATTCATTCCTGGCTGTTCAAAGTAATTATCCTTCAAATGGGGACCTATTAAAGCCTTGTGATGACCTTGTTATTATTAGGTGCTTGGGAATTGATCCAGCTAGGAGGGATGGAGGGATTAATGCAATAAATGCTGCTCCACCCGAGGGGAAATCTTGAGGCTGGGGCTATGTAATAAAGAGAGATTTAGACAAATAAGGAAAGGAATAAGGGAAATCTCGTCCAACTTTGCTGCTGGACGAAATTCCCTCTTTCTTCCTCCATTTAAAGATAGATGTGCTATAATAAGGAAAAAAATAGAGGAAATCATATCTTGCCTTGCTGCTGGATGGGTTTCCCTCTTTCTTTCCCTATTAAATGGTAGTCTATCACAAAAAAAAGAAGTGAATAAGGGAGATCACGTCCTACCTTTGTTGCTGGACGAATTTCCCCCTTCCCTCCCCTATTTAAGTAGTCCAAGAGCTCCTTGACAGGGCGGGTTTTGTTTTCTGTAAGTTTAGCCATTGCTACTTCCTTGTAACGCAAGTGTCGGCAAGACCTTCCGATTACTTGAATCATAACCCCAACTTTTTCACACCCGTGGGTGTTTGCTTGTTATCTTGTTCTTGCTTGTTCTTCGATTGCTTGCAGGTTCAAGGCTGTTCTTGGCACGGCAAGTACAGCAACAACAGGAGCCGGTGTAACTATCGCTAAGGCGCAACATCCTTGTGGTTGTTGTAGTCGGGTAGCACAACGTCGACCTCCACCCAAATCGTAGTTACCAGGAGACGGTGTAACTGTCGCTCAAGGCGCCACACCATTCTGGTTGTGGTAGTCGGGCAGCCAACGTCGGCCTCCACCAAATTCGTTCATTACCAACATCTCTCATCGAAAGATAGGGCGTCCCCCGTACCCGTTGGGTTCATCAGAGGAACTCCAAGGGGGGATGCCGGTGTTGCAATGCCCGGGGGTGAGCCGAGAGCTCAGGCGCCCCAGCCAACGAGCGTCCCGGTTGCAGGCTCGGCAGGCGGTGGCGCCGGAGAGAGCAGCGCTAGGACTCATCCGGGGACGCAGGTGCCCGGGGCTTCAGGGGATGGATCAGCGAGCGGCACCAGAGGCGCTGCCGGCGGGAGCCCTTCTGCTCGGCCTCCTAGGGGGGCTCCGGGAGCACCCCCTGTTCTGCCGGTCCGGGTGCCTGCGGCGCAGGACGCGGCGGCGACGACAGGCTTTGGCGGATCTGTCCCGGCTCGGAAGCCGGGGCTCCATGCCCGTTGGAGCATTCGCGTCCCTCGGTAAGTGTTGCTCTTACCGTATTTTAGATCTTTCGTTCTTTTCTTCTTTTTTTAACCTGAGAGCTTCCCATGCTGGTAGGGACTCATCGGTAATGAGGTCATGCCTAGCACTCACTCATCTTCAAATGAAAATCCACTTGATATAGCTAGTCCAATTTACAAGGAGTAGAGCTAAACAATTGCAGAAGGAAATTCATTCTCAGGTGAACGCTAACCTTATGTTTAATAATCAGTCTATGTTGAATGAGCCTATGCTTTTGAGTTCTTGTGTCAATGTTCTTAGGAATGATGAAGTGTATGAACCAGCATGGGATCAAGATGGATTCAAACCTCTGGACATCTGAACCAAGAAGCCTATGGTGTGCATGAATAAAATGGTGGTTCATCACCTTAGCATGGGAATGCAACCAGAAGCTAGATGACTGACACATGGTACGAATTCCAAGCATCACTGTGGAGAATACAAGGAGTTAGACGGTGTTCTATAAGTGGATGGAAGCGTCTTCAAGTCTACTTTACAGCTCACCAAACGGTTCATTATTTGGATGTCTTAATAAGGAGTTATGCTCATTTTAGTAACTGCTGCCAGAAGCTGAAAAGACGCGCGAACCAGCCACGAAATCCACTAGAGCATGTGCATGCAGCCATTTACTCAAAGCTGAACGCCCCTATCTCTATATATATCTTGTACTAGACAATGAACAGGAGATCTTATTTTTGATTGAATTAAGAATACACAAACTCGTGGAGTTTTGTTTATGCGTAAGTCTTGAGAGGCTTGCAATACTTGTTCTTTCAATTCCTGAGGGAGTTGTAGAACGCCGAACTGCGGTTCACCCAGTTCGTGCCTTTACGTCTATAGGGCGTGATTGCGTGGGCTGTTTCGTCGATACGTGGAAGGGTGATTGTCTCGGTAGTTCGTCGCGTGGACAGCCTCGCGGTGCGCTGCCTCTTCACCAGATCACGCAGCGACAATTTATCAAGTTCGCAGATCCTACGAGAAGATCGGGCCACAACAACTTGTTACACGTGCTGCCTAGGCGCGTGCATATCATCTGGTATCACAGCCTCCGTTTCCTCAGTAGGATTATTCTTGCTTTTGGTAAAATAGATTTTTATATACCTACTGTGCACTGATAGCCAAAAAGAAAACCTACAGCCCAAATTCATACGTGCTACTAATTTTATAGTTTGCTTTATCGAGTTTTAATCCTTTAAGATTTGTCTAGTTGCTGAATTTTTTTTTCTTTTCCACATCGCTCTAGTTGTTATCTTTGTTCTAATCATCAAATCGCTTGCTGCATCCACCCATCCCACCCTTGTTTTCTACCCGCCACAAATTCTCCACCTGAGTTTCTTGTTTTTGTGCTGTACCATCCATCTTAGTTGATCCTTATGCGCCCCTTTAGTTGAAAGTTGTGCTGCACGTGTCACAAAGGTTAAAGAAAAGATGTATATGGCTCCAAAGAAAGACTGAAAACAACGAGTTCTTGCTCAAAAAAAGAGGAAAGAAGAAATAAAAGAGAATTGTGTTCAGCACATCCAAAGGGGTTTGGGCAACTAAAAGTTTTGGTTGATGCATTTGGTGTTCATCTATCCACTTCCTACATCTTGTTTCTACATCTTTGTGCATCTTTTCCTTTATATTCAGCAACTTAGACTTGTGTTTTTTGGATTATTATTCGGTTTTGCATCACTATATTTTTCAGCGCATTCCACTTACATACCCCACCAAGCTCCACTTAAAACGCACCGTGAGTTGTTGTACCATCGTCGCTGTTATAATCACTCTTCCACTACAAATTGCAGCCCGGTTCTTGCTCTTTTCAGGGAGAGAAAGAACTTGTTTTGTCAGTGGTGAGCGAGTGATTCCACATATATTTTGTCCTATTACTTTCTTCCTTTGTTACTAACATGGCAGGAAATGAAGATTCTCCTTCTCACACTGTTTCTGGTCAAGGAATTCAGGAAATGTGTGCACAAATGCAACAATTAATGCAGGGGATACAAGCGCTTCAACGATCACTACAGCAGCAACACGAGGAGCATCCACCTCATGATGATGAACACATTGAGGATGATGATCAACATGCCGGTGGCGGTGGTGGTGATCGTGGCCGAGTATTCGCTACTGGTTTTGATAACTTTGCAGGTGGCCGTGGCCGAGGATTTGCTGCTGGTTTTGGTCATGCACGACGTGTTACTGTTGGGCATCCTCCTGATTTTGATGCTGAAACATTTTCAAATTATAGTGCTAAACATGGAGGTGATCCTTATGGTCACCGTGGTGCATATGATGATCATGGTGGTGACAACTTTGGCCGTTTTGGAGCTCGTGGTCGTTTTGGTGATCACTGACGTCATCATGAACGATGTCATAATGATGATGGTTTGGGCAAGATTAAAGTGTCCATTCCTCCATTCAGCGGGAAGGAGAATGCTGATGATTACTTTGAATGGGAAACCAAAGTAGAGCAACTATTTGATTTGTATGAATACCCTGCTGAAAAGAAGGCAAAGCTTGCATCCATTAAATTTAAAGGCTATGCCATAACTTGGTGGAATCAGGTCCGTACTGAATATCAAAGAGTTGGGCATGTTCGTATAACTTGGGAAGACATGAAGAGGGAAATGCGACGTCGTTTTGTTCCTGCATATTATTCTCTAGACCTACATTTGAAGCTGAAACATCTTGTGCAAGGTACTCGTACTGTTGATGAATATTTTCAAGATTTGGAAATGTGTTTACTTCGTACAGGGATAACTGAAGATGAGGAATCCAAAATGGCCCGGTTTATGGTTGGCCTCAATAAATCCATTGCTGATAAAGTGGATATGATAAATTACACTTGTCTCACTTAGTTGGTTCATTTTGCAAAGAGGGCTGAACGGCAAGTTGTTACGTCTTACAAATACAATGCTTTATAGTGTCATTTCCAACAGCAAGGGGATGTCATTTCTCAATTGCAACAGCAAGGAGCTGCAACGTCCAAATCCTTATCGCGTGGAACAAATAGATTCATTCCATCTTCTTCCAAACAATTGGATGCGAAAGGTAAAGCTGTGAGTTCAAATCAGCCCACTTCTTCTACTGCAGCCACCCAACGCAAAACAAGCAAGATTGAGTGTTTTAAATGTGGTGGTCATGGGCATAAACAAATTGAATGTCCCAATCGTCGTACTATTATTGCCCTTGCTGATGGTTCTTATGATTCACAAAGTGAAGAGGAGGACGAGCTTACCAATATATTTGCAGATTTTAATCTTGACACTTGTGAGTATTCAACAGAGGATGGTACATTTGAGCTAGGTCTGAATTGTTTAGCGATTCAACCTATTCCAACTTTTGTTCCCAATGACATGTTACAAGATGTTATTTCTCCATCTTCTGATGAGATTACTAGTGCTGATTTTGATGAGTTGCTTGCTGATTTTCTTGCTTTTGAGCCTTCTACAATGAATACACCATCTCCTTCTTTGGTGGTTAGGAGAGTTCTTTCCACTCAGTTTGTTGCAGCTGAACAAGGACAACGCCATAATTTATTTCAGTCCTGATGCAAAGTGCAAGACTAAGTGTGCCATTTCATCATAGATGGTGGGAGCTGCAATAATATTGTTAGTGCTTTGCTAGTTGAGAAGGTTGGTTTGCAGCCACGTCGCTATCCACATTCGTACCAATATGCAATGGCTGAATAATTCCGGGACAGTTAAAGTTTCAGCCATGATTCGTTTGTCATTTTCCATTGGTGGTTATCATGGAGAGGTGGATTGTGATATTATCCCCATGCAAGCATGTCATTTCTGCTTGGTCGGCCCTGGCAATTTGATGTGGACTCGGTGCATTTTGGATGGTCTAACAAATACACTTTCATTCACAATGACAAGAAGGTGGTTCTTGTTCCATTATCTCCAGAGGAGATACATACTTCAGATATGGCTCGCAAGAAAAGAGAGGAATCAGACAAAAGAAAATTGAGTGAGACCCTCAACCCAAGTAAGGGAGAGAGTTCTAACCCATCCAGCCACATAAAGCCTCATGTCAATCCTAAACAGCCATGCCACACTGAGTGTCTCTTTGTGAGCAAGCGTGATTTGAGAGAAGTGAGAGACACCACAGCCCCATTCTTTGTGCTCTTGCACAAGGAGGTTCTACTTTTAACTCACGATTTACCTTCATTGCTGCCTAGTGTTGTTCTTGATCTCTTACAGGACTTCGAAGATGTTTTTCCCGATGAGATACCAGCTGGACTTCCTCCACTCCGTGGAATTGAGCATCAAATTGATTTGGTACCAGGTGCTTCGCTTCCAAATCGTCCAACCTACCGCACCAATCCTGAAAAAACAAAGGAAATTCAGCGACAGGTAAAAGAGCATTTGGACAAAGGGTATGTTCGTGAATCCTTATCACCATGTGCAGTTCTCGTTCTTTTAGTCCCAAAAAAGATGGCTCTTGGCGCATGTGTGTTGATTATCGTACTATCAATGCTATAACTGTTCGATATCGCCATCCCATTCCACGACTTGATGACATGTTAGATGAATTGATTGGTTCTATCATTTTAACCAAGATAGATTTGCGTTGTGGTTATCATCAAATCCGCGTGAAACTTGGTGATGAATGGAAAACAGCGTTTAAAACTAAATTTGGTCTCTATGAATGGCTTGTGATGCCATTTGGCTTGACAAATGCTCCTTCAACTTTTATGCGCTTAATGAATCATGTTTTATGAGCTTTCATTGGCAAGTTTGGAGTTGTTTATTTTGATGATATTCTGATCTATAGCAAATCATTTCATGAACATCTTGATCATATCCGTCAAGTACTTACTGTTTTGAGGGGAGAGAAATTATATGGCAACATTGCTAAGTGCACCTTTTGCACAGACCGTGTTGTTTTCCTTGGCTTGGTTGTTTCAATAAATGGTATTCAGGTTGATGAAGAGAAGGTTAAAGAAAAAAAGGATTGGCCTACACCGGTAAATGTGAGCCAAATTCGAAGCTTTCATGGTCTTGCAAGTTTCTATAGGCGTTTTGTCAAAGATTTCAGTACTCTCGCTGCACCACTTAACAATCTCATAAAGAAGGATATTCTATTCAAATGGGGACATGACGAAGATCAAGCATTTCAAACACTGAAAACAAAGCTTTGTGAAGCACCGCTGCTGCAACTTCCTGATTTTGGTAAGATATTTGAGATCGAATGTGATGCAAGTGGTATTGGCATAGGAGGTGTACTGCTGCAAGAAGGTAAACCTGTTGCCTACTTTTTTGAAAAGCTAAATGGTCCGCATCTGAATTACTCAGTTTATGACAAGGAGTTTTATGCGTTAGTTCGTGTTTTGGAAGTTTGGCAACATTACTTGTTACCTAAAGAGTTAGTAATCCATTCTGATCATGAAGCTTTGAAATATCTTAAAAGTCAAGGCAAGCTAAACCATCGACATGCTAAATGGATTGAGTTTATTAAAACTGTCGAAGTGTGCGATCGACACTTCCCCCGGGCCTGCACTGGGCAGCCCGCGGAGGTTCTTTTTTTCGGAGGGGCTAGTTCCTAGCGGAGAGCTTGCGCGGATGGACGAGTTAGTGAGAGCTTGACACGGGGAGTTTTACGTGGTTCAGGCCGCCGGAGCATAAAACCCTACGTCCACGGCGAGCTATGGAGCTCGCTGTATTGCTTGCTGCTCAGGGCCGGGGGCCTGAGCTTGGGGGTGAGTTACAGCTTGAGAGTGTATGGCTAGCGTATGAGTTGCAGAATGCGAACCCTTGCTATCGACGCCTACCCGAGCCTTTTATAGTCCAAGACTCGGGTGGCTTACAAGGGGGGCCAGGACCCAACAGGTGGTCCCGGGAAGATTGTCTATTATCTACCGTATCTGTAGTTATGCCGGTGGTTGCCTCTGGTCGAAGGCTTCTGAGTCTTCATTTTACCGCCCTGCCCATGCCGCGCACTAGTCATAGTGGTTGATGACGGCGCAGGCGGCATGGGATGTCTTGTCGCGGCGTTTATTACCTGGCAGGTTCTGACACCGCGCGCCAGTCTGTGATGCGACTGGACGCAACGGCACCTGACAGGCGCGTGCTCCGCGTTTCCGCGTCTTGGGAAGACGCGGGCCTTGAATACCTTGTACGGGCAAGGTGAGGGGCGCCTTTACGCCCGCTGCCTACCGCTCGGGGGCAGGCAGCACCATTCTTCCAGCCACGTGGCGGGTCCGGAGCTCTTCTCTGAGGAGAGGGAGGTCCGGGCCCGCTGGACGCGTGGCGCCTTCGGACCTCTCTCCCACGGAGGGGAGGTCCGGCTTCTGCATGCCATGTGGCGGGCCCGGAGCTCACCTCTGAGGAGAGGGAGGTCCGGCCCCGCTGGACGCGTGGCGTCTTCGGACCTCTCTCCCGCGGAGGGGGAGGTCCGGCTTCCGTATGCCACGTGGCGGGCCCGGAGCTCTCCTCTGAGGAGAGGGAGGTCCGGCCCCGCCAGACGCGTGGCGCCTTCGGAGCTCTCACTGCGGAGAAGGGCGAGCACCTTAGGCATTTCACCCTGTGCGCGGGGGTACCCCATATCTCAGGTACCGACAGTGGCCCCCAGGCCCATCTTGGGGGAGATAGCGAGCCCAAGGTGGGACCTCCGTCTCTTCCGATCCGCGCACTTTCTCTAAGTCCCGACTTGGCCGCTGCCGGAGCACGAACGGCCGCGGGGTCGTGAGAGCGTGCGCTCACTTGATGATTGCTTTTACTGCGGCGGTTCCCAAGGCTGCCACTTCTGCATGTTGCGGCGCTTTCTTCGGGAACCGCCGAAGGGCCTTGCCGGCTCATCTTCTTAGGAGACTGACTCCTTGCCCCCACCGCTCCAGTTAAGCGGCTTGGGCCCACCCGTCATCGGCACTCGGTCTAGGAACCGAAGCAGTTGCGGGTGCGGGGTATTCGAAGAGTTCCGAATCGCTTGGAACTGCACCGGGAAGTTTTTTAGAGGGGGTCTCACCCACATTGTAGCTTCCCTTCGCACTTCTCTGCGTTTCTTCTTGGACTCTTGCGCTTTTGCTTTCTTGCCTTTGAGCTCTCCCTTGCCATGGCTTCCAACCCGCTGCCAGAGAAGAAACGCGCTCGATCTCCTCCAGCAACGGCGCCGGTGCCAAGTGGGGATTCTGGGGTGCCTGACACTGCCTCCGGTGGCGACTCGAAGAGGCCCCGGGCTGATGTGCTGGGGGAAGCCTCTGTGGCGTCCCCTGTTCCGCCAGTCCAAGCGACTGCGGAGCGGTCGTCGGAGACGGTAGCGGGCTCTGGAAATCCTACCCCGGCTCGGAAGTCGGGGTTTAGAGCCCGCTGGAGTGTCCGCGCTTCCCGGCCTTCCCCGTCTTGCGGGGAATCTGTGCCGATGCGCTCGGAGCCAGGGGCAACTGCTGCAGCCCCCAGGCCAGCGCGGACTTCTCCTGTTCCGGTGTGCCCGGACTCCGCGGCGGCGCCGTCTCTTCCTACCGAGACAGCCACCGCGGCCCCTGAGCCAGCACAGGTTGATCCTGCACTAGGCGGCCTGGCTTCTTCTCCAGCTCCGTCTTCCCCGGCTCGTCCCTCTCCTCAGGTCAAGGAGCCAGAAGCTGAAAAGAGCCCGGCTGGCCTGGCTGCCAGTGCCGCGGAGCCAGCTTCTCCTGATCGGCGTCTCGTCTCGGCGGCTGGCGCGTCGGCTCTTCCTGAGGACGAGGTAATGGAGGAGGTCGGAGGGACTGCCCCAGCCTCTGTTGCTCCATTGCCTCTGGCGGACGCCTTCGCGCTTGCCGAGTCGAGCGTCCGGCAGGTCTTGGCTGCACTAGGGCGCGAGCGGGAGGAGTATACGGTTGAACGGGACCGCCTCCTCACCTGGGGGAACCTTTTGCGGGAGAGGACCGCGAAGGTTAAGAGCGAGCTCGACTCCAGGCGGGAGTTGCTCGACTTCAGGGAAACGCTTGTCGACCGGATGAAGCGGGCTGTTGACCGCATGGACACCCAGTCGCGGCGGATCAACAGGGAGGCCCTGGAGGCTCACGCCCAGGACGAAGAGAGCCTCTCTGCTGCTGTGGAAATATGGCAGCGGTTGGAGCGCCGCGAACTCACCGTTGAGGAGCGGGAGCGTTCCGTGCCAGCTGAGGCAGAGAGGGTCGCCGCGCAGCTGGCTGCGGGCGAGGATGACCTCCGAGCTCGGATGGAGAAGCTGGAGATTCTGAAGGCAGACCTTGACTTGAGGGATGAACAGGTCTCCCATGATCGCCGGGCAGTCTTGGACCGGGATTTGACTGCCGGCTTCAGGGCCGCTGAGTTAGAGCGGCTAGCCGAGACTCTCCGCCTTCGGGAGAGTTCCCTGGCGGCCAAGGAGAAGGAATTCTCCGAGAGGAACCTGGAGGCTCTGCGGGCGGCCCGCCGCGAGGTGGAGGAGCTCTCAGCCCTACGGTCCTCCGAGGCCCTTGCGGTCTCAAGCTTCGTGGATCGAGCGGGGTACGCCCTGATCCCTCTTGGTTTCAGTCCGGTGAGGGCCGCAACTCCCGCATTGCAGGTGGCAGAGGTGATCCCTGCATTGGAGTCGATCGGTGCCAAGCTGGACAGACTCGACTCGGTGGTCGCCAGCGAGCTTGAAGCCGAGGGCCGCGGCTTAGCTTTAGAGGTCGCCTCGCATGTGCTGGCATGCTTCAAGAGCCACGACCCCTCTTTCTCACTGGAGCCAGCAAGAGAGGGCCCAGCCGCGGAGCGGGAGGAAGCTGCCAGGGCTGAAGTTGAGGATGTGGCCGCCCTTGTAGCCGCAAGGTTCCGGCGAGAGCCGGGAGGTCCTTAGGACTTGCTTCTCCCTTTTTTATCGAGTCTGTAGTCCAGCTCAAGGAGCCTTGCTTAATTTGACTCTCTTGGATACTTGTGTCTGTGATGCTTTTTCCCTCCTTCTTGGCTTTGCCTGGCTGAGTCCTTAGCTCCGCAAGGTACTCAGAGGTCATTTCCCATCTCGGAGCTTCGCACAGACACCCCCCCGGGTCCTAACCGTGTTAGGGGCCCCCGGAGGTCTCCGAACCTTGCCCTATGGGGGGCTTCAAATCTGCCGGCCACGTGGTGGGTCCGGAGCTCCTCCTCAAGAGACGGGAGCTCCGGTCATGTTGGACACGTAGGGCTTTCGGAGCCCTCCCGCTGAGGGGGAGGTCCGGTTCCTGCCTGCCACGTGGTGAGCCCGGAGCCCTCCTCAAGGAAGGAGAGAGTTCCGGGCCTGCTGGACACGCGGGGCCCCCGGGCCCCGCCCCAGCTGGAGGGGCGGGTCCCGGTCCTTCCAGTCCGAGGCCGGTGTAGCTGGTAGCTCCTTTCCCCCCGCTTCATGCAGTCCCTGTTGCCATAACCTGAAGGTCCTGCACACAGGTAGAGGAAACGTAATTCTCCTCGGGGGGTCCTCCCCTCCTGTCTCCTAGTCTTATCCGTCTTATGGTCCTGGCCCGCTATACGGGGCTTGGGCAATTCTGTGCACGAGGCACCGGAGCTCCGGCTCCCTCCGAGGTCCGGGTACGGCCGTCCGATCCCTAGTACCGGGCCATGCACTGGGGAAGCAGAGTGCACGCGCTTTGGGTTCATGACCAGGCAAAGCGGACGTACTCCCCTGGACCTCCGGAGAGCAGGATGCGCATGCTTTGGGCTCTGGGCCGGCTAAGCTGGATACGCACCCTGGACCCCCCATGCACAACGCTGGCCTTTCCTGGAGGTGACCAACTGACACCGCAATACCTGACTGGGGGAGGCCCGAGAGACTCACTCGGCCATCGGCAGGTGCCTCAAGCGCAGCCGCCTTCGGGAGGATAGCAAATGCCGACTATGGATGAGCGCAGGAGAGGGGGAGCTAGACGTATGATGAACATACAGAGATAGTGCGATCATAAAAATTAATGCATAATTTAAATGAGCGCATGAGAAGGAGCTAAGTAGAACAGGTCTCTGTATTCGCGCCCATAGGTGGAATTCTGGCTGTTCGTGGGGGCAATGTTCCGCCTCGTCTACAAGGGAAGCAAGACTCTACGCGCTTAGGGTCGGAACCAGGCTAAACTGGACGTAGTCCTGTACCGTCCCTTGAGACTTAGCTACCCCAAGCTCTGTTCCTAAGTTCTATGGGGTCTATTACAGAAGTGAATAACCCTGTTCTACCGATGCTCAGTAAGTAGGACTTACAGTGTTGCTCCATGGCAAGAATTTTTGGGAATGGATCCCACTCTCGGTTGAAAGGCATGTGTACCTGGGGCGGCAGCTTTCATGATTCGGAAGGGACCTTCCCTGCTGGGGGAGAGCTTATGGGTCCTTCTTGGAATATAGCGTACCACTTCACCAGGCTGCCCTCTTGCGGGCCCCCATCGCGTTTGGTTCTTTGGCGGTAGTGCTTAGAGCATTAGCCGAGACCTTGCGTTGTGGGGTGTTCCCTGCAAGCCGAGTCTTGTCGAAGTTGTTGTCTTCACGCTGGATCAGGTCCTGCGTGGCTTCTCTCGGGGTCCCCCGGGGAGTTCTCCCCTTCTGGCTAAGGCCTTCAAGGGGTAGGTGGACCCGGGCTCGCCTTGGATGACCTAAGGCGTCCCCCCCTTCTGGCAAGGCCTTCAAGGGGTTGACGGTCCCTAGGCAGCCCCCGAGAGGTATGTTCGAGGCACGGAGGCGTGCCGTAGCTGGCTAACGCCTTGGCCCGTCACCGTCGGAACTGGAGTCCTCACCGTCATGCACTGTCTTTATGACACGCTGAGGCTCCTGGAACCCCACCTGGTGGGCAGCGGTGACTGGGGCATCGGCCTTCTGTTTGCCATCCCTCTGAGGGTAGGGCGGTGCTTCAGCCCTCTGCTGTCTTCCATTGCGGAAGCGCTCTGCGAGCCTCTGGATCTCCCAGCACTCGGCAGCTGTATGGTTGCAGGTGTCATGCACGGGGCATAGCCCGCCTTGGCCACTGTCTGGGGCCGGTGATTGCCGCTGCCTCTTGTCAGGGCGCGGCCCCCGAGCTCCACTGGTTGTCGCAGCTGCGGCGACGGGGGCCGTGAATGGTGACTTCATCTTCCCATTCCCCCGGTTCTTGGTCTTCTTGCCACCCCCATAGGCAGCAGCACCGGACCCGGGCTGCCCTCCTGACTCGGAGGTCGGCAGTGCGTGCCAGTTCCGCCCTTCGGCTGCTCTGGCGCACTTGTCCGCCAGGCTAAAGAGCTCCGAGACGTCGCTGACCTCTCTGGTCGCGAGCTTCTCGAGCATTTTCTCGTCCCGGACACCCTGTCGGAACGCCACCACCACAGAGGCGCTTTGGATATGTGGGATGGTGTTGCGCACCTGAGAGAACCGCTGGATGAAAGAGCGCAGCGACTCCCCAGGTTGTTGTTTGACGGCGTGGAGGTCGAGCTCCGTGCCGGGACGGGTGTAGGAGCTGCCGAAGTTGGCGACAAACTGCCGGCAGAGCTCACCCCAGGAGGTTATGGACCCCTGGGGTAGATTCATGAGCCAGGACCGGGCTGGGCCGGTCAAGGCGACGGGAAAGTAGTTGGCCATGACAGCCTCATCGCCTCCTGCAGCAAGTACGGAGGTGGAGTAGATCTGGAGGAACTCCGCTGGGTTGACGCTTCCGTCGTACTTCTCGGGCAAGTGCGGGCGAAACTTGCGCGGCCACCTTGCGAAGCGAAGGTGGGGTGCAAGGGCCGCACATCCTGCACCTGCTGCTGCAGGTACTGGCGCTGCGAACCGGTGGTTCGCACCTGGCACCACGTATCCCGGCATGGGCAAGGCTGCACCGTAGGCCGGGGCCGCTACTTGCGGCGCATATGGTGGTGGCATATGTTGCGCAGCATATGCCTGAGGCGGGGCTCGCATGGCGAAGGCCTGCCCTTCTGGTTGCGTCGAGGTCGACGACATGCTGTCGCCTGCCTCATGGTTGCGACGTCTTTCTCGACGTCGCTCGAGGTACACCCGGGCGTCCTGCCCCAAGTGGCACCGTTCCAGTTCCCTTCGCAGGTCCGTCGACAGGAGCCTGGAGGAGCTGGAATCCTCCGTTAGCTCGTCAACCGTGGATGTGCGCGTCAGCGACACAGCCGGTTGCCCCGGGCGCCGCCCTCGCCGAAACCGAGGGTTCGCGGCGGCGACGACGAGGCGGTCCACCTCGCGGACCCATTGCTGGGTCGCTGAATGGGGCGCATCCCCTGCAGGTGGGTTGCGCAGCAGCGCTCTTGCTGCAGCTAGCGCACCTCCATGGTGTACGCTCAGCGCTGCAGAAGACCTCACGCTGGTCGGGGCCTGCATAGCCGGAGTCGGCGTTGCCGGAGTCGGCTGCTGGCTACCCGCTTGTGCCGACACACTCCGTCCTGAGTGCATCGACATGTACTCCCCGCTGGTCACGGTTCGCCGTGAATGCGGTGGGGGAGAGTTTGCCGCTGAAGGGAGCTTGGTAATCTTCGTCGGCGGAAACTCGTCGCGCTAGGGGAAAAGCCCCCTACCTGGCACGCCAAATGTCGAAGTGTGCGATCGACACTTCCCCCGGGCCTGCACTGGGCAGCCCGCGGAGGTTCTTTTTTTCGGAGGGGCTAGTTCCTAGCGGAGAGCTTGCGCGGATGGACGAGTTAGTGAGAGCTTGACACGGGGAGTTTTACGTGGTTCAGGCCGCCGGAGCGTAAAACCCTACGTCCACGGCGAGCTATGGAGCTCGCTGTATTGCTTGCTGCTCAGGGCCGGGGGCCTGAGCTTGGGGGTGAGTTACAGCTTGAGAGTGTATGGCTAGCGTATGAGTTGCAGAATGTGAACCCTTGCTATCGACGCCTACCCGAGCCTTTTATAGTCCAAGACTCGGGTGGCTTACAAGGGGGGCCGGGACCCGACAGGTGGTCCCGGGAAGATTGTCTATTATCTACCGTATCTGTAGTTACGCCGGTGGTTGCCTCTGGTCGAAGGCTTCTGAGTCTTCATTTTACCGCCCTGCCCATGCCGCGCACTAGTCATAGTGGTTGATGACGGCGCAGGCGGCATGGGATGTCTTGTCGCGGCGTTTATTACCTGGCAGGTTCTGACACCGCGCGCCAGTCTGTGATGCGACTGGACGCAACGGCACCTGACAGGCGCGTGCTCCGCGTTTCCGCGTCTTGGGAAGACGCGGGCCTTGAATACCTTGTACGGGCAAGGTGAGGGGCGCCTTTACGCCCGCTGCCTACCGCTCGGGGGCAGGCAGCACCGTTCTTCCAGCCACGTGGCGGGTCCGGAGCTCTTCTCTGAGGAGAGGGAGGTCCGGGCCCGCTTGACGCGTGGCGCCTTCGGACCTCTCTCCCGCGGAGGGGGAGGTCCGGCTTCTGCATGCCACGTGGCGGGCCCGGAGCTCACCTCTGAGGAGAGGGAGGTCCCGCCCCGCTGGACGCGTGGCGTCTTCGGACCTCTCTCCCGCGGAGGGGGAGGTCCGGCTTCCGTATGCCACGTGGCGGGCCCGGAGCTCTCCTCTGAGGAGAGGGAGGTCCGGCCCCGCCAGACGCGTGGCGCCTTCGGAGCTCTCCCTGCGGAGAAGGGCGAGCACCTTAGGCATTTCACCCTGTGCGCGGGGTACCCCATATCTCAGGTACCGACAGAAACGTTTCCATATGTTGTCAAACATAAGCGTGGTAAAGATAACATTGTTGCCGATGCCTTGTCTAGAAGATGTGCGTTGATTACACAACTAGATACTAAAGTGCTTGGTTTGGAATCCATTAAAACACTTTATGCTGCTGATGCTGATTTTAAAGAACCTTTCTCTCGTTGCATTGATGGAAAAGGTTGGGATAAATATTATATGTATGATGGCTTCTTGTTTCGGACTAACAAAATATGCATTCCAGCTTGCTCGATTCGTCAAGTTCTTTTGCAAGAAGCACATGCAGGTGGACTAGCTGGTCATTTTGGTGTCAAAAAGACATTGGACATGCTCTCTGATCATTTTTTTTGGCCACATATGCGACGTGATGTCCAGCGGCACGTTGGGTGCTGCATCGTTTGCTTGAAAGCTAAGTCCTGCCTCAATCTCCATGGTTTATATACTCCATTACCTATTCCACATATACCTTGGGAAGATATATCTATGGACTTTGTTCTGGGGTTACCTCGGTCTCAGAGGGGGAGGGATTCTATTTTTGTTGTTGTAGATTGTTTTTCTAAAATGGCACATTTTATCTCCTGTCATAAGATCGATGATGCTTCACACGTTGCTGATTTGTTTTTTAGGGAGATTGTTCGTTTACATGGAGTTTCAAAGACTATTGTTTCAGACCGGGATACTAAATTTCTCAGCTACTTTTGGAAGACATTGTGGGCTAAGCTTGGCACAAAGTTGTTATTTTCAACCACTTGTCATCCACAAACGGATGGCCAAACTGAAGTTGTCAACCGTACCTTGTCAACATGTTGCCTGCTGTGTTGAAAAAGAATTTGAAGCTCTGGGAAGACTGCGTTCCATATGTTGAATTTGCTTATAACAGGGCAGTCCATTCCACAACAAACTCTTGTCCATTTGAAATAGTTTATGGGTTTAAACCGCATACTCCCATGGATCTTTTGCCTTTACCATTACAGGAACAAGTTAAGTTGGATGCCACAAAAAGATCAGACTTTATCAAGCGGTTACATGCGGAGACAAGAAAGAATATTGAGAAGAAATCAGCACAATATGCAAAGCAAGAAAACAAAGGTAAGAAGAAGGTTACATTTCCGCCAAGAGATCTTGTATGGTTGCATCTATGAAAGGATCGCTTTCCCCAACAGCGTAAGAGTAAGTTATCTCCTCGGGGTGATGATCCGTCCAAGGTTCTCCAAAAGATAAATGATAATGCTTACAAAATCGAGCTGCCACCTGAATATTCCAATATGAGTACAACATTCAATGTCAAAGACTTACTTCCATTTGTTGGTGAGCCTGAGTCGAGGACGACTCCTTCTCAAGAGGGGAGGCTAATGAGGTCATGCCTAGCATTCACTCATCTTCAAATGAAAATCCACTTGATATAGCTGGTCCAATTACAAGGAGTAGAGCTAAACAATTGCAGAAGGAAATTTATTCTCAGGTGAACGCTAACCTTATATTTAATAATCAGTCTATGTTGAATGAGCCTATGCTTTTGAGTTCTTGTGTGAATGTCCTTAGGAATGATGAAGTGTATGAACCAACATGGGATCAAGATGGATTCAAACCTTTGGACATCTGAACCAAGAAGCCTATGGTGTGCATGAATAAAAGGGTGGTTCATCACCTTAGCATGGGAATGCAACCAGAAGCTAGATGACTGACATATGGTACAAATTCCAAGCATCACTGTGGACAGAATACAAGGAGTTAGACGGTGTTCTATAAGTGGATGGAAGTGTCTTCAAGTCTACTTTACAGCCCATCAAACGGTTCATTATTTGGATGTCTTAATAAGGAGTTATGCTCATTTTAGTAACTGCTGCCAGAAGCTGAAAAGACGCGCGAACCAGCCACGAAATCCACTAGAGCATGCGCATGCAGCCATTTACTCAAAGCTGAACGTCCCTATCTCTATATATATCTTGTACTAGACAATGAAGAGGAGATCTTATTTTTATTGAATTCAGAATACACAAACTCGTGGAGTTTCGTTTATGCGTGAGTCTTGAGAGGCTTGCAATACTTGTTCTTTCGATTCCTGAGTGAGTTGTAGAACGCCGAACTGCGGTTCACCCAGTTCGTGCCTTTACGTCTATAGGGCGTGATTGCGTGGGCTGTTTCGTCGATACGTGGAAGGGTGATTGTCTCGGTAGTTCGTCGCATGGACAGCCTCGCGGTGCGCTGCCTCTTCACCAGGTCACGCAGCGACAATTTATCAAGTTCGCAGATCCTACGAGAAGATCGGGCCACAACAACTTGTTACACGTGCTGCCTAGGCGCGTGCATATCAATCGGCTGCTGGGGATGAGTCTGTTCCCCGGCCATCTCCGGCCAGCGGAGGATTTGTGCCACAGCGTCCGGAAGCTGCGGCGGCTTCGCTGGCCCCCAAGTTGGTGCAGGCTTCTTCTGTGCCGGCGGGACCAGCTCCTGCAGCGGCGGTGGCAGCGCCCGTTCGTCCCCCTTCACCAGCTCGGAAGTCGGCGGTTGTCGAGGGCTCGGCGGAGCCGGCTGGCGGCGTCCAGCCCTATGGTACTGAGGCGGGAGGAGCAGCTGCAGGTCCTCCGGCTTCTCCAGATCGGCGCCTCATCCCGGTCGACGAGATGCCGGCATCTCCTCCACCAGATGACGATGTCATGGAGGAGGTCTTCGGCGCGCCTCCGGCTTCTGGCGCTCCTCTCCCTTTGTCAGAGGCGATGGAGCTCGCCCAGTCGAGCGTCCTGCAGGTCCAGGCCGCCCTAGAGTGAGAGCGGGGGGTGCTGGCTCCGAAGCCTGTCCAGCAGAGCCGGACCTCCCCTGTCCTCACGGGGCGAGCTCCGGAGACCCCTTGGGTCCTTAAGTCAGCAAGGACCTAAGGAAGGTGTCTGTGCAAAGCTTCAAGATCGGTGAAAGACCTCCCGAAGCCCTTGCGGAGCTAATGGCTCGGGCAGGCCTAGCCAAGAAGAGGTCAAAAGCACAAGACACACAAAAAACAACAAAAGTATGTTCATTCATCAAAGCTCCAAGAGCTGGACTACAGACTCAACAAAAACAAAAAGATACAAGCCTTTCGGCTACAAGGGCGACTGTCTAGAAGTCCTCGGACTCCCGCTGGAACCTAGAGGCGACAAGGGCAGCGATGTCTCCGACTCCGGCCCTGACGACTTCCTCCTGCTCGGCGACGGGGCTCCGAACCACCGGCTCCAGAGAGATGGAGGAATCCCAGCTCCGGAAGCACGCCAGCACGTGCGTGGTGACCTCCCTCGCCAAGTTCCTCCCCTCGACTTCGAGCTCATCGGTGACCACAGCTTCGAGCCTCTCCAGCTTGGCACCGATAGACTCGAGCGTCCGGATCACCTCGACCACCTCTCGAGCCGGAGCCCCCGTCCTCACAGGGCTGAAGCCGAGAGGCACCAGGGTGGACTCCGCCTGACCGATGAAGCCCCTTCACCTCCTGGCGAGCTGCCAGCAGAGCGCTGGGACCTTCCTCGGCAAACCTCTTCTCCTTCGCCGTTAAGTCCTGGGTGAGCCTCTCCAGCTCCAACGCCCGGAAGTCGGCAGCGAGCTCCCGGTCTAGCACCGCCTGGCGGTCCCGGGCAACCTGCTCCTCCCTCTCGGCCAGAGCTGCCTCCCGAAGCTCCAGCTCTCCGGCCCGGGCCTTCAAGTCGCCCTCACCGGCCTCCAGCTGCTCGGTGACCTTCTTCTCCTCGGTCACCACGGTGTGCTCCCGGTCCGTGATGGCGCACTCACGACGCGCCAGCTGCAGCCGCAGCTCCTCCAGAGCATCGGAGCGAGCCTGGGCCCTGGCATGAGCTTCGCGGGTCTCCTGGAAGAGCTGCCGGGTCTTGGAGTCCAGGCGGTCGACGGCCCTCTTCTGAAGGTCAAGGAGCGCCTCCATGGCATCGAGCCTCTACCGCCTCGCTTCGAGCTCCGCCTTAACCTCCTGAGTCCGCTGCTTCAGGAGCTGCCCCCAGCCGAGGAGGCGGTCCCTCTCCTGGCTGGGGGCAGCTCCTGAAGCAGCGGACTCAGGAGGTTAACGCGGAGCTCGACGTGAGGCGGTCGAGGCTCGATGCCATGGAGGCGCTCCTTGACCTTCAGAAGAGGGCCGTCGACCGCCTAGACTCCAAGACCCGGCAGCTCTTCCAGGAGACCCGCGAAGCTCATGCCAGGGCCAAGGCGCGCTCCGATGCTCTGGAGGAGCTGCGGATGCAGCTGGCGCGTCATGAGTGCGCCGTCGCGGATCGGGAGCGAGCCGTGGCCGCCAAGGAGAAGAAGGTCGCTGAGCAGCTGGAGGCTGGCGAGGGCAACTTGAAGGCCCGAACCAAAGAGCTGGAGCTTCGGGAGGCAGCACTGGCCGAGAGGGAGGAAGAGGCCTCCCGGGAGCGTCAGGCGGCGCTAGACCGGGAGCTCGCTGCTGACTTCCGGGCGTCGGAGCTGGAGAGGCTCACCCGGGACTTCGCGATGAAGGAGAAGAGGTTTGCTGAGGAAGGTCCCGGCGCTCTGCTGGCGGCTCGCCAGGAGGTGGAGGGGCTCCGCGCTTCGCGGACCGTCGAGGCCCGAGCGGTCTGGGACTTCGTCGGTCAGGCGGAGTCCGCCCTGGTGCCTCTCGGCTTCAGCCCTGTGAGGACGAGGGCTTCGGCTCGAGAGGTGGTCGAGGCGATCCTGACACTCGAGTCTATCGGCGCCAAGCTGGAGAGGCTCGAAGCTGTGGTCGCCGACAAGCTCGAAGCCGAGGGGAGGAACTTGGTGAGGGAGGTCATCACGCACGTGCTGGCGTGCTTCCGGAGCTGGGATTCCTCTATCTCTCTGGAGCCGGTGGTTCGGGGCCCCGTTGCCTAGCAGGAGGAAGTCGCCAGGGCCGGAGTCGGAGACATCACCGCCCTTGTCGCCTTTAGGTTCCAGCGGGAGTCCGGGGACTCCTAGACAGTCGCCCTTGTAGCCGAAGGGCTTGTATCTTTTTTTTTGTTGAGTCTGTAGTCCAGCTCTTGGAGCTTTGATGAATGAACAGACTTTTGTTGTTTTTTGTGTGTCTTGTGCTTTTAACCTCTTCTTGGCTAGGCCTGCCTGAGCTCTTAGCTCCGCAAGGGCTCCGGGAGGTCTTTCACCGATCTTGAAGCTTTGCACAGACACCTTCCTTAGGTCCTTGCTGACTTAAGGGCCCAAGGGGTCTCCGGAGCTCGCCCCATGAGGACCGGGGAGGTCCGGCTCTGCTGGCCACGTGGCGGGCCCGGAGCTCTCCTCTGAGGAGAGGGAGGTCCAGCCCCGCTGGACACGTGGAGCCTTCGGAGCTCGCCCCTGCGGACGGGGTGAGGTCCGGTTCTGCCGGCCACGTGGCGGGCCCGGGGCTATCCTCTGAGGAGAGGGGAGCTCCGGACACGTGGGGCCTTCGGGGCCCGCCCCTGCGGAGGGGGCGAGGTCCTAGGAGCCCCGGGCGTCCCGCCCTCCTTCCTCAGGCAGAGGAACTCCAAGGGGGGACTCTGGTGCTGCAATGCCCAGGGGTGAGCAAATGTCAAATTGTAGCTGTCGACACTTCCCCCGGGTCTGCACTGGGCAACCCGCGGAAGTTCTTTTTCGGAGGGGCTAGTCCCCCTGTGTGAGTCTAGCTGTACTGGATGAAGGAAACATATGAACACAAGGGTTTTTTACATGGTTTGGGCCGCCGGAGTGTAATACGCTACGTCCACGGTGAGCAGAGGCGCTCGTTGTATTGCTTGAGGCTTAGAACCGAAGTCCTAAGCTTGAGGATGAAATACGTATGTCTACTGAATGCTGGGTGGCGAACCGTCGAACCAGTTGGGGTGTGAACTGTCTGGAGTGTGAACCCTTTGTAACGTCACCTACCCAAGCCTTTTATAGTCCAAGGCTTGGATGGCTTACAAAGTGGACCCTAGGACCCGACAGGTGGTCCCCGGGTGATCTCTGCCATCTACCGTATCTGCAATAACGTTGGTAGTTGTCTCTGGCGAGGGCTTCTGAGCCTCCGACCTACCGCACAACCCATGCCGCAAGCTAGGCGCAGTGGTTGATGATGGCAGGGGCGGCAGAGGATGTCTTGTCGCTGCATTTATTGGTGTACAGCTTCTGACATTGCGTGCATTTCTTTACTGTGATGTGACTGGGCGCAATGCCTCTTGGCAGGGGCGTGCTCCACAACTCCGCGTCTTGGGAAGGCGCGGGTCTTCAATACCACGTCTTGGGAAGGCGCGGGTCTTGAATACCTTGTACGAACAAGGCATGGTGCGGCTTTACTCCTGCTGCCTACCGCGCCGGGTATACAGCGCTGCCTTGCTGCCACTTGGCGGGCCCGGAGCTCTCCTTTGAGGAGAGGGAGATCCGGCCCCGCAGCACACGTGGAGCCTTCGGAGCTCTCTCCGCGGAGGGGGGAGATCCGGCTCTGCTGGCAACGTGGCGGGCCCGGAGCTCTCCTCTGAGGAGAGGGAGGTCTGGCCCCGCTGGACACGTGGAGCCTTCGGAGCTCTCCCCGCGAAGAGGGGAGGTCCGGCTTAAATGCCCTTGGAGTTCGCCCTTGCGGAAGGGGCGAAGTCCTTAGATGATTTTCTCCTGTGCTCGGGGGTACCCCATATTGAGGGTACCGACAGCGGCCGGACGGGACCTTGACGGAATACATGTTCGGATGGTGCAACTTGATGGTTTTGCATGTGCGGATGGCCATCTGGGTCAAAATCGGGAAAGTAGGGAAAACTCACAAACTCGAGTCCCGGGAGACCGGATGGGACCTTGACGGAATACACATCCGGATGGTGCAACTTGATGGTTTTACATGCGCGGATGGCCATCTGGGTCAAAATCGGGAAAGTCGGGAACACTCACGAACTCGGATTCTGGGAGGCCGACCGGGACCTTGACGGAATTACACATCCAGATGGTGCAACTGGATGGTTTTGCATTAGCGGATGGCCATCTGGTTCGAAATCGAGAAGGTCGGGAAAGTCGAGAAAGCTCACGAACTCGGGTCCTGGGAGGGCGGACGTGACCATGACGGAATACATGTCCCGAAGGTGCAACTTGATGGTTTTGCATTCGCAGATGGTCATTTCATTTGAAATCAGGAAAGTTGGAAAAACTCAGGAACTCGGGTCCCCGGCGGCCTGACGAGACCCTGATGGAATAAACATCCGCACGGTGCAACTTGATGGTTTGGCCTGCAGCGGATGGCCATCTGGGTTGAAATAGGGAAACTCGGGAAAACTCTCGAACTCGAGTCTCAGCCGGCTGGATGGGACCTTGATGGAATACACGTTCGGAAGGTGCAACTTGATGGTTTTGCATGTGCGGATAAACTTCTGGTCCAAATCGGGAAAGTTGGTTAAACTCACAAACTCGGGTCCCTGGAGGCCAGGCGGAAACTTGACGGAATACACGTCCGGATGGTGCAACTTGATTGTTTTGGCTGCGCGGATGGCCATCTGGGCCAAAATTGGAAAAAGTCGGGAAAACTCACGAACTCATGTCTCGGGAGGACGGACAGGACCTTGACGGAATACACGTCCGGATTGAGCAACTGGATGGTTTTGCATGCACGGAAGGCCATCTGGGCCAAAATTTGGAAGTCCGGAAAACTCACGAACTCGTGTCCCGGGAGGCTGGACGGGACCTTGATGGAATAAACATCCGAATGATGCAACTTGATGGTTTTGCAAACGCGGATGGCCATCTGGTTCAAAATCAGGAAGGTCGGGAAAGTCGGGAAAACTCACGATTTCGGATCCCGGGTGGGCGGACGGGACCTTGACGGAATACACGTCCGGATGGTGCAACTTGATAGTTTTTCATGCGTGGATGGCCATTTGGGTCGAAATCAGGAAAGTCGGGAAAACTCACAAACTCGGGTCGCGGGAGGCCGGACAGGACCTTGACCGAATACACGTCCGGATGGTGCAACTTGATGGTTTTGCATACGTGGATGGCCATCTGGGTCGAAATCCGGAAAGTTGGGAAAACTCATGAGCTCAGGTCCATGGTGGCCGGACAGGACCTTGACGGAATACATGTTCGATGGTGCAACTTGATGGTTTTGCATGTGCGGATGGCCATCTGGCTCAAAATCAGGAAAGTAGGGTAAATTCACAAACTCGAGTCCCGGGAGACCGGACGGGACACGGAATACACGTCCGGATGATGCAACTTAATGGTTTTGCATGCGCGGATGGCCATCTGCAAAATTGGGAAAGTCGGGAAAACTCACAAACTCATGTCCCGGGAGGCCGGACGGGACCTTGACGGGATACACGTTCGGATGGTGCAACTTGATGATTTTGCATGTGCGGATGGCCATTTGGGTCCATATTGGGAAAGTCGGTTAAACTCAGAAACTCGGGTCGCTAGAGGTCGGATGGGAACTTGACGGAATACACGTTCGGATGGTGCAACTTGATGGTTTTGTATGCGCGAATGGCCATCTGGGCCGAAATTGGGAAACTCGGGAAAACTCACGAACTCATGTCCCGGGAGGCCGGACGGGACCTTGATGGAATAAACGTCCAGATTGAGCAACTTGATGGTTTTGCATGCGCGGAAGGCCATCTCGGCCAAAATTGGGAAAGTCTGGAAAACTCACGAACTCGTGTCCCGGGAGGCTGGACGGGATCTTGACGGAATACAATACCTAATGGTGCAATTTGATGGTTTTGCGTACGCGGATGGCCATCTGGTTCGAAATCGGGAAAGTCGGGAAAGTCGGGAAAACTCACGATTTCGGTCTCGGGTAGGCGTACGGGACCTTGACGGAATACTCGTCCAGATGATGCAACTTGATGGTTTTGCATTTGCAGATGGCCATCTCATTTGAAATCGAGAATGTCAGAAAAAAACTCATGAACTTTGTCCCGGGCAGCCAGACGGGACACTGATGGAATAAACATTCGCACGGTGCAACTTGATGGTTTTGCCTGCCGTGGATGGCCACCTGGGTTGAAATCGTGAAAGTCGGGAAACTCACAAACTTGGGTCTCGGGAGGCCGGTCAGGACCTTGTCGGAGTACACGTTTGGATGGTGCTTTGATAATTTTGCATGCGTGGATGGCCATCTGGGTTGAAATCAGGAAAGTTAGAAAAAGTCACGAACTCGTGTCTAGGGCGGCTAGACGGGACCCTGACACAATACAGGTTCAGATGGTGCAACTTGATGGTTTTGCCTACGCGGATGGCAATCTGGGTTGAAATCGGGAAAGTCGGGAAAACTCACGAACTCGGGTCCAGGGAGGTCGGACAGGACCTGGACCGAATACACGTCCGGATGGTGCAACTTAATGGTTTTGCATGCGCGGATGGCCATTTGGGTCGAAATCAGGAAAGCTGGGAAAACTCACGAACTCGGGTTCACGGCGACCCGACGGCGCCTTGACGGAATACACGTCCAGATGGTGTAACTTGATGGCTTTGCATACGTGGATGGCTTCATGGGTCGCAATCGGAAAAGTCGGGAAAATCAGGAAAACTCACGAACTCAGGTCCCGGGCGGCTGGACGGGACCTTGATGAAATACATGTTCGGATGGTGCAACTTGATGCTTTTGCCTGCGTGGATATCTGGGTCGAAATCGGGAAAGTTGGGAAAACTCACGAACTCGGGCCCTGGGAAACTGGACAGGACCTTTATGGAATACATGTTTATATGGTGCAACTTGATGGTTTTGCATGAGCGGATGGTCGTATGGGTCAACATCGGGAAAGACGGGAAATCGCACGAACTCAGATCCCAGGCGGCCGGGCGGGACCTTGACGGAATACATGTTTGGATGATGCAACTCATGTCCCGGGAGGCCGGACGGGACCTTGATGGAATACACGTCCGGACTGAGCAACTAGATGGTTTTGCATGCGCGGATGAACATCTGGGCCAAAATTTGGAAAGTCCGGAAAACTCACAAACTCATGTCAAGGGAGGCTGGACGGGACCTTGACGGAATACACATCTGGATGTAATGGTTTTGCATACGCGGATGACCATCTGGTTCAAAATCGGGAAGGTCGGGAAAGTCGGGAAAACTCACGATTTCAGGTCTCGGGTGGGCGGACGGGACCTTGATGGAATACACGTTCAGGCGATGCAACTTGATGGTTTTGCATTCGCAGATTGCCGTCTAATTTGAAATAAGGAAAGTCAGAAAAAAACTCACGAACTTTGTCCCGGGCGGCCGGACGGGACACTTATGGAATAAACATTCACACGGTGCAACTTGATGATTTTGCCTGCCGCGGATGGCCATCTGGGCTGAAATTGTGAATGTCGGGAAACTCACGAACTCGGGTCTCGGGAGGCTGGTCGGGACCTTGTCGGAATACATGTCTGGATGGTGCAACTTGATAGTTTTGCATGCGTGGATGGCCATCTGGGTTGGAATCAGGAAAGTCGGGAATAGTCACGAACTCGGGTCTAGTGCGGCTGGACGGGACCGTAACAGAATACATGTTCGGATGGTGCAACTTGAATATTTTGCCTGCGCGGATGGCAATCTGGGTCAAAATCGGTAAAGTCGGGAAAACTCATGAACTCGGGTCCAGGGAGGCCGGACAGGACCTTGACCGAATACACGTCCGGATGGTGCAACTTGAAGGTTTTGCATGCGAGGATGGCCATCTGGGTCAAAATCAGGAAAGTTGGGATAATCCATGAACTCGGGTCCACGGCGACCCGACGGCGCCTTGACGGAATACACGTCTGGATGATGCAACTTGATGGTTTTGCATACATGAATCGATAAAGTCGGAAAAATCGGAAAAACTCACGAACTCAGATCCCGGGCGGCTGGACGGGACCTTGATGAAATACACGTTCGGATGGTGCAACTTGATGCTTTTGCCTGCATGGATATCTGGGTCGAAATCGAGAAAATTGGGAAAACTCATGAACTCGGGTCCCGGGAAGTTGGACGGGACCTTTATGGAATACATGTTTATATGGTGCAACTTGATGGTTTTGCATGAGCGGATGGCCGTATGGGTCAAAATCGGGAAAGTCAGGAAATCGCACGAACTCAGATCCTAGGCGGCCGGGCGGGACCTTGACGGAATACATGTTTGGATGGTGCAACTTAATGGTTTTGCATGCGTGGATAGCCATCTGGGTCAAAATCGAAAAGTCGTGATAGTCGGAAAAACACACAAACTCGGGTCCCAGTAGGGCGGATGGGACCTTGATGGCATAAACATCCGCGCGGTGCAACTTGATGATTTTCCTGCGGGGTTGGCCATCTGGATCAAATCAGGAAAGTCGGGAAAACTCACGAACTCGGGTCTCGGGAGGCCGGTCGGGACCTTGACCGAATACACGTTCGGATAGTGCAAATTGATGGTTTTGCATGCTGGATGGACATCTGGGTTTAAATCGAAAAACTCGGGAAAACATTCAAACTCTGGCCTCGGGCGGCTGACGGGAACTTGACGGAATACATGTTCGGATGGTGCAACTTGATGATTTTACCTTCACGGATGGCCATCTGGGTCAAAATCGGGAAAGTCAGGAAAACTCGTGAACTCGGGTCCCAGGAAGACGAACGGGACCATAACGGAATACAAGTCTGGATGGTGCAACTTGATGGTTTTGCATGCGCGGATGGCCATTTGGGTCGAAATCAGGAAAGTTTAGAAAACTCACGAACTCGGGTACACGGCGGCTGGGGATCTTGATGGAATACATGTTCTGATGGTGCAACTTCATTGTTTTGCATGTGCGGATGACCATCTGGGTCAAAATCTGGAAAGTCGGGAAAACTCACAAACTCGAGTCCCGGGAAGCCAGACGGGATCTTGACGGAATATACATCAGGATGGTGCAACTTGATGGTTTTGCATGCACGGATGGCCATCTTGGTCGAAATCGAGAAAGTCTGTAAAACTCACAAACTCGGGTCTGGGGAGTGCAGACGAGACCTTAATGGAATACAAATCCAGACGTTGCAACTTGATGGTTTTGCATTCGCAGATGGCTGTGGCGGACCGGAATCCGCTCATCCAGGATCGCAGAGGGTGATGCCGCACGATGCGACACCCGACAGCACACGTCGTAAGGACACAATATATTACATGGGAAACCAACTGAACTGTACAAACAAGTACAAACTTCAGTTACAAACTATTGTTTATATTACACAGCGGAAGTCTAAATTATACAATTCACGCCCGCCTATCTAGTAAAAGTCGGATGCCCAGCCCTTGGGCAACCCACACTAGCTGCACGTCTCAGCTCAGCGCGGCGTGTACGGCTCCCACTCAGCCGTGGTCCCCGACGGAGGGTAACCCTCGCCGGTGGACTCGTAACCCGAGTCCGTGGGTGGCTCCTCACCTGAAAAACACTTAAGCAGCAACCGTGAGCACGAAGGCTCAACAAGACTTAACCGACTCACCTAGGTATGGAACTCTACATGAGGTGTACAATGACATAGGATAGTAACATTGCAGCAAATGGACACGCCTACAAGTTCATCCTTAGTTCATCTTTTAGCCACAAGTTTAACAGTTCGGGAATCTGAAATTTAGTAAGCAATCTTTAGTGTCACACACGTAACAATACAATTATATCATAACAGCAATATTGAATCATAACATTTCATACATTAGTCTAGGTTACGATGCAGTGAACAAGCCGTACTCGTCACCGCGAGGGACGGCGAATCGACTCGATATACACCTGCAGGGAAACCCAAAGAGCACGTCACGTACGCCCACCCGTGGAGCTGCACAGCACACTCACTCGATATCGTACGGGACAACCTTTCACCCAACAGCCCAACCGTCGAACCGGTGGCACCGAAACGAGCAGGAGGTTCCCTACACGGAGCATCTCTCTATGCCCGTTAGCAGATTTCCACCTTGCTGCCCTCAGCCTACACCTATAAATCGGTGCGTTATGCCTCGACGCCCGGAGGTTTAGGTTACATCGGTTTACCGGGGCCCATATATCCGATATGCCTTCGGTACGTTACGTCGAACCGGTCGCACCAAAATGAGCCGGAGGTTCCCTACACGGAGCATCTCTCTATGCCCGTTAGCAGATTTCCACCTTGCTGCCCTCAGCCTACACCTATAAATCGGTGCGTTATGCCTCGACGCCCGGAGGTTTAGGTTAAATCGGTTTACCGGGGCCCATATATCCGATATGCCTTCTGTACGTTCAATACTTGTTCAGTAGGGCCGCACACGGATCGGTCCTCAATCGACATGGACAGGGATGCGCACACAAGACTTCCTCTTGTTGCGCCCTAGCCCCTGCCTAGTCTCATTTCATTACTAAAGTGATCTCACATCACTCAGCCGAACCCGTGTGTCCCAAGCCTAAACTCGCGAGTAGATTCCAACTACTCGACTTGTACGGAAGTCCTATGAATCATTAAGCATAGCCTATTACTTGAGGTCTTAGACACTCCCCTCACTCTTAGGGAAAAATTCTGGTTATGCAAGTGGGGTTCCATTCATCCTACACCTAATGCACATTTATACGTCACACTAGACATATGAACAAAGCAAAAACTTTATAAAGAAGGTTAATGCAAACCGGGGCTTGCCTTGTTGCTGCTGGTCAGGGGTTAGGTCTTCCTCCGGAAGGAGGAAGTCGAGCACTTCTGGAGTCTCTTCGCCTCCAGCGACTACACGTTTAATGAAATACTACATGTCAATTTAAATGCAATGTGTAAACTTGAATACATAATTACTAATAACTCTAGCTAGCCCTCCCCTTTGGTTCTGAAATTTTTATGGTTTCTTGGTAGGGTCCTAACCAGAGTCTTGACCAAGTTTCATTTGAAACAAAGTTCATTTGAGCCTTGTACAAATAAAAGCCCATTTGGTCAACATTTGAGCCTTAATTCCAGGGGTTTTCATGGCTCCAACCATTACTTTCTGGAAACTAGAATTTAAGAGGGTCCTAATGGAATTGGTTTCATGTCATTTGAAGAATTCTACTGAAATTTATGCCCTAATTAAGATTTGAGAAAATCTGAAAAATGTTTCTGTATTTTTCTATTTTCTCAGGGTAGTTCACTTAATCACCCCATTAGAGGGACTAAATGAACTTGGATGAGTCTGACAATTTTACTGTGACTTAAGGATTTTTCAGTGACCCTCTCAGCCAAATTTCAGAACTTTTCATGAAGTAATTCTCCAGATAAAATTCCCAACAGTTTAAATTTTAGGGAATTAATTCTGGAAAACTATTAGGTTTCATGAGCTGAAATTGGTATTGCTAGAAAATACTCAAAATCTTGAGTTCAGAAAAATTTGGTTCACTGAATTTGGAGCTTCCTACACAAAGTTATGAATTTCTAAAGTTTGAACTGATCCCTGAATTGTTTTCCTACAGAGAATCCCTTCCCGCGCTAAACCAGAGGCTGACAGCGGGGCCCGCCCGTTTAATTTGAACTAACCGTGCTCTCGCGCACGATTAGCACAGTGGCTGACAGGTGGAGCCGCGCCCTTCGTCTACCCCCCGACGTCGCCGCCCCGAGCCGCCGGAGCTCCGGCGAGGTCGGCGTTCCCGGCGATCTAGCTCGCCGGCGCCGGCGAGACTCGCCGCCCCCACGTAATTTTGGGTGCTGAACACGCTGGACACCATGCCGCCGCCGGCTAACCACCGTAGCTCACCGGCGACGAGCTCTATGCCTCTGTGCTACCTCAGCAACGTGTTCCCGCCCTCCTGACCATCTCCTTCGCGCGCTAATCGCGTCGCCACGCTCAGGGGAACCTCGGGAAGCTCGGCATGATCTCCGTTGGGCCCTAAACGGCCAGCAACCCAGACCTCACCGGTGACCCCCCTCCTCCGCCACACTGTTCTATGGTGAACTTAGGGTTTTGGCGGTGGTTTCCTTCCGGGTTTTGATCGAGAAGGGTCGCAGGAACCTCTAGATGCTCTCTCACAGCTCCGTTCGACCTCCCACCCAACAATCTTCCCGAATTTCTCCTAAACCAAATCGGGTCTCGAAATGAGCTCCCCGCCCTAAACTTAAAATTCTCCGCGCACAAAGGGCGAACCTTGGAACGGTTTGTGTGGTGGTCTCGAGGAGAAACTAGCGCTCCACTTTCCTATGGAGGTCGAGGCCGGAGGATGATCGCAGCTTGGGTGGCAAACGATCGGAGCTCGGGCGATTTGGCTGCTGGTTGCGGGAACTCGTGAAAACAGAAACTCGCCGGTGGTCTCGGGCCTTTTATAAGCCACTGAGGCCAGTGGAGAGCACGACACCTGCTGTGCCACCTCCTACGCCGAAGCAGGAGCTGGCCGGCCGAGGTGGTCGGGCGCCGACGCTGGCCGCAGCTGGCTAGCGCGCTCGGTCGAGAGAGTCGGCTGAGGAGACTTCTGTGCTAAGTCTACTGACCAGTGGGCCTCCACTCTAATTCCTTTTTTCATTTTTCTCAATTCTGTTTGTGCCAAAATATCCCCAGCTACTCACAATTGAATGTGAGACTTAATCACCAAGTCTTGGTTTGAATTTGAGTTCTCAAATTTGAATTGTGTTTGGCTAAGTTTGCTCCATGTTTGAACTGAAATTTAAATTCAGTTTTGAATTCTTACAAATTTGGCCCTTAACAAAATGAACTCCAATGGAGATGAAAATTGGTGGGCTAACTCAGAAAAATGTGCTGAGTTTAAATATGATGCTAACTTTTGAATTTAAGTGATAAAGGTTGCTGCAATTTGAATTTACATTCAAATGGGCCTCTTTTTCAAATGCCTCCAAAAGTGCCTCAAAAATTGTTGGATTTGCATGAAACTTGGCCTGCACCTTTCCAAGACTTTTTAAGTTCTACGGGTGAGCTCAACCTCTCGTGTTCCTGTGTAGAAGTCCTACTTTGTGAAAGTGGAGGCTTTCCCCTCTAATCACACTTTTGATGGAGGTTACTTGCTCTTCACAATTTTTCACAAGATATCCACAACAAAACTGTGGTGTTGTGAAGTGATGGAAAGTTTTTGCAAGTCCCTTTTTCTTGGTCTTTTACAATGGCCATCTTGTTCGAAATCAGGAAAGTCGGAAAAACTCACGAACTCGGGTCCCGGGTGGCCTGACGAGACCCTGATGGAATAAACATCCACACGGTGCAACTTGATGGTTTGGCCTGCCGCGGATAGCCATCTGGGTTGAAATAGGGAAACTTGGGAAAACTCTCGAACTTGGGTCTCGGGTGGCTGGACGGGACCTTGACGGAATACACGTTCGGATGGTGCAACTTGATGGTTTTGCTTGTGCGGATGGCCATCCGGGTCCAAATCGGGAAAGTCGGTTAAACTCACAAACTCGGGTCCCTGAAGGCCGGACGGGAACTTGACGGAATACAGGTCCTGATGGTGCAACTTGATGGTTTTGCATCCACGGATGGCCATCTGGTCCGAAATTGGGAAAGTCGGGAAAACTCACGAACTCATGTCCCAGGAGCCGGACGGGACCTTGATGGAATACACGTCCGGATTGAGAAACTTTATGGTTTTGCATGTGCGGAAGAGCATCTGGGCCGAAATTGGGAAAGTCCGGAAAACTCACGAACTCGTGTCCCGGGAGGCTGGACGGGACCTTGACGGAATACACATCTAGATGTGATGGTTTTGCATACGCGGATGGCCATCTGGTTTAAAATCGGGAAGGTCAGGGGAAGTCGGGAAAACTCACGATTTCGGGTCTCGGGTGGGCGGATGGGACCTTGACAGAATACACGTCCATACGATGCAACTTGATGGTTTTGCATTCGCAGATGGCCATCTCATTTGAAATCAGGAAAGTCAGAAAAAACACACGAACTTTGTCCCGGGCGGCCGGATGGGACACTGATGGAATAAACATTCGCACGGTGCAACTTGATAGTTTTGCCTGCAGAGGATGGCCATCTGGGTTGAAATCGTGAAAGTCAGGAAACTCACGAACTTGGGTCTCGGGAGGCCGGTCGGGACCTTGTCGAATACACGTCTGGATTGTGCAACTTGATAATTTTGCATGCGTGGATGGCTATCTGGGTTAAAATCAGGAAAGTCAGGAAAAGTCACGAACTCGAGTCTAGGGTGGCTGGACGGGACCCTGACAGAATACAGGTTCGGATGATGCAACTTGATAGTTTTGCCTGCGCGGATAGCAATCTGGGTCAAAATTGGGAAAGTCGGGAAAACTCACGAACTCGGGTCCAGGGAGGCCGGACAGGACATTGACCGAATACACGTCCAGATAGTGCAACTTGATGGTTTTGCATGCGTGGATGGCCATTTGGGTCGAAATCAGGAAAGTTGGGAAAACTCACGAACTCGGGTTCATGGCGAACCGACGGCACCTTGACGGAATACACGCCCGGATGGTGCAACTTGATGGTTTTGCATACGTGGATGGCTTTATGGGTCGCAATCAGGAAAGTCCAGAAAATCGGGAAAACTCACGAACTCAGGTCCCAGGCGGCTGGACGGTGATGCGGACATCGCTACCGTTGATACAACCACAACACCAGCCCATTCACCACTCTCAGCTAATCAAGGTCCAATGACCTTGTTATTATTAGGTGCTTGGGAATTGATCCAGCTAGGAGGGATGGAGGGATTAATGCAATAAAGGCTGCTCCACCCGAGGAGAAATCTTGAGGCTGGGGCCATGTAATAAAGAGAGATTTAGACAAATAAGGAAATGAATAAGGGAAATCTCGTCCAACTTTGCTGCTGGACGAAATTCCCTCTTTCTTCCCCTATTTAAAGATAGATGTGCTATAATAAGGAAAGAAATAGAGGAAATCATATCCTACCTTGCTGCTGGATGGGTTTCACTCTTTCTTTCCCTATTAAATGGTAGTCTATCACAGAAAAAGGAAGGGAATAAGGGAGATCACGTCCTACCTTTGTTGCTGGACGAATTTCTCTCTTCCCTCCCCTATTTACGTAGTCCAAGAGCTCCTTGACAGGGCGGGTTTTTGTTTTCTGTAAGTTTAGCCATTGCTACTTCCTTGTAACGCAAGTGTCGACGAGACCTTCCGATTACTTGAATCAGAACCCCAACTTTTTCACACCCGTGAGTGTTTGCTTGTTATCTTGTTCTTGCTTGTTCTTCGATTGCTTGCAGGTTCAAGGCTGTTCTTGGCACGGCAAGTACAGCAACAACAGGAGCCGGTGTAACTATCGCTAAGGCGCAGCATCTTTGTGGTTGTTGTAGTCAGGTAGCACAACGTCGACCTCCACCCAAATCGTAGTTACCAGGAGATGGTGTAACCGTCGCTCAAGGCGCCACACCATTCTGGTTGTGGTAGTCGGGCAGCCAATGTCGGCCTCCACCAAATTCGTTCATTACCAACATCTCTCATCGAAAGATAGGGCGTCCCCCATACCCATTGGGTTCATCAAGTGGTATCATATTTCAGGTTGCTCGGTGAGAGATTTCCTTCTCCTTGTTATTCATTTACCTACAGTCCACTTTTGCCTACAAAAGTTCGCTCTAAAAAAATCCTAAAAACACTTTGAGCCTTTTGCTTGACTACTTAGCTCTTGACTTGTTGAATTCACGGTTGCCTTTTTGTGTCAAGTTGCTGGTGCTAAGTTTTTCACCGCTAGAGTTTTGAGTTCGTGCCACTTTGTTCTCAGTCAATTTCCATTATCTACCCAAAGTTGAGAAAAAAGGCAAGTGCAAAAGAAAAGCTGCACGGATCAGCAAGAAAAAGGCACGTGCAAAAAGAAAAGCCGCACTGATTACAATCACAAAAAAAGTTTCTAAGTACAAAAAAAGAGAGACAATATGTGTAACATTTGTTTCATGTTTCGAAGTTCAACTTGCTGTTTTCAACGTTGTTGAAACACAACGGATCGGGCTGTTCGAACTTCCCTACCATAGTAATCCAACGTCACGTGGAGTTACGGCTCACGTCTCTAGTAAGGTTTGAGCTAGGACCAGCACAATACCATCCTGGAACGTTTATTCAACTTGTTGTGACTAATGTGGTACTAGTTGTTCCTTTGCAAGAATTGTGTCTAGCAGCCACCTACAGCTCCACGAAATTGTCTACGACACCATAAGGTTGTGCTGGCAGCCACCGTTTGTTGTTGTTCTTGCTAATTGCCGGCGCCTCCTGCATCGCATGGTAAGAACTTGTAAGACCTTGATTTCTTGCTAGTGAGGAATTGTGCTGTCCTACCACCTCTTAGCAACTGTTAGTATTAATCTGCTTGTTGTTGTATTTCCTTTCTTTACTAACCATGTCAGCTGATGCGAATGGGACATCTCCACATTCACCACGTACGAGGGGCATCATTCAGCATTTCGAACGCCAAGTAAAGCTACACACAGATGCTCTCAATGAGGATAGTCAAGTCACCAATGAACGCATTGGTCAATTAGAGTCGACGCAGATTTGCACCAACACCAAACTGACTACATTAGAAAGCACTGCTGGGGCTATTAACACTTCTCTTGCAGCAATCATTGAGCGATTGGAGAGGATGGAACAGGTTGGACGCGAAGAGAGGCAAAGACGTGTTGATGACAGCCACGACTCCGTTGGCAGTGCTGTAAGATATGACGAGGCGGAGTATTCGGGGGATACCGAGCTTGATGATGGACCTTTCAGGTATCGACGGCAGCCACGTCGCGACCATCGTGGTATGGATGGTCGAGCTCAACGACACGAGGTACGTGACAATGATGATTCCCTACGCAGCATTAAATTCTCCATACCACCTTTTGATGGTAAATATGATCCGGATGCATATCTGTCTTGGGAATTGCCAGTAGATCAAAAATTTGCATGTCATGATTTCCCTGATGATAAAAAGGTTAGAGCTGCCACTAGTGAATTCACTGACTTTGCTTCTGTTTGGTGGCATGAATATCAAACTAAAAATCCAGCTACCGTACCACAAACTTGGAATGATTTGAAACGAATCATGCGTCGTCGTTTTGTTCCTTCCTATCATGCTCGTGACCTGTTGCATAAATTACAACAACTTAGGCAAGGCAACAAATCTGTTAAGGAATACTATCAAAAACTTCAAATAGGCATGATGCGTTGTGGCCTAGTTGAAAATGAAGAGGCTGCAATGGCTAGGTTTATGGGTGGTTTAACAATTGAAATTCAGGACATATTAGCTTATAAGGAATACACTAACGTCACTCGATTATTCCATCTTGCTTGTAAGGCTGAAAGAGAAGTGCAGGGATGACGTACAAGAACTAACATTTCTGCAGGTCGAACTACCTCATGACAGTTCCGCTCAAGTACTGCTGGTACTAAACATGATTCTCCAGACGATGCTTCCAATGGGTTGCTCAGGACTACATGAAAATCAGCACCTTCGCGTGCAATCGAGACAATAAAAGGATCCACCCAAGTTGCAGCCAACACTTCTTCTTCCATTGCTTCTACCGGGAGAACAAAAGACATTCAATGCCTCCAGTGCAAGGGTTTTAGGCACCTACGAAGGGACTGCCCGAGCGAGCGTGTGCTGGTTGTACGAGAAAATGGTGAGTACTCATCCGCTAGTGATTTAGATAATGAAACATATGCCATGCTTGCTGCACAAGCAGCAGGAAAGAAGAATGATGATGAAGAGCACATTGGTGCTGATCATGCTGCCCACTATGAGAGTCTTGTTGTGAGGCGTGTCTTGAGTGACCAAATGATCAAAGCTGAACAGAACCAACGACATAATCTATTCCAAACTAAGTGTGTAGTTTTGGAACCATCGTGTCGCATTATTATTGATGGAGGAAGCTGCAATAATTTAGCAAGTGCTACCATGGTAGAAAAGCTTGGGATGACAACACTTCCACATCCACATCCCTACTACATCCAATGGTTCAACGACAGTGGTAAGATTAAGGTAACACGTCTGGTTCGTGTCGAATTTGCAATTGGTTCCTACCATGATTACATTGATTGTGATGTGGTACCTATGCAAGCTTGTTCTATGCTATTTGGTCGAACTTGGCAATTTGATAAAGATACATTACATCATGGTAAATCAAATCAATACTCTTTTATGCATCATGAGAAGAAACTTATTTTGCACCCGATGTCCCCTGATGCTATTTGAAGGATGACATTGCTAGAGCTTGCAAAGAGAAAAATAAGAAATCTGCTGAAAATGAAAATTCAGATGTCGTGAGGAAATCGGTACATCCTAAGACTGACAATTCCAAATCTGCTCATATGAAGAAGAATGAAATAAAATTAACGAGCGCTTGTTTTTTTTGCCTCCAAATCTGATTTGTTTGAATTAAAAAGTGATACTGCAAGCTGCTATGTGTTTGTTTGCAAAGAAGCTTTGTTCTCACTTCACGACACACCATGTGTTTTGCCTCCTTCTATCACTAAGCTTTTGCAGGAATACGCTGATGTGTTTCCACAAGAGGTACCAGCCGGGCTGCCACCATTGAGAGGGATTGAGCATCAGATTGACCTCATCCCTGGGGCTTCTTTGCCCAACCGAGCACCATACATGACCAATCCGGAGGAGACTAAGGAGATTCAGCGGCAAGTACAGAAATTACTCGACAAAGGTTATGTGCGTGAGTCCCTTAGTTCTTGCTCCGTTCCTGTCCTTTTGGTCCCAAAGAAAGATGGATCATGACGCATGTGTGTAGATTGTCAAGTAATTAATAACATTACCATTAGATATCGTCATCCTATTCCTAGGTTAGATGATATGCTTGATGAACTTAGTGGCTCGATGATTTTCTCTAAAATTGATTTGCGTAGTGGATACCATCAAATTCGCATGAAGCTAGGTGATGAATGGAAAATAGCGTTTAAAACAAAGTTTGGTTTGTATGAGTGGTTAGTCATGCCTTTTGGTCTCAAGAATGCACCTAGCACTTTCATGAGATTAATGAATGAGGTTTTACGTGCTTTCATTGGAAGATTTGTGGTAGTATATTTCGATGACATCTTGATCTATAGCACATCTCTCGAAGTTCATCTTGATCATCTCCGTGCTGTTTTCAATGCTTTACGTGACGCAGGCTTATTTGGTAACATTGACAAGTGCACCTTTTGCATGGATCAAGTTTCTTTTCTTGGCTATGTTGTGACACCACAGGGAATTGAAGTTGATCAAGCCAAGGTGGAGGCGATACACAGCTGGCCGACTCCTACCACGGTCACACAAGTACGAAGCTTTCTCGGACTTGCTGGATTCTATCGTCGTTTTGTGAAAGACTTCAGCACCATAGCAGGCCCACTGCATGAGCTTACAAAGAAGGGTGCTCCATTCACATGGGGCAAGGCGCAAGAGGCTGCATTTGCAACTTTGAAGAATAGGTTAACTCATACACCCCTTCTCCAATTACCAGATTTCAGTAAGACTTTTAAATTGGAATGTGATGCTAGTGGTATTGGATTGGGAGGTGTCTTGTTGCAAGAGGGGAAACCTATTGCTTATTTTAGCGAGAAACTGAATGGGGCTAGTCTGAACTATTCCACTTATGATAAAGAATTATATGCACTAGTACGAACTTTGGAAACATGGCAACATTATTTATGGTCTAAAGAATTTGTTATACATTCTGATTATGAATCTTTGAAGCACATTAAGAACCAAACTAATTTGAACCGTAGGCATGCCAAGTGGGTAGAATTCATTGAGTCCTTTCCTTATGTCATCAAACACAAGAAAGGGAAATATAATGTCATTGCGGATGCCTTATCTCGCCGTTACAATATGTTGTCCCAACTTGATTTTAAGATTTTTGGCTTGGAAACAATTAAAGAACAATATGCTTTTGATGCTGATTTTAAAGATGTGCTGCTGCAATGTAAAGAAGGAAAAACATGGAACAAGTTTGTTCTTACTAATGGTTTTTTGTTTCGAACTAACAAATTGTGCATTCCAGCTGGTTCTGTGCGTATCTTACTATTGCAGGAAGCACATGGTGGAGGATTGATGGGACACTTTGGTGTCAAGAAGACGGAACACATCTTAGCAAGCCATTTCTTTTGGCCAAAGATGAGGAGAGATGTGGAGCGGTTTATTGCTCGTTGCACCACCTGTCAAAAAGCTAAGTCCCGTCTTAATCCACATGGTTTATACATGCCTCTTCCTGTTCCTAGTGCTTCATGGGAGGATGTTTCTATGGATTTTGTTTTAGGATTGCCTAAAACAAAGAAGGGGAGGGATAGTATTTTTGTTGTTGTCGACAGATTTTCTAAAATGGCACATTTCATACCATGCCACAAAACTGATGATGCTACCCATATTGCTGATTTATTCTTTCGAGAAGTTGTTTGTTTGCATGGGGTTCCAAACACTATTGTTTCAGATAGAGATGCCAAATTTCTTAGTCATTTTTGGAAAACCTTATGGGCTAAGTTGGGGACAAAATTACTCTTTTCTACCACTTGTCACCCTCAAACTGATGGACAGACCGAAGTAGTGAACCGTAGTTTATCTACCATGCTAAGGGCTGTTCTGAAACATAACATCGAATTATGGGAAGAATGTTTGTTTGCCTCATATTGAATTTGCTTACAATTGTTCGCTGCATTCTACTACTAAATTGTGCCCTTTTCAGATTGTATATGGTTTTATTCCTCGTGCTCCCATTGATCTTTTGGCTCTGCCACCTTCAGAGAAATTGAATTTTGATGCTTCTCGCCGTGTTGAATTAATTCTTAAAATGCATGAGCAAACTAAAGCAAACATTGAGAGCATGAACGCTAAGTATCAACAAGCCGGTAGCAAGGGTAGGAAGCATGTTACTTTTGAATCTGGTGATTTGGTTTGGGTGCATTTGAGAAAGGATAGATTTCCTGATTTGAGAAAATCTAAATTACTACCTATAGCTGCTGGACCCTTCAAAGTGCTTCAAAAAATTAATGATAATGCATATGAAATTGAGTTGCCTGCATATTTTGGGGTTACTTCCTCTTTTAATATTGCAGATTTAAAACCATTTGAGTTGAGGACGACTCAATTGCAAGAAGAGGAGGATGATGCGGACATCGCTACCGTTGATATAACCACAACACCAGCCCATTCACCACTCTCAGCTAATCAAGGTCCAATGACACGCGCTCGTGCACGTCAACTTAATTATCAGGTGAATTCATTCCTGGCTGTTTAAAGTAATTATCCTTAAAATGGGGACCTATTAAAGCCTTGTGATGACCTTGTTATTATTAGGTGCTTGGGAATTGATCCAGCTAGGAGGGATGGAGGGATTAATGCAATAAAGGCTGCTCCACCCGAGGAGAAATCTTGAGGCTGGGGCCATGTAATAAAGAGAGATTTAGACAAATAAGGAAAGGAATAAGGGAAATCTCGTCCAACTTTGCTGCTGGACGAAATTCCCTCTTTCTTCCTCCATTTAAAGATAGATGTGCTATAATAAGGAAAGAAATAGAGGAAATCATATCCTGCCTTGCTGCTGGATGGGTTTCCCTCTTTCTTTCCCTATTAAATGGTAGTCTATCACATAAAAGGAAGGGAATAAGGGAGATCACATCCTATCTTTGTTGCTGGACGAATTTCCCTCTTCCCTCCCCTATTTAAGTAGTCCAAGAGCTCCTTGACAGGGCGGGTTTTTGTTTTCTGTAAGTTTAGCCATTGCTACTTCCTTGTAACGCAAGTGTCGATGAGACCTTCCGATTACTTGAATCAGAACCCTAACTTTTTCACACCCGTGAGTGTTTGCTTGTTATCTTGTTCTTGCTTGTTCTTCAATTGCTTGCAGGTTCAAGGCTGTTCTTGGCACGGCAAGTTCAGCAACAACAGGAGCCGGTGTAACTATCACTAAGGCGCAACATCCTTGTGGTTGTTGTAGTCGGGTAGCACAACATCGACCTCCACCCAAATCGTAGTTACCAGGAGACGGTGTAACTGTCGCTCAAGGCGCCACACCATTCTGGTTGTGGTAGTCGGGCAGCCAACGTCGGCCTCCACCAAATTCGTTCATTACCAACATCTCTCATCGAAAGATAGGGCGTCTCCCGTACCCGTTGGGTTCATCAGACGGGACCTTGATGAAATACATGTTCGGATGGTGCAACTTGATGCTTTTGCCTGCGTGGATATCTGTGTCGAAATCGGGAAAGTTGGAAAACTCACGAACTCGGGTCACGGGAAGCTGGACGGGACCTTTATGGAATACATGTTTATATGGTGCAACTTGATGGATTTACATGAGCGGATGGCCGTATGGGTCAAACTCGGGAAAGTCGGGAAATCGCACGAACTCAGATCCCAGGTGGCCCGGCTGGTCCAGAACGAAATACATGTTTGTATGGTGCAACTTAATGGTTTTGCATGCGTGGATGGCCATCTGGGTCGAAATCGGAAAGTCACAAAAGTCGGAAAGACTCACAAACTCGGGTCCCAGTAGGGCAAATGGGACCTTGATGAAATAAACATCCGCACGGTGCAACTTGATTGTTTTTCCTGCGCGGTTGGCCATCTGGGTCAAATCAGGAAAGTTGGGAAAACCCACGAACTCGGGTCTCGGGAGGCCGATCAGGACCTTGACCGAATACACGTTCGGATGTTGCAAATTGATGGTTTTGCATGCTGGATAGACATCTGGGTTGAATCGGAAACTCGGGAAAACTCTCAAACTCGGGTCTCGGGCAGTTGGACGGGACCTTGATGGAATACACGTTCGGATGGTGCAACTTGATGATTTTACCTTCACGGATGGCTATCTAGGTCAAAATCGGGAAAGTCGGGAAAACTCATGAACTCGGGTCCCGGGAGGATGAACGGGACCAACGTCTGGATGGTGCAACTTGATGGTTTTGCATGCGCGGATGGCCATCTGGGTCGAAATCAGGAAAGTCGGGAAAATCCACAAACTCGGGTACACGGCGGCTGGACGGGACCTTGACGGAATACACGTTACGATGGTGCAAGTTCATGGTTTTGCATGCACGGATGGCCATTTGGGTCAAAATCTGGAAAGTCGGGAAAACTCAAAAACTCGAGTCCCGGGAGGCCGGACGGGATCTTGACGGAATACACGTCCGGATGGTGCAACTTGATGGTTTTGCATGTGCGGATGGGCATCTGGGTCGAAATCGGGAAAGTCGATAAAACTCACGAACTCGGGTCCCGGGAGGGCGGACGAGACCTTAATGGAATAACCATCCAGACGGTTCAACCTGATGGTTTTGCATTCGCAGATGGTCATCTCGTTCGAAATCGGGAAAGTCCGAAAAACTCACAAACTCGGGTCCAGGGCGGCCGGACGAGACCATGATGGAATAAACATCCGCACGGTGCAACTTGATGGTTTGGCCTGCCGCGGATGGCCATCTGGGTTGAAAAAGGGAAACTCGGGAAAACTCTCAAACTCGTGTCTCGAGTGGCTGGATGGGACCTTGACGGAATACACGTTCGGATGGTTTAACTTGATGGTTTTGCATGTGCGGATGGTCATCCGGGTCCAAATCGGGAAAGTCGGTTAAACTCACAAACTCGGGTCCCTGAAGACCGGACGGGAACTTGACGGAATACACGTCCGGATGGTGCAACTTGATGGTTTCGCATCCGCGGATGGCCATCTGGGCCAAAATTGGGAAAGTCAGGAAAACTCACAAACTCATGTCCCGGGAGGCCGGACGGGACTTTGACAGAATACACATTCGGATCGTGCAACTTGATGATTTTGTATGTGCGGATGGCCATTTGGGTCCATATCGGGAAAGTTGGTTAAACTCACAAACTCGGGTCCCTAGAGGCCGGATGGGAATTTGACGGAATACACGTCCGAATGGTGCAACTTGATGGTTTTGTATGCGTGAATGACCATCTGGGCCGAAATTGGGAAACTCGGGAAAACTGACGAACTAATATCCCGGGAGGCCGGACAGGACCTTGACGGAATACACGTCCAGATTGAGCAACTTGATGGTTTTGCATGCGCTGAAGGCCATCTCGGCCAAAATTTGGAAAGTCCGGAAAACTTACGAACTCGTGTCCCAGGAGGCTGGATGGGATCTTGACGGAATACACATCCAGATGGTGCAACTTGATGGTTTTGCATACGCGGATGGTCATCTGGATCAAAATCGGGAAGGTTGGGAAAGTCGGGAAAACTCATGATTTCGGGTCTCGGGTGGGCGGACGGGACCTTGACGGAATACTCGTCCAGATGATGCAACTTGATGGTTTTGCATTCGCAGATGCCCATCTCATTTGAAATCGAGAAAGTCAGAAAAAAAACTCATGAACTATGTCCCGGGCGGCCGGATGGGACACCGATGGAATAAATATTCGCATGGTGCAACTTGATGGTTTTGCCTGCCGCAGATGGATATCTGGGTTGAAATCATGAAAGTCAGGAAACTCACGAACTTGGGTCTTGGGAGGCCGGTCGGGACCTTGTCAGAGTACACGTCTGGATGGTGCAACTTGATAATTTTGCATGTGTGGATGGCCATCTGGGTTGAAATCAGGAAAGTCAGGAAAAGTCACGAACTCGGGTCTAGGTCGGCTGGACGGGACCTTGACAGAATACAGGTTCAGATGGTGCCACTTGATGGTTTTGCCTGCGCGGATGGCAATATGGGTCGAAATCGGGAAAGTTGGAAAAACTCACGAACTCGGGTCCAGGGAGGCCGGACAGAACCTGGACCGAATACACGTCCCGAGGGTGCAACTCGATGGTTTTGCATGTGCGGATGGCCATTTGGGTCGAAATCAGGAAAGTTGGGAAAACTCACGAACTCGGGTTCACGGTGACCCTACGGCGCCTTGACGGAAAACATGTACGGATGGTGCAACTTGATGATTTTGCATACGTGGATGACTTTATGGGTTGCAATCGGAAAGTCGGGAAAATCGGGAAAACTCACGAACTCAGGTCGCGAGCGGCTGGACGGGACCTTGATGAAATACACGTTCGAATGGTGCAACTTGATGCTTTTGCGTGCGTGGATATCTGGGTTGAAATCGGGAAAGTTGGGAAAACTCGCGAACTCGGGTCCCGGGAAGCTGGACGGGACCTTTATGGAATACATGTTTGTATGGTGCAACTTGATGGATTTGCATGAGCGGATGGCCGTATGGGTCAAAATCGGGAAAGTCAGGAAATCGCACGAACTCAGATCCCAGGCGGGCGGGCGGGACCTTGACGGAATACATGTTTGGATGGTGCAACTTAATGGTCTTGCATGCGTGGATGGCCATCTGGGTCGAAATCAAAAAGTCGCGATAGTCGGAAAAACACACAAACTCGGGTACCGGTAGGGCGGGTGGGTCCTTGATGGAATAAACACCCGCACGGTGCAACTTGATGGTTTTTCCTGCACGGTTGGCCATCTGGGTCAAATCAGGAAAGTCGGGAAAACTCACGAACTTTGGTCTTGGGAGGCCGGTCGGGACCTTGACCGAATACACGTTCGGATGGTGCAAATTGATGGTTTTGCATGCTGTATGGACATCTGAGTTGAAATCGGAAAATTCGGAAAAACTCTCAAACTCAGCTCTCGGGCGGCTGGACGGGACCTTGACGGAATACACGTTCGGATGGTGCAACTTGATGATTTTACCTTCACGGACGGCCATCTGGGTCAAAATCGGGAAAGTCGGGAAAACTCATAAACTCGGGTCCCGGGAGGACCAACGGGACCAACGTCTGGATGGTGCAACTTAATGGTTTTGCATGCACGGATGACCATCTGGGTTGAAATCAGGAAAGTCAGGAAAACTCACGAACTCGGGTACACGGCGGCTGGACGGGACCTTGACGGAATACACGTTCCGATGGTGCAACTTCATGGTTTTGCCTGTGCGGATGGCCATCAGGGTCCAAATCTGGAAAGTCGGGAAAACTCACAACCTCGAGTCCCTGGAGGCCGGACGGGATCTTGACGGAATACACGTCTGGATGGTGTACTTGATGGTTTTGCATGCGCGGATGGCCATCTGGGTCGAAATCGGGAAAGTCGGTAAACTCACGAATTCGGGTCCCAGGAGGGCGGACCAGACCTTAATGGAATACACGTCCAGACGGTTTAACTTGATGGTTTTGCATTCGCAGATGGCCATCTCGTTCGAAATCGGGAAAGTCGGAAAAACTCACGAACTCTGGTCCCGGGCGGTCGGACGAGACCCTGATGGAATAAACATCCACACGGTGCAACTTGATGGTTTGGCCTGCCGCGGATGGCCATCTGGGTTGAAATAGGGAAACTCGGGAAAACTTTTAAACTCGGGTCTCGGGTGGCTGGACGGTACCTTGACGGAATACACGTTCAGATGGTGCAACTTGATTGTTTTGCATGAGCGGATGGCCATCCGGGTCCAAATCGGGAAAGTCGGTTAAACTCACAAACTCGGGTCCTTGAAGGCCGGACGGGAACTTGACGGAATACACGTCTGGATGGTGCAACTTGATGGTTTTGCATCCGCAGATGGCCATCTAGGCCGAAATTGGGAAAGTCGGGAAAACTCACGAACTCATGTCCTGGGAGGCCGGACAGGACATTGACGGAATACACGTCCGGATTGAGCAACTTGATGATTTTGCATGCGCGGAAGAACATCTGGGCCAAAATTGGGAATGTCCGGAAAACTCACGAACTCGTGTCCCGGGAGGCTGGACGGGACCTTGATGGAATACACATCTAGATGGTGCAACTTGATGGTTTTGCATACGCGGATGGTCATCTGGTTCAAAATCGGAATCTCGGGAAAGTCGGGAAAACTCACGATTTCGGGTCTCGGGTGGGCGGGTGGGACCTTGACGGAATACTCGTCCATATGACACAACTTGATGGTTTTGCATTCGCAGATGACCATCTCATTTGAAATCGGGAAAGTCAGAAAAAACTCATGAACTTTGTCCCGGGCGGCCGGACGGGACACTGATGGAATAAACATTCGCACGGTGCAACTTGATGATTTTGCTTGCCGCAGATGGCCATCCGGGTTGAAATCGTGAACGTCGGGAAACTCACGGACTCGGCTCTCGGGATGCCGGTCGGGACCTTGTTGGAATACACGTCCGGATGGTGCAACTTGATGGTTTTGCATGCGTGGATGGCCACCTGGGTTGAAATCAGGAAAGTCGGGAAAAGTCACAAACTCGGGTCCAGGACGGCTGGACGGGACCCTGACGGAATACAGGTTCGGATGGTGCAACTTAATGGTTTTGGCTACGCGGATGGCAATCTGGATCGAAATCTGAAAAGTCGGGAAAATTGACAAACTCGTGTCCAGGGAGGCCCGACAGGACCTTGACCGAATAAACGTCCGGATGGTGCAACTTGATGGTTTTGCATGAGCGGATGGCCATCTGGGTCGAAATCAGAAAGTTGGGAAAACTCACGAACTCGGGTCCACGGCGACCCGACGGCACCTTGACGGAATACACGTTCGGATGGTGCAACTTGATGGTTTTGCATGTGTGGATGGCCATCAGGCTCAAAATCGGGAAAGTCGGGAGAACACACAAACTCGAGTCCCGGGAGACGGGACCTTGATGGAATACACATCTAGATGGTGCAACTTGACGGTTTTGCATGCGTGGATGGCCATCTGAGTCGAAATTGGGAAAGTCGAGAAAACTCACAAACTTGGGTCCTGGGAGGCCGGACGGGATCTTGACGGAATACACATCCGGATGGTGCAACTTGATGGTTTTGCATTAGCGGATGGCCATCTGGATTAAAATTAGGAAGGTCGGGAAAGTCGGGAAAACTCACGATTTCGGGTCCCAGGTGGGCGGACGGGACCTTGACGGAATACACATCTAGACTGTGCAACTTGATGATTTTGGATTCGCAGATGGCCATCTGATTTGAAATCGTGAAAGTCGGAAAAACTCACGAACTTTGTCCCGGGTAGCCGGACGGGACCCTGATGGAATAAACATTCGCACGGTGCAACTTGATGGTTTTTCCTGTGCGGGTGGCCATCTGGGTTGAAATCGTGAAAGTCGGGAAACTCACGAACTCGGGTCTCGGGAGACCGGTCGGGACCTTGACGGAATACACGTCCTCATGGTGCAACTTGATGGTTTTGCATGCGTGGATGGCCATTTGGGTCAAAATCAGGAAAGTCGGGAAAACTCGCGAACTCGGGTCAAGGGCAGCTGGACGGGACCTTGAAGGAATACAGGTTCGGATGGTGCAACTTTATGGTTTTGCCTACGCGGATGGCAATCTGGGGTGAAATCGGGAAAGTCGGGAAAACTCACGAACTCGGGTCCCAGGAGGCCGGACAGGACCTTTACCGAATACACGTCCGGATGGTGCAACTTGATGGTTTTGCATGCGCGGATGACCATCTGGGTCAAAATCAGGAAAGTTGGGAAAACTCACGAACTCAGGTCCATGGCGGCCGGACGGGACTTTGACGGAATACATGTTCGGATGGTGCAACTTGATAGTTTTGCATGTGCGGATGGCCATTTGGATAAAAATCAGGAAAGTAGGGAAAACTCACAAACTCGAGTCCCGGGAGGCCGGACGGGACCTTGACGGAATACACGTCCGGATGGTGCAACTTGATGGTTTTGCATGCGCGGATGGCATTCTGGGTCGAAATCGGGGAAGTCGGGAAAACTCACAAACTCAGATTCCGGGAGGCCGGACAGGACCTTGACGGAATACACATCCGGATGGTGCAACTTGATGGTTTTGCATTAGCGGATGGCCATCTGGTTCTAAATTGGGAAGGTCAGGAAAGTCGAGAAAAAACTCACGAACTCGGGTCCCGGAGGGTGGACGTGACCATGACGGAATACATGTCCCGACGGTGCAACTTGATGGTTTTGCATTCGCAGATGGCCATTTCGTTTGAAATCAGGAAAGTTGGAAAAACTCAGGAACTCGGTTCCCGGGCGGCCTGATGAGACCCTGATGGAATAAACATCCGCATGGTGCAACTTGATGGTTTGGCCTACCGCGGATGGCCATCTGGGTTGAAATAGGGAAACTCGGGAAAACTCTCGAACTCGAGTCTCGGCCGACTGGACGGGACCTTGACGGAGTACACGTTCGGATGGTGCAACTTGATGGTTTTGCATGTGCGGATGACCTTCTGGTCGAAATCGGGAAAGTTGGTTAAGCTCACAAACTCGGGTCCCTGGAGGCCAGACGAGAACTTGACGGAATACACGTCCGGATGGTGCAACTTGATTGTTTTGGATGCGCGGATGGTCATCTGGGCCGAAATTGGAAAAGTCGGGAAAACTCACGAACTCATGTCCCGGGAGGACGGACGGGACCTTGACGGAATACACGTCTAGATTGAGCAACTGGATGGTTTTGCATGCACGGAAGGCCATCTGGGCAAAAATTGGGAAAGTTCAGAAAACTCACGAACTCGTGTCCCGGGAGGCTGGACGGAACCTTGACGGAATACATATCCGAATGGTGCAACTTGATGGTTTTGCAAACGCGGATGGCCATCTGGTTCAAAATCGGGAAGGTCGGGAAAGTCGGGCAAACTCACGATTTCGGGTCCCGGGTGGGCGGACGGGACCTTGACGGAATACACGTCCGGATGGTGCAACTTGATAGTTTTTCATGTGTGGATGGCCATTTGGGTCGAAGTCAGGAAAGTCAGGAAAACTCATGAACTCGGATCTAGGGCGCCTGGACGGGACCTTAAAGGAATACAGGTTCGTATGGTGCAACTTGATGGTTTTGCCTGCGCGGATGGCAATCTGGGGCAAAATCAGGAAAGTCGGGAAAACTCACGAACTCGGGTCCCGGGAGGCCGGACAGGACCTTGACCGAATACACGTCCGGATGGTGCAACTTGATGGTTTTGCATGCGCGGATGGCCATCTGGGTCGAAATCAGGAAAGTTGGGAAAGCTCACGAACTCAGGTCCATGGCGACCGGACGGGACCTTGACGGAATACATGTTCGATGATGCAACTTGATAGTTTTGCATGTGCGGATGGCCATCTGGGTCAAAATCGGGAAAGTAGGGTAAACTCACAAACTCGAGTCCCGGGAGACCGAACGGGACCTTGATGGAATACAGTCCGGATGGTGCCAACTTGATGGTTTTGCATGCGCGGGTGGCCATTTGGGTGAAATCCGGAAAGTTGGGAAAACTCACGAACTCGGATTCCGGGAGGCCGGACGGGACCTTGACGGAATACACATCCGGATGGTGCAACTTGATGGTTTTGCATTAGCGGATGGCCATCTGGTTCGAAATCGGGAAGGTCGGGAAAGTCGAGAAAACTCACGAACTCGGGTCCCGGGAGGGCGGACGTGACCATGACGGAATACATGTGCCGACGGTGCAACTTGATGGTTTTGCATTCGCAGATGACCATTTCGTTTGAAATCAGGAAAGATGGAAAAACTTTGGAACTCGGGTCCCGGGCGGCCTGACGAGACCCTGATGGAATAAACATCCGCACGGTGCAACTTAATGGTTTGGCCTGCCGCGGATGGCAATCTGGGTCGAAATCGGGGAAGTCGGGAGAACTCACGAACTCGGGTCCCGGGAAGCCGGACGGGACCTTGACGGAGTACACATCCGGATGATGCAACTTGATGGTTTTGCATGCGCGGAAGGCCATCTGGGTCGAAATCAGGAAAGTCGGGAAAACTCACGAACTCGGGTCCCGGCTGGGTGACGGGACCTTGATGGAATACAAATCTGGATGGTGCAACTTGAGGGTTTTGCGTGTGCGGATGGCCATCTGGTTCGAAATCGGGAAGGTCGGGAAAGTCGGGAAAACTCACGATTTTGGGTCCCGGGCGGGAGGACTGGACCTTGAGGGAATACACGTCCAGACGGTGCAAATTAATGGTTTTGAATTCGCAGATGGCCATCTAATTTAAAATCGGGAAAGTTGGAAAAACTCACGAACTCTGTCCCAGGCGGCCGGACGGGTCCCTGATGGAATAAACATTCGCACAGTGAACCTTGATTGTTTTGCCTGCGCGGATGGCCATCTGGGTTGAAATCGAGAAAGTCGGGAAACTCACGAACTCGGGTCTCGGGAGGCGGGAGGCCGGTCGGGACCTTGACGGAATACACGTCCGGATGGTGCAACTTGACGGTTTTGCATGCGTGGATGGCCATCTGTGTTGAAATCCGAAAAGTTGGGAAAACTGACGAACTTGAGTCTAAGGCGGCTGGATGGGACCTTAACGGAATACAGGTTCAGATGGTGCAACTTGATGGTTTTGCCTCCACGGATGACAATCTGGGTCGAAATCGGGAAAGTCGAGAAAACTCACGAACTCGGGTCCCGGCAGGCCGGACGGGACCTTGACCGAATACACATCCGGATGGTGTAACTTGATGGGTTTGCATGCGTGGATGGACATCTGGGTCGAAATCGGGAAAGTCAGGAAAATTCACGAACTCGGACCGTGTGAGGCTGGTCTGGACCTTGACAGAATACACGTCCGGATGGTGCAACTTGATGGTTTTGCATACGTGGATGGCTTTATGGTTGCAATCGGGAAAGTCGGGAAAATCGGAAAAACTCACGAACTCAGGTCGCGAGCGGCTGGACGGGACCTTGATGAAATACACGTTCGGATGGTGCAACTTGATGCTTTTGCCTGCGTGGATATTTGGGTCAAAATCGGGAAAGTTGGGAAAACTCACGAACTCGGGTCCCGGGAAGCTAGACGGGACCTTTATGGAATACATGTTTGTATGGTGCAACTTGATAGTTTTGCATGAGCGGATGGCCGTATGGGTCAAAATCGAGAAAGTCGGGAAATCGCACAAACTCAGATCCCAGGCGGGACCTTGACGGAATCCATGTTTGGATGGTGCAACTTAATGGTTTTGCATGCGTGGATGGCTATCTGGGTCGAAATCGGAAAGTCGCGAAAGTCGGAAAAACTCACAAACTCGGGTTCCAGTAGGGCGGATGGGACCTTGATTGAATAAACATCCGCACGGTGCAACTTGATGGTTCTTCCTGCGCGGTTGGCCATCTAGGTCAAATCAGGAAAGTCGGGAAAACCCACGAACTCGGTTCTCGGGAGGCCGGTCGGGACCTTGACCGAATACACGTTCGGATGGTGTAAATTGATGGTTTTGCATGCTGCATGGACATCTGGGTTGAAATCGGAAAACTCGGGAAAACTCTCAAACTCGGGTCTCAGGCGGCTGGACGGGACTTTGACGGAATACACGTTCGGATGGTGCAACTTGATGATTTTACCTTCACAAATGGCCATCTGGGTCAAAATCGGGAAAGTCGAGAAAACTCATGAACTCGGGTCCCGGGATGACGAACGGGACCATGACGGAATACACGTCTGGATGGTGCAACTTGATGGTTTTCTATGCGCGGATGACCATCTGGGTCAAAATCAGGAAAGTCGGGAAAACTCACGAACTCGGGTACACGGCGGCTGGACGGAACCTTGACGGAATACACATTCCGATTGTGCAACTTCATGGTTTTGCATGCGCGGATGGCCATCTGGGTCAAAATCTGGAAAGTCGAGAAAATTCACAAACTCGAGTCCCGGGAGGCCGGACGGGATCTTGACGGAATACACGTCCGGATAGTGCAACTTGATCGTTTTGTATGCGCGGATAGCCATCTGGGTCGAAATCGGGAAAGTCGGTAAGACTCACGAACTTGGGTCCCGGGAGGGCGGACGAGACCTTAATGGAATACACGTCCAGACAGTGCAACTTGATGGTTTTGCATTCGCAGATATCCATCTCGTTCAAAATCGGGAAAGTTGGAAAAACTCACGAACTCGGGTCCCGGGCGGCCGAATGAGACCCTAATGGAATAAACATCCGCACGGTGCAACTTGATGGTTTGGCCTGCCGCGGATGGCCATCTGGGTTGAAATAGGGAAACTCGGGAAAACTCTCAAACTCGGGTCTCGGGTGGCTGGACGGGACCTTGACGAAATACACGTTTGGATGGTGCAACTTGATGGTTTTGCATGTGCGGATGGCCATCCGGGTCCAAATCGGGAAAGTCGGTTAAACTCACAAACTCGGGTCCCTGAAGGCCGCACGGGAACTTGACAGAATACACGTCCTGATTGTCAGGCCCGGCCCGGGAACCGCAGTGGGTGGTGCCGTGCGATGCGGCACCCAACAGCATGCACGAAAAGAGGCTCAAGAACATAAGGGAACCATTTTGTTACTCAACATAAGATCTTTTACAACATAAGTACACACACAGCGGAATGTAAAACTAGCTGGACAAACTAATCACTCTCGACCCTAACTACGCCGAAAAGAAGTCGTTCATCCCGTGAACGCTTCCTACTAGTTTCACCAAAGAAAGGCAGCGGCTAGGTTTCCGATGGGTTGAACGAACCGTGAGGTTCATCGTCTCACCGAAAAACCCTCTTCATAGTAGACATCCTGCTACCTGCAAAAACAACTCAGAAGCAACCGTGAGCACTACTAAGGCTCAGCAAGACTTAACCGTCACTCCTAAACATGTAACTCTAAATGCAGGGGTAGTAATACAGTAGGAACAGGAATTTACAAAATGCAGCTTGACTAAACTTGATCCTTATATTCAGATTCCTATAGCCTTCATTTTAGTGGTCCTCACGCCTCACAACATAGGAAGTCCACAATCAAATAAGAAATGCTTATCCCGATGTTGCTAGCTTAAGGTGGAAATAAAATTTAGTTGGCTCTATATCTACTTCAGTCAAGGTTCTAATACAGTGATTAATCCACAAACAATAAGTTAAGAGACTTAGTTCCTCTTCTTACTATGTCACGGTGCAGTGGGCAAGTATGCTCAATCCTCTTCCGCGAGCGACGGTGATTCGAATCAATAACAACCCGGAATACACGACACATACACCCGCCTCGAAAGACTCTCTCAAGAACTCTTTCTTACGTTGTATGCAGTAACCTTTCACACGACACCCCGCCATTGAAAAACGCTTCGCGCCGAGCAGGATGGTCCTCTACGCGGACACGTCGAAGTTGTCCGCTAAAGGATTTACACCTCCCGCCTTCTCAACATCATTCCCACGTGAAGAATGAGTTTCTATATCACGGTCCATCAAGTTATATCGGTTTCATGGGTCCCATACCCCACTATATATCCGGTACAGCTCAATCTTGTCCAGCAGGGCCGTATACATACGGTCCTTAACCGACACAGACGGTGATGAACCCAACGGGTACGGGGGACGCCCTATCTTTCGATGAGAGATGTTGGTAATGAACGAATTTGGTGGAGGTCGACGTTGGCTGCCCGACTACCACAACCAGAATGGTGTGGCGCCTTGAGCGACAGTTACACCGTCTCCTGGTAACTACAATTTGGGTGGAGGTCGATGTTGTGCTACCGGACTACAACAACCACAAGGATGCTGCGCCTTAGCGATAGTTACACCGGCTCCTGTTGTTGCTGTACTTGCCATGCCAAGAACAGCCTTGAACCTGCAAGCAATCGAAGAACAAGCAAGAACAAGATAACAAGCAAACACTCACGGGTGTGAAAAAGTTGGGGTTCTGATTCAAGTAATCGGAAGGTCTCGTCGACACTTGCGTTACAAGGAAGTAGCAATGGCTAAACTTACAGAAAACAAAAACCCGCCCTGTCAAGGAGCTCTTGGACTACTTAAATAGGGGAGGGAAGAGGGAAATTCGTCCAGCAACAAAGGTAGGACATGATCTCCCTTATTCCCTTCCTTTTTTCTGTGATAGACTACCATTTAATAGGGAAAGAAAGAGGGAAACCCATCCAGCAGCAAGGCAGGATATGATTTCCTCTATTTCTTTCCTTATTATAGCACATCTATCTTTAAATGGGGGAAGAAAGAGGGAATTTCGTCCAGCAGCAAAGTTGGACGAGATTTCCGTTATTCCTTTCCTTATTTGTCTAAATCTCTCTTTATTACATGGCCCCAGCCTCAAGATTTCTCCTCGGGTGGAGCAACCTTTATTGCATTAATCCCTCCATCCCTCCTAGCTGGATCAATTCCCAAGCACCTGATAATTAAGTTGACGTGCACGAGCGCGTGTCATTGGACCTTGATTAGCTGAGAGTGGTGAATGGGCTGGTGTTGTGGTTGTATCAACGGTAGCGATGTCCGCATCAGACGGAGCTACAACCAACCTCCACATTTGCCTTACCATCCCGGTCCAGGCCAAATGTGGTCTCAAGCATTGTCACACCCATCGCAGGTTGAGACCAACCTTGAGCGCTCCATCCTACAGGAACATCCCCGTCCCCATCTCATTTTCATGAGGGTGCTCTTATCATTAACCTCTCGCGAGTAACTCCATTACTCGAACTTTCTCGCGAGTAGCTTTTTACTACTCGACTTCTACCAAGCTAGCAACAACATTAGCCTAGCATCTACGACGAGGCAAAGTCTACACTAAACCATCTACTCAGGGACGTAATAGCCATGCAAGTGGGTTTCAAACATCCTAGATATAATGCACAATATCAACTCTAATACACATGAGGTGAAGTAAAGCAAAATTTAAAACGGTAACGATATGCAAACCGGGGCTTGTCTTGCTCAACGGTTTTGTTAGAAGCTAGGAGTTATTCTTCCTCCGGAGAATCCGCCAAACTCGTCAAGACATGGAGATCCTCTCTGCAGAGTCGAGTCATCGTCGACGTCACGTGCTATTAAGATGATTTATGCACATGTATTCAAAAGCAATTTAGAAAATGATTCAAAACTGTTGTACCAGTTAACTCACACCTAAAAGAGATAAACAACAGCAAGGTTTCTGTTGTTGGATCTAAACCTTAGAGAAGATGAAAGCTAGGGTGAAAAGAGATACTAGTATCACCATGTGATTAAGTCCATTATATGAACACTTAAACCTAAAAGATGGTAGCTCAAGTTCCAGAGATCCAATGAAGCTGAGAATTTAACCACAGACTCTATAGAAGGTATTTAGGCAGTGTGAAAAAATTGAACTCATGAAATGGCTTCATGTGAGCACAACAAATCCTTATGTGGTTTTCACTAATCTGCCTTTACCCCCTAGATATTAAGCTTTCCTATGCTGCAAAGTAGACTTTTTGTGAAGTACAAAATGTCCTGAGTCTATAAGAATTAGTTTTACCATTTTTGGAGTTTCCTACTTGGAGATATGGATTTTACAAAGATTGAAGAAAAGCTGAAATTGTCTCTGTTTAGTTTTCCCATTTTTTAAAGACATAAGGAATAAATACATCATTTTACCAAGTAAATGAGGTCCAATGCCTCTGAAATTTTTACTGGAGTCCTAGGAATTTTGGAAGAATGCCCTGTCTAAATTTGGGAATTTTCCAATAAACAGAACTCCTGTAAAAATTCATACAAGATTTTCTTTAAATGAATTAATGAGTCAAATCCAGAGATTTTCATAAACATTGGACTGCATCCGTGGATTGTACTCTTTGAGAGGTATCCAACACAATTTGTTTCACAATTTTTGAACATTCCTACACAAAGTTATGGCTCTCCAAAGTTTGAACTAAAGTGGACAAATCTGGAAAATGTTTAAATACCGACAGTGGGTCCTACTAGTCATCCCTAACCTCCAGTCTCGCGCCAAACAGGGCAGTGGCGGCTCCCTCCGGCGAGGTCGCCGGAAAAGCACTTCCCAGCCACCTCCGGACCCCCTGCTGGCCGCCCCCCCCCATTTTCCCCCATGCTGAACACGTTGGTGAGGTCGCCGACGGATGAAACTCGCCGGAAAACAGGGCGCACCGGCCACAGCAAACCCTAGGGCTCCGGCGAGGTCGTGCACGGTGAATTCTCCATCAAATGGTCGGTTCTTGGGCTCTAAAGCACCAGGGGATCATGTAGAAGACCGATATGAGGTCTAAACAACTGGGGAGGGCTCTAAACCTATCAGCACCGTGCGCCCGATAGGGTCCAGCGGTATACCCTCAAAAAGAACTCGGATTCCTCACTCTACACTCAATTTCTTGGTCCAAAATCGATGGAGGAGGTGTGCTAGGCAGTTAACATCCTGTGTGTGAAGTTTGAAACCCAACAAATACGATTTGAGGACGAATTTTGTAATTCCTTACCTCAAGGTCCGTTTCTGCCGCCAGGGAGAAAAACTTGAAATTCTCCATCTGTGATCAACGCTAGGGCTGAGCTTCGGAGGTGAGCAACTAGGCTTGTAGGTGCACCGATGGGGTGACTTACTTGGGCGTGATCACTCCTGGTTTGGGCTGCCCACGGTGATCAGTTCGCGTCCTCCGACGTTCAACACGGGACCAGCAGAGACTTTTCTGTTTCTAGGCGCCGGTGAGCTCGGGACGGCGGAGGGAAGGTGCTAGCCAGCTAGAGCATGCTGGTGCGCTGCTATTTGCTGTAGAGATCGTGATCATATGATGATCGGTGAGTGGTCTGCGATCGGGAGAACCGAGCGCGGCCGTTGCTTGCGGGAGAGAAGAACAGAGCGACGTGAGCTCCGGGTGAGGAGAAAAACTTGCGTTGTGCTGCCCGCGTGAGGGATAAGAGTGAGGCGAGCTCGGGAGAGCAGGAGCTGGCCAGCCACTGAGCGTGCCCAAGCTGCTTCTGTCGAGTGCGCGTGCCTCCGGGAGAAAACAGAGTCGGCTGTTGAATTGTGGTGTATGACATGTGGGTCCTGCCTCTTTTATTTGATTTCCCCACTGTGCTTTGAGATTCCCATGCAAACGTTGTCCAAATCTCACCAAATTTGGAGGATAGGCCCAACATAATGTGAGGAATTTGAATATGAAATCTTATTTCAAAATTGAGCACATTTGGTTTAGTTTCCAAATTCAAATTTGAATTTGAATGTGCTCTTAAATATTCCTTCGAATAAATGGTAGATGAGCTCCAAGATTCTCCAAACTTGGAACTTAAACTCTTGAATACTTGAGGAATGCATCCGTGAATTCACCTGAATGCATTTAGACAATCTGAATACGAATCCTTTCAAAATATTCAAAATAGTGTTTAAATTTCCACTACTCTCCTCATAGAGAAGGTGCACATGAGTTAGAGTTTTTGGGGGTGAAGTATTTCCCCTAGGTTAACATGTGCTGATCATGGGCTAGAGAAAATTTTTAACTCCCTCACATGTCCATATTTGTGTTCATCATTTCATGTGACACAACTATAGTCTTTTATCGCCTTAACTTTGTTTCATAAGTTAAAATCAAACTTTACAAAAGTTAGGGCTGTTACATTCATCCTCCATTAAAAGAATCTCGTCCCGAGATTACAAAAAGAAAGAAGAAGGGAGAATAACTATTGGACATATGGTACAAACAAGTCGGGAAAATTTAAACGGAGAAAATCCTCGCTTTTCCACGTGGCTTCATCAGCGATGTGGTTGCTCCACAAGATATTGTAAAATCGCATTGTCCGATTTCTTGTGGCGCGAGTCTTCTCCTCGATAGTCTGGATCGGATACTCATAATAAGCGAGATCCAGTTGAAGATCCTCAATGTTCTCCATATGAACTGCGATTGGGTACTTAAGACATTTTCACAGCTGAGAGACGTGGAAAACATTGTGAATACCCGAAAGTGACATCGGTAACTCCAGACGATAGGCCACGGGTCCGCATATCTCAGTGACAGCAAACAGCCCGATGAATCGCGGAGCAAGCTTTCCCTTCACTCCAAACCGATGAACCCCTTTCATTAGAGAGACACGAAGATAAACGTGGTCCCCGATGTCGAAGTGAAGAGGTCGACATCTTTTGTTTGCATAGCTTTTCTGCCGAGATTGAGCAACCTTTAAATTGGCTTGAATCACTCGCACTCGTTCCTCGGCTTCATTCACAAGATCAATCCCGTAGACCACTCTCTCGCCGGATTCACACCAATTCAGTGGTGTGCGGCACTTTCGGCCATAAAGAGCTTCATTTGGGGCCATCTTGATGCTAGATTGATAACCGTTATTATATGAGAATTCTGCTAACGGTAGATGGTCATCCCAATTCTTCCCATGATTGATGACATATGCCCGTAGCATATCCTCCAGAATCTGATTTATCCTCTCCGTTTGACCATCAGTTTGCGGATGATACGCTGAACTCTGAATTAACTTGGTTTCCAAGGAAGCATGCAGTTGCTCCCAAAATCTGGATACGAATAACGCACCTCGGTCAGACTCGATGGTGCAGAGAACCCCGTGTAAACACACGATTCTTAAGATGAACAGCTCCGCATACTTCTTTGCCACATATTTGGTATGGACTGGAATAAAATGAGCTGTCTTGATCAAACGATCGACGATTACCTAAATAGAATCATGCTTGTCGCTGGTCATGGGTAAACCGACGATGAAGTCCATACTTATGTCTTCCCACTTCCATGCTGGAACCTTCAACGGTTGAAGTGGTCCGGCTTTCCTCATTGGTCGGCTTTAACCCGCCAACACGTATCACACTCGGGTACGTACTTTGCAATCTTTCTTTTCATCCGTGTCCACCAGAACTTAGATTTCAAGTCCTGGTACTCTCAAATTCTAGTTTCCAGAAAGTAATGGTTGAAGCCATGAAAATCCCTGGAACTCCTTAGAAGCTCTAATATTGACCAAATAGGCTTTTATTTGTACAAAACTCAAATGAACTTTGTTTCAAACAAAACTTGGCCAAGACTCTGGTTAGGACCCTACCAAGCCACTATAAAAATTTCAGAGCCAAAGGGAAGGGCTAGCTAGAGTTATGGTAATTACTTATTCAGTTCTAAACATTGCATTTAAATTGACATATAGTATATCGTTGACGTGTAGTCGCTGAAGGTGAGGAAACCCCGGAAGTGCTCGACTTCCTTCTTGTGGATGAAGCCCTAACAACTGACCAGCAGCAACAAGGCAAGCCCCGGTTTGCATTAACCCAAGTGCATAACCAAAATTTTCCTATAAGAGTGAGGGTAGTGTCTAAGGTCTCGAGTAGACAGGCTATGCTTAATTATTCATAGGACTTTGGTACAAGTCGAGTAGTTGGAATCTACTCGCGAGTTAGGATTGGGACACACGGGATTGGTTCGAGTGATGTGAGATCACTTTAGTAATGAAAATGAGACTAGGCAGGGGCTTGGGCGCAGCAAGAGGAAGTCTTGTGTGCGCAGCCCTGTCCGTGTCGATTGAGGACCGATCCGCGTGTGGCCCACACTGATCAAGTTTGAACATACCGAAGGCATATCGGATATATGGGCCCCGGTAAACCGATGTAACCTAAACCTCCGGTCGTCGAGGCATAGCACACCGATTTATAGGTGTAGGTTGAGGGCAGCAAGGTGGAAATCTGCTAACGGGCATAGAGAGATGCTCCGTGTAGGGAACCTCCTGTCCGTTTCAGTGCGACCGATTCGATGTTTGGGCTGTCGGGTGAAAGGTTGTCCCGTACGACATCGAGTGAGCGTGCTGTGCAGTTCCACGGGTTAGCGTACGTGACATGCTCTTCGGGTATCCCTGCAGGTGTATATTGAGTCGATTCACCGTCCCTCGCGGTGAAGAGTACCACGTGGTCACTGAGTCATGACGTAGGTTAATATATGAAATGTGATGATTCAGTATTGCTGTTATGATAAAATTGTATTGTTACATGTGTGTCACCAAATATTGCTTACTAAATTTCGTATTCATGAACTGTTAACTTGTGGCTAAAAGATGAACTAAGGATGAACTTTTAGTGGTGTCTGTTTGCTAAAATTTACCATCCCATGTGCGTTGTAAACTGCATGTATAGTTTCATGCCTAGGTGAGTGGTTAAGTCTTGTTGAGCTATCGTGCTCACGGTTGCTGCTATAAGTGTTTTTCAGGTGAGGAGTACACCATGGCTCGGGTTACGAGTCCACTGACGAGGGCCACCCTCCGTCGGGGACCACGGCTGAGTGGGAGCCGTACACGCCGCGGTGAGCTGAGGAGTGCAGCTAGTGTGGGTTGCCCTAGGGCTGGGCAACCGACTTTTGCTATGTAGATGGGCATGAGTTGTACAAACTTAGTTTCCGCTGTTGTAATCTAAACTAGTTCGTAACTGAAGTCTTGTACTACTTTGTACATTTCAGTTGCTTTGCTATGTAATACAATATCGTTCTTATGATGTGTGCTGTCAGATGTCGCATCGTGCGGCACCATCCACTGTGATCCTGGATGAGCGGATTCCGGACCGCCACATCCACCTTTTTGCTACGAGGGCACACCGGGGTCGGCACTTCATATGTTTCAAAGAAACATATTCACTTCCCGTACTGATCGCTGTTGTGACGCCCGGTTCTATAAAACACAGAACCCAGCTGATGCATATGTGTGCCCAGGATGTTCATCACACATATACATGTAATCCACAAACTGAATTCAGAATATAACCATAAATAATAGGGTTTTATTACAATGTCTCATGAGTCTATAACTCATTCTAGCAGCGATAAGTCTTATTCTAGCAGTGGAAGTCTTTTAAACTATTGCGGAAGCAAACTAAACAGCAGCAGTGGCTCCATCTCCTACTCCACAGGCAAGTTGACGGTAGATCACACGCCTAGTACTCCACATGGTCCTCGAAGTACTTCTCTTCTGTTGTTGTTGATGTATGATAATGCAAGGGTGAGTACAAGTCGTACTCAGCAAGTGCGGGAAGTATGATATGTAGCTTACAACAAGGTAGGAATAAAAAGGCTCATTGCAGAAAGCAAAGTTTATTTCACAAAACATGATAAAAACAGAACCTAGCTTTAAGTGAATTAAATCCCAACATATATCCAATTAAAATACCAACATACCTCCAACATGATTCACCTTTTTTCATGTCTCAGCCATACATTTATCTTTCTCAACTTTCTTTTTCATACTCATGAATACCATCTCATATTCATGACCATCTCATTTCACATTCAATTCCATCTCATAACCGAGACCAAAGTTCATTATCATGACTCAACAGTCCCAATCTCATTACCAAGACTCAACAGTCCCGAAAACCAAATCCAAAGACCAAACCAATAACATCCCAATGACCATCCCAAACCATCCATCCCAAACCATACCAATAACCATCCATCCCATCTAATCATGTGAGTTGTCCAGGCGCTTGTGACCGTAAGCTCGGCTATCATGATAGTTTTACACTCTGCAGAGGTGGTACCACTTTACTCACAAGTTTGTGATTTTGTCACCCGTCGACGACTGCAGAACCTCCATTATACCAGTACACAACCGTAGGTGTATGGCCAAGAGATCACAAAGTAGCCTTTACAAAGGGGCTACTAGATGTATGGACTCACTAAGTTTTCACCAGCAAGCTCGAATCACCATTCTCTCACCTACGGGCCTCCTCTTGTGCCATGCAGTTCCCACAACAGTCCTCTCTCGATTCCCATTCCCCGCGCCTTCCACGGTCCATAACAATCTAGTAACTTACCTAATTAGTCAGCTAAGCCGCACCCATATTTGGTATTATGGTGGCAATGTTTTCCTGGCATGGCTGGCATGAACCGGTCCTTAGATCTACGGCAAGTAAACCACCATCTCATTCTACCACTTCCACGAACCAAGCTTGCCTAGATCTCCCCCGATTCATGTTAATTATCAACATTAAGTTCTTATTATCATTATTCACAAGAGTGCAGTAGCTAGACACATTCTATCGCTTCCCATATCCCGTAGGTTAGCGAAGCAAAAAGCAAAACGACCATACCCGACTCATCAACTTTTCCGATGACAAGGGTGGTTAACAAAACTAGTAAACTCCTATAAAAGGGTTTCGCATCAAGTTGACTCAAGCATACTCAGTTTTCACACACAAAATAGTTTTCAAAACATGGGATCAATATGGTCAAGGGGCACTTGCCTTGTTCCTATGGCTTCTCTCGCTCACTGATCTCAAAGTCTTGGTGTTGTAGTCCTTCATAGATAGCTCCCTGAGCTTGTCCTTCTATTTACGATCACACACATACAAAATTTGCAATAATAAAACATTATGCACAAACTTTACTCAAAATGCAATGGTGCATATGCATGTTGATCCTATGGTGCTATCAGTTTGTACGTGTTCTTGCATGTTTTAGTGCCTTGCATGGGGTTTTTACGTTGAACAAAGGTGTAAGGATCAAGTGTGGATGTGGTGATGATCTGGACTCAAGATCTAGATCAATTCCACCGTCAAAAACAGATCAACACGTGATCTGTCTACATGAAAAAGCTTCTGTTGGAAGGGATCGAAGAAACAGATGCAAAGAAACCGCGATGATGTTGTAAGGTGGTAATGGAGACCTACCTTACTTCCTTCGGGGCCTTCCTCCTAGCAATAGCAGCAAGACAGGTCGTCGGCTCTCTTCCGGCGACGGCAAGCTCGACGGGGCTCGTCGGCGGTTTCTCTGGCGATTGAACTCCGACGAAGGAGGTTAACTCGGCGAGTTGGAGGCTAGGGCCTCTAATTTGTCAACTCGAAAAGGTGTTACGGCCAAGGGGTTTGTTTCGGGTTCTATTTATAACAGGGAAAAGAAGAGTCATACTCTGATTGGATTTCAAATAAGAGTCCTATTCAAATTGTTTTTGAATCTTAACAACTTATCTTCAATTGATTTGGTTGCAATATTCAACATGGAAGAATTCGTGTCGGTTTCCTCAGTACCGGGTACTCACGTATAGGGAAAAACCGCTTAAAGATCTCGTCCTTCCGCAGGGATAAGCTCTAGAGGCTCCATGTGTCTAGCGGGGGCCTGGGCCTCCCTTTTCTTCAGGGACGAGCTCTAGGTGTGCTGCGTGTCAGGCGGGCGGAACCTCCCCTTTTCCTCAGAGGCGAGCTCCGCGTGCGCCACGTGTTTTGGCGGGCGGGACCTCTCTCTCTCTCTCAGAGGCAAGCTCCGCGTGCGCCACGTGTCTGGTGGGTCGGTGCCTCCCCTCTCTCAGAGGCGAGTTCTGCGCACGCCACGTGTCAGTGCCGGACCTCCCCTATCTTCGGAGGTGAGCTCCGAGAGTGCCACGTGTCAAGCAGCACCGAACTTCCTTTCTCCTCAGAGACGAGCTCCGAGGTCAACACGTATCCAACAGCGTCGGACCTCCTAGAGGCGAGCTCCGGAGGTGACACGTGTCCAGTAGTGTCGGACCTCCGGAAGGCAAGCTCCAAGAGCGACACGTGTCCCATAGTGTCGGACCTCTCGGAGGTGAGCTCCGAGAGCGACATGTGTCCCGTAGTGTCGGACCTCTCGGAGGTGAGCTCCGAGAACGACACCTGTCCCGCGGGGTTGGGCCTTGCTTTTCCGCACCGACTAGCTCTGGTGGCGACACGTGTCCTGCGGGGCTCAACTTCGCTTCTCCGCAGAGACAAGCCCCAGAGGTGACACATGTCCTGCGGGTCGGACCTCTCGCCCCTTCCACAGAGGCGAGCTCCGAGCCTGCCACGTGTCTGGCGGTGCCGGACCTCACCCCCTCCGCAGAGATGAGCTCCGAAAGCGCCACGTGGCCAGCGGGCCACGGGAAGTGTCTACAGCGCTCCTTGGCAAACTGGAATTTGCTCTTTTTGGCTATCTTTCTGATTCCTACTCTGTTTCTACTTCTTTAAAAATGTTTCTCTATATGAATTACGTATGCATGCATGAATATGAAATTGAGGGTGTTATAAACCTACCCCCCTTAAACTGAATCTCTCCCTCGAGATTCGATAGAGTGGAGAATAGATGAGGGAATTCTGCCTTGAGATCTTCCTCACGCTCCCATGTAGCTTCGGCTTCCGTATGGTGGGTCCACTGTACCTTGCACCAATGGATCACTTTGTTCCTTGTGACTCTTTCCTTCACGTCCAAAATTCGGACAGGGTGCTCCACATAGGTCAGATCCTCTTGAAGTTCGAGCTCATCCATTGCTACTTGTTCTTCTGTTACTCTCAAGCACTTCTTGAGTTGGGATACGTGAAACACGTCATGCTCGTCGGAGAGGTGCATTGGGAGCTCTAGTTGATAGGCTACCTCTCCCCGCTTGTCCAAAATCTTGAATGGACCAATGTAGCGAGGTGCGAACTTGCCTTTGACGTTGAAACGTCGTTTGTCACGGATAGGCGATACCTTAAGGTACACGAAGTCTCCTACTTCAAAGGTCAACTTTCTTCGCCTATTGTCCGCATAACCTTTTTGTCGTGACTGAGCAGCCTTCAAGTTCTCCCGTATCGTTTGGACTTGCTTCTCAGCCTCTTGTAGCACTTCGAGTCCAAATACTTGGTTCTCTCCGGTCTTGTTCCAAAACAGCAGCGTTCTACACCGTCTACCATACAATGCTTCGAAAGGTGACATCTTCAAATTGACTTGGTAGCTGTTATTGTATGAGAACTCGGCATACGACAAGCTCCTATCCCAACTACGTCCATGTCTCAATGCACAGGCTCTTAACATGTCCTCCAAAATCTGATTTGTCCTCTCAGTTTGCCCGTCGGTTTGCGGGTGGTAAGCGGAGCTGAAATTTAGCCGTGTACCCATGGCTTCATGCAGCTTTCTCCATAACATAGAGGTAAACTGAGAACCCCGATCTGAAACTATCCTCTTCGGGACTCCATGGCGACACACGATTTGCTCCATATACAGCTCGGCTAGTTGTGCAACGTTGTACTTGGTCTTAACAGGAAGGAAATGGGCTGTTTTGTCAATCGGTCCACGATAACCCAGATGGAGTCGTAACCCGACTGAGTACGTGGTAATCCGATGATGAAATCCATACTGATGTCCTCCCACTTCCACTCGGGTACTTTCAATGGTTGCAACAGTCCAGCGGGTCTTTGATGTTTGGCCTTTACCCTTGCATGTGTCGCATAAAGCAACATACTTAGCTATGTCCCTCTTCATACCATCCCACCAATAACAAGTCTTCAAGTCCTTGTACGTCTTTGTACTGCCGAGATGTATGGAATAAGGTGAGTCATGTGCCTCCTTTAATGTCGTGTCACGGATGTGCTTCTCGTTAGGCACACAAATCTTTTTCCCTAGCCAAAGTGTACCCTTCTTGTCTTCTTTGAAATCCTTTTCTATGCCTTGTCGGATTCTTTCCATGATCTCCTTGATTTCCTCATCCGTAGCTTGGTCATCTCGTATCTCTTGTTCCAACGAAGAATGGAGTTCCATCACTTCCATTTCGTTCAAGAACCCGAGATGTAACCGTTCGAACTCCTTGCGCAGCTCGTGTGGTAGCTCCCGAACCGTGAGTTGGTGACATGCTCCCTTTCGGCTCAACGCATCGGCTACTACATTGGCCTTTCCGGGGTGATAGTTAATTCCAACATCATAATCGTTGATGAGTTCCAACCATCAACTTTGCCTCAAATTCAAATCCGTTTGTGTGAATATGTACTTGTGGCTTTTGTGATCCGTATAGATCTCATATCGATGACCAAGGATATAATGCCTCCAAATCTTCAAGGCATGTACCACGGGGCTGCTAGCTCCAAGTCATGTGTGGGGTAGTTCAGCTCGTGTTTCTTTAGTTGCCTCGACGCATAAGCTACCACTTGTCCTTCTTGTATGAGCACACATCCAAGTCCTTGTCTTGATGCGTCACAATATATGTCGAAGCTCTTGATCACGTCCGATAATACCAAAACCGGCGCTGGGGTTAGCCTTTTCTTGAGCTCCCTAAAGGTTTCTTGACACGCTGTTTCCACTGAAATGCTCTTCCCTTCATTAGCAATTCCGTCATAGTCTTTGCTATTTTGGAGAAATCCTTGATGAACCGGCGGTAATATCCAGCCATCCCAAGGAAACTCTGAATATCCCTCACATTTTACGGTTGGTTCCACTTCAGAACATCTCCCGCTTTTCCGGGATCAACCGATATTCCTTCCTCGGAGATGATGGAACGATATCTCCTTTAGCCAAAACTAACACTTGCTGAGTTTGGCATACAATTGATACTCTCGCAGCTTCTGCAATGCCAATCTTAAATGTTCTTCATGTTCTTCCTCACTTTTTGAATATACCATGATGTCGTCGATGAAAAACACGACAAACTTGTCCAAGTACTCCATGAAGACTTTATTCATTCGGTACATGAAATATGCGGGTGCATTCATTAACCCAAAAGACATAACGGTATATTCATACGAACCATATCGTGTTCGAAAGGCAGTCTTGGGTATGTCGGAGGGCTTAATCTTCAGTTGGAAGTATCCCGACTGAAGATCAATCTTAGAGAAAACTCGGGCTCCTTTCATCTGATCGAACAGGTCCTCTATACGACGCAGCGGGTATTTATTCTTGATTGTCACCTCATTGAGAGATCTATAGTGCACACACATCCTTTGGGTCCCATCCTTCTTGTCTACGAAGAGCACGGGGGCTCCCCATGGTGACGAGCTTGGGCGTATAAAACCCTTTTCTAGCTGCTCCTGAATTTGCTTCTTGAGTTCCACTAGTTCATTAACGGGCATCCTATATGGCCTCTTCGCTATAGGTGCAGTTCTGGGTACCAAGTCAATGGCAAACTTAATGTCTCGGTCAGGTGGTATACCTAGGAGTTCTTCCGGGAACACGTCCGAATATTCTTGAACCACCGGAATGCTGTTGCTTCTTCGACGTGGTTCAACGTTGTCTTCTCGGTTGCCGGCTGGGCTGACTCGAACTCAATACGAGTTCCGTGCTCGTTTGTCAACTGCATGCTCCTCTTAGCACATTGGATCACTCCGTTGTGCTTGCGTAACCAATCCATTCCAAGTATTATATCAAGCCCTTGGGAGTCAAAGACAATAAGGTTGGCAAGGAAGTCTACCACCCTTATTTTAAGATTCACTTTCGGACATACTATATTAGTACTCATCTCTCCATCGGGAGAACTAACTAACATAGTATATTTCATGTGTGATATGGACAGATTATACTTGGCAACATACTTGGATGATATGAATGAATGCGATGCTCCGGAATCAAATAAAACAACCGCTGGGTTGGAGTTGGCAAGGAACATACCAATCACGACGTCCTCAGCCTGTTGTGCTTCTTCAGCGGAGACATGGTTCACGTTGCCACGAGCGTAGTTCTGCTGTCCTCGGTTACCTTGATTAGTTCCTCCGTTCGGCCGTGGATTCTGCTTGGGTGCGTTGCTTGGCTGTACAAGGCCTTTCCTCGGGCACTGACTTGTAAAGTGTCCTATCTCTCCGCATGCAAAGCATGCCTTGTTGCCCACGACAGCAGGTACGTTGGGCCGAAGGTGGTTTTGAGCATAAGCGCCCATGTTTGGACGGGGCGCAGAAGGCAAAGGCACACGAGGTGCTTGCATGACAGGACGTTGCTGCGGTGGTTGATTAGGGCGAAAAGTAGAAGTGGACGATCCATACTGCGGTGCAGCTGAGGGCATGTACCGGGGGCGTACGTTGCTCCCTTGTAGCTGGTATGGCATCTTTCTCTTGCCTCTCTTGCTCGATCTCCCGGATCTTGCTCTCAACCACTATGGCTACTAGCTATTGGAAGTTTGCATAGTCGTTGTTGAGAAGTTGAACTTGAATCTCATTGTTCAACCCTCTCATGAACAAGTACTGCTTCCGTTGATCCGAGTTGACATCTTCGAGGGCATACCTTGACAGCTGCGTGAACTTGTTGAGGTACTCATTCACGCTCTTCTTTCCTTGGCGGAGACCTTCGAACTCTTGCCTTTTAAGCATCATGACTCTGGCAGAGATGTAATGAGAGCAGAAACTTTTCTTGAACTCAGTCCAAGTAATAGTCTCCGGGTTGTCATGAGCATTGCAGAGAGCGTCCCACCAGTCAGCGGCTGCTCCCATAAGTTGGTGTGATGCAAAGAGAACTTTTTCTTGATCATTGCACTGAACTATGACAAGCTTCTTCTCCATGGATTTCAACCAGCCATCAGCCTCCATGAGATCGTTAGCTTGTGCAAAAGTGGGCGGTCGAGTCCTCATAAACTCTCCCAGTCGGTTGTGAACCGGCGGCGGCGGCGGTGGTGGTGGTGGTGGTGGTGCAGGAACGGGGTAAAGATTGTTGATGGCTTGCAGCTGACCCAAAGTTTGGATCATAGTTTGCATAAGCTGGTTCTGCATAGTCATCAACTGTTCCAGGTTGTTTGCACCAGCCCCAGGGTCGACATTATCAGGAACTTCGATGTGGTCATCCTCTTGTGATTCAGGGTTGCCACGGACGTTCCTCCTTTGACGGCCGGCACTTTCTGTCACCATCTGTGAGAGAGAGTTGAGTAGAATAGAAGTTAGAAGTTTTAGATGGACCCCCTAACTATATATGCATCAAGGGTATGAACTATATATATCAACTTATATGAGGATGTGAACACATGCGGAAGTATTTCACATCTCTATACTATGTGTTGATATGGACAACGCTGATACGTCCCACAACTCACACTAAACACACAAGCACAAGCAATCACCACAAAGTTCACACCACTTCTATTCAAGCTTATTCAATGGGGGTCCTATGTGCTTTTACGGTGCCTAGATGATACCAATCTGTGACTCTTACCTAGTCTTGCATCCTACGGTCAATGTGGTTCCGATGCCAATCTATGCATTTTACCCAGTCTTGCATCCTACGGTCAGCTTGGCTCTAATGCCACTCTATGACTGCGTCCTACGGTAAACGTGGCTTCTAATGCCAATCTGTGACTAGGCATGCATCCTACGGTCAACGTGGCTGCTCTGATACCAATCTGTGATGCCCGGTTCTGTAAAATGCAGAACCTAGCTGATGCATATGTGTGCCCAGGATGTTCATCACACATATACATGTAATCCATAAACTGAATTCAGAATATAACCATGAATAATAGGGTTTTATTACAATGTCTCATGAGTCTCTAACTCATTCTAGCAGCGGAAGTCTTATTCTAGCAGCGAAAATCTTCTAAACTATTGCGGAAGCAAACTAAACAATAGCAGTGGCTCCATCTCCTCCTCCACAGGCAAGTTGACGGTAGATCACACGCCTAGTACTCCACATTGTCCTCGAAGTACTCCTCTTCTGTTGCTGATGATGTATGATAATGCAAGGGTTAGTACATGTCGTACTCAGCAAGTGCGGGAAGTATGACATGTAGCTTACAACAAGGTAGGAACAAAATGGCTCATTGTAGAAAGCAAGTTTATTTCACAAAACATGATAAAACAACAACTAGCTTTAAGTGAATTAAATCCCAACATACATCCAATTAAAATACCAACATACCTCCATCATGATTCACCTCTTTTCATGTCTCAGCCAGACATTTATCTTTCTCAACTTTCTTTCTCATACTCATGAATACCATCTCATATTCATGACCATCTCATTTCATATTCAATTCCATCTCATAACCGAGACCAAAGTTTATTATCACGACTCAACAGTCCCAATATCATTACCAAGACTCAACAGTCTCGAAAACCAAATCCAAAGACCAAACCAATAGCATCCCAATGACCATCTCAAACCATACCAATAACCATCCTAACCCATCTAATCATGTGAGTTGTCCAGGTGCTTGTGACCGTAAGCTCAGCTATCATGATAGTTTTACACTCTGCAGAGGTGGTACCACTTCACCCATAAGTTTATAATTTCGTCACCCGTCGGCGACTGCAGAACCTCTATTATACCAGTACACAACCGTCGGTGTATGGCCAAGAGATTACAAAATAGCCTTTATAAAGGGGCTACTAGATGTATGGACTCACTAAGGTTTCACCAGCAGGCTCGAATCACCATTCTCCCACCTACGGGCCCCCCTCTTGTGCCATGCAGTTCCCAGAACAGTCCTCTCTCGACTCCCATTCCCCGCGCCTTCCACGGTCCATAACAATCTAGTAACTTACCTAATTAGTCAGCTAAGCTGCACCTATATTTGGCCTCGTAGTGGCACTATTTTCCTGGCATGGCTGGCATGAACCGGTCCTTAAATCTACGGGAAGTAAACCACCATCTCATTCTACCACTTCCACGAACCAAGCTTGCCTAGATCTCCTCCGATTCATGTTCATTATCAACATTAAGTTCTTATTATCATTATTCACATGAGTGCAGTAGCTAGATACATTCTATTGCTTCCCGTGTCCCGTAGATTAGCGAAACAAAAAGCAAAACGACCATACCCGATCATCAACTTTCCCGGCGACAAGGGTGGTTAACAAAACTAGTAAACTCCTATAAAAGGGTTTCCCATCAAGTTGACTCAAGCATACTCAGTTTTCGCACACAAAACAGTTTTCAAAACATGGGATCAATATGGTCAAGGGGCACTTATCTTGTTCTTGTGGCTTCTCTTGCTCAATGATCTCAAAGCCTTGGTGTTGTAGTCCTTCATAGATAGCTCTCTGAGCTTGTCCTTCTACTTACGATCACACACATACAAAATTTGCAATAATCAAACATTATGCACAAACTTTACTCAAAATGCAATGGTGTATATGCATGCTGATCCTATGGTGCTATCAGTTTGTACGTGTTCTTGCATGTTTTAATGGCTTGCATGGGGTTTTCACGTTGAACAAAGCTCTAAGGATCAAGTGTGGATGTGGTGATGATTTGGACTCAAGATCTAGATCAATTCCACCGTCAAAAACCGATCAACACGTGATCTGTCCATACGAAAAAGCTTCTGTTCGAAGGGATCGAAGAAACAGATGCAAAGAAACCGCGATGACGTCGTAAGGTGGTAATGGAGACCTACCTTACTTCCTTCGGGGCCTTCCTCCTAGCAATAGCAGCAAGACAGGTCATCAGCTCTCTTCTGGCGACGGCGAGCTCGACGGGGCTCGTCGGCGGTTTCTCCGGCGATTGAACTCCAACGAAGGGGGTTAACTCGGCGAGTTGGGGGCTAGGGCCTCTAATTTGTCGACTGGAAAAGGTGTTACGGCCAAGGGGTTTATTTCGGATTCTATTTATAACAGGAAAAAGAAGAGTTCTACTCTGATTGGATTTCAAATAAGAGTCCTATTCAAACTGTTTTTGAATCATAACAACTTATCTTCAATTGATTTGGTTGCAGTATTCAACATGGAAGAATTTGTGTCGGTTTCCTCAGTACCGGGTACTCGTGTACAGGGAAAAACCGCTTAAGGATATCGTCCTTCCCCACGGATAAGCTCCGGAGGCTCCACGTGTCCAGCGGGGGCCTGAGCTTTTTTTCTCTTTAGGGACGAGCTCCGCGTACGCCACATATCAGGTGGGCGGGACCTCCTCTCTCTCAGGGGCGAGTTCCACGTACGCCACGTGTCAGTGGCGGACCTCCCCTATCTTCGGAGGTGAGCTCTGAGAGTGCCACATGCCAAGCAGCGCCGAACTTACTTTCTCCTCAGAGACGAACTCCAAGGTCGACACGTGTGTAACACCCCAAAATTTTGATTCAAAACACTAAACCATGTTCAGAGGGGAATTTAAAAATTTTTGGACGTGTTGCATGTTTTGCAAAAATTCAAATTCAAACTGGAATTCAAATTAAACTCAAATCAGAAAAGAAATGGAAAAAGAAAAAGAGAAAACGGGAAAAAACCGGCCAGTGGGCCGAAACCCGCCAGCCGGCCCAGTTTCCCCGCGCCAGCCCGCAGCCGCGCGCGCCCGCGCTCTCTCACACAGACAGGTGGGACCCACCTGTCATCCCCAACCTCGCTCGCGCCGACCCCGGACTCTCTCCCGCGCGCGCGCGATCGTAACCGACCGGAATTCCGCGTCCCTCAGCCTGAATTCTGGTCCCAGAAGACTCAAACTCGATCACAACCGACCCACCGCCCTTCCCCGGCTATAAAAACCCCAGCCCCGATCGGTTTTTCCCACGCCATCGCCGATTTTTACTCCGGTGAGCACCGAGACTTCGCCGGTGAATTCTGGCCGATCTAAGCTCGGAAACTCTGATCTAACTCGCTGGTCTTTATCCACCGCCTCCGGGGAGCTTTGCAGGTGCAGAAAACTCGGAGACTTACGGTGTAAACCCAGCGCCGACGAGCTTCGCCGTGGTTTTGCCTCGGACCTCGCCGCCGATCACTTTCCAGGACCCCCGAGCTCAAGAAAACCCCCGAGGTGAGATCCCTGACCTCCCCTCTACCGATCTATGCCATAAGATCACAGTTTGAGGCAGAATTCTCGAGGATCCGAAACTTTCCGGCGAGATCGCCGCTTCCCGCCGCCGTGCGCCGCCGGCAGCGCCGCCCGCGCTCGATCAGAGCGACGTGGCCGCTTGTGCGCCGTTTATTTTAAATCGCACGGTAGACTTTAAAACCCCGCGTACCGGTTCGATGTTATAATCTCAGCCGTCGGTTTAAAATCGGACGGTCCACGTCAGCCCCGCGTTATAAAGACTGGAATTCTTACGTGCTACCCCCTGGGGTTCTCGGGAAATAAGAGCTAGCCCCGGAAACTTCTGATCTAGCCCCTGGAACTCCAGAAAATCATGTAAATTCATTTAAAAATCAGTTTTAGCCCCTGGACTTAATAAGAATTAGGAAAAACACCTCTGATAAGTGTAGCTAGACCCCTGAAAATTATGAAAATAATATTATAGACCCTGTAATGGGGTGAGTTCATTATTTTAACCCTGTTTAGTAATTAATTTAAAAAATTGAATATGTAACTAGTGTTTAAAAATTAAAAAGTGGGACAAACATAATTATCAAAATTAATTAAAAACTTTCTCAGTACTTAGAAAACATTGGAGTGAGATAAAAATATATTTTTGGGCTGAAATGAATCTGTTTCATTTATTATTCACATTTATTAGTATAGGGACACATTTTTAAGTAAAGAATAGTTATAGAAAAATAGGGAAAATAATTATGAAATAGTTTACATCAGAGGCCAAGGTTAAAATATGTTATTAAATTATTTAGGACCAGAACCTATACTGTTTAGATGATGTGTGTTACTAATTTCATAATAAAATACACAATTATGCATAGGAATATAAATCTGAGAATATAGCAACTAGTAAATGATAAATGGAGTTTTTAAAAATCCAAAGAGTTCAGTTTAGGGTTGGTAGAAATTATGAAGGCACATATGGGGAAGAAAAATACTTTGCATACATACACTTGGTAGTGAAAAAGTGTAGTAGTTGAATATAAGAAATTTATTGGAAACCCATATAAATAGTATGTAAGTATAAATGTGGACATAAAAGTAGAAATCATATATACATGGTTAAAAGTGCATGCAAGCCACAACTCAACACACATAAAGTAACCACAACACATATAATGGTAAAGAACTTTTATAAATGTGAATGTGTGGTTTGTATGAAGTAAGAAGTGTGAACTATGTCTTATGATTGTTGTTTTTCTTTTGCTATGTGTGATGGTATGAAGTAGAACCTGTTCAAGAGCAAGTTATCCCTTTCCAAGATCAGGACTACCCATTTCAAGAGCAGCAAGAAGGAGGCAAGTGTCCTTGACCACTTTGATCCTATGCTAGGATGTGTAGATAGAATTATTTGCATTGTCAAATGAAATATGAAACCCATGCTAGGAAAGTTTCCCTAGAATTGCATTACCTTGTTTCCTTGTAGCTTGGGTTGGGATTTATTTTGTCATGTCATTTATTTACATGCATATGCTTAGCCATGCTTAGAATGGGATATTTGGGATATGAGATCATCAGTTTGTTTTACCATACTTTTGAATGAGACATTGTGAGTTATGTAGAGGTAGGGATCAAGGCAAGTTAGATGTTTTGGTTGTGTGCTGGGTGCACGAGACTCGGGTTTGTGTTTAGTACTTGCCTGGATCCTAAGGACCGGTTCATGGAGCATGTAACCCGGCTTTACAGTGCCAACCACATGCTGAGATGGGGCAGCTTGGCCAATTAATTAGGTGTATCCCCAGCGTAGTATAGGTGTGTTGGATGGTGCGGGGAGTAGGTGTCAGCTGGACTACCATATGAACCGCAAGGCTCAAGAGGGGGCCACTGCAGCGGGGTTGGAGCCTCTTGTATGCTGTTAGGGGTGAAACCTCAGTGGGCCCACGCTCGTCGGGAATCCCTTTGTAAAGGCTTCGTAGTGATCTCCTGGCTACACACCTGGGAAGTGTGAATGTGGATCGTAGCCACTGGCATAATGGAGGTTCTTTTAGTCCACCCGGCAACGGGGGATGAAATCACTACATGTGGGTACAGTGGTACAAACTCTGCAGAGTCAAAACTGTCTTGACAGCCGTGCTCACGGTCAAGAGCGGCCTGGACTTATTCATGATTAGGGGATTGATGGTTTTGGAAGTTAAGCGGGGAGCTTAACATTAGAAATGATGTTATGGTTATTGGATTATGATAATGGGTTGGGGGACCATTTCACCTGTGTAGTAATGTAGGTGCTTAATAAGATAAGGTGATAGGTATTAATTGCGTAGTGCTTTAACCATGAGTTCAACCTCTCCTTGTTCTAGCCATGCATGATATAAATTTTCCCACACTTGCTGAGTACCATTGGTACTCAACCTTGCATATTTGTTGGTTTATATTGCTGCTCAGGTCAAGATAATGAGGTGGTATACAATGAACAAGACTTTGGTCCCGAAGAAGGTTTCTAGGTTCATGGAGACCCCCGGGCAACGCCTGTGATGGAGCCCTAAAAGAATAATATTCTGCTGCTAGTTTATTTACTTGTGATGAAGCATTAGTGTCCATTGAGACATTTGCGATGTAAGACTTATTTATATTCGACACCTGGCTTGTAATAAATGATGCTTCACTATTTGTCATCGCATGTATGAGAAAATGATCTTGGCATACATGTGATATTCACTTGGTTGTTTCTTCGGAAAAACCGGGTGTGACAGAGGTGGTATCAGAGCCAAGGTTGCCCGTAGGAACGTGGACCTAGGTAGAAATGGACGTATTTAAGGGCCCTATTTTCTTAAAAACTATTTTCCAAGGTGTGGGTTGAAGAGTGTTATTTAAGGAGTCATTTTCTTCATCTTACCCCAAATTTTCCTTCAAAATGGGATTTTTGTTTAAAAAGTTTATCTAATCTAATTTTTAAATTCTTTTTGTTTTAGATGGTTCGCATGATTCGCACTGCTCGCAAGTCCACGGGAGGGAGAGTTCCCGTAGTTGCCCTTGCCGAAAGAGAGGAGAGTCGCCCAGTGACGTACCTTTCCTACGGATTGACAGTTGGAGACTTGTTGCGCCGTCTTCGGCGTATGCTCGAAGCCGCCGGCAATACGGGCAAGCTAATCATCCACTATAACTCCACCAGGACCATCCGTGAGAAGAGGGAAGAATGGAGTTCGGAGATGAGGATTATACACGAGAATCAGCTGCTTAAGATTCACCACTCTCCAGCTTGTCGAGCAACACAAGTTGACGCGGAGAAAGATGTCACCTGGGAGGCCATCACCTGCCAGAGTCACATCTATCGTCGCCACTTGGACAAAACCGAGTACATGTATGTCCTCCAACGTGAGAGTGGTACCACGGAGTACAAGTACCCACCGGTGCAGCAAGGGACTTCCCATGAGCACATGGACTTGTGCTTGGAGGATGCTTCTATGCTCAGCACTCGACTGCAGGAGTGTCAACAAGAGCTTCAGGATGTCCGAGACACCCTGAAGGAAACAGAGGCGTTGCTGCAAGCTTGCTTAAAGTCGAGAGAAAGAGGAGATGGGAATGAACTGTGTGTCACCGTGAATGATACATGGACTCCTGACTCCCCGGATCGCCGAGCGATCAGGCGTCGTCGCACTTCTCCACCAGCAGCCTCCCCACCCAAAGCAGAGTCAGAAGGTAGCCGAAATGAGGAGGAAGATCCCGAGGAGCCAGCTCAAGAGGACGAGTAGTGCAGAGTCTTTCCCCTAGCTAGCAAGAGGTCGAGTAGTCGAGTCGTTACGTAGTTAATGGTGTGATAATGCTTGGTGTGTGACGTGAGTTGTGGAAGCCATGAGCAATTGTCCACAGCCTCGTCTTCAGATTGTTTTGCTTTGGTGTGTGAACACACAGGAAATAATAGTGCATTTATTTGGTGTGAGATATGAACTCACGTAAAATTTTAACAAAGCCTCAACACCTCAAAGCACCAACAAATGAAAGTAGTAAGATGATACTAAATGATATCAAATTAACATTTGTTGATTCTGCCAGATGGCCGGAAGAGGAAAAGGACGTGCTGCCAAACCCCCCAACAACAATGATGAGGCATGCAACCCTCATCTTTCTGGAGGCCAGGACCGGGGTGGTCGCCGTGAAGTTGATCCTCTCCACCAAATGCTGGAGAATCAAAATCAGCTCATCCAGAACTTGACTCAAGTGGTGGCCAACTTGCATCAAGTTCCAGCTACACAAGCTGCACCACGCCAACCAAGATTGAGTGAGTTTCTAGGAACTCAACCTCCAAAGTTTGCAAGTGCTGCTGAACCTCTGGAGGCAGATGATTGGCTGAAGACCATTGAAAGTAAGATGAGGATAATACAATGCCAAGGGTATGAGAGGGTGTTGTTTGCCTCTCATCAATTGCATGGACCTGCTGCTGATTGGTGGACCGCCTACGTGGCCGCCCATCATGACCCTGAGAACATCACTTGGGAAGAGTTCAAGCATAGCTTCCGCAACCATTACATCCCAAGAGGTGAACTCAAAAACAAGAGGAAGGAGTTTTTGGGACTGCAGCAGGGAAACATGACGGTGAGTGAATACCTCACTAAATTTACTCAACTATCCCGTTATGCTCCACGAGACATAGAGAATGATGAGCAGAAATAAGATTGTTTCGTGGAAGGACTTACCGCAGAGATGCAGTGTGCAATGTCCTCCAATGAGTATGAAAGCTTCCAAAAGATGATGGACCGAGCGTTTGTGGTAGAAAGGAAGCTAAAGGCCCTGGAAAATGAGAATAAGAGGAAGGCTGGGTGGTCACATCAAGCCTCAGGGAGCAACACCCGCCCACGTATGATGCAGCAACCTACGGGGCAGACGAGCCGTGCTGCGGTACCCTATTCAGCACCAAGAGGGTACAACCCAAACTACAGGCCTCCCGCAGCACCAGCACAGCCGCAACGTCAGTTTGTGCAGCAGCCTCGCCCCGCATATCCACCTCGACCAGCAGTGCAAGGACCCCCAAACCAACCCCAAGACAACAAGGGTCAGGCATCTAAGATTGGGGTGCAATGTTTCAGCTGTGGTGAAGTGGGGCACTACGCCCATAAATGCCCAAAGAAGAAGCCTGCGCCGCCACAACAGCAGAATGTAATGAGAGGACGGGTGAACCATGTCACTATGGAGGAAGCACAAGAGGCACTCGACGTGGTAGTTGGTAAGTGTCCTGCCAATTTACACCTTGCAACCCTGCTGTTTGATTCTGGTGCTACCCACTCGTTCATTGCTCAAGGGTTTGTTAAGAAGCATGACCTAGCAACCACACAAATGAACCATATGCTAGCGGTAAACTCTCCAGGTGGAGAAATAAGGACAAGACAAGTGTGTCCCAAAGTGAACCTAGACATTAATGGGTAGTATTTACGGCTAACCTCATAGTGATAGATTCACAAGGGATAGATATTATTTTGGGTATGGATTGGTTGACCAAACATAAAGGAATCATCCATTGTTCGACCAGAACGGTGGAACTAACTCACCCTAGTGGCACAAGAGTAAAGTTTATAACGATACACGAGCCTAGGAGGGACATTAAATTAAATCAAGTGGAGGTGAAAGTTGAGGAAATCAGGACTATCAGGGAATATCCAGATGTTTTTCCGGAGGAGTTGCCACGTATGCCTCCCGACCGTGAAGTGAAATTCGCAATTGAGCTAGTACCGGGAACAGCCCCGATATACAAGAGACCTTATCGGATGGACTCCAAGCAGCTAGAAGAACTCAAGGATCATTTGAGAGAATTGACGGAGAAGGGGTATATTCGCCCTAGTTCCTCACCATGGGGAGCTCCGGTGATATTTGTGCCCAAGAAAGACGGAACCCAAAGGTTATGCGTGGATTACCGTGCTTTGAATGAGGTAACCATCAAGAACAAGTACCCATTGTCTCGCATTGAAGACTTGTTTGATCAGTTGAGGGGAGCTTGTGTGTTCTCGAAAATTGATCTCAGGTCGGGATACCACCAACTCAAGATAAGGCAATCTGATATTCCCAAGACAGCTTTCGTATCTCGGTACGGACTGTATGAATACACTGTCATGCCTTTCGGGCTAACCAATGCCCCGGCATATTTCATGTACCTCATGAACAAGGTATTCATGGAATATCTGGACAAATTGGTGGTGGTTTTCATAGATGATATTCTCGTCTTCTCCAAAGATGAAGAAGAACATGAGAAACATCTAAGGTTGGTGTTGCAGAGGCTGAGAGAACACCAACTATATGCCAAGTTGAGCAAGTGTGAGTTTTGGCTGAAGAGAGTTCTCTTTTTAGGACATATAATCTCGGAGGGAGGAATCTCCGTAGATCCCGCCAAAATCGAGGATATCCAGAAGTGGAAGACCCCTGAAAATGTCGGGGAAGTTCGAAGCTTTTTGGGATTGGCTGGATACTATTGACGGTTTATTGAGGGATTCTCCAAGATCTCGAGACCTCTCACCAAACTGTTGGAGAAGGGAATCACATTCACCTGGACGCCACAGTGCGAGACGAGCTTTCAGGAGCTAAAGAAGAGATTGACAACAGCCCCAGTGTTGGTTATGCCAGATATGCAGAAGAATTTCACAGTGTACTGCGATGCCTCTGGAAATGGGTTGGGATGTGTTCTCATGCAAGAAGGACATGTCGTGGCATATGCATCCCGGCAGCTTCGGAAGCACGAGAACAACTATCCTACACATGACCTTGAACTAGCCGCAGTGGTACACGCGTTGAAAATTTGGCGGCACTATTTGATGGGGAAGAGGACAGAGATATATACGGATCATAAGAGTTTGAAGTACATATTCACACAGCCAGATCTCAACCTCAGACAAAGAAGATGGTTAGAGCTAATCAATGACTTTGATATAGGCATCAACTATCATCCCGGGAAAGCAAACGTCGTGGCCGATGCTTTGAGTTGGAAAGTGCAGGTCAATAAGTTGAGCTTGAAGGACATGCCTGCAGAATTGAAGGACGAGGTTATAAGGCTCAATCTATGTCTAGTAAATAGTGGTGAAGCCATCGCCATGGAAGTGGACTCCACACTCGAGCGAGACATACGCGAGGGCCAAAAGAATGATGAGAAGATACAAGAGATCAGACAGCTTATCAAGGAAAATAAAGCTCCTGGTTCTAGAGAGGATGAACAAGGAACGGTGTGGCACGGGAAAAGAATCTGTGTGCCAGAAGTAAAGGAGATCCGTGAATTGATTTTAAAGGAGGCTCATGATTCTGACTATTCCATTCATCCTGGGAGTACGAAGATGTACCAGGACCTCAAAAGCAGGTATTGGTGGTATGGCATGAAGCGAGATATCGCGGAACATGTTGCCCTATGTGACACATGTCAGTTGGTGAAAGCAGAACATCAACGACCCGCGGGATTATTGCAACCACTCAAAGTGTCTGAATGGAAGTGAGAAGAAATCAGCATGGATTTTGTCGTGGGATTGCCTAGGACCCAATCCGGGTATGATTCAATATGGGTCATTATTGATAGGCTAACCAAGGTAGCTCATTTCATCCCTGTGAAAGAAAGCTACAGCGGATCCAAATTGGCAGAATTGTACATGTCAAGGATTGTGTGTTACCATGGAGTGCCAAAGAAGATAGTGTCGGACCGAGGGACACAGTTCACCTCGAGGTTTTGGCAGAAGTTGCATGAAACCATGGGAACTCATCTGAACTTCAGCTCTGCCTATCATCCCCAAACTGACGGGCAGACGGAGAGAACCAATCAGATCCTCGAAGATATGTTAAGGGCATGTGCACTCAAAAACAATAGGAGTTGGGACAAGAACTTACCGTATGCGGAGTTTTCCTATAACAACAGCTATCAAGCTAGTATGAAGATGTCACCATTTGAAGCTTTATATGGAAGGAAGTGCAGAACTCCCCTATTTTGGAACCAAACAGGAGAAAGTAAAGTGTTTGGTCCAGAAGTGCTACAAGAAGCCAAGGCGAAGGTGAGGGAGATTCGCAACAACTTGAGGATAGCACAAACACGCCAGAAGAGTTATGCTGATGTACGAAGAAGAGAGCTCGTTTTCAACGTGGGAGACTATGTTTATCTCAAGGTGTCCCCTATCAGAGGACTTCGTCGGTTCAAGGTGAAAGGGAAGTTGTCACCTCGATACATCGGACCCTTTCAAGTTTTGGAAAGAAAAGGCGAATTGGCGTACCAACTAGAGTTACCGGCTCATCTATCGGACGTGCACGATGTATTCCATGTGTCACAACTCAAGAAATGACTGAGGACGCCTGAAGAGGTGTTACCCATGAATGAAGTGGATGTAGCTGAAGATTTGTCTTATGCCGAACAACCATACAAGATTTTGGAGACAATAGAACGCCTCACCAGAAATAAAAGAATCCGGATGTGCAAGGTGCAGTGGAAGCATCACTCAGAAGAGGAAGCCACCTGGGAACGGGAAGATGAGCTCAAGGCACAATTTCCGGAATTGTTTTCTTAGAAACACCAATCTCGAGGACGAGATTTCTTTTAAGGGGGGTAGAGCTGTAACACCCCAAAATTTTGATTCAAAACACTAAACCATGTTCAGAGGGGAATTTAAAAATTTTTGGACGTGTTGCATGTTTTGCAAAAATTCAAATTCAAACTGGAATTCAAATTAAACTCAAATCAGAAAAGAAATGGAAAAAGAAAAAAAAAACGGGAAAAAACCGGCCAGTGGGCCGAAACCCGCCAGCCGGCCCAGTTTCCCCGCGCCAGCCCGCAGCCGCGCGCGCCCGCGCTCTCTCACACAGACAGGTGGGACCCACCTGTCATCCCCAACCTCGCTCGCGCCGACCCCGGACTCTCTCCCGCGCGCGCGCGATCGTAACCGACCGGAATTCCGCGTCCCTCAGCCCGAATTCTGGTCCCAGAAGACTCAGACTCGATCACAACCGACCCACCGCCCTTCCCCGGCTATAAAAACCCCAGCCCCGATCGGTTTTTCCCACGCGATCGCCGATTTTTACTCCGGTGAGCACCGAGACTTCGCCGGTGAATTCTGGCCGATCTAAGCTCGGAAACTCTGATCTAACTCGCTGGTCTTTATCCACCGCCTCCGGGGAGCTTTGCAGGTGCAGAAAACTCGGAGACTTACGGTGTAAACCCAGCGCCGACGAGCTTCGCCGTGGTTTTGCCTCGGACCTCGCCGCCGATCACTTTCCAGGACCCCCGAGCTCAAGAAAACCCCCGAGGTGAGATCCCTGACCTCCCCTCTAACGATCTATGCCATAAGATCACAGTTTTAGGCAGAATTCTCGAGGATCCGAAACTTTCCGGCGAGATCGCCGCTTCTCGCCGCCGTGCGCCGCCGGCAGCGCCGCCCGCGCTCGATCAGAGCGACGTGGCCGCTTGTGCGCCGTTTATTTTAAATCGCACGGTAGACTTTAAAACCCCGCGTACCGGTTCGATGTTATAATCTCAGCCGTCGGTTTAAAATCGGACGGTCCACGTCAGCCCCGCGTTATAAAGACTGGAATTCTTACGTGCTACCCCCTGGGGTTCTCGGGAAATAAGAGCTAGCCCCGGAAACTTCTGATCTAGCCCCTGGAACTCCAGAAAATCATGTAAATTCATTTAAAAATCAGTTTTAGCCCCTGGACTTAATAAGAATTAGGAAAAACACGTCTGATAAGTGTAGCTAGACCCCTGGAAATTATGAAAATAATATTATAGACCCTGTAATGGGGTGAGTTCATTATTTTAACCCTATTTAGTAATTAATTTAAAAAATTGAATATGTAACTAGTGTTTAAAAATTAAAAAGTGGGACAAACATAATTATCAAAATTAATTAAAAACTTTCTCAGTACTTAGAAAACATTGGAGTGAGATAAAAATATATTTTTGGGCTGAAATGAATCTGTTTCATTTATTATTCACATTTATTAGTATAGGGACACATTTTTAAGTAAAGAATAGTTATAGAAAAATAGGGAAAATAATTATGAAATAGTTTACATCAGAGGCCAAGGTTAAAATATGTTATTAAATTATTTAGGACCAGAACCTATACTGTTTAGATGATGTGTGTTACTAATTTCATAATAAAATACACAATTATGCATAGGAATATAAATCTGAGAATATAGCAACTAGTAAATGATAAATGGAGTTTTTAAAAATCCAAAGAGTTCAGTTTAGGGTTGATAGAAATTATGAAGGCACATATGGGGAAGAAAAATACTTTGCATACATACACTTGGTAGTGAAAAAGTGTAGTAGTTGAATATAAGAAATTTATTGGAAACCCATATAAATAGTATGTAAGTATAAATGTGGACATAAAAGTAGAAATCATATATACATGGTTAAAAGTGCATGCAAGCCACAACTCAACACACATAAAGTAACCACAACACATATAATGGTAAAGAACTTTTATAAATGTGAATGTGTGGTTTGTATGAAGTAAGAAGTGTGAACTATGTCTTATGATTGTTGTTTTTCTTTTGCTATGTGTGATGGTATGAAGTAGAACCTGTTCAAGAGCAAGTTATCCCTTTCCAAGATCAGGACTACCCATTTCAAGAGCAGCAAGAAGGAGGCAAGTGTCCTTGACCACTTTGATCCTATGCTAGGATGTGTAGATAGAATTATTTGCATTGTCAAATGAAATATGAAACCCATGCTAGGAAAGTTTCCCTAGAATTGCATTACCTTGTTTCCTTGTAGCTTGGGTTGGGATTTATTTTGTCATGTCATTTATTTACATGCATATGCTTAGCCATGCTTAGAATGGGATATTTGGGATATGAGATCATCAGTTTGTTTTACCATACTTTTGAATGAGACATTGTGAGTTATGTAGAGGTAGGGATCAAGGCAAGTTGGATGTTTTGGTTGTGTGCTGGGTGCACGAGACTCGGGTTTGTGTTTAGTACTTGCCTGGATCCTAAGGACCGGTTCATGGAGCATGTAACCCGGCTTTACAGTGTCAACCACATGCTGAGATGGGGCAGCTTGGCCAATTAATTAGGTGTATCCCCGGCGTAGTATGGGTGTGTTGGATGGTGCGGGGAGTAGGTGTCAGCTGGACTACCATATGAACCGCAAGGCTCAAGAGGGGGCCACTGCAGCGGGGTTGGAGCCTCTTGTATGCTGTTAGGGGTGAAACCTCAGTGGGCCCACGCTCGTCGGGAATCCCTTTGTAAAGGCTTCGTAGTGATCTCCTGGCTACACACCTGGGAAGTGTGAATGTGGATCGTAGCCACTGGCATAATGGAGGTTCTTTTATTCCACCCGGCAACGGGGGATGAACTCAATACATGTGGGTACAGTGGTACAAACTCTGCAGAGTCAAAACTGTCTTGACAGCCGTGCTCACGGTCAAGAGCGGCCTGGACTTATTCATGATTAGGGGATTGATGGTTTTGTAAGTTAAGCGGGGAGCTTAACATTAGAAATGATGTTATGGTTATTGGATTATGATAATGGGTTGGGAGATTGGGACCATTTCACCTGTGTAGTAATGTAGGTGCTTAATAATATAAGGTGATAGGTATTAATTGCGTAGTGCTTTAACCATGAGTTCAACCTCTCCTTGTTCTAGCCATGCATGATATAAATTTTCCCACACTTGCTGAGTACCATTGGTACTCAACCTTGCATATTTGTTGGTTTATATTGCTGCTCAGGTCAAGATAATGAGGTGGTATACAATGAACAAGACTTTGGTCCCGAAGAAGGTTTCTAGGTTCATGGAGACCCCCGGGCAACGCCTGTGATGAAGCCCTAAAAGAATAATATTCCGCTGCTAGTTTATTTACTTGTGATGAAGCATTAGTGTCCATTGAGACATTTGCGATGTAAGACTTATTTATATTCGACACCTGGCTTGTAATAAATGATGCTTCACTATTTGTCATCGCATGTATGAGAAAATGATCTTGACATACATGTGATATTCACTTGGTTGTTTCTTCGGAAAAACCGGGTGTGACAACGTGTCCAACAGCGTCAGACCTCCTGGGGGCAAGCTCCAGAGGTGACACGTGTCCAGTAGTGTCGGACCTCCCGGAGGCGAGCTCCTAGAGTGACACATGTCCCGTAGTGTCGGACCTCTCGGAGGTGAGCTCCGAGAGCAATACGTGTCCCGTAGTGTCGAACCTCTCGGAGGTGAGCTCCGAGAGCAACACGTGTCCTGCGTGGTTGGGCCTTGTTTTTCCACAGCGACTAGCTCCAGTGACGACACGTGTCCTACGGGGCTCGACTTTGCTTCTTCGCAGAGACAAGCCCCAGAGGCGACACGTGTCCTGTGGGTCGGACCTCTCGCCCCTTTCACAGAGGCGAGCGCCGAGCCCTTCCACGTGTCTGGCGGTGCCGGACCTCACCCCCTCCGCAGGGATGAGCTCCGAAAGCGCCACGTGGCCAGCGGGCCACGGGAAGTGTCTACAACGCTCCTCGCCGAACTGGAATTGGCTCTTTTTAGCTGTCTTTCTGATTTCTTCTCTGTTTTTACTTCTTTAAAAATGTTTCTCTATATGAATTACGTATGCATGCATGAATATGAAATTGAGGGTGTTACAGCTGTACGGGACACCCCATACCTCCGACACTCGTATGGGTGAAATCTTGAATTTCACTGTATTCAAGTGCGTAACTTACCTTCTTACCTGTGCGTAGGTGCATCGTTACATAATTTAAATACAAGAATATAAACATTGTTAGCCTGCCACCTGAATACGGGCTACTAACAATTCTTCACAGTAAACGTTTTAAAGTTTTTTCAAAATAGACCCCTTATGATTTGCAATATCCCGAACCAGCTCTGATGCCACGCTGTGAAGGTCACACCTCGACAACAGGATCTTTTGTTTGGATGGTGCCACGCAATGTGACACCGCATTGCATACCAAAGGGCCATAGTTCACAAGTTTGATACATAAGAGATAACATCAAAATACATAAATTTTTGCAGCGGAATATATGTAGAAAAATATTACAACACTCCCTATGTGTCTATGCATTAGCGTTGTGTCATTGCCCAATTGTCACGATGCACAAGCAACACCCATTCAATACAACGGCAACTCGGGGCTCCCATTGCACCATACACCCTGCGGGAGGCGGTGCTTTCACCCGTAAAGCTCTTGCTAGCATAATCGTCATCACAAGCATGCTCACCTGAAAAACATTAATCCATAAAGCCTGAGCAATTAATACTCAGCAAGACTTACCCGACAAATGACTCACTAGACCCTATTCTAGTATGCAACAGGTATTAATAGGAACAGGGCAATTTGCATAAAAATATAGCCTAAATATTGGTCCTTATATCCAAAATGGCAGCATAATTTAGTTACACGTGAAATGTAAACTTAGTTGGCATCTACAAATAACACACACAAGCTTCAAACATCAATTTATATTCAAACAGATCTGATCATAAGTATATAAAGTCAATCTTCTTACTACGTGCCAACAACTAAGACAAGTGTTACTCATATCCGCGAGTGATGGCAATTATAATCATCATACTCCTGCAGGGATAACCCAATGACACGACACGTATGCACGTCATAAAGTCGCACACAATGCACTTCACTACTGTTATACGCGACAACAGCCCAAGACACCCGATGCTGAAAGAAGACTACTGTCCCAGACAGGGGGTCCCTACACGTGATGCACGTCCCGACGTCATCCTTAGCAGATTTACACCAGATTTGTCATCTCGACTCCAACCTAGGATGGCGGGCATAATTATTCAACACCTAGGTTAACAAGGTACGTCGGTTTTACTAGTGCCCATATCACTAGCATGCCATTGGTACGTTCGATACTTGTTCAAGATGCCGACTGTGACTCGGTCCTCAATCACACGAGCAGACCTACGCATACAAGACCAAGTCTTGTTGCTCCCTGCCACCTGCCCGATCTCTAGTTCTCAATCATGATCCAAATTCCAATAACCAATCCAAATTCGTCCCAAAATCCAATAACTCGCGAGTGGATTCCAGCACTCGACTTCTACCGATTACCTAAGACTAATCAGCATAGCAACTACCAGCTCGGGCTGACCTATTCACGGACCAAGAGGGTTTCTATTTGGCCATGTAAGTAGAGTGTCAAGACAACACGTAGACTTAATGTACACACATAACAATAACCAACATATACATGTGTTAAATAAAAGACTTGTAAAACTTGGCTTATGTAACTGGGGCTTGCCTTGGTTCAGTTCAAGGGTTAGATCAGCTGCAGTAATGAAGTCAACAGCCTTTTCCGGATCACGATCCTCGAACGTTGCGGGTTCTACCAATATGAACGCAAATGCAATTAAATTAATAATAATAAGGTACTTTATATTGTATCAACTCCAAACTAGCTTGAAAACAATTATTTGGATGTGTGACAACAGCTTTATGATCAGGGTGACCTCTAGGTGTATTAAAGTAAATGAAACATTTTGTTTAGACATAATCATACTTTTCTATATATTAGCTACATGGGCTGAAATAAGTTATTAACATCACATTACATTCTTAATATGGGTGATTTACTGGATGTTAGTAACATGTTTAGGAAATGTATCCCGAATTTTGAGGATTGATCTAGCCATAATTTAATTTTTACAATTTAATTAGAAGTAAATATTCAATAATTATTTTATAGAGATCTACCAGGTGAAATGAGCTTAAACTTTTACTGTGAGACTCTTATAATGCAAGTGTATGTTCTGCCAATTCTCAGGTTTTTCAATGATTAGCTCATCCTCTAATTAATTTAGCATATTACCATTTAATGTATTTATAAATAAATTACAGGGCACTTTCATGAGAAATCAACTTTTTAAGAGTGTAAATATGGTCCTAAGGAGTTCAACAAAACTTGTTTCACATTGTCTGTTTTTTCTAAAGTTTTATACAATTTTTACATGGTTGCAACATTTTGTGAAATTATTTTTGCGCACTAAAACGTTTGGTTTTCTCCCAGCCACTCAGGACAGCGCCACATAGAGGGCCACAGGGATGCCACACAAGATCACCAGCCACAAAAGATCTGAGTCTTCCTGGCTGACTCCAGCAGCCAGGGCCACCATGGCCGGCAGTGGTGAGAGCTTGCTGGAATGATGACCGACAATCTTTTTCTTGTCAGGATTTAGGGAATAATAGTCTACACGACGAGAGGAACTCGCTGGATGTCTGCAGCAGGGTCGGGGATGGCAGCAGCAAGCCGGCGGCGGGCTCGCCATGGCCCCAACCTTTGGCGGCGCCGTGTGCTCGCGTTAGGGTGAGGAAGAAGGGAAAATTGCGTGGGAAGCTTCACCTTACCGAGAAGACCAGCATGGACTCAGATCACGAAGAGGGTGGACCAAGAGGCGGGCGCAGCAGCGAGGTGGTGGTACATGACCACCGGTGATGATGAAGAAGGTGTGGCTGAGGGTCTGCTAACTTTCAATGGAAGGAATCGACACAAAACTCACCATGGGTGACGAATTTGGCTAGAGAACGCTCGATGGTCCTTCAGCCGTTCTTGAGGGAAAAGGGTTCGATTCGTGCCCTGTATGGATGAAAACGAAGATTGGGATGGTGAGTGTGGTACAGCACGCGTGGATGCAGCCTCAGGTGGCCTCGGACTGCTGGAAATAGCAGCAGCTGCACGACGTGGCTGTGAGCTCGAGTTGGGAAACAATGGCAGCCGTGTTTGGTTGGAAAAAAATAAGCGTAGCAGCTGGGAGTGAGACGAGGACTCAAGTACGATGCTCAGTGGGTTTAAGGCACTCAACTGCAGCAGCAGGGGTGACCCCACGCCACGCCGATCGCGGTGGCTTGCATGCAGTCCTTGCGTGGAAGAAAGAGAGGAGGAAGGTTACAAATGATGCTGACAAGTGGGTCCCAGTAACACTTTTATTTCATTTTTCTCTGCCTTCCTCTCAGCCACATGTTTCAAAATTCCAAAATAAGTGACCAGAGGTTTCAAAAATTCACAAAAATGTATAGAGCTTTTCCTAGGGCTATAAAATATATTTTATCAGAATTTAAATCTGAATTTTACTTTTGTAAAAAAAAATTGGCTCTTAATTCACTTAATTAAATTGGAATAGCATCTAAAAATTTCTAATATTCACAAGAGAATTTCTAGGAGTCCTTATGGAGAACTTATTTTGGTGACTTGTATTTAGCATTCATTTTTTTTAGTTTTGCTCATTTCAAATCGATTAAATTCCACTTTGCCATTGGAGTTTACATCTAATTCTTACTGCTCATTTTTTTTTGTTCTAAATCCTTCAACAAATTTGAAATGTGGAAAAAGTATGAATGTTACTGTCGGTACCCTCAATACCGGGTACCCCCGCGCACAGGCAAAAACCGCTTAAGAACCTCACCCCTCCGCAGGGGTGAGCACGAAGGCGCCACGTGTCTAGCAGGGCCGGGCCTCCCCTCTCCTCATAGGAGAGCTCCGGGCTTGCCACGTGGCCAAAAGAGCCGGACCTCACCCCCCCCCCCCGTAGGGGTGAGCTCCAAAGGCGCCACGTGTCTAGCAGGGCCAGGCCTCCCCTCTCCTCAGAGGAGAGCTCTAGGCCTGCCACGTGGCCAGGAAAGTCGGACCTCACCCCCCCCCCGTAGGGGTGAGCTCTGAAGGCGTCACGTGTCCAGTAGGGTCGGGCCTCCCCTCTCCTCAAAGGAGAGCTCCGGGCCTGCCACGTGGCCAGGAAAGCCGGACCTCACCCCCCCCCCCCCCCGCCCCCGTAGGGGTGAGCTCTGAAGACGCCAGTGTCCAGGAGGGTCGGGCCTCCCCTCTCCTTAGAGGCGAGCCCCGTGCCTGCCACGTAGCCAGCAGTGCCGCGCTGCCCACCCCGGCACGGTAGGCAGCAGGAGTAAAGGCACGGTGTGCCCTGTCTGATCAAGGCATTCAAGACCCGCACCTTTCCAAAACGCGGAGGCGCGGACGCCTGTCAGGAGGCACTGTGGCCAGTCACAGTCAAGACAGGCATACCATGTCAGAAGTTGTAGACCAATAAATACAGCGACAAGACATACCCTGCCGTCCCTGCCAGCATCAACCACTACGCCTAGTTTGCGGCACGGGCAGGACGACAGGACGACGACCAAGAAGCCATTACCGGAAGACAGCTACCAGCATTCACTGCAAGACATGATAGATGGCAGGAAATCACCCCGGGGCCACCTGTCGGGCCTCAGGGCCCACCTTGTAAGCCGCCCGAGCCTTGAAGTATAAAAGGCTCGGGTAGGCAACGTTGCAAAGGGTTCGGCAGCTCGCCACTTCGCGAGTCCAGCAGTAGACAACTCAGATCATCTAGACCTTCAAGCTTAGAACTTCGGTTCTAAGCCCCGAGCAATACAGCTCCCGTGGACGTAGGGTTTTACGCTCCGGTGACCTCTCACGACCAACGCGACCTTCTCGAGAGAACTAGCCCCTTCCGAAAAAGAACCTCCACGGGCTGCTCCTGAAGCAGGCCCGGGGGAAGTGTCGATGGAACACTTCGACATCTGGCGCGCCAGGTAGGGGGTTTTTCTCTCTCGAGACGGGTCTGCGCCAACGAAGATGTCCAAGCTTCCTTCATTGGCTGGCTCTTCGCGCCATCATTCCCGGCGGACAACAACCTCAAGATCTGCCGCGGCGCAGAGTGCCACTCAAGCAAGTGCACTAGCCGCCGCACAAGCGCTCCTGGACAATCCACCTGCTGTAGACGCTCCTCAGAGGGCCGCCCAGCAGTGGATCCACGACGTCAATCACCTCGTCGCTGCTGCCGTCAACCCTCCGCTGCGGCGGGGACGATGCTCCGGTCAACCAGATGTGTCGCTGTCGCGCACGCCAATGGTTGACAGGCAGACGACAGACTCCCGTTCTACCAGGCTCTCAACGGCAGACCTGAGGATAGAGCTGGAGCGACGTCGCTTGTGAGAAGATGCTCGCATGACCATCGAGCAACAGTGGCAAAGGCGTCGCATCCACGAGGCCGACTACAGCATGTCGACTGCCTCGACTCAGCCTGGGCCTCAGACGTTCTCCATGCGACCTCTGCCCCAGGCGTACGCCATGCAGCATATGCAGCAGCCATATGCCCTGCAGTCGGCGCCCCCGGTATATGGTGCACCATTGCCCATGCCGGGGTACACCGTGCCAGCAGTGGACCAACCGTTCACGGCACCAGGATCTGCAGCAGCAGTGACGGGGTGTGCGGCCCTGGCGCCACACCTCCGCTTCGCAGTGTGGCCACGCAAGTTCCGGCCACACCTGCCGGAGAAGTATGATGGAAGCATCAACCGGGCAGAGTTCATGCAGATCTACTCTACTGCTGTCCTCGCGGCAGGAGGGGATGAGGCCATCATGGCCAACTAATTCCCCGTCGCCTTGACCGGCCCAGCACGGTCATGGTTCATGAACCTTCCTTAGGGTTCCATAACTTCCTGGGGGGAGCTATGCCGACAGTTCACGGTGAACTTCAGCAGCTCCTACACGCGTCCCGACACGGAGCTGGACCTCCACGCCGTGCGACAGCAACCGGGGGAATCACTGCGCTCATTCATCCAGCGATTCTTCCAGGTACGAAACACCATCCTCCACATCCTGAATGCATCAGTGGTGGTTGCATTCCGACAGGGTGTTAGGGACAAGAAGATGCTCGAGAAGTTGGCCACCAGGGAGGTGCGAAATGTCTCGGAGCTCTTCACCCTAGCGGACAAGTGCGCCAGAGCCGCAGAAGGGCGTAACTGGCACTCACGGCCAGCCTCCGAAGCAGGAGGACAGCCCAGAGATGACGGAGTTCGAGCTGGACTTCCTACCACGTCATGCAGTCAAGAGCCAAGCACTGGCTGACTTCGTGGGCGAGTGGACGCCATCACCAAGCAACCCGGGGGGCCCTGAAGGTGGAGAACCAGAGCTCTGAGCACTGGTCTTCACCGAGCCTCACCGGACGTTCTACTTTGACAGCCCCTCACGGAAGCAGGGGGCCGGAGCCGGCGTACTGCTTCTCATGCCAACGGGAGAGCAGTTCGGCTACATGGTGCGCCCCAACTTCAAGGCAACCAACAACATGGCCTTAGACCTGTGTCATGTACCACGCGCCGACAACACCGTCGCCAATGACCTGTCAACAAAGGCCTCCACCAGAGCCCTGGTGCCCGAAGGAGCCTTCGAAGGGACATTGCCACGACCCACAGCCTGGTCTGCCGAACCGGGCGAAGGGGGCGAGACCAGCACCTCGAAGCTGGCGGTCCTGGCGGCCCTGTAGCCATGGTGCCCGCCAAGGATCGTATGCGCCATGGGGACTCCGTGCTACCCAGCGCCCAAGATCCAGAAGCTCAAGTAGCCCCGATGCATGGACCACGGAGGTCCGGGACTTCTTGAAAGACAACATCCTTCCTGATGAACGTGCATCTGCTGAACGGATTGTGCAGATGGCTAAGAGCTACACGCTGGTATCTCTACTGGCGTGGCGCCAACAACATCCTATTGTGGTGCATAACCCAGGAGGAAGGCTGCGACCTGCTCGTAGTAATCCACGGAGGCGAGTGCGGGGAACACTCATCTTCTAGCACGCTGGTCGGTAGAGCCTTACGGCATGGCTTCTACTGGCCGACAGCCTCCTGGACGCCGTCAAGATGGTTAAGAGATGCAAGGCGTGCCAGATCCATGCCGAGCAGATCCACACACCGGTGCAGACGCTGCACATCCTGGGGTCCTGCTCCAGAGACGTCGGGGGATACCGGCTCCTCTACGTCGGGGGCCAGCCGGACATCCCAGGTCCGGGTCACGGGAATCACCCTTCTTCAAGGTATGCCGGGCCAAAGCCGTGCTTCCCCCCGAGATCACCATGGGGGTCCCCCCGTGTCCGAGCATATGATGAAGCCACGCATGACCAGCTCCTGCGTGAGAACATCGACCTCGTCGACAAGGCAAGATGACAAGCAACACTCCTAATCGCACGTGTCGAAGTGTAGCTGTCGACACTTCCCCCGGGCCTGCACTGGGCAGCCCGCGGAGGTTCTTTTTTGGAGGGGCTAGTCCCCCACGGAGAGCTTAAGCGTGGTTGGACGAAGGAAGGAGAAGGTTGACACAGAGATTTTTTACGTGGTTCAGGCCGCCGGAGCGTAAAACCCTACGTCCACGGTGAGCAGAGGTGCTCGTTGTATTGCCTGAGTGTTGAGCGTGCGAGTGTGCAAGAAGCCGAACGGAGTTCGAACCACTAGAGTGCGAACCCTTTGTAACCTTGCCTACCCGAGCCTTTTATAGTCCAAGGCTCGGGCGGCTTACAAAGTGGGCCCGGGACCCGACAGGTGGTCCCGGGGAAATTGCCTGCCATCTACCGTATCCTACAGTTACGCTGGTAGTTGTCTCTGGCGAGGGCTTCTGAGTCTTCGTCTTCGCCCTGCCCATGCCGCAAGCTAGGCGTAGTGGTTGATGACGGCAGGGGCGGCAGGGGATGTCTTGTCGCTGTGTTTATTGGTGTAGAGCTTCTGACACGGTGTGCCAGTATTCACTGCGATGCGACTGGGCACAACGGCACCTGACAGCGGCATGCTCCGCGTCTCCGCACCTTGGGAAGGCGCGGGTCTTGAATACCTTGTATGGATAAGGTATGGCGTGTCTTTACTCTTGCTGCCTACCGCGCAGGGGCAGGTAGCGCTGTTCTGCCGGCCACGTGGCGAGCCCAGAGCTCTCCTCTGAGGAGAGGGAGGTCTGGCCCCGCTGGACATGTGGAGCCTTCGGAGCCCTCCCAGCGGAGGGGGGAGGGCCAGCTCTGCTGGCCACGTGGCGGGCCCGGAGCTCTCCTCTGAGAAGAGGGAGGTCCGGCTCTGCTGGACACGTGGAGCCTTCGGAGCCCTCCCTGCGGAGAAGGGAGGTCTGGCTCTGCTGGCCACGTGGCGGGCCTGGAGCTCTCCTCTGAGGAGAGGGAAGTCCGGTCCCGTTGGACACGTGGAGCCTTCGGAGCTCTCCCTGCGGAGAAGGGAGGTCCGGCTCTGCTGGCCACGTGGTGGGCCCGGAGCTCTCCTCTGAGGAGAGGGAGGTCCGGTCCCGCTGGACACGTGGAGCCTTCGGAGCTCTCCCTGCAGAGAAGGGAGGTCCGGCTCTGCCGGCCATGTGGCGGGCCCGGAGCTCTCCTCTGAGGAGAGGGAGGTCGGCCCCGCGGGACACGTGGGGCTTTCAGAGTTTGCCCCTGCGGAAGGGGCAAAGTCCTTAGGTGATTTCTCCTGTGCGCGGGGGTACCCCATATTAAGGGTACCGACAGCACGGTTCCTGCAGGCGCTCCGGCGCTACCGCCAGAGGTCCGTGCATGGGAGCTCAAGGCAGGCGCCCCGGTGCTACCTCCGTAAGTTCTACCCTTAGAACAGTGGTAGGACAGATTTATTCTTTCTGTAACAGATCCCATAGAGTCTAGGAGCAGCGCTCGGAGCAATAAAGCCCCAGGGGGTGGTCCAGGACTACGTCTGGCTTAGCCTGGTCCTGTACCCTAAGCGCGTAGGCTCTGCCCCCCTTCACAATGGGGTGGGTCGTTGCCTCCATGTACGGACTGTTTTCCTCCTATGGACTTACATGAATGAAAAGAACCCTGTCCTACCACGCTTACATAGGTGTATTCATTTAAATTACGCATTAATTTTTATGATCACCTTCCCATGTTTAAGACAGTGTACATCCATCGTATACTCGGTTCTCCTTTCCCACTCTCATGCCTAGTCCGTATTTGCCATCCGAAGGCGGTTGTGCTTGAGGTACCTACCAAAGGCCCGGGGGCCTCTCGGACCTCCCCCTGTTAGGGTACTGTGATGCCAGTCGGTCTCCTCCAGGAAAAGACCTACGCCAAAGTGGGAGGTCCAGAAGCCTGCTTTGCCTGGTCCTGCACCCAAAGTGTGCGCACTCTGCCTCCCCAGCGCTACGGTCTGAGTACTAGGGGCCGGACGGTTACCCCTGACCAAGGAGGGAGCCGGGCCTCCGGTACCGAGTGCACTGGATTGCCCAAGCCCCGTATACCGGCCCAGGACTGAAAGCCAAATAAGACTAAGAGACAGGGAAGGGAGGACCTCTGAGCAGAATTACTGTTTCCCTACTCGTGTGCAGGACCTCCTGAGAGGCCTCCCGGACCTCACCCCCTCAGCAGGGGTGAGCTCCGAAGCCGGACCTCGCCCTCTCCTCAGAGGCGAGCTCCGAAGCCGGACCTTGCCTTCTCCTCAGAGGAGAGCTCCGTGCCGGACCTCACCCTCTCCTCAGAGGTGAGCTCCGAAGCCGGACCTCGTCTTCTTGTCAGAGGCGAGCTCCGATGCCGGACCTCACCCTCTTCTCAGAAGTGAGCTTCGAAGCCGGACCTCGCCCTCTCCTCAGAGGTGAGCTCCGATGCTGGACCTCGCCCTCTCCTCAGAGGTGAGCTCCGAAGCCGGACCTCGCCCTCTCCTCAGAGGCGAGCTCCGATGCCGGACCTCACCCTCTCCTCAGAGGTGAGCTCCGAAGCTGGACCTCACCCTCTCCTCAGAGGCGGGCTCTGAAGGCGCCATGTGTCCAGCAGGGACGGACCTCCCCTCTCCTCAGAGGCGAGCCCCGGGCCTGCCATGTGGTCAACAGTGCCGGACTTCACCCCCTCCGCAGGGGTGAACTCCGAAGCCGGATCTCACCTCTCCTCAGAGGTGAGCTCCGATGCCGGACCTCACTCTCTCCTCAGAGGTGAGCTCCGATGCCGGACCTCACGTGCTCCTCAGGGCTGAGCTCCGATGCCAGACCTCACCCCTTCCGTAGGGCTGAGCTCCGATGCTGGCCCTCGCCCTCTCCTTAGAGGCGAGCTCCGATGCCGGACCTCACGCACTCCTCAGGGCTGAGCTCCGATGCCGGACCTCACCCCCTCCGTAGGGCTGAGCTCCGATGCCGGCCCTCACCCTCTCCTCAGAGGCGAGCTCCGATGCTGGACCTCACGCGCTCCTCAGGGCTGAGCTCCGATGCCGGACCTCACCCCCTCCTCAGAGGCGAGCTCCGATGCCGGACCTCACCCGCTCCACAGAGGCGAGCTCCGATGCCGGACCTTACACGCTGATCAGAGGCGTAGGCCTCTGCATTTTAACGTTGAAGAGCACGTGTATCTTCGTGTATCTCCGATGAAACGAATTCACTGGTTCGGTATAAAGGGGAAACTCGCTCCTCGTTTTATAGGTCCTTTTGCTATCATGGAGAAGTGCGGACTCGTAGCCTATCGGCTGGAATTACCGGCAAGTCTAGCGGGTGTTCTTGATGTATTTCATGTGTCACAGCTGCGGAAGTGCCTCAAATTCACCGCTGCTGTCCGCACCGAGGAAATCAACGAATTGAAACCGGACCTTACCTATACCGAGCGACCGGTTCAGATTTTGGATGAAAAGACCCGGGTAACCTGGAACCGGACGATCAGATTTTTCAAGGTGCTGTGGAGTAATCATACCGCGGAAGAGGCGACGTGGGAAAGTGAAGATTACCTCCGCACCAGCTATCCAGAACTTTTAGCGTTGTACAGTTTGTAATTACCTCTTCCGTCTCATTCTTCTTTTGTAATCTCGGGACGAGATTCTTTTAAGAAGGGAAGAATGTAAAAGTCCCAAAAATGTGTATGAATAAAACCTAGGTTTGAGTTCATATGTGTGGCAAAGACATGAAAAATGGGACTTGCTAAAACTTTTCTTCTTGCAAAGTGATACATGGATGATTGTCCAAAAATGAGGCTCACCTCTTTATTTGAAGATGTTGAACCAATAAGGATTTAAATGCATCTTTGCATGCAAGTTTAAAATCAGATTTGAACTTCAAAGTTCACACTATGGTGGCCAAAACTTTGAATAACCATGCAGCCCTAGGGTTGGAAAGTTGGGAAAAAGTGGATGACAAACTTTTCATTTTTAGGGTGGGCTCCAAAAAGGAATTATGGAGGCATTTTCCAAACTCCAACCAAAAAATTCAAATTGTCATGCAAATTCAAACTGAATTTGGAGAGTCAAATTCTAACCCACCTCTCAAACTCTGAATTGTGGAAATTGGAAAGATTAACATGAGGAGATATTTTGGGAGAAAAATGTGGGGTGGGACCCACATGTCATTGAGTGGAAGATCAAAACTTGCACATGAAGCAAACATCTGCACTGTTTCTGATCTTATCTCAAACCGACCGAGAGCTTCCGGGCGCCACCGAGGAGCTTGCCGCGCCACCAGCTGCTTTCTCCCACGCGCGAGCGCCCAGGTCAGTTCCGATCGCTTCTTTGACATGATCCACGCTCCTGACCGAAGGAAAACCCATTTGCCTTCTTCCCCCTCGCGAGCTGCACCGAGCAGAGCTCCCTCTCCCTTCCGCTGCCTCAGTTCAATCGGGAATCCAGCCGAAACAACCGCGCCATCCCCCTCTGAGCTGCAAAACGGCACGGTGCACTCGCTGCTCGCATCCCCGACACAGAAACGAGTGAGCTCCGGTGACCCTTGCCTTTCAAACAACTCAACCGCTTCGACTTAGCTCAAAGCCGGCGATCGGCTTCACGTGGACAGACCACTATGGTGGTTTTCAAGCTCGATCAAAGCACGGCCACGGGATCCCGCTGTGGTGGTGCTGCTCTCAACCGAAGCTCGAGCCACACCGTGAAGCATCGACAGGGAATTTCAAGATTTTGCTCCGGCGAGTTCAACCCGAGCAGCCGGTACGGTTTCTTTGAATTCCCCCTCTCTGATCCTCCATAGGTCCTTAAATCTTGCACGTAGCTGCTAGACTAGCCGGCGATCAGAATCCCTTTAGCATCAGTTGCATGAAACCGGCTAGGAACGACGAATTTTGAGCTCGATCAAGGGCGTTCATGGCGGACACGATCGGTCGCACGGTGATGACCAACTTGCGGCCGTTCCAGAGCCATTTTAAGACCTTGTCGAGCTTCCTAGATGTGCACTGGTGCTGTAGAGCTAGTTGATTGAGGTTTTGGCGGGCTAGAAACCCCGGACGATGGCGCCGAACTTCAACCGAGGCCACCACATGTCGTCGGGGTATTTCCGGTCACTGGCAGATCGAACTGGTGCTCCCAACGTGTCCCTCGACGGCACAAACGCCCTGGTGGAGAGTTTTGGCTTGAGCGGTGGTCGGCAGCGGCGATCCGGCGAGCTACAGCTCACTCCGGCGAGGTGGCGGCGGCGCGCGCGCGAGGGACCGGCGGGAGGTTGAAGAAGAGGCCGGGCCCGTCTGTCAGCGATTGAAAGATTTGAATTCGGGATCTGTTGTGGCCCAGATCCGTTGTGCTGGCGCACGAAGACCCTGTGAACCCGGTGTTGCTTCAATTCTATCGCTGAGGTTTAAACACGTGGACCCGGCTGATTTCCAGTAGCAAGACAATTCCAGAGATTGCTCAAACTTTGGAAAATCATATCTTTGTGTAAGAATCTCCAAATTGAGTGATTCAAATTAGGTTAGATTTCTTGTTCAAAGATCTATCCAAATACGAACTCCAATTTGTATGAAAGTCAATATCATATTCTGGAAAATTCTTTAAAGTTTTTCTTAAAAGAATTATTGAGGGAGTTTGGTTTATCCAAAAAACCTCAAATTTTGCCAGAATATTATTTGGCATAGTGTTGACCTTCTAGAAAATTTTCAGCTCATTTGAAGATCATTTGAGTAGGAATTTGCCAAATACAAACTGCTATGTTCATAAGGGTCCAGAAATATTTTCAGAAAATATTTCCCACTTCTAAAATCTATTCTGGGCAATCCATAACTCTAACAATCATAGGAAAATTCAAGAAATCTCTCTGAGAGATACTTGAAATTGTAGTTCACTAAATTGTGCTTGAAAATGCACAGTACTCCAGAATTAATTCTTTGAGTAGAAATGCTTAAAGAATTATTCTGGGAAAACTACTCAAGCAAAAGTGCTGAATTTTGGACCAAAATACTTTCATGTGACTCACATGTAAATTATTAGCTCAAGTTGAGCTCTTGAACTCACTGTTCTAATTCTCCATACTTATGTATAAGTGGAAATACATGAAAGACATTGTGAGAATTATAGGGAACACAATTTAACTCCACATTAGCTGCAATTTGGCAAGCTAAATCTCTAGATAGTGTAAAACCTGCTGTAAAAGTTTTGAGGCCATTGGAGTTCTTGTTCTTCAGTTGCTTTCAAATCTTTTCAGCTCATCTATTATGTTCATTAAGGAAAGTAGTTAGTGTGTATCTAAAACACTAAGATCAATTTAGTCATTTCTGTTTCTTTGCACAACAAAGGCAAACCAAACCATTCTTGGCTTTTCCACACAACCTCTGTTCCTGAGAAATTAAGTCTTAACTTCTTTCCATTTCATTCTATAAAATTTTGCATATACATTTCATTAGGGTTCACGACGAAGGAGATTCAAAGGAGTGATTCATTGAAGTGGATCATACTCCGGAGAATCGAGCGTTGATCAACCAAGATCACTAACTGAATACATATGACTACCCTGCAAAACAGGCACGCTTCAGTTTGCATTTAACAACTGATAAGTTATTATTTTGTATTCACCTTCGGTTAAGATATGAATTGTGCATTAGGTCTAGTGTTTGATACTCCTCTTGCATGACCAAATGAACCCATGGAATATTGGGTAGGTGTCTTTCACGGTGTAAAACTGCCATGCTTAAGTACGGTTCGGTAGAAGTCGAGTGGTGAGATGCTACTCACATGTTAAGGAACAACAGGGGCATACGAGATTGGTTCATAAATAAATTAGCAAGTTAAAGTTGAGACCGGAAGGTTGTAGGGGAAGCAGGACATAGGGGCCTGGGTGCTGTAGACCTGTCCGTGTCGGTCAAGGATCGATCCGTATGCGGTCCTGTTGAACAAGTTTGAGTTGTGTACCGGGCTTATGCAGGTATTATGGGACCCAGTAAACCGATGTACCTCGGGAAGCTGTCCTTGGGCTTTTTCGGGTCGTCTCAGGCGGATGGCCGGTGTGCAGTATGTGGGAACATTCTCATGACATCTCATGTCGGCAGGTGCACCATGAGAGTGGCTACTGTACGGGGCGACGTGATCAATTCAACGGGGGTGAAACGGGAGAAAGCCTGCCGCGTACGACGTCAGTGATGGTTGCTGTAGGCAACGTCGAGTATGGGCGTACGTGTCGTGTAGTCCGGGTGTTATTGATTCGAATCACCATCGCTTGCAGGATGGACCGAGCATACTTGTCTCACAGTCGTGACGTAGTAAAAACTTGCATGAGAAAGAAACTAATCACATTGGTTTGGAATTTATCCTACCTTTGTATGGTATCTTTGATGATTAGCTAGTGCAAACTCGATTCTTTTATGCCACGGACAATTTACATCGGGGGAAAGCGTTTCTTGTTTGATTGTGGACTCCCGATGTGGGGTGCCCAAGGTTACTTAAAATACTGCAAATAATATCTAAAAGTAAGGATTCACTTGTAGGCGAGTTTATTATGCATTACGCCATCCGACCTTATGTTCATAACCTCACATAGAGTTTCATGATTAGGGTGACGGTTAAGTCTTGCTGAGCTTATACTCACGGATGCTATCCGAGTTGTTTTGCAGGATTGATCTCATGCTATGAAGGGATGCCGATGAGACTCGGGAACCTCCGAGTGGTTACTCAAGAGCTTCCTCGCCGTTGCAGATTGTTCTTCGTGTTGCTAGTAAGAAACATCCGCAGGCTGGACCGTTTCTTTGTTGCTAGTTTAGAGATAAGTCGTGAGAGTGATAGTCTTCCGCTGTAGCTTATTTTGAGAAAAGTATTTGTAAAACACTTTTGTACGCTTCCGCAAATGATTTATATAATGTAATGTGATTCATTGACCCGTGTGTTGTTGGGTGCCGCATATCACGGCACCACCCAACGAGATCCTGTCCTCACAGCGTGGTATCAGAGCTGCGTTGGGAACAGAGCACGGATTGAGCATCATATTACGTTAAAAACTTAGGATACAGTGAGATAACGGTACTAGGGCCCATAAAAGGACTGTTATTAGCATATTATGAAGGTGGCAATCCAACCTATTTGTTATGTCGGAAAAATTGTGCATCTCGGGACATTCTATGTCTTGGAGGGTGCACGTAAGCGCTATCCACTAGTGCGCACAAGCTGAAGGGTGGAGCCCCACGGGTGGTAGGTAACCCGATCCGCTTTAGTTTCCTCTACGACTCTTCATGTCGTTTGGGGTATTCGATCAACGCCCGTCCCTGGCGTGCTTTGGGCAAGTATGGGAGACCCCGTCACGTTGTCAGTAACGTGAACACGTAGCTTAAGGCGTGTTTGGCTTGAGAACATCCGGGCGAGTGATGACGGCCGGGTGTACAAACTGTATGGATACCGGGTTCGGTGTGCAGCCGAACCTGATGATTGAGTGTGTTTTATGTAGGTACTAACCACGAAAATCTTAGTGCGTGTAGAACACGTTTGCGAGTGACCGTTTTAGTGCCACCTAAGGATACGTATATGCCTGTGTAATCCGGTTAGCTTTTTCTTGGATGAGGTAACGTAGTACCGTCATATGTCTTACGGTGCATCGCCACCGTACTACACTTGATAGTTTTCTTGCCTATGAAGAAATCATTCATGACTAACTTTTGAACTAAAAATGAATGTTGAAAAATACATAGTAGTTACTGAGCTCTTCATTGGATCTAAGCTCCAAAGAAGAGACTTTTTAGGCTTCTTTTGATCTTAAAAACAGAGTGCTCTGTTCTGGCAGAAATTTTGCTAGACTTTGACAGAGCATAACTCTGAGTAGGACCCAATGGGGGTGTATGATACAGTTCTGGAAAGTTTTTTAAGTGCTCTACAACTTTTCTGTAGACCTCCAGAGTAAAATCAGACGGCAACTTGGTTGAATGTCCAGATGAATGCAAACTGTTCAGAAAACAGAACAGCTGCAACACTCTCTGGATGTTTTTGTAAATTAACCATAACAGTCTGTACAAAAATCTCTAAGGGTCATATTATACAACAATCATAACTTCTGTTCCAGAAACGATCTAGGGGCTTATGAGTACTCGTATAAAAGATACTGAAGTTAACTTTAACTTTGATATTCAACTTGAGTTATGAATATGCTTCTAACCGGATCAAAATCTGGTTTAAGTACAGAAAGGTCGGTTCTGTAAAGAATAGGGGACTGATTTTGTTGGCTTTAGGAAGATGTGTACACATGAAATTTTGTTATGCTTTGATAAAGTTTTAGCATGTTCATGTTTTACATACTTTCACATACTGCTGAGATCAAGTTTTGACTCCCCTCAAAATTATGCGTACTCATTCGCCGAGTAGGGCTGAAGGTTCTCGCCGAGACGGTGATGACTCGACTCCACCACAGGCACCACCATCAACGGTATGGGAGGATGTCATGGCTCAAATGGTCGAGTCAAGTCAAAAGAACACAAGACTACTTCAAGCCTTGGTACAACAGGGCTTACTCCAACGTGCACGACAGGACGTTCCACCTCAGAACACATATTTAGATTTCTTGGTGACACAACCGCCAATTTTCACGGAAGCCAACGAACCAGTTGAAGCTGATCAGTGGCTTCAAGTTATGGAGTCCAAGTTTGGAGTGTTTGAATGCCGTAAATATCAGAAGATATTATTTACAGCTCAACAGCTCCACGGAGCCGCCGGAAATTGGTGGTTCACTTATCTCGCCACCGTTCCGGAAGGCCATCAAGTGGAATGGACGGAATTTCGGGAAGCATTCCATGCTGGTCACATTCCTATGGTTTTTATCAAGGCCCAACAACAAGAATTTAGAAACTTGAAGCAGGGGAATATGAGTGTCCTCGATTATGTCAAACGGTTCAACCTCTTGGCACAATATCCTCCTGCTTATGCGACAAGCGAAGCTGCAAGGTGTGACTACTTCTTCTATGGCCTGAGTGCCATATTAAAAGATAAGTTGGCTTTGTTCAATCAAGACAATTACACCGAATTGATCAGTGCTGCCATGCTGCAAGAACAAGCGACACTTGAGTGTCAAGCAGAGAAGAGGGACCGAGATGATGTGTAAGAAGACACACCAGTTGTTCCTCGTAAATACTATGTGGTGCATCACACACCATCCTATGAGATATGGCAAGCACCAGTGAGATCAACTCCGTACAGATTTCCTGCTCAAGAATCATGTCTTGAAGCAACACCTTTGTCGCAGCAACGGATGACACCTGTTGCATCATTGCTGCAGCCAAGTACATCAACTTCTCAACCACATGTGAACGAAGAACCGGGGAAACCTCCGTGTTCTTATTGCCACCGTTCTGGGCATTTTAGGCAGGAATGCCAGGAGAAGTTGTTGAACAATAGACAACCATCATCATCAGGTGGTATGCCGCCACCTGCTTAAGTCAATATAACAGCATTGCAATCCGGGAGTGTGCAACATCTTGCTATGAGGATGTCCCGGAGGGAGCACCGGTGTTAGCGGGCATGTTTACTCTCAAAGACGTGCCCGTGCTCGTACTTTTTGATTCTGGTGCAACCCATAATTTTATCAGCAAGACATGCGTGGATCAACACCAATTATCCACCAGTACTCCCACAACAAGTTATCTTATCCGTTCACCGGGAGGAAATATCTCTGGTAATCAGATTGTATTCCGAGCAGCTTTGTGTTTGGGCGGAAAAATATACCCAACATCGTTGATTATATTGGATAGGCAGAAGATAGACATAATATTGGGGATGTCTTAGTTAAATCGTCACGGTGCCGTTCTCAATATCGGTAACCGGACTGTTCAGATTGACTCGACGATTCACGGACAGCACACGCTGTTTTTAGACAGCGAAGACCCATATATGGTAGAGGCCTACCACACAGAAGCACTTACACTTGAAGATATTCCGGTGGTACATGATTATCCCGACGTATTTCCCGATGACTTACCGGGCATGCCGCCCAAACGGGACGTCGAGTTCAAGATTGAACTGGCGCCGGGAACGACGCCTATCTCACGAAGGCCTTACAAGATGGCACCTAATGAGCTAGCGGAGTTGAAGGAGCAACTGAATGAACTCATAAGCAAGGGTTTCATACGACCAAGTTCTTCACCTTGGGGTTGCTCTGCGCTGTTCGTTAAGAAGAAGGACGAAACACTGCGGCTATGTGTTGATTACCGTCCTCTAAATGCTATCACGATCAAGAACATGTATCCTTTGTCCCGCATCAACATCCTGTTCGATCAACTTGTGGATGCAAAGGTATTTTCGAAGATAGATCTTCGATCGGGGTATCATCAAATCAAGATCTGATCGGAGGACATACCGAAGACAGCTTTCTCGATGAGATACGGACTATATGAGTACCTCATCATGTCATTTGGATTAACCAACGCTCCGGCACACTTCATGTACTTGATGAATTCTGTATTCATGCCGGAGTTAGACAAGTTCGTCGTGGTATTCATGAACGACATATTGGTTTATTCCAAATCTGAAGAAGAGCATGCTGAACATCTACGTATCGTGCTACAACAGTTGAGGGAGCACAAATTATATGTCAAGTTTAGCAAGTGCGAATTCTGGATTGATCAAGTGCCTTTCCTAGGTCATATTATTTCAGCAGAGGGCATTGCCGTGGACCCCAGCAAAATTAAACAAGTGCTGAAGTGGGAATCTTCCAAATCAGTCCACGAGGTCCGAAGTTTCCTAGGTTTAGCGGGGTATTCTCGGAGGTTCATTCCGAGTTTCTCAAAAATGGCTAAACCAATGACGGAGCTGCTGAGGAAGGGCACTAAATACATGTGGAATGCAGCATGTGAAGCTGCATTCAAAACTTTGGTGAAACATCTCACAACCGCTCCAGTTCTTGCTCAGCCCCACACGACGAAGCCATTTGATGTATATTGTGATGCATCCGGCATCGCTCTCGGCTGTGTTCTTATGCAAGAAGGGCATGTAGTCGCCTATGGGTCTTGTCAACTGCGAAACCACGAGCAGCATTATCCAACTCAAGATCTCGAGTTTGCTACAGTGGTGTTGGCGTTAAAGATGTGGAGGTATTATTTGTTTGGTAATCTTGTTCACATCTACACCGACCATAAAAGATTGAAGTATATCTTCAAGCAAAAGGAGCTGAATATGAGACAACAGAGATGGTTGGAGCTCATAAAAGATTATGAAATCAAGATCCATTACCATCCAGATAAAGCGAACGTGGTTGCCGACGCGTTTAGTCGAAAAGCCCACGTTCACAACTTGGCGATTGTTGAGTTGGAAGATGAAGAATCAAGTCTCCGTGTCATTCCGTATGGTGCGCTTTATAATCTCCCGCTCATTCCAACGATCCGTGAAGAGATTGTTGAGGCTCAAAGAAGAGACAGAGGTATGTCTCACATACGGAGAAGACTAGACAACGGAGAAGTGAAATGTTTACGGAAGGATGAGAACGGTACGATATGGTTTAATGACCATATAGTGGTACCGCGCAATATGAAACTCCGGAAGAAGATCTTGGATAAAACCCACCTGTCTAAGTTTTCCATTCATCCTGGAAGTAACAAGATGTACCAAGATTTGAAACAGAAATTTTGGTGGACGAGGATGAAAAGGGAGATTGCTAAATACGTATTCGAATGCGTTACGTGTAGACGGGTCAAAGCTGATCATATGCGGAAAGCTAGACCGCTACAACCTTTAAAGATACCGGCATGGAAATGAGAAGATGTGAGTATGGACTTCATCGTCGGACTACCGCTCACATCCCGGAAGCATGACTCGATATGGATGATCGTTGACCGGTTAACGAAGTCGGCTCATTTCATAGCGGTGAACACTCATTTTCAAGCCAAGCAGTATGCGGAGTTATACATCTCCAGAATTATATGATCACATGGTGTCCCAAAGACCATCATTTCAGATCGAGGTGCGTTGTTTGTTGCTCATTTTTGGGAGCAGCTGCATGTCTCGCTGGGCACCAAGCTGATTAGAAGCTCCGCATATCACCCTCAAACCGATGGACAAACTGAGAGGGTGAACCAAGTGCTTGAGGACATGTTGAGAGTGTGTGCCATCCACCACGGTAAGAATTGGGATGATCACTTACCGTTAGCGGAGTTTTCATACAACAACGGGTATCAAGCAAGTATTAAAATGGCACCGTATGAAGCTCTCTACGACCGGAAGTGCCGCACCGCTGAGTGTGAATCCGGCGAAAGAGTTCTGTTTGGGGTTGATCTTGTCAACGAAGCCGAAGACCGAGTTCGGTTGATACAAGAGAACTTGAAGGCTGCACAATCCCGGCAGAAGAGCTACGCTGATCAGAGGCGTAGACCTTTGCATTTTGACGTCGGAGAGCACGTGTATCTTCGTGTATCTCCGATGAAGGGAATTCACCGGTTCGTTATAAAGGGGAAACTCGCTCCCCGTTTTATAAGTCCTTTTGCTATCACGGAGAAGTGCGGATCCGTAGCCTATCGGCTGGAATTACCGGCAAGTCTAGCGGGTGTTCATGATGTATTTCATGTGTCACAGCTGCGGAAGTGCCTCAAATTCACCGCTTCTGTCCGCACCGAGGAAATCGACGAATTGAAACTGGACCTTACCTATACCGAGTGACCAGTTCAGATTTTGGATGAAAAGACCCGGGTAACCCAGAACCGGACGATCAGATTTTTCAAGGTGCTGTGGAGTAATCATACCGCGGAAGAGGCGACGTGGGAAAGTGAAGATTACCTCCGCACCAGCTATCCAGAACTTCTAGCGTTGTACAGTTTGTAATTACCTCTTCCGTCTCGTTCTTCTTTTGTAATCTCGGGATGAGATTCTTTTAAGGAGGGTGGAATGTAAAAGTCACCAAAAATTGTATGAATAAAACCTAGGTTTGAGTTCATATGTATGGCAAAGACATGAAAAATGGGACTTGCTAAAACTTTTCTTCTTGCAAAGTGATACATGGATGATTGTCCAAAAATGAGGCTCACCTGTTTATTTGAAGATGTGGAACCAATAAGGATTTAAATGCATCTTTGCATGCAAGTTTAAAAATCACATTTAAACTTCAAAGTTCACACTATGGTGGCCAAAACTTTGAATAACCATGCAGCCCTAGGGTTGGAAAGTTGGGAAAAAGTGGATGACAAACTTTTTATTTTTAGGGTAGGCTCCAAAAAGGAATTATGGAGGCATTTTCCAAACTCCAACAAAAAAAATCAAATTGTCATGCAAATTCAAACTGAATTTGGAGAGTTCAAATTCTAGCCCACCTCTCAAACTCTGAATTGTGGAAATTGGAAAGATTAACATGAGGAGATATTTTGGGACCCACATGTCATTGAGTGAAAGATCAAAACTTGCACATGAAGCAAACATCTGCACTGTTTATGATCTTTTCTCAAACCGACCGAGAGCTGCCGGGCGCCACCGAGGAGCTTGCCGCGCCATCAGCTGCTTTCTCCCACGCGCGAGCGCCCAGGTCAGTTCCGATCGCTTCTTTGACGTGATCCACGCTCCTGACCAAAGGAAAACCCATATTCCTTCTTCCCCCTCGCGAGCTGCACCGAGCAGAGCTCCCTCTCCCTTCCGCTGCCTCAGTTCAATCGGGAATCCAGCCGAAACAACCGCGCCATCCCCCTCTGAGCTGCAAAACGGCACAGTGCACTCGCTGCTCGCATCCCCGACCCAGAAACGAGTGAGCTCCGGTGTCCCTTGCCTTCCAAACAACTCAACCGCTTCGACTTAGCTCAAAGCGGCGATCGGCTTCACGTGGACAGACCACTATGGTGGTTTTCAAGCTCGATAAAGCACGGCCACGCACCCTGTAGTGGTGCTGCTCTCAACCGAAGCTCGAGCCACACCGTGAAGCATCGACAGGGAATTTCAAGATTTTGCTCCGGCGAGTTCAACCCGAGCAGCCGGTATGGTTTCTTCGAATTCCCCCTCTCTGATCCTCCATATGTCCTCAAATCTTGCACGTAGCTGCTGGACTAGCTGGCGATCAGAATCCCTTTAGCATCCGTTGCATGAAACCGGCTAGGCATGACGGATTTTGAGCTCGATCAAGGGCGTTCATAGCGGACACGATCGGTCGCACGGTGATGACCAACTTGCGGCCGTTCCAGAGCCATTTTAAGACCTTGTCGAGCTTTCTAGATGTGCACTGGTGCTTTAGAGCTATTTGATCGAGGTTTTGGCGGGCGAGGAACCCCGGACTACGGCGCCGAACTTCAACCGAGGCCGCCACACGTCGCCGGGGTATTTTCGGTCACTGGCAACTCGAACTGGTGCTTCCAACGTGTTCCTCGACGGCACAAACGCCCTGGCGGCGAGTTTTGGCTCAAGCGGTGGTAGGCAGCGGCGATCCGGCAAGCTACAGCTTGCTCCGGCGAGGTGGCGGCGGCGCGCACGCGAGGGACCGGCGGGAGGTTGAAGAAGAGGCCGGGCCCGCCTTTCAGCGACTGAAAGATTTAAATTCGGGATCTGTTGTGGCCCGGATCCGGTGTGCTGGCGCGCGAAGACCCTGTGAACCCGATGTTGCTTCAATTCTATCGGCTGAGGTTTAAACACATGGACCCGGTTGATTTCCAGTAGCAAAATAATTCCAGAGATTGCTCAAACTTTAGAAAATATCATATCTTTGTGTAGGAATCTCCAAATTTAGTTGGATTCCTTTTTCAAAGATCTATCCGAATATGAACTCCAATTTATATGAAAGTCAATATTATATTCTGGAAAATTCTTTAAAAGTTTTATGAAAAAGAATTAGAGGGAGTTTGGTTTATCCAAAAATTCTCAAATTTTGCCAGAATATTATTTGGCATAGTGTTGACCTTCTAGCAAATTTTCAACTCATTTTAAGATCATTTGAGTCAGAATTTGCTAAATACAAACTACTGTGTTCATAAGGGTCCTGAAACATTTTCAGAAAATGTTTCCCACTTCTAAAATCTATTCTGGGAAATCCATAGCTCTAAAAATCATAGAAAAATTCCGGCAAGCTCTCTGAGACATACTTGAAATTGTAGTTCACTAAATTGGGCATGAAAATAAACAGTACTCCAGAATTAATTCTTTGAGTAGAAATGCTTAAAGAATTATTCTGGGAAAACTACTCAAGAAAAAGGGCTGAATTTTGGACCAAAATACTTTCATGTGATCAGGAACTCACATGTAAATTATCAGCTCAAGTTGAGCCCTTGAACTCCCTATTCTTATTCTCCATACTTATGTATAAGTGGAAATACATGAAAGACATTGTGAGAATTTTAGGGAACACAATTTAACTCCACATTAGCTGCAATTTGGCAAGCTAAATCCCTAGGTAGTATAGAACCTGCTGTAAAAGTTTTGAGGGCATTGGAGTTCTTGTTCTTCAGTTGCTTTCAAATCTTTTCAGCTCATCTATTATGTTTATTAAAGAAAGTAGTTAGTGTGTATCTAAAACACTAAGATCAATTTAGTCATTTCTGTTTCTTTTCACAACAGAGGCAAACCAAGCCATTCTTGGCTTTTCCACACAACCTCTGTTTCTAAGAAATTAAGTCTTAACTTCTTTCCATTTCATTCTATAAAATTTTGCATATACATTTCCTTAGGGTTCACGACGAAGGAGATTCAAAGGAGCGATTCATTGAAGTGGATCATACTCCGGAGAATCGAGGGTTGATCAACCAAGATCACTAACTGAATATATACGACTACCCTGCAAAACAGGCAAGCTCCGGTTTGCATATAACAACTGTTAAGTTTTTATTTTGTGTTCACCTTCGGTTAAGATATGAATTGTGCATTAGGTCTAGTGTTTGATACTCCTCTTGCATGACCAAATGAACCCATGGAGTATTGGGTAGGTGTCTTTCACTGTGTAGAACTGCCATGCTTAAGTACGATTCGGTAGAAGTCGAGTGGTGAGATGCTACTCGCATGTTCAGTAATAACAGGGGCATATGAGATTGGTTCATAAATGAATTAGCAAGTTAAAGTTGAGTCCGGGAGGTTGTAGGGGCAGCAGGACATAGGGGACTGGGTGCTGTAGACCTATCCGTGTCGGTCAAGGACCGATCCGTATGCGGCTCTGTTGAACAAGTTTGAGTTGTGTACTGGACTCATGCTGGTATTATGGGACCCAGTAAACCGATGTACCTCGGGAATCTGTCGTTGGGCCTTTTCGGGTCACCTCAGGTGGACGGCCGGTGTGCAGTATGTGGGGAACATTCTCATGACATCTCATGTCGGCAGGTGCACCATGAGAGTGGCTACTGTATGGGGCGACTTGATCGATTCAACGGGGGTGAAACGGGAGAAAGGCTGCCGCGTACGATGTCAGTGATGGTTGCTGTAGGCAACGTTGAGTACGGGTGTACGTGTCATGTAGTTCAGGTGTTATTGATTCGAATCACCGTCGCTCGCGGGATGGACCGAGCATACTTGTTCTCACAGTCGTGATGTAGTAAGAACTTGCATGAGAAAGGAACTAATCACATTGGTTTGAAATTTATCCTACCTTTGTATGGTATCTTTGATGATTAGCTAGTGCAAACTCGATTATTTTATGCAATAGGCAATTTACATCGGGGGAAAGCGTTTCTTGTTTGATTGTGGACTTCCGATGTGGCGTGCCCAAGGTTACTTAAAATGCTGCAAAAAATATCTGAAAGTAAGGATTCACTTGTAGGCGAGCTTATTATGCATTATGCCATCCGACCTTAGGTTCATAACCTCACATAGAGTTTCATGATTAGGGTGACGGTTAAGTCTTGCTGAGCGTTATGCTCACGGATGCTATCCGAGTTGTTTTGCAGGATTGACCTCATGCTATGAAGGGATGCCGATGAGACTCGGGAACCTCCGAGTGGCTACTCAAGAGCATCCTCGCCGCTGCAGATTGTTCTTCGTGTTGCTAGTAAGAAACGTCCGCGTGCTGGACCGTTTCTTTGTTGCTAGTTTAGAGATGAGTCGTGAGAGTGATAGTCTTCCGCTGTATCTTATTTTGAGATAAGTATTTGTAAAACACTTTTGTACGCTTCCGCAAATGATTTATGTAATGTGATGTGATTCATCGACCCGTGTGCTGTTGGGTGCCGCATATCTCCGATGCCAGCCCTCGCCCTCTCCTTAGAGGCGAGCTCCGATGCTGGCCCTCGCCCTCTCCTCAGAGGCGAGCTCCGATGTCGGACCTCACCCTCTCCTCAGAGGCGAGCTCCGATGCCGGCCCTCGCCCTCTCCTCACAGGCGAGCTTCGATGCCGGACCTCACCCCGTCCTCAGAGGTGAGCTCCGATGCCGGACCTCACGCGCTCCTCAGGGCTGAGCTCCAATGCCGGATCTCACCCCCTCCGCAGGGTTGAGCTCCGATGCCGGACCTCACGCGCTCCTCAGGGCTGATCTCCGATGCCGGACCTCACCCCCTCCACAGGGCTGAGCTCCGATGCCGGACCTCACCCACTCCTCAGAGGCAAGCTCCAATGCCGGAGCTCACCCGCTCCGTAGGGCTGAGCTCCGATGCCGGCCCTCGCCCTCTCCTCAGAGGCGAGCTCTGATGCCGGCCCTCGCCCTCTCCTCAGAGGCGATCTCCGATGCCAGACCTCACTCTCTCCTCAGAGGCAAGCTCCGATGCCGGCCCTCGCCCTCTCCTCAGAGGCGAGCTCCGATGCCGGACCTCGCCCTCTCCTCAGAGGTGAGCTCCAAAGCCGGACCTCACCCTATCCTTAGAGGCGAGCTCCGATGCCGGACCTCACCCTCTCCTCAGAGGTGAGCTCTGAAGCCGGACCTCGCCCTCTCCTCAGAGGCGGGCTCTGAAGGCGCCACGTGTTCAGCAGTGCCGGGCCTCCCCTCTTCTCAGAGGCGAGCCCCGGGCCTGCCACGTGGTCAACAGTGACGGACTTCACCCCCTCCACAGGGGTGAACTCCGAAGCCGGATCTCACCTCTCCTCAGAGGCGAGCTCCGATGCCGGACCTCACTCTCTCCTCAGAGGTGAGCTCCGATGCCGGACCTCACGCGCTCCTCAGGGCTGAGCTCCGATGCTGGACCTCACCTCCTCTGCAGGGCTGAGCTCCGATGCCAGCCCTCACCCTCTCCTTAGAGGCGAGCTCCGATGCCGGACCTCACATGCTCCTCAGGGATAAGCTCCGATGCCGGACCTCACCCCCTCCGCAGGGCTGAGCTCCTATGCCGGCCCTCGCCCTATCCTCAGAGGCGAGCTCCGATGCCGGACCTCACGCGCTCCTCAGGGCTGACCTTCAATGCCAGACCTCACCCCCTCCGCAGGGCTGAGCTCCGATGCCGGACCTCACCCTCTCCTCAGAGGTGAGCTCCGATGCCGGACCTCAACCACTCTGTAGGGCTGAGATACGATGCCGGCTCTCACCCTCTCCTCAGAGGCGAGCTCCGATGCCGGCCCTCGCCCTCTCCCCAGAGGCGAGCTCCGATGCCAGACCTCACCCTCTCCTCAGAGGCGAGCTCCAATGCCAGCTGTTGGTACCCGCGATATGGGGTACCCCCGCGCACAGGGGAAAAAGCCTAAGGAACTCGCCCTTCTCCGCAGGGAGAGCTCCGAAGGCACCACGCGTCCAGCGGGGCCGGACCTCCCTCTCCTCAGAGGAGGGCTCCGGGCTCGCCACGTGGCCTGCAGAAGCCAGACCTCCCCCTCCGCGGGAGAGAGGTCCGAAGGTGCCACGTGTCCAGCGGGGCCGGACCTCCCTCTCCTCAGAGAGGAGCTCCGGGCTCGCCACGTGGCCGACAGAAGCCGGACCTCCCCCTCCGTGGGGAGAGGTCCGAAGGCTCCACGTGTCCTGCGGGGCCGGACCCCCCTCTCCTCTGAGGAGGGCTCCGGGCCCGCCACGTGTCTAGCAGAAGAACGCTGCCTGCCCCCGAGCGGTAGGCAGTGGGCATAAAGACGCCCCATACCTTGCCCGTACAAGGTATTCAAGGCCCGCGTCTTCCAAAGACGCGGAGACGCGGAGCACGCCTCTGTCAGGTGCCGTTGCGCCCAGTCGCATCACAGACTGGCGCGCGGTGTCAGAACCTGCCAGCCAATAAACACAGCGACAAGACATCCCCTGCTGCCCCCGCCGTCATCAACCACTACGGCTAGCATGCGGCATGGGCAGGGCTGCAAGACGAAGACTCAGAAGCCTTCGCCAGAGACAACTACCGGCATAACTGCAGATACGGTAGATAACAGTCAATCTCCCCGGGACCACCTGTCGGGTCCCGGGTCCCCCTTGTATGCCACCCGAGTCTTGGACTATAAAAGGCTCGGGTAGGCAACGTTAGCAAGGGTTCGCACTCTCACAACTCATACGCTAGAATTCAGTCATCCCCAAGCTCAGGACTCCGGTTCTGAGCAGCAAGAAATACAGCGAGCTCCATAGCTCGCCGTGGACGTAGGGTTTTACGCTCCGGCGGCCTGAACCACGTAAAACTCGCCGTGTCAAGCTCTTACTAACTCGTCCATACGCTCAAGCTCTCCGCAAGTGACTAGCCCCACCAAAAAAAGAACCTCCGCGGGCTGCCCAGTGCAGGCCCAGGGGAAGTGTCGACCAAACACTTCGACATTTGGCGCGCCAGGAAGGGGGTTTTCCCTTGCGCGACGAGTTTCCGCCGACGAAGATGACCAAGCTTCCTTCAGCGGCAAACTCTCCTCCCTCGCGTTCGCGGCGAACCGTGACCAGGGGGGAGTACATGTCGACACACTCAGGACGGAGTGTGTCGGCGCAAGCTGGAGCCAGCAGCCGGCTCTGGCAGCGCCGACCCCGGCAATGCAGGCTCCAACCAGCGTCAGGTCTTCAGTAGCGCTGGGTGTACCCGGCGGGGGTGCGCTAGCTGCAGCAAGAGCGCTACTGCACAATCCGCCTGCTGGGGATGCGCCTCAGGCAGCGACCCAGCAGTGGATTCGCGAGGTAGACCGTCTCGTCGTCGCCGCCGCAAACCCTCGACTTCGGCGGGGACGACGCTCCGGCCAACCGGCTGTGTCGCTGATGCACACGCCAATGGTTGGCGAGCAGACGGCAGATTCTAGCTCCACCAGGCTCCAGTCGACGGATCTGAGGACAGAGCTGGGACGGTGTCACTTGGGCCAAGATGCCCGGGTATACCTCGAGCAACGTCGAGAAAGGCGTCACAACCAAGAGGCTGGCGACAAACTCTCCTCCCCCGCGTTCGCGGCAAACCGTGACCAGGGGGGAGTACATGTCGACACACTCAGGACGGAGTATGTCGGCGCAAGCTGGGAGCCAGCAGCCGGCTCTGGCAGCGCCGACCCTGGCAATGCAGGCTCCGACCAGCATGAGATCTTCTGCAGCGATAAGCGAACCCCACAGGGGTGCGCTAGCTGCAGCAAGAGCGCTACTGCGCAACCCACCTGCTGGGGACGCACCTTATTCGGTAACCCAGCAGTGGATACGCGAGGTAGAGAGCCTCGTCGTCGCCGCTGCAAACCCTCGACTTCGGCAGGGACGACGCTCCGGTCAACCGGCTGTGTCGCTGACGCGCACGCCAACGGTTGACGGGCAGACGGCGGACTCCAGCTCCACCAGGCTTCCGTCGACGGATCTGAGGGCAGAGCTGGAGCGATGCCACTTGGGCCAAGATGCCCGAGTGTTCCTCGAGCGACGTCGAGAAAGGCGTCGCATCCAAGAGGCTGGCGACAGCATGACGTTGGCCTCAACCCAGCCTGAAGGGCAGATCTTTGCTACGCGAGCTGTCGAAGTGTTCGGTCGACACTTCCCCTGGGCCTGCACTGGGCAGCCCGCGGAGGTTCTTTTTTCGGTGGGGCTAGACCCTTGCGGAGAGCTTGAGCGTATGGACGGGTTAGTAAGAGCTTGACACGGCGAGTTTTACATGGTTCAGGCCGCTGGAGCATAAAACCCTACGTCCACGGCGAGCTATGGAGCTCGCTGTATTGCTTGCTGCTCAGAACTGGAGTCCTGAGCTTGAGGATGAGTTACAGCTTGGGTGTGAATGGCTAGCGTATGAGTTGCGGGAGTGCGAACGACTAGAGTTGCGGAGGTGCGAACCCTTGCTAACGTTGCCTACCCGAGCCTTTTATAGTCCAAGACTCGGGTGGCTTACAAGGGGGGCCCGGGACCCGACAGGTGGTCCCGGGGAGATTGACTGTTATCTACCGTATCTGCAGTTATGCCGATAGTTGTCTCTGGCGAAGGCTTCTCAGTCTTCTTCTTGCAGCCCTGCCCATGCCGCATGCTAGTCATAGTGGATGATGACGGCGGGGGCGGCATGGGATGTCTTGTCGCTGCGTTTATTGGCTGGCAGACTCTGACACTGCGCGCCAGTCTATGATGCGACTGGGCGCAACGGCACCTGACAGAGGCGTGCTCTGCGTCTCCGCGTCTTGGGAAGACGCGGGCCTTGAATACCTTGTACGAGCAAGGTATGGGGCGTCTTTACGCCCGCTGCCTATCGCTCAGGGGCAGGCAGCGCCGTTCTGCTGGCCATGTGGCGGGCCCGGAGCCCTCCTCAGAGGAGAGGGGGGGTCCGGCCCTGCAGGACACGTGGAGCCTTCGGACCTCTCCCCGCGGAGGGGGAGGTTCGGCTTCTGTCGGCCACGTGGCGAGCCCAGAGCTCCTCTCTGAGGAGAGGGAGGTCCGGCCCCGCCGGACACCTGGTACCTTCGGACCTATCTCCCGCGGAGGGGGAGGTCCAGCTTCTGTATGCCATGTGGCGGGCCCGGAGCTCTCCTCTGAGGAGAGGGAGGTCCGGCCCCGCCGGACGCGTGGCGCCTCCGGAGCTCTCTCTGCGGAGAAGGGCGAGTTCCTTAGGCATTTCCCCCTGTGTGCGGGGGTACCCCATATCGCGGGTACCGACAGTGGCCCCGGGCCCATCTCGGGGGAGATAGCAAGCCCGAGGTGGGACCTCCGTCTCTTCTGATCCGTGCACTTTCTCTAAGTCCCGCATTGACCGCTGCCGGAGCACGAACGGCTGCAGGATCATGGAGCGTGCGCCCACTTGATGGTTGCTTTTACTGCGGCGGTTCCCAAGGCTGCCATTCTTGTACGCCGCAGCGCTTTCTTCCGGAACCGCCGAAGCGCCTTGCCGGCTCGTCTTCTGGGGCGACTGACTCCTCGACCCACCGCTTCAGTTGGGCGGCTTGGGTCCACCTGTCATCGGCGCCCGGTCTCGGAGCCAACGCGGTCGCCGATGCGATGTACTCGAAGATTTTTGAATCACCTTGAATCGTTCCTGGAAAGTTTTAAAAGGGGATCTTACCCGCACCGCGGCTTCCCTTCGCATTTCCTAGCGCTCGTTCTTCCCTTGAACTCTTGCGCCTCGGCTATCCTGTCCTTGTGCTCTCTTTCGCCATGGCTTCCAACTTGCTCCCGACGCGCCTCGTTCGTTCCTCTGAGCTTGGGCCAGTGCGCAGGCTGCTGGGCTGGCGCACAGAAGAACAGAAACACCGGCTTCGCCGGGGATCTCTCCCCCTGACCCTGGAAAAGGGGGAGATGGTCTTCTTCACTGCTTATGCTCTGGCGGGGTTCGTTCCGCCGATTTCTTCCTTCTTTGTCACACTGCTGGAGACATATGGGCTCCAGCTCCACCATCTTTCTCCCAACTCCTTCGCGATGGCTGCTGTCTTTGTCCACTTCTGCAAGATGTTTGTGGGGGTGCACGCTTCTGTGACACTCTTCCGCTACTTCTTCGTGTTGCGGACGACTGGGCGCGGCTCGAAGACTCAGATGGGGGCATACTACTTCCAGCATCGCTGCAAGGACCCAAAGGTCTCTGGGTACCTTCTGCCCTTTAGCGCATCAAGGTGGGAAAACTGGAGGGAGAGCTGGGTGGTAGTGCAGACCGACGAGCACGATCGCCTACAACTCCCGACCGCCAGCCCAACCACCAATCGTCGCTTCTGGGAGGAGATCCCTGAGCTGGAGCAGGAGTACACCCCGGTCTTGGAGCGGATCCGGTTCTTGGCCAACGAGGGGCTGACGTCTCTGATGGTGCTGATGGACTTCATGTCGCGTCGTATTGCACCCTTGCAGCAGCGCAGTCGCCCAGCGTGGTACTATACTGGCGAGCAGGACTGTACCAGGCTGGAGAGGGGCCCCGGCTCTAACCCTTCCGACGAGGAGCTGAACGAGATGGTGGGCAAAGTGAGCGGCGACTACACTCCCAGTGGCGACCCCGCCCTTCCGCCTTCTGCCACTCCCCTCTTCTTGGAGCCACAGAGGAGGTCAGAGCTCCTGCGGAAGATGCCGAACCTTGACGACATCGGGATCGCCGTCCGGCAGGTCAGGGATGCCTTCCGGGAAATTACAATTCCAGGAACCGAGCACCCGGGAACCGAGCACTCCGGATCAGGGCACGAGGCGTCTGCTGCTGTCAAACCCTTCCCAAGAGCCGACGGGACCCAAGCCGCCGACAAAGGTAAGGGGAAGGAGCCGACCCCCGGGCATCCAGAGAAGAAACATGCCCGGTCTCCTCCGAGGGCGCCGCCTGCGCCGAGTCAGGGTGCCGGAGCAACCTTGCTCCCATCTCCCGGGGGTGCTGGTCCATCGGGTGGCGACCCGAAGAGGCCCCGGGTGTCCCTCCCCAGTGGGTCTCTCCCCGGACAGCGGCAGTCCGAAGTTGCCCAAGCACCTCGTCATCCTTCCTCAAGCGGAGGGGTTTCTAGGACGGATGCTGGTGGGGCGACGCCGGCGAGTGTGCCGGGGTTCCAGGCGTCATGTCCCGCGACCGTTCCAACCGCTGGTCCCGGCGGATCAGTTACAGCCCAGAGGCCGGTGCTGCAAGCCTGCTGGAGCGCTCATGCCGCCCAGTAAGTGTTGCTCCTTCTGGCTCGTAGGAGCAGTGCTCTCGTCTCCTCTCTTAGCCTGAGAGCCTCTTCTTGCAGGGACCGACCAGCTGCCGGGGCCGGGCCTCTTATCCGGCTGCCTTCAACCGGCAGAGGCTCCGCGCCTCAGCGTCTGGGAACCATGGCGGCACCCACGGTCCCCAAATCGGCGGGGGCTTCCTCTGCGCCGGCGAGTTCACCCTTCGTGATGGCCGCATCCGCTCCTATCCACCCTCCTTCACCACCCCAGAAGTCCGGTCCTGAGACTGGGAGGGCCGCTGTAGGCGCGCCTGCTGGCCCCCCGGCCTCCTTAGGACAGCGCCCTAATCTGGTTGCTGAGGCACTGGCATCTCCGCCGGTCTTAGACTCGACAGGGGGGGTCAGGGGCGTGACTCCTATCCCCTCTGTCCCGGCGCCCGTGTGGGATGCCCTGGGGCGTGTCCAGACCAGCGCCCGGCAGCTCCAATCTGCCTTTGAGCAGGAGCGGGGGGCTCTGGCTGGTGAGAGGGAACGCCTTCTCAGCTGGCAGCAGCGGGCCCAGGAGGCTAAGGCGGACCTTGACTCGAGGCAGTCAAGGCTTGAGGCCATGAGTGCTCTGCTTGACACTCAGAAGAAGGCCATTAGCCGCTTGGAGTCAGAGACCCGGCGGCTCCGTGCCTCCTACCGCGAGGCTCTGGCCCACGTTGAAGCCAAAGCCGAGGAGCGTTCCGCCGCCGCGGAGGAGTTGCGGCTGCAGGTAGCTCGTCGAGAGTCCGCCGTCGCCGATCGGGAACGCGCTGCAGCGGCCGAGGAGGAGAAGACCACTGCCCGGCTGAGAGCCAAAGTGGGGGAGCTAAGCGCCCGGACCGAGGAGCTGGAGCTCCGTGAGTCGGCTGTTGCCGCGAGGGAGGAGCAGTTCTCCCAGGAGCGCCAGGCGGCGATGGATCGCGAGCTGGCGGCTCGCCAGGAGGTAGAGAAGCTCCAGTCCTTGCGGTCTGCCGAGGCCCAGGCAGTCTGGGGCTTTATTGCCAAGGCGGGGTCCGCCTTGGCTCCTCTTGGTTTCAGCCCTGTGCAGATGGAGGCTCCGGCGCGGCCGATGTCCGAAGCGATCCCGGCACTTGAGTCCATCGGCGACGAGCTGGGTCGGCTCGAAGCGGTGATCGCCGACGAGCTTGAAGTGGAAGGTCGGGGCCTTGCGAAGGAGGTCGCTATGCACGTACTGGCGTGCTTCCGGAGCCGAGACCCTTCCTTTTCTCTGGGGCCAGTCCGTCTAGGACCCGTTGCCGATCGGGAGGAAGCTGCCAGGGCCGAGGTCGAGGACGTGGCTGCCCTCATGGCCTCTAGGTTTCATCGGGAGTCCGGGGACTCTTAGGCACCTGCCCCCGTGACCACAAGGCCCTGTATTTCCTTTTTTATTTTTGTTGAGTCTGTAGCCCAGCTCGTGGAGCCTTTGTATGAACAGACTCCTGTTTCTTTCTGCGTCTGCATGTCCTAGTCTTCTTCCTGGTTTTTCCTGCCCGAGTCCTTATCTCCGCAAGGTACTCGGAGGCCTTGACCAATCTCGAAGCTCCGCAGACATCTTCTCCGGGTCCTCACTGTATACTAAGGGCCCCGGAGGTCTCCAGGACCCGCCTCACGAGAACGGGGGGATCCGGGCCCGTTGGCCACGTGGCAGGCCCGGAGCTCCCCTCTGAAGGAAGGTCCGGGCTTGCAGGGCACGTGGAGTCCTCGGACCTCTCCCCGCGGAGGGGGGAAGGTCCGGCTTCTGTATGCCACGTGGCGGGCCCGGAGTCCCCCTCAAGGAGGTGGATGGTCTGGCCCCGCTGGACGCGTGGGACCTTCGGGCCTCGCCCCTGCGGAAGCGGTGAGGTCTAGTTCTTTGATCTTACCTTGGGGTTTCGGTCTTGCGTGATCCCGTAGCGGCCCCCTGGTAGGTGCGTTCCATTGGATGGATGTGCCTACCATACTCCTGCGGGGAGCTGAGGCCGAGAGGTCCTGCACACAAGTAAGGGAAACGTAATTCTCCTTGGGGCCTCCCCCTGCTCTATCTCTTAGTCTTATTTGGCTTACGGTCCCTGTCCACTTATACGGTGCTTGGGAACTACCGTGCGCGAAGTGCCGGGGGCTCGGGGCCCCCCTTGCTATCGGTCGGCACCTCCGACGCAACCGCCTTTGGTAGGGCAGCAAATGCCGACTAAAGGTGAGAATGAGAAGAGGGAGCTGAGCGCATGGTGAGCCCACACTAGTAGTGCAGTCATAAAAATTTAATAAGTAAATTAAATGAGCACCAAAGAAGAGCAACATAGGACAGGTTTCTTTTCATATAAATTTCCATAGGAGGAAGACAGGCTGAGTATGGAGGCCACGACCCGCCTCAAGGGAAGCAAGACTCTACGTGCTTGGGGTCAGAACCAGGCGAAGCTGAACGTAGTTCTGGACCGTCCCCCGAGGCTTAGCTGCTCCGAGCACTGTTCCTGGACTTTATGGAATTTATTATATAAAAAGAAGAGTCTGTCCTATTGTTGCTCTAGGGGTAGAACTTACGGAGGTGTTCTGTGTTCCGAGGGTTCGGGAGCGGGTCCCCATGCTCGGTTCTGGGGAATGGTCCCAGGTCCCAGGATATCCAGCCCCCGTACGGCAAATGGCCATGTGGGCTGGATCATCTGTACCGTCCAAGCCGGTGTATGGATCTGCTTGGCGTGGAACAGTTACGCCTTGCAGTTCTCGACCAGCTTGACGGCATCCTGGAGTGTTGTCGGCTAGTAGAAGCCATGCCGAAAGGCTTTACCGACAAGCGTGCGTGAGGAAGAGTGACTCCCACATTCGCCTCCATGGATCTCAGCGAGCAAGTCGCAGCCTGCCCCCTGGGTTATGCACCGCAATAGGACGCGGTAGGCGCCGCGTTGGTAGAGATCCCCTTCTACCATCATGTGTCTCTTAGCCATACGCACGATCCGTTCAGCGGATACACGTTTGTCGAAGTGTTTGGTCGACACTTCCCCCGGGCCTGCACTGGGCAGCCCGCGGAGGTTCTTTTTTTGGTGGGGCTAGTCCCTTGCGGAGAGCTTGCGCGGATGGAAGAGTTAGTAAGAGCTTGATACGGTGAGTTTTACGTGGTTCAGGCCGCCGGAGCATAAAACCCTACGTCCACGGCGAGCTATGGAGCTCGCTGTATTGCTTGCTGCTCAGAACCGGAGTCCTGAGCTTAGGGGTGAGTTACAGCTTGGGTCTGAATGGCTAGCGTATGAGTTGCAGAGGTGCGAACCCTTGCCATCGTCGCCTACCCGAGTCTTTTATAGTCCAAGACTCGGGTGGCTTACAAGGGAGCCCGGGACCCAACAGGTGGTCCCGGGGAGATTGTCTATCATCTACCATATCTGCAGTTATGCCGGTAGTTGTCTCTGGTGAAGGCTTCCGAGTCTCCGTCTTGCAGCCCTGCCCATGCCGCATGCTAGTCGTAGTGGTTGATGACGGCGCGGGCGGCATGGGATGTCTTGTCGCTGCGTTTATTGGCTGGCATGCTCTGACACTGCGCGCCAGTCTGTGAGGCGACTGGGCGCAACGGCACCTGACAGAGGCGTGCTCCGTGTCTTCGCGTCTTGGGAAGACGCGGGCCTTGAATACCTTGCACGGGCAAGGTATGGGGCGTCTTTACGCCCGCTGCCTATCGCTCGGGGGCAGGCAGCGCCATTCATCTGGCCATGTGGCGGGCCCGGAGCCCTCCTCAGAGGAGAGGGGGGTCCGGCCCTGCGGGACAGGTGGAGCCTTCGGACCTCTCCCCGCGGAGGGGGAGGTTCGGCTTCTGTCGGCCACGTGGCGGGCCCGGAGCTCCTCTCTGAGGAGAGGGAGGTCCGGCCCCGCCGGATACGTGGCACCTTCGGACCTCTCTCCCGCGGAGGGGGAGGTCCGGCCTCTGTATGCCACATGGCGGGCCCGGAGCTCTCCTCTGAGGAGAGGGAGGTCCGGCCCCGCCGGACGCGTAGCGCCTTTGGAGCTCTCCCTGCGGAGAAGGGCGAGTTCCTTAGGCATTTTCCCCTGTGCGCGGGGGTACCCATATCGCAGGTACCGACAGTGGCCCCCGGGCCCATCTCGGGGGAGATAGCGAGCCCGAGGTGGGACCTCTGTCTCTTCTGATCCGCGCACTTTCTCTAAGTCCCGCATTGACCGCTGCCGGAGCACGAATGGCCGCGGGATCGTGGGAGCGTGCGCCCACTTGATGGTTGCTTTTACTGCGGCGGTTCCCAAGACTGCCACTTCTGCACGTTGCGGCGCTTTCTTCGGGAACCGCCGAAGTGCCTTGCCGGCCTGTCTTCTTAGGAGACTGGCTCCTTGACCCACCGCTTCAGTCGGGCGGCTTGGGTCCACCTGTCATCGGCGCTCGGTCTAGGAGCCGAAGCGGTTGCCGATGCGGCGTATTCAAAGAGTTCCGAATCACCTGGAATTGCACCTGGGAAGGTTTTTAGAGGGGATCTTACCCACATTGCGGCTTCCCTTCGCATCTCCCAGCGTTTCTTCTTGGACTCTTGTGCTTTTGCCCTCTTGCCCTTGAGTCCTCCCTCGCCATGGCCTCCAACCCGCCACCAGAGAAGAAGCGCGCTCAATCTCCTCCAGCGGCGGCGTCTGTGCCAAGTCGGGAATCTGGGGTGCCTGGCACTCCTTCTGGTGGCGACTCAAAGAGGCCCCGGGCTGATGCGTTGAGGGGAGCTTCTGGTGCGTCCTCTGCTCCGCCAGTTCAAGCGACTGCGGAGCGACCGTCAGTGATGGCAGCGGGCTCTGGGAGTCCTACCCCGGCTCGGAAGTCGGGGTTCAGAGCCCGCTGGAGTGTCCACGCTTCCCGTCCATCCCAGACTATCGGGGAGTCTGTGCCGTTGCGCTCGGAACCCGGGACAACTGCCGCGGCCCCCAAGCCAGCGCGAGCTTCTCCTGTTCCGATGTGCCCGGACTCCGCGGTGGCGTCATCTCTTCCTGCCGAGACGGCTGCCGCGGCCCCCAAGCCAGCGCAGGTCGGCCCTGCACCAGGCGGCCCGGCCTTTATTCCAGCGCCGCCTTCCCCGACTCGCCCCTCTCCACAGGTCAAGAAGCCAGAAGCTAAAGAGGGCCCGGCAGGTCCGGCTGCCAGAGCCCTGGCGCTAGCTTCTCCTGACCGGCGTCTCGTCTTGGTTGCTGGTGCATCGACTCCTCTTGAGGACGAGGTGATGGAGGAGGTCGGGGGAACTGCCCCGGCCTCTGTTGCTCCATTGCCCCTGGCAGATGCTTTCGCACTTGCCGAGACGAGCTTCCGGCAGGTCTTGGCTGCACTGGGTCGCGAGCGGGAGGAGTATACAGTTGAACGGGATCACCTCCTCACCTGGGGGAACCTTTTGCGGGAGCGGACCGCGAAGGTCAAGAGCGAGCTCGACTCCAGGCAGGAGTTGCTCGACTTCAGGGAAGTGCTCCTCGACTGGCTGAAGCGGGCCGTCAACCGTATGGACGCCGAATCGTGGCGGATCAACAGGGAGGCCCTGGAGGCACACGCCCGGGCCGAGGAGAGCCTCTCTGCCGCTGAGGAGATACGGCAGCGGATGGAGCGCCGTAAACTCGCCGTTGAGGAACGGGAGCATTCCACGGCAGCCGAGGCGGAGAGGGTCGCCACGCAGCTGGCGGTGGGCGAGGATGACCTTCGAGCTTGGATCGAGTAGCTGGAGATTCTGAAGGCAGACCTCGACCTGAGGGAGGAACAGGTCTCCCGCGAACGCCGGGCGGTCCTGGAACGGGAGTTGGCAACCGACTTCAAGGCTTCTGAGTTGGAGCGGCTCGCCAAGACTCTCCACCTTCGGGAGAGCTCCCTGGCGGCCAAGGAGAAGGAATTCTCCGAGAGAAACCTAGAGGCCCTGCAGGCAGCCCGTCGCGAGGTGGAGGAGCTCTCGGCCTTGCGGTCCTCCGAGGCTCTTGCGGTCTCAAGCTTCATTGATCGAGCAGGGTCCGCCCTGATCCCTCTTGGCTTCAGTCTGGTGAGGGCAGCGGCTCCTGCGTTGAAGGTGGCGGAGGTGATCCCCGCGCTGGAGTCGATCGGCGCCAAGCTGGACAGGCTAGACTCGGTGGTCGCCAGCGAGCTTGAGGCCGAGGGACGCGGCCTAGCCTTAGAGGTCGCCTCACATATGCTGGCATGCTTCAAGAGCCGCGACCCCTCTTTCTCGCTGGAACCAGCGAGAGAGGGCCCAGCCGCGGAGCGGGAGGAAGCTGCCAGGGCTGAAGTCGAGGATGTGGCCGCCCTTGTAGCCGCAAGGTTCCGGTGGGAACCAGGAGGTCCTTAGGACTTGTTTCTCCCTTTTTATCGAGTCTGTAGTCCAGCTCATGGAGCCTCGCATAGTTTGACTCTTTTAGATATTTGTGTCTGTGATGCCTTTTCTCTCCTTCTTGGCTTTGCCTGACTGAGTCCTTAGCTCCGCAAGGTACTCAGAGGCCTTCTCCAATCTCAGAGCTCTGCACAGACACCTTCCCCGGGTCCTAACCGTGTTAGGGGCCTCCGGGGTCTCCGGATCTCGCCCTATGGGGAGCTCAAAATCTGTCTGCCACGTGGCGGGTCCAGAGCCCCTCCTTAGGAGGCGGGAGCTCTGGCCCTGCTGGACACATAGGGCTTTCGGAGCCCTCCCACCGGGGGGGGGGGGGGGGGGGAGAGGTCCGGTTTCCGCCTGCCACGTGGCGAGTCCGGAGCCCCCCTCAGGAGAGGCGGGAGCTCCGGGCCCGCTGGGCACGTGGGGCCTTCGGGCCTCGCCCCTGCTGAAGGGGCGGGACCCGGTCCTTCCAGTCCTAGGCCGGAGTAGTTGATAGCTCCTTTCCCCCCGCTTCATGCAGTCCCCGTTGCCGTAACCTGGAGGTCCTGCACACAGGTAGAGGAAACGTAATTCTCCTCGGGGGGTCCTCCCCTCCCGTCTCCTAGTCTTATTCGTCTTACGATCCTGATCCGTTATACGGGGCTTGGGCAATTCTGTGCTCGAGGCGCCAGAGCTCCGGCTCCCTCCGAGGTCCGGGTACAGTCGTCCGATCCCTAGTACCGGGCCGTGCGCTGGGGAAGCAGAGTGCATGTGCTTTGTGTTCATGACCAGGCAAAGCGGTTGTACTCCCCTGTACCTCCGGAGGGCAGGATGCGCACGCCTTGGGCTCATGGCCTGCTAAGCGGGATACGCACCCTGGACCCCCCATGCACAACGCAGGCCTTTCCTGGAGGTGACCAACTGGCACCGCAACACCTGACTGGGGGAGGCCCGAGAGACTCACTCGGCCATCGGCAGGTGCCTCAAGCGCGGCCGCCCTCGGTAGGATAGCGAATGCTGTCTATGGATGAGCGCAGGAGAGGGGGAGCTAGATGTACGACGAACATACATAGATAGTGCGATCATAAAAATTAATGCATAATTTAAATGAGCGCATGAGAGAGAGCTAAGTAGAACAGGTTTCTGTGTTCATGCCCATAGGTGGAATTCTGGCTGTACATGGAGGCAATATTCCGCCTCGTCTACAAGGGAAGCAAGACTCTACGCGCTTAGGGTCGGAACCAGGTTAAGCTGGATGTAGTCCTGTACCGTCCCTTGAGACTTAGCTGCCCCAAGCTCTGTTCCTAGATTCTATGGGATTCATTACAGAAGGGAATGACCCTGTTCTACTGATGCTCGGGAAGCAGGACTTACAGTGTTGCTCCATGCCAAGGATTTTGGGAACGGATCCCACACTCGGTTGAAAGGCATGTGTACCTGGGGCGGCAGCTTTCATGATTCGGAAGGGACCTTCCCTACTGGGGGTGAGTTTATGGGTCCTTCTCGGGAAAGAGCATGCCGAGAAGGACCTATAAACTCTCTCCCAGCAGGGAAGGTCCCTTCCAAATCATGAAAGCTGCCGCCCTAGGTACACATGCCTTTCAACCGAGTGTGGGATCCGTTCCCAAAACCCTTGGCATGGAGCAACACTATAAGTCCTACTCCCCGAGCATTAGTAGAACAGGGTCATTCCCTTCTGTAATGAATCCCATAGAATTTAGGAACAGTGCTTGGGGCAGCTGAGTCTCAAGGGACAGCACAGGACTACGTTCAGTTTAGTCTGGTTCCGACCCTAAGCGCGTAGAGTCTTGCTTCACTTGTAGACGAGGCAGATCATTGCCCCCATGTACAGCCAGAATTCCACCTATGGGCATGAACACAGAAACTTGTTCTACTTAGCTCTCTCTCATGCGCTTATTTAAAATATGCATTAATTTTTATGATCGCACTATCTATGTATGTTCATCGTACATCTAGTTCCCTCTCTCCCGCGCTCATCCATAGTCAGCATTTGCTATCCTACTGAGGGCGGCCGCGCTTGAGGCACCTGCCAATGGCCGAGTGAGTCTCTCGGGCCTCCCCCAGTCAGGTGTTGCGGTGCCAGTTGGTCACCTCTAGGAAAGGCCTGCGTTGTGCATGAGGGGTCCAGGGTGCGTATCCCGCTTAGCAGGCTCCGAGCCCAAAGCGTGCGCATCCTGCCCTCCGGAGGTACAGGGGAGTACAACCGCTTTGCCTGGTCATGAACCCAAAGCACGTGCACTCTGCTTCCCCAGCGCACGGCCCGGTACTACGGATCGGACGACCGTACCCGGACCTCGGAGGGAGCCGGAGCTCCGGCGCCTTGAGCACAGAATTGCCCAAGCCCCGTATAACGGATCAGGATCGTAAGCCGAATAAGACTTGGAGACGGGAGGGGAGGACCCCCCGAGGAGAATTACGTTTCCTCTGCCTGTGTGCAGGACCTCCAGGTTACGGCAACGGGGACTGCATGAGGCGGGGGAAAGGAGCTACCAACTACTCCGGCCAAGGACTGGAAGAACCGGGTCCCGCCCCTTCAGCAGGGGTGAGGCCCGAAGGCCCCACGTGTCCAGCGGGCCCGGAGCTCCCGCCTCCCCTGAGGGGGGCTCCGGACTCACCACGTGGCAGGCGGAAATCGGACCTCCCCCTCGGTGGGAGGGCTCCGAAAGCCCTACGTGTCCAGCAGGGCCAGAGCTCCCGCCTCCTGAGGAGGGGCTCCGGACCCGCCACGTGGCCGGCAGATCTGGAGCTCCCCATAGGGCGAGATCCGGAGACCCCCGGGGGCCCCTAACATAGTTAGGACCCGGGGAAGGTGTCTTTGCAGAGCTCCGAGATTGGAGAAGGCCTCTGAGTACCTTGCGGAGCTAAGGACTCAGTCAGATAAAGCCAAGAAGGAGAGAGAAGGCATCACAGACACAAATATCTAAAAGAGTCTATTTATGCGAGGCTCCATGAGCTGGACTACAGACTCGATAAAAAGGGAGAAACAAGTCCTAAGGACCTCCCGGCTCACGCCGTAACCGAGCGGCTACAAGGGCGGCCACATCCTCGACTTCAGCCCTGGCAGCTTCCTCCCGCTCCGCGGCTGGGCCCTCTCTCGCTGGTTCCAGGGAGAAAGAGGGGTCGCGGCTCTTGAAGCATGCCAGCACATGTGAGGCGACCTCTAAGGCTAGGCCACGTCCCCCGGCCTCAAGCTCGCTGGCGACCACCAAGTCTAGCCTGTCCAGCTTGGCACCGATCGACTCCAGCGCGGGGATCACCTCCGCCACCTTCAACGCAGGAGCCGCTGCCCTCACCGGACTGAAGCCAAGAGGGATCAGGGCGGACCCCGCTCGATCAACGAAGCTTGAGACCGCATGAGCCTCGGAGGACCGCAAGGCCGAGAGCTCCTCCACCTCGCGGCGAGCTGCCTGCAGGGCCTCTAGGTTTCTCTCGGAGAATTCCTTCTCCTTGGCTGCCAGGGAGCTCTCCCGAAGGTGGAGAGTCTCGGCGAGCCGCTCCAGCTCAGAAGCCTTGAAGTTGGCGGCCAACTCCCGGTCCAGGACCGCCCGGTGTTCGCGGGAGACCTGTTCCTCCGTCAAGTCGAGGTCTGCCTTCAGAATCTCTAGCTCCTCGATCCGAGCTCGAAGGTCATCCTCGCCCCCGCCAGCTGCGCGGCGACCCTCTCCGCCTCGGCTGCCGTGGAACGCTCCCGTTCCTCAACGACGAGTTTACGGCGCTCCAACAGCTGCCGTATCTCCTCAGCGGCAGAGAGGCTCTCCTCGGCTCGGGCGTGTGCCTCCAGGGCCTCCCTGTTGATCCGCCGCGATTCGGCGTCCATGCGGTTGACAGCCCGCTTCAGCCGGTCGAGTAGCACTTCCCTGAAGTCGAGCAACTCCTGCCTGGAGTTGAGCTCGCTCTTGACCTTCGCGGTCCGCTCCCGCAAAAGGTTCCCCCAGGTGAGGAGGCGATCCCGTTCAACTGTATACTCCTCTCGCTCGCGACCTAGTGCAGCCAAGACCTGCCGGATGCTCGTCTTGGCAAGCGCAAAGGCATCCGCCAGGGACAATGGAGCAGCAGAGGCCGGGGCAGTTCCCCCGACCTCCTCCATCACCTCGTCCTCAAGAGGAGTCGATGCACTAGCGACCGAGACGAGACGCCGGTCAGGAGAAGCTGGCACCGGGGCTCTGGCAGCCGGACCTGCCGGGCTCTCTTTAGCTTCTGGCTTCTTGACCTGTGGAGAGGGATGAGCCGGGGAAGGCGGTGCTGGAATAAAAGCCGGGCCGCCTGGTGCAGGGTCGACCTGCGCTGGCCTGGGGGCCGCGGCGGCCGTCTCGGCAGGAAGAGATGACGCCGCCACGGAGTCCGGGCACACCGGAACAGGAGAAGCTCGCGCTGGCTTGGGGGCCGCGGCAGCTGTCCCAGGTTCCGAGCGCAACGGCACAGACTCCCCGCCAGTCGGGGATGGCCGGGAAGCGCGGACACTCCAGCGGGCTCTGAACCCCGACTTCCGAGTCGGGGTAGGACTCCCAGAGCCCGCCGCCGTCACTGACGGCCGCTCTGCAGTTGCTTGAACTGGCGGAGCAGGGGACGCCCCAGAAGCTCCCGGCAACGCATCAGCCCGGGGCCTCTTTGAGTCGCCGTGCCATCTCCAGAAACAGGAGATGCAGACACCCCAGGTTCCCGACTTGGCACAGACGCCGCCGCTGGAGGAGATCGAGCGCGCTTGTTCTCTGGTGGCGGGTTGGAGGCCATGACGAGGGAGGACTCTAGGTCCAGAGGGCAAAGGCGCAAGAGTCCAAGAAGAAGCACTGGGAAGTGCGAAGGGAAGCCGCAATGTGGGTAAGATCCCCTCTAAAAACTTCCCGGGTGCAATTCCAAGCGATTCGGAACTCTTCAAATACGCCGCATCGGCAACCGCTTCGGCTCCAAGACCGAGCGCCGATGACAGGTGGACCCAAGCCGCCCAACTGAAGCGGTGGGTCAAGGTGTCAGTCTCCTAAGAAGACAAGCCGGCAAGGCACTTCGGCGGTTCCCGAAGAAAGCGCCGCAACATGCAGAAGTGGCAGTCTTGGGAACCGCCACAGTGAAAGCAACCATCAAGTGGACGCACGCTCCCACGATCCCGCGGCCGTTCGTGCTCTGGCAGCGGTCAATGCGGGACTTAGAGAAAGTGCGCGGATCAGAAGAGACGGAGGTCCCACCTCGGACTCGCTATCTCCCCCGAGATGGGCCCGGGGGCCACTGTCGGTACCCGCGATATGGGGTACCCCCGCGCACAGGGGAAAATGCCTAAGGATCTCGCCCTTCTCCGCAGGGAGAGCTCCGAAGGCACCACGCGTCCAGCGGGGCCGGACCTCCCTCTCCTCAAAGGAGAGCTCCGAGCCCGCCACGTGGCATACAGAAGCCGGACCTCCCCCTCCGCGGGAGAAAGGTCCGAAGGTGCCACGTATCCGGCGGGGCCGGACCTCCCTCTCCTCAGAGTGGAGCTCCGGGCCCGCCACGTGGCCGACAGAAGCCGAACCTCCCCCTCCGCGGGGAGAGGTCCGAAGGCTCCACGTGTCCCGCGGGGCCGGACCCCCCCTCTCTTCTGAGGAGGGCTCCGGGCCCGCCACATGGCCAGCAGAACGGCGCTGCCTGCCCCCGAGCGATAGGCAGAGGGCGTAAAGGCGCACCATACCTTGCCCGTACAAGGTATTCAAGGCCCGCGTCTTTCCAAGACGCGGAGCGCGGAGCACGCCTCTGTCAGGCGCCGTTGCGCCCAGTCGCATCACAGACTGGCGCGCGGTGTCAGAGCCTGCCAGCCAATAAACACAGCGACAAGACATCCCATGCCGCCCCCGCCGTCATCATCCACTACGACTAGCATGCGGCATGGGCAGGGCTGCAAGACGAAGACTCAGAAGCCTTCGCCAGAGACAACTACCGGCATAACTGCAGATACGGTAGATCACAGTCAATCTCCCCGGGACCACCTGTCGGGTCCCGGCCCCCCCCTTGTAAGCCACCCGAGTTTTGGACTATAAAAGACTCGGGTAGGCGACGATAGCAAGGGTTCGCACTTCCGCAACTCATACGCTAGACATCAGTCATCCCCAAGCTCAGGACTCCGGTTCTGAGCAGTAAGCAATACAGCGAGCTCCTCAGCTCACCGTGGACGTAGGGTTTTACGCTCCGGCAGCCTGAACCACGTAAAACTCGCCATGTCAAGCTCTTACTAACTCGTCCATACACGCAAGCTCTCCGCAAGTGACTAGCCCCACCGAGAAAAGAACCTCCGCGGGCTGCCCAGTTCAGGCCCGGGGGAAGTGTCGACCGAACACTTCGACAGCATTGAAGGGGAGGTCGATCTCGGCCACGTCGAACAGAATGTACTCTGTCCGGTAGCTGTCCGGTGCTCCAAAGGTCACCGGGAGGCTGATGTGGCCGTAGGGAACGACCTGTCCTGGCCATACCCCTGAGAACAGGCTCGATGGGGTGAGCTTGGTCATCGGGATCTGCAGCTTCTGGAAGGCTGCGTGACTAATGAGGTTCAGTCCAGCCCCGCCATCCACCAAAACGTGGTACATCCTCACGTTGGCGATGGTGGGGGCCACCACGAGCGGTAGTTGGCTGGCCCCAGCCATGTTCCTGGGGCAGTCGGTGGTATCGAAGCTGATGGGGGTTCCCATCCACCTGAGGTGCGGTGCTGCACTCGGGAGAGGAGCCACTGACGCTACCGCTCGGCGCAAGGCCTTAGCCGCGCTTCGGGACGAGGGATCAGCGGACCCGCCGAAGATGACGTAGAGCATCTTCCGGTGCTCGTCATTGCTGGAGCTGGGGCTCTCATGATTGCGCACCGCCTTCGCGGCGCGCTGAAGCTCCTGGAACTCCACCTGACGGTCGACGTCGTCTGGGGCGTCGACCTTCTGCTTGCCCTCCCTTTGACGGTAGGGTGGGGCATCAGTTAGGAGCTGCTTCCCTTTCCGGAAGCGCTCCGCGAGCTTCTGGATTTCCCGGCACTCGGCAGCAGTATGGTAACTCGTGCCGTGCACGGGGCATAACTCGCCCTGGTCTCCGCCTGGCGCCGGTGATTGTCGCGCACTTTTGTCGGGGCGCGGCCCCCGAGCTCCTCTGGGCGCCGCTGTTGCGGCAACGGGGGCCGCGGCTGGCGGCTTCATCCTGCCACCGCTCCTGTTCTTGATCTTCCCGCCGCTTCCGTAGGAAGCGGCGCCAGATCCCGGCTGACCCCCTGGCTCGGAGGCTGGCAGTGAGTGCCAGCTCCGCCCTTCGGCTGCTCTGGCACACTTGTCCGCCAGGCTGAAGAGCTCCGAGATGTCGCGGACCTCCCTAGTCGTGAGCTTCTCGAGCATCTTCTTGTCCCGAACGCCTTGTCGGAACGCCACCACCACAGAAGCGTTTTGGGTGTGTGGGATGGTGTTCCGCACCTGGGAGAACCGCTGGATGAAGGAGCGCAGCGACTCCCCTGGTTGTTGCTGGATGGCGTGGAGGTCGAGCTCCATGCCAGGCCGGGTGTAGGAACTGCTGAAGTTGGTGACGAACTGCCGGCAGAGCTCTCCCCAGGAGGTTATGGAATTCTGGGGTAGGTTCATGAGCCAAGACCGGGCTGGGCCGGTCAAGGCGACGGGGAAATAGTTGGCCATGACGGCCTCATCCCCTCCTGCGGCAAGTACAGCGGTGGAGTAGATCTGGAGGAACTCCGCCGGGTTGACGCTGCCGTCGTACATTTTCGGGCAGATGCGGCCAAAACTTGCGCGGCCACCTCGCGAAGCGAAGGTGTGGTGCAAGAGCCGCACATCCTGCCCCTGTTGCCGCAGGTATTGGTGCCGCGACCGCTTGGTTCGCACCTGGCACAGTGTACCCCGGTACGGGCAAGGCTGCTCCATAGACCGGGGACGCCGCTTGCAGGGCATATGGTTGTGGCATATTCTGCACGGCGTAGGCCTGGGGCAGAGATCGCGTGGCATCGTTCCAGCTCAGTCCTCAGGTCCGTCGACGGAAGCCTGGTGGAGCTGGAATCCGCCGTCTGTCCGTCAACCGTTGGCGTGCGCGTCAGCGACACAGCCGGTTGGCCGGAGCATCGTCCCCGCCGAAGTCAAGGGTTTGCAGCGGCGACGACAAGACGGTCTACCTCGCGAATCCACTGCTGGGTCGCTGCCTGAGGCGTGTCCCCAGCAGGCGGATTGTGCAGTAGCGCTCTTGTTGCGGCTAGCGCACCCCCGCCGGGTACGCCCAGCGCTACTGAAGACCTGACGCTGGTTGGAGCCTGCATTGCCGGGGTCGCGCTGCCAGAGCCGGTTGCTGGCTCCCAGTGCAGGTACTGGTGCCGCGAACGCTTGGTTGCGCCTGGCACAGTGTACCCCGGTATGAGCAAGGTTGCGCCATAGGCCGGGGACGCCGCTTGCAGAGCACATGGTTGTGGCTTATGCTGTGCGGCGTACGCCTAGGGCAGAGCTCGCGTAGCGAAGGTCTGCCCTCCAGGCTGGGTCGAGGCCGACGTCATGTTGTCGCCAGCCTCTTGAGTGCGACACCTTTCTCGATGTTGCTCGAGGAACACTCGGGCATCTTGGCCCAAGTGGCACTGTTCCAGCTCTGTCCTCAGGTCCGTCGACGGAAGTTTGGTGGAGCTGGAACCCGCCGTCTGCCCGTCAACCGTTGGCGTGCGCGTCAGCGACACAGCCGGTTGGCCGGAGTGTCGTCCCCGCCGAAGTCGAGGGTTTGCGGCGGCGACGACGAGACGGTCTACCTCGCGAATCCACTGCTGGGTTGCTGCCTGAGGCGCGTCCCCAACAGGCAGATTGTGCAGTAGCGCCCTTGCTGCTGCTAGCGCACCCCCACCAGGTACGCCCGGCGCTACTGAAGGCCTGACGCTGGTTGGAGCCTGCATTGCCGGGGTCGGCGCTGCCAGAGCCGGTTGCTGGCTCCCAGCTTGCCCTGACACACTCCGTCCTGAGTGTGTCATCATGTACTCTCCCCTGGTCACGGTCCGCCGTGAACGCGGAGGGGGAGAGTTTGCCGCTGAAGGAAGCTTGGTCATCTTCATCGGCGGAAACTCATCGCGCTAGGAGAAAAGCCCCCTACCTGGCGCGCCAAATATCGAAGTGTTCAGTCGACACTTCCCCCGGGCCTGCACTGGGCAGCCCGCGGAGGTTCTTTTTTCGGTGGGGCTAGTCTCTAGCGGAGAGCTTGCGCAGATGGACGAGTTAGTAAGAGCTTGACACGGCGAGTTTAACGTGGTTCAGGCCGCCGGAGCGTAAAACCCTACGTCCACGGCGAGCTATGGAGCTCGCTGTATTGCTTGCTGCTCAGGACCGGAGGCCTGAGCTCGGGGGAGAGTTACAGCTTGAGAGTGTATGGCTAGCGTATGAGTTGCAAAGTGCGAACCAACAGGGTTCGAACCCTTGCTAACGTTGCCTACCCGAGCCTTTTATAGTCCAAGACTCGGGTGGCTTACAAGGGGGGCCCGGGACCCGACAGGTGGTCCCGGGGAGATTGTCTATTATCTACCGTATCTGCAGTTATGCCGGTAGTTGTCTCTGGCGAAGGCTTCTGAGTCTTCGTCTTGCAGCCCTGCCTATGCCGCATGCTAGTCGTAGTGGTTGATGACGGCGGGGGTGGCATGGGATGTCTTGTCGCTGTGTTTATTGGCTGGCAGGCCCTGACACCGTGCGCCAGTCTGTGATGCGACCGAGCGCAACGGCACCTGACAGAGGTGTGCTCCGCGTCTCCGCGTCTTGGGAAGACGTGGGCCTTAAATACCTTGTACGGGCAAGGTATGGGGCGTCTTTACGCCCGCTGCCTACTGCTCGGGGGCAGGCAGCGCTGTTCTGCTGGACACGTGGCGGGCCCGGAGCTCTCCTCTGAGGAGGGGGAGGTCCGGCCCCGCAGGACACGTGGAGCCTTCGGACCTATCCCCCGCGGAGGGGGGAGGTCCGGTGTCGAAGTGTTCGGTCGACACTTCCCCCGGGCCTGCACTGGGCAGCCCGCGGAGGTTCTTTTTTCGGTGGGGCTAGTCTCTAGCGGAGAGCTTGCGCAGATGGACGAGTTAGTGAGAGCTTGACACGGCGAGTTTTACGTGGTTCAGGCCGCCGGAGCGTAAAACCCTACGTCCACGGCGAGCTATGGAGCTCGCTGTATTGCTTGCTGCTCAGGGCCGGAGGCCTGAGCTTGGGGGTGAGTTACAGCTTGAGAGTGTATGGCTAGCGTATGAGTTGCAAAGTGCGAACCCTTGCTATCGACGCCTACCCGAGCCTTTTATAGTCCAAGACTCGGGCGGCTTACAAGGGGAGCCGGGACCTGACAGGTGGTCCCGGGAAGATTGTCTATTATCTACCGTATCTGCAGTTATGCCGGTAGTTGTCTCTGGCCGAAGGCTTCTGAGTCCTCATCTTGCTGCCCTGCCCATGCCGCATGCTAGTCGTAGTGGTTGATGACGGCGCAGGCGGCATGGGATGTCTTGTCGCGGTGTTTATTGGCTGACAGGTTCTGACACCGCGCGTCAGTCTGTGATGCGACTGGGCGCAACGGCACCTGACAGAAGCGTGCTCCACGTCTCCGCGTCTTGGGAAGACGCGGGCCTTGAATACCTTGTACGGGCAAGGTATGGGGCGTATTTACGCCCGCTGCCTACCGCTCGGGGCAGGCAGCGTCGTTCTGCTGCCACGTGGCGGGCCCGGAGCCCTTCTCAGAGGAGAGGAGGGCCAGTCCCGCAGGGCACGTGGAGGCTCCGGACCTCTCCCCGCGGAGGGGGAGGCTCGGCTTCTGTTGGCCACGTGGCGGGCCCGGAGCTATCTTCTGAGGAGAGGGAGGTCCGGCCCTGCTGGACACGCGGCGCCTTCGGACCTCTCTCCCGCGGAGGGGGAGGTCCGGCTTCTGTATGCCACGTGGCGGGCCCGGAGCTCTCCTCTGAGGAGAGGGAGGTCCGGCCCCGCCGGACGCGTGGCGCCTTCGGAGCTCTCCCTGCGGAGAAGGGCGAGTTCCTTAGGCATTTTACCCTGTGCGCGGGGGTACCCCATATCTCAGGTACCGACAGTGGCCCCCAGGCCCATCTCGGGGGAGATAGCGAGCCCGAGGTGGGACCTCCGTCTCTTCCAATCCGCGCGCTTCCTCTAAGTCCCGAATTGACCGCTGCCGGAGCACGAACGGCCACGGAATCGTGGGAGCGTGCGCTCACTTGATGGTTGCTTTTACTGCAGCGGTTCCCAAGACTGTCACTTCTGCACGTTGCGGCGCTTTCTTCGGGAACCGCCGAAGTGCCTTGCCGGCTCATCTTCTCAGGAGACTGACTCCTTGACCCCACCGCTTCAGTTAGGCGGCTTGGGCCCACCCGTCATCGGCACTCGATCTAGGAACCGAAGCGGTTGCCGGTGCGGGGTACTCGAAGAGTTCCGAATCGCTTGGGATTGTACCCGGGAAGTTTTTTAGAGGGGGTCTTACCCACATTGCAGCTTCCCTTCGCACTTCTCTGCGTTTCTCCTCGGACTCTTGTGCTTTTGCTCTCTTGCCTTTGAGTTCTCCCTTGCCATGGCTTCCAACCCGCCGCCAGAGAAGAAGCGCGCTCGATCTCCTCCAGCAGCGGCGTCTGTGCCAAGTCGAGATTCTGGGGTGCCTGACACTCCCTCCGGTGGCGACTCGAAGAGGCCCCGGGTTGATGCGCTGGGGGAAGCTTCTGGGGCGTCCCCTGTTCCGCCAGTCCAAGCGACTGCGGAGCGGCCGTCGGTGACAGTAGCGGGCTCTGGAAGTCCTACCCCGGCTCGGAAGTCGGGGTTCAGAGCCCGCTGGAGTGTCCGTGCTTCCCGGCCTTCCCCGACTTGCGGGGAATCTGTGCCGCTGCGCTCGGAGCCAGGGGCGACTGCCGTGGCCCCTAGGCCAGCGCGAACTTCTCCTGTTCCGGTGTGCCCGGACTCTGCGGCGGCGTCGTCTCTTCCTGCCGAGACGGCCACCGCGGCCCCCAAGCCAGCGCAGGTTGACCCTGCACTAGACGGCCCGACCTCTTCTTCAGCACCGCCTTCCCCGGCTCGCCCCTCTCCTCAGATCAAGGAGCCAGAAGCTGAAGAGAGCCTGGCTGGCCTGGCTGCCAGAGCCTCGGAGCCAGCTTCTCCTGATCGGCGTCTCGTCTCGGTTGCTGGTGCGTCGGCTCTTCCTGAGGACGAGGTAATGGAGGAGGTCGGGGGGACTGCCCCGGCCTCTGTTGCTCCATTGCCTCTGGCGGACGCCTTCGCGCTTGCCGAGACGAGCGTCCGGCAGGTCTTGGCTGCACTAGGGCGCGAGCGGGAGGAGTATACGGTTGAACGGGACCGCCTCCTCATCTGGGGGAACCTTTTGCGGGAGAGGACCACGAAGGTTAAGAGTGAGCTCGACTCCAGGCGGGAGTTGCTTGACTTCAGGGAAGCGCTCCTTGACCGGATGAAGCGGGCTGTCGACCGCATGGACACCCCATCGCGGCGGATCAACAGGGAGACCCTGGAGGCACACGCCCGGGCTGAGGAGAGCCTCTCTGCTGCTGTGGAGATACAGCAGCGGTTGGAGCGCCATGAACTCGCCGTTGAGGAACGGGAGCGTTGCGTGGCAGCTGAGGCGGAGAGGGTCGCCGTGCAGCTGGCTGCGGGCGAGGATGACCTTCGAGCTTGGATGGAGGAGCTGGAGATCCTGAAGGCAGACCTCAACTTGAGGGAGGAACAGGTCTCCCGTGATCGCCGGGCGGTCTTGGACCAGGAGTTGACCACCGACTTCAAGGCCGCTGAGTTGGAGCGGCTCGCCAAGGCTCTTCACCTTCGGGAGAGCTCTCTGGCGGCCAAGGAGAAGGAATTCTCCGAGAGGAACCTGGAGGCTCTGCAGGCGGCCCGCCGCGAGGTGGAGGAGCTTTCGGCCTTGCGGTCCTCCGAGGCTCTTGCGGTCTCGAGCTTCGTGGATCGAGCGGGGTCCGCCCTGATCCCTCTTGGCTTCAGTCCGGTGAGGACCGCGGTCCCTGCGTTGGAGGTGATCCCCGCGCTGGAGTCGATCGGCACCAAGCTGGACAGGCTAGACTCGGTGGTCGCCGGCGAGCTTGAGGCCGAGGGGCGCGGCCTAGCCTTAGAGGTCGCTTCACATGTGCTAGCATGCTTTAAGAGCCGCGACCCCTCTTTTTCGCTAGAACCAGCGAGAGAGGGCCCAGCCGCTGAGCGGGAGCAAGCTGCCAGGGCAGAAGTCGAGGATGTGGCCGCCCTTATAGCCGCAAGGTTCTGGCGGGAGCCGGGAGGTCCTTAGGACTTGTTTCTCCCTTTTTATCGAGTCTGTAGTCCAGCTCATGGAGCCTCGCTTAATTTGACTCTTTTGGATACTTGTGTCTGTGATGCTTTTTCTCTCCTTCTTGGCTTTGCCTGACTGAGTCCATAGCTCCGCAAGGTACTCAGAGGCCATTTCCAATCTCGGAGCTTTGCACAGACACCCTCCCCGGGTCCTAACCGTGTTAGGGGCCCTCGGAGGTCTCCGGATCTCGCCCTATGGGGAGCTCCAGATCTGCCTGCCACATGGTGGGTCCGGAGCTCCTCCTTAAGAGGCGGGAGCTCCGGCCATGTTGGACACATAGGGCTTTCGGAGCCCTCCCGCCGAGGGGGGAGGTCCGGTTTCCGCCTGCCACGTGGCGAGCCCGGAGCCCTCCTCAAGGGAGGAGAGAGTTCCGGGCCCGCTGGACACGTGGGGCCCCTGGGTCCCGCCCCTGCTGGAGGGGCAGGTCCCGGTCCTTCCAGTCCTAGGCCGGAGTAGCTGGTAGCTCCTTTCCCCCTGCTTCATGCAGTCCCTGTTGCCGTAACCTTGAGGTCCTGCACACAGGCAGAGGAAACGTAATTCTCCTCGGGGGGTCCTCCCCTCCCGTCTCCTAGTCTTATTCGTCTTACGATCCTAATTCGCTATACGGGGCTTGGGCAATTCTGAGCACGAGGCGCCGGAGCTCCGGCTCCCTCCGAGGTCCGGGCACGGCTGTCCGATCCCTAGTACCGGGCCATGCGCTGGGGAAGCAGGGTGCACACGCTTTGGGTTCATGACCAGGCAAAGCGGACGTACTCCCCTGTACCTCTGGAGGGCAGGATGCGCATCCTTTGGGCTCTGGGCCGGCTAAGCTGGATACGCATCCTGGACCCCCCATGCACAACGAGGCCTTTCCTGGAGGTAACCAACTGGCACCGCAACACCTGACTGGGGGAGGCCCGAGAGACTCACTCGGCCATCGGCAGGTGCCTCAAGCGCAGCCGCCTTCGGTAGGATAGCAAATGCCGACTATGGATGAGCGCAGGAGAGGGGGAGCTAGATGTACGATGAACATACAGAAATAGTGCGATCATAAAAATTAATGCATAATTTAAATGAGCGCATGAGAGAGAGCTAAGTAGAACAGGTCTCTGTATTCGTACCCATAGGTGGAATTCTGGCTGTACAGGGAGGCAATGTTCCGCCTTGTCTTCAAGGGAAGCAAGACTCTACGCGCTTAGGGTCGGAACCAGGCTAAACTGGACGTAGTCCTGTACCGTCCCTTGAGACTTAGCTGCCCCAAGCGCTGTTCCTAAATTCTATGGGATCTATTACAGAAGGGAATAACCCTGTTCTACTGATGCTCAGGAAGTAGGACTTACAGTGTTGCTTCATGGCAAGGATTTTTGGGAATGGATCCCACTCTCGGTTGAAAGGCATGTGTACCTGGGGCGGCAGCTTTCATGATTCGGAAGGGACCTTCCCTGCTGGGGGAGAGCTTATGGGTCCTTCTTGGAATAGAGCGTGCCGCTTCACCAGGTTGCCCTCCTGCAGGCCCCCGACGCGTTTGGTTCTTTGGCGGTAGTGCTTAGAGCATTAGCCGAGACCGTGCGTTGCGGGGTGTTCCCTGCAGCCGAGTCTTGTCGACGAGGTTGTTATCTTCGCGCTGGATCAGGTCCTGCGCGGCTTCTCCTGGGGCCCCCAGGGAGTTCTCCCCTTCTGGCTAAGGCCTTCAAGGGGTAGGTAGGCCCGGGCTCGTCTTGGATGACCTAAGGCGTCTTCCCCTTCTGGCAAGGCCTTCAAGGGGTTGACAGACCTTAGGCGGCCCCCGAGAGGTATGTTCGAGGCACGGAGGCGCGCCGCAGTTGGCTAACGCCCTGGCCTGTCACCGTCGGAACTGGAGTCCTCACCGTCATGCACTGTCTTTATGACACGCTGAGGCTCCTGGAACCCCACCTGGTGGGCAGCAGTGACTGGGGCATCGACCTTCTGTTTGCCATCACTCTGAGGGTAGGGCGGCGCTTCAGCCCTCTGCTGTCTTCCTTTGCGGAAGCGCTCTGCGAGCCTCTGGATCTCCCAGCACTCGGCAGCAGTATGGTTGCAGGTGCCATGCACGGGGCATTGCCCGCCTTGGTCACTGTCTGGGGGCCGGTGATTGCCGCTACCTTTTGTCGGGGCGTGGCCCCCGAGCTCCACTGGTCGTCGCAGCTGCGGCGACGGGGGCCGTGAATGGTGACTTCATCTTGCCACTCCCCCGGTTCTTGGTCTTCTTGCCACCCCCATAGGCAGCAGCACCGGACCCGGGCTGTCCTCCTGACTCGGAGGTCGGCAGAGCGTGCCAGTTCCGCCCTTCAGCCGCTCTGGCGCACTTGTCCGCCAGGCTGAAGAGCTCCGAGACGTCACGGACCTCTCTGGCCGCGAGCTTCTCAAGCATTTTCTCGTCCCGGACACCCTGTCGGAACGCCACCACCACAGAGGCACTTTGGATATGTGGGATGGTGTTGCGTACCTGAGAGAACCGCTGGATGAAAGAGCGCAGCGACTCCCCAGGTTGTTGCTTGATGGCGTGGAGGTCAAGCTCAGTGCCGGGACGGGTAGGAGCTGCCGAAGTTGGCGACGAACTGCCGGCAGAGCTCACCCTAGGAGGTTATGGACCCCTGAGGTAGATTCATGAGCCAAGACCGAGCTGGGCCGGTCAAGGCGACAGGGAAGTAGTTGGCCATGACAGCCTCGTCCCCTCCTGCGGCAAGTACGGTGGTGGAGTAGATCTGGAGGAACTCCGCTGGGTTGACGCTGCCGTCGTACTTCTCGGGCAGGTGCGGGCGAAACTTGCGTGGCCACCTTGCGAAGCGAAGGTGGGGTGCAAGGGCCGCACATCCTGCACTTGCTTCTGCAGGTACTGGCGCTGCGAACGCTTGGTTCGCACTTGGCACCGCGTATCCCGGCATGGGCAAGGCTGCACCATAGACCGGGGCCGCTGCTTGCGGCGCATATAGTTGTGGCATATGTTGCGCCGCATATGCCTGAGGCAGGGCTCGCGTGGTGAAGGCCTGCCCTTCTGGTTGTGTCGAGGCCGACGACATGCTGTCGCCAGCCTCATGGTTGCGACGCCTTTCTCGCCGTCGCTCAAGGTACACCCGGGCATCCTGGCCCAAGTGGCACCATTCCAGTTCCCTTCGCAGGTCCGTCGACAGGAGCCTGGAGGAGCTGGAATCCGCCGTTAACCCGTCAACCGTGGGTGTGCGCGTCAGCGACACAGCCGGTTGTCCTGGGCGCCGTCCTCGCCGAAACCGAGGGTTTGCGGCGGCGACGACGAGGCGGTCCACCTCGCGGACCCATTGCTGGGTCGCTGAATGGGGCGCATCTCCCGCAGGTGAGTTGTGCAGCAGCGCTCTTGCTGCAGCTAGCGCACCTCCATGGTGTACGCTCAGCGCTGCTGAAGATCTCACACTGGTCGGGGCCTGCATAGCCGGAGTCGGCTGCTGGCTACCAGCTTGTGCCGACACACTCCGTCCTGAGTGTGTCGACATGTACTCCCCAGTGGTCACGGTTCGCCGTGAACGCGGAGGGGGAGAGTTTGCCGCTGAAGGAAGCTTGGTCATCTTCGTTGGCGGAAACTCGTCGCGCTAGGGGAAAAGCCCCCTACCTGGCGCGCCAAATGTTGAAGTGTTCGGTCGACACTTCCCCCGGGCCTGCACTGGGCAGCCCGCGGAGGTTCTTTTTTCGGTGGGGCTAGTCTCTAGCGGAGAGCTTGCGCAGATGGACGAGTTAGTGAGAGCTTGACACGGCGAGTTTTACGTGGTTCAGGCCGCCGGAGCGTAAAACCCTACGTCCACGGCGAGCTATGGAGCTCGCTGTATTGCTTGCTGCTCAGGGCCGGAGGCCTGAGCTTGGGGGTGAGTTACAGCATGAGAGTGTATGGCTAGCGTATGAGTTGCAAAGTGCGAACCCTTGCTATCGACGCCTACCCGAGCCTTTTATAGTCCAAGATTCGGGCGGCTTACAAGGGGAGCCGGGACCCGACAGGTGGTCCCGGGAAGATTGTCTATTATCTATCGTATCTGCAGTTATGCCAGTAGTTGTCTCTGGCCGAAGGCTTCTGAGTCCTCATCTTGCCGCCCTGCCCATGCCGCATGCTAGTCGTAGTGGTTGATGACGGCGCAGGCGGCATGGGATGTCTTGTCGCGGTGTTTATTGGCTGACAGGTTCTGACACCGCGCGTCAGTCTGTGATGCAACTGGGCGCAACGGCACCTGACAGAAGCGTGCTCCGCGTCTTGGGAAGACGCGGGCCTTGAATACCTTGTACGGGAAAGGTATGGGGCGTATTTACGCCCGCTGCCTACCGCTCGGGGCAGGCAGCGTCGTTCTGCTGCCACGTGGCGGGCCCGGAGCCCTTCTCAGAGGAGAGGAGGGTCAGTCCCGCGGGGCACGTGGAGCCTCCGGACCTCTCCCCGCGGAGGGGGAGGCTCGGCTTCTGTTGGCCACGTGGTGGGCCCGGAGCTCTCCTCTGAGGAGAGGGAGGTCCGGCCCCGCTGGACACGAGGCGCCTTCGGACCTCTCTCCCGCGGAGGGGGAGGTCCGGCTTCTGTATGCCACGTGGCGGGTCCGGAGCTCTCCTCTGAGGAGAGGGAGGTCCGGCCCCGCCGGACGCGTGGCGCCTTCGGAGCTCTCCCTGCGGAGAAGGGCGAGTTCCTTAGACATTTTACCCTGTGCGCGGGGGTACCCCATATCTCAGGTACCGACATCCGGCTTCTGTCGGCCACGTGGCAGGTCCGGAGCTCTCCTCTAAGGAGGGGGAGGTCCGGCCCCGCGGGACATGTGGCACCTTCGGAGCTCTCCCCACGGAGGGGGGAGGTCTGGCTGCTGTAGGCCACGTGGCGAGCCCGGAGATCTCCTCTGAGGGGAGGGAGGTCCGGCCCCACTGGACACGTGGCGCCTTCGGAGCTTTCCCTGCGGAGAAGGGCGAGACCCTTAGGCATTTTCCCCTGTGCGCGGGGGTACCCCATATCGCGGGTACCGACACCGGCCCTCGCCCTCTCCTCATAGGCGAGCTCCAATGCCCGACCTCAACCCCTCCTCAGAGGCGAGCTCCGATGCCAGACCTCACGCGCTCCTCAAGGCTGAGCTCCGATGCCGGACCTCACCCCCTCCATAGGGCTGAGCTCCGATGCCAGCCCTCTCCTTCTCCTCAGAGACGAGCTCTGATGCCGGACCTCACGCGCTCCTCAGGACCGAGCTTCGATGCCGGACCTCACCCCCTCCGCGGGGCTGAGCTCCGATGCCGGACCTCGCCCTCTCCTCAGAGGTGAGCTTCGATGCCGGACCTCACCCGCTCCACAGGGCTGAGCTCCGATGCCGGCCCTCGCCCTCTCCTCAGAGGCGAGCTCCGATGCCCGCCCTCGCCCTCTCCTCAGAGGCGAGCTCCGATGCCAGACCTCACCCTCTCCTCAGAGGCAAGCTCTGATGCCGGCCCTCGCCCTCACCTCAGAGGCGAGCTCTGATGTCGGACCTCACCCCCTCCTCAGAGGTGAGCTCCGATGCCGGACCTCACCCTCTCCTCAGAGGCGAGCTCCAATGGCGGACCTCACCCCCTCCACAGGGCTGAGCTCCGATGCCGTACCGCACCCCCTCCACAGGGCTGAGCTCCGAAGCCGACGAGACCCTACAAGCACAGAGAACACTCAAGACAAGAAAGTGTGTGGGGTAGACAAGGGGAAGGTCCCACCCCGGGATCGTTATCTCCCCCTAGATGGGCTTTGGGGCCACTGTCGGTACCCTCAATACCGGGTAGCTCCGTGCACAGGAGAAAACCGCTTAAGGACCTCACCCCTCCGTAGGGTGAGCACCGAAGGCGCCACGTGTCTAGCAGGGCCGTGCCTCCCCTCTCCTCAGAGGAGAGCTCCAGGCCTGCCACATGGCCAGAAGAGCCGGACCTCACCCCCCCCTTAGGGGTGAGCTCCAAAGGCACCACGTGTCTAGCAGGGCCGGGCATCCCCTCTCCTCAGAGGAGAGCTCCGGGACTGCCACGTGGCCAGGAAAGGCAGACCTCACCCCCCCCCCCCAGGGTGAGCTCCGAAGGCACCACGTGTCCAGCAGGGTTGGGTCTCCCCTCTCCTCAGAGGAGAGCTCCGGGCCTGCCACGTTGCCAGGAAAGCCAGACCTCACCCCCCCCCCCCCCCCCCGCAGAGGTGAGCTCTAAAGGCGCCACATGTCCAGCAGGGCCGGGCCTCCCCTCTCCTTAGAGGCGAGCCCCGGGCCTGCCACGTGGCCAGCAGTGCCATGCTGCCCACCCCGACACCGTAGGCAGCAGGAGTAAAGGCACGGCGTGCCCTGTCCGATCAAGGCATTCAAGACCCGCACTTCCCCAAGACGCGGAGGCGCGGCGCACGCCTGTCAGGAGGCACTGTGGCCAGTCACAGTCAAGACAGGCGTACCATGTCAGAAACTGTAGACCAATAAATACAGCGACAAGACATTACCCTGCCATCCCTGCCATCATCAACCACTACGCCTAGCTTGCGGCATGGGCAGGACAGCAGGACGACGACCAAGAAGCCATCGCCGGAAGACAGCTTCCAACATTCACTGCAAGACATGGTAGATGGCAGGAAATCACCCCGGGGCCACCTATCGGGCCCTGGGGCCCACCTTGTAAGCCGCCCGAGCCTTGAAGTATAAAAGGCTCGGGTAGGCAACGTTGCAAAGGGTTCGGCAGCTCGCCACTTCGCGAGTCCAGCAGTAGACAACTCAGATCATCCAGACCTTCAAGCTTAGAACTCCGATTCTAAGCCCCGAGCAATACAGATCCCGTGGACGTAGGGTTTTACGCTCCGACGGCCTGAACCACGTAAAAATCCTCGTGTCAATCCTCTCACGACCAATGTGACCTTCTCTAGAGAACTAGCCCCTCCGAAAAAGAACCTCCGCGGGCTGCTCCTGAAGCAGGCCCGGGGGAAGTGTCGACGGAACACTTCGACAGTTACATCTACCATATAGAGCATATGGTGCCATTTGGATGCTCTCTTGATAACTGTTATTATAAGATAACTCAGCAAGATGTAGATGATTGTCCCAATTTCTTCCATAGACGATAGTACAAGCCCGTAACATATCTTTAAGGATCTGATTTACTCTCTCTGTTTGACCATCCATTTGAGGATGGTATGCGGAGCCTCTTATTAGCTTGGTTCCTAAGGATGCATGTAGTTGCTCCCAAAACCGAGCCACGAATGGTGCACCTCTGTCTGATACGATAGTGTGGGAACTCCATGCAAACACACAATGCGAGATATTTATAACTCCACCGACTTCTTGGCGTTGTATCAGGTATGTACGGGAGTAAAGTGGGCTGATTTGGTTAGACGGTCGATGATGACCCAAATTGAGTCATGCTTGCGGAATGTTAGAGGTAATCCAATAATAAATCCATACTGATATCCTCCCACTTCCACACAGGAATGCTCAAAGGCTGCAGCAATCCTGCCTTCTTCACATGATCGGCCTTGACTATTCTACAAATGTCACACTCGGCCACATACTGAGCGATCTCCCTTTTCATTCGAGTCTACCAGAACTTTTTCTTCAAGTCCTGGTACATTTTATTGCTGCTCGTATAAATTAAATATTTGGATAAATGAGCCTCATCCAAAATCTTCCTCTATAGTTTCTGTTTTTAGGGACTATGAGTTGGTTGTTGAACCGTAGAGCTCCTTATACGTCCTCACAGAAACACTTCATTTCCCCGTTTTTCAGTCTTCTACGGATGTGAGACGTTCCAACATCTTCCTTCTACGCTGCTATGATTTATTCACGTATGGTGGGAATAAGAGCAAAGTCATACAAAGCTCCGTGTAGAATCACACGAAGGCTGGTTTTTTCGGCTTCAGCTCGATGGATAGGCAAGTAGTGAATATGAGATTTACGACTCAAAGCATCGGCCATAATATTTGCCTTCTCGGAATGATAGTGAATCTCTAACTCGTAATCTTTGATTAGTTCCAACCACCTACGCTGCCTCATGTTCAACTCTTTCTGAGTGAAAATATACTTGAGGATCTTGTGATCGGTGTACAGGTGAACAAAACTTCCCAAGAGGTAATGCACCACACCTTCAAGGAAAGAACAACTACAGCTAAATCGAGATCATGAGTCAGGTAGTGTTGCTCATGCCTTCTGAGTTGATGAGATGCATAGACAATGACTGTGGCGGACCAGAATCTGCTCAAGGATCGTAGAGGGTGGTGCCGCGCGATGCAACACCCGACAGCACACATCATAAGAACACAATATATTACATGGAAAAAACAACTGAACTGTGCAAATAGGTACAATACTCAGTTACAAACTATTGTCTTTATTACACAGCGGAAGTCTACTTTTCTGCACTCACGCCCGCTTATCTAGCAAAAGTTGGTTGCCCAGCCCTAGGGCAACCCACACTAGCTGCACGTCTCAGCTCAGCGCGGCGTGTACGGCTCCCACTCAGCCGTGGTCCCCGACGGAGGGTAACCCTCGCCGGTGGACTCGTACTCCGAGTCCGTGGGTGGCTCCTCACCTGAAAAATACTTAAGCAGCAACCGTGAGCACGATGGCTCAACAAGACTTAACCGACTCACCTATGCACGAAACTCTACATGAGGTGTACAATGAACATAGGATAGTCACAATGCATCAAATTGACACGCCTACAAATTCATCCTTAGTTCCACTTTTAGCCACAGGTTAACAGTTCGGGAATCTGAAATTTAGTAAGCAATATTTGGTGGCACACATGTAGCAATACAATAATATAATAACAGCAGTATTGAATCATAAGATTCTATAAATTATCTACGTTACGACGCAGTGAACAAGCGGTACTCGTCACCGCGAGGGACGGCGAATCGACTCGATATACACCTGCAGTGAAACCCAAAGAACACGTCACGTACGCCCACCCGTGGAGCTGCACAGCACGCTCGCTCGATGTCGTACGGGACAACTGTCGGTACCCGTGATATGGGGTACCCCCACGCACATGGGAAAATGCCTAAGGAACTCGCCCTTCTCCGCAGGGAGAGCTCCGAAGGCGCCACGCGTCCGGCGGGGCCGGACCTCCCTCTCCTCAGAGGAGAGCTCCGGGCTCGCCACGTGGCCTGCAGAAGCAGGACCTCCCCCTCCACGGGAGAAAGGTCCGAAGGTGCCACGTGTCCAGCGGGGCCGGACCTCCCTCTCCTCAGAGAGGAGCTCCGGGCTCGCCACGTGGCCGACAGAAGCCGGACCTCCCCCTCGGCGGGGAGAGGTCCGAAGGCTCCACGTGTCCTGCAGGGCCGGACCCCCCTCTCCTCTGAGGAGGGCTCCGGGCCCGCCACGTGTCTAGCAGAAGAACGCTGCCTGCCCCCGAGCGGTAGGCAGTGGGCGTAAAGACGCCCCATACCTTGCCCGTACAAGGTATTCAAGGCCCGCGTCTTCCCAAGACGCGGAGACGCGGAGCACGCCTCTGTCAGGTGTCGTTGTGCCCAGTCGCATCACAGACTGACGCGCGGTGTCAGAGCCTGCCAGCCAATAAACGCAGCGACAAGACATCCCATGCCGCCCCCGCCGTCATCGACCACTACGACTAGCATGCGGCATGGGCAGGGCTGCAAGACGAAGACTCAGAAGCCTTCGCTAGAGACAACTACCGGCATAACTGCAGATACGGTAGATAATAGACAATCTCCCTGAGACCACCTGTCGGGTCCCGGGCCCCCCTTGTAAACCACCCAAGTCTTGGACTATAAAAGGCTCGGGTAGGCGATGTTAGCAAGGGTTCGCACTCTCGCAACTCATACGCTAGACATCAGTCATCCCCAAGCTCAGGACTCCTGTTCTGGGCAGCAAGCAATACAGCGAGCTCCTTAGCTCGCCGTGGACGTAGGGTTTTACGCTCCGGCGGCCTGAACCACGTAAAACTCGCCGTGTCAAGCTCTTCCTAACTCGTCCATACGCTCAAGCTCTCCGCAAGTGACTAGCCCCACCGAAAAAAGAACCTCCGCGGGCTGCCCAGTGCAGGCCCGGGGGAAGTGTCGACCGAACACTTCGACATTTGGCGCGCCAGGAAGGGGGCTTTCCCTTGCGCGACGAGTTTCCGCCGACGAACATGACCAAGCTTCCTTCAGCGGCAAACTCTCCTCCTCCGCGTTCGCGGCGAACCGTGACCAGCGGGGAGTACATGTCGACACACTCAGGACGGAGTGTGTCGGCACAAGCTGGTAGCCAGCAGCCGACTCCGGCAACGCCGACTCCGGCAATGCAGGCTCCGACCAGCGTGAGGTCTTCTGCAGCGATGAGCGAACCCCACAGGGGTGCGCTAGCTGCAGCAAGAGCGCTACTGCGCAACCCACCTGCTGGGGACGCACCTCATTCAGCAACCCAGCAGTGGATACGCAAGGTAGACCGCCTCGTCGTCACCGCCGCAAACCCTCGTCTTCGGCGGGGACGACATTCTGGTCAACCGGCTGTGTCGCTGACGTGCACGCCAACGGTTGACGGGCAGACGGCGGACTCCAGCTCCACCAGGTTTCCGTCGACGGACCTGAGGGCAGAGCTGGAGCGATGCCACTTGGGCCAAGATGCCCGAGTGTTCCTCGAGCGACGTCGAGAAAGGCGTCGCATCCAAGGGGCTGGCAACAGCATGACGTCGGCCTCAACCCAGCCTGAAGGGCAGATCTTTGCCACGCGAGCTCTGCCCCAGGCGTACGCCGCGCAGCATATGCCACAACCATATGCCCTGCAAACGGCGTCCCCGGTCTATGGAGCAGCCTTGCCCATACCGGGGTACACTGTGCCAGGTGCGAACCAAGCGTTCGCGGCACCAATACCTGCGGCAACAGGAGCAGGATTTGCGGCCCTTGCACCCCACCTTCGCTTCGCGAGGTGGCCACGCAAGTTTCGGCCGCACCTGCCCGAAAAGTACGATGGCAGCGTTAACCCGGCGGAGTTCCTCCAGATCTACTCCACCGCCGTGCTTGCCACAGGAGGGGATGAGGCTGTCATGGCCAACTACTTCCCCGTCGCCTTGACCGGCCCAGCTCGGTCTTGGCTCATGAATCTCACTCAGGGTTCCATAACTTCCTGGGGAGAGCTCTGCCGGCAGTTCATCGCCAACTTCGGCAGCTCCTACACCCGTCCCGGCACGGAGCTTGACCTCCACGCCATCAAGCAACAACCTGGGGAGTCGCTGCGCTCTTTCATCCAGCGGTTCTCCCAGGTACGCAACACCATCCCGCATATTCAAAGTGCTTCTGTGGTGGTGGCATTCCGGCAGGGTGTCCGGGACGAGAAAATGCTTGAAAAGCTCGCGACCAGAGAGGTCCGCGACATCTCTGAGCTCTTCAGCCTGGCGGACAAGTGCGCCAGAGAAGCTGAAGGGCGGAACTGGCACTGTCAAAGTGTTCGGTCGACACTTCCCCCGGGCCTGCACTGGGCAGCCCGCGGAGGTTCTTTTTTCGGTGGGGCTAGTCCTTGCGGAGAGCTTGAGCGTATGGATGAGTTAGTAAGAGCTTGACACGGCGAGTTTTACGTGGTTCAGGCCGCCAGAGCGTAAAACCCTACGTCCACGGCGAGCTATGGAGCTCGCTGTATTGCTTTCTGCTCAGAACCGGAGTCCTGAGCTTGAGGGTGAGTTACAGCTTGGGGGTGAATGGCTAGAGTGCGAACCCTTGCTAACGTCGCCTACTCGAGTCTTTTATAGTCCAAGACTCGGGTGGCTTACAAGGGGGGCCAGGGACCCGACAGGTGGTCCCGGGGAGATTGACTGTTATCTACCGTATCTGCAGTTATGCCGGTAGTTGTCTCTGGCGAAGGCTTCTGAGTCTTTGTCTTGCAGCCCTGCCCATGCCGCATGCTAGTCGTAGTGGTTGATGACGGCGCGGGCGGCATGGGACGTCTTGTCGCTGCATTTATTGGCTGGCAGGCTCTGACACTGCGCGCCAGTCTGTGATGTGACTGGGTGCAACGGCACCTGACAGAGGCGTGCTCCGTGTCTCCGCGTCTTGGGAAGACGCAGGCCTTGAATACCTTGTACGGGCAAGGTATGGGGCGTCTTTACACCCGCTGCCTATCGCTCGGGGACAGGCAGCGCCATTCTGTTGGCCACGTGGCAGGCCCGGAGCCCTCCTCAGAGGAGAGGAGGGTCCGGCCCCGCGGGACACGTGGAGCCTTCGGACCTCTCCCCATGGAGGGGGAGGTTCGGCTTCTGTCGGCCATGTGGCGGGCCCGGAGCTCCTCTCTGAGGAGAGGGAGGTCCGGCCCCGCCGGATATGTGGCACCTTCAGACCTCTCTCCCGGGGAGGGGGAGGTCCGGCCTCTGTATGCCACGTGGCGGGCCCGGAGCTCTCCTCTGAGGAGAGGGAGGTCCGGCCCCACCAGACGCGTGGCGCCTTCGGAGCTCTCCCTGCGGAGAAGGGCGAGTTCCTTAGGCATTTTCCCCTGTGCGCGGGGGTACCCCATATCGCGGGTACCGACAGTGGCCCCCGGGCCCATCTCGGAGGAGATAGCGAGCCCGAGGTGGGACCTCCGTCTCTTCTGATCCGCGCACTTTCTCTAAGTCCCGCATTGACCGCTGCCGGAGCACGAACGGCCGCGGGTTCGTGGGAGCGTGCGCCCACTTGATGGTTGCTTTTACTGCGGCGGTTCCCAAGACTGCCACTTCCGCACGTTGCGGCGCTTTCTTCGGGAACCGCCGAAGTGCCTTGCCGGCTTGTCTTCTTAGGAGACTGACTCCTTGACCCATCGCTTCAGTCGGGCGGCTTGGGTCCACCTGTCATCGGCGCTCGGTCTAGGAGCCGAAGTGGTTGCCGATGCGGCGTATTCAAAGAGTTCCAAATCGCCTGGAATTGCACCTGGGAAGGTTTTAGAGGGGATCTTACCCGCATTGCGGCTTCCCTTCGCACTTCCCAGCGTTTCTTCTTGGACTCTTGTGCTTTTGCCCTCTTGCCCTTGAGTCCTCCCTCGTCATGGCCTCCAACCCGCCACCAGAGAAGAAGCGCGCTCGATCTCCTCCAGCAGCGGCGTCTGTGCCAAGTCGGGAATCTGGGGTGCCTGGCACTCCTTCCGGTGGTGACTCAAAGAGGCCCCGGGCTGATGCGTTGAGGGGAGCTTCTGGGGCATCCCATGCTCCGCCAGTTCAAGTGACTGCAGAGCGGCCGTCAGTGACAGCAGCGGGCTCTGGGAGTTCTACCCCGGCTCAGAAGTCGGGGTTCAGAGCCCGCTGGAGTGTCCGCGCTTCCCCGCCATCCCCGACTGGCGGGGAGTCTGTGCCGTTGCGCTCGGAACCCGGGACAACTTCCGCGGCCCCCAAGCCAGCGCGAGCTTCTCCTGTTCCGGTGTGCCCGGACTCCGTGGCGGCATCATCTCTTCCTGCCGAGACGGCCGCCGCGGCCCCCAGGCCAGCGCAGGTCGATCCGGCACCAGGCGTCCCGGCCTTTATTCCAACGCCGCCTTCCCCGGCTCGCCCTTCTCCACAGGTCAAGAAGCCAGAAGCTAAAGAGGGCCCGGCAGGTCTGGCTGCCAGAGCCCCGGCGCCAGCTTCTCCTGATCGGCGCCTCGTCTCGGTCGCTGGTGCATCGACTCCTCTTGAGGACGAGGTGATGGAGGAGGTCGGGGGAACTGCCCCGGCCTCTGTTGCTCCATTGCCCCTGGCAGATGCCTTCGCGCTTGCCGAGACGAGCGTCAGGCAGGTCTTGGCTGCACTAGGTCGCGAGCGGGAGGAGTATACAGTTGAACGGGATCGCCTCCTCACCTGGGGGAACCTCTTGCGGGAGCGGACCGCGAAGGTCAAGAGCGAGCTCGACTCCAGGCAGGAGTTGCTCGACTTCAGGGAAGTGCTCCTCGACCGGCTGAAGAGGGCTGTCAACCGCATGGACGCCGAATCGCGGCGGATCAACAGGGAGGCCCTGGAGGCACACGCCCGGGCCGAGGAGAGCCTCTCTGCCGCTGAGGAGATACGGCAGCGGTTGGAGCGCCGTAAACTCGCCGTTGAGGAACGGGAGCGTTCCACGGCAGCCGAGGCGGAGAGGGTCGCCGCTCAGCTGGCGGCGGGCGAGGATGACCTTCGAGCTCGGATCGAGGAGCTAGAGATTCTGAAGGCAGACCTCGACTTGAGGGAGGAACAGGTCTCCCGTGAACGCCGTGCGGTCTTGGAACGGGAGTTGGCCGCCGACTTCAAGGCTTCTGAGTTGGAGCGGCTCGCCAAGACTCTCCACCTTCGGGAGAGCTCCCTGGCGGCCAAGGAGAAGGAATTCACCGAGAGAAACCTAGAGGCCCTGCAGGCAGCCCGCCGCAAGGTGGAGGAGCTCTCGGCCTTGCGGTCCTCCGAGGCTCATGCGGTCTCAAGCTTCGTTGATCGAGCGGGGTCCGCCCTGATCCCTCTTGGCTTCAGTCCGGTGAGGGCAGCGGCTCCTGTGTTGAAGGTGGCGGAGGTGATCCCCGCGCTGGAGTCGATCGGCGCTAAGCTGTACAGGCTAGACTCGGTGGTCGCCAGTGAGCTTGAGGCCGAGGGCCGCGGCCTAGCCTTAGAGGTCGCCTCTCATGTGCTGGCATGCTTCAAGAGCCGCGACCCCTCTTTCTCCCTGGAACCCGCGAGAGAGGGCCAAGCCGTGGAGCGGGAGGAAGCTGCCAGGGCTGAAGTCGAGGATGTGGCCGCCCTTGTAGCCGCTAGGTTCCGGCGTGAGCAGGGAGGTCCTCAGGACTTGTTTCTCCCTTTTTATCGAGTCTGTAGTCCAGCTCATGGAGCCTCGCATAGTTTGACTCTTTTAGATATTTGTGTCTGTGATGCCTTTTCTCTCCTTCTTGGCTTTGCATGACTGAGTCCTTAGCTCCGCAAGGTACTCAGAGGCCTTCTCCAATCTCGGAGCTCTGCACAGACACCTTCCCCAGGTCCTAACTGTGTTAGGGGCCCCCGGGGGTCTCCGGATCTCGCCCTATGGGGAGCTCCAAATCTGCCTGCCACGTGGCGGGTCCGGAGCCCCTCCTTAGGAGGCGGGAGCTCTGGCCCTGCTGGACACGTAGGGCTTTCGGAGCCCTCCCACCGGGGGGGAGGTCCGGTTTCCGCCTGCCACGTGGCAAGTCCGGAGCCCCCCCTCAGGGGAGGCGGGAGCTCCGGGCCCGCTGGACACGTGGGGCCTTCGGGCCTCGCCCCTGCTGAAGGGGCGGGACCCGGCCCTTCCAGTCCTAGGCCGGAGTAGTTGATAGCTCCTTTCCCCCCGCTTCATGCAGTCCCCGTTGCCGTAACCTGGAGGTCCTGCACACAGGCAGAGGAAACGTAATTCTCCTCGGGGGGGTCCTCCCCTCCCGTCTCCTAGTCTTATTCGTCTTACGATCCTGATCCGTTATACGGGGCTTGGGCAATTCTGTGCTCGAGGCGCCGGAGCTCCGGCTCCCTCCGAGGTCCGGGTACGGTCGTCCGATCCCTAGTACCGGGTCGTGCGCTGGGAAAGCAGAGTGCACGTGCTTTGGGTTCATGACCAGGCAAAGCGGTTGTACTCCCCTGTACCTCCGGAGGGCAGGATGCGCACGCTTTGGGCTCGTGGCCTGCTAAGCGGGATACGCACCCTGGACCCCCATGCACAACGCAAGCCTTTCCTGGAGGTGACCAACTGGCACCACAACACCTGACTGGGGGAGGCCCGAGAGACTCACTCGGCCATCGGCAGGTGCCTCAAGCGCGGCCGCCCTCGGTAGGATAGCGAATGCTGACTATGGATGAGCGCGGGAGAGGGAGAGCTAGATGTACGATGAACATACATAGATAGTGCGATCATAAAAATTAATGCATAATTTAAATGAGCGCATGAGAGAGAGCTAAGTAGAACAGGTTTCTATGTTCATGCCCATAGGTGGAATTCTGGCCGTACATGGAGGCAATGTTCCGCCTCGTCTACAAGGGAAGCAAGACTCTACGCGCTTAGGGTCGGAACCAGGCTAAACTGAACGTAGTCCTGTACCGTCCCTTGAGACTTAGCTGCCCCAAGCTCTGTTCCTAAATTCTATGGGATTCATTACAGAAGGGAATGACCCTGTTCTACTGATGCTCGGGGAGTAGGACTTACAGTGTTGCTCCATGCCAAGGGTTTTGGGAACGGATCCCACACTCGGTTGAAAGGCATGTATACCTGGGGCGGCAGCTTTCGTGATTCGGAAGGGACCTTCCCTGTTGGGGGAGAGTTTATAAGTCCTTCTCGGGAAAGAGCGTGCCGCGACACCAGGTTGCCCTTCTGCAGGTCCCTGACGCGTTTGGTTCTTTGGCGGTAGTGCTTAGAGCATCAGCCGAGACCGTGCGTTGTGGGATGTTACCTGCAGCCGAGTCTCATCGACGAGGCTGTCATCTTCACGCTAGATCAGGTCCTGCGCGGCTTCCCCTGGGCGCCCCCGGGGAGTTCTTTCCTTCTGGCTAAGGCCTTCAAGGGGTAGGTGGACCAGGGCTCGTCTTGGAAGACCTAAGGCGTCTTCCCCTTCTGGCAAGGCCTTCAAGGGGTTGACAGACCTTGGGCGGCCCCCGGGAGGTATGTCCGAGGCTCGGAGGCGTGCTCTCGGGTGAGGCTGGCCCGACCTTGCACCATTGTGATCTGTGCTTGGGCTGCCGTGACTACTTGGGGCTTCTCCAAGGTTGACGCCGCAGAAGTGCAGCCTCCACTGACCTGGGACGGCAGCCACAGCCGGCTACCGCCCCGGCCCGTCACCATCGGAGCTGGAGTCCTCACCGTTATGCACTGTCTTTATGACACGCTGAGGCTCCTAAAACCCCACCTAGTGGGCGGCGCTGACTGGAGCATCAACCTTCTGCTTGCCATCCCTCTGAGGGTAGGGCGGTGCTTCAGCTCTCTGCTGTCTTCCTTTGCGGAAGCGCTCTGCGAGCCTCTGGATTTCCCAGCACTCGGCAGCAGTATGGTTGCCGGCGCCATGCACGGGGCATAGCCCGTCCTGGTCACTATCTGGGGCCGTGACTGCCGCTGCCTTTTGTCGGGGCGTGGCCCCCGAGCTCCACTAGTCGTCGCTGCTGCAGCATCGGGAGCCGTGAACGATGACTTCATCTTGCCACTCCCCCGGTTCTTGGCCTTCTTGCCACCTCCATAGGCAGCAGCGCCGGACCCGGGCTGTCCTCCTGACTCGGAGGTCGGCAGAGAGTGCCAGTTCCGCCCTTCAGCTGCTCTGGCGCATTTGTCCGCCAGGCTGAAGAGCTCAGAGACGTCGCGGACCTTTCTGGTCGCAAGCTTCTCAAGCATTTTCTCGTCCCGGACACCCTGCCGGAACGCCACCACCACAGAAGCACTTTGAATATGCGGGATGGTGTTGCATACCTGGGAGAACCGCTGGATGAAAGAGCGCAGCGACTCCCCAGGTTGTTGCTTGACGGCATGGAGGTCAAGCTCCGTGCCGGGACGGGTGTAGGAGCTGCCGAAGTTTGCGACGAACTGCCGGCAGAGCTCTCCCCAGGAAGTTATGGACCCCTGAGGGAGATTCATGAGCCAAGACCGAGCTGGGCCGGTCAAGGCGACGGGGAAGTAGTTGGCCATGACAGCCTCATCCCCTCCTGCGGCAAGTACGGCGGTGGAGTAGATCTGGAGGAACTCCGCCGGGTTGATGCTACCGTCGTACTTCTCGGGCAGGTGCGGCCGAAACTTGCGCGGCCACCTCGCGAAGCGAAGGTGGGGTTCAAGGGCCGCACATCCTGCTCCTGCTGCCGCAGGTATTGGCGCTGCGAACGCTTGGTTCGCACTTGGCACCGTGTACCCCGGCATGGGCAAGGCTGCACCATAGACCGGGGGCGCTGCTTGCGGCGCATATGGTTGTGGCATATGCTGCGCGGCGTATGCCTGAGGCAGGACTCGCGTGGCGAAGATCTGCCCTCCAGGCTGTGTCGAGGCTGACGTCATGCTGTCGCCAGCCTCATGGTTACGACGCCCTTCTCGACGTCGCTCGAGGTACACCCGGGCATCCTGGCCCAAGTGGCACCGTTCCAGCTCCCTTCTCAGGTCCGTTGACGGGAGCCTGGAGGAGCTGGAATCCGCTGTTTGCCCGTCAACCGTTGGCGTGCGCGTCAGCGACACAGCCGGTTGACCGGGGCGTCGCCCTCGCCGAAACCAAGGGTTTGCAGCGGCGACGACGAGGCGGTCCACCTCGCGGACCCACTGTTGGGTCGCTGAATGGGGCGCATCCCCAGCAGGTGGGTTGCGCAGCAGTGCTCTTGCTGCAGCTAGCGCACCCCCATGGTGTACGCTCAGCGCTGCAGAAGATCTCACACTGGTCGGAGCCTGCATTGTCGGAGTCGGCGTTGCCGGAGTCGGCTGCTGGCTACCAGCTTGTGCCGACACACTCCGTCCTGAGTGCGTCGACATGTACTCCCCGCTGGTCATGGTTCGCCGTGAACGCGGAGGGGGAGAGTTTGCCGCTGAAGGGAGCTTGGTCATCTTCGTCGGCGGAAACTCGTCGCGCAAGGGAAAGGCCCCCTTCCTGGCGCGCCAAATGTCGAAGTGTTCGGTCGACACTTCCCCCGGGCCTGCACTGGGCAGCCCGCGGAGGTTCTTTTTTCGGCGGGGCTAGTCCCTTGCGGAGAGCTTGAGCGTATGGACGAGTTAGTAAGAGCTTGACACGGCGAGTTTTACGTGGTTCAGGCCGCCGGAGCGTAAAACCCTACGTCCACGGCGAGCTATGGAGCTCGCTGTATTGCTTGCTGCTCAGAACTGGAGTCCTGAGCTTGAGGGTGAGTTACAGCTTGGGGGTGAATGGCTAGAGTGCGAACCCTTGCTAACATCGCCTACTCGAGTCTTTTATAGTCCAAGACTCGGGTGAGTTACAAGGGGGGCCTGGGACCCGACAGGTGGTCCCGGGGAGATTGACTGTTATCTACCGTATCTGCAGTTATGCCGGTAGTTGTCTCTGGCGAAGGTTTCTGAGTCTTCATCTTGCAGCCCTGCCCATGCCGCATGCTAGTCGTAGTGGCTGATGACGGCGCGGGCGGCATGGGACGTCTTGTCGCTGCGTGCTGGCAGGCTCTGACACTGCGCGCCAGTCTGTGATGCGACTGGGCGCAACGGCACCTGACAGAGGCGTGCTCCACGTCTCCGCGTCTTGGGAAGACACGGGCCTTGAATACCTTACACGGTCAAGGTATGGGGCGTCTTTACGCCCGCTGCCTATCGCTCGGGGGCAGGCAGCGCCATTTTGTTGGCCACGTGGCAGGCCCGGAGCCCTCCTCAGAGGAGAGGAGGGTCCGACCCCGCGGGACACGTGGAGCCTTCGGACCTCTCCCCGTGGAGGGGGAGGTTCGGCTTCTGTCGGCCACGTGGCGGGCCCGGAGCTCCTCTCTGAGGAGAGGGAGGTCCGGCCCCGCCGGATACGTGGCACCTTCGGACCTCTCTCCCGCGGAGGGGGAGGTCCGGCCTCTGTATGCCACATGGCGGGCCCGGAGCTCTCCTCTGAGGAGAGGGAGGTCCGGCCCTGCCAGACGCGTGGCGCCTTCGGAGCTCTCCCTGCGGAGAAGGGCGAGTTCCTTAGACATTTTCCCCTGTGCGCGGGAGTACCCCATATCGCGGGTACCGACAGGCACTCTCTGCCGACCTCCGAGTCAGGAGGACAGCCCGGGTCCGGCGCTGCTTCCTATGGAAGTGGCAAGAAGGCCAAGAACCGGGGGGTGGCAAGATGAAGTCATTGACCGTGGCTCCCGTCGCCGCAGCAGCGACGGCTAGTGGAGCTCGGAGGCCACGCCCCGACAAAAGGCAGCGGCAGTCGCCAGCCCCAGATAGTGACCAGGGCGGGCTGTGCCCCGTGCATGGCGCCGGCAACCATACTGCTGCCGAGTGCTGGGATATCCAGAGGCTCGCAGAGCGCATCCGCAAAGGAAGGCAGCAGAGAGCTGAAGCACCGCTCCACCCACAGAGGGATGGCAAGCAGAAAGTCGATGCTTCAGTCAGCGCCGGCCACCAGATGGGGTTTCAGGAGCCTCAGCGTGTCATGAAGACAGTGCATAACGGTGAGGACTCCAGCTCCGATGGTGACGGGCCGGGGCGGTAGCCGGCTGTGGCTGCTGTCCCAGGTCAGTGGAGGCTGCACTGCTGCGGCGTCAACCATGGAGAAGCCCCAAGTAGTCGCAGCAGCCCAAGCACCAATCACAATGGTGCAAGATCGGGCCAGCCTCATCCGAGAGCACGCCTCCGTGCTTCGGTCATACCTCCCGGGGGCCGCCCAAGGTCTGTCAACCCCCTGAAGGCCTTGCCAGAAGGGGAAGACGCCTTGGGTCTTCCAAGACGAGCCCGGGTCCACCTACTCCTTGAGGCCTTAGCCAGAAGGGGAGAACTCCCCGGGGGCGCCCAGGAGAAGCCACGCAGGACCTGATCCAGCGTGAAGATGACAACCTCGTCAACGAGGCTCGGCTGCAGGTAACACCCCACAACGCACGGTCACGGCTGCTGCTCTAGCACTACCGCCAAAGAACCAAATGCGTCAGGGACCTGCAGAAGGGCAACTTGGTGTCGCGGCACGCACTTTCCCAAGAAGGACCTATAAACTCTCCCCCAGCCGGGAAGGTCCCTTCCGAATCACGAAAGCCGCCGCCCCAGGTGTACATGCCTTTCAACCGAGTGTGGGATCCGTTCCCAAAACCCTTTGGCATGGAGCAACACTGTAACTCCTATCCCCCGAGCATTAGTAGAACAGGGTCATTCCCTTCTGTAATAAATCCCATAGAGTTTAGGAACAGCGCTTGGGGCAGCTAAGTCTCAAGGGATGGTCCAGGACTACGTCCAGCTTAGCCTGGTTCCGACCCTAAGCGCGTAGAGTCTTGCTTCCCTTGTAGACGAGGCGGGTCATTGCCTCCATGTACAGCCAGACTTCCACCTATGGGCATTAACACAGAAACTTGTTCTACTTAGCTCTCTCTCATGTGCTCATTTAAATTACGCATTAATTTTTATGATCGCACTATCTATGTATATTCATCGTACATCTAGCTCCCTCTCTCCAGCGCTCATCCATAGTCAGGATTCGCTATCCTACCAAGGGCGGTTGCGCTTGAGGCACCCGCCGATGGCCAAGTGAGTCTCTCGGGCCTCCCCCAGTCAGGTGTTGCGGTGCCAGTTGGTCACCTCCAGGAAAGGCCTGCGTTGTGCATGGGGGGTCCAGGTTGCGTATCCCGCTTAGCCGGCTCCGTGCCCAAAGCGTGCGCATCCTGCCCTCCGGAGGTACAGGGGAGTACAACCGCTTTGCCTGGTCATGAACCCAAAGCACGTGCACTCTGCTTCCCCGGCGCACGGCCCGGTACTAGGGATTGGGCGGCCGTACCCGGACCTCAGAGGGAGCCGGAGCTCCGGCGCCACGCGCACAGAATTGCCCAAGCCCTGTATAACGGATCAGGATCGTAAGCCGAATAAGACTAGGAGACGAGAGGGGAGGACCCCCCCGAGGAGAATTACGTTTCCTCTGCCTGTGTGCAGAACCTCCAGGTTACAGCAACGGGGACTACATGAAGCGGGGGGAAAGGAGCTACCAACTACTCCGGCATAGGACTGGAAGGACCGGGTCCCGCCCCTTCAGCAGGGGCGAGGCCCGAAGGCCCCACGTGTCCAGCAGGCCTGGAGCTCCCGCCTCCCCTGAGGGGGGCTCCGGACTCGCCACATGGCAGGCGGAAACCGGACCTCCCCCTCGGCGGGGGGGGGGGGGGGGGGGGGCTCCGAATGCCCCACGTGTCCAGCAGGGCCAGAGCTCCCGCCTCCTCAGGAGGGGCTCCGGACCCGCCACGTGGCCGGCAGATCTGGACCTCCCCATAGGGCGAGATCCGGAGACCCCCGGGGGCCCCTAATACAGTTAGGACCCGGGGAAGGTGTCTGTGCAGAGCTCCGAGATTGGTGAAGGCCTCTGAGTACCTTGCGGAGCTAAGGACTCAGTCAGGCAAGGCCAAGAAGGAGAGAAAAGGCATCACAGACACAAACATTCAAGAGAGTCTATTTATGTGAAGCTCCATGAGCTGGACTACAGACTCGATAGAAAGGGAGAAACAAGTCCTAGGGTCCTCCCAGCTCACGCCGGAACCTAGCGGCTACAAGGGCGGCCACGTCCTCGACTTCAGCCCTGGCAGCTTCCTCCCGCTCCGCGGCTGGGCCCTCCCTCTCTGGCTCCAGGGAGAAAGAAGGGTCGCGGCTCTTGAAGCATGCCAGCACATGTGAGGCGACCTCTAAGGCCAGGACGCGTCCCTCGGCCTCAAGCTCGCTGGCGACCACCGAGTCTAGCCTGTCCAGCTTGGCGCCGATCGACTCCAGCGCGGGGATCACCTCCGCCACCTTCAACGCAGGAGCCGCTGCCCTCACCGGACTGAAGCTGTCGAAGTGTTCTGTCGACACTTCCCCCGGGCCTGCACTGGGCAGCCCGCGGAGGTTCTTTTTTCGGTGGGGCTAGTCCCTTGCGGAGAGCTTGCGCGGATGGACGAGTTAGTAAGAGCTTGACACGGTGAGTTTTACGTGGTTCAGGCCGCCGAAGCGTAAAACCCTACGTCCACGGCGAGCTATGGAGCTCGCTGTATTGCTTGCTGCCCGGAACCTGAGTCCCGAGCTTGGGGGTGAGTTACAGCTTGGGTGTGAATGGCTAGCGTATGAGTTGCAGAGGTGCGAACCAACAGAGTTCGAACCCCAACAGAGTTCGAACCAACAGAGTTTGAACCCTTGCTAACGTTGCCTACCCGAGCCTTTTATAGTCCAAGGCTCGAGTGGCTTACAAGGGGGGGCCGGGACCCGACAGGTGGCCCCGGGGTGATTTCCTACCAGCTATTATGTCTTGGCGCTGGCGTCGAAGTCCTCGAAGTCCTCGTCCTGCCGCCCTACCCATGCCGCAGGCTAAGTGTAGCGTGTAGTCGTTGGCGATGGCAGGGGCAGCAGGGCGTGTCTTGTCCGGTCTTGTTGCTGCCTTCAATGGCCTGCAGCTTCAGACACTGTACGCCTGTCCTGACTGTGACTGGTCACAGCACCTCCTGACAGGCGTGTGCTGCGCCTCTTCGTCTCGGGAAGGCGTGGGTCTTGAATGCTTTGTACGGTAAAGGCATGGCGCGCCTTTACTCCCGCTGCCTACCGCGCCGGTCGGCAGCACTGTTCTGCTGGCCACGTGTCGGACCCGGAGCTCTCCTCTGAGGAGGGGGGGGAGCTCCGGCTCCGCTGGACACGTGGAGCCTTCGGAGCTCACCCCCGTGGAGGGGGCGAGGTCCGGTCTTTCGGGCCACGTGGCAGGCTCGGAGCTATCCTTTGAGGAGAGGAGAGCCCCGGTCCTGCCGGACACGTGGTGCCTTCGGAGCTCGCCCATGCGGAGGGGGCGAGGCCCGGCCTCCGGGGCCACGCGGCAGGCCCGGAGCTATCCTCCGTGGGGAGGGGAGCTCCGGCCCCGCTGGACACGTTGCGCCTTCAAACCTCGGCCCTGCAGAGGGAGCGGGGTCCTTAGGAAGTTTTACCCTGTGCGCGGGGGTACCCGGTATTGAGGGTACCGACAGTGGCCCCCGGGCTCACCTCGGGGGAGGTAACGAGCCTAAGGTGAGGCCTTCTCCTACCCGCGCACTTTCTTGTCTTGAGTACTCCCTGTGCTGGCAGGGTCTTGAGGGCTTCGGAGTTCAGCCTCTGAGGAGAGGGTGAAGCCTTTCATCGGAGCTCAGCCCTTGTGAAAGGAGGAGGTCCGGCTTCGGAGCTCGCCTCTGAGAAGAGGGGTGGTCCGGGAAGTCATTTGGAGCTCAGGCCCACGAAGGGCGTGAGGTCCGGCATCAGGGCTCGCCTCTGAAAGGAGGGCGAGGGCTGGCGTCGGAGCTCGGCCCAGCTGTGGGGGCGGAGGTCCGGAAGTCATCGGAGCTCAGGCCAGCGAAGGGCGTGAGGTCCGGCATCAGCACTCGCCTCTGAAAGGAGGGCGAGGGCTGGCCTCGGAGCTCCGCCCACCTGTGGGGGCGGAGGTCCGGAAGTAATCGGAGCTCAGGCCAACGAAGGGCGTGAGGTCCGGCATCAGCGCTCGCCTCTGAAAGGAGGGCGAGGGCTGGCCTCGGAGCTCAGCCCAGCTGCGGGGGCGGAGGTCCGGAAGTCATCGGAGCTCAGGCCAGCGAAGGGCGTGAGGTCCGGAATCAGCGCTTGCCTGTGAAAGGAGGGCGAGGGCTGGCCTTGGAGCTCGGCCCAGCTGTGGGGGCGGAGTCCGGAAGTCATCGGAGCTCAGGCCAACGAAGGGCGTGAGGTCCGGCATCAGCGCTCGCCTCTGAAAGGAGGGCGAGGGCTGGCCTCGGAGCTCGGACCAGCTGTGGGGGGCGGAGGTCCGGAAGTCATCGGAGCTCAGGCCAACAAAGGGCGTGAGGTCCGGCATCAGCGCTCGCCTCTGAAAGGAGGGCAAGGGCTGGCCTCGGAGCTCGGCCCAGCTTCGGGGGCGGAGGTCCGGAAGTCATCGGAGCTCAGGCCAGTGAAGGGCGTGAGGTCCGGCATCAGCGCTCGCCTCTGAAAGGAGGGCGAGGGCTGGCCTCGGAGCTCGGCCCAGCTGCGGGGGCGGAGGTCCGGAAGTCATCGGAGCTCAGACCAGCGAAGGGCGTGAGGTCCGGAGGTCATCGGAGCTCAAGCCAACGAAGGGCGTGAGGTCCGGCATCAGCGCTCGCCTCTGAAAGGAGGGCGAGGGCTGGCCTCGGGGCTCGGCCCAGCTGTGGGGGCGGAGTCCGGTATTGCTCAGAGGTCCCCCCTTTCCTGTCCCTTAGTCTCATTTGGCTTACTGTCCCAGGCCAGAATACGGACTTGGGTAATCCAGTGCACTTGGTCCCGGAGGTCTGGCCCCAGCCCCAGTCAGGGTGTAACCGTCCGGCCCCCTGGTACTCAGACCGTAGTGCTGGGGGCAGAGTGCGCATGCTTTGGGTGCAAGACTGGGCAAAGCAAGGCTCCTGAAACTCCGGTCTGGCGTAGGTCTTTTCTCGGAGGAGACCAACTGGTGGTACAGTACCCTTACAGGGGGAGATCCAAAAGGCCACCAGGCCTCTGGCAGGTACCCCAAGCATTACCGCCTTCGGCAGGACGGCAAATATCGACTATGCATGAGAGCAGGAAAGAGGAACCAAGTGTACAATGGACGCACACTATCTAGAGCGTGGGGAGGTGTTCATATAAATTAATGCATAATTTAAATAAACACCTAAGTAAGCTTGGTGAACTTACTGGGGTAGCGTCGGAGCGCCTGTCTTCACGCAGAGCGGGTCATGCGTGGCTTCGTCGTACGCCGGACACGGGGGGACCCCCATGGCGATCTCAGGGGGAAGCATGGCTTCGGCCCCGCATACCATGTGGAAGGGTAGTTCCCATGACCCGGCCCTGGGAAGTCTGGCTGGCCCTCGACATGGAGGAGCCGGTATCCCCCGACGGCTCTGGGTGCGCGTCTGCACCGGTTGTGTGGGTCTGCTTGGCGTGGACCTGGCACGCATTGCATCCCTAACCGGTTTGACGGCGTCCAGGTGGCTCTCGGTCAGTAGGAGCCATGCCGGGTGGCTTAACCGACCAGCGTGCAGGACGATGAGCGTTCCCAGCACTCGACTCCTTGGACTACTGCAAGCTATTCGCAGCCTTACTCCTGGGTTATGCACCGCAATAGGATGTCGTGGCGCCACGCCAGTAAAGATACCAGCGCGTAGCACTTAGCCATCCGCACCACCCGTTCAGCGAATGCACGTTCATCAGGAAGGATGTCCTTCAAGGAGTCCCGGACCTCCGTGGTCCATGCATCAGGACTACTTGAGCTTCTGGATCTTGAACCCTGGGTTGCACGGAGTCCCCAGTGACGCTTACGATCCTTTGGCGGCATCCATGGTTGCAGGGCCGCCGGGACTGCCTAGCTTCGAGGCACTGGTTCAGCCCCCTTCGCCCGGCTCGGCGGGCCGGGCTGTGGACCGCAGCAACGTCCTCTCGAAGGTTCCTTTGGGCGCAGGGGCTCCGAGGGAGGCCTTCGTTAAGAGGTCGTCAGCTGCGGCCTTGCCAGCGCGCGGTACATGGCGCAGGACCAAGGCGAGGAAGTCTTTCTCCAACATTCTACCAAGTTGTTGGTTGCCTTGGAATTGAGACGCACCATGTACCCAGACTGCTCCCCCGATGGCATGAGAAGCAGTACGCCGGCACCGGCGCCCTGCTTTCGCGAGGAGCCGTTGAAGAAGAGCGTCCAGTGAGGCCCGGTGAAGACCGGAGCTCGGTACTTTGGTTCACCGCCTTCGCGGCCCCCTGGGTCATCCTTCGCTGGCGTCCACTCAGGCACGAAGTTAGCCAGTGCTTGGCTCTTGGCTGTCTGACGTGGTCGGGAGCTCGGCTTGAACTCCGCCGTCTTGGGGCTGTCTTCCGGCTTCGGAAGCTAGCAATGAGTGCCAATTCCGCCCTTCGGCTGCTCTGGCGCACTTGTCCGCCAGGCTGAAAAGCTCAGAGACATCGCAGACCTCTCTGGTCGCAAGCTTCTCAAGCATCTTCTCGTCCCTCACACCTTGTCGGAATGCGACTACTGCTGATGCATTCGGGATGTGGGGGATGGTGTTGCATACCTGGGAGAACCGCTGGATGAATGAGTGCAGTGATTCCCCATGTTGTTGCTTGATGGCGTGGAGGTCAAGCTCCGTGCCGGGACGGGTGTAGGAGCTGCCGAAGTTGGCGATGAACTGCCAGCAGAGCTCTCCCCAGGAAGTTATGGAACCCTGAGGGAGGTTCATGAGCCAAGACCGGGCCGGGCCAGTCAAGGCGACGGGGAAGTAGTTGGCCATGACGGCCTCATCCCCTCCTGCGGCAAGTATGGCGGTGGAGTAGATCTGGAGGAACTCCGCCGGGTTGACGCTGCTGTCGAACTTTTCGGGCAGGTGCGGCCGAAACTTGCGCGGCCACCTAGCGAAGCGAAGGTGGGGCGCCAGGGCCGCACATCCTGCTTCTGTTGCTGCAGGTGTTGGCGCCACGAACGCTTGGTTCGCCGCTGGCACAGTGTACCCCGGTATGGGCAAGGCTGCTCCATAGACCGAGGGCGCCGTTTGCAGGGCATATGATTGTGGCATATGCTGCGCGTCGTACGCCTGGGGCAGAGCTCGCGTGGCGAAGATCTGCCCTTCAGGCTGGGTCGAGGCCGACGTCATGCTGTCGCCAGCCTCTTGGATGCGACGCCTTTCTCGACGTCGCTCGAGGAACACTCGGGCATCTTGGCCCAAGTGGCATCGCTCCAGCTCTGCACTCAGATCCGTCGACGGAAGCCTGGTGGAGCTGGAGTCTGCCGTCTGCCCGTCAACCGTTGGCGTGCGCGTCAGCGACTCAGCCGGTTGACCGGAGCGTCGTCCCCGCCGAAGTCGAGGGTTTGCAGCGGCGATGACGAGGCGGTCTACCTCGCGTATCCACTGCTGGGTTACTGAATGAGTTGCGTCCCCAGCAGGTGGGTTGCGCAGTAGCGCTCTTGCTGCAGCTAGCGCACCCCTGTGGGGTTCGCTTATCGCTGCAGAAGATCTCATGCTGGTCGGAGCCTGCATTGCCGGGGTCGGCGCTGCCAGAGCCGGCTGCTGGCTCCCAGCTTGCGCCGACACACTTCGTCCTGAGTGTGTCAACATGTACTCACCCCTGGGCACGGTTCGCCGCGAACGCGGGGGAGGAGAGTTTGTCACCAGCCTCTTGGTTGCGACGCCTTTCTCGACGTTGCTCGAGGTATACCCGGGCATCTTGGCGTAAGTGACACCGTTCCAGCTCTGTCCTCAGATCCGTCGACTGGAGCCTGGTGGAGCTGGAATCTGCCGTCTGCTCGCCAACCATTGGTGTGCGCATCAGCGACACAGCCGGTTGGCCAGAGCGTCGTCCCCGCCGAAGTCGAGGGTTTGCGGCGGCGACGACGAGACGGTCTACCTTGCGAATCCACTGCTGGGTCGCTGCCTGAGGCGCGTCCCCAGCAGGTGGATTGTGCAGTAGCGCTCTTGCTGCAGCTAGCGCATCCCCGCCGGGTACGCCCAGCGCTACTGAAGACCTGACGCTGGTTGGAGCCTGCATTGCCGGAGTCGGCGCTGCCAGAGCCGGCTGCTGGCTCCCAGCTTGCGCCGACACACTCCGTCCTGAGTGTGTCGACATGTACTCTCCCCGGTCACGGTTCGCCGCGAACGCGAGGGAGGAGAGTTTGTCACTGAAGGAAGCTTGGCCATCTTCATCGGCGGAAATTCGTCGCGCAAGGGAAAGCCCCCTACCTGGCGTGCCAAATGTCGAAGTGTTCGGTCGACACTTCCCCCGGGCCTGCACTGGGCAGCCCGCGGAGGTTCTTTTTTTGGTGGGGCTAGTCCCTTGCGGAGAGCTTGCGCGGATGGACGAGTTAGTAAGAGCTTGACACGGTGAGTTTTACGTGGTTCAGGCCGCCGGAGCGTAAAACCCTACGTCCACGGCGAGCTATGGAGCTCGCTGTATTGCTTGCTGCCCGGAACCGGAGTCCCGAGCTTGGGGGTGAGTTACAGCTTGGGTGTGAATGGCTAGCGTATGAGTTGCAGATGTGCGAACCAACAGAGTTTGAACCCCAACAGAGTTCGAACCAACAGAGTTTGAACCCTTGCTAACGTTGCCTACACGAACCTTTTATAGTCCAACGCTCGAGTGGCTTACAAGGGGGGCCCGGGACTCGACAGGTGGCCCCGGGGTGATTTCCTACCAGCTATTATGTCTTGGCGCTGGCGTTGAAGTCCTCGTCCTGCCGCCCAACCCATGCCGCAGGCTAAGCATAGCATGTAGTCGTTGGCGATGGCAGGGGAAGCAGGGCGTGTCTTGTCCGGTCTTGTTGCTGCCTTCAATGTCCTGCAGCTTCAGACACTGTACGACTGTCCTGACTGTGACTGGTCACAGCACCTCCTGACAGGCGTGCGCTGCGCCTCTTCGTCTCGGGAAGGCGCGGGTCTTGAATGCTTTGTACGGTAAAGGCATGGCGCGCCTTTACTCCCGCTGCCTACCGCGCCGGTCGGCAGCACTGTTCTGCTGGCCACGTGTCGGACCCGGAGCTCTCCTCTGAGGAGGGGGGAGCTCCGGCTCCGCTGGACACGTGGAGCCTTCGGAGTTCACCCCCGCGGAGGGGGCGAGGTCTGGTCTTCCGGGCCACGTGGCAGGCTCGGAGCTATCCTTTGAGGAGAGGAGAGCCCCGGTCCTGCCGGACACGTGGTGCCTTCGGAGCTCGCCCTTGCGGAGGGGGCGAGGCCCGGCCTCCGGGGCCACGCGGCAGGCCCAGAGCTATCCTCCGTGGGGAGGGGAGCTCCGCCCCCGCTGGACACGTGGCGCATTCAAACCTCGGCCCTGCAGAGGGAGCGAGGTCCTTAGGAAGTTTTACCCTGTGCGCGGGGGTACCCGGTATTGAGGGTACCGACAGAAGCCAAGAGGGATCAGGGCGGACCCCGCTCGATTAACGAAGCTTGAGACCGCATGCGCCTCGGAGGACCGCAAGGCCGAGAGCTCCTCCACCTCGCAGCGGGCTGCCTGCAGGGCCTCTTGGTTTCCCTTGGAGAATTCCTTCTCCTTGACCGCCAGGGAGCTTTCCCGAAGGTGGAGAGTCTTGGCGAGTCACTCCAACTCAGAAGCCTTGAAGTCGGCGGCCAACTCCCGATCCAGGACCGCCCGGCGTTCGCGGGAGACCTGTTCCTCCCTTATGCCGAGGTCTGCCTTCTGAATCTCTAGCTCCTCGGTCCGAGCTCGCAGGTCATCCTCGCCCGCCGCCAGCTGCGCAGCAACCCTCTCAGCCTCGGCTGCCGTGGAACGCTCCCGTTCCTCAACGGCGAGTTTATGGCGCTCCAACAGCTGCCGTATCTCCTCAGCGGCAGAGAGGCTCTCCTCGCCCCGGGCGTGTGCCTCCAGGGCCTCCCTGTTGATCCGCCGCGATTCGGAGTCCATGCAGTCGACAGACCGCTTCAGCCGGTCGAGGAGCACTTCCCTGAAGTCAAGCAACTCCTGCCTGGAGTCGAGCTCGCTCTTGACCTTCGCGGTCCGCTCCCGCAAAAGGTTCCCCCAGGTGAGGAGGCGATCCCGTTCAACCGTGTGCTCCTCCCGCTCGTGACCAAGTGTGGCCAAGACCTGCCGAACACTCGTTTCGGCAAGCGCGAAGGCATCCGCCAGGGGCAAAGGAGCAGCAGAGGCCGGGGCAGCTCCCCCGACCTCCTCCATCACCTCATCCTCAAGAGGAGTCGATGCACCAGCGACCGAGACGAGACGCCGGTCAGGAGAAGCTGGCGCCGGGGCTCCGGCAGCCGGACCTGCCGGGCTCTCTCTAGCTCCTGGCTTCTTGACCTGTGGAGAAGGACGAGCCGGGGAAGGCGGCGCTGGAATAGAGGCCGGGCCGCCTGGTGCAGGGTCGACCTGCGCTGACCTGGGGGCCGCGGCGGCCGTCTCGGCAGGAAGAGATGACGCCGCCGCGGAGTCCGGGCACACCGGAACAGGAGAAGCTCGCGCTGACTTGGGGGCCGCGGCAGCTGTCCCGGTTTCCGAGCGCAACGGCGCAGACTCCCCGCCAGTTGGGGATGGCCGGGAAGCGCGAACACTCCAGCGGGCTCTGAACCCTGACTTCCGAGCCGGGGTAGGACTCCCATACCCCGCCGCCGTCACTGACGGCCGCTCCGCAGTCGCTTGAACTGGCGGAACAGGGGACGCTCCAGAAGCTTCCCTCAACGCATCAGCCCGGGGCTTCTTTGAGTCGCCACCGGAAGGAGTGCCATCTCCAGAAGCAGGAGATGCAGGCACCCCAGATCCCCGACTTGGCACAGACGCCGCCACTGGAGGAGATCGAGCGCGCTTCTTCTCTGGTGGCGGGTTGGAGGCCATGACGAGGGAGGACTCAAAGGCAAGAAGACAAAGGCACAAGAGTCCAAGAAAATGCGCTGTGAAGTGCGAAGGGAAGCCACAATGTGGGTAAGATCCCCTCTTAAAACTTCCCAGGTGCAATTCCAAGCGATCCGAAACTCTTCGAATACACCGCATCGGCAAACGCTTCGGCTCCAAGACCGAGCGCCGATGACAGGTGGACCCAAGCCGCCCAACTGAAGCGGTGGGTCAAGGAGTCAGTCTCCTAAGAAGACAAGCCAGCAAGGCACTCTGGCGGTTCCCGAAGAAAGCGCCGCAATGTGCAGAAGTGGCAGTCTTGGGAACCACTGCAGTAAAAGCAACCATCAAGTGGGCGCACGCTCCCACGATCCCGCGACTGTTCGTGCTCTGGCAGCGGACAATGCAGGACTTAGAAAAAGCGCGCGGATTAGAAGAGACGGAGGTCCCATCTCGGGCTCGCTATCTCCCCCGAGATGGGCCCGGGGGCCACTGTCGGTACCCACGATATGGGGTACCCCCGCGCACATGGGAAAATGCCTAAGGAACTCGCCCTTCTCCGCAGGGAGAGCTCCGAAGGCGCCACGCGTCCGGCGGGGCCGGACCTCCCTCTCCTCAGAGGAGAGCTCCGGGCTCGCCACGTGGCCTGCAGAAGCCGGACCTCCCCCTCCGAGGGAGAAAGGTCCGAAGGTGCCATGTGTCCAGCGGGGCCGGACCTCCCTCTCCTCAGAGAGGAGCTCCGGGCTCGCCACGTGGCCGACAGAAGCCGGACCTCCCCCTCCGCGGGGAGAGGTCCGAAGGCTCCACGTGTCCTGCGGGGCCGGAGCCCCCTCTCCTCTGAGGAGGGCTCCGGGCCCGCCACGTGTCTAGCAGAAGAACGCTGACTGCCCCCGAGCGGTAGGCAGTGGGTGTAAAGACGCCCCATACCTTGCCCGTACAAGGTATTCAAGGCCCGCGTCTTCCCAAGATGCGGAGACGCGGAGCACGCCTCTGTCAGGTGCCGTTGCGCCCAGTCGCATCACAGACTGGCGCGCGGTGTCAGAGCCTGCCAGCCAATAAACGCAGTGACAAGACATCACATGCCGCCCCCGCCGTCATCGACCACTACGACTAGCATGCGGCATGGGCAGGGCTGCAAGACGAAGACTCAGAAGCCTTCGCCAGAGACAACTACCGGCATAACTGCAGATACGGTAGATAATAGACAATCTCCCCGGGACCACCTGTCGGGTCCCGGGCCCCCCTTGTAAGCCACCCAAGTCTTGGACTATAAAAGGCTCGGGTAGGCGACGTTAGCAAGGGTTCGCACTCTCGCAACTCATACGCTAGACATCAGTCATCCCCAAGCTCAGGACTCCGGTTCTGGGCAGCAAGCAATACAGCGAGCTCCTTAGCTCGCCGTGGACGTAGGGTTTTACGCTCCGGTGGCCTGAACCATGTAAAACTCGTTGTGTCAAGCTCTTCCTAACTCGTCCATATGCTCAAGCTCTCCGCAATTGACTAGCCCCACCGAAAAAAGAATCTCCGCGGGCTGCCCAGTGCAGGCCCGGGGGAAGTGTCGACCGATCACTTCGACAACAACCTTTCACCAGACAGCCCAAACGTCGAACCGGTCGCACCGAAACGAGCAGGAGGTTCCCCACACGGAGCATCTCTCTATGCCCGTTGGCAGATTTCCACCTTGCTGCCCTCAACCTACACCTATAAATTGGTGTGCTATGCCTCGACGCCCGGAGGTTTAGGCTACATCGGTTTATCGGGTCCCATATATCCGATATGCCTTTGGTACGTTCAATACTTGTTCAGCAGGGCCGCACACGGATTGGTCCTCAATCGACACGGGCAGGGCTGCGCACACAAGACTTCCTCTTGCTGCGCCCTAGCCCCTGTCTGGTCTCATTTTCATTACTAAAGTGATCTCACATCATTCAACCGAACCCGTGTGTCCCAAGCCTATCTCGCGAGTAGATTCCAACTACTCGACTTGTACCGAAGTCCTATGAATCATTAAGCATAGCCTGTCTACTCGAGGTCTTAGACACTACCCTCACTCTTATGGACAATTTCTGGTCATGCAAGTGGGGTTTTCATCCATCCTACATCTAATGCACATTCATACATCACCCGAAATATGTGAACAAAGCAAAACTTGATAAAAGAGTTAATGCAAACCGGGGCTTACCTTGTTGCTGCTGGTCAGGGGTTAAGTCTTCATCCGGAAGGAGGAAATCCAGCACTTCCGTAGCCTCTTCGCCTTCAGTGACTACACGTCAATGAAATACTACATGTCAATTTAAATATAATGTGTAAACTTGAATACTTAATTACTAATAATTCCATCTAGCCCTCCTCTTTGGTTCTGAAATTTTTATGGTGGCTTGGTAGGGTCCTAAACAGAGTCTTGACCAAGTTTCATTTGAAACAAAGTTCATTTGAACCTTGTACAAATAAAAGCCTATTTGGTCAATATTTGAGCCTCTAAGTAATTTCAGGGGTTTTCATGGCTCCAACTATTACTTTCTGGAAACTAGAATTTAAGATGGTTCTAATGGAATTAGTTTCATGTCATTTGAAGAATTCTACTGAAAGTTATGCCCTAATTAAGATTTGAGAAAATCTGAAAAATGTTTCTGTACATTTTTCTATTTTCTCAGGGCAGTTCACTTAATCACCCCATTAGGGTAACTAAATGAACTTGGATGAGTCTGAAAATTTTACTGTGACTCAGGGATTTTCCAATGACCCTCTCAGCCAAATTTCAGAATTTTCCATAAAGTAGTTCTCCAGATAAAATTCCCAACATTTTAAACTTTAAGGATTTAATTCTGGAAAACTATTCACTTTAATGAGCTGAATTTGGTATTGCTATAAAGTACTCAGAATTCTGAGTTCAGCAAAATTTGGTTCATCGAATTTGGAGTTTCCTAGCCAATGTTCTATTCATTTGAAGTTTGCACTAAAACTGGAAATTATAAAAATGTTTAAATCCTGCGGGTGGGTCCATCGTAGACGTGTCGACCGCTGGAGCCGAGCCACACGGGCCACAGACTCCTTCCCGCGCGGCCACACTGGATCCTGGACCACAGAGAATCCGGCACATTTACCTCCAGCCGCTGACGAGTGGGGCCTCCCCCCTTCGTCTTCCTCCAGCCACCCGCGCGACCCCGCCGCCGAGCTCGCCGGAGCTCTCACCGGGAAGGGGTTCCGCCCCTCGGAACTTGCTGATTCTCGCTGCCGCACTGCACATTCTTGCGCGAGGAACACGTTGCCGGCCTTACCTCGGATCGAGGATGGCCGGAAACCTAGGCGCGACAGCGACATGAGCTATGGTAACTTCGGCGGCGTTGCTAGGGCACTGTACTGCACCAACCTTGCTCCGGTTAGCTCCTACAGCATCGCCATGACCTAGGGAGCAACGTCCCGGGCTCTGATCTCACGAGAAACGTTGACAACCAGGGGCTCACCGTGCGACCTAGGGCGATTTCGGGATAAACTGGAAAAACTCGAGGAACTGAGGGTTTCCTCGATGGTTCTTCCTAGTTCTTGATCCCACGTGCCCGCACGGATGTCTACAACAGGGTTTCTAGGTCTGGGGAGGAGTGGTTCGGTGTGTGAGGCAAATTTGCCGATTTACCCGAACCGGGCTATATCGCACGCTCTCGGCAAGAACTGAAATTCCGGCCAGCACACCTCATGGCATGCGGCCGGCGTTGTTGGACAGGGAGGACACTTCCAGGCGAACCTCCTGGCCCGCTCACTTGACGGGGGATCAATCCTAGCGGCCGGGCGGGGAGTTTTCGGTCGCGGCGGCTCTACCCGATGTGGAATGAAAACAAGGAGCTCGGGGGCAGTTTACCGTGGATGGGGCGTCGGGGTATCGTGTCTATCACGTCGAGGGCACCTCGGCGAAGCTCGGGGTGAGCTCAGACTCGCCTGCTAGCTGCTGGGACGTTAGGACGCCGGAGCACCGAAAGTTTTCGGGTGTGCGGTGGTGTTTCTTTGTCGAGGGGTTTGGGAACGATCAAGACCGCGACGGGAGTCGGTTCCGGAGGGAAATATCGCCGGGCGACCGCTTCGTCGACGTGCGCTGTGGGCTGGCGCTCGGGAGGTGGAGTTCGGGGAAGCAGCTCGCTGGCGCACCGAGGGAGTTTGCTTCGGCGAGAAATAGAGCGCTGTCCGGTGTTGCACCTCTCTCCCACTACCTTGTGGGCCCAACTTTCCCCCCTAATCCTTTCCTCCCCATTTCTTTTGTAAATATCCCAGCTACTAAACATTGAATGAGAGACTTAGCCCCCAAGTATTGGTTTGAATTCGAGTTCTAAAATTCAAGATTTGTTGGGTTAAATTTGCTTCTTGTTTAAACTGAAATTCAAATTCAGTTTTGAATTATTGCAAATCTAGCTCCCGACAAGATGAACTCTAATGAGGATGAAAATTGGTGGGCTAACTCACAAAAATGTGCTGAGTTTGAATATGAAGCTAACTTTTGAATTTGAGTGATGAAAGTTGCTGCAATGTGAATTTACATTCAAATTGGCCTCTTTTTCAAATACCTCCAAAAGTGGCTCAAAAAGTGTTGGATTTACATGAAACATGGCTTGAACCTTCCCAAGACTTTTCAAATCCTAGGGGTAAGCTCAACCTCTCATGTTCATGTGTAGAAATCCAACTTTGTGAAAAAGTGAAGGCTTTCCCCTCTAATCACTCTTTTGATGGAGGTTACTTGCTCTTCACAATTTTTCCTAAGATATCCAAAATAAAAATTGTAGTGTGGTGAGGTGATAAAAAGTTTTTGCAAGTTCCTTTTCTTGGGCTTTTACATCCTTCCCCCTTAAAAGAATCTCGTCCCGAGATTATAAAAGAAGAGACAGTGATGTAATAGGGACTTACCCGTGTTGAGACGCCATGAACTCCGGGTAATTTGAGTGAAGGAATTCCTCGCTCTCCCACGTCACTTCTTCGGCGGTGTGGTTGCTCCAGAGTATTTTATAGAACCACAACGTTCTGCTACGCGTGGTTCTGGCTTTCTCATCAATAATCGCCACCGTATATTCATCATACGTTAAATCCGGTTGCAGCTCGCCGATGTCTTCGGTAGTAACAGCAGCGGTATGCTTCAGACATTTTCTCAGCTGTGAGACATGGAAAATGTCATGGACACCAGCAAGAAATGTCGGTAGCTCCAGTCTATACGCCGCTGGTCCACACTTCTCGGTGACAACATAGGGTCCAATGAACCGGGGAGCGAGCTTCCTCTTCACACCGAACTGGTGCACGCCTTTCATCGGAGACACGCGGAGGTACACGTGTTCACCGACGTCAAAGTACAACGGTCTACGCCTCTTATCAGCGTAGCTCTTTTGCCGGGATTGAGCAGCCTTCAAATTAGCTTGAATCGTCTGAACGCGCTCTTCGACGTCGTTCACCACATCAACCCCGAATGTGACCCTCTCACCGGACTCGCACCAGTTTAATGGGGTGCGACATTTTCGACCGTAGAGAGATTTGTAGGGTGCCATCTTGATACTCGCCTGATAGCCGTTGTTGTACGAGAATTCCGCCAACGGTAGGTGATCATCCAAGTTCCTACCATGGTGGAAGGCACATGCTCTCAACATGTCTTCCAGAATCTGATTCACCCTCTCCGTTTGGCCATCTGTCTGAGGGTGGTAGGCGGAGCTTCTAATCATCTCGGTACCCAATGCAACGTGTAGCTGCTTTCCAAAGCGAGATACAAATAATGCACCTCGATCTGAGACGATGGTCTTGGGTACCCCATATAAGCATAGAATCTTTGCTATGTACAGCTCCGCATATTTGCCGGCATTGTAACGTGTATTCACCGGGATGAAGTGAGCCGTCTTGGTTAACCGACCCACGATTACCCAAATGGAATCATGTTTGTTGGAAGTTAGGGGCAATCCCACAATGAAATCCATGCTCACATCTTCCCTTTTCCATGCCGGGATCTTCAGGGGTTGCAACAGCCCTGATTTCTTCATGTGATCAGCTTTTACTCGTCGGCACGTATCGCACTCGGATACGTACTTCGCTATCTCCCGCTTCATCCGTGTCCACCAAAATTTCTTTTTCAAATCTTGGTACATTTTGTTGCTGCCCGGATGAATGGAGTATTTAGACAGGTAAGCTTCATCGAGGATCTTCTTCCTCAGTTCCATATCCCGGGGTACGACTATGCGGTCATTGAACCATAGCGTCCCCTCATCATCCTTCCGGAAATATTTGATCTTCCCGTTGTCTATCCGTCTCCGGAGATGGGCCATGCCTTTATCATCTTTCTGAGCTGCAATGATGTCCTCCCTAATAGTAGGGATGAGGGCAAGGTTATACAGCGATCCATAAGGAACCAAATATAAACTCGGTTCTTCCTCCTCCACCGGGGTAATGGTGAGGTGATGGACATGTGATTTTCGACTCAGTGCGTCGGCAACCACATTCGCCTTGCCGGGGTGGTAATGAATCTCAATTTCATAATCTTTGATCAATTCTAACCACCTCCTTTGCCTCATATTCAGCTCCTGCTGGGTGAAGATATATTTGAAGCTCTTGTGGTCGGTGTAGAGATGCACCAGATTCCCCAGGAGATAGTGCCTCCACATTTTTAGCGCCAAAACCATTGCAGCAAGCTCAAGGTCATGAGTCGGATAGTGTTGCTCATGGTTCCGAAGTTGGCGTGAGCCATAGGCAACCACACGTCCTTCCTGCATCAACACGCAGCCGAGCCCAATACCGGACGCGTCGCAATACACGTCAAAGGGCTTTGTTGTATCCGGCTGAGCTAAGACTGGGGCTGTGGTGAGATGCTTCACCAATGCTCGGAACGCTCCTTCACACGCCGTGTTCTAAACATATTTCATTCCCTTCTTCAGCAATTCTGTAATCGGCTTAGCGAGCTTGGAGAAACATGGAATAAATCTCCAATAGTATCCCGCTAACCCGAGGAAGCTTCTGACTTCATGAACTGAAGTGGGAGCCTTCCATTTCAGCACTTGCTCTATTTTGCTTGGGTCCACCGCAATGCCTTCTGTTGAGATGATATGTCCCAAGAATGGCACTTGGCTGATTCAAAACTCACATTTGCTGAATTTGGCGTAGAGCTTATGGTCTCGCAATCGTTGAAGAACGATCCGCAAGTGTTCGGCATGTTCGGCTTCTGTCTTGGAGTAAACCAAGATATCATCGATGAACACTACCACGAACTTGTCCAGCTCCGGCATGAATACTGAGTTCATGAGATACATGAAATGGGCTGGAGCATTTGTGTGACCAAAGGACATGACGAGGTATTCATATAATCTATATCTCGTCAAAAAGGCCGTCTTCGGGATATCCCCCGCCCGGATCTTTATCTGGTGATATCCAGAGCGAAGGTCCATCTTGGAGAACACACTTGCACCTACAAGTTGATCAAACAATATGTCGATGCAGGGCAGTGGGTACTTATTCTTCATGGTGACGGTGTTGAGCGGCCTGTAGTCCACACACAGCCTCAAGGTTTCATCCTTCTTCTTCACGAAGAGCGCCGAGCATCCCCAAGGTGAGGAACTCGGCCTAATGAAACCTTTGCTCAACAGATCATTGAGCTGTTCTTTCAGTTTAGCCAGCTCATTTGGAGCCATTTTGTATGGTCTCCATGATATGGGCATAGTCCCGGGTGTGAGCTCGATCTTGAACTCGACATCCCGCTCAGGTGGCATGCCCGGAAGATCATCCGGAAACACGTCAGGATATTTCCGAACTACGGGGGTGTCTTCTAACTTGAGAGCTTCAGCATTATTAATTGCTGAAATTTCTCGGACTGGCGTGTCTAACACCATGGAATGTGGACGGTGAAATGGAGAGTTTAAATGAACCGTCCGTGTCCGAGTCTCCAGGACAGCGCCATGGTATTATAGCCATGACATCCCTAAGATTGCATCAATATTTTGCCCCATAAGGATTATCAAGGTGGTGGGATATAGTTTCCCACCTAAGCACAGAGGTGCTTTTGGAATCATCATATTAGCTGAGATCCTCACTCCCGGTGAGCAAATCATATAAGTGCAGTCGGTTGGGAAGACTTGCATTTGATGCTTAGCCACATAGGATGCACTTATAAAGTTGTTGGTTACACCAGAATCAAAAAGTATGATGATGGCTTGATTGTTGAGAGTAAACGTACCCGTCAGCACGTTGTCTCCCTCTAGGGCATCCTCATTGTCGAGGTTGCGGACGCCCCCAGTCCGCTGACCCACCTTCTCGATCGGAGGTCGGCCTCGAGCACCGCCCTGGAACTGGGCTTGCCCACTGCTCTGCTGCCCCTGGGGACAGTCCTTCGCGAAGTGGCCCGCCTGGCCACAC